>JAWNOS010000244.1:11790000-13166578 GCA_035045845.1 Drosophila buzzatii | reverse complement strand
CCTTATGTATATAGCGTGATTGCTTTTTGCTGCAATTTAACAATTGTAAATAGCTCGAGTTAAGTTTTTGAACATATTTTGCGTTTGCTGTCTGCTCGCTACAAGTAGTCGCTAGTCAGTGCTTTGCTATTAATGACAACAGAAGAAAATTAATAAATAACTGAGATATTTTAGATACGCATAACATCTACATCGTGTTCAGCGCCGTGAAAGATTATCTTATGCGAATATTACTTACAAGCATTACCTTAAGTTGAATGATGCAATTATTACGCCCAACTTGAACGGAATATCAATTGGGATGTTGACTTATTTACGAGTACATAAATCGATTTCATGCATTAATATTTGTATGCTTCTTTTTTGTTTCTTATTAAAATATGTGTGTAACTTGCAATCCTGTGTTTTATTTGAATTATTTATTTCCGAGCTGTTTTAATTAATATATGGTTTAAGGGAAACTGAGAAATGCATGCCATAAATCTGGTAATGGCTACAATTACAATAATATATTTGTTTTGTGTACTCCTCTCGAAAATTATAAAATCAATAACGATTGTTTTTCTCTTCCATAGATACTGAAAATATAAGGTTTGTGTTTGCAGCTGTAAAGGACACGATTCTGCAATCCAATCTTAAGGAATACAATTTGGTCTAAACTGGATTTGGATCAGAAAACTATTTTTGTGATTTTTATTATACATATATATACAAAACGTATATATATGTACATATATATGTACGTATATATGCATATATATATATAAATATATAAACATTCATAATTCCTTTTTCGCATATTAATAACAAGAAAACAACAAAAAACCTAAAAAAAATATATAAAATAAATAAAGAAAGAAAAAAATAATAATGTGTGCCGAAGATTAAGCATAAATTAGACCCAAAACACAAGTTTCTTAAATTGTAAAATCAGCGAAAAATTGTAGCATAATTTATATAAAAGCTAATGGAAAAAAAGTATAATAATTAATAATGATGCGATTGCTGTATACAGTTTAATTTGTGTGAAATTATAAAGTAAAATAATACGAAGAAAGTACGAGTAATGTAATAATAATATTTAAAATTCATTACTATAGACCTTTTGTAATAAAATTGATAGAAAAATGAGGGAAAATGAAAATAACACAATTAACTTTAATTTAATCAAACGCTTAAAAGGAACAACAAATGGAAACAATTTTTGTCGTACTGAAGCATAAATATTTTACTAAAACAAACAAACAGACAACAACAAATTGTAACTTATAAACAGATAGTACTTTTTCATAAACAATAAATGTTAGACGTTTCTCATAATTATAACAATTTTGATGATCACAACAAATCCTGTAAACTAACTAAACAAAAAGGAAGAAAAACAACAACAAAGAAATCGCAGATATAATACTGTATTTTTTATTAAGCTACAAGCGTAAAATTGCAACTATTGTTTACTGAAATATTTGTATACATAAATGCAAGTACATATATACATAACATACATACATACACCACACGCATAAATACATAGATAACTATGTAATGTTTAATAAATTAATTAATTTGTATTGCGCGAAAGAATCATTCAATTGTAAATTACAAATCCTACTACTAATACACAGAGACACGCACACACACGTACACACACACAAAATAGGGACATGATCGTCAACGTGATGATTAAGTACTATATTTATATATATAGTGTAATAATGAAATACTAAACAAAAAGAAACTGATAAACGCATTTGTATTTTACAAATGGCGGCCAGATTACATCTATCTATAATTAATTAATTAACACGTTTTCATACCTGCAGCTTAACCATAATTAGCAACAGTAACAACAACAAAAACGAAATATAAACAACAGTCATAATCATCAATATAAACTAACTAATTAATGCCTATATGTTATACATACATACAACTACGTAAGAACCTACTATCAGATGCAGCTAATCTTGATGCCATCAACAATTTTCCATAAACTGAAGAAAGAAAAAAAAAAAGAATTATATATACTTATATATATATTTAAATACTAAAAAGAAAACAAAATCATAAATTAAATTGTTAACAATTTGTATCATTTGAGAGGAGAATAAGTTTTAAAAGAATTATAGCTCGATTTATTTCGCATAATATTCTTAATATAACTACTTATATATTAATTATTATTTTGTTAGTCTGTTTTGCTTATGTTATAGACAATGTTTTGTTTTTGTTTTTAAATTTTAGTTTAATTTAATCTACAGCTATAGAATGTTAGTAAAGTAACAAAACGAAGCGCACATTTACCGAAAAGCAACAAAGAAAGAATAAGAAAAAAGAAAATGAGAAAAATGAATAATCAACACCAACAACAAAACAAAACAAAACTATTTATGTAAAAATCCAAATAAACACAATTTTTCTCTATGTATATGTGGTCAAAAACTAAATGAAAACACACACACACCTACACACACATACCCATACATACAACACATTCATGTATATGTAAAATAAATATGAATCAAACAATGCTTTTCATAGATTTATATATTTTGAACTGTTTTATAGAGAGAGCAACAAGTTTATTTGTTCGTTTACCACTTGAACTTTAATCGGTCAAGCGTTGGGGCTAAGTAAGGTAAACAAGAAGTTGAGAGAAAGGTAAATGATTGTACCTCTTTCGATTACAACTTAAATATGATGATTCATTTACTTCGGCTGTTTTCGACAGTGTAAATCTTCCTATTCTGGATATCTCAACACAGACACGCACACACTCACAGATTTGCTATAATAAACACTCAAAAGAAAAAAAGAACTTTCCTATTTCAAATATATATATATATATATATGTATATATACATATGTATATGATTATATACACGCATATAACACATTTCTCGTAACCTTATTTACATACACACGTTAGTGTAATCGGTATAAAATTATCCATTTAACATTAAAACCGTACAACTCCGCCGTTATAATTGTAATACGCATCTAGAATTTAAGTAAGATTCAACAGTGTGTTGTATAAAGCTTTAATCCACGTAAACCGAAGATGTAGTAAATGAAATGAATAACAAAATTTTTACAATTAATAAATTGATGAATTGATTAGCTTTTAAAAAGCTTGATTAAGTCAATAAATGTGTATTTATATAAGGCAAAAAAAATGCGTACCGAATTTTTCGTTGTTTACAAGAAAAAGAAGACATTAGAAGTGAAATGCTCGGCTAGCCGAAATTAAAAGTCCGAACGGAAGAAAAATAATAAGGGAAAATCGACAGAGGAATATTTATAGTAGGAATACTAAAGTTGGTTTGTGCTCGACGAGGATGACTCGTAACAGAACCAAAAGAGAAGAAGAAAAGCCAAACTATAAGAGATACAAAGAGTTTAGTTCTTATATCAAATGATGCGGCCCCGTCGAATGGGAGATAGCTAAAAAGTTTTACAATGGTTCAGGCAGACGAGCTGTACATTTTGTATTAGACAAACGCACATACACAAAACATACACACACACATACTTATATAGTTTTCCGTCCAATGAATTGCATCGGTGAGCAGAGAAAAGTCTCCAGTATTTTGGTTGACATTGACCACAAACATTCATTTCGCAAGCGAATCCTTAGAGAGCAAGCTGAATATCCTTATTTGGGAAACATACCAATCCATACCATAACTATAGTTCCATAATATTGATTTCTTATGACTCGTTTCTGTTTCATAATATTAAAGTAAACTTTAGTTTAAATAAAACAAACAAAAAACATTTGGCGGTTTCAATGAGAATTTTTCAGTTTTGGCAAAAGCAAAAAAAATCGTAATTTTTAACGTATTGCATGTGTATGTCTATGTAGTCGACATGAACATATGAACATACCACATATATTTATAATAAAAGCATATATTTATAAAAAAAAAGGAAAATAATAAGATAAAGGAAAGCAGAAAAAACAAGCAGAAAATAAACATACATAATAAACAATTTGGTTTAGTTAGCGTTTTGTGCCTTCTAGTGCTCATTAAATCCATGAAGAAGACCCTGGCAGAAACATTAAAGTAAAATGTACGTATATGAAAAAAAAAAATCATATACAAAAAGAAAAAAATTAAAACATATATATACTTATATTTAAGAAGTGTGTTTTGTGTTATATAATTTGTCATGTGCATTATTTTCTTGGTATTTTGTTTTTGTTTGAAACTTTTCAGATAGAACATTTGTATGTGATCCATTGATTGTTGTTTACGTACTTTTTCGATTGTTTTTTAGTTTTTAGATTATTTGAATATGAGTTTTAAGTTAAGTGAGAAGTTTAGAAGTTTGTATGTAAATATTTATTAGCTTAACTCAAGCTCAATATGAAGCTATAATAATTGAGCAAGAATTTGATATAAATTGATAAATGATAAAAATATACTTAAGTATATGATAAATATGCATACCTATGTATGTTGAAGTATGTACAAGTATTTTGTATTTTTATATACAAAATTCAAGAACTGCAGGCTAACAGAACATACAAGCATTTGAATACATTTCAATTGTATATGTTTGTATTCTTGTGTAAACTAAAAACAGAAGAATTACCAAAATCACACACACAAAATGAAATTTCGAACGAATCGAAAAGCATTCGCGAGGACAGAAACCAACAAGAAACTACAAAAATTTTAATTTAAAATGGGGTTTAGCTTAGAACATTTACTAACGTACTTACTTGTGGAATTTGAGTTGTTGGACACCTCAATATATATACATAAATAATATATATTGGTTACTTTTGCTGGGTAGTTGTACTTATATATGCATATGGAATATAGAGACCATATTTCATAAAATGCTTGAAAAGCTACTAAACTAATTCAATACATAATAATAATAATAACAAGAACAAGATCAAGAGTCTCTCCCTTTGACGTTGAAATTATGTAAAACTAGGCTAAAACAAAATGCATAATGTATTGAAAATGAAAAAAAAAAAAAAAAAAAAACAAAAAGAATATATGATTATAATATTTCACATCTCTAGGCTACTTAAAAACTTTATATTGTAAATGGGATTTGGAGGTTGGGTTGGTCAGTTTACTTGTGACGCTGATAATTTTGATGAATGGGAAATATTTGTAACGTACATATTTCTACATACATGTAAACATAAGTACATGCACATGCATATAAATCGAGAAGCTAACCCCCCTTTCCACTCTCTACTCCCCCACCCACATAAAAACTGCATGCTTAGCTTAAGTCTTAAGGCAAACGCACGTCCTTAATTAAGTACGTACAAACATACGCACATACACACACACACACAGACTCATTTGTACACGCACTCACCCATACGCACATAGATTCAGATGTAGTATATTCAAGCTATTCATTGAGTGCAAGAATTTCAACTTGTAGCATTTGAATTGATTGACTTTTTTATGGAAATTTACACAACAACAAAGTGTGGGATTTGCACTCAATGAAAATTGCATATACGTGTGTACACGTGTGTCTGTGTGTGTACTAGTGAGTGTGAGTGTGCGTGTGTATGTTTGTTATTTCTACACATTTGTCATAGAAATCATATAACAAAAGATACAAGTACTAGACAAAGAATTGAATGTATTGAGGTGGCAATGATAACTAAGAAATTTTTTAGATAATTAAAACAAAAACCAAAAAAAAAAAAACAACAAATGAAAAAGTATCTATGTACACCTAAATATATATGAGCATATATATATTAAAAAAAAAAAAAAAAAAAAAAAACAACAACAATATAATATAAATAAAAATATATTAAAAATAATTATCAAAAGTTATTTTTTTCTTTTTGAAAAAAAAAAAAAAACAAAAATGCAGTCGCGGTTGCTAGCAGACATATTCAGACTTGACTGAGGTTTGTAACTGTTCGTATATGTGTGAATCTATTTGGCTGCTATATACTCGTATACAGTTACAATTGGATTAACAAACCCTCAGTGCAAGACGGAAATCAGCAGCATATTACCAAAAGAGACAGACACGAGTATGACACATTAGAGTGTACCAAGGACATAGTCAGTGGTCAATGCTAGTGATTTAAAAAATTAATTCTATTAAATTAACCCAAGTATACCCAAAACGAAAAATCTTGAAATTTCATCAATAATGCTAACAGAACTTTTAGTTCAATATTTATATTTATAGCAACAAATCAATATGGACAACGCATCAAGCCTAGACTAATCACAACTACTGGTCTATTCCTATATAGTTCAGGTGTCTGCTGTGTTCTGCTATATACTTTTTAAGGGCGGAAGTGTGTGGGGTCTTCCGCTAGACCAAGCTAAGAAGCCGTATAGTTACCAAAATCAGCTTTCTTTCTATGAACTTGGGCATGGGCAGCGTTTCCTGAATCTGTTTTCACCTGCTGCACGAACTGTGGATCCACCCAATGTCGATGTCGATGTCGCCTATAAACCTATGTAGTAGTTGCGGTGCATGCGCTTTGCCACCAGTGTCAAAGCCACGGCCAGTGCCTCCATCAGTCGATTAAAGTGTGGCCCAAATATTATATGTTCACTGCAAACAGAATACACAACGTTGCGGACTCTTGTCGAGCGAACAACTTTCTCAAAAATTAATTTTAAAACAATTATTCCTCCGTCCATTCGGATACAAATCGGGAACATAAAAATCCCGGTTAAAGTATTTAAACAAACAACATTGGCTAACATATAAAAGGATAACCCATCAGCTGATATAGACAAGATTCGTCATAATGGAGTGCTGCTTATCGGAAGAGGCCAAGGAACAGAAGCGTATCAATCAAGAAATTGAGAAGCAGCTGCGCCGTGATAAGAAAGATGCTCGCCGAGAGCTTAAACTGCTTTTACTGGGTAAGCTTTAAAGGTTTACGACACAATCGAACTTAAAACCATAATTCAAATTCAACAAGATTGCACCCATTATGCACTCAAATTGTTGGCTTACCCAATGAAGCCATGTGCATGCGCTCTTAGAGGGAGGGTTACTTAAAATATACTTTTGATATAAATATACCTTGTACGCAGGGGACAAACTCTAAATAGCTTTCCTTTTTTGTAAGTTTAAATAAATATCTTGCTTAAACAAAGTATGTAAAAATATGTAAAATTGCAGCGCAATTTTAAATTGGCTCCTCGAAGTATGCAACGAAATTTTGATATTGCATTTAATCGTTCTCCTCAAAGTATGCAATGAAATTTTAATATCGATGTTATCATTTCTTATATTAGAAATGCTCCCTTAGTTCTCAACAGTGTTTTGTTGGTATATTTTAAGGTACTGGTGAATCTGGTAAATCAACTTTTATTAAACAAATGCGTATTATTCACGGAAGTGGCTACTCGGACGATGACAAGCGTGGATATATTAAACTAGTGTTCCAAAATATATTCATGGCCATGCAGTCAATGATCAAAGCCATGGATATGCTCAAAATAGAATATGGGGCTCCAGAGATTCGCGTAAGCGTTTAATATATCTGTATATATGAATATGTAAATATATAATATCCGAACAGGAATGTGGCGAGCTGGTGATGAGTATTGATTACGAATCTGTTACAAGATTGGAGGATCCATTTTTGAAGGCTCTGCATAGTCTTTGGGAAGATGCTGGCATACAAGAATGTTATGATCGCCGAAGAGAATATCAGTTAACGGATTCAGCTAAATAGTGAGTGCAACTATAAACATGTACTATAATAATAACAATCTTTGTCATACAGCTATCTCAGTGACTTGGCACGTATTGAACAGGAGGATTATTTGCCCACTGAACAGGATATTCTGCGTGCTCGTGTGCCCACAACTGGAATTCTGGAATATCCCTTTGATTTGGATGGCATTGTCTTCAGGTTTATCCCTTTGAGATATGGATAATAACTAGAATCATTTGTATTTTTATAAATAAATTGTAGAATGGTGGATGTCGGAGGTCAGCGTTCCGAGAGAAGAAAGTGGATTCATTGCTTCGAGAATGTGACATCGATTATATTCTTGGTGGCGCTCTCTGAATACGATCAGATTTTGTTTGAATCTGATAACGAGGTAAGCTCAATTAGGCTGATAAAAATATAATTTTAACGTTTCTTCTTATTTTGTATTCAGAATCGTATGGAGGAATCGAAAGCTTTGTTTAGAACCATCATTACATACCCGTGGTTCCAGAACTCATCGATTATTCTATTTATGAACAAAAAAGATTTGTTCGAGGAGAAAATTATGTATTCACACATGGGTGACTATTTCACTGAGTATGATGGTGAGTAATGAGTAAATTTGTTAATTAAATTCTGAAATTAATAATATATATTTATTAAACAGGTCCAAAACAAGATCACGCAGCGGCAAAGCAGTTTGTGTTGAAGAAATACTTAGCCTGCAATCCGGATCCAGAGCGTCAATGTTATTCGCATTTCACAACAGCCACAGGTGAAACATTCAATTAATTGTTGAATTAATTTTATTGTATTTACTATCTATGTGTTCCCAGATACCGAAAACATCAAACTTGTGTTCTGCGCTGTCAAAGATACAATTATGCAAAATGCACTTAAAGAATTCAATTTGGGTTAAATGCTTTTTAGATCTTGAACGGAAGGGAAGAGGAATCACTTAGATAATCATGATATCTATGCTAACAACACTGTCTTCTCAACCCTTATATGTTTGTTTTCATTCGCGTAAAATTAAATTCCAATTGTCCATAGATTAGGTGTAAAATTCTTTATTTCAAACTTATCTTTTATATCTAAGCTAAAGTTTAAATTTAACACTTTTCACATATTCATGTATCTCGACTAACATATAACTGTTTTCTTTTCCTTTTCGTATTGTTAAAATTAATTATCACAATGACATAGTTTTTGGGTTTTATGAAAATTAAAAATTGAATAATTAAATATGTGGCAATACTTTCAGCAGTGGCCAAAAAAATAAAACTTAACATTTCAAAAAACAAAACGATAGTTAAACACGATTTGAGTATCACATGCACATCCGACTCGAGACAATTGCATAACATTTTAAAAATAATAAACAGTAAAACTCAATAGAGAAAAAAATAACAATACGTCTTCATGTTTTGGCACTGATTGCAAGTTGAAGAATCTTAAATAATCACAAAGTCACTTAGGTTTCGCTCTGGTTGTACCATGCTGGCCGGCATGAGCTGCACTAGCTTGTTGAAAAGGTATGCGCGGCGGTTTTGCAGTTCGCTGCTGGCTTCGGTGCGCGCACGCTTGGTGCACGACGACCCACTGGGACTGGATGCAGGCTCTGATATGCCGGAAGTCGCCAAGCTCTCATTTGACTCTAGAGAGATATTTTCACCGGCACCGAGTCCATCATGTTCTGTCATTTCAACTGAAATAGTTTTAGTATAAATTTGTCAAGTTTACAAAAACAAAAATTTCCTTAAGAACTCACGTTTAGAACCAGCCGCTTCTGCACCAAATCCTTCTGTTTCAGTGCACATATCTGGTGTAGCTCTGGGACTCACAGCGTCTTGGCTGTTGTCGTATGGCTTGAAGAGAAGTGAAGCCAACTTGTGAAACTGTAATAACGAAAACTGTTTAAGTATTTAACAAGATGATTATTAAATGATGCTTACATTGTTCAACTGCTCAGAATCAGTGTGATCTATAACATCAGATATGTGATGTCTAAGATATTCCATCGCTTTAATTGGATCTGAACGTGCCATTTCTTCATACCGCAGCTTACGCACCAAAAAACGACAATGTTTCAATATCTCATCGCGTTTTGGCCTATAAAATGCAAAATTAATTATTATTTTCTAAATCTTGAAGCTTGTATATGTGGTAAGTACTTTTCTAACTGTAGCAACCAGAAGTCATCCAAGCGCAGTTGCTGGTATTGAAATATGCCTGGGTTACCACCAAAGAGATAATGTGTCTTTGCTAGCTCATCATAGACCAACTGATGAGCATATCGTGGGCATGGCTCCAATACGTTGTCGCCTTTACTGGCACCCAAAAAGTTGGCCTTATTGATGGAGTTCACATCCTGAGCATTGTGTCGGCAGTAATAGATGCGTGACCATTTATGAGTGCGCAATGAGTAAACCCAAAAAGAATTTGACGCATCTACATGATGCACATCACGCCGATCCTTAACCTTGTTAAGGCTCTGTGTAATAGAGTATATCGGTTATAGAAATAGACAGAGATTAAATTCTTTAACTTACCGAGAATACATAAATTTCATCGCGATCACAATCAATTGTGGCGCGCAATGTGTATCCCGAAGAAGGCTCAAATTTTGCCTCAGTACTGGTATTGGTGCCGAGATGCGAATGCTCCTTATTTATCAGTGATATTACCTGTGTATCCACATCATAAGTAAGCATCTCATCGAGATCCTCCTTTCCACGCTGTCCACCGTAAATATAAAGTTTTCGTTGTTTCTGCAAATCACAAATAATTTAAATACAATTATAAGCAATGGTTCATTATGTATATACATACATTATGAAAAACCATGCAGTGGGTTATGCGTGACTTGATTGACATAACGTCCGCTTGAGAAGCACTTGCATGATGACAATCTACGAGTATCTGCGTCCAGGTGTTTGTCGCAATATGATAAGAAAATAGACCAGAGTACTCTGGCTCAGTCGAAGACGTTGGGCTGCGCGGCGTCAGTATCTTGCCCCCAAACACATAAATTGTACGCTTATCGGCATCTATGCACATCTGGTGATCGTACACAAGCTGCGGGCCACCGACTTGGCTAGTGTCATCACAGATTTGCATCCAAGTTCGGGCACGAGTGTCGTACAAGTAAAAATCGCTCTTGATGTAATCACTGGTGCGTATTGAGTTGTCCAAGTAGCGGCCCAACATGAATATATTTTCGCTGATTGGGTCAAAGACCAGTTTGTGGCAGGAGCGCGGAGTGGGTCCGTTGGACAACTCTGAGCGCTCGCAGAGCAGTGCCCATTCGTCGAGCTCTATGTTATACACCCACAAATCACTAAGATCTTGGTAGCCATCCCAACCACCATACAAATATATAAGACGCTTTTTGGCATCGACCACCAGCTGGTGGCCACCACGATTGCCAGGCTTTATCTCGCTTTGAGTGTACTTCATTTGCCAGTCATGCTTATAGTCCTGTTTATTTAAATATTCATCCATTAGACCGTCATCAATGCACTTTGCAATGAATCGCTCCGCCTGCTCGAAGTCGCCTTGTACCACCTGCGATAAGACAATATTAATGAATTTATCAATATTTAAAAAGAATAATTGATATTAACCAAGTATTTGTGCAATTCGCTAATAAGTGGGTGCTCGAGGCGAACATTGGTCTGTTCCTGTAGCGCCCCAAACGCTTTCATATAACCCTGCTGGCGGAAGTGCTTGAGGCACAATTTTATAATCTCAGTTTCACGCAGCGTATTATAACTCTTCATCCGTGCACACGTGTACATGGGATCATCTTGGCCATGCAGTTCGATGTACCAGATACTGAAATTGAACGATGGTCCCCAAGACAACAATGGCACAATCTTCAGATAGAGAATGGGTAGATTCTCTGCGCCATCCTCCGTCATGCAGCGTAAATTGAATACTTCTGGTATATTATCGTTTTTAAGACCACTTCAAATAAATTATTTTAATATAGTTCAAATTTATATAGCCTTCATAGTTACATACGCTTCTAGCAACGGTACCATGTGCTCATCTTCCAGTCCACCAAACACGCGAAACTTCTTTATGTTGCATACGTGCGATTTCTCAAATTTACCAAATTTGATCTTTTGAACAATGGCGGGTCGTCGGAGCTTCAGTGTGAGAAACTGCGGTGGGCTGTTCGTGTATGCGGACCAGCGTGAGGTCTGATCGTTTGGGCAGTCGACGAGAACATTTCTGAAATCCGCAAATGAAAACAAACTGTAAAAATACCCACAATATTGACAACAGCGACAGCTGCGCAGTCGACAACAATTACGAAATGCAACTTTGACATATGGGAGGGACGCGTCTTGTATGCACCTACATACATATGCATGTGCATATGCATGTACATATGGTACGAAATATATGTATGTACACGTACATAAATTCACGCACACTTGTAAACATTAATATATTTGCATGTGTGCATTTACAGTAAAAGGAAGAACGTTTATGACTTACTCAGGCAAATAATTTGGCGAATAGCTGGAGTAACGGTATATCTCGAAGTTTAACCGTTCAGAGAGTGTAAAGGGTTTCTGCGTATTTGTCCCTGGCAGCACGGGCACAGCACCATATGAAATTGCTAGAGAGCCATTAGAACTGTCCGTTGGACTCGATGTGGTAGTCGTCGATGTCGACATCCTTGTTAAGACTTGAACACT
This sequence comes from Drosophila buzzatii, assembly GCA_035045845.1. Classification (NCBI taxonomy): domain Eukaryota; kingdom Metazoa; phylum Arthropoda; class Insecta; order Diptera; family Drosophilidae; genus Drosophila; species Drosophila buzzatii. The sequence goes on along the minus strand of JAWNOS010000244.1, from coordinate 13,154,179 downwards.
TCTAGTGCAGGTAAATTTACTTCGTGAGTTTACAACTTAATTCTACTGCCGGCTAAGCAAAATAACAAAATACCAATTGTCGTGCAATTCTTAAGATATATTATGACATTCACAGTTAAGCGATGACAAAAGCAGCAAATCCATTTTAACACGAATGCTCCACACTTAACGAAAATTGCTCGAAACTTATCGAAGATTCTTTTTTGTGTGGTTAGTGGTTTCAGTAAACATTTTGAAACTATATTTCATGTCTTTAATTTTTTTAAAGCGTGAGATTTAAATTAAATGATTTATCTACTTCTAATTACCTATCACGAAAAATAATGCCTAATCTGGTAAACAATATCGAGTTTCACTTTATCATATTTTGAGGTATCTTGTTTATGCTGTACGGGAAAGCATAAGAATTGTAATATTATTTTTTTTTTTTTTGAGAATTATTCAGAAATATTTTGCGATATGTATTAAATATTCGCGTGAACTTACAGGGTATGATATTATCAGTAATTAAATTGAAAGGTATTTGATAATATAACGATATTTCTTATCGATCCTTACCGATACAATTGCGAAAGCATTGTTCATCTCTATTCTTCGTTGTGTATTTACGAACAGATGCATTTCTGGCTGTGTTAACAAGAAAATATTTGACTACCGGCTTCTTTTTTGTTGTACATTTTTGTAATGTCTTTTGATGCTATACCTAAAGATCTGCGAGGGCTGCGCGCCTGTCTGGTATGCTCCCTCGTAAAGGTAGGTGTTGAAATTTGAATCGCATACGCGTACACATTTTAGTTCGGCCCGCTTTTTTCTCTAGACTTTCGATCAATTTGAGACTGATGGCTGCGAAAATTGTGAAGAGTTTCTCCGTATGAAGAATAACAAGGACAATGTTTACGACCACACAAGCAACAATTTTGATGGCATCATCGCTCTGACAACACCCACAGACTCCTGGGTAGCCAAATGGCAACGACTAGGTAAGCAAGTCCCAATGCTATTTCTATCTAAACTACATTTATTTTTTTCTATCTGCACAGCACGCTTTACGCGTGGCATATATGCCATTTCCGTATCGGGCACGCTGCCTCAATCCACCATCCGTGAGATGAAGAACCGAGGAATCGCATACAAAACCAGGGATAGAAGTCAACGTTAGTCGGATAGCGCATCGTATAAAATATGTAGTTTATTTTAAGCAATAACAAAACCACGAAAATATAACTAGAATAAAATAGTTTTAAGTGAAGCCGCTATCAATCGTCCAGGGAGCTCACACGCAGCCCATCGCCTCCAGCTGTAGTAACATGCACACCAAAGCCAGCCACTTCCAACTCCATCTTCAGTTTCCAATACACTTCGTTGCATTCGTAGTTCTCGGGCAGCAAGACAATGGCATAGCCTCCAGCACCGGCACCCGTCATTTTGGAGAAAAAGCCACGCTTGAAAGCAATCGTAAATATTTGCTCCAGTTTCGGATGTGTGACGCCAATTGCCTTGAGCAGATCATTGTTTATTTGAAAGAGACGTTCAAGCTTCTCGAACTTCTGACTGTCATCTTGCCCATTTCCAAAGCTTTCGTATAATGGAACCGCGGAATTTACAAGCTGTTCACAAGCCTCCCAAATGGCGTCAATTAGCAGTGGAAACTCCTCAGCCAAGTGACGAACCTTCGCCACAATGTCAGCGGTACTGCGACCCACCCGGCTATCCACCAGCAAAATGTTGAGCGGTTTCTGTATCCGCAGTGGTTGGAATCCCTGGCCTCTGACGAAGCGTAGAATTCCTCCGTAAGTGCATACCGTGTTGTCTACACCGGAGGGCGTGCCGTGATTGACGCGTTCTGATTCGAATGCCCAATGTGAAATCAAACCCAAATTCTCATCTTGCAAGTAGCTTTTCTCGTCGAAATGACCGGCCAAAATAAGAAAAGCCGCTGCCAAGGCAGAGCCATAGGACGCCGAACTGCCCAGACCGGCACCCACATTAAGGTCTGAATCCACTTGAACTTGGAAACCGGAGGACAGATTTAACGTAGGTTGGTTGGGTGACGTGAGCACAGCGCCTGCCAGCAGGTAGAATATTGAAGTGAAAGCGCGTTGGGTGTGCGTCTTGGGTGTGCCCACATTGCGTTCCATTTGCTTGGCGACCTCAGCGCGCACCTCCTCCAAGAGTTTAGCAGCGCACTCCAGCTTATCGCCGGGATATTTGGTGCGAAAGTTATCAAGAAAGGCATTGAATTCACTCAATTTGATTTCTAGCGAGCAGTTGAGAGACTTCAGCTGAAAGCTGGCCACCTGGCTGTCCGTCTGAGAGCGCAGCTGGAGTGTGGTGCCCAGACCAACGACTGCAGCCAGCGCTGGTTTTTGATAAACGACAGCGTGCTCTCCATGTAGAATTATCTTGCCAGGAGAGTGTACCTGGAAGTTCATCATTGTATGCGTGTTTCTGTTGAATCGCAAGTAGATCTTTTCAGATATTTGAATTGCTAATTTATGAGCTCGAGTTCATGCAAGATGGCGGCAACAAGGGTCACTGGAGATCAGGTTCTCACTTTATTTATATTATTTATGTTAGGTTCAGATTTTATGTAATATTACGCGAAATTTTGCGTGTTTACTGTTGCTCCGTTCATCGGCTGTTTCCCTTTCACTTTCTTTGTTCAACTATTTTCGGTTTTGCTGGTTGGATGTTGTCTGACGTTGGCTGGCTACAAATACATCTGCATAGACACACACACATGTGTGCATGTACAGGTTTTTGGGCTCCGCAATGAAGTAACTGGTTACGATTGCTACTGCTCTTGCTTTTGCTATTGTTGTTGCACTTTCTCCCACTCAGCTGGTGTGTATGATTTCTGCGAGAAAGCGTGTATTTCCTTAAGTTCTTCGGCGAGCGTCGTGTTAACTCTTAAATTTAATTAATATTACTTATTTTACATATTTTTATATATTGAAATATAGAGCGAATTACAGTCTGTGTTTTTGCAGGAGTGGTTTCCCTTCAAATGCCTTAGAGACAATGACAGCGCTGAATTTTCCTCCACATCCGTCAGATTCGTCTGTTACCTGCACATAGGTTGCGTCAAGTTTTTCTCTTAGCTTGTCTTCCAGATACTTTGAAGTATATTTGCTCATTTTGAATAATTCTATTTTAATTTATTTCTCAAACAAATTACCAAATGCAAAACGAGGTAGTCACTAGCGGCAAATTATCGAATTTAGAAGATTACATGTTATTGAAAAATACGTCACAAACAAAAAAATGAAGTTTGTACTCAACGGAATATGAGTATTATAAAATTAAGTCTATGGATATTTTTAAATATACAAAAAAAAAAATTAATATTTTTATTTGTTATTGACTGAAAGGGGACTTACAATTGGTATATCCATTTTTGGACAGAATTCCTTAATTCTGACTTTATTAACTATTGTTCTATCGGATGAAAATATCGATTGTTTAGAGAATGCAAACTTATCGGAACTTTCTCCTTCCTAATATAGCATTATTATGCGTGTTGATAGCGCCAAAATTTCTCGTTTTTAGTTTTTTACTAATAGTTTTTAATTAAAACGCTAATATTCCCTGTGTAAACCTAAGCGAGGAATATAAACAGGTTCAAAAGCACTGAATAATATTCATAATGTCATTCTTTGGTGGCAACACATCGCTGGGTGCGACAAGCACGCCGGCTAAACGTAAGTAGACATCGCATTTCATTCTTCAGGTGGGTCTGGCATGAAGGATACATGCGGTATTTCAATATAATTCCTGTCAAGCTCTTTTCGCCAAATAGCGTTGTGTGTCAGCAGTTGAAGGCAGGGTAAGCAACTTCTTAGCATCCTGAAAGTTGTTTAAACGTATTTCCTTTGGATTAATTCTGAAATGTTTGGAAAATATGAGATTTATATTCCAAAAGTAATTAGATGCCTACAAAATGTATAGACATAAAGAGGAATAATAATTCGAGTAATTAATATAGTGATAACTTACTTCTTTTTGTGAATAACGTAGCCAACATAGGCAACGCAAGCTATAAGAAGAACCAGTAAGATAATGAGTAATGACATGAGTGGGGAAAACAAACACATCTGCTGCTGTCCAGCTTCCACAGTGTACTAAGACTTAACCCTCACTAAACACGCCTTTCGAACTGATAAGATATGTTTCGCGGAAGCTGGACCAGCAACAAATCACTTCAAACACTGACCCCTTTCTATTATACTTATCTCTTCTGTGGACAGCGGGCGGCTTGTTTGGTTCAGCATTTGGTGCGACAACTGGAACTGCGGCACCGGCTTTTGGGAGCAATATGTCAACATCTGCGTTTGGTGCGGCACCCACAGCTTTCGGTGCCCCAACAAGTGCACCTGCTGCAACGCTGGGCGGTGGATTTGGTGGTTTTGGTGCAGCAGCATCAACAAATCAGTCTAGTTTATTTTCAACACCCGCAATAAGCGCGGCACCGCCTGCTTTCAGTGGCTTCGGACAGCTGCCAACGTCAAGCAACGCGCCTGCCACCGGATTCTCCGGATTTGGAGCAACGACAACAGCCCCAGCATTTGGTGGTTTTGGGACCAGCCAGCCTACAGCATTTGGTGGTAGCACTTTTGGATCAGGTGAATTGCCTAACTTCCGTTCGGGGAAAATGTAATAATTATATTCATTATTGTTGTAGCTTTTGGTAAGCCAGCTGCGCCGACGGTGACTCCCGGCTTTGGAGGCTTTGGCGGTACAAACTTTATGTTAGGACAGCCACAGCAGCAGCCTGCGCCAATTTCAGCGGATGAAGCGTTTGCACAGTCCATTCTAAATGTCTCCATCTTCGGCGATGAGCGTGATAATATTGTGGCCAAATGGAACTATCTACAGGCTATGTGGGGCACAGGCAAACTATTTTACTCCCAGAGTGCAGCACCAGTTGACATTACGCAAGAGAATTACTTATGTCGTTTCAAGGCCATTGGCTACAGTCGTATGCCTGGCAAGGACAACAAACTGGGGCTAGTCGCACTCAACTTTGATCGGGACTTAGCAACGATTAAGTAAGTAGTTCACTGTAATCAGCATTTAAATTTCATTAATTTGTCATTTATTTTAGGGCTCAACAGCAACAGATTGTGCAGACTCTGCATAGTCTAATGGGCAGCAAACCAAATCTATTGGTGCACATCGATGTTCTCAAAGAGCTAGAGAACAAAAAGTGTCAAATGGTTATTTTTGTGGAGGAAAAAGTTCAAATCCCCCACGGTCCAAATGACAGCAAGCGAATACTTGCCACTGAGCTGGCCAATTATTTAAATCAATCTACAGTGAAACCTCAGTTGACAAATCTGGGATTAACAGAAGCTTTGGCACTTACGCTACCCGATGAGGATCAATTGAAAGAGTATTTGGAGAACCCTCCGCGCAGCGTTGATCCACGAATGTGGCGGCAGGCCAATTTGGATAACCCAGATGCCAGTCAATTTATACCTGTGCCTATGATTGGTTTTAACGATTTGAAATGGCGTGTCAAATGCCAGGAACAGGAAACCGATACACATGCGTTGTACATGAAGAAGGTGGAAGGCGAGTTGCAGGAACTACGGCGACGCCATGCTTCCGCAACAGCTAGAATAATGGAACACAAACGAAAGTTAGCCGAAATGAGCCATCGCATACTTAGGGTAAGCGAATGAATGGGAAATCATTTCGAGTTTACGCTACATTATTTGTATTGGTATTTTTTCGATAGATCGTTGTGAAACAGGAATGCACCCGAAAGGTGGGCACCACATTGACGCCCGAGGAGGAGGCACTGCGCACTAAACTGCAGAATATGCAGGCTGTCGTTTCTGCACCCACTCAGTTTAAGGGCCGGCTGAGCGAGCTACTCTCCCAGATTCGGATGCAGCGCAGCCAATTTTCTAGCAATGGCCTGCCCGAGTATGCACTAGATAAAAACGCTGAGGATGAGATGAGGACCATAATGACCATGCAGCAGCGCGCAATGGAGGTGTTAAAAGAAACTGTTAACAAAGATCTTGCAGCACTGGATATTATTATAAAAGGTTTGCCCGAGTTGCAGCAAACATGATCCCTCTCCATATGACCAGGGCCGAAATTATATAGTTGTTTTTCTAATATAGAGTCAATGAACAAGATGTAATCGTTACAATTTGTTAATGCTATTTTGTTGCTACCGCCACCGGTCTAGTATTTCCTGTAACTTTGAACTTGCACTTTTACGGTTGGCAATATAGAAAATATAACAAATGTGTTTGGCTCTCGTTGTAACAATCGAAACGAGTTCACATCTCACGCTGCGGAAATTATGTGGACGACAATTTTGTACACTAGCTTTGAAAGGGTATAATACATTTTGTTATGCATTGATTAATATTTATAAAATTTTCTAATTTGTATAAATCTGAGATTGAATTAGTAAGGATTGTAGAGGTTTGATATTTAATAAGCAGAACTTTAATGCGAATTACTATAAAAGTATATTTTTATTACATTTAACTATATAAAGAATGTGGATAATATTTGAATTATCTTTTAGTTCACTTCAACTTTTGAGAGTTGTAAGAGTATTTCGATTTCGTCCGCATATGTAGCTCCTTTGTTTTTGTCATAACGTTTACTCACTGTTAAAGTCAATGCACTTGCTGCAAGCGGCCGACTTTTCTTTGGGATTGGACAATTTTGCAGCGATTACCTGACCATTTGACGCAATTTGGTTCGATGGCTCTGGCTGCAACGAACTCATTACCAGTGACAAACTTACATCCAGTTTGTTCAACTTCAGGTTGTACGCTGCTTGGGTTGTTACATTAACATTATTATGCAGCCAGGCATGTGTGTGAATGTGTGGAGTTGTATCGTTATATATTTATTTCTTTCTCACTGGGAAAACTTGTTTTCCAGCTAACTGTGCCTGGAGTGCAGTTATTGCTATTGTTGATTGTGGAGACTTCCGAAAGCTTCCGTTTTAAGACTGGGAAAATGGAAAATGATTGCAGTGTGTGGAGTATAAATGAATTCGCTGTGTGCAGGTCGCTTTACTCATTGTGCGATCTTTGCAACGGCAACTGATAGCTCCAACAGCGTATATGGACTAATAATAGTTAGGCAAACAAAAATCAACACAACTCGCCATGTCGAATGGGTCATTGATAGTGAGTGTGTCTGGAGTGTCAGCCGTAAGATCTATTGCCTAAAATACTTGTTTTTCTCTCCTTTAGTTGCTATTATGGGCCATTTGCTCAAGTGTGGCGGCCACGCCCAGCACATCAATAGCGCAGCGTCGTGTACAGATGCAGGATGATGTGCAGCTATTGCATCCGCAAATCATAACAATTGAACGGCTTGAAAATTTGCTCCGGCGTGCTGGCGAAATATTTGGCCCGGCTACCCAGGTCGAAGACTCTGCATCGGCTGGTAGTCAGCTGGAGCCACAGGTAGAGATGCAGGTGCAGCCACAGCAGTATATGCTACCGCCTACAGATCAGCCGTATAACTTCTACTTGCCGCTCTATGATTACATTGATCCCAAGCTGGACGCCAAGAGTCGAAACATGGAGAAAATTGCGCCACCACCTCAACGATTGCAGCAGGAGCGCAATTATTATGCGGACAAGCCAAAGAAGACGCCTAAGAAGTTTAATGCGGCCGCCAAGCACGTCAATCTCAAATGGCTAAATACGTACGAGAAGGCAATGGGCGGCGTCCCACCCAAGGCTATCTATTTGGAGCAGGATGAGCGTAATCGTATCAACTTCGACGACTCATTCTTTGCGGTCGATATGCATGTGAAGACTCCTGATAATCAACCGCATAAGGAGTCGAGTGCCGTGCCCGCCGAGTTGCTACAGCACGGCGAAAAGCTGGCCGAGGATGATCTAATGGCCGCGCCTGCCCAGCTCACATACAACTACAAGCCAATTGCAGCTGTAAAGCAGCATGCTTAGCGGTGCACTGCAGCCAGAACAACTGTTATTTAATTGTAGTCGGTAACAAAAATACAAAAATATATTTATACATGTTACACATTGCTCAATTACGGGGATAAATGCTCATGAGACCAAACAAAGTGTTTAGTTGAATTATAATTACGTGTAAAGCTTCATTGAGGAATGCTTTCTATAGCAATCAGTATCTTTTAAATTAGTTCAGCGTGCTGAGCGACGCCTTTGCGCACAACTTTTTCAATATCATCGAGCAGGCCCGAAGCACCGAAACGAAATAGTCCCGGCTGCAACCACTCCATGCCAAGAGTATTTTTAATTAGCGTCATCCAGGCAACGGCATCCCGTACAGTTCTAACACCACCTGCCGGCTTCAGGCCGACAATTTGTTGAGTGCGCCGCTTGAATTCCTGTATGGCATATATCATGACCAGGCCTACAGGTAGTGTAGCGTTCACCGCCTCCTTGCCTGTGGATGTTTTGATGAAGTCTGCTCCCGCCAGCATGCATACCATTGAAGCTTTGTATACCTGTAAACAGAAAGTAGAAAATTAAAAGTGGTTAACCTGACGTAATGGAGGATACTAACATTTTCCATGGTGCCCAGTTCACCAATAGCCAGGATAGTCTTTAAATGTGCTCGATTTCCACATGCCTTCCGCATCTGGACCACCTCGTTGTATACGCCTTCCCAGTCGCCTACCAGCGCCAACGCTCGATTGATAACGATATCAATCTCTGTTGCACCAGATTCAATAGCATAGTTGATTTCCTCCAGACGGGATTTCAAACTATATTGGCCGGTAGGGAAACCAGTGGCTACGGCAGCTATTGATATATCATTCAGTTTGTCAAACTGTTTCAGTGTCTTATATGCATCTGCCACACGTGCGGGATAGACGCAAACAGCGGCACAATGAATATCTGGCAGCAATCTCTCCTCAACCGCATTCTCAAGAAGTTGGGGTTCAAAGGGCAAGCTTGCTCGCACACAAAGCCGCCTCACATTGGAGGCAGTGTCGTCTCCAGCCAAGGTGGTGAGGTCCGTTAGCATTAGAGCCTTCAGAGCCCAAGCGACTTCATAATCATCCGTCACAGTCGAGTTTTCTGATAAGCTCAATGCATTCTTAGTGAGTTCAGGCAGTGAAAAGTTTACCTTCAGCAGTGAGGCATCTGATAACGTGTAATTAGATAAATAACACAATTCGATTTATGTTTATTAGGATACTTACCATATTGCAGTATATTGTTTACTTTCATTTCCATTGTATTGAATTTTTCTAAAGAAATTACTCTCTTTTATGCGATTAACAAGTGTAACACGCATTTAACAAACTCCACGCTGATCGCGCCCATAAACTAGCTGCAGATAAGAAATCAGCTGTTGGCAGCGCTGCCATATCGATTTTTAAAATTCAAATGTAAAAACACAGGTGTGTTATATTCAACGTATTTAGCCGCCAAGAGCAGCAATTGCAAAATGTGTAAACATATTTGTTTTATTTTTCTGCGAATATCAGGGATTAAGAGCATTGGCATGACGCACTATGTCGACAATATAATATTTTTATATGTAGATGTAGATTAACGTCCCACTAGAGGCAGCCGAAAACTTGTTTAATTAAATAAAAAATAATTTAATTAAAAATACGCAAATACGTAAATAAATATTTTTACAAACAGTATTTAATAACTAATATTGACAATTTCTTATTAATTATAAAACTTTATCTTATCTACGCAGTTCAAAGTCAAGTAAAATCAAGGGAATTTCCAAGCTAATGTTATAAGTACCTCGTTAATAAATCAGCAAAAGCTTCATCCATTTTAACACCTGCCTATCTTTATCTACCCATTCTAATAGGTCGTGAGCGGTAGCCCAACAATAAATATTACAATGCCATAATTTTTTGATTGCTAAGATTTTTATAACTAGCTAACAAATGCAGTTATAATTGGGCTTTAGTCGAAATTATGAAAATGCGATTAATTCTCTCTTCAAGAGATTACATTGCAAGAAGTGGACATGAGTGAATGCATTTCTAGTTTGAAGTTATTTGAATAACGCTAAGTAGACAATTAAGTATTTGGATTGTTGCACTTAAACGTCTTCTGATACACTATCGATGGTTAAGCCATTGGCTGCTGATTAGATCTAACAGGCAATAGACACTTACAGATTACAGATCCACTCCAATGAATAGTAGCTATAAAAAACAACTTCATCATGTGCAACCAGTGGACGATATAAATAGATGAGACATTCGCTTCCGTAACTTACATGTAAGTGCATCAAGAGCGACGCATCAGAATGGCAGCAATTCCGACAACCTACAATGAGAAGGATAATATGTGGTGTGGAGCCAAACGGAGCTCCATCTATAACTATGATATATCTGTGGGTAAAGTCATCTTCAATACAATGAAGAATTGGCCGAAAAATGTGTGTCAGGTGGGTATAAACGAAATAAGTGCAACGAGGAGAGATCCTATCACAGTTTTACAAATGTGCAGATCAACGATATCGATGGTGTCACAGTGACCAATGCACAGGGCATTACCTGGGCCGTGCGCATTGCACAGTATCTAAAAAATCGTGGCTTAAACCACAAGGACGTAATTGGCATTGCTGCAAAAAATACAACCTATGTCATGCCCTTGGGTGTAGCTTGCCTTATGAACGGCACGCCCTTCCATTCGGTGAACCCAATGCTCGACGAAGGTGGGTTCATTAATCTTATCTGGTTTGCCTCAATGTAATCGCGTTTAATTTAATTAATTTAGCCACTGTTAATTACGTCTTTGCCATAACGAAACCGATGCTTATATTTTGCGATGGCGCCGATTATCAAAAAGTACGCGCGGCCACATTAAGTTGGCATCCAGAGATTTATACCTTGAGCGATCCGATTGAGGGAGTGCCCAAGATAGAGACTCTGCTGGATCCAACTACCACCGAAATGTTCTATCAGTAAGTGAGTGAATATATATATATATATATATATATATATATAAATTAATTATAAACTTATATGTATTATCTCTATGTAGACCGGAACCTTTGAAGACTGGCGGCGATCAAACGGTGGCCATTCTATGCTCCTCTGGCACCACAGGCTTGCCCAAAGCCGTGTGCATTTCGAATAGTATCCTCATTCAGGAGAGCATGTGAGATTGGATTAGTTAACTTCTGGAATTTCTTATTTTTAATCCAGGTTAACTTCGCAGGCTTGTGAGCAGCGAATCGGTCATCTTTGTGGCTAGTTCGCTGGATTGGCTAACTGGACTGCTGGCCTTCGTCTTCAGTACTGTGTTTGGCTGCACACGCATTATAACTAACCGACCCTTCGAACCGTCCTATTTTGTGTATTTGGTCAAGAAGTACAAGATCAACTATTCTGTGGTGCCGCCTAGGCATCTGTCTGCCCTGGTCACTTGTCCAGATGCCACGCCAGAGGCGCTCGAGCCGTTGCGTATGTTAAATTATGGCGGCGGTTTGGTGTCCTTGACCACATTGCAGCGTGCACAGGAGATATGTAAGTCGGCCATGTTCAATTCGGGCTACGGCATGACCGAGGTGGGTGCCATAACTGTTAACATTGGCATTAGTAATACCGCTTCAGCGGGCCGACTCTTGCCGGGCATCCGAATTCGCATAGTCGACGAAGACGGCAAGAATCTGGGCTATAATCAGGTGGGCGAGATCTATGTGCACACTGGACAGGCCTGGAATGGCTATTATGGCAATCCCGTGGAGACACGACGCATGCAGGACTTCGAGGGCTGGTTCCATACCGGCGACCTGGGCTACTTTGACGAGCAGAATTTCTTGTACATTGTCGACCGGAAAAAGGAAATCCTCAAGTACCAGGGACTGCACTACTGGCCCACCGAAATCGAGGGTACGATTGCGGAGCTGCACCAGGTGCAGGATGTCTGCGTCGTTGGCATCTACGATGAGCGTGAAGGTGACGCGGCTGGCGCTCTGATAGTCAAGCGCAAAGGATGTGAATTAAGCGCCAAAGAGGTGATTGATCATGTGGCCAAGCGCCTAACAGGCATGCAGAAACAGCTGCGCGCCGGAGTGCGATTTGTCGATAAGCTGCCAGCGAACGTCAACGGCAAGACTCTGCGCAAAACCGCTAAGGAGGTGTTTCTTGCTCAGCCCAACTAAGCCAATGAACAAACAAATATTTCACCTGAATTGTTCACCTGAATATTTTACCTGAATTGTCTACTATACGGTATAAGAATGAGTACTTGAGAGCTGTCAGATAAGGCGCTTAACAAGAATAACTATAAATAAACAGACTTTTAATTACATATAATACAAGAAGTCTCCAATTTTGTTGCATTAAGTGCCATCTAGCTATAATAAATGTATTGCGAAAATATACAAATATCAATTTATAAATTTAGACAATACTGTCTTATAGTCTAATCTTAAGGCTGGCTGAGTCAGCGCTCACATGCTAGTAAAATAAAGTCAAAGCACTTGTGTCTGGTAGATTCCGTCAGCGGTGATTCTTAAAATAGCCACAAACGGTTTCTGATTAAGCTAATCTAATGAAAACATTTAAATGGGACTTCCAATAAGGCGGCGAACGAATGGAAAAGTTTATTTAAACTTGGATAAATCGGGAGCGCTATACTATTATTATAAGCAATTTATTTATAAATATCTTGATACGATTTCATATGATGACTGAATATGAACATTTTTCATTTGATAAAGTTAAGGCACGTGCTAATGAGGAAGCATTTCGCATGGCACTTAAGATTACCTTTGGTATTGATAATATTATCAGCGTTTGATTGATTCAGTTCTCCCCAAATCTCTTTTTATAAGGCATAATTGCTTGATTACACAAAATACACGCTTAACATTGAATAGAAATGAAAAATCTGGAAATACCTGAAATTCTATACACCAGGAAAGCTTTCATAAATCAACATGAACAAATCGAATAATTTAATTTTGCATTCATTTCGTTTATTGGGGGTTTTATTGGCAGATTATTAAAATCAGTCGTGCTAGCTGATAATGCCGATTTGATTTTCAGTTATATACAATGCATTAAAGCTTTAACGAAACTCGTTCCAGAGATAGGGGTTTTAAGAAATACGTATGGAGCTGATAATGAGCTGGTCTGCGCCTTAGATAAGCGTCGCGTAAATGGTAAATACGATTCCTATTGGTTAACGCTAATGACGTTTATGGTCCTATTCCTGTTTTTTGTTCTTCTACCATTCATCGTGAACTTAGCATTTACTGATAAAATAGAAGTTTTTCAACTATTTAATTGAGTGGTCGTCAGCGAATTAGTTATTAAGTAGCTGAATCTGAAGGCGAGCGGACCTAATAAAAATTAAATAAATACAGAATGGACGAATTCTTCAAAACTAGCTACGATCCAATTCAACGGATCTGGAGTGGTTCGAAAGCTTCGCCCTTGTATGATTTTGATTGTTCGTTTGGTCGTATAGTTCACAATCAGCTCAGGAATAATCCCAATCATATCTGCCAGGTAAGCTGAAGTGGAAATGCTGATGGAAGAATTAAATAACCTATTTGTTTGCTTTTTATTATATAATAGATATGCTTGTCGGATGGAATAACAGCGACAAATCGAGATGTATTCAATTGGTCCGTGCGATTGGCACAGAACTTTAAGAAGCGCGGATTACGCCACGATGATGTCATCTGCATTTCGGCCAAGAACAGCACCTATGTGACTCCAGTGGCCGTAGCCTGTCTCTTCAATACCACGCCCTTCCACGCCGTCAACCCCATATTGGATAACGAGACACTCGCCCACGTGTTGGCGATAACAAAGCCATCGCTATTCTTCTGCGATGCCGCTGACCTGGAGAAGCTGAAGGCTGCGAGTGCCGAATGGTCACCTGAATTTGTAACGGTGACAGGTAAAGTGGAGGGCGTTCCATACGTTGAGGAATTACTCGCCCCAACAAACACAGAGAGATTTTACCAGTAAGTCGAATAAGTATTTATTGAGAATAGACTTAGCTCATGCATTATTATTGTTTTTTTTTTTTTTTTGTAGACCTCAACCTTTGATCTTTGGCGGAGAGCAGACTATGGCCATTTTGTGTTCATCGGGCACGACAGGCAAACCTAAAGCTGTGTGCATGCCCAACTACATGCTGGCAGTTAGCAATCCGTAAGTAGTAATCGATACTCGATTTAATTTAGATTACATAATTGAGGTTCATCACTTGCAGTTTCCTTAACTCGGAGGTCGTAATTTACTGTGGCTCCAGCCTGGACTGGTATTCAGGTCTGGTCAACTTTATGTACTGCGTGTCAGATGGCTGTACACGCATCATACCCGACAAACCCTTCAGTGCGGAGAATATTTTAGAGCTCGTTGTCAAGTATAAGATCAATATCATTAGCTGTGCACCGCGTCACGCCAGTGAATTGGTCGCTTGCCCGTTGGCCACGCCGGAAAAATTAGCTTCGGTGTTTCTCGTAGCAATCGGGGGCGGTTGGATACCCTCAGTGACACTGAAGAAGATTCAGCAGCTAATTAAATCAGGATTTATCTATTTTGGCTATGGAACTACGGAATTCGGAGGAGTGTGCGCCGGTCCCTACATTGAGAAAACTGGCAATTCAGTTGGCAAACTCCTACCCGGCAATAAGATACGCATAGTCGATGAGAACGGCAAGAATCTGGGATACAATGAGGTCGGAGAGGTCTATGTAAACCATGGTCGCAACTGGAAGGGCTATTACGGCAATCCGCTCGAAACACAGCGCATACATGACTCCCTAGGCTGGTTCCACTCAGGTGATCTGGGCTACTTTGACGAAAATAATAATCTGTACATTGTGGACCGCAAGAAGGAAATCTACAAGTGCCTGGGCATGCAATACGGGCCCAACGATATCGAAGGCGTCATTGCCGAGCTACCCGATGTCGTTGAGGTGTGTGTCGTGGGTCTCTATAATGACAAGTACGGCGATGCACCTGCTGCCATGATAATCAAGCGACCTGGCAGCTCCCTAACTGAGGACCAAGTTAAACAGCATGTAGCCAAGCGACTAGTTGTCAACCACAAGCAGCTGCATGGAGGTGTCTACTTCACCAAAGAGCTGCCCCAAACAGCCAGCGGCAAAGTGATGCGTCGCGCGGTCAAAGAACAACTGACTCAGTCGAGCGTAGATCGATAAGAAATATCTTTATTAGTCTAGCGAAAATAATTTAAGTAAATCTAAGAATTTGTGCCAATGAATATATATAGTAGCCAAATGAAGGGTGATACGCCTATAAAGTATATCAGTTTTGGTTTTTCTGAGGAATTAAATTTGCACTTTGATTTTTAAATCAATGAAAAATGTTTTTCGCTTTCCTTAATTGTATTAAAATAAATGTTATGATGTTTGTTATAAATAACTGATTCTTCATTAATTAATTGAATATGAGTACATTCACTTTTTTCAATGTCTGATTGCCTCGATTGCTTAAAAATTCATAGTGACCAGTATTTTGGCAGTCGGATATTCCCCAACTAATTTTAAATGGAACATGAATATTATTATTATTAATAACTTTATGTCTTAAATGTGTTACCAAAAAGTATGCCTTAATATTATATATTACTGATAGAAATCAAAGAGGATGTGTAGGTTTTAGCTGTCAACCAAGAGCTTGTTATAGATATGTCTGAATCTATTGAAAGCACCTGAAGAAAAGCTAGACTTCAATTACAATGACTTAGTTCAATACTTTACAATACATAAAAAAAATTAAATATAATAAGAGGTAAGCGAATATAAAGTTTTCCAGTCGTTAGCAAAACAGTCGATTGCCTGACGGCATATACTTCTCACAATAAGATACTCAGTTGTCACTCAATTGTCGACTGCTCCATCCGAGTGAGTAAAAGATCGTTAGATTAAAAGAGTTTGGTTCAGCTTTAATGGTGTAAATAAATATGTTTCGATTTTCTAATTACAAATAGGCCCTGAGTTTAGATTCAGCGATCTGTAATCGCATTAATTAGACTATAAATGAACCAAGACGTAGCTCCATATGATAAGTAGCAGTGTCCAGCTGGTGTGCGGATAATTGGCACCCGCAGTTAGCTCCGGCTGCGGCTGTGCCATGTCCACAGTTGTGACATTGGCGCTAGAGCTGTGCTCCAGCTCCGTTGGCTGCGTCACGAACTGCTGACGAATTTTGCCAGTTTTGATCTCAACTTTGGGCAGCGGGAAGCAATAGACGCGCTCCACCTCTACCAGCAGCGCCGTCGAGCTCTCTGTGGCTGTCTCCGATACAGTTAGGGGCACACAGATCGTCGGCTCTTCATCTGAGTTACGCTCTTCGTAGGGAATGCCCACGCGTGTGATGTTGAGTGGCAGCTGCGGCAACAGGGTCTCTGGCACGCTGAGCTCGCTGTGCATTTGGGCAGAGTTGAGACTTTCCTCGTAGTATTTATAGTCATCGACGTCGTCGTCAATGCGATCGATGCTGTCGACGTGATCCACACGATCGATGTTGCTGCTGCTGCTGCCGACAGCGGCATCTGTGTAAGTGCGCTCAGTGCTGCTGGGCGTAGCATCCAGAAAGTCTGTTGGCCAATTGAGCGCCACTGTGGTGGACTCTGTGGCAAAGCTAGAGCTGAGCGTGGGTGCTGCTGTGCTGCTCATTATTTGACTCACTCTGGGCACTGGCTGAGTGCTCTCAATATTGCGCGAGGGATATGGATAGGGCAATGGCATCCAGTTGTCCTCTGTGGTTTGTGCATGCTGTCGCTTCTGTATGGCTGTAGTTGTCTCAATGGATTCGTTGATTTGTTTGGCCATGGCTTGCATTATAGGATCCGTTGCATTCACGCGCACCACTTCAATTGGAGATGGATGCTGTGGCTGTGGCTGTGGCTGCAGCAGAGATGGCTGCATTTGAGATGCTATGCGCCAACGACCGCGTGATTCCTGCGAGCGCTCGAAACTGTCACGACGTTCGTATGGATTATGATAGCCAATAGCTGCAGTGCGTTGCTCTGTCCCCGGTAACATCTCCTCGCTAGATGAGTCAGGCCTATCACTAGCTGCAATAAAAGACAACAGAGGAGTGAGTAATTTGTAAATTTTCAGATCTATAATTAAGACTAAATCTAGACATAATCCTATCCATTTAATCAACTCTAATATTGAGTTTTTGTTTACCGTCAGCTGGCATGCCCATTAGCATGGCCTCGAGGCGTCCAAATTTGCGCTGCTTGGGCGGCTCCTCTGCAGTGTCAGGCATCTCTGGATGCTCTGGCTTCCAGTTGCCGTATACAACGGCGTCTTGGGCGCTCTGCTCGTTTTGCGTATTGCTATCCAGTGCTTCACGCAGCAGAGGAATGTGTGTGTGCACCGTGGAGCTGGCCGGCATGGGCATTGCTCCAGGCGATGGCAACACATTGGGCACAACTGGGCCATAGCCCGGCCAGTTGATGGAGCCGTGGCCCATCATGGCTGGTGCGGGTGGTGGTGGCGGTTGCGGCATTTGCATGTCGGCAATGCGTATGCGACCTCGTGGTCTAAGCGCCTGCAATTGCTGGGCATCAGGATCGTCCTGGCCGAGAACGTTCGGCTGGCAGCTGAACGCGAACAAAAGCCACAAAATTCGAAGAGCCAACTGTTTGCTGGCCATAGTTAAAGTGGACTAAGAGGGAACAGTTCGAACGGTTTCAGTTCGTTTCGGTTTCGGTTTCTATTTACTGAAATGATGTGCCACTTCTTAAGTGGATATTATTGTTGTTGTTGTTGTTGCTAGTTTTTGTTTTGTATCTTCAGTTCACAGTTAGCTTAGTTTTATTGTTAAGCTTTGTTGTTGTTGCTGGCACACAAAACAACGACAGCAACTCATTGTTCACGTCGGCTATCGACTCTCAATTCCACCTGCCCATCGATATTCGCACTTTGTTGATGTTGATTTCAGATTTCAGATTTCAGACTTTAGATTTCAGTTTTCTTCTTTTTTATTTTTCTCTCAGTTTTCTGCGCGAGTTTTGTTGGGCTGTTGCTTTTGCACGTCTTGTGGTCTAAACGCGGCGGCTTCTAAACGGCAACTGACGTTGGCCAAATCAATTTGCGGTCGCTTGGGCTTCCAACACCATTGAGTGGACGGCCAGAGAAACATTCTTAATCACGGCCATTGAAATGTTTTCTTTTGTTCAGTTTTCGCTTAATTATGCGCAAGAGCGTTAAAATTTAATGGCGAATAAACATTCTTTCGTTGTGGTTGGTGAAAATGCAGCGGGCTGTGCCGCACAGCAGTCAATGTGGAGAGGGTTCTGGACAGATAAACATATGTATGTCTATCTATATATCTAAGTATAATATGCTTTGAGCTTCGCATATGCTAAGATTTATGCAAATTACTAGGCAACTCGTCGTTTGTGCTACTAAAAAAGTTTTCTTGTTGATTTTTTGGCACCGTTTATGCGAGCTGTCTGTAAATATCTCCAAAAGTTGACGACGATGGCTGGGGGCCAACTTTTCACCACATTGATTGGTTCAACGGTAAAACAGTTGTAGGCCGAAAAGTGTGAAGAGATTTCAATGGAGTTTGTCTTTAAGCCGAATAAGATATTTCTATTTCTATTTTAATGACTTTCTTTTAGTGTAAGTAAGCTGATGATAGCTGTGAGAAGTATTGTACATCAATTCATTGGAATATTATAGCATTGTAACATTAAAAGGGCTTTAGGGTGTTAATTACTAATATGAAAGCACTATCTATATGGACTCCTGCCTATAGATATGAAAATAAGATTTCCATTTATTTATTATTATTAGTATTTTTGATCAAATTTCAAATTATCCATAATTTTCACATCTTATATTATGAAGTCATTTCATATCTTGGGTATCTTTTATTGCAAAACTCTCTAAATATTTG
The DNA here is from genome assembly GCA_035045845.1 of Drosophila buzzatii. NCBI lineage: Eukaryota > Metazoa > Arthropoda > Insecta > Diptera > Drosophilidae > Drosophila > Drosophila buzzatii. Next base: position 13,135,305 of record JAWNOS010000244.1, on the reverse strand, counting down.
TTTACCAACAGCAACATCAACTGCTCCCATGACTGCCATGATCTCAATACTTTTCACACCAAAGTTTCATCAGCTTCTCTCATGTGCATCTCATAATTCAGATTTTCCAGTCACAGTTTTTTTTTTCTGTTTGAAATGGCGTTCAGTGAAGCAGCACTCGAGTAACTTCGAGTCGAATCCACTTGCAAAAATCGAAACCAAGTCAAAACGTCAAAAGAAAAGCTGTCAAAAAATTATGCAACAGCTGGTCTGACGGGACTGTCAAAAGTCGGCGACTCTGCGACTGTGCCACATGTACAAAGTAAGGCATATGGAAAATTGCGCTAACGGAAAATGGAAAATATTAAATATTTATACAAAAAAATTGTGCACCCTGGAATGGGATCAACAATCGGACTCATGAGGTAATTTAAGCTGTGAATACGAAAATCAAATAATAATAAAAACATAAAAACCATTGCGCATTGTCACGTTTTGTGAACATTATGGAGCTATGGGCATAGGTGTGCACAGGTGTGTGTGTGTGTATGTGAGTATAATATGGAAATGGAAAATCGTTGAATAATGTTTACTTGGGGTCGCGTGTGTGTTGAATGGAAATTTTGTTTTTCCGCTTTTATTGTGATTATTTTCTTTTATTCAACAAAACTTTCACGATCGTTAACATAAATATTTGTGTGCTGTGGCTGTTTGCAAAGTGTTAGATTCATTAACTTTTGTTTTTCTTTTTTTGTAGAATTTATAGCAGAAATCACAGTCTTTCGGTTGGTTATGGTCATTGAAGGAGGCAAGTTGTAAAAATTTGGAAAACGTTCGAAAAATGCAGCACGTTATCTGGTTGAGAGGTTTTGGTTTGAATTTAATGCGCGTCGACTCTCTACTGATTCTCCAGCAGACCAATGTACTGGCCATTTTGATTGGCCAAGCGTCGCTCTTCCAGCTTCTTGGCAAAGCTGGGATCGCTCTTGGCACGCTGCTCTAGACGCTCCTGCTGCAGCTTAATACCAGCATAGATCTGATCCAGACCCTTCTGTATCTCCTCGGGTATGGCTGGCGGGGTGGGAATGTGGTCGCCTGTGGCACGGAAGCCATTCTCATCGGCCGTGTACTGAACATTGACGAAGGTGCCCTCTGGCGATTGGTATGAGTATTGGCCGTGCTGCACCAAGACACCATTGGGATTCGTATCGAAGTCCTTAAGGAAGCCCGTCTCCTCGTGTATAATGTTGTTGCCGGTCTCGTATTCAGTCTTGTAGCTGCCATCCTCACTTTGCTCCTTGTTGTACTTCAGTATGGGTATCCAGGTGCTGGTCTCGCGTGGATCCTCATGGCGATGATCCGCCTTCTCATCGCGTGGTATGTTGTTCGCATTGAGGTGGGCATGATGCTGCTGATGCTGATGCTGGTTGTGATGCTGCGCATGGCACGAAAGGGCAAACAGCGCAATGAGTATCTGAAATAAAAAGAAAATTAAAGGGCATTAATTAGCTTTATTTTAGAAAGTTCAATTTAAATTAAGGGCTAAGAATAAATTTAATTATAACTATATTACGCATTTTAATTTCCTAATATTTTTCTTTTTTCTTTTATTTCTTTTTTTATTTTAATATTAATATTTCTATTAATATAATAAATATTAAAATTAAAAAAAAGATAAGTTTTAAATTAAAATAAATACAGATTTGATATTATTTTTTTCCTAATATTTTTCTTATTTTATTTTATTTTTTCAATTTTAATATTAATATTTCTAATAATTTAATAAATATTAAAATTTTTAAAATGTTAAGTTTTAAACCAAATATATATAAATTTTGATATTATTTTTTTTCCTAATATTTTTCTTATGTATTTGGCAATACTTCAATAAATAAATACAGTTTTAGTGGAATTTTTTATTTATATTTTATTATTGTTGTTCTTAATAATTGGTGTATATATTTGAACAAATTTATAAATGTAATAAAATAATAAATAAAATAATTTTTAATTTAATATGAGAAAATTTATTTTTTGTAAACAACATTGGAAAAGAATATTGAAATCAATCAACAAATTTAGTTAATATGTACATTTTAAAAATAATTACTTATTTTTTTTGTAAAGAAATAAATTGTGTTTATTTTGCGTAAGACAAGCTGACATAACTATTAAAACAGAATTTAATTACAGTCCAAAATTATCATTTCTTTATCACCTTTCAGTAGTTTGAACTATTTTGTACATAATTATATTTAATTATTACTTATTAACTCTACTTAATGCCACGAAGACACACACCATAACCCATGCCAAACTAATAATCTGTTAATCCACAATAATCAGAACTTACAAACACTTTCATTTCGATTATTTCAATTGACGATGATTCACTGGCAAGGATTTCTAATATCAACTGTTAGATGCAGTGCATTTACACTTAGCAATTGCAATTGCAAATGCGCGCCCGTGTGGTTGGTTAAGTGAAAGCTGCAACGATGCGAACTGTGCTACGGTGGCCCTATTTAAGTGCTTTATATAGCCGCGACTTTTGTCAGTGTCTCCTGCGCTCGCAGCTGGAGCCCGCTTGCCAGTGAGCGCCTTGGCCAGAGAGTCGCATAAAAATAGAGATAGAGTTACAGATACAGTTACAGCACAACTACATTGACAATAGTTGCAATTGCCATAGCTGCGGATGCTGTTTGCTGCTCTTTCGGCCAGCTCGCAAGCCAGTCAGCCATTCATGTTGTTAGCTTTTTACAAACTGCTTGATGATTATGGCTCGAATAAATGTGATGCGAAATGTAGAATACTTTTACTTTTCAAATTGCTAATTTCGAGGCTAAACTAAAGAACCGTTAAGACAATTATAAATACCAATGGCCAATCGTTAAAGATAAATAACACAATTAAATTATTACAGTCGATTGGATCTAACGATCTTAAATACAAATATAAATAAATATAGTAATATATACAAATATCAGGCGTCTCTCTGTAGAGAGTTTATGTCAAGCGACTTCGCTGGATTTCACATAATACTTATGCATACTCAATATGGTAATGGGCACGGCAAAAGTGTGCGGATTGTCTGCGTCTGTCCGGTCGTTCATCTTCGTAATGCCGTTATTTAGAAATAAGCCAGAACGAGTTTTGTTGCTGCAAGCTTCGACAAAGTTAGTTGTCTTCGCCAAAATGCAGCCGAACCCTGCAAAATGCTCTCCCACTCTCCCATAGCAAGTTTTATGTTTGAGAGTTTTGCTCCCACTCTCGCGCTCGCGGTTTCTCTCTGTCTCGCTCTGGCTTTGCCTCTCAAATCTATGTGCTCTCTATTGCTCTCCATAAGTCTGTTCGCTCTGTATTTCGATTCGAAGATGTTACGGCTCTTAGAGTTCGGATTCTTGTAATAGCAGCAGCGCCAGCTGGCGGGGAGTATTTCGGGCAGGGGAACTCTTGGCATAGAGGACAGTGACATACAATATATGAGGCATAGACTGAAACTGAACATTGTTGTAATACTCGTGCTGCTGTGGATCGGGTTTGGCTTTTTTGTTTTGTTTGTTTTGGCTAGCGCGAAGCTGCTGATGAGGCAAGACGATAATTGAGTTCAAAACTGCAATGGGTAATGGATCTTGGCAAATGTTAATTAGTTGTGGAAAATGGGTCAATCTCTGACGATAATATCATGCAAAAGCGATTACCACGATTACTAGCCAATTTCTGTTGGAATGGAATAAATGCAAAAAAGATGCAAATAAATTTGATTTCGAAGATGCAAGAATCACTTGCAACATAATGCGAAGAGTTGAACAACCGCTTTGCCGGTTGGCGAGAGACAAAGCCAAACTGAGCGAGAGATGAATGGTGAGAGTAAGCGGAAGAGCATGTATAAAAACTGGTCAAGTATTGCCGTTTGCCATAAAAAAAACACACACACCCATACAGACAACAACAGAAGAAACATTTTGGGCCAGGCCGCCTGCGCAGCTGCACCTCTTCTGCTGCCAACTGCCCACCCTAGCCAAAAGCCTCAGCTCTGCAAGATTAAGCGCTTGTCTTTTCGAATACCAGTTACCAGTTGTTGGAGTGCCCGATGAGTCACACACTGCACTGCGGCAATTGTGTAATTTTTCCCGCTCAATGAAAACGAAAGCTGGCAAGGTTAGCTCCAGTGCTACATCCACACTGACCCACTTACTCTGGCCCGTACAGCAGCCACAACTGCTAACTGCTTAGCTACTTTTCTTGTTGACCATTGAAAATGTCAAACGCTTGGCTGCTGCATTCTCTGGTTAGCATTTGGTATAGGTTGCATCTCTTGTTGGGAATTGTGTTCTTAGCTCGTGCGCCATTTGACATTTAAGTTTGAGCTCAGAGACTGAAGACTGCATGCTGGAGACCGAAGACTGGTTTACAAAAAAGTCCACACGGGGGGACGGGATGTAAACGGCGAGGCAATAAATTTTGCGGCAATTTCAAGTGTCATGATGTTGTGAAATTTCTTGTCAGTGGCTGGCATCTTGAGCTTGAATCGTAAATAATGCTCTAGTAATGGATGGAGATGTTCGCTGATCAACCGAATTCATCGCCACTTGATAGACAGGCCACGTATACCCGCTCGGTAATTGGCAATTCTAACAAGCATTCCATTATTCCTGTTCAAAGAAATTCTGTTTGATCCGATTCCGATTTGCTAATTCTGAATTCAGCATATATTAATTGTCCCCACTTGAAATGTTTCAGTTTATTGACCGCCCGTATCGAAAAAGATATCTCAGTAGCTACTTACTAATTTTATTTGTAGCATGCATATTCTACATTTACTTTAATTAATCATCTGCATGTGTCCAGATTCTTATCAGTGGATCAAATTTCGTTTACTGAAATATTTAAAACGATTAACTCTAGCGTAAAAAATTAAAATTCTTGAATTAGTCAATTGGAAACAACTGTGGAACATGCTCAGCTACATTGATATTAATAAAAATATTTCTTTTCTTTTAGTCTTAATTTTATTTATATTTTTAGACTTGCCAAAGAGTAGATTTATGTTCGTTGATAGATACTGTTTAGAATTATTAATAGCTTGGCGGCTAGACTGGCTTCTGAAACAAAGTATTCGCGTAAATACTTTACCTATACCATGTTGATTACTGCGCATGGCTAATTGTTTGTAATGAGCGCGTGGCTGAAATCAGTTATTTTTAGTACTAAGTTAATCGGGAATGATATATACACATATGAAGATAACACAAAGCTTTATTGACATTAGTATTTTTTTTTAAATAGAATTTATTCTGATCAAGTTGCGTTGTTTTGTTTTGTTACTTTACTTGCGACTCAAATTCCCACTTACTGAAATATTCATGATTTCTAAATCGTTTTGAAAAAATTTCAATTCTGCCTTAAATTCCACAGTTGGAAAGAAAAGCGGAATATTTTCACCCAAGTTAATGTTGCGGTAATAGTACAAGCCCTGAAAAGATATTGCGAGCAATGTAATAATATTTGCATAGAGAGATAGCAACACTTACCTTGGGTATAGGACACTTTTTGGGATAATTGCTGTTCTTTATTAAAGTTTTGTAGGCAATATTCGCGATTTTGTTCACTACTGTCATAGTGTTGAGTTGACAACCATCGACTAATATAAATAGAACTTTACGAAATTGCTTCGACTTCCCTCTTGAAGCATATACTGCTATGCTAATATTAAGGTTGGGCAGCCCTCGAGTATATAGATATTCGCCTGTTAACAGAGATTTATCCGGATCAACAATGATGCATCTATGGGACACAATAATATCGCGATTTGTGCTACAATTAAAGGACTGCCAAGTCACTATCAAGTGGTCGGCCGGCTGGACAGTTGGGTATATTCCAATGAGTATGCACTGTATTATTTTTGTGGAAAAAACGTACCTTATTAGCTGGGGCTGCTATAGGCAGATAGCATAGCGCAGCGAAAATATATAATTTATCCATTTGGCAAGCGAATCGGCTGATGCTTTTGCAATGACTAAATCTATACATCTAATTTGAATCCATTTCAAGCTCTTATTTCTTAATTATATTTATAACATTTTTTGCAAGCAATTAAATGTATCATTTTTTGTGCAGTGAGCATTTTGCAAAAAATATTGCGAATGTTGTGATTTTCTAATTAAGGACACTTAAAAATCTTCAATAAAAATGTTTGTATTGAAGTGGGAAGAGTATATTAGCTTTATGGAATTTCCGTTTGATATCTTTGAAAACAATATTGAATTTGTTTTAATTCGCATAAACGATATTGACTCAGTCATTAGATGGCCGACTTGCACAAAGCCTAGCATTAGCTCTATCGCACTTTTATTATAATAGTAAATTATTATTTTTTAAACTCTCAAATACATTTTTGTATATATTTATTGGTTTATTTGCGCGTCACATTACCGGTTACCGAAATATTTGAAATCATGAAATTTAAAGTTGAAAAATACAATTGCACCTTAAAGTCTACAATTGGAAAAAAGAGCGGAAGATTTTCCCCCACATTAACGTTGCGAAAGAAGTACAAGCCCTGATACGTAGATGAAATATAGAGGTATATGTATTAGAGACAGTGAAAAAGAGAGAGGGGAGCAAGAAAGATATAGTAACAGAAATATCGAGTGTGACTTACTTTGGACAATGGACATTTTCTTGGATAATTGCTGTTCTTTATTATACTTTTGTAGGCAACATTAACGAGTTTGTGGAATACCGTCTTATTGTTGAGTTGGCAAATATCGACAATTAAGCCAAGTATTTTGCGAAATTCTCCTGTCTGCGTCCGACGAAAATATATCGTAAGACTTGTATTAATCTTTGGTACATCTCGGATATATTTAAATTCGGCTGTCAAAAGAGTTTTATCCGAATCAACAATGAAGCATCTGTAGGACGCAATGAAATCGGGATTTACTTCACAATTTAGAGTTTGCCAAGTCACAATCAAGTGGTCTGTTGGCTGCTGGATAGTTGAGCATATTATAATTAATAATGGAATTTGATACAGTTCTTAAGGGTTACATGCGCTCACCTTGTTGGCAAGTTCTGCTAAAGGCCATAGCAGGGCTAAAATAATAATTATATTAAACATCATTGGATATGCGAATTGATTGACTGTTGTACAATGACTAAATATAGTTAATGTACGTGCGTGGAAATTGGTTTGGTATCTAAATCTAATTTGAGTCTATTAGAAACTTTGTTTTCCTCATTATATTTATTACTTTTTTATGCAATTAAATTACAATTTTTAGTTGCGCTAAATATGTAAAAGAGTGTAAATGTAGAATTTTCTCATTAAGGACACTACTAAATCTTTAACCGGGGTTTTCTTAGTATTTTAATACTCGTTCGTGAAAAGTATGCAGAAGTGAATAGAGTATATAGGTTTTGTCAAATATTCGCTTTAAGCTAAAAGCTAAAAAAGTCTTATATTTTCCCATACTCCTATTAAGGGCGTGACATAATGAGAAAATACTACCTCTAGTGTAACACTGCAAGACTCTTGAATTTTAGAATATACTGCTGAAGATAACCCAAGAAAAAACATTTCTAGTATGTATAATATGTGGAAATATATAAATATTAAGAAATTGGTAAAATCTGCATATCGATATATGTAAATGTAGAAACATCAATGTCTATTTCTTCTAGGATTTTTTAACCTTATGCACCGGGAAGTCTGTCAAGCGTCCGCTTAGAGATACATTGAAGATCGGCACATTAGGTAGATAGAAGTCTAGTTGCACTTTAAATTCGTATTTCGGCAAAAAAGGTTGCAGATGGTCGCCTATGCTCATGTTGGGATAGTAGTATAAGCCCTGAAAATAATTGTATTAACTAAAAAGGATTTGAGAAGTTTAGCTTGATCATACCTTTGGCTGTGGACACTTCTTGGGCATATTGCTGTGCTTTAGCATGGTGTTGTAGGCGACTTTGATCAGATTATTCTTATATGCTCCCCCAAAGAACTGACAGACATCAAAAGTCAGATCGACGGCTTTGTAGTACTCTTTGAAAGGTGGACGTGGCAAAAATAATGCGAAGTTCGCATTGTACTGCTGAAATGCCCGATTATATTCTACTTCGCCCGTAATTATAGTTTTCGCTGGATTCACAATGAAACAGCGATAGAAGGTGACAATATCCGGATTCCCAATGCAATCGAAACTCCTCCACTGGACAATGGTACGCTGATGAAGAAGAAGAGATTGATTGATTCTGTTTAGAATGTTTAATCAGAATACCTTGGCGGCAAAACTAGCCGTTGAAAGCAACAAAACGAGGGTAAATACTTTGTTCATGTTATTCCAATTACTGGCCTGGCTAATTGTTAATAACTTACTGGAGGTGGAAAATGAAAATAACTATATGAAATTTTATGGAAAATTAGCTGACTAATTACAGAGTTGTTGTTAAATGATTTTAAGATAATACTCTAAACCTAATTGACATTAAACATACACAGCTTAATAATACATTATTGTTTTAGTGTTTTGCATTGATTTTGTTTGAAGTAGAGGACTGCGACTGACGGGCACAATGCTTGAGACTAACTTTTCCATACTTATATTATAATAGTAAAGCAACCTCTAAAATTGTGTTCTAAATTAATATATTGTTTTATTTTCTAATTTTAATAAATTAATTCGTACCAACTTTACTCTTATGAATGATTCCCATCCGCAACACTTGAGAGATAACACGATAAGCATCCAATGTGTTCTCAAATAATATTTGATATATCACAGCTGTCGCTTGCATGGTAAATAATACCGAATGAGTTTTCACAGATTTGAGTTCTTGTAGCAAATTAAGTTCTATATTGAGAGCTGACCGTCGCGATAGTACTATATGGTATTTGTCTATTAAAAAAAAACAGTAGCTCATGGAACTTTTATGTATCTAATTACTCTAATATTAGTATTCAGAGATGAAAAACGATATCGTAATTATATAGGTATTTATTTATTTAGGTTCTCTCTGAATTTATTTTTTTTTTTTGAGCATAATTATGCTTCTGTTTTGTACAATTTCATTGTAAATAAGAAGCATAGCAAAGTGGAATTGTTGCATACTTTTGGGCATGTGAATATGCTATTAATATTTGATTTATTTGCCTATAAATATTTCCATCTAAGACGTTCCTTCGAAATTTCATGCAAACGTCCCCTCACCGTAATATTCAAGACCGACGCCACTCTGGGCAGCAACCAATAGAAACGTATTAGGAAATCGGATTCAGAAAGAACGGGCGGCAGCGACTCGACGACTGTGATGTTGTGCGCACTATAATAGCCCTTGAGCGTTATGGAGAAAACAGTTGAATGGATGCTCTAAATTAGATATGATATGCTTCTACTTACCGCATGTATTGGACACTGCATTGTGCGATTGCCCAAGCAGGCCATAGCGCTTAGCAGTTCGATTAGACTCTTTCTCTTCTGCTCTCGCAACAGTTTGCACAGTTCAAACGACACTTCGAATATCTTTTGCATTTTATTCCTCTTCGGTATGGATACCTTCAGAGTACCAGTTAAGCTGGTGATGTGCTGCATGAGCATCAGAGCTGCGTTGACGCTTCTATTTCGTGGCGGCATCACACTGCAGTCCACTTGGGTAATGTACTTTGGATTGCCTGAACATTCCACTTGCCGAACTACAATATAGTAGCCCATGTGCTAGACAAATACAAGATTAAATATATATGTATCTCAATCTGTCTTTGATTTCTTACCGGTAGTATCTGTGCTGTAATGCAAAGGCACAGTGTGCTGGCCATAAATAACCTGAGTCCCAAAATCCCGTTGATTGTATTCATCTTAAACTTCAACTGAAACTGAACTGATCCGCAGTTTGGCATTGGACTTTTCCGATAATAAAGTGATTTGGCCGTTTAATTATCGGAACGATTGAGTCATTAAATGTCTATTCATTTGGGTGCAGATGTGGCGAGGTGTGCTCATGAAGTTGGCGTAGTCATTAATGTTGAAGTTAGCAGACAAGAGAAGAGCCGAAATATACAAAGTTTCTATGGCAATTACTTTTTTATTTATTTTTGATTTTTATTAATTTTTAAAATTATTTTTTGCCAATTTTTGTAATCAATTACAATAAGAGACAAATCTCTGGCTATATGCAAGAAGACTTAATTACATATCTATTTATACCCCACTTTTTAACATCTCTATTTTGCAATCCATTTCATGTCAGTCTAAAAAATTGTACATATTTTACATATTATAACTACAAACACCTCGTACGCCAGAGTTGTTTGCACTGATTGCGATTTGTGGACATTGGACAAATGAAATTGATGAGTAAACAAATCAGAGGTATGGATCATATCAATGCTAGCCATTGCGGTTGCGCAGCGATTAGAGCATTTAGATTAAATTGGTTTTCATATTGATTCGGTTGGCGGTGTCGGCTTCAGCAACTGGCATGTGTGTGTGTGTGTGTAAACAATATGGAAGCTGATCATCATCATCATCCGTAGCAGCAGCTTCTGAGACGGCATCAACCGCAAGTCGGCGTGAAGGGCAGTTTGGTAATTTTGTAAGCGCCACGAGGCTGAGAAGCAGCACTCAAACACTCATAAGTGAGTGCTATGCAGTGAGTGTATGAATACTTGGCTAAGTGGCAATGAGACACAAACTTAATTGTTCAATATTTATTCATTTATTTATTACTTCTTCGTTGTGGTCTTTTATTCGGGTATTCACGTGCCTGTGTGTGTGTGTGTGTCTAGGTGAGTAGGTGTGAGTGAGTTTGAATGTCAGTGCCAAAGTGACATAAGAACTGAATTGTTGCAGACCCATCGTATGGCATCGGGCAGTGCTGTGCTATATCCAGTACGTAATACTTTATACTTCATATAAGATATGCATACATACTTAACGCTAACTACTTAATTACACAAACGCAACTATTGTGGCGCAACTGGCAGATGATCGCCTTCGGGCTGGAAGCCGTTCTCGTCGGCCACGTAGCGCAGGGTGATGATGTTGCCCTCGGGATCGCTGTAGCTATAGCTGCCGGTTTGGACCAGGACGAGCTCCTCGTGCTCCTCAATTACCTGGCCTTCGCTGGTCTCTGTCTTGGGTATGATGATCTTTTTCAGGTAGCCAATATTCTCCACTCTGATGCCATTCGATGTCTCATAACTGTATGGAGAGCGTGGACTTAGCATCGAATCCTTGTGTACTTAGGATTACCATTTCGCACTCACCTGCTGTTGAAGCTTCCATCGGCATTGTTCACATTTTCCTGCTGAATGATGCTGGCCGGTGTTGTTGTTGTCGTTATCGAGTTAGCGGCGCGCGCATCCTGCGGACGTGCCAAGACATAGGTCAACAGCAGAGCCGAGCACAAGACAAACGCGAATTTGTACATTATGATGAGCTTAGAATTGTCAGACGGGGGTTATCCAATTGCAGAGAGTTAATGCACAACTGTTGTCTACTCAGCTGCCGCCTGGCCTTTATATACCATCTCGTTGACGAGGGCGAGCACCTGATTCGCATTCGCACTCGCACGCACCGCGCCAGCTTCGGTTGCCGCAGCTAACGATTACGATGGGCGCACTAGATAAGCAGCAGAGAGCGTCAAGTACTCGTACTCGTACTTCACCATAAAAAACAAATTATGAGCGGGCGCTTCTTCGTCTCATTCCGAATGCATACCCATCAGTCTAACAGTGACCTGGAAGCGGGTATTTAGTATGACAGTTTGGATATCAATTATAAAAAGGATTATACTTCATGAGCTCTAAAATAAAATCTTGTTTATCAGATATTAAAAGAGAGATTTGGCAAATAGTTTGCAGGCTAATTTATAAGCTTGTTTCATTTCAAGAACAAATTTTTTAATTTTATCAATTTAAATCAAAGTCAATTTCAAATTTCAGTTATGATTGAAGTAATTCTTATATTTTATTTGCTTTCAGGGTATTTTATAGTCGTTCACCACTATCTACTCAAGTATATTGTTTTGTTTTGTTTTGTTTTGGTGTGGCCATCGTTTGAGGTTTTTTATATTGTCCATTTCGCGCGTCTGGCCGATGAGTAAACACCGCTCGCGCACCGCCAAAGAGATGAAGATGAAACGACGATGTCAGCGGATGATACCCGAAGCTGGATCTGCGACAGCTGAGCTGTGACATGTCTCCGTTCGCTGTCTCCACAATGATGTTGATGGCATTGCCAGTCCGAGTTGGCAGCTACGTGATTTGCCTGCACCGAATATAATTCTTGCTCAACTGCTGTAAGTTCCGTTGAAATATTGAGGATGTGAGGGAAGTGCTGGTGGTGCTGGAAAGCAACTTGGACGCAAAGGAATTAAGTTACTATAACAACGACTCCGATCAAAGGGAACAGTGTTTAGCTACACTTCTTCACAACGACTCTCATCAAGGGAACACTATTTCGCTACGTTCCATCACATAGCTATTGGATCAAATCAAATTCTCATTTGGGCAAATGCTAAAAGCTAGGCTTATTTATCATGCCAGACACGTTTCGATTATGGAAAGCATTTTGCCGAAAACATTAGAGCACTCATAATGTACGAAGCCAGGCTAACGGTGATCACAGCACAGACAAAGGGGCCATAAAAAATGTAGAGTACGAGTATTGTAAGGGAAATGATAAACTCCCCTATTACGTATACGTAGTGAATACCAATAACGGGTCAATGAACTTGAACTGTGACCAGAACGTTGGAAAAAAGGTATTGGGCCAGGCAAAAAGAGATGGAGTGGCAGTTATAAATGTATAGTAAGGGAAAGAGAGAGCGAGCTAGAAAATTCTTGTAAATATCTCTCTCTCTCTTTCTTTCTTCTTTCTCATTCACTCTCTCATTCATTTGAGAACAATCCATACTCGATGAACTCAATTTAACAGCTGCCTGCTAGTACAATAAATACAATGCGAATTAACACTTTCGTTTTCCGTTTTGGGGTTATGCAACATTCAGTCGAAATATAGAATTCTTGGTAGCACTCGAAGTATTTTCTGAGATATAAGAAATTGTTTAGACAAACATTTGCCCCAGACTCGCTTTAACTAATGGGCGTTGTCTTCGGCCCGCTCCTAGCATCGCTTGTTTGCCAATTAGAACTTAATTACGAAGAGTTTAACAAGTCGAACTCTTGCCAGCTGCAGAATTGCAATCGAGCAGAGCTGCTAACCAAGGTAAATCTAACATATATTTCGCATATAGCACACTTCACGCCTAACAAATGCACGGATCGACCAAGTTTACAGATCTGAATCTCGTTTAACAATTTTTGGGCGTGCCACCCCTCACAGAGAATGCGCCAAAAAGTTACGCAACTGCCGCAAAAGTCATGAATTTAATCATGCAAAACACGTTGGCGAATTTGAATACCATTTTGCACTGGTGAGAAAGTAATCAACGTTCGTGAAAAGAAAAAAGTTCTTTCTTTTTTTTCTTGAAAACTATTTCGAGAATAATTTTGCTACATTTTTATACGAATCTAAGGCTTTTTCAACGAAATTGCTTCACACTATTTGTATATATTTCGTTTTTATTAATTTGCTAGTTTTGTGTATATTTTGTATAAACAAATAACTTTAACTTGACTCGTTCAGTTCTTTTGGTTCACAGTTGTTGCTGACTTCACATTAATTATTGATCACATATATATGCCGGGCACACTAGTTCGCTTTAGGCTAATGCTTTGGGTCGCTGGGATGATATGGATGCTCGGCAAGGTATTTGAGAGTTTTCAGAACGGACTCGGGTGTAGGTGGCGGAGTGGGCAAATGAACGCCAACTGGCCGATAGCCGTTCTCGTCGGCTGTATAACTTGTGCTGTATTCCTTGCCATCGTCGCCGAGGAATGAGAAATATCCTTTGACCGCTTCGCCGTATTGATCCCCACCGATGTTTTTCAGCTCGCCATTTTGTGTGGCTTTCGTGCCATCGAGCAGCTCGTATCTTTTGAATGGAACACGTTAAATCTTATCGCACGCCAAGATCCAAATCTAAACGTTTCTGACTTACTGGTAGTAGAATTTGCCATTGTATTCCACATTCGACTCGTTTAAGATAAAATCTTTATCTTCTGCACACGTCACGGCCACAAATAGAGCGCAAATTAAGATAAGTTTCATTCTTGTTTTATTTTCTATCGATTTGTCGATTTCCCTATTCCAGAATTAATATCCACACTGTGCAAATGTCTCGGGCCGACTGACATTTGCATTGCTAAACAAACAGACTTTTATAGTGGGACAAAACAGACAAGATTCATAAAATTCTCGTACTCAACTATTTAACATATAATTAAAGTTGTAGCAATAAATAATATTGAACTTGTTTGGTTTCTTTCGGGCCTTTTTCAGAATGAGTGTGAAATTTGGTGCAGATGCTTGGCGCTAGTCAATCTGCCGATGGGCATGACCTCAATGAGCTATTATACCCAGTAAATCGTTATTGATAATATTTTTGTATAGAAAAATATGTGATAATTGTTTTGGGTTGAATTTGGAACTTGGTGTATTCTAGGGCCTGATGGGAGAGTATGTGCACTTCGGCTTTTTTTTGCATTTGATCAAGATTACGTGCACATCTGACTATATAGTAGCTGCCAACAGTGCCAGCATTAGATTCTGGTTCTTTTTGGAACTAACTTGACCACATTTTTGGCCAGAATTAATATCCATTTATTTAATATAAATATATTTATATATAGCCTGGCTAAATATTCAGTAAATTTGCATACAACAAATTTGTCAGAGTTGCCTTGGAAATGAAAAAAAAAACACACACACAAACACAGTTTTCTTATGCTATTTTTAAAAATGAATTCTAAAGCAAGTGCTTTACTTAAAATGATTGAAAGTCCCATAAAAGACAAGATTAATTAGGTGATATGTCAAGGGTATAGACTTCCTGTTTCAGACTTTTTCCCATAAAAAGAAAAACAAGTTAAATGTTGTTGTTTTTTTCAAAGAATCTTTAATTCTTTATTTGCAGCTAAGGCTAAAGATATTTGAGTTTCGTCTCATATATGTATGCTTACATCATTTGACATGTACAAAAACCAACAATTCATATATATATTTATATATATATGTATATGTATGCATAAGTATCTGTATAAGTAAGTACATCTTCGTCATCCATATCGCTTATACTCGTATTAATATACATGCAAAAGATTATAGTTATATAGACTATTTACACAAGAATTGCTGTGCACAATAATTGGATTATTATAGCGTAATGCATTCATTATTTCTTGATCGTTCACGTTATTTTTTTTTACATTTTCTTCTTGATTTCATTAGTTAATCGATGATATCACATGAGTCCGAAAATGGCAAAGTTCCGGCGACTAAAAGATCTTAAGCACAGTATAAGTTTAAAGACGAAAAGAATAGAACGGAAGTCGGATAAGGTATGGAGAAAAAGTTTAGAAATCAAAACAAAAGATATATATAACACATTTGGGTGTTTGAGTATATGTGTGTGTCTGTGTGAGTATGTGTGTGTGTGCGTATGCGTGTGCAGGTTGTGTTCTTCAGTCAGCTGCTCGATGTTGGTGTTCGCTTTAAGGTATTGATCGATGATATTCGGGTTAGCAGCAAATTGCTTCATTGGGTAGAGTATCAGATTATCGTTAGCATGGTCAATTTTTTTCTACTTAAACTCCAGATCCATCTTAACGACGACGCTGTGATGGGGGCAGGCTGAGCAGATAGTCGAGCGCCTTCTGGATCGCTGGTGGGATTGGTGGGGGAGTGGGCAAATGAGCGCCCTGTGGCTGGAAGCCATTCTCATCATCGGCCGCATAGTTGAGAGTAATAAGCTCGCCCTCAGGTGAGGTATAGGACACGGAACCCTTGACAATGATCACATCCGTGGAATCCGGTGATGAGGCCTTCTTTACGGTTCCAGTTTCCTCGGCCTTGATGCCATTAGCCGTTTCGTAGCTGAAAAGATTCAGAAATTCATTAGTTTGATTCTCGTTTGTATTGTTAATTTTTTAGCAATTGCAATATCAACAATTGACCTTGAAAGCTGTGAAAAATTTAAATGAATACTCTAGCCTGGAGTATTATAATATTATAGCTAAACAAGTAATGCTAGCGAATCAAATTTTTAGGTCAACAACGCATCTCCATTCATCTGCCTATGAAAACTGGTCTTTGACCACAAGTCCAATGATTAATCAGACCGGTAAGAGATCAACTTTTGTATATTTAACCTAATCTGTAGAGAGCTAAGACTAATTTATTTCTTAATTGAAAGAGTATTAATTCTGCGTTCTTTTACAGATTTGTTTTTGTCTATTTTGATGGCACTGTTCATTTGTATCTAAGGCGCCAGTCTAGCTATTTATTTATTTATTTATGTTGTTATTAACATTTATATGTGGACTTGTTAACCAATGAGAATGTTTATAGCTTTTATAATGTTCATAAATTGATAATAAATTTACATATGTATGTATATATATATATATATTTTATGTATTTATGATTGGATTAGGTTGGAGAATCAAAGAATTAAGCTATGTTAATGTTGTTTAAATTTTGGTATTATTAACATAAATATTATATATTTGATGGAGCAGAAAATAAGTTTAAAAATATGATTGAAAAATAAATAAAAAATAAAATAAAAATAAATAAATAAAATAAAATAAATAAATAAAAATAAATAAAATAATTTTGTTGTTGTTTATTTTTATAGTCATTTGGGACTACAATAATCATTTTGTGGACTTTGTCTTCTATAGCTTCTAACCTTTTGGGCTCGCCGGCTAATTTTTAAAGTTAAATAAATAACTAAATTAGAAAAATGAGAATTACATCTTTTGTTTTTAGTTTTGAAAGTAGAAATTGTATATTGATGACATTTGTTGTAGCTCTAGAAATGTTTGAATTATTTATATAGGAAAAAATATACTCGTTAATTTATTAAACTTTTCTGATCAAAGATACAGCGCAATAGCTTTCTGAATATGTTTACAACAGTTAAAGCCCGGCTTTTATTAAATTTCAACGCAGCCTAAAAGTCGGCAACATTTTTTGCAACTGATAACTAGTTCCGTTAGCGAACTGTCTGTTCATAATTGATTCCATATCGTGTCTGCAATTGGCTTTGGCTTTAACTTACGCATAATTGTAGGCACCATCAGGCTCGATATTGGATTCTTGGCTTATGATCGCAATTGGCTCACCGCCCTGGGGTTTGGGTGCTGCATTCACCAGGCATAGCAGAGCGGCAACGGACAGGCAAAGGAAAAACTGCAAATGGATTAAGAACGGAACGGAAATTAATTCAATTCACGTTAATTGTAAATTGGCAATTGTTTATAAATAACGAGCTCAATTACAACAGGCTCGAGTTGAACAAAAATCGTGAGCTGTTGTTTTTTTTCCAGTTTTTCGTCTGTTTTGTTTTGTTTCGTTTTTTTTTTTTTCTATCTCTTTATGTAAATTGTTGTGTTATTTAGTTATTTGTGTTGAAACCTGGCTCATCGTTTCGCATAGTTGTTTGATTTATGACTCTTGTTTACATTGTTCTCACTTATAAATAATGTTTACAGACAGATAGATTTGGCCGGAGTGTCGGCCGGATAGACACATGTCAATTTGCCACAGATTTCTTAAGGTCGTCCAATAACTAGACGCCAATTAAATATTTTACACATTACATTTTCAGCTTGTTTACGTATGTGTTTAAAGTAATTATCGCGCGAGTGCATGGAAAATTGAGGGGCGTGGAAATTAGAGATGATATTGAATGAGTCGTGCGTGCGTTTTAAAAAAAAAAAGAAACAAACTATACACGTGTAGCCTATTATGAATGTAAGTGCAATTCATCTCAAATCTGCTGAAAGACGCATTGGTCAACCGCACCTCTTTCCCGATTTCTTCTAGATGTTGTGTTTATTGCTGCCGCTAGTTGGGTGTTTAAATGTTGTACGTTCGTGTTGCAACTAAGCCCAAAGGCAGGGGTTTAAGTACAGCCTGGGCTTTTGAGCGCTTAGGCAATTGCCAATGGACGAGTGGGTTACGTGTTTATGTTTCAGTTTAGTTTGGGCCTTTAGCCAGATAGACAGCTGCCAACTGAGCGTAACATTCGTCGCCTGCACTTTGTTAACCAAATGTCTTTCAGCGTCAGCTACAGTCCCAGCCCGTGCCTCAGCGTCAGCGTCACATTCAGTTTGAACCTCTGCTTGTCCAGTCGCACAGTTGGTGTGGATGTTTTGCTGTTGTCTGACCTTTGCAATGCATGCCGGCTGCATGTTATTTGGCTTGGTTTGGCATCGTGCTCGAGCCTTTTAAGTGGTTGTTGCCTCGTCTCCGGCATTCATTAATTGCTGTTGCCATTTCGGCCGGGCTTGGCAGCGACTTTTGCCCATTTGCTAGCCAAATGGCTATAACAATTGGTAAATAAACCAACGCGGAAACAACACTTTAAACTGAGGCGATACGGCCTTCTGCCTAAAGTTATTTTTATGGATTTTTTAGGCTTTAAATTTTTATGCTGATTGATTTACGACTTTGTTGTAAACGCCAATTTTACGCATTGAAGGGTCTCCTTTATTTTTGCATATTTCGAAATACGAAATTTGTGGTTTGCATTAAACTCGACTGATCTGAGCTGGTATCAGCCGAAGATTAATTGGCTTGTTAAAAATATCTCATCTAGCAAGTTCGTTGCCTGAGTCTTTTGATTTGCAAATAACTAATTGTAACAATGTGACTAATTCAGATGAATAAGAACACATTAAACGTTAGATTGTTAGTGCTAGGCTTTAGGCTAAAACTTGACAATGCCCTTATAAAGTAATTTCAAATATATTCTATTTAAATATCCAGGAATCTTCAAATTTCAAATGTTTGTCATTAATATATTTTCAGCGATAAAATTAATTTTGTAAATTGGATTTTGCGAATATTTTCAACTTTAACTATAAATTATTCATTTTTTTATATGTCTACAACAGGATATTTTATTACACGGTCTGTAATTGATTATAATTTTTTATTTGCGCAAAAACTAAACCGATGATTTTTGTTCACTCATCTTAATTGGTCCTTCATGATCCTTTGCCTAATGCACACACTTACGTTCTTCATATTTTATTGCAATTATGTGATTCGGTAATGTAATCCAAAGTTGGGCTTATCCTTTTCAGCGATCGGCACACCACACTTCACACTTGTTGTTAATTGAACAAAAGATTTTTTAATGATGCCCAAGTGCCGGCAGCTGAGTCTATTTATACGAAAAGCCCAAAGACGACGACGATGACTGCGACGAAGCTGCAAATTCAGCGGGCAAAGCGTCGCACATGCAAGATGCAAAAAAAAAAAAAAAAAAAAAAAATTGGAAAAAATATATATAAAAACTAAAGTAAAGATTCGTCGTAGTTGTCGTTGGTGCTGCTAGCGTTAGCGCCGCAGTCGAAGCTAACGTTGTTTGAAAAGAGCAGCCGTAGCAGCTGCATTCGGCAACGACAACGACAACATTTGCTATGGAAAATCGCAAACACAGCACAGGTGAGTGAAAAGCGCTGCGGCTGTTGGCGCCCCCTTTGGGCACACGCCTCTGGGCTGCGCGACTCAGCTGTTCTGTGCAATTGAGAATCAAATGCAAAACAATTTTTATGCAATTGCTTATAAATTGATTGCATTGCATTGATTTCCACTTGTCAGAGCAGTTACAGTTACATCACAAACACGCCCTTTGGACAGTGGCATAATTGGCAAACGGCAAACAGCTATGCCAGTGATATCTGAGATATCAACAGGTATGTGAGCTCGTTTGTCAATGGCAGGTGCCATAAAGCAGCTCACTAATCGGTGACATAGCCCTCGCGGTATTGTCAGCTAGAGCCGGCTGCAGAGCTGAAATTTAGGTTGTTCTACGAAAAAATTGCATTTCAATACGTGGCCAATAATCGGCGAATGCAATCAAAGTCAGGCAGCGGCGACAGCGCCTGCCAACAGTGGGGCAAAACATAGTTTATGGCGTATCAAATTTGATTGACAATAGGCGAGTTATAAATAATAATTAAATTATAATAAATTTTGCAAAAAAAACGAAAAAACTATTTAGTATTTCAAAATACCAGATGCTCCTCAAATTTTATACTTTCAAATTGGTGCCCAAGTATAACAAACTTAATTTTAAGCAAAATTAATTTAGTTTCCGGATATGAATCGCTTTGGGTATAGAACAGGTTTGCCGTTAACCATAAACACCTAAGACTTTGGCTAATAAACATTTTTATTATATACAGATATAAGGAACATTTTTTATATTTAAGTATTTAGTTAAAAAGAATTCATTACCATGCTTGGTAAGAGCTCTTTTATATATCTTCTTTGGTTTGTAAGGTCTGCGAGCGCCAGTCATACAATTTTGCACACATTAACACGCGATCTTAGATCACGGTGCGCCCAAATTTGAGCTCAGGGCATGTCGTTGGTCTGTCTTGGTACACGTCTGTGTGCATTGTGCTGGGGTCAAAATGCCAAAAATTGCTAAACGCGAAGAGCCGACAACGAACGCCGCCGTCGCTGCTGCTGCTGCCGTTGCTGCCAAAGTGTAGGCGCGTCTAATGAATAGCTTGGGTCGACTTGGCGCTGGGGCAGGCAGATGGGGACACAAGCGCAGACGGCGACAGAATTTCGTGACAAGATTGTCCCAAAGATTGTTGCCATATTGTATTCCAAGTAGTGTTTGTTGCTATTGCTGTTGCTGTGCTCAGACTGTGGCAATCAGCAAAACAATTGCCAGTTAGTGGAAGCTTTGAAAAAGTTACTGCCTTCTAGTTTTTGGGGTCTGGTCTATTGTTATTGCCCGTTGACTAGTGTTAGGCAGCGCTTTATAATTATGAAGACATTCAACTGCATTAATTTTAATATTTATTATAGTCTTTTTTAATGGGTTTATTTTGAATTACGCAATAACAACTTCTTCCCATTTAGCTGCTGCATCGTAAAAAGATTCTCAGCTAGCAACTTCGTTGCCCAAGTCTGAGTTTGAGTTTAAAATTGCCAATGGAGAAAAAACCGTGTTTAATACTATAAAATGTAAATTTTTCGGCAAATATGAACCTTGAATTATTACGCATGACTTCTCTAATTAGCCATCCAAGCAGCAATTGCTGCAAAATGTCAGTTGACCGGTTGGCCATAAAGCATAGAACATATGCCTCATCTTCAGCTGCAATTGCAGCTCCATCTTCATCCACTGACTTTGACACGCGCTGTGGAGCGCTTTATTGCTATGTCTGGTTGGCCTTGAAGGTCGTGTCGTCTTTTTTATGGCGTTAAACGCAATTTGTTATAGCTCTTGGTGCCACTCCCCTCACCTCTCTGTGGTTTAGAAAAAATATTACAACTATTGATAATCCATTGCGTAAGAGTCCCAAAGTGGCGTGGCTCGACTTCGTCTAGACCTAAACGGTTGGATATGGCCGGCATAGTTTTTGGCGTCCATCTCTGGCCACTTGGCAGCAGCAGCCGCAGCCGCAGCCGCAGCCGCAGCAGCCATGCTAATGCTAATGTCAATGCAGGCATAAATAAATAATTGCAAATAGCAGATGCCGTGGCAGCAGTCGAACCAGTTGCTGAGCTTAAATGTCAGTGGTTTTGGTCATGTCGAGAATCTCTAGCTACTGCACACAGTTTAGCAGAACTGAGTTGAGTTTAGTTACATTCTGCTCTGATCTGGTCTGCTCAATCGGAGCATAGCAGAGCAGACGAACTGTAATAAACAGTGGGAACATTTCGTGGTCAAGGAGTCACTTCAAGCTCCACACTTTGGTGTGTTCGAAGCACAACTGGGCTTCAATGAAAGATATTGAACTTGCGAGTGAAACCGCTCTAGAACAGATTGGCTCTTAATTATGCTAAATTATGCACACATTGCACTTTGTGCTGGCATTAAGCACAGACCGCCTCTTATTCTTCGTATTGATGTTAATCCGTCTGTGCATCTTAAGCTGCCGCGCTGAAGGCGAAGGTGAGTCTTCGATATGCAAATTAACTCATAAATGTTATATGTCAGTGGAACTTCGAGCATGTTGAGTGGGCCGAGTGTGTGGGAGGAATACTTAATGGCAATTAGTGTTAATTATACAGAATATCAAATATATCAACATCTGAGTCGGTTCGTATTGCGACTAGTAGGCAATACAATTTTACTATGTTGAATAATTGGAATCGTGTTGTTATTTAAATGTTGAAATTCGATGCTTCATATTAATTAAATCTAAAACAAGGTGTTGGGTCTTATGCCTAAAATTGGGACAGTTTTATGGTATTTCAGGGCATGTGTTAATGGCTCTCTAAATAATTAAATTAGTTAACACGTGTTTGGTTTCTATTATTGATTAAATATTCAATATTGGAGTCTATGAGAAACTTTATTGTAATTACTTGTGAGTAAGTTGGGTCTATAGAATTTCAATTTTAGTTAGCTACTGTGCTAAGCTGGGCTGTGCTGTGCTGTGCAATGGTGCTGCAATCTCTCAGCTATTGTTGCACACAATTTGACTTGGTTGAAATTCTGTCAAGCCGCACGCGAAATGTGAAGGCCAAAAGCGCAACGGCTAGTGTCACCCGCACTCCTCCTCCGATTGTTCATCAAATTGTTTATTGCTCAGAACTCAGACATATATGGAAATTTTATGGCATACAAAACACTACGTAATATGCACAATCAAAAAAATCAAAATATAAATTTAACATAAAAGAAAAATATGTAAAAAATAAATATACATTTTATCAAATATATTAATTACATTTTACATTATAAACAAGTAAGAAAGCTGTTTTCGAGACTGCTCGACTACGAAATCCCCTGAGCCCTTCTTCGATCGAATAATATTCCAAGAATTATTCGATTCGTTTCTACACGCATGCAAAACCACACGCACACATAGACACTGATCTACATGTGTATGCATGTATGTGTGTATGCATGTGTGTAAGCATTGCAAGCGTTTCGCTGTCTCTCTCTCTGCCTTTGTTGCTGCGCCGCATGGATTTTGATGAGAAAACTTTGATGATTAATAATTCGGTTTCTAGATGGACAATCGTATTGATATCTTCAGATTATGATTATGATATTCATATCTATATGCTAAACCAAACTGCATATCTCTAGTATTTGAAATGCATTTTTTTCACATTTGGGGGTGGTGGGGCGAAGTGGGGACCGGAATCCAAAATCTGACAAAAACCGAAATTGTATTAAATTAGTATCTATATATATGCAGAAGACTTGGAGACTCTAACTCTAAAGATGAATTAGCTAGAATTTTATAACTGGTTCCCGATAAATTCGTTTATCGATAACTTTCCCAATATACAAGTTATCGAATTTCTGAAACAAACTCGTACTGCGCGTGCAATATACGAACCTAACACAAAAAGAATGAACTCTCTAGCTTCTGTATCTTCGGAAATCGACGCGTTCATACATACGGACGGACGGACGGACGGACGGACGGACGGACGGACGGACGGACAGACGGACATGGCTATATCAACTTTTCTCGTCACCCTGATCAAGAATATATATACTTTGTGGGGTCTGCCACGCCTCCTTCTGCCTGTTACATACTTTTAACAAAACCATTATACCCTGATTTCCCATTTTCAATGGGCTCAGGGTATAAAAATCTTACGAAATGTATTTGTAATTCAGTCTTTAAGATTCAGTTCAAAAATATGTGAGTAATTATTGAATATATATGAATATTTAAGTGCTGTAAAAGACTGAATACAAATTAAATTAAGATTATGAAAATATACATGATAATTCTATAAAATAATAGTTTAGCGAATCATTGTTGATGGTGTCGAGCAAGCTGTTTAAATGTCAGTGGCTTGGGTCACATCAAGAATCTTCAGCTACTGCTGATTAGAACTTAGCACAGCTTCAAGAACCAGTCTCGGCCAAGCATACGAGACGAGGGTTTCATGGTCAAGGGACAGTGTTAGGTGCTGATATAAGTGTAACAACTTTATATCAAGATGGCCCTGAGATGGTAATTGATGCTAATCTTGCTGGTCGGGGTGTTGCAATTTTTTCTTAAATAATGTGTTTTTAATGCAAATTGATTGAAATGTCAGGGCAGCTGTTTAAATAGACATTAAACAACATTTAGTTTTTTATAGTATATAATATCATTATATTAAATATTTTTCATATTTTATATGTAGGATAGAAACTAATTGGAATGTTGTGTATCAACTAGAAAAAGTCTGCGTATAACCGTAAAAAAGCGATACGTTATGTTCATCATCTATAGAATTTAGATAAATATTAGAATTGTTTTAAGATTTTCAGCAGTAACAACTTACACGCGTGAATGTTTCCATAGATATAATAATGACACCCTTTGCTGAGAGTTCAGCTGGTCTCTGAGCTCTCTGCATAATGAGGAGCAGATGCTTTTGATACGTAGACGAGCCGTTATACCAAATCTGTGTGTAGGCAGCCACGGCAACGTTTTCACTCTATATAGGGAAAAACAATTATAATAATTGTCATACAACTTAAATGAGTTGACCTACCATATCAATTAGTAGCTGACCATAGTAACAGACCATATAGAACTGAGCGGAAATACTAAAGAAGAACAAGAAGAAACCAATTCCCTCCCGAGTTATTCCCTGCAGCAAAGTGTAGAAGGCAATGCAGCAGAGCGTGATGGCCGTGCTAAATATATTATAGGCCAACAACATGCCAAATATGTCATTGAGTTCCTTATGTAAGCTAGAAAATTAGGTATTTGTTTTAGTTATACGAATGTAATAATTTACCTGAAATAGTTACATGAATAAAAGCCGATGTTTTCTTACAATGCTGGCCAAAAACTTGCAGTCCTTCGGCCCGTTTGATCTGCTCGGGCAATAGCATGTCAATAGCATGCCCAACTGGTCAAAGTGCATGCTCAACTGCCCAGAGATACACATCATCCAAATGTCTGTGCCCAGGCTGGCATTCATGATAAACAATGAAAATATAATATCAACGCCTTGACTGAACACGTACCAAAGGGGAGTCATTGACTTGATACGCTCAATGGGGTATGTACTTAAATAGTTAAATTTGATCTCACTGTGCGAGGTTGTGCGCTCATAGAGATACATTCCGACGGACTGTAGAATGGGACTGGCCATAATGAAGAGGAACACGAAATAATAGTAATAGACTCCATATCGGGCACTGCGTGGCCAGTAAAACTTGTTGAGTCGATAAGATCGACGTTCCGCATTCTCGATGGGATAGATCGAACGCATCTTCTTATTCAGCTTGCGCAATCGTCGACGATGGTACATGAACATAATCAACTTGGCGTCGGCGTTGAGCACAAAGAAGTAGACTATACCAAAGCGCATGATCATCGTAGGATTCCCAGCCAGGGTATCCCATTGGACGGTGCGTAAGATCAAATAGTACAACATATACAATTGGCTGGCAAAGCCAAGGATCCAGTAAGTGCGCAGCAGCAAGTCCTGCCACTTGGGCTTGGAAGTGTCCAGAAAATCATAGCCAATCGATTTAAAAATTAGATTCGGCACGTAAGTAAAATCATCGTAATTTCGTTGTACTTTTGATTCAATGTTTCTCATTTCAGGACTTTCAAGGCAAAACTGATGTGGGCTGGCTTCAGTTGGCTCCTTTTATACTAGGCCAATTGTCAGGTTTTTTTTTTTTTTTAATTATCTGACGTGTTGTACAAATAAATATTTAATTTTTTTTAATATTTTATAGATATTGAAATTGTCAATTGGCCTTTAGAAATTTCAAATATTACTATGAACCCTTAGCTAAATTATTTGTGTAGCCAAAAAATGATAACACTTTATACGACTCAGTATTTCAATTTTTAAATCATTTTACGTAGGCAAGTTAATTATAATTTTAATTTAAACTTTATCAGCGCTTTAACTTCATTTCCTAAGTAAAAATCGATGTTCATTCAGTTGTCTGAAGTTTAAAATTGCATAAATTTATTCAATTCAGATCATTTATATACATATGTATTATTTGTGTAAGATAAAACGAATGTGTTCAGGCAGACGGCTAAATCGAATTTGTAGAATGCATAATTATTCAATGAATATTCAGATATGCCTCTAAAAATCATAAATAAATTCAAGCCAATTAATTAAAAAAAATATTTCAACGACTCATTTATGTAAATGGGCTAATAAAACTCTTTGTTTGTTTTGGCCAAAGCATTGGCTAATCTGTTTAACACATTCCGCCTTGCCCACAAATCGGGTTTCGAATAAAGACCATAAAATTACCAAAAACTTGACAAATGATGTTCACATTTCAGATACGCACAGATACGCGCGGTATTTGTGAAATCAAATCTCTTCTTATCTGATCTAAGATTGATTTTGGAATTTATAGTCTGTTTTATGCATAGTTATAATTGGATTGGTAAGGAGTAGAATTTTATATTTGTCTCCGTTTTGATGAGTTTCTGCTTCTGGGTCGAGCATCTCAGCATCTCAGTATCTGAGAGCTCAGAGCTGTTGCAATAGCTGTGGCACCTATTGTTGCAGCCTCATGCAAAATGTGAAGGCCAATGCATTGGCAACACGAGCTGAGCTTCGTGAACTTCCAAGCCACCTCAGTTTGTCGCTATTCATTCATTCACTAACCAACTCATTCATTGAGTGTTATTTTCATGGCAATTTAAAGGCATTCATTAGTAATTTATCAATGTAATTTGCTTTAATCTTTCTTATGATATCAGCTACAGTAGTTAATTTGGTATTCAGTTCGAATTGAAACATCTTCATTTGGATTATCTTTTTGTGTATTTGACTCTGACTCTTCTCTTTCTTCAAAGCTCAGCCGATCGTAGACAAATCTCTTGTTCATTAAGTGATAATGAGTAGAAGTTTGTTTACTTTCTATTTAAAATTACACAATTACACAGTTCGTCGGTTGATTGTTACCTATATATTATCTGACTGATTCTGTATCTGAATAAATAATGAGAATACGATAAATGAAGAGAGTGAAAGGAAGTACAGAATTATATTTTATTATTATTTATCAAGAATTTAATCACAGAGATTACGGCAAACAAATTTATATATTTGCTATTATTTTTTTTTATCTTAGTTTGTCTGCTTGTTACGGAACTCCAAAGCAATCTGAATGAAATTCGTGTTTTCATTGTACTTTGTTTAAAGTTAATAATATCTCGAATAAGCTGCAGATTTATTAACAAAAATATACATTTATTTATTATTTTTTTTTTTTTTTGCTAAAGTTCAGTAACATTTTTTAGTCTTTATTATTATAATCATATTTGTATAAATATTATATTGTATTAAATATTTGATTCAATATTCACAATGCCAATTCACATTTTAATTAAGCAGCTTCTCAAATTTCGAAATTCGTTTTATGAAATTTGCAATTTAATCAGAACGTTGCCTAATCAGTAGACGGTTTGTTTATATGCTAAATTTCCGATTCATATTTACCTTTATTAAGCTGCTCAATAATTTAGTCCCCTCTCTGGCCATGCGATTTCTCCAGTTCTCTGCCTACAAAATTTGAATTTCGCACGTGGCTCTGGCATCTGGTTTAACCAACCGATTTCCTGTACGAACGCCGATGCTAAGCCAAACTGCTCTTAATTTTTATTTACTTATGCAAGCGAAGCGATAAAAGGTCGCTTATGATATACCCTGCAAATACAAATATTTATAATATATAGTCTAAGTGTCGTAGTTTCTAAGTAGTCTTAACTAATTAGCTTGTGTGTTTACTACAGGGTATGCGCGTTAGTATTATAACTTCTCAATTTAAATAACAATCAAATTCTAAGCGGAAATTAGCAAGCCCGAAATAAACCGAATCATCGCCTTTGCTGTGATTGGATTTGATTTGGCAATGCTAAACGCTGAGCGTTGACTGAATATAATGATTTTATGGTCCGAAATTTGATGCTATTGCCAAACGGGGGCACACATTGTTATAAATGTTGCTGTCGAGCTCTTCTCCGTTACAGTTTGATTTTATAGATCAACGCTGAAGTAGCACACCTTCTGTCCGCATCCAAGATGTCTTTGAAATTGGTAAATCAAACATCGAGTAATCCGTGTCTGAAGTGAATATTTAGAAAGTGATTTAATAAAAGCATTTCTATATAAAATCTCATACAGACTTGCTACTTTTTCGTGCTGGCCCTCGCCTTTGTCGCCATCAATGCTCAACGTCAGTATAATCCGTATCTGAACAATCCCCAGTACAGGGAGCTGTACTACAAGAACCGCGACTTGTACAACCAGCGACGCTACTACGACAATTTCTATAAGAAGTACAATCCGTATATCGCCAGCGCTCTGGCACGCATAGTCGAGGAGTCGAATGAGCCCAACACTGGCGCTGGCGCCTATACCTACAGCTATGAGACGGAGAATGGAATTCATGGTGAGGAACGTGCCACACCCGTCTACATTGGCAATGGCGAGCAGGAGGAGCAAGTGGAGGGCGCCTACTCCTATATATCACCCGAAGGTCTGCGTGTCGGTGTCAAATATCTAGCTGATGCCAACGGTTTCCGACCAGTTATTACCTGTAAGTAGATGCCCTTTAATTGTTAATGTTTAAAATTTAAAATTCGTTTGGCTTTCAGATGATGGTCCAAATGCTGCCCTCTATGCCAACCAACAGCCGCCAGCTAGTGTTGTCTACACAAGGCACTGAAATATATATATTGGTTGGATAAATAAAATAAAGAACTTCAAATAGTACTTTTAATAAACCGAAAATATTTTAAACAACAAAAAGTGTTGGATTAAGGTCTTTTACTATTGACAGAAAGTAATAAAGGATAAATCAATATATATTTAATATATATTTCATATTTTATACCTTCTTCTATTTGAGATGTCCAGATATTTGTTTGACTTTACAGAATCACGTTGAGATTAATCCCAATGTAAGTTTATGTATGAATTGGATTTTATTTTATATCCGTACAGCTCATTTATATCATCAAAGACTATATACCTCTATAAATTTTGCATGTATCAAGTTTTTCTTGTCAAAAGTCTTAGCTTAACTTATTCTCATAAAATTTAATTTATATTATCATAATGCACAAATAGCTATATATCTTCAGTATGCAGATAACTAAAGCTATATATTATATTAGGCAATCTATAAATTTGCTTTAGCCATATTGCCTAACATTCAAATGTATTCAGATTGTATAAATAACTATGCACAAAGCAGACAAAATGGCGACTGAGAGACAACTTTTTATTGGTCCGTCTTGAATAGAGGCAAGTTAATAAAATTTTGCTAATATACTCTAACAAAAAGTATGACGATTTTCTCAGAACTGATTTGAAATATTAATGTCAAACGAATTATGTTCTTAAAACTGTTTTAAAAGTTTAATTTCAATTAGGTAACGAGCCGAAATACTATTGTATATTG
The DNA here is from genome assembly GCA_035045845.1 of Drosophila buzzatii. Classification (NCBI taxonomy): domain Eukaryota; kingdom Metazoa; phylum Arthropoda; class Insecta; order Diptera; family Drosophilidae; genus Drosophila; species Drosophila buzzatii. The sequence goes on along the minus strand of JAWNOS010000244.1, from coordinate 13,105,803 downwards.
AAATATAATTGGAATACTTCAATCAATATGAAGTAGGCATATAAATTCATTCAGCTAGAGCATTAAATCGTCGTTTCTCTTAAATTCCATTTGTTTTAATTTGATCAGCATAAAGCTTTTCGCTCGAACAGCAAAGCTCAGCCATCTCATTTTACAGCGAAGCACAAAAGTGTGCTTCATATGAGGAATTCAAAATAATGCTACTACTAATTTATACAGAACAAATGTGAATTATATTTAATTTATGAAATGTTTGTCTGGCTAATGACACTTATTGAAATATATAGTATATTAAATTCAACAATTTATTTTCAATATGCGAATTTTTGTCGATTATAAAATTTTTGAGTTTTAAACATCTCTTTTAAATACTCTTCTTTCATTTTCTTTAAATAAATGTATAAAAATAAAAAATAAATTATAATATAGTTTTTCTGGACGAATTTTAATTAAAATACATCTTTCGAATTTCTATTTTAAAATAATTTTAGTTTTAAATATATTTACTATTATTATACATTTAATTTCAATTTGAATTCCACAGTTTCATTGCGAACTCTAAGTATTTTAAATTTGTTTTGGGTTTAATGAATTCATTAGCTAGCCCGCATTTAATCCGCAAGTATAGGTTGCTTTTATTATCAATTGATGTTTTGACCTTCGTTTGCCAAATATGGGTCATATTTAATGAATATTTTTACGATTTCCATTCGTTTTTAATGAAACTATTCAGGAATTAATAAAGTATTATTTTTCGGTAACAAATATTGATTTTTTTTTGTTTATTAAAATATATACAAATTATTGTTTTTAAATTCATAACACATTCATATATATATATATGTATATATATCGATAAATAAATATTAACATATGTAGGCGTGGCTGTACGAGTACCAAATCCTATTGAGTACAATTCTATCTTTTTTTTTATGGATTTTCCATAGATTTTTTTTTTCAGTTTTTCGATGGCTTGTTATAGTTTTGCTGCTGACGGCAAATGCATGGGAATGGGCGGGACATTTGTATGGTTGGGGGGTTTGGGGGCGGTGGTTTCAGAAAGTGTTGAGCGCAACACAATCCCTATGGCTTTAGATGAGTACACAGCAATGTGGAAATTCACTTGGAGATGGAGTTAGTGCTTTTTGCGCAGCTCTTCGAGTTCGCGCGCTTCCTCCTCCTCGGCCAACTCGACTTCGTGCTCTAGCATGCGGATCTGATCGCTCAGCTCCTTGGGCATGCGCTCCAGATGCATGGATTTGATTTGAGCCTTGATGTCCTTGGTCATGTGATTGATGCGGAAACCGCGATGATCGAATAGGGGCTTATCGCCATTAGCCTTGTGCTGCTCCTCCACATACTTCAGGGCACGAGCAATAGCATCTGGAATTGGTGGCGGGGTTGGAATATGGTCGCCCTCGGGCATGAATCCACGATCATTTGATGCGTAGTTAACACGATAGAGCTTGCCATCATCGCCAGTGTATTCGTAGACGCCCTTGGCGTGGGTGCCGCCGCCATGATGCAACTTCGCTTGCTCCTCGCCATAGATGCCGTTCTCGGTCAGGAAACTGCAAGACGAAGAGAAAGGGTAGGGAGGGGTAAATGGCTGATTGCCTGTATGGGAAAGCTGTTGTAACTTACGCATGATCGTATTTGTCCTTCTTGCGGATCTCTTCCTGATGCAGAATCTTGTGGCCGCCTTCGTCATCGTAGTTGAAGAGTATGGGGCGTTGCGTGGTCGTGGTTGTTGTCGTTGTTGTTGTGGTGCGTGGAGTGGTTGTGGTTGGCTTCTTCGTCGTGGTTGTTGTCGTCGACTGTGTTGTTGTATGGTACGTGTTAGAGTAACGAGCGCATCAAAGTGGCAGGAGTTTCATATGCGTGTGAGTGTTCAGGTGTGCGTGTGTGTGTTTGTGTGTGGTGTGGGTTGTGTGTATGCGTAGGGAGTTCATGCAGTTGGTGGAGTTCATGCAGCGCATTGGGAGTTGCAGGAAACGGGAGTCGTTTTGCGGGTAACAATCAAGTTAATGGCTTCTTGGTGTGTTATGCTGTTTATTTTTTGGAGTTATGAAAGCGTTGGGGTACGGGTTGTTTGGGAGCGCGGGGGTATCTCGTTTGTAAAACTGATCGTGAATACTGGATTTTTGTCTTATTTTGTTTGCGTTAGATGTAGCTTTAGTATTCGATTTGTGGTTCATGCTCGGGGAAGCCGTATTCCAAACGGATTTCGGGTACTTTATACTCGGCTTTACTTACTGTGTACAGATCGTGGCTACGGAAAATACGCAAGAGACAGCATTAGAAGTGTAATTCTGTTAGTTGAAGGCTAGACTTACTTGTAAGGTCTGGCATCATGCACATAGGGGCGATTAAGACCTGAATATGGTCCATAGCCACCATCGTACGGATATGGTATATGATGATAAACGCCAAGTTCACGGTTATCGCTCACATGCTGATAAGGCTGCACCACGTGATGATAACGACCTGCTTCGGATGAAACGAGAATTCAGATATTCTTTGAATTGATTGTTAAATTATGGGATGTATGTGTGAGTGTGTTTGTGTGTGTGTGTGAAGTTGTACTTCGTAGAGAAGTTCATTGAATTCTATTTATAGCATATAATCTACAGATATTTATATACACTATAGGTTAAACTATAAAATAAATGTCAGAATAATTTTAAATATGAATATGATTCAGTAAATATTTTGAAAAAATAAAATAAAAATATAATTCATAAAGCAAGTAAGCAGTTTAGCAACGATCATCGTGATCATTGATATCATGCATGTAAGGAAGTGGAAAGCTTTGCCTCTTCCACGCTTGCTTATAATTATAATAAATTAAGGAAGAATTATGATAAAATACTATATTATTTATAGTTTCTTTGTTTTGTTTCATATTAATTGTGTTCGTGATGAGTGTGTAATTTACCAAGAAAACAAAATGCTTTCTCAAATAATCATTGTTATGTTTACCTAAAGAATCTGGATTACCACGCGGGCCTATAAGAAATAAAATGTTAATATATACACAAGTTTATGCTGGAAGAATATATTACAAGGAATTAGTGTGCGATACAATAAAGACAGCTCAATCGAACAGTGAAGCCAAAGATTACAGATTTTGAGTGCTCAATGTTTACCAAAACCAGACGAATTTTGTGATTTGAGCTTGAACTTTGTTATTATCACGAGTTCATTCATTCAATTGGGTTATCAGTGAGGACAATATATTAAGATAAGTATGTGTTATTGTTCAGTTAGTTGTTGTTGTGGTGGTTGTTGTTGGGTTCGCTGTTGTTAGTGCAGGTGGTTTCAACATGCATTGCGGTGGCTGGGCATCATGCAACAGTTTGTGGTATCAAATTAGCAAATGCCTTCAAAAATACCTTCATCAGCGGAACTCGGATGATACTTTCCATCATCTTGTGCGCGATATTTTCCGTCGTTAGATCTTTCGGTTGAAACCGTATACTTGCCATTGTTATCAACGGGGTTGCTGCTGGCGACTGCAACAAGGCCCTGGAAAGAAAAAAACAAAAATTTTGTTTTTATTTTGTTTTTATGAGCTGTGGAATTTGGCATATTAAATGAGTGCGGTAACTCCCAGGTATTATTCACAGTTCAATTAGCCGGCCGGAAGTGAGAAAGGTAAGAAAACAACAACAACGACGAGACTGAAAATTGACACAATAAATGCCAATGAGCACGCTCAGAAATTCAGAAAACGTTATGTGATTTTTGTTGTTTATGAAGTGTTTTATGATATTTCCAAATGCCATTAATAAGGCCGTGGAAGATTTGACTTTGACTCGGCTGCAAATCAAAGCAACGCCTGCATAGCCCTGAGTTTGAGCTTTAACTGACTTGGCACGAACTTCAGAATATTTATAACCAGCTCTCACTCACTCTATATACTATATATAATATAGATGGATGGGTATACTAATTGAGTTTGGCGCCCCAGTGGCGTATGCTTGATCTGCGTATGCATTATATCATCTCGAACTCGTATCCATTTCATATAGCTCTGATCACAATCATTTTTGGTCCTCTGCGCACACACTACTCACCACAATCACATAAATGCTTAGCACAGATTTCGCGAACATTTTAAAAAATTAATTGTTTTCTCGATAGTCTTTCGATCCTTGGCGATTATCCTCTGGTAGTCCTAGTGTGCTTGACGCGACTGCTGCTGCAACAGGAATGTTTGTGTTCCGCTGAGCTACACCGGATTTATATAGAAATGTGCCAAGTGCGTTGCGAGCGCATCTCGCCAACTGATTCTCATAGCCGCGCCTAAAATTCTCGCTTGTCTGGGAGAGGTAGTTAGCCTCATTTGCTCCTCGATTTGAGAGCGAACACCGACGCAGCCGCAGCCGCAGCCGCAGCCGCAGCCGAAGCCGCAGTCGCTGCCACAAACAGAGATACAGAGATACAGATACAGATAGCTTTGCTCACGCAGTTCATCTCAGTTCAGTTCAATAACAGCGACGTCTTGAGCTGCTCTCCCTTTGATTTAGACACATGACGGGTTCTTCACGTTGCTGTTGTTGTAGATATTAATTTGTATATTGTTTATATTGTTTTTGGCAAGCTGTTTTATTTTTTGTTGTATTTTGTGCATTTGTTGAAATTAACTGTATGCTTTATTAAACTGCTACTCATTTGCCAATAATTGTAATTACGAATTAATTCAATTAAATAATTCGCCTAATTTATTACATTAAATGCGAATGCACCTTTGGTATTCATCAATTATTCATAAGCCGTTTACGGCTCGATCTACCATTTTACATCTCATGCAAGAATGAATCAAGGATTCCAAGTCATGAAATGACGCATTTTATTTTTCATTTAATGCTGAACTAAATTTCCCCCGCACCAAAAGCGTCATTCGGTTTCTGCCGAATATTCTGTGAGTAGCACCAGCAGCGAATCACAATCAAAATTAATTTAATTGCTGATAAGCAAAGGTCAGATTCAGCAGGGAACAAAAAGAAATTGAAATACAATATTATATACTTATATATTGTATTTCATCATATATATACATACATCTATATGAGCAGCATTTAGTCTGTAAAACTTTGCCATTATTTTGTATTTTGTGCGTCTTATTAAATGCATTAACACATTGTTGAAAACAATGAATGCTCATTCATTCGCTGTGAATTATATTACAATATATTGCCATATCTTGTTAACAGCTACAAAATTTATGTTTTGAATAATAAATATTTTTATAAATAATCTAATGAAATATCTATATCTCAGGCATATATATCAAAATAAATTGATAAATCTGTATTTATTAAACAGGTCTTTGCAGTCAGAAATCTCATTTCTTATATGTATATTCAAATTGCTTGAATTTATTCTATATTAGCCACAAATATATTTAGTAATTGTATAGAAATTTATAAATATGGCTATCAAAATTATCCATTAATAATTAGCATTCCCTCTTTATCATTATTTATATATGTAACATTATTTCTATTATTCGTTATCATAATAATAGTATCTATACATATTATTATCTTTACTTCTCTTATTACCACCATAACAATTATATAATAATGATCATTAAGGCATAATTAAAATTAGTTTCATATAGGATATTTCACAGTCTATCACTGCTAATTGCTCTCGATTAAATGAAGCGGGACTTGCGCATATTGTTTATCACATTGTTGTAGTTGATGCAGTCCCAAAGTTTCGAAGTTGGGCTGATGACAACATCGTCTTGGCAGATCGTATCCAAGCCAACTACCTGAGGCACTCGGAAGCGCCATAAAAGTGCCGTAATGAAATCATAAATTAACAAAAAACAACGGAAATACTAAAACAAGAACAACGACAACAACAACAACAACAACATTCAGATATTGCGCGCGCCTGCCGCAATGCGAAATGCATTAATTTCGCCCAAGCTGGCAAATGCGATTGGAGCTGGCTGAGACTGCGGCTTGAGGGGATTGGGGCATGGGGCTTGGTAAGGCAGCATATGGATATGAGAATATATAACCGGAATTGAAATACAAAAATCAGCAACAGACGTTGAAGAAAAATGTTGACAAAACTGATGTTAATTGCGTACGCAAACGTTGACATCAACCGGCCGACGCGACGCGACGGTGTGGTATGTGTCCTTAGCTTAGCTTAACGGTGTTTTGATAGGCTCTGGCCAACTGGCAACGTAGCCCAAACATGGCTGCAGCTGCCGTTGCTAAGCATATCTTTTATTATGCGGATTAATTGCAACAATAAACATAAACAGTGATTAAACAGCCGCAGCGACAATCCTGAAAAGGTGGGCGAAGACGAGGCTGGAACAAGGCGGAGACGTCAGAGGCGTCACTGCACTGCAAAGGTCGTACGATGAACCCGCTTGCCCAGCCAAATCGATCTGATCCGATCGGATGAGATACGATCCGATCCGTTCCGTTCCGTACCCGAACACCAAGTGCCAAATCCCCAAATCCCGCGCACTGTGAATCACGTCGCGTGGCTGCAGCTGCTGCTGATGCTGCTGTTGCTGTTGCTGTTGCTGTTGCTGCTGCTGGTGCGGTTTTTTGACACTTGAATCATACTGATATACTATATAGTGAGTATAATTATGGCATTCATAAAAATCACAAATACTTGATAAATATTTTAATATGCTTGCTTTTAATCAATTACAAGTCCAATTTGTTGATTGCGCATAGGGAATGCAGCCTTTCCAGGCTTTGACTTTATATGCCAACTTGCTGATTCAGACCTGGCATTGAACTTGAAAACATTTCACAATTCCTAAGCAAATATAATTATTATTGTATTATTGTATTTAATCAATTAGAATTTCTTAAATCTGCTTAAAGCTATTTACTGTAAAATTAACATTAATGGATTTGACCTGGAAACGGAATTGTTTTTATTATTATCTACAAAATTATGTTCTCAGAGATTCATAAATGTAATTGACTTAAGCTGACAAAGCTTAGAGGTCTTACTTATCTTAACTTGCCTAACAGGAACAAAACATATATGATTAGAGCTGAGGCGCTAAGCTCGCGATAAGTTGCCGAATTGCACAAGTTTCTCCGGCAAAAGCAATGCTCGATCGTCGTTGTCCGCATATTGTATGAATCAAAGAGGGTGCAGCCCTCTTCATAGGGCTCTTCTATGACAATCTCGTCCTCATATTTCCTATTTACTAGTTTCTGCATTACTATAACTTGATTTGCACATCCTCGTTCCTCGATTGATCTTTTCTCCCCATTCCTCAGGTATATCGTGCTCACCGTCTTTTGGCACATTGTCGAATTGGGGCAGGGTGTTGTAAATTCGGGCGTGTTTCTTAGCTTGGAGCACAGCGGAAGCGGGTCCAACCAATTGAGTCCAGGGCTGTCATAGCACTGGTAGCAATAGAGTATCTCGTCGGCCGCGCAGCTGCCGCATAGAACTGCAAGTACAGTGAAACCCGATATCAGTGTGAACATTATTATGTTGTGCTATGCTGATATGAAAGCACTCGATTCGTTTAGGTATAAGTAGTACGAGTATTCAGTAAGAAGTCACAACACGAACTATATAGCTGTTGGCTATGCGAGGTTTAGCATTACGATTCTTACTCTGACTCAGTAAACGTCCGGTCGGATATTCATATTTTATTATTATTCCATTATCGTTTATTTTTATTCTTTCTGTGGCTTAAGTTTATAACTTGAATCACTTAGAATATTTTGTGGTTTTAATCTTTAAGAAAATAATATTGAAATAAAACACAATTTAAAATTATTCATATGTCAAAGACTCGGGTGACTGTTTTTTAATGTGCTCATTATAACTCTGATTATCGTATTGCAGTAATCAGCAATAATATGACCGACAGGGTATCTTATAGTCGGTAGCTTTTTTTTTATACCTTTCAAGGTGCAGAACCAGCAAAATGAACAACGAAATTAAACGTGGAATGTATAAAGTTTTATTCAAAACAAATATACTTTGGTGGATGGCTGAAAGTCTAATTGCAAATATTTATCAAAATATTTATATCAAATAGTTCTTCTGCTGCAGCTGATTTGACAGTGTTTGAGATCAAATTCAAACACTTTTGATTTCCATTTTTGACACTCTGCCAAACACTTATGACAAATGTGTATTTTCACCTGCTGCGTGGCCGTCAGACGGCATTTGTGTAGCAATTGAAATCTTTATAAGGTGACTGCTGAGTATTGAGTTTTGAGCCATAAATTGCCATTACTCTGGGCGTGGGTTTTTCGAATTCATTGCATTCAGTAAGAATGTCAGCGGGATTTGTGTGTGTTCGAGCAGGTTTTGGAGTTCAATTAAGTTTGTTTAATTATCACTCGCTCTATATATTCAAAAATTATTTGTAGAGATTCTGGCTCGGACAATGCCTATAAATATTGCCCAGCCACAAACCGGGTTTGGCAACCGCTGTGCGAATTGGTAGCCGTAGCCCAGAGCCTCAAATAGATGGATGACTTTCGAGTAGCAGTCGGTGTGTGTACGTTTAATGGATTCAATTAAGACGCATGATTTGTGGCCGTTCGCCGCTTACATTTGTTCTTGCTAACAAATTAATTTGGAAAATACAAAAAAAAAAAAAAAATTGTAAATATTGCCAGAGGCGTTATACGAACTGCATTTGGAACAATATAACAAATTACCAGCTAAACTGTGGGATTTAATTAACAAAAGGCTCTTCTACACATATATGTATATATATTAAGTATAAATATATATGTAAAGAAGCTATAGAAAATGACGCAAAGTTCAAAGCACGGCAACAACGAGTTGATTCAATCCGATACGATGCAGTTGGGCTCGTAAATTTTGTAGAGCTTTCAGCTTTGGTCTTATCATCAGGTGCGAAATAAATTGAATATGAATTAATGATTTATGTCACTCGCTCACTTCATGTGCGAAATAAATGCTGAAATTACCATCTAAATAAATTCGCGGCTCGCGTGAAAAAGAAATTCACTTTTCTGTTTTATCTGCAATTCGTTTTACGCACCTTAAAGGAATTTCAATTGCATATAAAGCTAAGTTCAAGGCTGCAGCTTAATTTTATGATCAAGGAATCACGTCGTGACGCCAAAATTTAATTATATGTATATATGTATGTATTAATGTCTAGGCCCATGGGCGCCACCGCAAAAATGCAATTAAATAATTTTGCTCATGTCACAAAGATCATAAATTCGGCAACAGATTCATTTGTTAGAATTTGTCATCCTAAGTGATGTTAATTTGTGCGCTGGGCTGGAGCCGGAGAGAGCTGGAGCCGCAACTGTGTTCAGCGCTGGGAGCTGAATAATTTGAAATGAATTAATTACAAGCAGCAAACACCAAATTACGCATTGTTTTGGGTTGCCGCAGCCAAAACTCAGCAGATTTACATGCAATGCATATATGTATAAACATATATACATATTCACATACAAATATATATGTATTGATACAAAATAATTTATTATTTGACAAAAGATTTCGTGCGAAAATTTGCATAAACAACAATTAAACAACAGGTTGTTAATATAACTGGCATGTTTTTCTCTTACTCTCTTGAAGCACTATAAGAAAGTCATAACAAATGCAACTTATATATATTTATTTATAAAAGTATAATTAACATGCTCATCATATTATTATATCTCTATATTAAAAAAAAAATTGTTTAATTCAATATTCATATACAAGAAACAAAAATAAAATAAAATAATTAAAATAAAAATAAGTTGTTTTCTTTTCTCGTTTTAGAATGAACTTTTCTTGCCATTGCGTCTGCTTAAAATCAACTTCTTATCTGCATCTACATCAGAGTATATCATATTCGAATAAAGTTTCGTCTGCCTTTAACAACAACAAAATATTAAACAATATATATCAATAATTTTGTAGTCCACGATTGGCTTAAAAACTGTCGCAGTTTTTACGAGCCGACAAATAAAGCCTCAGATTACATTTGATTGTTTTTATAGGGCTGGTTTATCAGCTTCGGACGTCATATTAACAACATTTCGAGGTTTGTCTTTTGTTTTGTTTTGATTTTATTGATGATATTTTAAGGCATGTTTCATAGAGATTTATATAGCCACGTGTAAAGTCTATGTACAAGGTAGAAGGTTAAATGTGAACAGTTTGATAATAAACTCTAAAACGGCTTTCGACTAATTTAACTATGACTAATTTGACCCATGAACGGCGGCAAGGTAAAAGGTAAAAGGTTAAAGTTAAATCTTGTCCAAGTTCCGTTCTCTGTTTAGTTGTTCTCATAGTGGGCGGTTTTCACTTTCAATTTCACACAGAAACACGGCTTAGCTATTCTTTGTACCCCAAGCACATTTCGATTGGCTTTCAACATGTTTTTAATGCCCATGCTGAAACTGGCTGAGTGATTGATGAGTGCCAAGCGCCCATTTTGATTGATCGTTATGAGTGCCCATTAAGGCAAACGATCGTTTTATTGTTTATTATGAGTGTTAAATTTGATTTAAGCGACACTAATTAACTCTGATCCTATCAAATCCGTTGAATTGTTTTTGCAAATTGCCCGCCAGGCAAACAGACTCAACTGCTTCAGCAGTCAACAGAGCTTCCGACAGTTACAAAGATAAGGCGATTAGAAGTACTTATTGGGTGTGGCTGTGTGATTGGTGTAGATTAAATATAATATATACTTATGTATATATAAGGAAAGCTGTTTGTAGATAAGCTTGAGTGAAAGATATTTCATTTGAGGAATGCTGGAACTTATAGCTCAATTAGAAAAAATTCTATTTAATCCCTGATAATATTTCTAGAATTTTTCTACTCTTACCTTTCCATTTGGCAACAGCGCAACATGACTAAGACTCATCGGATTACTACGAACGACTGGGTGACATCTGTCCACTGGTTTCCGTTTTGAGATATTTTCGCTGCCGTTCAAAAGGTCAGACGCAATTGGGTAAAGTGAGAAGAGGGTGACAGTGGAAACAAGTTGGGTTAGTTACAGTGGGTTAGTTAACCACTTTATGGCTTACTTTGTTAGTATGCAAAGAATTTCAATTAGCAGGCGTTACTACTAGGCGCCTTGGCTGAGTGGCGTGTGCAGCGACTACCGAATAAACTAGGCAATTAAATAATTATACGGCTGCATCTTCTACATAAAACCTGACAATTAATTAGCTGCCAGTCGACGGCCGCCTCAACTGCGAGCTGCAACAGAAACTAACCTGGCCAGTGATTGAATTATCTAGATTTAAACGCATTCAACTGTTTGAGATGTACACAGCTTTGCTTGTTGCCTGTCTTCTGCTGCAGCTGGGTGCTGCACTAGGATCAGCAGATGAAGCGCCACCGTTGCCCACGCCTCCAGCCAGGGGACACTATGGCCACGGTGCCGCTGGCTGGTATCAGCCGGATAATAGCGGCAAGTACCGGCACGAACACAGGCCCTATGACGGCGGCTACGGAGATAGGGGTCTGCCGTATGCCAATGATTTGCGTGGCATCTTTCGGCAGGCCGAGCAGCAGCTGGCAGCCAGCGTACAGGAGGCTGAGGAGAACTTTGCTTTGGGGCCACGCGATCATCTACGCTTCATGATCGACTTCAACTACAATGGCACCGGCTGGCAAATAATTCAGTTTGAATGGGTGCGAGATGGCGATGGCACAACCGAGGATCAGCGTCAGTTTAGCTATGTCAACGAGAACAGGCTCTGGGATACTGAGGATCAGTCGCAGTCCCAGCCAGCTGACAGTTATGCGTATGAACAGCCACAAGCGGAGCCTTTAGATCATCATAATTGCGAGCACCAGCACCAGCACCAGCAGCAGCAGCAGAGCTCTCCTGGGCAGTACGAGCAGCCAAAGATTAATGCAGAAAAGGATGTAAGTTATATGAGCATTTATAGTTTTTAATATCTTGAATCGAGTATATCTGGCATTTGCAGCCCAAAAAAGTGCAATCGACTATTAATGAAGTGCTGGAGTATATACAACAACAGATCCTGCCGAATCTGAAATAAATGAAATGAAATATTAATAAGAAATGTGAAACATGTTATAATAATAATATTATTAAATTTTGACAAACAAATTTATTATATGCAAAAACTCTAATTAAAATAATTTTCTGATAATATTACATTTGCTGTACTTTATATATTTCTATATCTACATATTTAAATATATTTATTCTCATATTTTGTTCCCTTCCAGATTAATAGATTTTTCTAGATTTTTTTTAAAGAAAGACTCGTTTTATTTTCTGATAACCAAAATAACACAAACAAATGAATTCATATTTTTACAAGGCGCCTTGAGCCTTCAGATAGGCCAAGAGCTTGGGTATGTGCTCTGGCACTTTGGGAATATGTTCGCCGGCGGGCACAAAGCCATTCTCATCGGCCACGTAGTCGACGCGGTAGAGAAGGCCGTCGTCGCCGGTGTATTCGTAGTAGCCCTTGGAGCGTAGAGCATCTCCTTCGGTTTGCTTCTCAATGCGTCCACTTTCCTCACCGAGAATGCCGTTCTCAGTCTCGTAGCTGCGGGAGAAATATAAGAAAAATATTCACATATTCAAACTCTATAGACTTTTGGGACTTACAGATAGTTGTAGCCATCGGTCTCCACGGCGCCCTCCTGACGCAGAATCAACCAACCATTCTTGCCAACGCCAGTGCCGCGTCCTTGTGGCAAATTGGGGCGAAGGTCTACAACGGGCACTGGGCGTGGTACCGATGCGGTTGGACGTGCTTTGGTTGCAGCAGCTGCAGCTCCACTTGCTGCATTAGCGGCTGCAGCACCGCCGCCGCCACCACCACCACCACCGCGGCCAGCACCACCGCCACCACCAAACTTATCCTTGTTACCTCGATAAGGATCGTTGCTACCAGTGTAGTCGCCACCAGGGCGATTGTCGTGCTTGTATCTGTTGTCCACATGCACATAGCGTCCGTCGCTGTTGCCGCCATAGCGTCCATCATTGCCGCCGCGATATTTGCCATCGTCACTGGGCACATAGCGGCCATCGTTGCTGCCCCGATAGCGACCCGCATTGGCTCCAATTCGGGCGTTTAAAGCAGAGACTGGTTTGGGCGCAGGACGATAGCGGCCATCGTTCTGGGCCAGCGCTACAGCAGCGCAGATGAGCAGCCAAATCTGAAGTTGTGACAGACATGAGAGATGGATGCGATTCTAGCAACAATGCAGCTCCACTCAACTTACCGTTAGACGCAGCATGTTTAATCAGCAATGAGCAGATTTAGCCATAGTCAGAGCTTTATATATTAGCTATGCGCAACGCCCACGGGCCCATCACTTGATGATCCACTCGCTTGATGTGTGCTATGGCCAACTAGCTAGCGTGGATCTCAACGGACAACATTTGCACAAAGCACTCAAAACTAGATCTATTAACAGTTGTGATTTATGAGGCGCTCACAATATATTTTCTGGAAAGCAGCTGCGTCCAACAAGCACAAGCATCCGCCTTGGATGAGCTATTTTTCTTATGGGCGATTATTGAATTAATTTTATGATCGACATCATCGTCGCGGAAACACTGACATTTCTTTTGACACCAACTAATTTAAGCAAGCATTGAGCTTAATCGTTTTTATGTGGACCAACAGCACAAAACAGCTGAAGACTGGATCCGTAGAACACCAGAAAAACCAGTTGCTGGGCAACTTAACAAAAGTGCCTGAAAGTATGCTAAGCTTTGAGTGAATTCTAAATGATTCGATTTCATTTACTAAGCAGATAACATCAACATATAGAATAGTTATGGACTGTAACACATTGTGAGACATAAGCAGCGCATCCCAGTCTAGCTATCAATAACTGATGAAGGCTCAAATGTTTCGACCCTCTGGTACGCTTGGCAGCTTATATTACTTTATATATTATACAATATAATGTAATAGGGAATAAATAGAACTTTAAGGCCTGATTGAGTATGTCAATAGTTATTAAAATATTTATAATTATTTTATTGCTTACTATAAATTTAATATATATTATTATAGAGATCAGCTAGGATCCTTCGAAATAGACTGGCAGGGTACATTTGATATGTTCCTAAGATGTTTTGTATTGAACAAATTTTTTTAATAAAAAACCTAAACTCTTTCTATCTGTTAAAATAAATTTGAGTTTAAGTTGCAGTTTAGAATTCGATAAATAATATTGTTTAGTATATTTAATTTGATTCTAATTTACTTTTAGTTATGCCAAGATGTTAACTACTTTCTTCGATACTCACATGTTTTTAAAATATACCAACTGAGTTGCAGAACTCTAACGAAAAGATGCTTTGTAAGCCTCAAATTCAAATATATTCTACAAAATATATATCATATCTATTTCTTTAATATTTTTGCATATTTATTTACATGTGCGGAAGGGTATTTTTGTTTTTATAGAATGGCTTAACAATTTTGGTTAACAAACAATTTCACGTTGTCTCTGTGCTCTACAGTAGTTGCCTCTCTCTCTTTCTCTCTCACTCTCTCTTTGTCCCTCTCTTGCTGTGAAGTTAGCCTCTGCGTGCGGTATAGGCGCTCTGCTGGTCAGCTGGTGGCGGTGGTGCTGTGGCTATGTAATCCAGGGCTCTCTGTATGGCTGGAGGTATGGGAGGTGCTGTGGGCAGATGATCGCCCTGTGGCTGGAAGCCGTTCTCATCCGCTACATATGTGATCCGTATGGGTGTGCCGTCGGGCGCAGTGTAGGAGAAGAAGCCCTGAGCGACCTTTTGCCCGGCTCAGCAAAGCAAAGAGAAAAGCGAAAAGAGCAGAAAACATAGCAATGCAGCAGATTCAGTTAATTACAAGACCTGAACCATTTGTCAGCCTCACGGTGCAAGCTCGTGAGGGCGCAACAGATGCAAATGCCAAATGGCTGCGGAGTCTTCGGTCGACAAACTCACCGGTCCTGCATTGTCGGTGCCCGCATTCTTGAGATAGCCCTCCTCCTCCACGTTGATGCCGTTCTCTGTCTCATAGCCATACTTGTAGGAGCCATCGAAGTTGACCTCCTGTTCCTGCCGAATGATCTTGATGGGCTCCGTGACAGGTCCTTGGGGTCGTGCATGTGTCTTGCACAGCAGCACAGCTGCAATAGTCAGCAGCTGGCAGAAGATAAGATGAGTTAAGCGAATGAAACTGAAGACTGAGCTTGGCTTGACTTACAATGTATTGCATTAGTTGGGCTTTAATCCTATGCTGGGCTCTGGACTGGCAATCGTCAGCGTCTCGATGCTCAACTGTGGCCAGCTCTGGCAAAGGTTTGCATATTTATAGCAAAATCTTGCAACTTGCATCGGTTCGCGTAGACGAACCGAATGCTGAATGCTTGAACTTTAGAGCTGCCACTTGCAACGCTTGCAGCAGAGCGAGTCTAGTCTCCGGCTTCGGCTTCGGCTTGGCCATTGGTGGGTGTTTAGCATTTGGCAGATGCACACAGATCAGAAGCCAAACTCACACAGAGCCTGGCCGAATCTGATTATATCTTTGCCGAATGCTTCAAGTGCATTGTTCGCGTGTTGTTGTTAAATCTGCAATTTGTCGGCTAAATTGCTTACAGCCCATAGACCTGATGAGGCGCCTCAATAAAAGCTTCTGTCGATAGTTTTAAGAACGTTCATAGAAGAGAAAAAACTTGCTCATTGAATGGGATTTGTTTCACACCAAATGTAAATTAGATATATATAGTAATACATATTAAGTAATATATAATACTGATATTTTAATTAGAAGTAAAATTAGTTTGAAATATTTTAGCCATGAAAGAGTGAGAATTTAGCTAGAAATTGTATTTAGTTTGCATTAATGAAAAAAATATTTCATAATAAATATTTTGATTCTTTATAATATAAAAAAAAATTAAATAAATAAAAAATATAAAGCAGAAAATAAATAAATAAATAAAAAGAAAAATAATAAAATAAAGAAAATATATATATATATATATATATATATATATATATATATATATATAATTAAAATTTGTCTCACATTTAGCATATTTTCGATTTTGACTGTCTTGTGAGGTGTTTCACTGTACAGAGTGAATGGAGCACGAAAATATATTTTGGTCAGTTTTTGATTGAGTATGTTTATCGTGAAATAAACTTGCATCGTGGCATTCAAAGAACACGTCTCGCATTTCAAATCAATTTGTCAGCTACATTTGTAAAGACTTCGCCTTTGGCTTTGCCTACATATTCTGATGTGCCACAAGAAATCAAATTGCGCAATGGCAGTTAATGCAGCCTCCCATCCGCCCGCATTAACCAGATGCAGATGCAGATGCAGCAGATGCAGTGAAGGCGGCAACAACATCATCATTATACGAATAGCATTTGACGAGTATCATTATACTTCTACTACTACACATTGTTGCCCCACCGCCTGACCATGATCATGTCTAGCTGTCGCTCCACATGACCTTTGTTGGAGGCGGCAATGTCTATGCTCGCTGAGCGAATCGTGCTCGGTTTTGACCAAAGGCGTTAATGAGCCCTCATTGGTTTGGCTCATGCTTGGGTAAGACTTGTGAAACTGCCATTTACTCGCCCCATACAAACGCTGCAGAACCAAATGAAATAATTCATATTAGGTATTGTTTTTGTTTTTAAATTAAGTTTAATTATGTTTTATATTTTCACATTTTAACGTAACAATATTTGCTGGTTGTTGCGGTTATGGGACGGCGTTGTTATCGAGCTAAGTTCTGACAGCTTATCCGGCCTTCTTGTTGAAGAGCAGAGACAGGAATTGCTGCTTGAATGGCTTGGCGGTTGTCACCTCATCCTCGTAGTAGACGTAGTAGGACGACGGATAGGAAGGATACGATGGATCGCTGTAGCTGGAATAGTCATAGCTGCTAGGGCTGTAGTCAGAGTAGTAAGAAATGGGGGGATCAGTGGTTTGCGCCTGCACCGATGCGGCAAACGCGCAGGCTACGAATAGAACCAAAGCGAACTTCATATTCTCTGTCTTGTGCTATGAGCTTTTCTTGGCTGTTCACCAAATTGTTGCTACAATTGAACTGTGTCTTCCAGTGCCCCAATACGCATCTTTTATATGCATCGAACCAGAAGAGTCGAACAATTCCCAATTGCAGCTATTACAACAGTCTGTTCGTTGCTCGTGTTTGCACAAATGTTTGCCACACCACAGAGCGACAAATTCTATTCAAACTTAAATATTTATGCCGCGTACGTTATGAAATGCACAACGACTATTTGAGTTGCAGCCCAAATTGAGGGCCTTTTGTTTGTCTTCAAACAGAAGCTGCATGCTGTCGGGATCGAGATGGGGTCGGGAGAGGAGAAATAAATACACTTGAATTGTTCGATTGCATTCACTTGACGTTTACATGTACATATACTTATATTTTGCTATTATTCCAAAATTATAAAACACTAACTTTAATAGATATAACGATCATAGGAGACTGGCCATTCCATGGCGTTTACAAAATCTGGAAATTCTTTCATATACCGTGCGCTTAGTGGATCTCGCTTGTGAACATGGCTCGGATAATGTCCAGCGATGCCAATTTCGAAAACGGGTTCATTGAAGATGCCATTGGTTTTCTGCAAAGAGAACTGTGTTGAGAACAAACAGAACGTGAATGAGAATGACAACACGCACCGTCAACGCTACGTAGAACCGCATGGGTGAGCTGTCGGCGCCCCAGTTGAAGGAGATTTGATACGGCGGCTTGTATTTGGCTGGCATGTCGAGCATTTCTTGCAGAAAAGACCAGCCCACCATTTTGACCCCGTCCAAGGGCATCAGAAATATGGTCATGCGAGAGGGCCCCGCTAGTTTGAAATCATAGCGAATCGTATAGCCGTCGTTTATGACTGTCTTGTTCAGTAGTTCGAGAGTGGTTTTTCCGGGCACTTGGATGGGCTCCTTGCGTGGCAGCCAGTGTTGAAAGTTGTAGGACAGACCGCACTTCATTTGACAGTGGCAAGAGTCTTCTGTGTCCAGCAAGCCAGTCAAGTTTAGTTTCCCACGCAGCGGCTCTACCCTGCGATGGTCCAGCAGGCCAAAGTAGTAGCCAGAGTCTTCCAGGCTGATGGAGCCATTGTACTCAAATAACTTTCGATGCATTTGCTGCAAAACAGAAAACTCAGAAATTTAATGGTCGTAGTTGTGTAGGGAACAATTCAGTTTACCAAGAAATTGAGACGCATCACATTCGTTCGAGGGCGATAGGGAAAGCCCATCTCCGACACGGATAACAGGGCAAATAAATAAGTAATGCCCGTCAGTATGCCAATCATTATAATGGGATAACGAAAGACATTAATGAGGGGGACCTAGACAAAATAAAGTGGCTTCAGATTAAAGATTTTTATGTATTTGCAGCATTTCGAAACTCACCAGGAAACCCAGGGCAAGTATTGTGCCTGCAGCACACAGAATAGCAATGGCCAGATCCGGATTCCCACTGGTGCCGTTGCGGCCTGTTACTGGAATGGCGATGGCCAGAAGGACGTAGAACAAGTAGCTGAAGTAAAGAAAAGGTATGGTCTGACAGGCGCACAGCACAATCGACCAAAAGTAGCCTAGAACAGATTCGAAAGGTTAACCAAAGTTCGTTTTTCGAATTGGAGTAAGCAGGCTAACCGCGATTCTGCAGCTTGGAGATCAAATTGATGAGCATTGCACCCACATAGAAGAGCAAGGAGATCATGAAGAGGTAGGCGCTGCGCACACCAAAGACGGTCAACATAATGCATAACAGAGCAAAGAAAACACAATGGGCGTGGCCAGCTATCTGTAAGCGATAGCTGGCTGGTATCTGTTCCTGCGAGTGGGGCATTTCATAAGGATTAGCACGGAGCTCTCGAAACTTAATCACTTACTTTGGGATTGATGACAAAGTAGATCGTTATGGGCAGCACCAGACCGATTATCGACGGTATAATGAAGAGTCCAACGACCAGCCAGTTGTTTGAGAAATATGTCATCGTTCGACTTCCGGCGCCGTAGAAGAACGCCATGAGGATGGGCAGACCCAGGGCTAGGCCACACGAAATCAACTCCAAGATACACAAATTAACAAATTCTCCGACCACGGTATCAATTTCAATATGTAGTTTCCTGGCCATGAAGAACAAAGAGAAATACACTGCGACCATGCTAATCCCGCTAAATACCAAGTTCAGGAATATGGATGTCGACTCCAGATAGGAGACAAAAAATAGACCCATGAAATCATAGTAAACCGAGCGACCCTCTGCATGCGCCTGTAGAGGAAGAAGATGGCAAGAGTTAATAAGAAATGGAAATAGAAAAGTATAGAACACTAATTCAGTTGCATTACTTTAATATCGCGCATCTCTTTAGCATTGCTGATGCTTTTGACCAGCGACAGCACATTGTCGCCTGTGCTTTGCAGCGAGTCTCGGGATATGACATCGAAGCGATCGTATTTTGTGTGGTAAACGAAGCCATTGTAATGGCTTGCCATATCGAGACCTACAAAATGGGAGATGTGAGCCATTAAAGTGCAGTGCAGTCTATGAGTCACTCACCTGGCAGAGGTCCGTAGTCGCGGAAGATTTTAAAATCCGTTTGGGACTTCATAATGCGTGTCCCGAATAGTTCCTCTGCCAATACTGTTCCAAACGGATGCTTGACGGCGGCTTTGTAGTGCTGCGAACAAGTTAACAGGTGTGAGCTGATAAGATAAGCCAAATTGATATATCGATATGAAAATCATATCGTATATCTAATAAGTGTGCCGAAGAGCGTTTGCCCAGCTGTAAGCATTGTTTCCACTCACTTGCAGAAGCCACGGATGAAGCGGACCGGCTCGAAAGAGTATCTCACGACCGCCAGCACCAGCCGAATCGAGATTGATTATTGCCCTGGGAATGATAGTTAATAAATTGATAGCATGGATCGTTCACTCAACTTGCACTCACTTGCAGCTGGGTGACCATCTGTGCTGTGTGATGAATGCGTGAGAGCCTTGCATTCCAATCTCCTCGGCACCATTGAAGAGGAAGATAATCGGATGCTCGAATGAATCGTTAGATGTGGCCAGCTGACGCAGCACCTCCAACATTGTGACGACCATGAAGCCATCATCTCCCGTGCCTGCAGCAGACCAATGCTTAAGCACTTGCCAGATTAGGCTCGTCGAGCTCTATACTTACCCACGCTGTCTGGGCTGGTATCGTAGTGACTGTTGATCAGCAGATAGGCTGAACTATTGGACTGCCTTGGGGTCAGCTTGACGACCAGATTTTGCACTGCTTGATACATTATGATCGCATTCGCGTGCAGATAAGCACCGGACACCCGTTGTACATCCACCTCCAAAGTGTACAGATCGTGACGCATTTCTCGATGGACGCTATCCATTTCCCTGAGCAAAAACTCAATCATTGTCTTCTCGTTCACGTTATCGCCGACAATTTTGGGTCCCATACGATCCAGTTCCAGCAAGAGATGCTGAGCACGTTCCGCCACAAAATGCCCTGGCTTGTAAAGCTCTTCATCAATGTTCACCGGCTTGGGCATAGCATTGTAGAGCGGAAAGGCCACTGCAAAGAAGAGAGCTGGCCACAGCAGCAGGAAGCTGGATGCATGGTACCAGGGCAGTTTTGTCTTCAGATTCTCCTTCTCAGTTAGCTCAATGATGCCAGTCTCCATGCTTCACGAATTTCCCTCAATTCCAACGGCAACGGCAAATTCCTATACCGTATTTAAAAAAAAATATATCTTAATATCAAGAGTTCTACTATATAAAATAATTTATAATCGTTTTGAGTTCGAAGGCTTCCTATGTTTGCCTTTTCGCTTTCCATGACTAACTGACTGGATCAGACTGTTCGCAGATTTCAAATTGATAAGCCTCAGCAACTGTGATTTCATATCGTTAGTTCAAATTTGTTTTTATGACATACGACGTAAAGCTTAAATAAACATGCATTTGTTGTACGCAAAGAATAGCTGAACAAGCTACATTTTGATTTTATCAAGTCTCGCAGTTAATAAGGTAGCTTTATTGCTTCTACTACTTGGCATCAGAACTTGATATTAAAGAAAAGCTGACATTATATAATAAATGTTATTTATTGAGCTGTTTTAGATTGACTCTTATCATACTCAGGAAGCGAGTACAGTGAACTATTTGAGATACAATCCTAATTGAAATTTGAAAGATATAATGAGAGTTTCCAGCTCAATTTATATTTCCTTTAAAATATATTTGTACAAATATAAATATAAGGTTTAGCAGATTGTATAAAATAGACTAAAGGAATATTTGTATATCTTTATATAAAGCAATTTATATTAATAAAATACATATACATGTACAAAATGTATATTATTATTGGAACAACATTAAACTTAAAACTTATTCAGTTAAGCTAACTTAGTATATGTAACGCTTGTATAGCGTCGGCCACTCCATCACATGCACAAAGTCTGGAAAGTCGGCTATAAACCGCATTCCAGCCTCGTCTCTTTGGTAGTCGTAGCTCACGTAATGCCACGCCACGCCCAATTCAAAGATGGGAACATCGAAGTTGCCAGCACGTTTCTGAAATATTTAAAAATAATAATAAAATAAATATTTGAATAGAATGTAATTTGAATATTAAACATGTTGCGTTCACTCACAG
Source organism: Drosophila buzzatii (assembly GCA_035045845.1). Lineage (NCBI taxonomy): Eukaryota > Metazoa > Arthropoda > Insecta > Diptera > Drosophilidae > Drosophila > Drosophila buzzatii. Next base: position 13,084,130 of record JAWNOS010000244.1, on the reverse strand, counting down.
TGAAATCAATGTGAAATCTCAGGGGTGAATTGTTCTTGCCGTAGGAGAAGAATATCTGATAGGGCTGCTCGTACTTTTCAGGCTCGTCGAGCGGATTTCTGATGAAGGACCAGTCCTCTACGACTACGCCCTCCAGCGGTTGTATAAACAAGCCCATATGCGGTGGTCCACTCAGCTCGAAATCATAGCGCATCGTATGGCCATTTGGCTGAAGGCTTTTACTCAGCAGCAAGAGGGAGGAGTTGCCAGGTATGATCACCTCTTGCTCTCGCGCCAGCCAGTTGCCTGTGGCGCGAGCCTTGCACCAGCGATGATTAAAGCAGGGCACGCCGCACATCAGTTCCGTATCGCAGTGCTGCTTGATGCTAGCCAGGCCAGTCAAGTCGAGCGAAGTGTCCTTGAGCGGATAGTGCAGCCGTCTGTCCTGGAAGTCAAAGTAATAGCCGGAATCGCTTAGGCTAACGCTGCCATCATATTCGTAAAAGACACGACGCACATGCTGTCAATAAATGAATATGTTTATGAAATATATGTAGAAACTATATGAAGAACAACTTACCAGAAAGTTAACACGCATCACACTGGTCTTGGGTCGGTAGGGAAAACCCACCTCCGAAATTGCAATCATGCTGAATATAAAGGTGATTACGGCCAGTCCGACCATGATAAATTTCGACCAACGAAACATGTTGATAAGGGGCGACTGATTTAAGGAATAATTAGTTCGAAATTTCATTTAACAAAATCTGATGAGCTCTGCTTACCACAAATCCCATTGCAAAGAATGTGCCAAGTGTGCATATCAGCGCTACCAAGAGATCGGGATTTATGGCGCTGCCATTCCGACCCATCATGGGTATGAAAACGACGAGAAACATGTGAAACAGATAGCTGAAGTAAAAGAACGGCATCAGCTGGAATATCTGCGTGATGAGCACCCAATAATAGCCTTAACATGAAAGAAAGTAGTTTGAAAGTAAGTGAAATATTCATAATGGATTCTAAACTCACCTCGATCATGTAAAGTGCTCAACAGATTGATCAGCAGCGCGACGGAGTAAAAGAGTATGGATATCATACAGAGATAGGGTGTGCGCAGACTAATTGCACTCAGTATGATGGCTATCAAGGCCAACACCACGCAGTGGGCGTGCAGGCTCATATGCAAATGGTAGGCGTGGCTGATCTTAAGCTGCAAATAAAAGAAAGAACAAGAATTAGTTACAAGACTCCCATCTCGAGTCAACCTCTGTGTACCTTCTTCCGTAAGCCGTAATAGAGTGTTGTTGGCAGACTCAATCCAATGATGGCCGGACAAATGTAGAGTCCTATCATTAGCCAGGTGTGCGTAAAGTAGGTCAATGAAGCATTGCCGGCATCGAATAGAACTGCCATCAGCAGAGGCAGACCCACACTGAGGAGAACACCCAGCACGTGCAGGCCCAGAATGATGGCAAACAATAGCGATATGCAGCCCAGAGACAGCTCTGAGATGCGTGCCATGCGCCACAGTGAGATGCACACGAGCAACAGGCTGACAGCAGCAATGCAACAGTTTAGAATTTGGCCCGTTGTCTCCGAGTAGAAGACAAAGAACAGCCCAAGGAAGTCAAAAAATACCGACATTCCTTCACTGTGTGCCTGCAAAGGAATATGGTTAATTAATCCCGATTCTAGTCTAGTTTACTTTAACCTCTAGCTCACCTCAGTGTCATACATCTCACTGGCATTGGCAAAGGCGCGCACCAGAGCCAAAGCATTTTCGCCCGAGCTCTGCAGCGAAGCGCGTGGCACAGCCGCATAATTGTCGAACTCGGTGTGATAGACATAGCCATTGCGGATCTGCGCCATATCGAGGCCTATATAATATTAGATAAAGATACAAGTTGTTTAAAGTGACACGCCTAACTCACCTGGCACCTGGCCATAATCACGGAATATACGAAAGTCTGTGTCCGACGGCAATATGCCAGCCTGAAAGACCTCCTCGGCCATGGTCGTGGCAAAAGGATGTTTGGCATTCTCCTTATAGTACTGCGCAAAGCGGAAGGAGGTTCCAAAAAAAAAAGGCCATGCCACGCGGAAATCGGTTGTCAGCAACAACATTTAATTTATATCGTGCAATAAAAAAGTGGATAGTTAGTTTTATGAGCATACTTCATGATAAACATCTAACCGTTCGCCGACACGTGCCATAAATAATAAACTAAATCTGAAGATAAGGCTAGAACCACAAACATACCCGCATAAGCCAAGGATGATTGGGTCCGCTCTGAAACAGGAGATCTCGACCGCCGCTGCCAGCCACCTCCAGATTAATGAGCGCCCTGAAATTATAGGAAAATGTAAAGTTTCCTAACTTATTCAATTTAAATATTATATATTTGTTTTGTAAAAGTTCTCTTACTTGCAGTTCTTGGCCCATTTGTGTTGGGTGATGAAGCCGTGAGAGGCCTGCAAAGGATTCTCTTCGGCGCCATTGAATAGGAAGACAATGGGATGCTCGAAGGGCCGCTCTGAGATGGCCATTTGTCGCAGCACCTCCAGCATGACAATCACCATGGTGCCGTCGTCGCCCGAGCCGGGGCTGCCCGGCTTCGAATCGAAGTGGCTGTTGACCAGCAAATAGGATTCGCTGGCCGAGCTCCGCGTGCTCAGCTTGACCACCACATTCTGCACGCCTTGGTACATATTCACCATATTCCAGTGCATATACGCACCGGTTGACTGCTGCACATCCACCTCCAGTGCATAGAGATCCGATCTCATAGCTGCACGCACATTCTCCACCTCGTCGAGCAAGAACTCCACCGTACGCTGCTCATTGGCAATGCTGCCCACGACCTTGGGTCCGATGCGGTCGAAGCTTTGTAGTAGGAGCTGTGCGCGTTCGGCTACAAATTCATTAGGCTTCTGTGACTCTAGGGCAATGGTGATGCTCTCGGGCAGTCGATTGAAAAGCGGAATAACCACAGCAAAGAAGAGCGCCAGCCAGAGCAGCAGAAAGGCGGGCGCGTAATACCAAGACACCTTAGCTCTGCGACTCTTTGAGCTCTTCAATATGCCAACGAGAGCAGTGTCCAGGGCAGCAGCTCGCTGATTTAAAAAAATATTATACACATATCGTATATTATAAATATATATACCTATATTGCTCTTCAGCTTATATCCTCGCTCTTTTCTACTTACATCTTTGACCTCTTCCATTTGAGACATTTTTTTAGCGCATCTAAACTCGAGAGCCGCCCAGTTCCAACTGAATGGAGTCTATTGTACGGCTTGGTTGAACGGTGTTTGGATTTTATTAGCACTGATTTGTACTTTGAAGTCAATAAAGATAATATCCAACACAAAAAACAAACTGGCTCACATTTTTTGTTGCTATATGTAATGCATTAAATATTTATTTCATAGGGAATGGTCAAGAGGCAGTCTTTATATCTAAATTGTGTGTAGCACCTTATTTTTTTATGATTACGATAGCCTATAACTTAATGGAAATGTACTAATATATACATAGCAATTTTAATTGCGAATTAGCGGAATAAGTATTAAAAATCAAATCATGACTCAATGGCTTTGGGTAATACCCAATTGGATATATTCGGTCGCAGCAACAAAATCAAAACAAAAATCGGAAATGCGAAAAGCCAATTGCAGTACTTGAAGAGTGTTTGGTTAATCACAGCCATAAATATTTACCGCAACTTGACTTAATAGCGCACTTCAGCGATAAGATTGTGAACATATACTCAATTCAAACGCATTTATACTTGAATAATATTAAATATATAAATTGATGCTAAAATATTATTTAAAAAGCTCAATCATTTATACTTGAATAATATTAAATATATAAATTGATGCTAAAATATTATTTAAAAAGCTCAATCATTTATACTTGAATAATATTAAATATATAAATTGATGCTAAAATATTATTTAAAAAGCTCAATCATTGATATGTATGTTCTGCATGCAACGTGTATAAATCTGCTATCTAAAATTGTATTCCTATTCTATTTTATTTATTTTTCTTTGAACTCGCTGCTTTTAAAAATAATATTTGGGCGCGCTTTGAAGCCAGATTTTATATTATCCAGCGCCGTTGGAAATTCAAAATATATGTTAAATTAAGAGTGGAAATTTGCGTTGGAATGTTCTGCTTACATAGAGCATTTTGCGTTTATGTTAACTGCTAACAACGCCAAATGAGTAATTTCAACTAAAAGAGCGTCAATAACAGATAAGTATGTGACAATCGATAAAGCATTCACAGTATTGTCGTTTATTTAAATATTGCGCATAATTGAAAATATTTCAAAATTAATATAATATATATATATGTACGTTCTAATACATTAAACATATGGCGTTATTAAATTAATTTAATGATTTTGTATAATTAAAAAATAAATCGCTGGTATAAAACAGGCCAAGTGGCTACAATAGAATATGAAGGGAACGATGCGGCGAGCTCCTCACTCTCATCATCTCCTTTATCTCCAATGTAATGTCCAGCGACTCCCAGTTGAAACAGAGGGACATTAAAATCGCCATCAGGTTTCTAATTGAAAAGAATAATTAAAATACTTTAGCCTCTGTTTGAAACTTAAACAAACTTTTCTTACCGATATTTCTATGCAAAAGGTCAACGGAGAGCTGTCAATGCCATATGTGAAATAAATATGAAACGATAGAGGATAGGCTGGCGGAAATTTAAGATAATCAAGTGAAAATGACCAGTTGACGATCTTGGCGTCTTCGTAGGGCTGAATAAACAAGCTCATATGGGATGGACCTGTCACTTTGAACACAAACCGTACAATTGTCGCATTGAGTTCGGTTTTGGATATCAATTCCAATTTTGTTGTTGACGTTGGCTCGATGGCCGTATCTCGGGGCAGCCATTTGCTCTCAAGACGATTCAAAACATAACGATAGTCATACAAAGGCATGCCACACATCATGTGCTCCTCGCAGTACGACTTAATGCTAACCATTTCAGTCAGATTGGCCTTTACACCCTTGAATGGCTTCTCCCTAAGTCGATCCTGGAAATTGAATAAGTAGCCTGACTCGTCTTTGCTGAGAGTTCCATCGTACTCGTAGAACTTGTTTCGCACTTGCTGAAACGTGAAAGGAAAACATTGGATATAATTTTTAATGTAGACGATCTTATTAGAAAGCTTACCAAATAGGCAACTCGCTGTCCGTTGGTCCTCGTGCGATAAGGGAATCCAAGTTGAGTGCTACTGGCCAAGTACATGCCGACAGCTGATATTGCCACCAAAGAGAGAATCATAAGACTTGGACGTCGAAAACTATTAATGAGTGGGACCTGAAAATTAATATATTGGTTAGATATATTCTGTGCGTATTCGAGTATTCGAGTATTCGATCGAGAAACTTACCAGGAATCCAAAAGAAAGAACCGATCCTAATGCTGCCAACAAGGCTATATACATGTCCCGATTACTGGCGCTACCCGCACGTGCACCCATTGGCGTCAGTATTACAATAAATGTATAAAAGAGATAGCTGCTATACAGGAAAGGAACCACTTGGCTGATTTTAAGTACACACGTCCAGGCATAGCCCCGATCGTGCAGAGTTGTCAGCAAGTTGAAAGCCAAAGACAAGACATAGAAAATCAGTGGAATCACGATAATATATGCTGAGCGCAGACCAAATAATGTAACTGCGGTGCTTAATAGCGTTAGAATAATGGCTTGTCCGTGTAGCGACAATTGAAGGTGGTAAGCATTTGATATTCTATCCTGCATATGCATTAATTAGCAAATAAATTAGGAAATTTATATATGTAGAAATGGAGTTGACTCACGTTTCGTTGTAGCATGTGATAGATTGTGACGGGCAAACTAAGGCCTATTAGCGAGGGGCATACATAAAGGCCGATAATCAGCAGCGGTGTGCTATAGTAAGTCAGCGACAATCCCAAATAGTCAAAGACATATGCCACCACTGCAGGAAGGGCAAGTCCGAGAGCAAATGAAATAATTTGAACGACTAGGACCAATGCGAACCAGCAAGTCACATGGAATATGGAAACATTGGACACAGCTGTCATGCGCCACATTGAAATGAAAATGAGAATTAAGGCAGCGCCAGCAACGCCTAAGTTTAAATATATTCCCATTGTCTCTGAGTAATGTACGAAGTATAGTCCAAGGAAATCGAAGAAGACAGCATGTCCGGTCCGATGGGCCTGTGAAATGAATATCGATATTAATAGCAGAACTTCCTTTCCAGAAACCGAAAACTCTGTGCTTACTCTTATGTCGTGCAATTCTGTGGCATTCGCTAAGCCTCTAACCACACTGAGCACATTATCGCCGGTGTTCTGCAAGGATCCACGAGGAATCACATCGATTGTGTCATAGATTGTGTGATATATGTATCCATTAATGCATTGACCCATGTCCAAGCCTATAAACAATAATCTATATAGCAGCAATCATATAGTCAGTATTCAGCTACAACTTACCAGGAATATTACCATAGATTTTAAACTGTCGGAAATCTGTATCTGATGGCACAATGGCTGTTTGGAATATTTCCTCCGCCAAGGTCGTGGCAAACGGATATTTTGCATAATTTTTGTAATACTATGGAAAAGTCTTAATGAGTTTGGATTATCTGTATTTTATATATCTTACATTCACAATCCATGCGTGGTTCGGACCACTCTGAAAAAGAATCTCCCGCCCTCCACTACCGCCACCATCAAGATTAACGACAGCTCTAAAATTTCTACATTAGAAACTCTTCTGAGTATGAATCAAATTAAACTTACTTGCAGTATGGCGCCCATTTGTGTTGAGTGATAAAACCATGAGATGCTTGCATAGAACCCTCTTCAGCTCCATTAAACAAGAAGACAATCGGGTGTTCAAATGTCTGTTTTGTTGTGGCAATCACACGTAACACCTCCAGCATCGTGACTATCATGAATCCTGCATCACCAGCAGACGGCGTAAATGGCTTCGAGTCGAAGTGGCTGTTGACTAAGAGGTATGTTTCACTTGTGCTTCCTTTCGGCGATAGTTTTACAGCAATATTCTGAACGCCTTGGTACATGTTTAACACAGTTTTGTATGGGAATGCGCCAGATACCTGTGCGACATCAATTTCCATGTCGAAATAGTCTTCGAGCAGAACTTCTTTGATTTCTGCCAGATCTTTTAGAATAAAGTTGACTGCTTCAATCTCGTTCTCCCGACTGCCAGCTAATTTGGTGCCAATATTCGACAGCGTATACAGATTGTTGTAGGCACGTTCAGCTATGAATACATTTCTCTCTACGTCCTCCATTGTCAAGGGTGTGGGTAGTTTATAGAAACGAGGTATTACCACAGCAAAAAACAGCAGTCCCCAGAACAACAGAAATCCACTTGCAAAATACCATGGCAGCTTTAACTTGTTTGATTTGGCTTTGCTCTTGACTTCATTTCCAGGACTTTCCACAGAATCCGCCAATATCTTTATAATGCGTATACTTGGTATTATAGAAATTTAAAATATTCATATCAGATATTTCTTACTTGTTTCTCCTCGTCAGCCATCTGTTCCTGAATTATCGTCTGATGTGAAGTCGACGCTATGTACTAAAGGCTTTATGGAAACGTTAGATGGCTTTTATAGTTAAGCAAAATCTTATCTAGAATATGAAATAATAAAATGTATGTTTTACATTCAATAATTGGGAACAATCAATAATAAATGTGATCAAACTGGTTAGACCTCGAGATACTCTGTAATCAGCTCTGGATAAATATTAATTTAAATTAATTTGTATATCACGAAAGCTACAAGACAGAATTCTGTTCTCAATACAGTTCTGCGGATATTCAAATTGTTTTATTTTAATAAATATTATGGGAATATTTTTTACTGTTTCTGTTATTCACAAATATAACCTACAGTTATCATTATCTTCGTTATCAGCAAAATTGATTTGATTTTACTCATTTATACTATGATGCGTTATTCAAATTTATAGCGTCAAGAAGAAGAAGGAATCGCTAATTAACTAATTAATCAGAAATTGACTCATGATTATCATTAGCGAACGTGATTAAGTCAAAATATTTGGATACGTCAAGTTAGCCGTAAAGCAGTTTGTGAATTATTTATTTTATTATAGTACTTTTTTTTAAACCTAATTATTTTATTAAATTAGTTTATCTCTGATTCAACTGTAAATTAAACATATTATTTTTAAAGAAAATAACCCAATTACATTGTATACAGATTTTTACTTTTGGTAACATTTATTGCTTGGTAACATTTTTCTTTTTTAATTAATTGTTCATGTGAATTATTCATTAATGATGTTTTGATATCACTAAGTACCGTGGATGGATGGTATATAATAAAAATCAATTATTAAATTTCAAAGATAAGATGAGAACGATAACAATCAGTTACCAAAAAAAGTGTTCAGACCATATAGGATATAAAATAATGCATAAACTGTAACGACTTTAAAATCATTATCATATTGTTATATATGTAGATATGTGTCACGTACTCTACTTTTTCCGCTTATAAAGGCATTCATTTTATGATATTATTTCGCAATAAATTGATTTCTGAAGGAATAAAACCTCATTAAATATTCACAAATAAATTATAATATTGCAATCAATTATTTGAGGCAAGTATAAGTACAAGTATAAAATAAAACAAGTAAGAAGGCTCTAGTCGAGACGGCTCGACTACGAGATCCCCTGAACCCTGCAAAAAAAGTGATACTCTTCTTCTTTACGATCGCTTGAGCGCGAGCTCTGCTAACCGCGCAGTTGCTACCGTGGCTTGGGGGTGGGTTGGGCTATACTTTGAACGCCTATAACTCAATTTCCAGATGGATGATCTTAATGAAATTTTCAGAGTAGATTAAGAATATCTAAATGTACCTTTGTGCCAAATTTCAAGTCTCTAGTATTTGAAATGCGTTTTTTCCAAATTGGTGGTGAAGGGGGCGTGGCATCCAAAATCTGAAAATTATATAATCTGCGTATTCATAATATCTATCTAAGTATACAAATTTAAAGTCTTTCGCTATAACGATGTAGAAGTTATGCCCGAAAAACATAAAAAATGGAAACGAATTTTCGATTTTTTATCGATAATTTTGAAATGGGATGAGTTATCGAAAAAAAAAAACAAAATAAACTCGTACTGCGTAGCTAACATATGAGTGTTCATGTGAAATTTCAGCTCTCTAGCTCTTGTAGTTTCCGAAATCTCGACTTTCATACCGACGGACGGACGGACAGACGGACAGGGCTCAATCAACTTATTTTTTTATGCTGATCAAGAATATATATACTTTAAGGGGTCTGCGACGTCTCCTTCTGCCTGTTACATACATTTTCACAAAACCATTATACCCTGAAGTCCCATTTTCAATGGGTTCAGGGTATAATGAACGGATGTTTTTCTACTGCTTTTAGGCAGTTAGGTATCAGAATATTTACTTCAAAATCTTTTGATTACGATAAACAAATTCTCTTCTTTGAATTGTTTTGGTTTTACTAGGGCAAATTCTTAAGTTCAACTGTTTTATTTATTTATGTCTTTTTATATTCGTACATTTATTTTTTTATTTTCAAAAAATATATCGTTGGTACAATACGGGCCACGTGGCGAGAATTCCGTACGATGGGAACGTAGATGCGAATTCCAAGCTTTCAGTGTCGCCCTCTAGTTCAATATAATGCCCAGAAACTCCCAACTGAAATATCGGTACTTCGAAATCTCCATCCTCCTTCTATGAATATTTAAAAAAATTAAACTTAATAGGAAAATAAAAGTATCCACAACACAAAATTACCGTGAACTCCAAAAAGAAGTTAAGTGGAGAGTTGTCAATGCCATATACGAAATATATATGATATGACAGTGGATATGGTGGTGGATTATCCAGATAACTGCGTAAGAACGACCAGTTGGATATCTCAACGTCTTCATAAGCTTGGATAAACAAGCTCATGTGGGAAGGTCCTGTCAAGTTGAACTCAAAACGAACAGTTGTAGGGCTCTGTAAGGTTTTGCTTATAAATTCCAATTTTGTTTCTGCTGGTGGTTCAATGGCCTTGGTACGGGGCAGCCATTTGCTTTGAAGTCTGTTTGATTCATAGCGATAATCATACAAAGGCATGCCACACATCATTTGCTTCTCGCATTTTGGCTTAATGCTAACTAGTCCAGTCAGATTGACTTTCGCTTCCACGAACGTTGTTTCTTCCCGACGATCTTGGAAATTAAACAAATATCCCGACTCGTCCTTGCTGAGGGTTCCATCGTACTCGTAGAACTTATTGCGTACTTGCTGAATACAAAAAAGGATAGAAAAATAAAATGTTACGAATACTGAAGAAATCGGAATGATATAATATATTTACCAGATAAGCAACACGCTGCCCGCTGGTCTTTGGTCGAAAGGGGAAACCAATTTGTGTGCTACTTGCTAAGTATATGGAAAGAGCTGTGATTGCCAACAGAGAGAACACCACAATACTTGGGCGTCGGGAAATATTAATAAGTGGGGCCTGTCAAAATATTGGTTGAGAAAGTACTAAGTGAAGACAGTCAAAGGGGATATTTACCAAGAAACCAAAGGAAAGCACCGTCCCTGCTGCTGTCAAGACTGCAATATACAAGTCCCTATTAGAAGCACTTCCTGATCGAGCACTAATGGGAATAAGAGCTAAAAGCATAACATAAACGATATAGCTGCTGTGGAGGAAGGGAATTATTTGGCTAGCTTTAAGAAGTCCCGACCAGGCATAGCCACGATCATGTAGAGTCGTTAGCAAGTTAAAGGCCAAGGATAATACATAGAAGAGCAGAGGAATTAAAAGAATATATGACGAGCGCAATCCAAATGCAGTGAGACAAACGACTAGAAGAGCCAAGATGATGGCCTGACCATGTAATGCCAGTTGCACATGATAGCCAGGTGAGATCTTTTTCTGTAAAAAGAAAATAGGATTGAATTTGAAAGATACAGAATACTGTTTCATTATCTTACGTTAGGTTGGAAAGTAAAATAGATTGTGAAGGGCAAGCTGAGGCCAATTAGTGAGGGACACACATATAGGCCAACCAACAACATCGGGGAGCTGTAGTGAGCCAACGATCGTCCAAAAATATCCATTACATAAGCAACAATTAAAGGGAGGGCAAGTCCAAGTACAAACGATATAACATGGATGGTTAGAACCAATGTGTACCAGGATCCTACGTGCCAAAAGGAAACATGAGAAATGACAGCAATGCGCCATATAGAAATGAAAATAAGAACGAAGGCGGCTGCCGCAACGCCAAAGTTTAACAATATTCCTGTGTTCTCTGAATAGTGGATGAAGTAGAGTCCCAGGAAATCGAAGAAGACAGCGTGTCCACCCGTGTGAGCCTATAAATTGAAGCATCGAGATTAATTATCAGTATATCTGAAGGCATATAGAAAAATACCTTTGTATTGTGTAATTCTGTTGCATTGGCTAAACCTCGAACTAAGCCAAGTATATTGTCTCCTGAGTTCTGTAAGGCTTCGCGAGGAATCGCATCGATTGTGTCATAGATTGTGTGATAGATGTATCCATTCTTATGTTGGATAATATCTAAACCTAGATAAGATTTAATTTATATTACTTTTCGTATTTTATAATAATTTATAATTTTATAATAATTACCTGGAACGTTGCCATATTTTTTAAACTGAGTGAAATCTGAATCTGATGGTATAATTCCAGATTGGAAAATTTCCTCGGCGAGAGTCGTAGCAAAAGGATATTTTATATATTTTTTGTAGTACTGTTAAATGGCTAAAAAATATAATTGGTTTTGACACGATTTTATTCTGAAACTTACATTCAAAAGCCATGAATGGTTGGGCCCGCTTTGAAATAGAATATCTCGACCTCCACCACCAACGCCTTCAAGATTAATAACAGCTCTAAAATTATAAAATTTGCATTCTGCTTGTAATAATAATTGGCAGAACTTACTTGCACATTGGAGCCCATTTGTGTTGAGTAATAAATCCGTGAGATGCTTCCATCATATTTTCTTCAGCTCCATTAAACAAGAAGACAATTGGATGCTGAAAGGATTCCCTAGTCGTTGCAATCACACGCAAAACTTCCAGCATTGTGACTATCATGAATCCTGCATCACCTGCGGACGGAGTGAAGGGCTTCGAGTCGAAGTGGCTGTTGACCAGAAGGTACGTCTCGGTTGTATAGTTCTTGGGGGTCAGTTTGACAGCAATATTTTGGACGCCTTGGTACATGTTTAGTAAATTTTTATATGGATATGCTCCTGAAGCTTGTGATAAATCTATTTCCATATCGAAAAAGTCTTTAAGTGAAGCTTCTTTGATGTCTTCCAGCTCATTGAGAAGAAACTGTACTGCTTCGATCTCGTTTTCCTTGCTGCCAGTCAATTTGGTGCCAATATTCGATAGAGTATACAGATTTTTGTACGCTCGTTCGGCAATGAAGACATTTTTGTTAGCGTCATTCATTGTGCGAGCCGTGGGTAGCCGATTGTTGAATGGAATTACTACGGCAAAGAAGAGGACTCCCCAGAACAATAAGAATCCAGTTGCAAAGTACCAAGGTACCTTGGAAATAGGCTTCTTGTTGACTGATACTTTGCCATCACTCTTATTGGAATCCGTAATTAGCTTTATCATGAAGACGATGTTAAGTAGAGTTCTAAGCGAAGGTATTATTTGCAATTTTTACCTGTTTTTTCCTGTCTAACATTTTGGTTCCTATTTAGGTCTCTGCTGATGCGATTTGTTGGTTCTTCATATGAGAACTAAACTGGTATCGTTTAATGCTTTCGATATTTATAAGATTGGAACCGTGTTATCTTAAATATATTGTTTAATATCGATTTAAATAATAATTTTTATTAGGTCAATTCAATCATTATCAAAGAAGCACGATCTTTACTGGTTCTGCTTTGCCAAAAAAGCTCAATAAAGTCATTAAATCATCGTGCACTGCCAAAAATCGATACGTTTCTTAATAAATCAATAAACTTTGAAATGGACACAGACTTTTATTCTGCATATAAATATTTTTAATGATATAACGGTTTAGTGATAGTAAAAATCGAAACTCAATCCAGAAAGACAACTAAAATATGTACCGTTGGTATACCACAGGCCAAGTGTCCACCGCTGTAAAGGATGGGAATGTGGCTGCAAATTTCGAATTTAGTTTATCGCTCGTATCTCCGATGTAATGACCCGACACTCCAAGCTGGAACAGTGGAACATTGAAATTGCCATTTGCTTTCTATAGGGTTTAGAACGTGATTAGATAAATACTAAATTATATTAATATGCAGTTCTCATCTCACCGAGCATTCCAGATAAAAGTCGTATGGCTTATTATCGATGCCGTATGAAAAGAATATTATGTATGGAGGAGAATTCGAGTTCGACTCTTCAAGAAAACTGCGCAGGAAGGACCAATTACTTATGGTGACATCTTCATTTGGCTGAATGAAAAGTCTCATCTTGGAGGGTCCTGTCAGGCGGAACTCGAAGCGGGCCGTTGTTGAATTCAGTACAACTTTGCTTAGAACCTCCAATTTCGTTGTTGCTGGCATTTCAATGGGCTCAGCGCGTGGCAACCATTTATTGTACATTTGATTCCGAACGAACCGTAGGTCAAACAAGGGCATTCCGCAATACATGTGGGCGTTACACCTTGATTTAATACTGACCAAACCGGTCAGATTCACGTTTGTTCCCAAGAGTGGCGTTTCCACAAGTCGATCTTCGAAGTTGAAGAGGTATCCAGATTCGTCTTTGCTGAGAGTTCCATCGTATTCGTATAACTTGTTTCGAACTTGCTGAAGTGGCACCCATTATCGTAACTACTCAGTGTCTGTAAGCTGAGTAAACTTACCAGGTATTCAAGCCGTTGTACGTTGGTCTTCGGACGATATGGAAATCCGATTTGTGTGCTGCTCGCCAAGTACATGGAAAGCGCTGTGATTATCGCCAGAGAGATTACCACGAAACTGGGTCGGCGGAAAGTGTTAATGAGTGGAATCTGCACAAAGCATTGATTAGGGAATTCTACGAATAACATTAACGAGTTGGCTTACCAAGAAACCAAATGAAAGAATTGTTCCTGCTGCTGCCAAGACAGCAACATACAAGTCCCGATTGGAAGTACTGCCTGCACGACCACCCATTGGTGTCATTACCACAATGAATATATAAGCGATGTAACTGCTATATAGAAATGGGATTATTTGGCTTAGTTTATGGAAAGCCAGCCAGGCAAAGCCACGATCATGCAAGGTAGTCAGTAAGTTGAAGACCAAAGATAACACATAGAAAATCAGAGGAATTATGAGAATATATGTTGAACGCAATCCAAATAGAGTAAGACCAAAGACTAAAAGGGCAAGGACGACGGCCTGACCATGCAATGCCAGTTGCACATGGTAGCTGGATGAGATTTTATTCTGTGAAAGCAAAATTAAATTTAATGAAGCAACAGTTTACTGTATTAACAACTTACATTCCCTTGTAGAGTATAATAGATTGTGCTGGGCAAGCTAAGGCCAATTAGTGAGGGGCATATATATAAGCCGATCACCAGCATCGGCGTACTATAGTATGTCAGCGATAATCCTAAATTATCCATTACATATGCAACAATTATAGGAAACGCTAGTCCGAGTACAAACGAAATAAACTGGATTATAAGGATCAATATGAGCCAGTATACCAGGTGGTTAATGGAAATATGAGAAACAGCTGCCATACGCCATATTGAAATGTAAATGAGAATAAAAGCAGCTACTGCAACACCAAAGTTTAAGAATCTTCCTGTGGTCTCTGTATAATGGATCAAGAAGAGACCAAGGAAATCGAAGAATACAGTATGTCCAGTTTTGTGTGCCTGTATTTAGAAAAATATATTAATAAAACTTAGCTCGAAGCTATAGGGAGCCACGATTTACTTCAGTATTATATAGTTCGGTTGCATTTGCCAAGCCTCGAATCAGACCAAGAAGGTTATCGCCGGTGTTCTGCAGAGATTCACGAGGAATCACATCGATAAGATCGTATTTGGTATGGTAGACAAATCCATTAGTACACTGAGCCATGTCTAAACCTGTACTTATCCACATTTATATTTGATATAGCTGGTAAATTCTCCTGTACCTCCACTCACCTGGGATCTTGCCAAACGTTATGAATTGTCGAAAGTCAGTATCGGATGGAATAAGTCCTAACTGAAAGATTTCCTCAGCTAAAGTTGTAGCAAGTGGATATTTGATATACTTTTTATAGTACTGTAAATAAGATAAGCATGTTCAAAGATTGAGAAGTCCGTTGAGAGTCCGAGTTATCTTACATGCACCAGCCATGGATGGTTGGGACCGCTTTGGAAGAGAATTTCGCGACCTCCACTACCAGCAGCATCAAGGTTAACGACAGCCCTAGGAGTATATAAATTTGATTTAACATTTATTTCATTAGATTCCTTCTGTATGTAGTCTACTTGCAGAATGGTGCCCATTTGTGTTGAGTTATGAATGCGTGTGAAGCTTGCAGGCCGCTTTCCTCAGCTCCGTTGAATAGAAAGACGATAGGATGCTTAAAGGATTGTTTTGTGTTTGCCATGACACGGAAAACTTCCAACATTGTGACGATCATAAAACCTGCATCTCCGGCACCAGCACCTGTCTGACTATCGAAGTGGCTATTTACCAGAAGATACGATATACTCGTGCTGTTCTTGGGAGTAAGTTTAACGGCAATATTTTGTAAACCTTGATATGCACTTATCGCCCTATTTCTAGCAAACACGCCTGAGCCTCGTGATAAGTCTATTTCTATGTCGAAAAATTCTTTCAGTGAATCTTCTTTGACTCGGTTTAATTGTTTCAGAAGAAACTCGACAGCTTCAATTTCATTTTCTTTACTTCCAACTACTTTGTTACCAATATTTGACAGAGTGTTGAGGTCCTTGTACGCACGCTCAGCAATGAATTCATTCTTCCTAGTGTCCTCCATTGTAAGGGCCGAGGGTAAGCGATAGAAATAAGGAATCACAACGGCGAAAAAAAGAAGAACGCAGAACAGCAAAAATCCACATGCTAAATACCAAGGCACCTTAATATTAGTCTTCATTTTGACTTTATTTCCAAGCGTAAATTCGTTAAAGGTTGTAAGAAATTAAATATTAGAAAATTAGAAAATTATAACTAGTTGAAAAGTTATTAGCAAATATTCGGAGAAATCACTCGAGTGTGCTCATTGTGTTCTGAATGAGAACTAAAAAGAATGCCCGAATAGTTAAAACATTTTCTCGTCATAAAATTCTTATCGAAAATATGAAATCATAAAAAGCTATTTATAAATTAACATCGACATAGAAATACTCTGCTTTATAATCACAACTGCCATTTACATAACTAAAGTCGATGTAGAAAATATAAGAAAATTACTAAAATAAAATGAGTATATTAATAATATACAATAAAACAAAATTAATTTATTTCTATCCGATGCAAAGAATATAAGCTCTATGATTTCAAGAATTATTATATACAATATTTTCATTTCTTGCCGATTAAATTTGGATTGTGTGCATATGTTTTAGCAAGGAAAACTGAAGTTTTTCAAATTAAATTCTGAAATTATGGTTTATTTAAGACATGGATAATAATTGATTTATTGCAATATATGTTTTTATGTTCATTTAATTGTAAAATGATTACTTCGAGCATTCGAATTTATATTTATTATTTAACGATGTTTCGATATCAACAAATATCGCACCATATGAAAGATAAGGTGTGCTAGGTGCAACTAATTTTATTATATATTTATATCATTTTTATTTATGTTGCGAATCGTATGTTTGTTGATCAGAGTCCGAAAAATAATGAGCATAGTCATATAAAATCATTTTATATAAGTCTTATTTTCTTAGATATTTATATATTTATATACTTTATTAATTTATATATAGATATATGTATAAAAATATATATGAAAAATATTAAAAAATATATCGTTGATAAAATGCAGGCCACGTGGCCAGAATTCCATATGAAGGGAACGTAGATGCGAATTCCTGGCTTTCAGCGTCGCCCTCTAGTTCAATATAATGGCCAGAGGCTCCCAACTGGAATATCGGTACTTCGAAATCTCCATCCTCCTTCTATAAATATGGAATGAAATAAAATTAAACTTAAGATAAGAGAGGTATCCGCAGCATAAAATTACCGTGAACTCCAAAAAGAAGTTAAGTGGAGAGTTATCAATGCCATATGTGAAATATATATGATATGGTTGTGGGTTATCCAGATAACTAGGTAAGAACGACCAGTTGGATATCTCAACGTCTTCATAGGCTTGGATAAATAAGCTCATGTGGGAAGGACCTGTCAAGTTGAACTCAAAACGAACAGTTGTAGGGCTCTGTACGGTTTTGCTTATAAATTCCAATTTTGTTTCTGCTGGTGGTTCGATGGCCTTGGTACGGGGCAGCCATTTGCTTTGAAGTCGATTCAGAACATAGCGATAGTCATACAAAGGCATGCCACACATCATTTGCTTCTCGCATTTTGGTTTAATGCTAACTAGTCCAGTCAGATTGACTTTCGCTTCCACGAACGTTGTTTCTTCCCGACGATCTTGGAAATTAAACAAATATCCCGACTCGTCTTTGCTGAGTGTTCCATCGTACTCGTAGAACTTATTGCGTACTTGCTGAATACAAAAAAGGATGGAAAAATATTATATTACGAAGAAATCGGAATGATATAATATATTTACCAGATAAGCAACACGCTGCCCGCTGGTCTTTGGTCGAAAGGGGAAACCAATTTGTGTGCTACTTGCTAAGTATATGGAAAGAGCTGTGATTGTCAAGAGAGAGAACACCACAATACTTGGGCGTCGGAAAGTGTTGATAAGGGGCACCTGTAACTACAATTTTTCAAGGCATCTACTATTATAAAAATTAAATAACTTACCAAGAAACCAAAGGAAAGCACCGTTCCTGCTGCTGTCAAGACTGCAATATACAAGTCCGTATTGGAAGCACTTCCTGATCGAGCACAAATCGGAGTAAGAATTATAATCAGAACATAAACGATGTAGCTGCTGTGGAGGAAGGGAATTATTTGGCTAGCTTTAAGAAGTCCCGACCAGGCATAGCCACGATCATGTAGAGTCGTCAGCAAGTTAAAGGCCAAGGATAATACATAGAAGATCAGAGGAATTAAAAGAATATATGACGAGCGCAATCCAAATGCAGTGAGACAAACGACTAGAAGAGCCAAGATGATGGCCTGACCATGTAATGCCAGTTGCACATGATATCCGGATGAAATATTTTTCTGTGAAATGAAAATTTAATTTAATGAAGCAACAGTTTACTGTATTAACAACTTACATTCCCTTGTAGAGTATAATAGATTGTGCTGGGCAAGCTAAGGCCAATTAGTGAGGGGCATATATATAAGCCGATCTCAAGCATCGGCGTACTATAGTATGTTAGCGATAATCCAAAATTATCCATTACATGTGCAACAATTATAGGAAAAGCTAGTCCGAGCACAAATGAAATAGTCTGGACGATAAGCACCAATATGAACCAGCATCCTACGTGGCAAAAGGAAACATGGGAAACGGCTGCCATACGCCATATTGAAATGAAAATTAGAATGAAGGCAGCTAGTGCGACACCAACATTTAAGAATATTCCTGTATTCTCTGAATAGTGGATGAAGTAGAGGCCCAGGAAATCGAAGAAGACAGCTTGTCCACCCGTGTGAGCCTGCAAGTGAAATTTCGGTAGTTTACATTACATATGCATTTAAAGGTAAGCTTATCGGAAGAATACCTCTGTATCGTGTAATTCGTCAGCATTGGCCAATCCTCGAACTAAGCTAAGTACATTGTCTCCTGAGTTCTGTATGGCTTCGCGAGAAATTATATCGATCGTATCATATTTTGTATGGTAGACGTATCCATTACTAATTTGAGCCATATCCAAACCTATGATTAATGAACGTATTTATAAGAATTTATCAGAAATGCTCATAATTAGCATTACTCACCCGGAATATTGCCATATTTTGTAAAGTGAGTATAGTCTGAATCTGATGGTATAATGCCAGATTGGAATACTTCTTCAGCAAAAGCCGTAGCAAAAGGATATTTGATGTATTTGTTGTAGTACTGATAGATGGAGTCAAATTATTATACCTTGATGACGGTTTGTTCTCGGAAACTTACGTCTAAAAGCCATGAATGATTGGGCCCGCTTTGAAATAGAATATCTCGACCTCCACCACCAACGCCTTCAAGATTAATAAAAGCTCTAATATTATAAATAAAATTAGAATTCTACTCATAAATTCAATTGGCAGAGCTTACTTGCACATTGGAGCCCATTTGTGTTGAGTAATAAATCCATGAGATGCTTGCATCATGTCTTCTTCAGATCCATTAAACAAGAAGACAATTGGATGCTGAAAGGATTCCCTAGTCGTTGCAATCACACGCAAAACTTCCAGCATTGTGACTATCATGAATCCTGCATCACCTGCGGACGGAGTGAAAGGCTTCGAGTCGAAGTGGCTGTTGACGAGGAGATAGGTCTCAGCAGTGCAATTCTTGGGGGTAAGTTTGACAGCAATATTTTGAACACCGTGGTAGACGCTCAGTGTAGTTTTATATGGAAACTGTCCTGTAGCTTGTGATAAATCTATTTCCATATCGAAAAAGTCTTTAAGTGAAGCTTCTTTGATGTCTTCCAGCTCATTGAGAAGAAATTGTACTGCTTCGATCTCGTTTTCCTTGCTGCCAACCAATTTGGTGCCAATATTCGATAGAGTATAAAGATTTTTGTACGCTCGTTCGGCAATGAAGACATTTTTGTTAGCGTCTTCCATTGTACGAGCCGTGGGCACCCGACGGAAAAAGGGAATTACTACAGCAAAAAAGAGGAGTCCCCAGAACAATAAGAATCCAGTTGCAAAGTACCAAGGTACATTTGACTTGGAATTCTTAATTGCCAACACTTTGCGGCCGCCGTCATCGGATTCGGTAAGTTGCTTTGTTCAGATACATAAGAAATTAGTAGGGTTAAGCGTTGACTTAGACCAAACTATTATTTGGCTCTTACCAGCTTTTCCGTGTTCCCCATTATGGTTTGCTAGTATATCTTTGCGGTTCTTTCCGCAAATGAGTACTGAGCTCCTTTATTTTGGTAGACGACATTTATAGTTAAGATATTGCGTTATCGTAAAAGTGAAATTGTAAAAGATAAATTTTAATATAAAACTTTTATGATGCCGATTCGCTTGTAATAAAAAATGCGAGACATTTTACCCTCTACAAAATATTTAAAAGGTATAATGGTTTTGTTTAAGACTATGTAACAGGCGTGAGGTAGACAGGTTACTTTCCATATTTAACCGAAAATACTTTATAATAGTTTCAGTGATTTCACGTTTATGCACTGAAGTGTAATGATGTAATGCTAAAAAGAATATTGTTCATCAAATGCAATTTTATTATTTTAACATTAAAACATTTACATATATATATTTTTTTTATACAACTCTCATTGTATTGATTTTTTTATGGCAATTCACATTCATACATACGAGTATAGAACCTTAGAACACATAACGCTTATATAATGCTGGCCATTGGGCCAGAATCGAATAGGACGGAAATGATGATGCGAACTTCACACTTTGGGCGTCTCCTTCGTTCCCAATGAAATGCGCAGATACTCCTAGTTGAAATAGAGGAAATCCCAAATCGCCGTTCAAGCTCTGCGAGTAAATGAAAAATCAAATTTTAATTATATTGAAATGTGAAAATGTCGATAGTTTTAGCTTGTTACCGATGCTTCTACAAAGAAATTATACGGAGAATTGTCAATTCCATATGTTAGATAGATGTGATATGGTTTAGGCATATCTAGATAGCTGGGAATGAACGACCAGTTGCTTATCTTCACATTATCGTAGGGTTGAATAAACAAACTCATGTGCGAGGGTCCAGTTAAGTTGAATTCAAAGCGAACATTGGTAGCATTTAATATGGTTTTATTGAGCAGTTCCAGTCCACTTATTTCAGGTGGAACAATTGGTTCAGATCGTGGTAACCACTTGCTTTGCAGTCTACTTTTAGTGAATCGATAATCGTACAGAGGCATGCCACACATCATTTCAGTCTCGCATTTGGCTTTAATGCTAACCAATCCAGTCAGATTGACCTTTGAGTCCAAGAGAGGTTTTTCTTCGCGGCGATCTTGAAAACTGAACAAGTATCCGGATTCGTCCTTACTGAGTGTACCGTCGTACTCGTAGAACATGTTACGCACTTGCTGAAATCAAAAGGGGAATTTATTCGATAAAATTCTAGGTAAACTATATAGATTACTTACCAGATATGCAACCCGATGTCCGTTGGTCTTCGGTCGATAAGGGAAGCCGATTTTAGTGAAGCAGGCTAAGATCATAGCCAGAACCGTGAGTCCCAGCAAAGAGTATATTACAAAGCTGGGGCGCCGGAAAATATTGATGAGCGGCAGCTAAGAATCAAATATTTTACTACATGCACTAAAAATAATATAAGAGTGACTGTATTTACCAAGAAACCAAACGATAAAACCGTTCCAGCTGCTGTCAGCACTGCAATTAATACGTCGCGATTAGAGGCGCTGCCTGCACGTCCTCCCATTGGCGTCAGCACAACAATAAATATATAAAAGCTGTAGCTGCTGCATATGAAAGGAATTAGCTGCCCGGCTTTAAGGAGACCCATCCAGGCCAAGTCACGATCGTGCAGTGTAGTCAACAAGTTAATGGCCAGAGATATTGAGTAGAAAATCAGCGGAATTACAAAAATATATGTTGACCGTATGCCGAGTGCTGTGAGAAAAATAACCAGAATGGTTAGAATGGCGGCGTGGCTGTGCAATGCCAGTTGAAGTTGATAAGCCGTTGAGAGCTTATTCTAGAAAATGAAAATTTATTAGAGAATAATGATTAGCTGTATACTTAAGAAAGTAAACTCACATTGCGATGAATACTATAGTAAATGGTTATGGGCAAACTCAGGCCAATCAGTGAGGGACACACGTATAAGCCCACGATCAGCAATGGGGAGCTAAAGTAAGTCAGCGATTGTCCCAAACAGTCCATAAACCATGCAACTATTGCAGGAAATACGAGTCCAAGAATAAAGGAAATAACCTGACTGATCAGGGCCAATGAAAACCAGCACATCACGTGTGAAACGGATTCGTTCGAGACCTTCGCCATGCGCCATAATGAAACGGATATCAGTATTAGGCTAGCTATGGCAAAGCTCAAGTTCAAAACTATGCCTGTAGTGTTGCTATAATGGATGAAGTAAAGGCCGAGGAAATCAAAGAAGACTGCGTGACCACTCACGGATGCCTAAGAGTCAAGCATAGATAAAGTCGAATAAAAAAGTAAACAAATAAGGAAATAGGCTTAAGGCTTTACCTTTGTATCCCTTAATTCAGTTGCATTGGACAATCCTCGAACCAGACTTAGCACATTATCACCGGTATTTTGCAGAGACTCACGAGGAATCACATCGATAAGATCGTATTTGGTATGGTAGATATAACCATTAAAACATTGCGCCATATCCAATCCTGTCTCAAACCAATATTTAACTTGGTTCGAAGTAAAAACTTTATAAATCAACTCACCTGGAATTTTACCATACAAATTGAACTGTCGGAAATCTGAATCCGATGGAATAATTCCTGCTTGGAAAATTTCCTCAGCCATTGTCGTTGCGAATGGATGCTTTACGTACTTCTTGTAATACTTTAATGAAATGTAATATTTTAAATCATTTTTATGAGTGGTTACTATTAATTTCTTACATCAACAAGCCATCGATGGTTGGGACCACTTTGGAATAGAATTTCCCGACCTCCACTGCCAGCAGCATCTAGATTAATAACGGCTCTATGATCGTAATTGTATATATTTTTTAGTACTGTATTTAAATTTTAGATTTTAGGGAAGTCTTACTTGCAGTTTGGAGCCCATTTGTGTTGAGTGGCAAAGCCGTGAGATGCTTGCATCATACCTTCTTCAGCTCCATTAAATAGGAATACGATCGGATGCTCAAATGTCTGTTTTGTTGTGGCAATGACACGTAACACCTCCAGCATCGTGACTATCATGAATCCTGCATCACCGGCAGATGGAGTGAATGGCTTGGAGTCGAAGTGACTGTTGACCAGGAGGTAGGTTTGGCTCTTGCTATTTATTGGAGTTAGCTTGACAGCAATGTTCTGAACGCCTTGGTAGACGTTTAACATTGTAGCATATGGGAAAATTCCGTCTGCTTGAGATACATCAATTTCCATATCAAAGAAGCCCTCTTGTAGATTTTCTTCAATTTGGTTCAGCTCTTTAAGAATAAAATTAACTGCATCGATCTCGTTTTCCTTGCTGCCTGTCAATTTGGTGCCAATATTAGAGAGAGTGTAGAGATTCTTGTACGCAAGTTCCGCGATGAATTCATTCTTGTGAATATCTTCCTTTGTTAGGGCCGTAGGCAACCGATAGAAGAATGGAATTACCACGGCGAAAAACAAAAGTCCCCAAAACAGTATAAATCCATTTGCAAAATACCAAGGTATTTTGGAACTATCACCATTTTTCGTTGCAGTGCCGGAAGCATCGTCGGGGTCACCAGCATTCTAATATAATGTATAATGGAAGAGTAAACGTGATTCGTGATCAAACGTAATTCTTCTTATTTGATTTTCATTGAAAATCGGGGTATAATGGTTTTGTGAAAAGTATGTAACAGGCAGAAACAGACGTCACAGTTCCCGAAAAGTATATATGTATATTCTTGATCAGCACACAAAAATAAGTTGATTGAGCCCTGTCCGTCTGTCTGTTCGTATGTATGAACGTGTCGATTTCCAAATTTACTAGAGCTAGAGAGTTCATTCTTTTTGTTTTAGATCCGTATATTGCACGCGTAGTACGAGTTTGTTTTTAGAAATTCGATAACTCATATATTTGCAGAGTTATCGTTAAACGAATATATCGAGAATCAGTTATAAAACTATATCTCGTTCATCTTTAGAGTTAGAGTCTCCAAGTCTTCTGCATATATATAGATACTAAGTTAATACAATTTCGGTTTTTGTCAGATTTTGGATTACTGTCCCCAACTCACCCCCACACATCAAAATGTGTAAAAAATATATTTCAAATACTAGAGACATACAGTTGGTTTGACGTGTAGATATGAATGACATGGTCATGATCTGAACGTTTGCATACGATTGTTTGTCTAGAAACAGAATTATGCATCAAAGAAGTTATGGTAGCAAAACCCACACGGCCCAGCAAGAGAGGCAGCGAGAAAGCAAGACGCTTGGAATGCTTACACACATACAGGTGCACAAGCGTAGATCAGCGTGTATGTGTGCTCGTGTTTTTGCATGTATAGTTTCTTACGCGTGGAGAAGCATTCTTGGAATATGATTCGTTCGAAAAGGGCTCAGGGGATTTCGTAGTCGAGCAGTCTCGACTACAGCTTTCTTGTTGTTCTTGTTCTTGTTGAGAACTAAGCTGGATATAAAATTTTTAAGATTTATATATTTAATACAAAATACGAAAAATATTGAATAATCTTTACAAATAAAGTAAACTTATTTTTGAAATAAATAAATCCCATTTCAAAAATATTTAAATGAAAATAGTACTGGAATATTCCATGGAATATAGATTTAATTGATGAAGACATCACTAAAAGTAGTTTATAATTAAGCATACATGCTAAGATTTTTTTTTTGTTTCTCCAGCAATTCATTGTTGTTTATGTATCTACCCATTAGTGTTAAACTTATTTCAGCTACTATTCCAATGGATCAAGGGCGGTCTTCGATCTATACAATCCAAAAATACTATAATTTGCTTATTTATAAAGTGGTTTTGAATAACTTTGCGAACATAAATAAATAAACATTCCAGCATGCGCGCGCCAAAGTATAACATTTTGCTTTTATAAATATATTTTTGATATATGTCCATATACATATGTACTTTTATGGCTGAGCGATATATTAACACTGATTAGAATCAAATCTTCGCCTCACATTTTATTACTGATAAAACAAATTAGCGCAATGATAATTTCATTCATTCTAATCACTCGAATCGCTAGGTAACCAACAATTAATCAATCATCATGATCCGTATTTGTGATGATTCGAATTATGTTTTAACCGTACCCTGTTCTGATATGATTCAATGCGACTCCGAATAGCGCGTAACATCTCAACAAGACGGTCACAACTCAACTGATCTCTTAGTTTGCGTAGAATTGACGATTCAGATGAGCAACACATCTTATCTGAAATACTTGGTACGGATGCTCTCTATATTTTAAATTGTAGTGTGCTCATCGCCGATTGTGATTGCGTAAGGGCACACACGAGAACTGATTATTCAAAGCTCTTTCGCTTGTTCTAGTAGCTCCAATGTTTATTCTATTTACTCTTCTCTGTTTGCTTTCTTGCATGTCGGAACCGTTTATATTTAATTGACTTGCTTATTCCTAATGGAATTTGCTTTGCAGGTAAAATGTTTAACTAGCTGCGGAAAGCATAATGTAAATTATTGATGATATTTAGCCATTAGTTCCAAAACAAAAATCAAATATGGTCGGTTCAACAGTTCATATTTGCTTACATTCTTTTATTCATTATGATTATATTGAATGTATTTATTTTATAAATGTTCTATTTAAAATATGTAGCGTAGATACATGGCTGGCCACTGTGCCAATATGGAGAAGGATGGGAATGTTGAAGCAAACTTCACAGCTTCAGCGTCTCCAGTACTTTGAATGTAATGTCCAGACACGCCAAGTTGCAGCACTGGCACATCGAAGTCGCCGTCAGATTTCTGCAGGTGAATGAGTGAAAAGCATTTAGTCTCAATCAAAATGTGAGTCTGCTCAATTAGCTTCTTACCGTAAGGTCAACATAGAAATTCAATGGAGTTTGGTCAATGCCGTGGGTTATATAGATATGATAGGGAAGCGGAGGGGTGGGTGTCGTGGCCAAATAGCTAGATAGGAACGACCAGTCACTGATCGTCACATCTTCATAGGGTTTGATGAACAGGCTGATGTAGGTGGGTCCAGTTACGTTGAATTCCAAGCGAACAGTTGTTTCGTTAATTTTTGTCTTGGCCAATTGAGTCAGTGTGGTGCTTGGCTCTGGTATTTCAACAGGCACAGATCGTTTTAGAAATTTGCTCTGAAGTCTATTTCCAACATAGCGATAATCAAACAAGGGATAGCCACACATCATGTGGGTCTCGCAATCGTTGCTGATACTTTCCAATCCAGTCAGATTGACTTTTGTGCCCTTAAATGGACTATCTTCACGCCTATCCTGGAAATTAAACAGGTATCCAGAGAAGTCCTTACTGAGAGTGCCATCGTACTCGAAGTACTTGCTGCGTACTTGCTGAAATGCGCAAAATAATATCAAGAATTATATGCAAGAAGTAAGTAAGCTATATATGTAAGAGTCTCACCAAATATGCAACTCGTTGTCCACTGGTCTTTGGGCGATACGGGAATCCAATTTGGGTGCTACTGGCTAGATACAAAGAGATGGCAGTCACTAGAACCAGAGAGAGCACCACGAAGCTGGGTTTGCGGAAGGCATTGATGAGCGGGATCTGTTTGAAGAGACAATGCTAACAGTTATTTACCACTGGGGAAAAATATATTAAACGCTTACCAAGAATCCAAATGAGAGAACAGTTCCTACGGCAGCTAGCACAGCAATGTACAAGTCCCGATTCGAGGCACTGCCTGCACGTGCACCCATTGGTGTCAGTACCACAACGAAGGTATAAATCACGTAGCAGCTGTATAGGAAAGGAATCACCTGGCTCACTTTAAGGACACCAGTCCAGGCATAGTCGCGATCGTGCAGCGTAGTCAGCAAGTTGATGGCCAGCGATAGCATATAGAAAGCCAGTGGAATAACGAAGATGTAGGTGGTACGCAAGCCATAAACTGTAGCAGCTATGACTAAAAGAGATAGGATGAGGGCTTGGCTGTGCAATGCTAATTGGAGATGGTAGGCATTTGATATTTTCTCCTGTGGATGGAAAATTAATTAGAAAATGCTATAGATTAACAGAATATGGACAAAGGTACTCACGTTTCGTTGTAGAGAATAGTACAAGGTGATGGGCAAACTGAGGCCAATCAGAGAGGGACACACATAAAGACCAATCACCAGCAAGGGAGTGCTATAGTATGTCAGCGATAGACCCAAACTATCCATTCCATACGCTACTACAGCGGGCAGAGCCAGTCCAAGTACGAAGGAAATTATCTGGATGATGATGACCAAAATGAACCAGCGAACCACATGGCATAGGGAAACTTTGGACACGGCAGACATACGCCACATCGAGATGAAAATAAAAATCAAGGTAGCTGCGGCAACACCAAGGTTGATAGATCTTCCAATATCTTCTGTATAATGGACAAAGTAGAGTCCCAAGAAATCGAAGAAGACTACATGACCTGCCTTATATGCCTATAGGAAAATTTACAAAAAGGTAAGCGAAATTTGTAATCAAGTAATGACAGATTAATTGTTTACCTCTATATTATTCAATTCGGTTGCATTAGCTAATCCTCGGAGCAGGCCAAGTAAATTATCGCCGGTGTTCTGCAAAGAACCGCGAGGAATCACATCGATGAGATCGTATTTGGTATGGTAGACATAGCCATTAGTAATTTGAGCCATGTCCAAGCCTATAAAATTATTACACTAATTATTATTACGGTTAAAGGCTTACCGCTAAATAAGCTTACCGGGAATATTTCCGTACTTATTAAATTGTCGGAAATCTGTATCAGATGGAATAATTCCTGATTGAAAGATCTCCTCAGCCATGGTGGTTGCGAAAGGATGTTTGACAAATTTTTTGTAGTACTGTTGAGATGCATAAATGCTTTGATGAGCTTTTCAACTGTAATTGTATTAAACGAAACTTACATTGACTAGCCATGGGTGGCCGGGGCCAGATTGGAATAGCACTTCACGTCCTCCACTACCAGCAGCATCAAGATTAACGACAGCTCTATGAATTAACTCTTGTTTGTTAGCTATATTCTTATCATACAATCGTAACCTCAATTACTCACTTGCACTTTGGCGCCCATCTGTGCTGTGTAATAAAACCATGGCTGGCTTGCATCATATTTTCTTCAGCTCCGTTAAACAGAAAGACGATCGGATGTTCAATGGCTTGCTTAGTAGTTGCAAGCACACGCAGAGCCTCCAACATTGTGACGATCATAAAGCCCGCGTCTCCAGCAGATGCTGTGTATGGCTTCGAATCGAAGTGGCTGTTGACCAGAAGATAGTTCTCACTGCTGCTTTCTTTCGGCGATAGTTTCACAGCAATATTTTGAACGTTTCGGTACATGTTTAGCAAAGTTTGGTACGGGTATGCTCCAGATGGTGTCGACACATCAATTTCCATTTCGAAATAGTCTTCTTGGAGATTTGCTTTGATCTGTTCAAGTTCGCTTAGAAGGAAATTGACTGCTTCCACCTCATTTTGTTGGCTGCCAGTCAATTTATTACCAATATTGGAAAGAGTGTACAGATTATTGTAGGCACGTTCAGCTATGAATACATTCCTCTTTGCATCCTCCATTGTTAAAGGTGTGGGCAGCCTATTGAAGAAGGGTAACACCACAGCAAAGAACAGCAATCCCCAGAACAAAAGGAAGCCACTCGCAAAATACCAAGGTACTTTAGAGTTCCGCTCCTTTTTGTCTGCATTGTTTAGATTCTCGGCAGACTCTGCCAATATCTAGGTAATTTTATTAATTAGCTTCAAGAAATTAAATATTGATGCACTTCACAAGTCTCTTACCAACTTGTCCTTGTCACCCATACTGCTCCTCAATGAAGTTCCTATCTGCAGATGTGAATCCAAGAACTTCCCAATGAGCACTGTGGAACTTGGGCAATTGTTGGCTGCTTATATAGTTATCAAAAATGTAATAAAAATCATGATTTTAAAATGGCAATTAAAAAAAAAAAAGATATACTTTATAGGCCCAATCCATTGATTTGTACGCGTGTAAGAAACAATTTTTTTAGGTGTTAAATTTTGCGGGTAAGAGTGAAAATCAAACATTTGAATATAGATGAGCTAATAACAATCTTCACCTGCTTGAGGGCAGTTTGCTTTTTTAAAATATTCAAATATTAATTAATTATTTATCCCTATGATTAATTCATGTTCACAAAACCCGAACTCAGAAGAATTAATTTAGTGCTGAACTGCACACCTCCACAGCCAAGTGTATTCTTTCACCTTTTTTAACCAGCATCATAAAATAGCATGTAACTGATATAATGAATTAGAATTTATTTGAGAATATAACTAAGAAACTTTCGCAACTTGTAGAAATACCCATTTGTCATTTACAATAAAGTTAATTATCAATAGATTACTCTGCTTTTATCTGTGATAATATATAATATGTTTATTGCAATTACGCGTCTTTAATGATATACCCATATCAAATTATACCCAATAACACTGAGCAACAAAGATTTTTTGAAGAATCAAATGATAGAATACTGACAGATTTGTTACAAATTGATTTCATTTGAATACGGCTTTAATACCGAATAAGTGAATGGTCCATTTAGCTTATATTTAAATTTAAATTTAATATATATTCATTTGAAATGTAGATTAAGCAAGTCCTGCAGTCTCCGAACTCTTTGGGCGAATAGCTCTAGATATACGGAAGGCTGCCAATATTTGGATCTTAGATGTATAGACTGGTTTATAGGTTCACTCAATAGCTAAGAAGTAGATGGAAATGCCCTATTGAGTGTTAGATAATAATATGAAATCTTGATTTTGTCGAAAAGTGTAATATAATGTTATTATCTCGATATGAACATAAAGCCAACTTATATATTTTGTAGCTATGAACTTAATTGCCAATCATATCGCTGTATCTAAGTGAACTCAGAGTTAAATATTCAAAGCAATAATGCTCTGGTACAACCTGGCGTTTCACTTATCAATACTTATCATCTTATCAGAGGGTATTATAATTTTCGCTTTAACTGAAGAGCACCTTTCCAGTACAATAGAGATTTTATGTTATATATTGGCTTTAATTGCCAGTCTGGGTACATACTCGTAATTATTTATATATTATCGTTAACTTATGCGTCCCCACTCTCTACAAACAAATGATAATCGACTATAATGGCAATGTCGGTTGTCAAGCTCCAAGTTATAGTAAAGGATATTCTCTAGTTGAGACTATTATTTATTCTCATACAAAGTCTGCGAAATTTGCAAGGTTATGTATTAATCCTTTTCCAAGTTTTTAAAATTATAGTTAATTAAAAGTAGTACCCTAAAAGTATGCAATGTTGTTTAAAAGATTTATAACACGTATTTAATTGCTTACTTTTAGGATACCTAAATAAATTGCCAAGCTGACGGCTGTCGAAGCGGCTAACGAAAATCGGATGAAGTAAAATGTCATTGGCTTGGCTATATTATTAAACTCATAATTCTTCCACTCAACTATATTGATTTTGATTTAAAATACAAATCGTTGGTAAAATGCGGGCCACTGTTCCAGTATTGCATATGGGGGAAATGAAGATGCGAACTTTACGCTTTGGTCATCACCCGGATAGCCGATATAATGTCCAGAAACACCCAGTTGGAATAATGGCACATTAAAGTCTCCGTTTGGCTTCTAAAAAATAATACAAAGACTTAACTAAATTCTCAGCTACTCATACCTCATCTTACCGTAAATTCCAAGAAGAACTTTAAAGGGGATTTATCTATGCCATAGCTAAAAGATATAAAATATGGCAATGGCGTCACTAATGGTGTTTCGAGATAGCTTTGCAGGAAGGACCAGCTGCTTAAATAGTTTCATTTGAGGCGGACCCGTTAAACTGAACTCAAATCTAACAGTTGTAGGATTTATAATTGTTTTGTTTAGCAAGCTTAGCTTAGTTTGCACCGGTGGCTCAATAGGTTCCGTACGGGGCAACCATTTGGCTTGAAGTCGATTCAAGACATAGCTCGAATCATATAATGGCATACCGCACATCATATGCTGCTCGCATTTCGATTGAAGACTTATCAGGCCAGTCAAATTGACATTTGTGCCCAAGAGAGGCTTCTCCTTGAGGCGATCCTGAAAGTTAAACAAATATCCTGACTCATCCCGACTGAGAGTTCCATCGTACTCGTAGAACATGTTTCGCACTTGCTAAAAGAGGAGGTGTTAAGGTACTAAATAATAAAAAAGATTCCATTTGTTACCCACCAAATATGCAACTCGCTGTCCATTGGTTTTTGGTCTATAGGGAAATCCAATTTGAGTGCTGCTGGCTAAATACAAGGCGAGAGCCGTGATAGTTATCAGGGTGAGCACCACAAAACTGGGTCGGCGAAAGGTATTGATTAGTGGTACCTGTAAATAACATCTGATAGATGATCATCATCAATAAGTAGATTTTATAATGAAATTACCAAAAAGCCAAATGAAAGTAATGTTCCTGCTGCTGCCAAGAGAGCAATGCTTATGTCTGGATTCGAAGAACTAAATGAACGACCACCCATTGGAGTCAGCACCACAATAAAGAAATAGAAGAGGTAGCTGCTGTACAGGAATGGAATTATCTGGCTGATCTTAAGCAGACCGGTCCAAGCAAAGCCTCGATCGTGCAGTGTAGTTAATAAGTTCAAGGCCAAGGCTAGCACATAAAATATAATTGGAATCACGAAAATATATGCAGTTCGCAGTCCATAAGACGTAAGAGCAATAGTTAAGACTGCGAGGATAACGGCTTGAGCATGTAATGCCAGTTGAAGCTGATAAGACCTTGATATTTTTTCCTAATTTAAAGAACGCAAATTAAAAAAAAAAGAAGGGTGTTTGAGGATTATATATATGCATAAGAGACTTACGTTGTGTTGGAATGAAAAGTAGATTGTCATCGGTGTACTGAGACCAATAAGTGATGGGCAAACATATAAGCCGATCAGCAGCAGTGGGTGGCTATAGTAAGTCAGCGATAGTTCCATATTATCCATCACATAAGCAATAATTAACGGAAGTGCCAGTCCGAGTACAAAGCATATAATCTGGATGACTAAAACTAATATAAAGCTGTGAACCCCATTCAGAAATGATTCGTGGGAAACAGCAGACATCCGCCACATTGATATGAACACAAAAATCAATGCAGCTGCAGCAGCAACAAGATTTATAAATATGCCCGTAGACTCTGAATAATGGATAAAGTAGAGGCCCAAGAAATCGAAGAAGACAGCATGGCCCGTCGCATGTGCCTATATGATGAATATAAATAGGGTAAATAAAATATTATTTCAGGGACCGTAACAGTTATAATTTTTTAAATAAAAATTAAGCAATAATAATTATATTTTGAGTTATTGAAAACAAATTATTTTAAATAATAAAAATCATAAATAAAAGTTATGATTTGATATTTATATACAAATTGATTTGTAATAATTATTTTTGATTTTTATCATAAAAATCAATTTTAACAATTAAATAAAAATTTTTTATTAAAAATTGCAAATAAAAGTTTATCCTTTTTATGAATTCACCGTAAAAAAATAACTATATGCCTTTTTATCCCACTCTTTCTGGTTATTTTTTTGTGCTTGATTTTTTTAAAACTAATAACTGTTATTTGCGGTCCCTGTATTATTTCAAATTATTATTAATTCTAGACTTACCCCTGTATCGTGTAGCTCCGTTGCATTGGCTAAGCCTCGCACTAAATTGAGAATATTATCGCCCGTGTTCTGCAGGGACTCAAGTGGAATTATGTCAATGACGTCGTACTTCGTGTGGTATATAAATCCATTTATGCATTGAGCCATATCCAATCCTATTTAGTAAGAATAAGCGTGAGCATTTTCCATAGATTCCAACACTGCTCTTACCTGGTAGCTTGCCATATTTGTTGAACTGTCGAAAGTCTGTATCCGATGGAATTGTACCTGATTGGAAGCCTTCCTCAGCCATAGTTGTGGCGAAGGGATATTTAATATATTTTTTGTAGTACTGTTGAATAAAATTATTATTTAAAAATAGTATTTGAAACATTTACAATATTTCTCATGACTTAAACTTACGTTTACCAGCCATGGGTGATTGGGTCCACTTTGGAATAGAACTTCTCGACCTCCACTTCCGCCAGCATCGAGATTAACGACAGCTCTACGATTAGTGCAAGTAAGTTCTAAGCTATTCTTCTTATTTGTATGACTCACTTGCACTTCGACGCCCATTTGTGTTGAGTTATAAAACCGTGCGAGCCTTCGAGAGCACCTTCTTCAGCTCCATTGAATAGAAACACAATTGAATGTTGAATACTTTGTTTCGTTGTTGCAATATCTCGCAGAACTTCCAGCATCGTGACAATCATAAAGCCAGCATCACCAGCAGACGGAGTTGCTGGCTTGGAGTCAAAATGACTATTGACAAGCAGATAGGACTCACTCGAGCTGTTTCTGGGCGCTAGTTTCACAGCAATATTTTGAACTCCTTGATAGACTCGAAGTGAATGTGTTAAGGCGAACGTACCAGAGACCTGTGATAGATCAATTTCCATATCAAAATATTCTTGAAGCGCATCTTCTTTAATTTTATTTAGTTCCTTCAGCAGGAACTGTACAGCCTCAATCTCATTTCCGTTACTGCCAAGCATTTTGAGACCTATATTGGACAAGGTGTACAATTGTTTGTATGCACGCTGAGCAATGAATTGATCACTGTTCGCTTCGTCCATTGTGAGAGCCGTGGGCAAGCGATAGAAAAATGGAATTACAACGGCAAAGAATAAAAGCCCCCAAAAGAGCAGAAAGCCGCTCGCAAAGTACCAGGGTAGCCCAGTACTGTCTTTCTTTTCTGGAGTCTCATCAGATTTGTCCAAAAGCTGAATATATGTAAATGTGATCTTATGTCATATTTTTGACTGAATATTGTTTTGCTTACTAGTTTCTCTCTATCAGCCATGGTGTTTCCGATGATTTCCAATTGCCAACTGTTATGCCAAATCATTTTTGAATGTGTGCAAAAGCATTATCTTTTATTATACAATTTTTGATATATAATGTGCATAAATCAATGGTATAGACTGTCGATTTTCGTTGCGAGGGTTGCTCAATAATAAACAGGAAATAGAAAGAAATGCACTCAGATTTAAATTAAATATATTTATTTATTTATGTTTGTCATTTATGTATATATATATCTTTATTGTGTATTAAATTTGCAATTTTTAAATTAATATTAATATAAAAATTCAATAGCAACTTTTATAGAGCCCCATTTTCACTTTATCAGTACACTTTTTACTGAGTATTTGCTTTAAATATAAATCAAAGATTTTGAACAATCAAATATATTTCATTTTGATATAAGTAAGTATTTATTTTTTAACCGTTTTCATTTGATTTATGTACTGTTTAATTCGCTTCATTTATTATTTATAAATTGATATTGATTTGGGGTCTTTTTTTTTATACTCTGATCATGATTTGAAAATGGGAATTCATTGTGTAAATTGTGAATGTGTGTACCATTGGAACAATTGCACTTGGATAATTAAAAAAATATATATTTAAAGCAAAAACTATCATATATGTATATATCATATGTATATATTTTTTCTACTCGATATTAAAATCAATACCGCATTTCATACATATTGTAGTATTTGTGTTTGCACTTAAGTGCTTTAATGAACCCTCAACTAAGAACTTATTGAAACACTTACTTTTTATTTGGGTAATAGATTTATGAGTTGATAGATTGATTTTATTATGCCATAATAATTAATATCGATAATACGTAGTAGAATGAAAGAGTGTTTAAAGAGTGCATGATATTCATCAATATTTATTTAAATGTAGATTAATAAATAAATTCTTAGAAATATTTATTATATTTTGAACATGATGTGGATCGGTTATACAATAATCTTATTAAAAAATGTATCTCAAATACAATGCTGGCCATTGCGATAAAATAGAGTAAGACGGAAAGGAGGCTGCAAACTTTACACTTTCAGCATCGCCTTCATTCTGAATGAAATGCCCAGATACACCCAATTGGAATAAGGGCATATTGAAATTGCCGTTTTGTTTCTGAAAGATTGAATATTAATATATGATATCTATTCATTCAGATTATATCTTACCGAGAATTCCAAGAAGAAGAGCAGAGGAGATCTATCGACGCCCATTGCAATGTATACAATATATGGCAGATCCGAAATGGGTTCGATGTCACTACTGCTCCCAAATGACCAGTCAGTTAAGGTGACATCTTCATTGGGTTGTATAAACAAGTTCATGAAGGTCGGCCCCTCCAAACTGAACTCAAAGCGGACAGTTGTTGCATTCACAACTGTTTTGCTTAGCATATTTAATGTGGTTAATCCTGGTGGCATAACTGGCTCGGATCGAGGCAACCATTTGCTCTGAAAACGATTTGCGACGTAACGAAACTCATATAATGGCATGCCACAGAGCATATGATGTTCGCAACTTTCTTTCAGACTGACCAATCCAGTCAGATTCACTTTTGTGTTCAGGAAAGGAGTTTCTTCACGCCTATCCTGAAAACTAAACAGATATCCTGATTCGTCCTTGCTTTGCGTACCGTCGTACTCGTAAAAGATGTTTCGCACATGCTGAAAACGGTATTTTAGAGAGAGATAGGGAAAATAAAGCAAAGATAAAGATACTAACCAGATAGGTAACACGTTGTCCGTTAGTCTTGGGTCGGTATGGGAATCCGAGTTGTGTGCCGCTTGCCAATAACATGGAGAGAACAGTAATTCCAATCAAAGAAATTATGACAAAACTGGGTCGCCGGAAAGTATTTATAAGTGGGACCTTTTTAACAAGAAATGTAAGTAATAACATTTAATAGACGGAATACCGCACACATACCAAGAAACCAAACGAGAGAATAGTTCCTAACCCGCCTAGAGCTGCAATATACAAGTCCCGATTAGTGGCACTACCTGCACGCGCACCCATTGGCGTCAAGATGACAATGAATAGGTAGATGGCGTAGCTGCTGTATAAGAAAGGAATTATTTGGCTTATTGTAAGTAGACCCGTCCAGGCATAGCCTCGATCGTGAAGAGTAGTCAGTAAATTCAAGGCCAACGGTAACACGTAAAAGATCAGCGGGATTACGACAATATATGTTGAGCGTATGCCCAAGACTGATAGACCTATGCTTAAAATAGTTAGTATAACAGCCTGAGCATGCAATGCTAATTGTATATGGTAGCCATTTGATATTTTATTCTGTGGATGGAAAATGAATTATAAAATATTTAATATTGACAGAATTCAAGAAAACAAACTCACATTGCTTTGTACTGCAAAATAGATGGTCAAAGGTAAGCTGAGGCCAATCAGCGAGGGACAGACGTATAGACCAATGACCAGTAATGGGGTGCTGTAATATGCCAACGATAGTCCCCAAACGTCAAATGCATAGGCAACTATTAAAGGAAGTGCCAGACCGAGTATGAAGCATATAACCTGGACAATAAGGACCAAAATAAACCAGCAAACTACGTGCGAAAATGAGACACTGCAAACGGCTGTCATGCGCCACATTGAAATGAAAATGAATGCCAATGAAGATGCAGCAACGCTAAAGTTTATTAATAGGCCAGTAGCGTCCGAGTAATAAATGAAATATAGTCCCAGGAAATCGAAGTAAACAGTGTGACCAGACTCTTGCGCCTAAGAGAAAATAATAATTATAGCTAATTTAACATTGTCTAAACAAAGACTTACCATAGTGTCATATAATTCAGTTGAATTGGCTAATCCTCGAACTATATTGAGCACATTGTCGCCCGTGTTCTGAAAGGATTCTCGAGGAATCACATCGATAAGGTCGTATTTGGTATGATAGATAAATCCATTAAAGCATTGAGCCATATCCAAGCCTGTTTTGAATATTTCATGTTGCATAATTTCTTTCTCATCGAAAGCCTAAAGTCCTTACCTGGAATGTTGCCATACGATTGGAACTGTCGAAAGTCTGTATCTGATGGGATAATGCCAGCTTGGAAGATTTCCTCTGCAATCGTAGTACCAAAAGGATGTTTCACATATTTTTTGTAGTACTAAGAATAAATGATTTTATTTGAAATGACTTTATTCGCAGTAATACTTGAGAATACTTACCTCCACAAGCCACGGACGATTCGGTCCAGTTTGAAAGAGAATTTCCCGACCTCCGCTCCCCCCAGCATCAAGATTGACTAGAGCTCTAAGGCATTCACAATGTTTTACTGACACACGATTTTTGCTAAATTATTTGTATTACTTGCAGTTTGGCGCCCATTTATGTTGAGTGACAAATCCATGTGAGGCCAGCAGACCAATTTCTTCAGCTCCATTAAAAAGAAAGACAATCGGATGCTCTAAGTGTTGTTTTGTTGAGGAAATGACACGTAGGACCTCCAACATCACAACCACCATGAAGCCTGCATCACCCGCAGACGAAGTTGCTGGCTTGGAATCGAAGTGGCTGTTGACTAGCAGATATGACTGGCTGTTGCTCTGCTTGGGCGTTAGCTTAACAGCGATATTTTGAACACCTTGGTAGACTTTACGCACTGTCCCAGTGCCGAAAACTCCAGAGGCTTGCGATAAGTCGATTTCCATATCGAAATATTCAGTTTGCAGATTTTCCTTAATTTTTGCTAACTTATTTAGAATAAAATTGACTGCTTCCACCTCATTTTGGTTGCTGCCAGTCAATTTGTTGCCAATATCAGTGAGAGCGTAGAGATCCTTGTAGGCACGCTCGGCAATGAACTCATTCTCCTTAGCGTCCTCCAGTGTAAGAGCCATGGGTAAGCGATAGAAATACGGAATCATAACGCCAAAGAAGAGAAAAACCCAGAAGAGTATAAAACCTGTTGCGAAGATCCATGACAGCTTGGCATGAGGTTTAAATCTGACTTCATATCCAGTTGATTCGATAGATTCATTTGGGATCTGTGCAGAGTAAATAGTTCAGAAATTTAATATTATAAATGTGATTTAAATGTTTGTGGGTCTTACAAGACTTTCCTTGTCAGTCATATTGGAGTACGACAACTTGTCTGCGGAAGTTAAATCAAACTAACTTACAAAAGGCAACGATGACTGCTTTTATATGCGGAGCCCTCGGAAATTGGCAATACAGGGTATATTGGGGTATATAGATTTTGAAATAGGAGTGAATAAAGTATACGCCTTTTGTATTCAGCTAGGCTTGTCCTTTAAAACTAGATACTTAATATTTTATATATATATTCATACTCATCAAACTATTGTCATATTCTAACTTCTTGATTTTAAAACAATATCATAAACTGAGTGAAAGCAACATAGATATAGTATAAGTATATATAAAAGAGAATTACTGGCAAATCCATTTTAAGTGAGGTATATGTGAAATGTATGCACATATATTTTGAATGGCAATGAAGATCAGCACAGATCTATTAATGTCTATGGCTGTCTATCTACGAAAACTAGATTGAAAATATGTATTTAGTAACTAGCACACGCTGAATGAAATTTAGGATATCTCATCGCATACTTCTGCATGGGTTCTCGGATATTATTTTTATTATTTGGTTAATTTACTTTATAATTTGGCATTTATATAACTTTTGTATATCGCAGTTTTTTTTTTAAGATAAAGCCAATAATAATGGTCAATGTGTTTATTTGCTTTGATGTGACGTGATACGAGTAATACCTGAAACCTCAACTAGGAACTTAAAGCTTATCGAAGCACTCATTTTTTATTTGGGTAATAGATTTATGAGTTAATAGCTTCATCGAGTTTATGGAATGATTTTATTATTTGATAATAATCAATATCGAAAATGTATAGCATAATGTTGGAATGCTGAGGAAGTATTGACTATTATACGAGTGTATTGACTATTTATACATATAATTAGCAGCAGAATGATAGAATTGCAATATTGTGAAGACCTAACTTGTGAAGAAAGACTTGCTGACTTTTCCACAGACTTGATATTCTGTGGCTGGCACTCGAAGAGAGAGGAAGCAGTAGAGCAGTGTGAAAACGAAAATTAAAAGTGTGGAAAATGTCTATTAAAAGAGCAATGCATAGTATAGCTAAGTGAATGTGATTAATATATTTGTGCGATCTAAAAACAGTTAAATGCATTCTAAAATCAATATTTTCTTATGTGTCACGCCCCAAGAGAAAAGAGAAAAAAGTAAGAAAGCGCTTGTCGAAACTGTTCGACTACGAGATACCCTGAACCCTTCCTTCGAACGAATAATATTTCAAGAGTTATTCGCTTCGTTTCTGCACGCGTATAACTGAAATATATAGTGTTATACGAATAGTCAGCTGCAAAAATGGAAAATTGCAGATACAGATGTGCCAGCTAATAAGTCAATTTTAGTCAGCTTTACAGTGTCAAAGGGGCTTAAAAACTTGATTTGTTTTACTATTAGAGTAGGGCAACTGGAACTAAATTAATTCAGCTTTTTCACGAGCTAACGACTATAAAGAGTAATTAACTCGAGCTCGACATTCAAAAAGGCAACGGATTGGCTATCGAAAGGAAGTCGTGGTGCAATTAAAAAGTATTGGAATATATTGTTTCATCATGACATTACAAAACTATACGGCTGATATGGTTTCCAGGAAATTATTTATAATACCAGCTTGGTAAGTAAATAATAAAATACTACATAATATATTTAAAATGATTTTGCCATATCAAGTGCAAGAAGTTAAGAAAATCCATTACTAGCTAGAGCTCCAAATATTCCTCATTTTCAAATTACCTTCAGTATATTACATACAAATATATATTTTTTATTTTATAAAAATAATTATTAAATAATTTATTAGTTCCTAAGGCAACTAAAAAGTATTTGTTCGTCTGTTTAAAAATAACTTAATCTAAGCCTATCAATATTTTGTAATTTTAAAATATATATCTCTGGTACAAGGCTGGCCAGGTTGCCACAATTGAATAGGAGGGGAATGAAGACGCGAGCTTCTTACTTTTAGCATCTCCTGCAACTCCTACGAAATGTCCCGACACGCCCACTTGAAGTAGGGGCATCTTGAAGTTACCGTTTTGTTTCTATAAACAGAATGAAGAATATAACTCAAAGTATTTTTCGACTATTTGCATTTCAAATGACTTACCGTTAAGTCCACGAAAAACTTGTAAACTGAATTTCCTATGCCGTAATTAATGTAAATATGATAGGGCAGAGGATAAGGTGGCGGACTCTGAAGATAGTCGTATGAAAATGACCAGTTACTAATTGTAACATCTTCGTAGGGCTCAAAGAATAAACTCATTTGAGCTGGGCCTTCTAGAGAAAACTCAAATCGCACGATGGTTGAGTTCAGATAAGTTTTGTTCAACATTTTCAATGTAGTTGATCCCGGAGGTTCAATGGGCTCTGAACATGACAGCCATTTGCTCTGCAGCCGATTCTGAACGTATCGGAAGTCATACAGCGGCATGCCGCACATCATGTGTCTTTCGCATCTCGACTTTATGCTGGTCAATCCCGTCAGGTTAACATTTGTGTCTAAAAGTGGTTTCTCTTCCCGCCGATCCTGGAAACTAAACAAGTAGCCTGACTCATCCTTGCTAAGAGTACCATCAAACTCGTAAAACTTGTTTCGAACTTGCTGAAATGCATTATTTCATAGATGAAATGAAGATTAGAGCTGGCTTTATAGGAATCTTACCAGATAGGCAACTCTTTGCCCGTTAGTTCTTGTTCGATACGGGAATCCTAGCTGAGTGCTACTCGCCAAGTACAAGGAGACAGAAGTAATTGCGATCAGAGTGAACAGAACTAAACTCGGTCGTCGCAATGTATTGATCAGAGGGATCTGGTTAAATAAAAGTATTAGTATTGGAGTAAAATGAGATACCAAATTAAACTGACCAGGAAACCAAATGACAGAATCGTTCCAATTGCACATAGAGCTGCAATGAATAAGTCCTGATTAGTTGCACTGCCAGAGCGTCCAGTCATCGGTATAAGCACGACAATGAATAGATAGAAGATATAGCTGCTGTAGAGGAACGGAATTATTTGGCTGATCTTCAACAGGCCTGTCCACGCATAGCCCCGATCGTGTAAGGTAATCAATAAATTCAATATCAAAGATGCAACATAGAAAAGGAGGGGTATCATCAATACATATGTCGAACGCAATCCAAATGATGTGCAGCAAATGATCAGCACGGCCAATATGACGGCCTGGGCATGCAAGGCAAGCTGGAGATGATATCCCCTTGAAATCTTTTCCTGGAAGTGAGAAATCCAATAACAAAATAATTTTTTTTTCTACAAATTTAACAATTGAGACACTTACGTTGCACTGGATATTGTAATAGACAGTGATAGGCAAACTGAGGCCAATGAGCGAGGGGCAGACATACAGGCCGATCATCAGCATTGGAGTGCTGAAGAAAGTCAGCGATAGTCCCATATTGTCCATTACAATTGATACTACTATGGGAAGTGCCAGGGCAAGTACGAAGCAAATTAGTTGAATCACTAAGACCAATATAAACCACTTTATCACGTGGCATATCGAAACGTTTGATAAAGCCGCCATGCGCCACATTGAGATGAAGACAAAGAGGAGCGCTGCTCCGGCAACACTAAAGTTAAGAGCTTTTCCCGTATCCTCTGAGTAATGTATGAAAATGACTCCAAGGAAGTCATAGTAGATACCACGTCCAGTTTGGTGAGCCTTTCAGTAATTATGTTCGTAATAAATATCGCATTCAATAACATTTTCATTTCCATTTCGATAAACTTACCTCCAAATCCTCTAATTCCGGTGCATTTGACATTCCTCGAACTAGACTGAGCACATTATCACCGGTGTTCTGCAAGGACTCGCGCGGAATCACGTCGATCACATCATACTTGGTGTGGTATACAAAGCCATTAACAACCTGAGCTAAGTCAAAGCCTACAAGTATACAAAGATATAGTCACATTAGTTTCATTTTTGCTTAAAAACTATTCTCAACTTACCTGGAATGTGATCTTTGAAGATAGTGAAATCTGAATCAGAAGGCAGAGCACCAGTCTGATAGACTTCCTCGTTCAAAGTTGTGCCAAATGGATGTTTGGCATATTTACTATAGTACTGTAAATGAATGAGGAATTTAGAGTAAGATAGATCGCCAGATCAACTACAAACTTACGTCCAATAGCCAAGAATGATTTGGTCCAGACTGAGCCAGAAGTTCTCTGCCACCGCTGCCAGCCGCATCAAGATTAACAACGGCTCTGCAAAAAATATTCATTAAGTAATGACGTATGAAATAAGAATGAAATTATATAAAATATTACTCACTTAATGTTTGGAGCCCATTTGTGTTGGTTGATAAACCCATGAGAGGCCAGCATGGAGCTTTCTTCAGCCCCATTGAACAAGAAGACGATCGGGTGCTGAAAGCTTTGCTCAGTGGTGGCCAGAGTGCGTAGCACTTCCATCATTGTGACTATCATGAAGCCGGCATCACCAGCTGACGGAGTTTCTGGCTTCGAGTCGAAGTGGCTGTTGACGAGCAGATACGACTGGCTGTTGCTATGCTTCGGAGTAATTTTTACAGCAATATTTTGAACGTGCAGATACACGATATTCAAATTCTCATAACTGAATTGTCCGGACACCTCTGATAAGTCAATTTCAATATCAAAGTAGTCCTTAAGCGATTCTTCCTTAATTTTATTGAGTTCCTTGAGGAGGTACTGCACGGCATCAACCTCATTTTCCTTGGAACCTACCATTTTGGTTCCAATATTCGACAGGTAATAGAGATTTTTGTAAGCACGTTCCGCAATGAACTCGTGGCTTTTCACGTCCTCTATCGTCAGCGCCGTGGGTAAGCGATATAAATATGGTATAACTACGGCGAAAAAGAGTAGACCCCAAAACAGCAGAAATCCGCCTGCGTAATACCAGGGTAACTTTCCATTATCGTCATTTTTAGTTCCACACCGAGGTTTATCCTCAAATCTGTTCACAGATTCACTGCAAATCTAATAGAGATTTTGAAAAATGAATATGCAGCTGCAATTGAATTTAATTATCCAATAGTATTTACGAGCTTCTCCTTGTCAGACATCCTTATTGCTCAATATGTAATTGTGAGTCCAATGGTTGTCGAATTTGAACTACTTTATAATTCGAGTGTACGCCTATTTTATAGCAATCAAGTCAACATAAATTTGATATGAAAGACTCGCAGAATTCAGTAATAATAAAATCA
The DNA here is from genome assembly GCA_035045845.1 of Drosophila buzzatii. Lineage (NCBI taxonomy): Eukaryota > Metazoa > Arthropoda > Insecta > Diptera > Drosophilidae > Drosophila > Drosophila buzzatii. The sequence continues at coordinate 13,040,577 of JAWNOS010000244.1, read as the reverse complement.
TATAAATTGATTGTACGATAAAAAATTGTTCGAGGGTAGTCACAAAGCAAAGTTCATTGGATATTAGAAATTATTATTTTGTTTTGACTCCATTTCAGTTTTCCTTCACCAAGATAAAACTTAGACTTTAGACTGTCTTACTTCTCTTTTTATTACATTACGCTTATCATTCCCAAAAAAAAGAGGTATTCCCTTCCCGAAAATAGAGTCTATATCTAAATTGTGCAGAGTTCTGGCAAAACGTTTAATCAGTAATACTTAATATTTCCAGAACTTTTGTGCCTACCCTCTTGTTGTCAACAGTCTTTTTTATTGACTTAGAGGAAGCTTTCCAATTATTTGCGGCACTTACCTCAAATTTACTAAACAGTCTACGATATAAATTAGCGATATCAGCGCTGAATCAGCATTATACTATTCGCGATATCTCTATTTTCAAAGTTTATAAAGCAGTTTTATTAGAAGTCTTCGGAAAGTACCTCATGCAGCTGTTTGGATGAAAGCTGTTTCTGCCTATATAAAAAAACATTATCAACAATTTACAATAGATTTATGAATTTATTATAATGAAACACGCTTCTTTTGTTTACTGATTAAGATCGTAATGGAGTGGTCAACGTATATTTTATATCATATTTATTAGGGGTAGACGTCATTCAAGTTGAAACATTTCAAGCAAACAAAATACGAAATACTTATCAAAGACTGTCTGGAATATAATCAAAGCGATTTTTAAAATGCCTCTAACTTACAATTTGTAAAGTTATTTGCCGTTTAAAGTATACGCTCTAAGACTTTGTTCATAAGGTCCCACGTAAAGGTGTTGTTGTCATGGAGCATAGATCACCATCAATCGACTGCAATCTGATAACGAACATAATAAAACTAATCTGATATATATATTAAAAAAAGAATATCGGTGTCAATTATGATTAATAAATAACTATTGTACATTATCTTTTAAGTCTAAACAAGCATGCTATATCATTTACATTATATTATTAAGAAAATTATTTATTTGTGAACATGTTACGCATCATTGCCTTTAAATATTATATTTCCTATGCTTAACACGTTATTATTTAATAAAATATTCGATTAGTTTAAAATGATGATTGATAAACAGCACACTTAAATATTAATACCTCTTTTCCTATTAAATACTTATGTATGTGCATATATATTATATATTTTAACATAAAACACATTAATTATTACATTTATTAATAATTATATTAACCACCAATTAGTTAATTACCATTGACATTAAGATGATATTACTATGACTATAATTATTACTTACTATTGCTATTATGTTTATAACTATAACAATTCCACTTAGCATACTTAACATATTCTTAATAATATTATCCCTTACTACACGCCAAAGAAGAAGAGCACCGAGGAAGAAGAGGACCACCATCAGGTCCTGATGGCGACTGAAGCAGCGCTGCCACAGACTTTGTTCTTATAGTGCAAGATTCTCGCCCAAAATTCTACTCGGTTCTTGGTGCTCGATTTGAGCTCGACTCTTCACTAAAACATTGGGGAAGAGCGAACTTTTGCTGAGTCGTGTATTTTAGCTCACTCATTTAACGATGAACACCAAACGACTGACTGAGAGACTTGATTAGAAAAAAATGTGCTGCTATGAGAGGACTATTCCTCTGATAGTATTTATATTTATCAACAATCAAATATTAATTAAAAATTCAACTGAAATTGGTTTTAATTTTATTTTTATTAAACTACTTAATAGCGAATAAATATTATCTGCTTTCACATATTTTATGCTAAAACACATTCGTAAAGTAAAGAAATAGTGTATACATATGTTACGAGATATACATATTTATCAGATTCCATCAATGTACATTAAAACAACAACTTATGAAATATAATTAGTAAATGAATATCAATATCTATCATAGGTACACTCCGTAAACTCTCTGTACATGGCGCAGTTAGAAGTACCAGCTCTCGTAGGTGCCGACCCAGGCCTGTATGTAGGCATAAGAGGGAAATCTGTCGATATATGCGCCCAGACCTCGAGAAGTCTGGATTTCGTCATGCACCCAATGTCCACCGATGCCTATTTCCAAAGTGGGCGTGTCAAATGAGGATGTAGACTTCTGTGATTTATATGAAAACTCTATTAACTTATAAATGCAATTAATGCAAGCCCAACGAACCTCAACGTCAATGGTGAACTCAAGCGCACTTTTATCCAGACCATAAGAGAAGTACACAAAATATGGCGGAGGCTCATTATCTTTAATGAGCGTATCATTGAAGGACCAGTCCAGCAGCTTCGCATCGTTCTTTAGATTCACGAAGATGGTCATATGATCGGGGCCAGCCAATGAAAAGTTAAACCGCCTTTGCATCGAGTAATCCAGCTCTGTTGTTTCCTGTAGAGTCAGAGTGGGATAAGCTGCTGGTACATCCGGCTGCTCCTTAATCGGTATCCAAAGACTATATTCGCGTGCCTTGTGCCAACGGTGATTATACAGTGGCATGCCGCAGAACATTTCCTCATCGCAAAATTCGCTGACTTTATGGGGTTGTCCAATCTTCTTGATGTCATCTGCATAATAAGAGAACATTTAATATGCGCTATGAAAACTGCCTGGACACAAACCTTCGGCTATATTGAAACGTCGATCTTGAGGATAGACATAGATGCCACTCTCATCAGTGCGTGTGGTGCCATCAGCATTATGCAGTATGCGATGGGCGTGCTAGAAGATTTCAATTACGTAATATATTTATTATAATATCCCTTACGGCGAAACTTACAATGAGTGCGTAACGCTGCGGCGATGTCTTGGGCTTATAGGGAAAACCTGCACCAGTGACTGCAATGATGATGAACAGAATTGTGCCTGCCAAGAAGCATAAAACAATTGTTCGCGTCTTGCGGAAGAACATAATGAGCGGAACCTGTGATAAAAGCCCAAGTTAGATGATATAGATATATACAGATAGTTAAGTTATTACAATAAAGCCAGCAAACATGACCGAAAACAGCCACATTAAGAATGCTATGGATAAATCAGGATTGGCCGATGCACCGGAACGTCCTTGCATTGGTATCAGTGTCTTGAGGGCCGCTGTGCAGACGTAGGTGATGTAGGTGAATGGCAGTATCTGGCAGACCATGACGACAATGGCAAACCAATAAGCTTCAAAAGAAAATAGAATAGTAAGAAAGAGTTGATGAATTGCAACTCAAACTGAAATACCTTTGCGATGCCATTTGGTAACCAGATTGACAATCAATGCCACAATGTCGAAGAACACGCACAGCATAATAAAATAGGCTGAGCGTATTCCGAGGGCTGTCAGAACGATTATCAGCAGAATTAAGCAGGTGCAATGAGAGTGCATGAAGAGCTGTACACGAAAGCCCAAACTGAGCGGGTCTTTTTTGGTCCTCTCTAGATAGAGAGCGGGCACAATGCTCATGCCAAAGATAATGGGAAATACATAGAGGCCAATCAGTAGCCACAACTCAGTGAACCAGCTGAGTGATCGATTCACACCATCCATGAAGAGAGCTACGAGTAGAGCTAGTCCTAGGGCCAGACCTAGAGAGACTAGCTGAATGCCCAAAATAATTGCAAAGCGCACCAGAACGCCTGAAATACTGCAGCCAGATCGCACGGACATGAAGTAAAGGGAAATGCCAATCGCTAGAAGCGCAATCACGCTAACAACCATGTTAATAATAATATTCGTGGTTGCCGTATAGAATATAATGAACCAGCCCAGGAAATCATAAAAGACATTGTGGCCCTCGGCATGAGCCTGCAAATATAATAAAAAGTGAAAGTATTTAATGTGTGAAAGAGAAGAAGACAAAGATTTGCATCCATTCGACGCTACTCACTGCAGTGTCATCCAATTCTGGAGCATTTGCTAGAGCCCTGGCCAGAGCGAGCACATTATCGCCGGTGTGTTGAAAGGAGGCACGCGGGAAGACATTGACTCGATCGAATTTGGTGTGATAAACATAGCCATTGAAGATGTAGGCCATGTCCAGGCCAGGCACGCCTCCATAATCGCGAAAAATGCGAAAATCTGTGTCGGATGGTATGAAACCAGCTTGGAAAATCTCCTCACCCAAAGTGTTTGCAAAGGGATGCGGCACCTGGCGATAGTATTTCATCAGCCAGGGATGATTGGGCCCCGACTGAAACAGAATCTCACGGCCTCCGCTGCCTGCGGAATCCAGATTGATCAGAGCTCTGTAAGAACGATTAGCTATAATCAATATTCCAATTTGTACTCAATTAATGTTCACCCACTTGCAGTTCTTGGCCCATTTGTGCTGCGTTATGAAGGCGTGTGATGCCTGTAGAGGATTCTCCTCGGCTCCATTGAACAGAAAGATAATGGAATGACTCAGTGGCTCATCTGTCTTGGCAATGACGCGCATCACTTCGAGCATGGTCACAACCATGGAGCCATCATCGCCAGCACCCGGACTGCCAGGCACTGAGTCGTAGTGGCTATTGATCAGCAGATAGTTCTCGTTCTGGTTTCCTTTCTCGCTCAGCTTGACGACCACGTTCTGGATGCCCTGGTACATGTTAACCATGGTCCAGTGCATGTAGGCACCGCTTGCCTGCTGCACATCAATCTCGAGCTCAAAGCGCTCTTTCGCCTCCGCCTGCACCTTGTCGACTTCGTCCTGCAAGAACTGCACTGTGGTCACCTCATTGGCCACACTGCCTACAACACGTGGCCCGATGCGCGTCAGCTCAATGAGAGTGTCCTCGGCGCGCTGTGCAATGAAATCTCGCGGATGGGCAGCCTCATCGGCGCGAGTCAGCGGCCTGGGCAAGTGGTTGATCTGCGTGTTCACCAGCGACAGATAGATGACAAACCAGAAGCCAAAGAAGGCTGGCGCATAGTACCACTGCAGCTTCTTGGGCACCTCAAAGTCCACATCGATGTGGTACTTGGAGTTGAACTGCACGAAAGTGAAAGAAACGTAGTTGTTTGACCGATTATCATTAAGCTCAAAGTGCCTTAATCCCTATTTATAGCAAGTGGACTGCCAGTCGATATCTAATCGCCGAACAAGTGCTGCAATCGAGAGCCGAGACGCACCCACACCACAGCTCTGCAGCCATAAACGAATGCCAAGGCTAATCGAAATAATGATTGAGCAAATGTATTTACATGATACGTTTATCATTCCTTTTGAAATGGCTATGGCAACAAGTCAATTTGTCGGCCCCCTAGGAAGTCAATTGAACTCTTATTGTTTTATTGGCCACTTGATAAGCGATTCTGCATTGCAAATGCTAAACAGTTCGCAAGTTGGATTTCTGCTGAACAGAAAGAAATGAATGCCTGTCTGACATTGAAATGCGAACCAATTCATGATTCATGTGGGCGTGTGGACAATGTTTCAATGCATTTGTGCGATTATAATCGAATTACCGCAATAAATTGATTAGGTTTCGAAAATCGGCAAACATTGTCAACAGAGTGTACAACAACCATTTGAAAACCGTGCGGCTTCTTTGATATTTTGGCTATAGCTAAAATTATTGAACTTATCTGATAAAAAAAACGATTAGCCGCAATCGTTGGGCGATAAGTTAGGATCTTGCACACGCCAGAAACGTGCTGAGCACTTGAGTAGAACAATTTAGAATTGATCGTATAGCTTGCTTTAGATTAGGCAGTCACAATATGAAATTTGGTAACTAGTACATATATCAATTTGAAAATTATGCTACACTGATTATAATTTGTATTTAGTAATGTAAGGAAATGCTGCATATGCATGATTTAACATATTTGAATATAATTTTATTGGTTGTAAAACTCAACTTGGAAAATTTCAGTGGGAAGTATTTTATTTAATTTATAATTAATATTTTAAATAATTGAATATTCTTTTCACTACTGTTTAAGTATCTATTATAATATCACATAATACTATCGACTCTAATATTCATACAAATACTAATTAAATATCTCTCTAAAAAGTCTAAGAAAAATCTGTTATGCAATAAATTTTGCTGTGCCTAGTCTCCCATGATCTTAAAAATTTACTCACAACTATTTTAAACAAATCACTTTAAAGTTAATATTTTTAACTATAACTGTTTAAAAGTTGAATTTTGTGCCTACGAATAAAATAATATTAATAGAGGTTGCTTTTAATTGCTTTTAAATACTTTTTTTCATTTTTGAGAATAGAAAGTTTCATTTTGCTTCATATTTGTAAATAATAAACTGGAACAATTGACACCGTTATTATTTAATTATTAATTTAACATATCAGTTTACCAAGAATGATTTCTACACAGTAAAATGAGAAGCATTGTTAGTAAATATATAATGTAGTTATATAACATATACTAAACTTAGCCTGAATTTAATATGATAAAAAAAATTATATGAAAATAATAAATGCAAATATAAATCATAATCTAAAAAAATTATATAATTATTGTTGATTTTTCTTGCAATTATAGTTTTTTATGTATAAATTTTATATAACAAGAAATGGTCAAAAGGCTGACAATATATACGTAAGTATTTAAATTAATAAAATATTACCTATAATTATATTCAAAAATTAAAAGATTAAACAATAATCCAGTTGAAATTAGTTATCCCTTTAATTTCTCAATTAAAAATTAAAATATATTTAATGCAATGGCCAGAGAAAAAATAATTAAAATAGCAAAGCTCGACTAGAAACTATTAAAATCAAAGGACAAACTCTTTTGAAAATTTTCACTAAAATGATAAAATTGTTGATTAAAGTTCACAGTTTATATTATTTTAAGCCCCGTTTCATTATAGAGGTAATTTCAATTTGATAAATTCGAGAAAATGTATCAAATGTGATTTAACAATATCTTTAATATCTTTATACGTACACCCATTTCGAGACTACTTTGTCTCTGCTAGATATTGAGTTATCGATTAACACTGGTATATATCCTTCGAGTACTTCAACACTGCACAGCACGGGCACTGTTAGACTCTACGGCGGAGATCGTTCACGTCTTGCAACCGCCACTGGAATTGCACAAATGAAGCGAATGCGTGTCGCACAGCGTTCTTAAAATATGTATGGGCACAGAGGCGCTTACTGGAGCACCTGGGAATGGCCAACGTCAAAGTTATCGTTGGGAATTCAGTATCTAACGGTGATACGATAAACACGCGCAATTATTATTGCCTTGAGCGAGCAGCGAATTCGGCTTGATTTTTGTCTTATTGGATGTTATTATCGCACTTGTTGCTGTAGTTGTTACGGTAGTATGGAGGCACCTGTGTAGTAGCCCGGTATGTGCTACGATTACGTCTTGTATTGTTTTTATTTTGTTGTTTCTTAACGGGTTTTATCTTTATGGCAAGGAAATACAATGCTATTCAGTTTGGGTGCGAAAATACTCTTTCGCACTGTTGCTGGCGGCGTAGCACCTTAGAAGTTTTTGCACTGTACCCAGTTTATCTATCTAATAACCGACTGGCATCGTCACAGTGTCATAGTCAATAAATACTTTTCACTGGCTCTGTTCCATGGCCTAAGTAAGCGTCATTACGATACCTCATCCACTCACCGACTAACTGACTATCTAGCTAGCATCGATAAGTATCCAGAGCCCGAGCCCGAGCCCGAGCCCAGATACATGCACAAGCATAGAGATAGTCAATAGGCGGTTGTGCCTGGCTGCCTATGGCACTTGTCTCTGGCCTCTGATTTTGTAATGCATGTTCCTCTATAGACTTGACTAATTAATTTCTGCGCTGTTTGCCGTTGATGCCATTTGAGTTGATGTGTCATTGCATTCTTTTGTTTTCCCTCCGATTCGCGTATTGGCAAATTCTGGCGTTGGGAGGCTCGGATTTTGGAACTGGGCGGCGCAGCGAATCGCTTTGATTTCGCTTGATTAACAAATTGTTTTCATTATACGAATCGTTTTGTTTGCTAGCCAACCCATATATTTGACAGTGCTTATGTGCGTATGTGTGTGTCCACTGATTTATGCTTGAGTGCATTCAATGCTGGGAAATTGACTCGTCCGAACGATCCGAAATTATGTCAAATACTATTTTCGCGCTCGAATGAGCGACAGCAACGACAAGTGACAGCAGCAGTCTTTTATTTTTAGAATATTCAATTAAAACAAAACTTGTTAGAAAATGTTATAAAGTACCTTTAGGTAGATCAGCGAAAACCTTTTCTAAAGAAATAGCTGTTAAATGCTGAAGCTTTAGCTCAAGTTGGGAAGTTATGGCAGTATTTAGCCCTTTAGTTAAAAATGCATCCACTTTAAAATGTGTTCATGCTTTCTAAATTTACTTTTAATACTCTAAAGTAGGAAAAAATTAAAATATTGTGATATGTATATACAAATACCAAATTCACTTTGCCAGTGTAATATATAGAGGCTAAAGATATATAAAGAAAAAATTGTGCACAATCAAGCAGTGCAAATATTTTTTCAAAATTTGTTGAATTTGTAATTATATATATATATATATATATATATATATATATATATATATATATATATATATATATATATATATATATATATATATATATATATATATATATATTATAATAAATAATCATAATTCCCTGCACATTCATATTTCCACAATTCCCAAAATATCACTAATATTATTGCAAAAATTCACTTGTTAGCGAGTTCTCATCTTACGTTGCTCAAGATCGCAAACATAAGAATGCCATAATCTTCATTACTGCCGATTGGCACAATATCATGATGAAATATATATATATATACATATAAATGTATATACATATATATATTTGTATATATATTATATATTTATATATTTTTATGGTGCACGGTAATTACGATTAAGTGCGATTTCATTAAGCATATCAGATTCAATTTCCAAATACTACTCAAATGACGCACCAAGTAATACCGCATTAATAATTTAAATACCAAAGAAGTATTTTTATACCCTGAGCCCATTGAAAATGGGAAAATGGGAATTAGAGTCTGCAAGTCTTCTGCATATATATAGATATTAATTTAATACAATTTCGGTTTTTGTCAGATTTTGGATTCCGGTCCCCACCATCCCAAAATATGAAAAAAATGCATTTCAAATACTAGAGAAATACAGTCTGGTTTAGCATATAGATATTAATATCATAATCATAATCATCAAAGTTTTCTCATCAAAACCCATGCGACGCAGCTGCAAAGCAGCGAGACAGCAAGACGCTTGCAATGTTTACACACATGCATACAAGCGTAGATCAGCGTCTATGTATGCGCGTAGTTTTGCATGCACAGTTTCTTATGCGTGCGAATCGAATAATTCTTGGAATATTATTCGTTCGAAAAAGGGCTCAGGGGATTTCGTAGTCGAGCAGTCTCGACTACAGCTTTCTTACTTGTTTAAATATAATTTAAATATTTATAATTCACTTGTTTTGCACCTTTGCCTGTGGTCAGGGTGCATACTTATGGATTTGACTGTGGGGCTATCGCATGACAAATCTGTGCTAAGCTCTGTTTGAAATGTTTAAAACATAGAAATCAAATAGAACTTGTTGGATTGAGCTCTAATCCAAGAGCTTTTGTCTAAACTTATCGCTTGACAATTATCAATTATAGCCCCAATTATAGCTAATTATTTGTGAAGTCACAGGCTTATCGCTGCGCGAAGTGCTGCCAGTATCTATGCACTGTCGATTCATATACTAGATACGGACTTACGCGTCCCTTTGTACACAATGATAAACAACACAAATCGTACCTTTGAGCTTGGCCCAGCGCGCCGCTGCTAAGAATCGAGGTGTGGAAGACGCATTTTAAAAGGGAAACTGGAATATGTGAAATGCTGACAATGCTGACAATTGTAAAATTATTTCAGTTTATAATTTAAGATCATAACAGACCTACAATTGATCATATCTTTAAAATTGTATATTTTTACATATTAAAGTAATATTATTTCTTTTAATTTCTATTTCTATTCAAACAATCAAAAAGAAATTATATTATTACTCAACACACATTCAACTCGAGTGTATTCATTGAAAATTCCAATATGAATTAGAGAATAATTCGATTTGGCAAAAATTCAAATTTGTTGATTTTAATGAGTGCCAATTGAGTTGTTTTGACAAGTAATTGAAATTGCCCTCGTATCGATTAAGTCGATAATGTGCCTAATTCAATGGGCTTATCATAAGCCCACGAACAGCTCTTTAGGTTCAAGCACTACAAATCCATAAATTCGGGAATTATGTATATATAATTGCGGCTGCTCGTGGACAAACTATTTAGTACGCGAATGGCGCAAGTTTGATTAACTAGTCTCTTGATGGGATTCGAATTTTGAATAGTTACATCAATATTCAATATCATGTCGAACTGCAGCAGTGGCAACAACAACAACAAGAACGACAGCAACGTCAACGTGAACACCATCATCAAGTGAGTTCGATGAGTGCAACAAGTTCTCATTTGCTCTTATTTGTGTGGACTGTGCTGTGATCTCTTGCTCTTTGCCCACGGACTGTGCTCTGCCTCTCCGACTCTCGACTCGCTCTCTCCTTATGCGTCTCCTGCTGCGCTGCTCTTGTCTGCTCTGTGCCCGGCCAGACGTGCGGCAACCGTCGAAGGCGACAGTTGTGGTTGTGTGTTGTGTGTGTTCTCTGTGTGTGTCAGCTGATGGCACATGTTGCTGCCGTTGACGTTGGCCGCCCTGCAGCATTTTATATAAGCATTCATATATAAAAAAATAAATAAAAAAAAAAAACAAAAACTGAATACAAAAATTCGCGTCAATTTTCATCAAGTGTTAATCAGCATAAATAATTGTGAGTGTTAAAATCATTGCAAAGCGACAGGATCGCTATCTGACAACGCAACAATTGAGTGTGAGTGTTAGTGTGAACGTGAGTGTATTCAAACATTTTGTTTGGCTTCTTGTGTTGCTTTCTTTCAACAACAATAAACACAACCGCAACTTCCTTTGCGTCTGCAAGCGGCGCGTGTTTTTCTGTTTTTCTGTGGCAAGTTGCAGTCGTCAAGAGCAAGAGGCAGGTTATTGACTTCTTATGTTGCGGCCCTTGCGGCACATGTCGCACATTTAGCTGGCAGCATGTAGCATGTAGCATGTAGCTAAAGCTGTAGCTGTATCTCTCGGTTACTATTTGATTGGGTTGCCTCTTCCGCTGCGTTTCTCTCTATCTACGAGAAAACCCAAATAAACGTTGTTGTTGTTGTGGCTGTTGTTGTCACAGTTGATTGTCGTCGCCTCGCCGATTGTTTGGATTTTCTTCCCATTTAGATTTAGTCTTTAAATAGATTTTTCTTTGGCCTCCCCCACACGAGTCATTTGCATGCGAGCTCTGTTTTTATTTAGCTCGATTCAGCTCCGTGGGCGTAACCACAAAAAGATGTGTGTAAAACAACAAGCCTCACATTAAAAAAAAACAAAATGAAAATGAAATCGAAACTTATACTGATACTGATACTGATACTGAAACAGTGACTGATTAATGCACTTGCTTGCTAAATTGATTAACCACACGTCCCACAGCAGCGAGCGTGCTCCACTTACATAGACATCCCGCTCCGTTTGCTCCGATGCGAATTTGTTTTTGCCCTTGCCGCGTCTCGGTCTGGCGGCCGCATTTAATCGGTGCTCCGCGGCTGGCCCCTGAGGGTCATGGGGTGCATTGCTATAAATGGGTCGCTGTCGCAGGGACCCCGATTGCATTCTGCCCGCACTTTAATCATCAGCAACAAGCACAAAAAATTGCCTCTTTGCTCTCTCACTCTTGCTCAATAATAAAGAAATGAGCACATTCAACACTTTTCTGTTTATAGGCTAAACGAACTGCAACCATTTGGCAGAATTCTTTGTATACAAATTTTGCTTTGTTTTGCTTCGCTCTCTTTTCTTTTTTTTAGGTATGCGTCACAAGAAACTTAGTTGAGCACGGTCTGACGGGGATGACTGAATAGGCATGGCTATACTGATGGCTAGAATTGAAAGCTTTTGTTAACTTGCCTGCGCTGCGCTTAGAGCTTTCCTTTAAGCGCCAACTTTAACTGAGATTCATTTAAATTTATGCGCCCAAAAGTTCCATTGGGCACTGCTCTACAGGGTATTTTCGAATGGGACACAGCGAAGTCAAACAAACGGAGCAGATCAGCAGATCATTAAAGATAAATATTATGCGCTCAGTTCGCTATAAATAAAACGAAAATCAAAATTTACAAAGTGTCTCAGCTAATTTACGGTTGTTTCTCGTCTACGTCTAGCCTTATTTCATAAACGAATATTTGCTAAACATTTATTGTTTTCATCTAGTTTTTTCCTGTTTACGAGCAAATCGTCAGCTGTCCACATGGAAAAAAGAATATTTTTTTTGGGGCAACACATGTGTTCCGCTAGACTCAACTTGATGCTTGTTGGAGAACTAAAAAAATCGATGACAAAATCTCTCAAAAGATTTGTTTTGCAGCAAGATAATGCGCAATAGAAGAGTGAGTCTGGTCTAGACTGAGTTGTGTTATCATTTCAATGAATCTCAGTCTAGATAGCAGGAGGAAGTACTTCAGCTCTCTGACGTTTCATGCTAACGATTTCTTATTAAGATATAAGTTAAGAACTTCTTATTTGGCTGTCTGACAGTTGTTTCCAAGTACTGCTGATTGATTCGCGCCATTAATCAGCTATCTATCACTCGGCCAGCTTCAAGTGAAGCCCACTTGAGGGCCAACGAGACATCCGCAATCGATTATCATGTTTACATATATTTTTGGGTGTTCAAGTGGGTGGTCAGACCTAACTATTTAAACACTGATTGTGATTAAAGTGACTTCCTGATGGCAGCGATAGCTGACTGTGACGGGTGCAGTTTCTCTTTCTGTTTCTGCTTCTGCTTCAGTTTCAGTTTCAGTGGTCATCACAGGTCAATCAATTAAGTCAATTGCAGAGCCAATGCTCAGTGCTGTGGCAGTGTCACTTTGCACACTCATTCGATATTCATTACTCATTTCAGATACAAGATGAACTCCAAATATGAGAACATGAAAATCATCTACAATCGCAGCAAAATCGGCTGGTACTGGGCCCCGCTCTTCGTGTCCTTCTGGTTCCTGCTGTACTATTTGGTGGTCGTGCCCAGCTTCCATAGCATGCCGCCGCTGAAGACGGTGCAGGATGAGCTACAGCAGCCAGGCCACTTCATTGGCGAGCGTGCGGAGAGCACGCTGCTCAGGCTTTCGAAGATTGGACCCAAGGTCGTGGGCAGTGCTGCCAACGAGCAGGTCGCCGTCCAGTTCCTGCTCAGCGAGATCAACGACATCGTTAACGGTGCTCGTGACGGCTTATATAATATTGAGAAGGATGTGCAAATAGCATCGGGCAACTACTTGCTCTGGTCGATGGTGAATGTCTATCAGAGCGTGCAGAATGTGGTTGTTAAGCTCTCGCCCAAGAATGCCACAACTGAGGCGGCTCTGCTGATCAACAGCCACTTCGACTCAGTGCCGGGCAGCTCGGGTGCCGGCGATGCTGGCATGATGTGTGTCATCATGCTGGAGGTGCTGCGCGTCATCACGAAGTACGAAACCCCACTCACCAACACGCTCATCTTTCTGTTCAATGGCGCCGAGGAGAATCCTCTCCAGGGCTCACACGCCTTCATCACGCAGCATCCCTGGGCGCAAAATGTGCGGTAAGCAGAAAGCTATGCCAAATTAGTTTCCTACTCTAATTAAATTCATTAAAATACTAACAGTGCTGTGGTCAATCTGGATTCAGCTGGCAGTGGCGGACGCGAGATACTCTTTCAGTCTGGACCCGATCATCCCTGGCTAATGAAGGTTAATTGGCTCTTAGCTATGAATTTCCCGTTGAGTAGCTTTCATTAAATGTTTACTATTCCCTTCAGTACTATGGCAAACACATCTTACATCCCTTTGCCTCAACTATAGGCGAGGAACTCTTTCAAAATGGCTTTATACCCTCGGAGACAGATTATCGCATATTCCGCGACTTTGGAAATATTCCAGGTAAAGTGGAGAATTTCATTTTGTTTCCCAACTAAGTCTAATGCGTTCTCTCACAGGTCTCGACATGGCACATACATTGAATGGCTATGTCTACCATACGAAGTACGATCGATTTAATATAATACCACGACGCACCTACCAGCTGACTGGAGATAACTTATTAGGCTTGATCAAAGCTCTGGCTAATGCACCCGAATTGGAAAATCCAGCTGTGAGTCTTGGACTTTATTTAGTTGACATTATATCTATATAATACTCGTAATCCTACTCAGAAATATGCAGAGGGCCATATGATATACTTCGATGTGTTGGGCTGGTTCTTCATCTACTATCCGGAGTATGTTGGCCTCATTATCAACATTTGCGTCTGTGTCCTGGTTCTGGCTACGATCGTTGTCTATATCTGGAGCATGGCCAGCAACACGGGCATGTTTAGGCGTCGCATCTTTGCCAAGTTTGGCATCTTGGCCGCGCTCCAGCTGTGTGGCGTTGTGCTGAGCGTGGGCCTGGTCATTTGTATAGCGCTCTTCCTGGATGCCGTGGGTCTTTCTATGGCCTGGTACTCACAGACATGGATGATCTTCGGCTTGTACTTTTGCCCCATGTTCTTTGGCCTGGGTATACTGCCGGCCATTTACTTTAGTCGCACCAAAGAGGTGGGTCTTCTCTTACTCTTCACATTGTATTCCCTTATTTGCTATTTACTCTGCTTACAGCACGGTCTTCCTCTGGGCTATGGCATTCAGCTGCTGATGCACTCGCACTGCTTAATCTTGACGGCCATTACAATTATAATGATATGCTTTAATGTGCGATCGGCCTTCATCCTGCTCATTTGCATTGGCTTCTACACTCTCTCCGTTCTGCTCAACATGGCCACGTGTGCTCATAAAACAAGTGAGTTTGAAATATTTGAATATCAAATTGAATTTGCATATATATCTTATCTATATATAACTTGTAGATTTCCTGTGGCTCATTCCGCACTGTCTCTGTCAACTGCTGCCCTTTATGTTCTACACCTATTGCTGCTACGCCTTTTACGTTGTGTTTGTGCCAATGCAGGGACGCGAGAGCAGCTCCAATCCCGAGCTGCTCATCGGCGGCTATACGGCGCTCTTTTGCTTGCTGCTGTCTCCGTTTATTGTACCTCTACTATGCCTATTCCGCAAGTCGAAGACCATCATCTCGCTCTTTGGTGTCTGCACGCTTATCTTTATTATTCTGGCTGCCACGCCTGCGGCATTCCCATATGTGGAGAAAACTGCGCCGCAGCGATTCTTTGCTGTGGTAATGCACAATGCAATTAAATTCAGCTTGCCTATGATTTATTTATTTCTCATTCACATTCATTTCGTTTCTTCATCAGCACACGTCGCGCACCTTCCATAATGGAGATGCAGCGCATTCTGTTAACCACACGGATTCTGGCTATTACGTGATGCCCGTGGATCGGCATCCCAAGTCGCTGGATAGCATTCTCTTTGAGGGAACCAACCTGACGAAGGCAGATCGCAGCACGTGTGACACTGAAATCATGTGTGGCTATCCCATTTACAGTTCGCGTTGGGTGAAAGCAGTGTATGTAGCTGAGATTGCCCTACAAGTTAATAATAAATAGTTCATAATTCTTCCCTTCATATACACAGAGATAATAGCTATTGGGTGCCAGGTCCCGAGCCAAACAAAGATTATCTGCCCACGCTGCGAATAATAAACAAGGAGAGCCAATCGAGCAGAAACATAATATTTACCTTAGAGGTTGCTGGACCCGATCATTTGAGCATGTTCATCGAGCCACTGGATAGTGCCAAGTTAGTGGACTGGACCTTCGCCAGGGAGCCGTTGGAACAGTCCTTGCCGCCGCCGCACTACGTCTATTGGTCTTACGCCTTAGATCCAACACCCTTGCGCTTCAATTTGGAATTTGAGGTAAGCTTTGTTTAAGTTACACCATCAAAGAGATTCAGCTGATTATGGAATTTATATTACCAGCACGATAGTGAGGATTGGTCTGGCGCCACGTTCAGAATCGCCATCATGGGTCACCGAATACACGACGATATGTTTATAGACAAAGACTTTCGAGAGTTCTTGGCACGGTTTCCGCCCTGGGCGCATGTCAACTCATGGATCGGGTCCTACAACAGCTGGCAACTCTAAGAGCAGCAGAGATGAGACCTGAGGCAACACTTGATATTCACTCACTACTTATAGTTCGGAGACTCTGAACTGTTGTTAAGTTTTCGCATTCATCCATACTCTAAACACAAATTCACATATGATACTCGCACAAGCGAACGTCCAACGAACAAAAAATTGTATTTAAATTATAATTTTAGAATCTAATTAAAATGATCCCCCATTTTTTGTGCCTAATCAAATATCTGAAGCGATAAGATTGTAATTGTATTAAAATATATTTTAAATAATTTATTAAGTTACAGAAATCACTTTATCTATTCGCCAGTCAATTCCTTAGAAGATCCAACTCTCATACGAGGCCAACCAGTCGGTCGTGTATGTCCAGTCCGGGAAAGTGCTGAGGAACTCCCGGAACTCGGCCGTGTAGTGTTCCGGATGATACAGGAAATGCACGCTCACTGCCAGCTTGAAGTAGGGTCCATTTGCGTTCGCTGCATCGTGCTCAAACTCCAGCCAGAAGTTGTATGGCTTCGTGACCATGGAGGTGACATGGTATACGAAATAGGGTGGCGTATGGCCATCCTCCAAAAGGGTCTTATCAAACGACCAATCTGTGATTTTGACTTTCTCCAAGGGATCAACGTACATGACAATGCGATCTCCCGCCTTAAGGCTGAACTCAAATCGCTTTTTGGTCAAGCTTTTGGACTGTCTTGATACTTCGGTGAGTTCTGTGGCAACTGGCAGCACTGGAGCTGCACTGTAAATCCAACGTGCAGAGTCCCTGAAAGCATATCAGATATTATACAGAAAATATTATTAGAAATGGGAATGGGGACTTACTTCCAGTTAAGCCAACGTCCACTATAGAGCGGCAGGCCACAGTAGGGCTCCTCGGCACAATTATTCTTGAGCCAAACCTCGGGCTCTACATTCTTTAGAGTTGTATCATACAGCTCTGAGTATCGCGTATCCACGGGCTGTACATAGAAGCCAGTGTCTTGTGTGGTCGTACCATCCAAATTGTGCAATGTGCGTTGGGTGTGCTAAAGGAAATGTTAAAGCAATTACAAATAAGAACTCCGAGAGTTGAGCTGGACATTACCAGAACATAGTATCGCTGTGCGGCAACATCCTTCTTGAAAGGAAAACCAGCTGGCGTTGCGGCTAAGATAATGAATATGACAATTAAGACGCCAAACATGGAGATGAAAGTCTTTGATTTGTGGAATTTGTTTAAGATCGGCACCTGAACAGAGGACAAAGATAAAAATTCAGCATGGGTGAAATGAGTAAACAGCATAGAACACATACTATGAATCCAGCAAAATGCATTGTCATTAGAGCAATGAAGGCTGCGAGCAGCATATCTGGTTTGCTATCGGGTCCATCTCGTCCCTGCATAGGTACAAACACCAGCAAAAATACATACATCAAATAGGTGTAGAAGAAGAAGGGCAGCACTTGACACAACAGGTGCACAGTCATAAAGAAACTCTCTGCAAATGAAGAATACATAAATGGAACACTTATACATATAGATATCACTCACTCTTGATGGTCAGTCGCAGGATGAACTGCACAATCATCGCGACTGTGTAAAAGAACAGGCCAATCATGGGAAAGAAGGCTGAGCGTATGCCCAGCCCTGTGAGGAGAAGGCAAAGGAAGACAATCAGAATGCAATGGGCGTGCATGAAGCAGGCAATGGTGTGATTCAGCTTCATGTAGCTCTTTCGCTTGGTCCAGCCAATGTAGAAGGCGGGCAGCAGGCCCAGGCCGAGGAACATTGGACAGAAATACAAGCCGAATGTCATCCAAATGCCATAGTACCAGGACTCGCCCAGGCCAACGGCACGTATGAAGACGGCGACGAGTAGGGTCAAACCCCAAGCGATGACCACTGCTGCCAGCTGCACCAGGCAAATGATGCCAAAGCGTAAGAGTACCGCCTTTGGCGCATCCACCACATTGTCCTTGGTCATGAAATAGACGGAGATGGCAATGCAGATCAGAGCAGCCAGGGACACAACGATATTAATGGCTATGCTGGCACTTTCGGTATAGACGATAATGAACCAGCCGAGGTAGTCAAAGAAGACTGCGTGTCCCTCTTCGTGGGCGGCGGTATCATCCAGCTCCGGTGCATTGGCCAGTGCCCAGGTCAAGGCCAAGACATTGTCGCCTGTGGACTGATAAGTGCCACGCGCCACATTCTTGAAGTTGTCGTATTTGGTATGGTAGACATATCCGTTGAGAGCATGCGCCATATCCAGGCCGGGCACATTGCCGAAATCACGGAATATGCGAAAGTCCGTGTCGGAGGGTATAAAGTTATTCTGAAAGAGCTCCTCGCCGAGCGTAATGGAAAAAGGATGTGGTGCATACTTCTGATAGTAGTTCATCAGCCAGGGATGATTGGGGCCCGTTTGAAATAAAACCTCACGACCGCCTGATCCCGTCGAGTCCAAGTTGATAAGTGCCCTAAGAGAGTTCACATAGTTAGGTCAGTATAATTAAAGAGAGAGAGAGAGAGACAGAGAGAGAGAGAGAGAGAGAGAAAGTCTACGCACTTGCAATTTTTTGCCCATTTGTGATTTGTAATGAATCCATGGGAGCCCAGCATGTTGGCTTCCTCGGCACCATTGAATAGAAAGACTACGGGATGAGCCAGTGGACGATCGGATTGCGCGATGACGCGTAGAGTTTCTAGCATGATGACCACCATGATGCCGTCGTCACCAGCAGCCGGCGTCTTCACCTCCGAATCATAATGTGAGTTAACCAACAAATAGTTGGCGCTGGGACTATCCTTTCTGGAGAGACGGACCACCACATTGGACACATTGTCATAGCTGGTGGCCGCATCCCATAGATAGAAGGCGCCCGAAGCGTACTGCACCTCCAGATCGATGTCGTAGAGATCCTTGCGTGACTGGTCAACAATCCTTTCCACCTCGCGCTTCACAAAGTTAACAACATGCACCTCATTATTTATTGATCCGGTCATTTTGTTGCCAATCGAGGAGTACTCGGCCAGCTGGATCATGGCACGCTCGCCAATGAACTGGCCCGGATGATTGGCCTCATCGCGAACATATATCATTTTGGGATAAGAGAAAAAGCTTGGTATGGCGGACACATAGAACAGAGTAAACCAGATCACGCAGAAGATGGGCGCCCCATACCAGGGCCACTTGTCGCCGCTTTTTTTGGCACCCTTCTCCGCAGATGCTATATCAATGCTGGATAAGGACATCTGAGAAAGAGTTTAAATTACATTACAACTGGACTGTGCATAGAGTTTAGGCGTATGTTCTAAACTAATCTGTTAACTACTAATCACTATATTTACTTTCGTTAATCTATTCGATGAAGTGTCTGGTAAGCTACCACACTTCTTCGATAACTGATATTCAGAAGTATAATTATCAATACAGCCCACATTCTACTGAAAAGCTAAGCACTTTTTCTATAAGATTTAAGATTTTTAGAAATTATTTTCTTCTATATATAATACCAGAGATTTCAACTTGAACTGTAATAAATTACCTTGTTTTTATTGAATGACCTTTATGAGAATTATTTGTTTTTAACCAAACAGAAGAAATTGGACCGCAGCGCAACACATGAGTTGGAAAACTGAGACAAGCAATGGCATTTAAAGCAAACATTTTGGCTCTATGCCAATAGTTGAGGCTTATCGCCGATAATGTCTTGTTGATTAGGAATCGGCGATAGCAAGCGACAAATTTGGGGGGTTTATGGTTTGATGGCCCGCGGTTAGATTAAGCTTTATGTCGGCATATATCTTATTGCCGAACTAAACTTTAAGGAAAATAAATATTTACAATGCTCGATAATCATTAGCTTAAAGAAAGAAAAGAAAAACAGCAGAAAATAATAATTAGTCGAAACTGGTAAACAAAGTTCAAGCGAATCATATTTTGTTCATTGAATCAGATATATAAATAGCTCTGAGCCTAGTGTCGAGGACAAATGAAATCTTAATTTATATTCATAGAATCTGAAAATATTTGAGATTGATATGGGAAGTTTAGATCGATACCGTGTAACCTTCGGGGATTACCATTACACAACTGAGAAGGCCGCCCGTTATACATTGCTCCACCTGATGTTATTCTGCATCTACTTGGGATGTGTGACGACAGTTGGCAAAAATTTGATAGTGCCTCAGCAGCATTATTTTATTCGGGGTTTCCGGAACCTGATTGAAGCGCCGGGCTATCTGGATAACGACGACCAAATTTCTTTCAAAAATGTCTTTACAATTCCCGACTTTTGGAACTATATGCAGTTTGTGTTCCTTCCCGTGCTGCATGGCAACATCAATAATCATTCTCTTAGTCACCATCACGAGCCCCTCTATTTTAGAGGAGTGCCGAACTTAAGTGACCGATTTTTCCTACGTGAAAATCTACTTCTTCGCCCGCCGAGATTGCGGCAGGTGCGTGTCAAAAGGGGCACCTGTGAAGTGAAGCCCTCACTCAATCGCTACTTCAACGAATGTGTGGCGGCCTACTCGAAGAGTATTGAATTCACTGAGCCGGTCTTTAAGGGGTAAGACTTTCGAATAATTGTAGATTGCCTATTTTCGATTTCGATTGCCAATTTCCAATTAATGATCAGCACAAAGTACTATACAATGGAGCAACTGAAATCCAATCCCATCAGAGCAACACAGCACACCTATCGTACTGGAGGCTATGTGAAATTGTTATCATACGAGCCGCTACAGAATCGGGCGATCATACAGTATTTGAAAAGCATCAAATGGTTAGATCGTGCATCACGTGTAGTCCTACTAGAGATAAATATGCTCAACTTGAACTTGGACCTAATACTCAGCACTAAGTATATCCGTTTGCTATCCAGCTGCAAATAGTTCATAATAATGATTACGATACACAAACTGCAGATTAATTTTCGAGATAATGCCAACGGGCCTTATAAACACCAAATATGTTTCGAAATCGTTCTACTTGAGTCCAATGACCGGTGGCTTAGCAACGGAGTGCGCCATTATAGTCTATATAATTAACGTATACTATACCTACAAAGAGATCAAAAAAATAATTCGCATAAGTTCAAGGCTTTACTTTACAAAATTTTCAACATACTGTTTTTTACCTGGCATTGTCGTAAGTTTATGAGCTTCCCCTATGTGCATACATATTTCTACAAGCAAACATCTTTTACTTCTTTTTAATCAGATTTGCTACATCTTAATTTGTCTACACATCACCTCGGTCGTTTATTCCGCACATTGTAAGAGTGCAATTAGATCGAAAACTATTAAATTTATTCCATTGGACAAGTTGCTGTCCATATTTTCGACTCAGCAGGTCCTAGTCGGATTCCAGTCTTACTTATCCTGGATAAGCCTGTTAGCATATATGGATTTCGTGCCACTTCTAAGAACTCTGGGATGTTCAATAAAAATGGTAAAAGCTTCAGCTGAATTACCAGTTGACCAGCTGCAAATAATTGTATCTAATCCGTTTTAGGTTATCGCTGATTTAATAGCGATTGTCATAATGCTCTTTGTTGCATTTTTGGCCTTTGCACTTCTTGGCATCTATCTATTTGGACATACTAATTCCAACTTCAAAAATCTGTCATCTGCTCTCTTAACTATGGTGCGCATGATAGTGCGCGACTTTAACTACTTCGAATTGGCACAGGAGTCTCCAGGCCTGTCGTTCGTATACTTTTTGACGTACGTGTTGTTTATATTTTTCTTCGTATTTGTAAGTTATATGCGCTCTACGTGAATTTTATGTATTTCCAATTAATCTTCAACTATATCTGCAGAATATTATCATAATCGTCATTGTGATGGCCTACAGAGCAGCCACAGCAACGATCACCTACAAGCCCTCGTTCTTGCTGTACTATATAAGAAAGCTAATCTTTCGAGCGACCTGCGGCCTCTGCAAGCCTCCCCGACATCCTGTATCGGGTCACGACGATCAGTTAAGCAATGCGTTCAATGTGGAAAGGCTGCATCATTTGTAAGTTGGTTGATCGGAAAATATTTGTATACAATTGAATTATTCTTCCTATGACGATTGCAGATATATCATTAGGGAGTATGTGGAAATCGAATCGGACATAAATATGTAATGAACTATTGTAATTCAGCTATACCTATGAATATTTATTGACTTTTTTGCAGATTACAAGTGCGGCTGAACCTAATTGAAAATACACTTTATCGCTTCACTAATAACATAGAACGCATAATTGATGATATGAAAAACGAAATTAAGCCAATAAAGAAGACCTAACTGATCTTGCTTTGCTTTGCACTATCAAATATTAATTGAAATATAATTTCTTCTTATCAGCTAATAAAGAAGTATGCTCTATACATACTTGCATAAGGCAAATAAACCAATATACTCGATTGCACTTTGCACACTATACAGGGTATACTTATGGCTTTGTGTCTAATCAGTGCTTAACCAGGCAGCACAAAGCGTTTATACCATTAGCCATATCTATATGACGGCACTGTGAGGTAGCAGCAACAGCTCGGAATGTCATCAAATTCAGTTGCCGACGAATATTTGTAAGTCATTCTAAATACATATTTATTGCTGATTAACGAAATTTAAGGAATTTGTACTAAATGTATGTATAAATAGAATACCAAATATAAAAAGCCATATAGAGTGACGCATTATTTATGCGGAAGTTCAAATCTAATTTCCTTTCTGGCTTTGTCATGCGATTGATTAGAACTGATAGATATTTATTTCTTAATAGATATTTCATGTTTCACTTTTTACCTGCATTATGTACAATATAGATATTAAGTTTACTACTATTACGTATATAGATAGATGTCGTTTAAGACTGTTTATGTATTGTTAGTATAACCATGTCTCATAGGACGCCGGCCAGGGTGTGGCGTCCACATAGCTGGGAAAGCTATCGAGGAACTTCTTAAAGTCTGCTGTGTGCATTTCCTTGTGGTGATTCCAATGGCCGTGCAGGCCCAGTTCGAACGTAGATGTTGTCCAATCACCGTTGGGTTTCTACAAAATACAAATTGATCAAATTTGAATTAGAGCTGAGCAAGAGAACTCACCTCTAGCTCTAGCCAGAACTTCAGTGCATCACTGCTGACGCCATAGGAGAAGTATATATAATATGGGGGCTTAAAGTTTAGACGTAGCGGCGCCTGGTGGAAAGACCAGTCAACTACTCGAGCGCCATTCAGTGGCTGTATGAAGATGCCCATGTGATCTGGACCAGTGAGCTCCATTTCAAAGCGCATCTTGTTGGCCGTGAGCTGCTTCTTGGAAACAACCTTAGCCACGGGCAGTGGTCCCAGCACAGGTGCAGATGCGGGTATCCACAAACCATGTTCTCTATAATTGTTAAGTGAATAAATGAATCCAGCTGGATGGGTGGCAGAGACTTTGGGTCTTACCTGGTCTTGTGCCAGCGCATGTTGTACAATGGATAGCCACAGAGGGTTTCCTTTTTGCACTCATCTTTCACAGATCTGGCCATGGTCATGTTTATAACCTTATCTACAAGAAGATACATTAGATACTTTGAGGGCTCTTTTATAAATGAAATACTTACTTTTCACGGAGTAGGTGCGTCTATCCTGTGGCATGATGAAGTAACCTGTCTCGGAGCGCCGAACGTTGTTATTCGCATCGTGGAAGGTGCGCTTGGCGTGCTTTAAGGATAAGACATATTGAACAGGATTGGTCTTCTCGGATATTAATTTGAGTAACTCACCAACACTGAAAAGCGCTGCACACTTGTCTCTGGCCTGTAGGGGAATCCCAAGGGAGTTGCTGCAATGATGATGCACACCAAGGTGATGCCCAGCAGAGTGCAGATGATGGTCTTGGATTTGCGGAACATGTGCAGCATGGGCACTACGAAGCCAGCGACAAGCAGGCCCACAGCGACGCTGAAGACAGCGATAATTAGGTCCGGATTTGCTGAGTCGCCGAAGCGACCGAGCATCGGAATAAACGTGGCCAAAAAGCTGTGCGAGAAGTAGGCAAAGAACAAGAACGGAGGCACATAGCACACAATATGGGGAATGATCCAGGCCACATCTACAAAAGTCAAAGAGAGAGAGAGAGAATAAGATATTAAAGAGCTCTCAATTGATGCTACTTACTGCGACTGTGCAGGCTGGTGGACAGATTGAAGACCACGCCCACTGTGTAGAACAGGCAGGTGAGCATGAGCACAAATGCAGAGCGTATGCTGCAGATAGTGAGCACCAGGGTGAGCAGCGCCAAGAAGAGACAATGGCAGTGCATCAGCAGCTGTACTCGTTGGCCGATAGGAAGCCGATCCTAAAAAAAAAACGAAGAATGAGACAAAAGTCTCACTCAATCAATAGCTGGTACTCACGGTCGAAGTGTAGTGGAAGTAGAGAGCAGGTAGCATGGCCAAGCCAAAGAAGAAGGGACAGAAGTACAGTCCCAAGACGAGCCAATTCTGTGTGAACCAGGAGAGAGGTATATGCACTAGATCCAGAAAGACGGCAATGATAACGGACAGAGAAGCGCCGGCGACCACGCCCAGAATGAGGGCAGCAAATGTGTGCAGCGTGCGCTTGAGCATTTGGCTGAGCTTTAGTTCCGAGTTGGTGGCCATGAGCTTGATAGAAACGAGACAAGCAACAATTGCGCCTATGGATACAACCACGTTGAGAATAATGCCCTCCGTTTCGGTATAGAAGACCAGGAACCAGCCCATCACGTCATAGTACACTGTGTGACCCTCGGCGTGTTTCTGTGTGGAGATTCATGATCAATTTAGTCTTTTCATTCTAAATGATTCCTTAAAGTATTACCGAAGTATCCTCAAGCTCAGGCGCACTGGATATCTCACGGATCAAAGCCAAGAGATTGTCACCGGTGTTCTGGAAGCTGCCGCGTGGAATGATCTCCGCCCGATCGAACCGTGTGTGATAGACATAGCCATTGTGCTGGTAAGCCATGTCTAGGCCGGGCACAGCGCCATGATCGCGGAATATGCGAAAGTCCGTGTCGGAGGGTATGAAGTTGTGCTGAAACATCTCCTCGGCCATGGTCGAGGCATAGGGATGCTTGATGGCTCGCCGATAGCTCTTCATGAGCCACGGATGATTGGGACCGGACTGGAAGAGAATCTCGCGACCGCCATTGCCAGCCGAGTCCAAGTTAATCAGAGCTCTGTCAGTGAGATAAAATTCAATTTAGATTCATTTCACATAAGGCATATTCACTAGATCACCCACTTGCAGTTCTTGGCCCATTTGTGCTGCGTGATGAAGGCATGCGAGGCCTGCAGCGGGTTCTCCTCGGCGCCATTGAACAGGAAGACGGCTGGATGCTTGAGAGCGTACTTCGACTTGGCCAGCACACGTAGAGTCTCCAGCATGACGGCCACCATGGAGCCATCATCGCCAGCGCCAGGGCCAGCTGGCACCGAGTCGTAGTGGCTATTGATCAGCACGTAGGTGGTGCTATTAGAGCCCTTGGGACTGATCTTGACCACAAAGTTCTGTATGCTCTGGTACATGTTCACTGCATCCCAATGGACATAGCTGCCGGAGGCTACCTGCACATCCACCTCGATGTCGTGGACAGCGCCCAGCTCGGCGCGCACTTTTTGCATGGTGGACGTGATCACCTGAACGGATCCCATTTCATTTTCGCGGCTGCCCACCACACGTGGACCCAGAGCCACTAAACGCTGCAGATTCAGCTCGGCTCGCTCGGCGATGAAACGTTCCGGATTCTTGGCCTCATCCTTGATGCTGAGTGGGCGCGGCAGGTGATTGGCGGCCGGTATGGATATGGCACAGTAGATGAGCAGCCAGAAGCCAATGAAGACGGGCGCCCAATACCATTTGATTTTCTCACGGCTGACAAAAGCTCGTTCACAGCAATTGCTTTGCTGTGGGCGAGTGGAAAAATAGGCATTAGTGGGTTTACGTTTGAAGTGGTTGCGGGCTTTTTGGGTGGTTCGTGATGTTTGTTCAAGATATGGCTAGGTGAATCAGTTTTTAATTAAAGCATATTCAACATTTTTGGGTCGAGTTTAATGTGTTAATAGTTCGATTTAATCCATCATGACTTTATCTTATCGTCGGTCCACATTGTTGCGCTCTGTGCAGCTGTTGCCACCGAAGTCGCTGCCTCGATAAGTCCAATTGAAGGGTATATTAGTGACTGTGTCTGTCTCTCTCTCTCTCTCTATTTGGAAATGGGCATGGGACTTGCAGCTGCCACAGACAATCGACTGCCAAATTGGCAAATGTCTGATAAGAAATCGAGACACAGAACTCTTTCACATTGCACCACCAGAATTAGCTAATCTTATCAATGGGTATCTACAAAACACTTGTATGTACACACACCTTGGCGCATACTTGCGCCACTTGTGCTATTTGAAGGGCCTCTGGCTTATTGATTACCCCTCAGCCCAGCTCACCTGGTCGTCTATCAGGTGCAGCCGTCGCCCCACCAACAGTGGGTCTTCATTGCTAGCGTCTGTTGTCGGCGTGATGACGCGACGCCGCAATTTCTTTTCACTGTTCATTTGATCTTTGTTGCTCGCTTCTTTAACCGGTCCCAGCGAGCGTCTCTCTATACACACATAAATATATTATATACAAGCGACCTATGCTCTCTCGCACTTGCGCTCTCTCTCACTCTCTCTCACACACTCTTCCGCTCTCTTTGTGTGAACTGCTCACTCGTAGCGCGGACCAGAACGAATCGTGCGACTTGTTTAGAGGCTCGCCACTGATCGACTGACTGACGATCCAACACTCGCAGCGTTTGAGCAACAACTGAGCCCAGGAAATTGCTTCGACTAGGTCTGCAGTCGATACCGATATGTCCGTATCTTATCAGCATGGTCTTTGATTTCCAAAAAGTTTGGCTAGGCTGCGCTACACTCTGTGCAGCATATGGACTTACATGATACCAGCTGCATGCTGGAGTTGGCATATTTACTGCAACTGATGTATAGCGTTAAAACAATAAACTGCAGTCCCTTAATCTGTCTGCTGTTTTGCATATATATTTCTAGGTAAACATTTTCAGAGAAATAATGCGTAGCTCAGGTTTGTTTCTCGACTTTAGTAGATTAAACGTGAAATCCGTTCAAGCAAGTGCGTATCACATATTGCAATGCTGCAAGTCAAAGTAAAACTAAGTTTTGTAGTTACAATGCCATGACCTATGGCATGGCACGTCCTGCACGAACATTCGGATTACCAGCAAAAGTTTGATTGTTTATAATTTGTACCTTGGCAACTTTATCCTGTGCTTCACTGCACATGGTAACACATCAACTGGAACGTCTAAAATGTATATTAACTGCCGGCCGTTGCTGCCGCTACTGATGCTTGATGCTGCTTCCGCTGCTGCTTAAGGTTTCAAAATAGACCCTTGACTAATCCCATCAGCATATTAAAGTCTCGGATTAAGCGTCAAGCCATACAAACATTTCTTTGCCACGCAGATGAGAAGGCGGCGCTTCTTTAATTATTCCCATGACTCGAATATCTGTGCAATCCACTTAGCGGCTGACAGTCCATACTGTACGTGTTTACTTCTCGAATGTACATATGCCTAAATAAATAATATGATTTGCTTAATATTCAATGAGACATCGATGGCCACGAAATTAGAAGCACGATGCGAAATTTATAAATAAAAGATTTAATTTATAAAAGCATGCTACGATATTTAAATAAATTGCAGTGGACTTTTTAGCTGGTATGTTCAAGATACAAGCTGATATATACACATATATAGATTAAAAGTAAAATTAAAATTCATAAATTCTGTTCATAATCTAAGAGCTCTCTCTGTGCAATCAATAGTATTCAACCAGATCTCTTCTAATTTGACTCCAGCCAGCATAAACAATTTGGTTTGCATAATTCTCTAGTTGTATTAGATTCTTTCAAAGTTAATTAGTTTAGAGATTTAAATATGTTCTATAATTTTAAAAAATTAATAAACAAAATACATATATTATTCTTTAGAATCTTTTAGTTGCTTAGCCTAAAAACGTTGCATTTATGTAGCATACTTTCAGGCCGAAATTGCAAATCAATCTCGTATTACTTTGCAGTATTTTGCCCATGAGCCGCTTATTAATAAATACTAGTGTATCAAAAATTTTATTGCATACTTTTCAGCTGAAAAAGAATTCAAATTCAATTCAATTCACTTCTATATTTTTTGCAATTAATTCTCAGAAAAACAACTCTAATTGCAAACTTATAACTATATTCGTATTAAAAGCTAATTTACATACAAGTATTTTCAGTATCACCGCCCGTAATTGCACGCTAGAATACATTTACATATACAAATATTACGTATACGCACGCTCATGGCTGCCCCCTACCAGGAATTGCACTAATTTTCTTGCATTCCACGGAACTGTGTCACGCCCTTCTGACGCCCCGTGCAAACACGAACTGATGCTGTCTGTGTACACGCACTTGACAGAGGCCTAGAACGCGCCTACACACCCATACACGCACACTCACACACATGCAAACGTCCGCTGATGGCGTCCCGCTTGGAATTGAGAACATAAAACGTCGAAGCAGCAACTCGCCGTTTGAGGGCGGCCGGGTGTCGATCCACTTGCCAGTGTCATTCAACCTGACTGCAGAGAAGACAACATACACATACACACACACACTCAGACACACGCACACTCAATTGCAGTGCTGGTTAGTTGTAGCTGTACTATTTTACTCTCTATTTATGTTAGTGCGCGCGTGTCTGTGTGTGTGTGTGTGTATGTGTGTGCGTGTGTGTGAATTCATTCATATCTTGTGCCACACAAATTCGTAAACAAAACGTTCATCCGAATATTGGTCAAAATGAAATCGATAAAATGAATGTCTGAGCTAATAAATATATGAATAACTCTGATGACCATAGCGTCAAGCAACGACCCAACTGTCGACACACTGACGACGGCTCATCAAGAAAATCCCAGATTGTTCAGTCGAGACTTTTTATTAAAATATTTGTTATTTATGCAGGCCTCAGTTTGAATTTGAAACGCTTTCGCGCTCCATGCGCAGGCGCTGCCTCTCCATTAGACTGACAGAGACAAAAAGACAGAGAGAGAGAGAGAGGGAGAGAGAAATTTAAAAACGCCGGCAAGCAGCCGCCGCAGTAGCGACAGCAGCAGCGGCAGCGGCAGCAGCACCAGCTTTCCCCTGCGACGCCTGGGCACAACCAAAACAAAGCCCAAAAAATATGTGTCAGCTGCTTTGCTTGCTTGTGCTTTTCTATCCTGCTGGGCTTTCCACTCAAATTCGCGCTGTTTTTCCGCTGCCTGCTGTGTGTCGCATGCTTCGCCATTACTCGTTGCCTGTACACAAACACGCACACACAGACACACGCTCACTCACACAAACACACGCTTACACTCATACTTGGCAATGCGTGGCTCGGCAGTTTCATTTGATATTCAGTTCAGTTAGTCGTAGTTGAACGGTCGTAGCTTTTGGTCGTCTCGTCTGAGCAGCTCATCAAGTTCTGGCAACGTAGCGTATGAAAAATGTGCTACTGAAACGCCAATTCCCCATACAAAAAAGTAAGGCAGTTACGAGTGCGTGTGTGTCTCCGAGTGAGAGTGTGTCGTCTTGTGCCAGTTTGTGTTTATTGCCAAAGCATGGGCAGCAGAGTGATACGGCGGCCTAGCTAAAAGAAATTATATAATTTTTATAAACCACATGTAAATTTCTCTAATCCAAAATTGTGTCGCCAAGCCGTTGCAAGAGCAGTCGCAAATAAAAGATAACTAATCAAAGCCGAATTCGATTACTGCCTGAAATGCTCCGCAATGTAGCATACTTTTATGCGCCCGCTAAAAACATGTGAGTCCCGGTTGTTGTCTTTGCTGAACATTGTGGCCGAGGCACCCCCGCATTGCTTTTTCTGTTGTATTGTATTCGTATATTCTTTTTGTTCGCATTTCATGCGCTTCCGTCGGGGTTTCCTTTTCTTTATTGTTTTTGTTCTTTGTTTATTTTTTTTGTTGTGTTGGCTTACTTAGTGATATTTAGACCTAGTAACGGAATTGGGTATTTGAGAGTAACTCACTTCCAGTCATATAAATTTGATATGGCCTCACATAATTATCGCTTTTATATACCAGTTTCGAGAATTACATTTCCTGTGCGCTCCTTCCCCATCCAAATAGAAAGAAGTACAATAATAGTAATGCGACAATAACTGTTTTCTATTTTTGGAAAATTGTTGTGAGCGTGAAATTAAATTGGTGTGCAGTGGGTAATGCGATTTGATTTGTGTCGCGATATCGCAAGGGTATTTAATAAGGTTTCATTTGAGCGCGCCTAATGTCCTTAATCATGGAATACTTCGCACATTTGTTGTTACAGGCCGTTCACATGCTGTGCATTCGATGATGATATCATTGATAGCATTCCATTGCGATGAGCCCGCTGTTTGCCAATTAAAGCCGGCATGAAGCAGGTCGTTGACCAAGCGCATTATCTTCGCAATATAATGGTATTATACGTGCTTATAACCATATGCTATCTATGGCATACTTACTCATACGTGCGTCATTCCAAATACGTAGCATAGAATCTTGAGTATGGCATGAAAGTGCCGAACCACAACAAATAACAAACGGAACACACACACACACACACAAAAACACGCTCAAAGCCACACTCCCACATTGGAGTTTTGCGGTCATTGTGTTTACGGCCGGACAATGACACAAATGCGGCTAACAAAATAGGGAAACGAAAGTAAATACAAAGAAAGATTTTGCAAAAAAAAAGAAACACGGAACAAAAAGTTTCAGCAAATTTTCATTTAAGGCTTGGAAAAAATCAGCAGATTTTTCTTTTACTCTTGTGACAGGCGTTTTAATTTTGTGTGGACTTTCCTATTGCTTTGAGGACATTTTAATGTTTGTTTGGGCTGGCAAGTTCAACAAGAACTCCCTGCAATTAATTACCGAGTCGCCTGTTTACTTTGGCATTCATTAGGAGCGCTCCAACTTTCCAAGCAACCTGATTAAATTTGAATATCGTGATAGATGTGGCACACGCATCTTTTGTCACTAGACGGCAGAAAAATATATTTGAGCCAAAA
The DNA here is from genome assembly GCA_035045845.1 of Drosophila buzzatii. Taxonomy (NCBI): domain Eukaryota; kingdom Metazoa; phylum Arthropoda; class Insecta; order Diptera; family Drosophilidae; genus Drosophila; species Drosophila buzzatii. Next base: position 13,009,199 of record JAWNOS010000244.1, on the reverse strand, counting down.
AAAAGGGAAAAAGGCTTTGCATACGCATGAGTTATTTTCATATTAGTGATTCCGAGAAAAACGAAAAGCACTTACGCAAGGGTTATGCGAAATTCAATCGCGAATGTAAGGGTATTTAATGCGTCAGCAAACAGCTTGTGGGCGAGTCAAAGTCAAGCGCAGCTGTCGATTTTGAGTATCAGTCATCACTAATACGCCACAGGACCGCCGAAGCGTTCATGCGGACTCCAGACTGGGTAGATGTCTGATGGGTGGTTTAGCGTGTGGTACTGCTTTTTAATGAAGTCATGAGAGGCAATCGCAGATTTAGCACTGATTTATGAGTAGATACATGTGTACTCATATATATATATATGTGTATGTCGCCAGCCACCCCTACCAATAACAGCCCAACATCAGCTTTGCATCAGTTGGCCCGGTAATGGGCACGAATTTAGCCTAATCTAGCCCAAACGGTTTGGCATAATTCTGACAACCTCTCCAATTGCCATAGCTGCGAAATGCATGCTCTGTGCATGGCAGCTCGGTTTGACCCTTTAATTAAAACTCTCCGGTAATGTGCAATGAAGCAACATTTAATTGCATTGCGTCCGCTTGCAAAATAATTGTTACGCCCCGAAGGATCTTTATTGCAATTGCTGCTATTTAAGGAAAATTTCATTTTCTCAGCTGAGCACCGAAAAACAAAATAACAAAAGGAAAACACAAACGCAACGCTGCATTCATTTTGCCATTTTCTCTTTCCGTTACCTCATTTCTCTGCCATTGTTTGCCATTTGCCGTTGCCGTTGCCGTTGCCATTGCCGTTGCCGTTGCCGAGGCGTTTAATTAATTACTGTTCGCTGCAGTCAGGTGAACTGAGAGCGGCGCAAGGAGTTGGCGGTTTTTCATGTTTAATCTCTGGGATTTTCTTTTAAACTGTAATTAGCAGAGCACGATTTATGTTTTCATTTAACTTATTTTCTTTTACATTTTCGCGTTCAATTTGCCACTATGAAAATCGATGGAAATATATATATATTCGCTGAATAAGCCAGGGTAGAGTCTATAAAATTGCTCTGTGCTTACGGCTCTTCTCTGCATGTGCGTATTTAAGTGAGGTTTCTTGTTAATGCACTCGAATGCCGTATAAAAAAGAGTAAACGAGCATGATAACAAGCAATAGAGAAAGCTCTATGTGCTTTACTTATAAAAGTTCTATAAACATGGCATGAAATGATCTGTTTATATCTATTTCCCTTGCTGACTGTGCTGCTGTTACGTATAAGTATCTACTTAATTTCATATTTATTAACAATTATTTATTTTGTTATTGCCCATGATCTTGTCAGCTAAATAAGCAATAGCGAAAACGTATATATATTTCTTATATATTAATAAACAACGCCTTTTATTAAAAATTCATAGCTTATGATAATCGTGATCTAGATATTATTCAACTTTTTTTTTTTCATATATTACTTTTGTAAATATGAATAAAAATATATAAAAACTTTGCAAAGCAGCACAGCGAAATGCAAAGTCAAAGCGCAGCTAGGAGGGCGGGAGAGGTACAATTGCCCGACCATTGCACTTCGCAGTGGCTCCATGAGAGGGCAATGACTTGCACTATTTTGGCTTGGCAATGCAAACGCATAAGTTGCAAAATAATAATAATTTTCGGCCAAGTCGCCGCGAGCTTATTTCATTTTGCGTGCTGTCGTGCTATTATTGTTCCCAAGCGTCTAGATGGGGGCGAATTAAAGTCTCTCTCTCTGTACCTCGCTTATATTATTCCTTTTCTTTTTTTTTTTTTTTTTTTTTTGGTTAAACTGCATTTCAGTTTATGATAATGGACTGTGCATTAAATTCTTCAGCTGGCAAGGTGGCGCTTAACTGCAGCTGCTCCTTTGAAATCGCACAATGAGCGCAGCTAAAGTGTGCTTGGCGCACATGAAGCAAATTGGAGCAGAGCAATCGACTCGCATGACTGCCATAAACTGCGCATCAATGTTGCTTAATGGCGCTGCTTAACTGACAAACTGACCTCCAACGCACGTAGTTGAGAGAGACTCTAATATATAGGATTGAGTCGTTTCCCAGAACAAAAACTGTAGGCATTCGGTTCATCGAATAAAAAAAAAAACAGCATAAGCCGCAAGGTAAAAACGTTTTTATCTAAGCCATGAAAGGCCAACAAGCACTTTTGATTGACAGGCACATTCAATTTGTGCGTCGTTGGTATTTGGCCCTTCAGTCCTTCGGCCCTTCCAGCCGTACTTGCCACAGTGGCTCCTTGGGATTGTTTGGCTACACTGTTTTTGCCTTTAGACGGAGAACTAAGAAGCTAAGGCAAGTCATTCACAATAGAAGAACGCACAAGTATTTATGCAACGTGTCGGAATGGGACTTGCTATATGAGCATTAGCCTCCTCTCTCCCACTCTCTCTTTCTCTCTCATATGTCGGAGAGAAACTTCTTTTGTATCGCATTTCAGTTGTCATTTGCAGTCTGAATGACTTTGCGAATTCAGATATCGATATGACCTATTCATTGAACTGAAACAGCCAACAACAATGCCATGAATTACAAGTGCTGACTAGCAGCAGATGGCACTCAGTGGCTTAAGTCCTTCAAACTTGGCGCTAAGTTTCTATGAAAGTGCAGAGCGTGCACAAAAGTATTAGACACAAGCACCTGACATATCCCATAGCTCAAAATTTAAGGCAGATCTAAGCTTAAAGTCGACAGATATGTACATTGAGGCGTATCTCTAATATTCAGCTAATTAAGTGCCAATTAGAGGCCAGTTCGAAAGCCCATGTGGCACAGAGCCAATTATACATACGTGCGTGTGTGTGTGTGTGTGTGTGTGTGACTTTTGCCATATTTCATATTTTGGCAATAGATGCGAGGCGTTGCTTGGAAATTTGATGCCTGGCACCAATTGAGCTTTGTGCCTACGAAAATCTGTTCGCCATTTCCCGCAGACCTCAACGTGCGTGCGATCTAATAGCTTAGTTTGCGCGCGTGTGTGTGTGTGTGTGTGTGTGTGTGTGTGTGTATTGAAATCCTTTTAACGCCATATCTAAAATTTATGTGCTTGCCAAATTGAATTATTGTGCAAACTCAATTTTGCACAAAATGCGACCGAGCGGTTTGCTTTCAATACACGCACACACACTCAAACAGAAAGAGAGAGAGAGGGAGAGGAAGAGAGCGTTTGGATTGTGCCACGCCTATTAATTTAATGGGCGTGTGACTTGTAGCACATGTATTTAACTTCAGGGTGTGCTCGACCAACTAGATTCCATTCGATTACATTAAAAGTGTGTCACAAAATCATTCATTCATTTAAGCATGCCCTATATGGATTTGTTTGCCTAATATACCTGCCGCAGCTCGCTTACAGGGTATTGCACATTTTGAATCAAGCTCTAATTAAAAACAGATATATTTTTTAAAATATTATATATTACTCAAATAAAATATTTATTGAAAATTTTGTGGCGTTTGAAATTATTCTATAAAATTTGTTTCAAGCGAATTCAAGTCTATTCCGCAGTTGACTTGAAAATGAGATAATACTCTAATGAAAGCGCCTATTTTATAGCTAACGAACTTTTCCGCTTAGCTGCAGGGATGAAGAATAACAGAAATTTGCTCGTCCTTTCAGGCTGTCGCAGTTCTATTTGTGATTTATGGGCTTTGATGTAGCTTCCGGGCGCACCTACATATGTGTAGGCAAAAGCACTGAGGATTTTTGAAAAATGTACTGGGTGGGAGTTGAGCTGAGTTGAGCTGAGCGAAGGCGACATTTGTTTCTTAACAAATGGCTGCCCTAATGAGCAAACATCAATCACCTGGCATTGTGACCAGCTGTAAATAATAATAATCAAAATCATAATCATAATCATAATCGATGTCCCGACCAATGAATGTGAAATGAATACGAAATTATCGACGCTCGGCTGCTGCTCGGTGACAGACCGTCTATGATGATTATTGTTATTGTAACTCTCATCAGGCACACGCTTACGGCTTATTGATGCGCGTGTGTGTGTGTGTGTGTGTATGTGTATGTGTGCTTGGTTGAGTGATTAAATACGAGCATGCGTGAAAAATCAAATTTCCCTCTACACCTGCTCAATTATGATATACTTATGTACATTTAATAACAATTTAACTTAAATTTTATGGCAAAGAAATGTTTTTTTGATGAACATTTTTTTGCAAGCCAACTTTTTTCTATTATAACACAATATGAATTCTAGCAAGTATATTAATTTCCATGGATATTTTCCAATAGTTTAAAGAAGTATAATGAAATTTCAAGGTTTCCCATTTGTCAGAATTCTAGGAAACTTTTCTAGCTAATTTATAAGCTTTCTCAACTTTGTCTAAGCGAAGGCGATTTTTGGCTGAAATGACTTTTATTATTTTTTTTTCCTCTAAATTGATTTGACACGTGAACGTAATTCAATTGGAAAATAAAGTTTCTCTTATTTTTTGTTAAGGAAAATCTTATGAAAAGTTAAGTAAATTTTTGTAATAATTGTAATACCATGAATTGCTTGCAAATTTTCATGGCTGGCTGAGCTGCTAGCTGTGCATCCTAATAGAAATATAAAATTACGCATAATCAAGAGCCAAGGCAGCAGAAACGGGAGCAGAAGCAGAAGCAGGTGCCGATGCCGATGCCGGAGGCCGGAAGAGGAGGGTGGCCATTGAGGCGTTACAAATTTGCTACCATATCACTTAAGAATCTGGCCTCAATGTTTGCCCCAAGTTAATTTTAACGCACAGTTTGCTGCAGCCACCGACGGAGTGTGCGAGCGTGAGTAAATTCGTAGATATTTCGCCAAGAATAATGTTAATTTTTTGGCTTCTTGGGCTTAAAATCAGAAAGTCACTTGGGCAGATGGGCCAACAAGTGAACATAAAATGCGAGCAGTAATAGAAAATGGTTGTGTAATGGGCGTGAGTACTCGTAAATCTGTAAACAGCGCATCGGGCACGCACGGCGTATACGTAATATGAGAAAATAATTGCTGCGTAGCCAGCGACGGCGACGGCGACGGAGACGACAACAATGCGACTAAATTGCTTTTCAAACGAGCAAACACGCCCCCCAAAACAGCAACACAACAACAGAAGCCATGCTGAATCGGCAAAAAAGAAAAAAGATTTTAGAAAATAACCACAAAATGATTTAATTTAACTTTGCTTTTACTCGAGTCTCTCTCTATCTCTCTCTATCTCTCTCTGTCTCTCTCTCTCTCTCTCTTTCTCTCTCCTTCTCTCCATCAAATGGACAAACAAATTTGTGAAAGCCTGTCCTTATACTGATCGGCTCAGGTCAATGCCAAATCATCTTGCCGGGCCAGAAGTGAAAAGCCAAGTAATAAATCGTAATCAAACAATTGACCAAAAAAGCTTAAATTGATATATTGAAACTAAAATGCGGTAAATTACCAAAGTTCGTAACTGTTTCCACAGAGTCCAACCCGACTCCGACTGTGTTCAGGTGCTCGCTTGAAAGAGCCGGTAATAAGAGCATCCCATGGCAGACAGACAGAACCTGCAACTGTTTTTATTGCTTGCCTAGCCCCGGGCACACAAAAAGTGTCGCAAAACCCAGAGCAATGTGTCGGGGCTTTCCCTTTACCTTTACCTTTACCTTATGAGTCCTCTGCTGAGTGGGGGATGTGTGTGGCAGGTATGCCTTGTATGCATATGAGACATTTGTCAAGCTTGTTTGCGTTCGCCTGCGGCTCTGTGGAAGGCAGCAGCTGTCACTTTACATATTTCATACCCTCGGACGCCGAGATGAGGATGCCGACGATGCCAATTCCCAGCTGATTTTTAAGCCATACAAATTTGATTAGTCACGAATGCAAACGGCAGAAATAACTATGTGTGTGTGTGTGTGTTTGAATATATACAAATATATATTCAGTTTTCTAGGGTATTTCGCGTGCGACGTGTGTGGTTTGGCATTGTCATTTTGCGTAGAGCTCTACAAAAGCAGTTTGTCACATTGCACAAATCCTTGGATCTCAACAAAAATAGCAACGCCAGCTGCCAGTGGTACTAGTCCAACCCAAAGGGCGTGCGACTGGCGTGCTTTTAATTGCTGCTTGCAACTTATGTTGCGCCTCTGCGCCCCTCATTCATTCTAGACTATATACATATATACACATATACATATTGTGCAACCTTTCAAATGCCAGTGTAAACCAAAAAAACAACTTTGTTTTGACTGCATTATTTGGGGCAGCCGCAAATTTAATTGCAACTTTGCTCATTGTTTGCTGTCAGTTACTAAACTTTGTTGCATATTGTTGAAATTGTGTAATTGTTAGTGAATAGTTAAATAAACTATACTCTGTTTAGTTTGCTCATTTCATTACCGCGAACTGTATTTAATTTGAATACTTTAGAATTCAACTTTAATTAAATTTAAATATTTATTTATATTTATATAAATATATATTTTTTTTTACTAATTGAATTATTTTCTCTATTACAGTTCGATCTGACTAAACAACACTCAACTTAAAGGCAGGACACTGCAGCTCAGCTACACAGTTGCTCTGAGTACCATAAGAGGTTAATACGCGCGAGTGTGTGTGTGTATGTGTGTGTGAGTGCCTGTGAGTGTGTGTGTGTGTGCTGATTGATGCAAAACTTTGTGGTGGTATCACATTAATTCTGGGTTGTGGATAGCGGATAGAAAGTAATTAACTAATATTATTTTAAATTGAAAAAGTTTCACAAACGTCTGATGGCACAACGAACTGATTGATTGATTGATTGATAGTCGATATTGTGAAAGGAAAAGTTTTGTGAAGTTTGGGAAACACAGCAGCTCGTCCGCAATTGCAGCTGAGCGCCGCAGCGTTGCAAGGTGCGCGGCTCACAGTGCTCTGCGGATGCATTTCATTTGGAAAGGGGCCCGACAAAGACAATACGGAGGGTTTACGGAGTGCTTTGGCCCGTTTACGCAACAGAACGGGCCCCTCAATTCCACAGCCGCAACCCACTCCGCCCGCCTCGCCATTGCCCTCCACCTCCAGCGGCAGCAGCAGATACACGACCAACGCCCAACAGCTGCCGCCCACTAGCCCGCTCACCGGACCACGCCCTCAGCAACAGCACCCGCATCCACACGCCAAGCCCACACCCCACAGCACTGAAGAAGGACGAGGAGTAGGCGGCGCACGCATCAGAGAATCAGTCGCTGATGGTAACCACATCAATGGCCTCGCCTATCATGTAAGTAAACTGTAATCTTTTGTACTTAGTAGGTATTGTGGCATGTAGCTCCGCTTCAAGCATAAAACACCAAATCGGCTTCATATATATATATGTATATATATAAATATACATATATACATGAATGTATATAATTACATTACATTCTCCGAGCAGGGAATGACTTACACCAGATCATCCGATCTAGAGCTGTAATTAAGCTAAATGTATTTGTTAGCTGAGAACACAGAGAGCACTAGAGTAAATATAATATTATAGTTAATATACGACTTCAAATAAGCTTTATTTAATCAGAAATCATTTTTCATAAATATACATCATTTATAGCTTGATATGTATAAATTCTCAAGGAACACAAATTGTGCAAACTGCCAAAGACATTTTTCTCTGATCAGCAACGTCTTCTGCAGACATCAGTGAATAATGACCTCAATGATATATAAGCTAAATAAATGTTAATTTAAAAATTATTATAATGTAGAGTTTAAAACTTAGTTGCATATAAATTTGTTTAATGTAAATCTAGATCAATGAGAAACTTAGATTTATTTAAATATATAATAAAAATAAATCATATAAATAAATATATAAAAATTAAAATAATTTAAAATATAAATACAGTAAAATTAAAAATATGATTTATTTTTATTATATATTTAAATAAATCTAAGTTTCTCATTGATCTAGATTTACATTAAACAAATTTATATGCAACTAATTTTTAAATTATTGATTTATTTATTTACTTATATATTAATTAATTAATTAATTAATTTTTAAGTGTATATAATATTTATTTATTTTTTATTTATATATTTATTTATTTCTGTTTATTTATCATTTATTTTTTATACCAATTTATTGATTTTACAATGAAACGAATTTTCATATATTATTTTCATTATTTTAAATTAATATAAACAAACAATTGCACTTTTAAGGCAGTTAAAACTTGACAAGAAACTGCCAAAATTATTTAAAAATTACAAATTGTCTTAAATAATAAGATTTAATTGGAATCCATAAAAGTTGCTTTCGATATTAAATAGTTGAACCTGTTCAAGAGCAGACCTCAGCTGCTGCACTATGTAAAATTTTTACTGATATTAATATCTGCTGTAATTTGATTCGAAGCGGCTTTATGGGTTGGAGAATTGTATGGAATGCGCGTTTTTTATGTTGTTGAGAGGGCAACAGCGTTAAAAACAAAAGCAATTTAATTGCTTAACAACATTTTAGCATTAGACTTAATTGAATCGTCGAGCCAAATAATAAGTAATACGGCTGGGTGAAGGGGCGAGCGGGCACTCCAGGTGCGCCGCGCTGCCAAGCAGACAGCTGAACAGGTGAATATTAAGCATCAGACATAACATGTTAATGAATTTTAATGAGAAATAATGAGAATTGCTTGCCGTGCCAGATGAAAAACTCATGCATTCTAATAGGACAAACCACTTCAAAAAGCGACGCCTGGTCGAGGCACAGGCGGGGGCACTTTGCAGCGACAGTTTTGGTTTTTGCAACTCAATTATAGAGGTTATTGCGCACAGAGAACAATGGTACAAGGTGTGTGTGTGTACATATGTCAGAGAGTTGAGAAGAGTTGGCGAGCATATGTTAAGTTGTCGACATTAAAGTTTTTTCGCCTGGCCCCAGGGCAAACACAATATACTGGCACAGCAAGAACAGGAAATGAGAAAAAAAAAAGAAACATGTTGGCAACATTCACAAATATATTCAAATATACGTATATATGTATGTGTGTGTATATACATATATACTTTCAATGCATTCTCTGTTTCAAGTCACGTTCCGAGCAGCGCACAAAAGTATGCTAAAATCAAAATGATTTCACTTTTCTCTTTGTGATTTCCGTTTGTGTCTTGGCATTAAAAGTTTATCATCTCAAGTTTTGCCTGAACAACATTTTACAACAGTTAAAAAAAATGTCAGTTTAAAGTTCTGTTCTGGCTGTGGCACACTTTGTTCCAGCTGCGGTCTTTTATGTTTCGACTCATTCAAATATTTCATGCAAACTCTAATTAAACTCAAGTTACTGCAGAGCCCATGTTGATAGAGACATTTTATTGACAACTGCAGACAAGCTGTAAAAACAAAGCGAAATAACTGAATGGCTTCTCAAACACTTCAAGCTGTTCCTGGGGCACACGCCCCTTGAGTGCCTGCCTAAAAGGATAAACGCATTAATCAAGAGCATAAATAATTGATGAGACAACTTTTGGCCTTTTGAGAGGAGTTAAACGAATTCAATGCTTAAGCAAATTGCATATTATAAAAGATATAAGAATAACAACTAAAGAGAGTAAAATATGTAGAAGCTGTTATGTCTAAATATCTAACAGATACAACTTCCTATAAAATTGTCTCTCAAATTTATCATTTCAAACGAAATCCTGTCTTTGTAACATTCTTTGATATTTAATGTAGGCTAACTCCTGATATAATAAGAATTCGCTGCGCCTTTTTTTTTTACAGAAATTTCTGCTTCTCATTTCAAATTCTCATCTTCAACTCAAAGTTGACTTAGATTCAAGATTAGATTAAAGCCAACAATAGTATAGTATACTCACCCATATATTTCGGCATGCTCTAGCACTTTTATTTATATTCATTTACAATCCGCATGAAAATCCGACCAAAAATGTAAATCATGAATATTTGTAGTCGAATCTATTGTGGTTCCTGTCACGTGCTGCCTGCAATTGGCTAGGGCGACAGCCAAGTCGCTGTGGCAAGCGTGGCTAATGAAATTGGAATTTGGCATATTGTTTTATTCGTTTCTTGAATGGAAGAGGGAGCTGAAAGCCCCAACCTGATTGTAATTACCTGTGCGAAGGCAAGGTTGAAATTCCGGTTTGCGTATTTCGCAAGAAACTGAAGTAAATTGATTTAATTGATTAGCGTAAATTTTAATGAAGCTAATTGAAATGACAATCAACGCGGCAACACCTCAATAGCTGACAGCCTGCAAGCCATCAATCGCTTCGCGCCCATGGCCATAAATCTGTCCCCAGCGCCATTCGCCTGTCAAGCGAATTTATTATGCATATTTTATATAACCGACAGGAAGACAACAACAATCACCTGTGACACCTGCCCTAAATAAGCGCCAATAACTGCTGATGCAGCACTAGTTGCCTCTGCTGTTCACATGCCATCCATAACCATTAGACGCGTCTCGCACTTAATCAAAGCTGCTGCTGCGTAAAGGGAAACTGATCAAATAAAAACTGGAATTTAGCACCTGTAATACAGTACATGTCACTGCAAAAAAAACAACTTAAATTGTCACCTTTGCGAAGGGTAAATGCGTGGTGGAAGAGAGTTTGCTTTGATCCCGTTCCTGTGCGAAGGTGTTCAAAAGGCTGAAGCACTGCCTCAGCCAATTGGCTGTTCCTTTGATTTATTTGATTGACGGCTGCAGCACAAGTTGACGACAGCTCTTCAGCCCTCCATTGACAAGTCCCAAGCCCAAACGGGCTGAGCTACAATTTGTCTTGCGAGGTGAAAGCTTGTAACAAGTTGAGAAAACGAAGTACACTTGAAACTAACTAACCAATATTTGGCCTCACAATTAGGGCTTCTCTTACTGCTATGTATATAATATATTCAGGTCCAGTCTCTGCTCTGTGCTTTATGGTCCGACTGTAAATTGATTTCTTGGCCAGACTCGAGCACTCATCCTTGCTTTTGCATGCAAATTGACATGCTTTTGAGATTTATTGGCATAAATTATAATGAAATAAAACATGTCTTGAGTGCGCTGATGATAATCATGGCGGGGCTGAGTTAATTGACGGCACATTAAATGGTAATACACAAAGTTGTTTTCTGGCCCCGAGTCGCGTAATTTGTTTGTGCCGAGTGCTTCAAAACGGAAATTGAATTTTACAAACTTTGGCCAGGGCTCCTACCCCACGAGGGGTAGCAATTAATACTGCCTCCTCCAGGTCGCCTGGTCGACAAGGGGCCGAAAGGCTTTGGGCTTGAGTGTGTCCTGTAGCGAGCTAAAGTTAGTATAGACTCGTTCGGGTCGATAGCGATGCGTCAGCTGGGAAACCCAAAACCAGAAAACTTTCTATGTACATCGAAGGAATATGAAAACAAGAGGCAGGGAAATGCAGGCAAAGCTGTTGATGTTGCTGTTGTCGCTGCCACTGCCGTTGCCGTTGCCGTTGCCGTTGTTGTTTCCGAGTTTGAGCGGCTGTTTCTGTTGCTGATGTTGCTTTTCGTTGTCATTGAAGTGTTTTAATCAATTCTGATTTAATTTTATGCCCAATTAAGTGTGAAAAGCGTTTGATGTTGGGCACGAGCGCATTCCGTCTTTCACTCTCACTCTGACTCTCGCAGCGTGCCTCTCGGCAGCGTGTGCCGAGAGGCACGCAACCGTGAGCATTGAATATGCCCAGCTATGGCCCCCAACGATATGGGGCAAACGATTTGGATGCCACGCCACCGGAAGACATCCATACATAGCTGCAGCTCGGTTCACTACCCATGACGGTCTATTATGAAAGCACTCACTCACACAACCACACTCACAAACACACACATGAATAACATTGTCATCAGAGCTTCCCACAAGCAAGTCACACTTAAATAAGTTTTTGATTATAAGTAGATGTTGCTGTTGTTGCCGTTGTCTCTCATTCTCTTTATTTCTCTCTCTCTCGCTCTCTCGCTCTCTCTTTGTCTATCTGCACCTGTAATATCTGCTTCTGCTTCATGTATTCTCTGCGCATATATATCTATTATATAAGATTCTGCTCGTCAACACACGATGGTAGATGCTTCTAGTTGTTGTTGGCCTGTACTATTTCTTTAACCATGGTTCAAACTCTCTTCTTATGACAGAAACGAAAATTGCTGGCTAAGCGTTATCCAATAATCTTTATCAACAGCAACAGCAACAACAACAACAACAATATCAGCAGCCCGACTCGGCCTCGACCCCAAGCATTTTGGAAGCATTAGTCTATATGACAGCCGATCCGATATCGTTATGCTTCTGGATATGTCTACAGGTAACCAACCACCACAGCCTAAAGCCTAATATATAATATATGAAAATGTTAAGGATCAAGGACTTCAAGTATCTTTAAATTAGCCTTGTTAGCACTGTGGCAGCACAGGAGCTGTAATTACCCACGCAATTGCAGCAACTGGGAACCTGAGCAATATATGTACGAGTTTATATAAACACATATACATACATATATGTTTCTTCTTGCGTTAGGTAAAGTTTCATGATGTGCGCTGCGAGATTTGGTTCCTAAGGGCGAGTTTGCTTGCATACGCACAGGTGTGTTTGGGCCATAAAGCAATTTCGTTGAAAATTTACGAGCCTCCAACTTGACGCTGCGATGGCGATGGCAACGGCAACGGCAACGGCAACGGCAACGGCGACGACGACGACGGTTTAGGGTTATGGGTTTGCTCACTGGACACCTTGGGAAGTTATGGCTTTCATCTTAGGAATTCATTTAACATGAAAGCTTTAACCTTGACCAACGTAGCTCAAATATGTCCTTGACAGAAATTCTTCGGCGCATCTTTGATAAAATACATTTTTTTTTATTCGATTTAGATACATAGATTAATTTCGTTATACATGCTTGTGATTTTGGGTGTCGGGAGATTGTCGTAAGGCTCAAGCGTTGGGGATATAGCTTGAACAAGGGCATCCCAAAAATGAATATGTTTAAAATTAAAATTAACTGTGTGTAGTGTCTGCATGTAGACGATTGGCAATTATCACCAATTCTTGTGTTCAATTATTGCTGATTCACGATTCATTGATTTGTGTGTATGAGTGTGATATTACGTGTACTCTTTTCATACTTTCTGGAGCGTGTTTAGTGGTCGTCAGTTGTGTAAAATGCTCACTTTGAATTTCCTAAATTCATGTAACAATATTTCACTTTGTTGTATCTGTGTGGATGAACTTATATGGATTGCAACAACTACAAACTAATCTTAACTGTAACGAGTAACTAGAATTCTCACTGGCGCCGTCAGTGGATCTGATCTGATTTGACTACATTAGACCAGCTCAGCCCAGCACAGCGCTTGGAAGGACAACCACCTTTTCAGACCTCTGCCTACTAATTGTTGCACACACACTGGCGTCATGCTGCGCACAAAAACGCATCGCTTGTCGTTTGAAATTTGGTTAGCATGTGGAAAATTTTTTAAGGCTTTCCATATGTGAGTAATTTTTTTTCTTTCTTTTTTAATTTATCCTAATATTATCAAAAGATTTGGTTAGAATTTGATTGTGGTGAGTCATTTTTATGCCAAAATGAGCCTTAAAAATTAAAACGCTGACACTTCTCAATCTGCCAAAATGGCCAGCGTTTTCAAGTAGTAGGCAGGGCAGTGGATCCGAGTCCCAAAGTTAGTTTTTTTTGTTTTTTAAACTGAATTTTCACTGATATCAAAAAGATCGAGTATGAAAAGATAACTAAAAACGAATTCCTTTGTTAGTTGCCTTGCGCTTACGTCGAGTAACGAAAAGCATCCGATGGCTACCCAATATCACAGCAATTGGGTTTTAAGTCTTTCATGTTATACATATGATCGGAATGGCCTTAACGTTGCTCGCGCTTTTTTGCGAGCATGTTTTCAGTTTCAAGCTATTTCTGTAGGTTATATTATTTTTGGTTATTACTCTCTCCACGCTACGGCTGCGCAACAGTCCCCAAAACTGCATTTGATGTCTGTTTGTGTTTTTGTGTGTGTCTTGTGGGTCTATGTATGTGTCTCAGATGGAACTAAATTAGTACACGATCAGCAAGTTGTTCTCGTTAAATCCTGCTGAGTGTCCTGCATTGCGCACTATAAAATTGGATCCATCGAAGTGCATGCGCTTTTCATTGCGACTGCAAGAAAAACAAAATTAAATATATATATATATAGGAAATATCAAAGTGTATACGCACCGCAAAAATAGATGCGAGGTCTTGCCCAAGGAGGCGGTGCAGTGGATGCCCAGAGTTGTTAGAGTGACCGATCCATTGCCAGGACTGGTGCGAATGAGCCCCTTGTTGTGTTGGCGAGTCACCTTCACCAGGCCATCGGCGGCTTGAATAATACGAAAACCATTGATGTCGTACATCTCAGTGCCGTCGTCTGCGCAACTGTAGGATGACTTTGCAATGACCTCCTGTGCATCCGGCACAAAAGAGGGACCGTGGCGTGAGTCGCTGTTGAAAGTGTGGAGAGTGTTTAGTATGAGAGGAATCTCCTAAACAGTGTAGCTCTCACTCATAAAACACTGCCAGAGTGTAGTCCTTGGTCAGGTCAGTGAAAGTGTCGGTTGTGGTGCGTGTTCCAGCGGTGTCAACCAGATAAATCAAAGCACAAGACTCGCTAGTGAAGCTCACACCCTTGTACCACATTTTGGCATAGCGACTGTAACGCCACCAAAAATAGCTTTAAAAATTCCAAGCATAATCATCTTAGTAAACTCACACAAAATTGTTCGCCTTCATGCCATCATATGTCACTATTTCCACCTTGGAGCCGCTCTGCAGAATCCGACCATTGGGATGGATTAGAGCAGAGTTTGTGCCGTTGCGAGACAATGAGACGGCCACCATGCTGCGCTGATTCAACACGCGCACTGCCTTGTCCAGAGTCATATCAATTCTGTAATTAATAGTTAGTTGTCTCACTGTCTTCTAGTTCACGGATTTATACACTTACCTTACTCCCTCACGCAAGCGTAGCTGAATAGTGCCATTTGACATGGCAATCGGTCCGGAGCCAGGACATGGCGGTGGTGGTGGTGGATTATTCTCAAACTCAAAGGTGCGAGAGCTAACGCGACCCAAGGCATGAGGTGGAGGCGGCATAGGCGATGGGTACTGCTGAGTGTGGTGCATTTGTGGTTGTGGTTGTGGCTAATCGGAGATTAGTGTTAGCTAATCTATTAAATATTGTGAGGGGAATTTACTTACCTGACAGTAGGCACCGCTATTGTCATACCCAAATGGCCCTGCGAAGCGAGCTGTCAACGACTTAGTGCTGAGAACTAGTGGCTCCAAGTCTGCAACGGCAGTGAGCAGCGGCTGCGACTGGTGCATGCCCATTCCAATAGCACGATAGGAGCCGGAGGCACCTATGGCATTCGTCTGGCTAGAGCATTCTTTAGCCAGCACTGAAGTATTGGTGCCCACACTGGCACTGCCGCTGTTTAGCGACAAGCTGCTCAAGCGAGCTGATAGCGACGCTGCCGCACCAGGCAAACGTACCGACGACTGCTGCAAATTGAATAAGAATTGAACATTATGAATATATATGTAAAACTGACTATAATAATAATTTGGCAAGCCCACATATAGTTGACAGTGCAAACATCAAACATCATTTTAGCTGTCAAACTCCTAATGGTTGTTATATAAAAATTGACAATTGGAAACGTCAAACGATTTGTGCCACTACCCAAGTGGAAAAAAAAGAATGGTACACATGAGTATATATCTTATAGCAACGAAATAATATCTGCACAATCAAACAGACTGAACGGATAATGCACAAAAATAAAATAAAATGACGTTGCCTAAGTTTTCAATTGATGACATGCATGAAACATCAGAATAAAAAATATATACAACAATGAATTGAAAGTTTTCTGGAGAGACTTACCGGCGATGGGTTGTTGTTAGTGTACACCGAGCGTTGGCGCACGCCATTCGGGGCTTTAGTGGGCGAGCGTAAGATGTTGTTGATCTTGTCGTTCGTCTGGGCACGCGACAAAAAATCTTCGGCATTGAAGATGCCCACACGGCCGCTCTTCGGAGTGACAATGGTCTCCGGCTGCTGCTTGGCCTCGTCGCAGGCAGCGAGCTGGCATTGTACCTCCTTGGTGTTCGGTTTTGTAACTGGAACCATTTTTTCTTTCTTCGTTCGATGTATTCTTGTGACTAAATTAATTACAGTTACACTTTAATGGGAACGGAGTTGCACGCGGGGATAGGAATGCGAAAAACCAAAGATTGCTCGACACAACGACTCAGAGAGAGGAATTTAATTTTTACTTTTTTTATTTTATACTTTCAAGAGCTCTGCTCACTGCGAAAATTTGTGAAAGAATGACTTTCCACTGAAGTTGCTCTTTGGCTAGTCATCTTTTACCGTCGCCTACTTCGATACAAAACAAATCCGATCAAATATGTGTTGGAAAGCGCACTTACATAACCAACACTAGTAAGCAGCACATTGACTGTCATAATTAATTACAGATTTATATTAAAATAATTGAAATCGTTGAATTGTTGATTAATTTCAAATAAAGCACCAAAATCACATTTATTTTTGTTCTCAAGTGTGACCAGATCCCTGAGAAACTTGTGTTCTATACAAATACTAATTTTGACGTAAAAGCCATCATACTGAAAAAATACTTTGACGTCAACGGTAAAATTTAAAAATATCCCTGTGCTTTTTTTTTAACTTTATACATTTTTTATTCCTTCATAAATTCTATATTTCTTAATATTCTCACAATAATAAAAGTAAAAAATAGTATTATTTTATTATTTATTTTTATTTTCGTACAATAATTTTGTTATACATGCTCTTGAATTTTGGGTTATGTGAGATGTGAGATCGTCATAAGGCTCGCAAATCTCGTTAAGCCGCCAAGCGCAAAAAGACAAGAAATGTGTTTGACAGGTTTAAATCACATAGGCCAAAAATATTTTAGATATATACATATGTACTATGTATATACTTACATATATTATATGATGACGTGTATTGTGTAGTTGTTGTCAACACTAATACATTTTCTTTAACATGTATTTAATAATTTCTCGCTTTCCTTTTAAGTGCTTGTAAATATACGTTCTCATGTGTGTTGAATGGTCTATCTTTTGCAAAATTCAGAATGCAACCTTATTTCACTTTGATGTGTCTGTGCGAATGAACATGGCCGTAGCATCACAGAGACTACAAACCAATCTTATCTTCGTAGTCTTCTGTTCGGACTGACGCTCTGAGGGATCGGAGCAGATCTTCAGACCACTGCCTACTAATTGTAGCACATACACATATCGCCGTGGCATAGTGTTTTGTAATTTTGATACATGTGTAAAATTTGTTTAAAGTTTTTCTCAAAGTGAATTTGTGTAATGTCTGTTCCTTTTTTTATGTTTTGCTTTTAGGTGTAAAATATTGTAAAATATTGTTAAAATTTGCATGAATAAGTATTTTTAAAATGCTAACCCTTTTAAATTGGTCAAAATGGTCAGCGTTTACAAGTATTAGTGAGGGCAGTGGACATTTGTCCAACATTGTTATTTCCCATTCTCACTGATATCAAATAGGTTGAGTATGAAAAGATAACAAAAAACCAATTCCTTGTTAGTTGTGTTGCGTTACGCTTACGTCGAGTACGGAAAGACATTCGAGATTTGCCTAATGATCGAATGTCTTTTCTCACGCCCAATGTATACCTATTTCCCTTTTTCTTTTCCCCCCCTTTTGTTTGATGTATACAAAAATTTTCCCACTCGACTCTACGGCATCCCAGCGGCCAATTAAATGATGTCTGTTTGTGTCTGTGTCTTATATCTAAGATGGAACTAAGTTAGTACACGATCAGCAAGTTGTTCTCGTTAAATCCTGCTGAGTGTCCTGCATTGCGTACTATAAAATTGGATCCATCGAAGTGCATGCGCTTTTCATTGCGACTGCAAGAAAAATAATATTAAATATATATATAGGAAATATGAAAATGGATACGCACCGCAAAAATAGATGCGAGGTCTTGCCCAAGGAGGCGGTGCAGTGGATGCCCAGAGTTGTTAGAGTGACCGATCCATTGCCAGGACTGGTGCGAATGAGCCCCTTGTTGTGTTGGCGAGTCACCTTCACCAGGCCATCGGCGGCTTGAATAATACGAAAACCATTGATGTCGTACATCTCAGTGCCGTCGTCTGCGCAACTGTAGGATGACTTTGCAATGACCTCCTGTGCATCCGGCACAAAAGAGGGACCGTGGCGTGAGTCGCTGTTGAAAGTGTGGAGAGTGTTTAGTATGAGAGGAATCTCCTAAACAGTGTAGCTCTCACTCATAAAACACTGCCAGAGTGTAGTCCTTGGTCAGGTCAGTGAAAGTGTCGGTTGTGGTGCGTGTTCCAGCGGTGTCAACCAGATAAATCAAAGCACAAGACTCGCTAGTGAAGCTCACACCCTTGTACCACATTTTGGCATAGCGACTGTAACGCCAAAGAGATTAGCTTATATGGAACTAATAATAATCATTCATAAACTAACACAAAATTGTTGCCCTTCATGCCATCATATGCCATAATTTCCACCTTGGAGCCGCTCTGCAGAATCCGACCATTGGGATGGATTAGAGCAGAGTTTGTGCCGTTGCGAGACAATGAGACGGCCACCATGCTGCGCTGATTCAACACGCGCACTGCCTTGTCCAGAGTCATATCAATTCTGTAATTAATAGTTAGTTGTCTCACTGTCTTCTAGTTCACGGATTTATACACTTACCTTACTCCCTCACGCAAGCGTAGCTGAATAGTGCCATTTGACATGGCAATCGGTCCGGAGCCAGGACATGGCGGTGGTGGTGGTGGATTATTGTCAAACTCAAAGGTGCGAGAGCTAACGCGACCCAAGGCATGAGGTGGAGGCGGCATAGGCGATGGGTACTGCTGAGTGTGGTGCATTTGTGGTTGTGGTTGTGGCTAATCAGGGATTAGTGTTAGCTAATCTATTACATATTGTGAGGGGAATTTACTTACCTGACAGTAGGCACCGCTATTGTCATACCCAAATGGCCCTGCGAAGCGAGCTGTCAACGACTTAGTGCTGAGAACTAGTGGCTCCAAGTCTGCAACGGCAGTGAGCAGCGGCTGCGACTGGTGCATGCCCATTCCAATAGCACGATAGGAGCCGGAGGCACCTATGGCATTCGTCTGGCTAGAGCATTCTTTAGCCAGCACTGAAGTATTGGTGCCCACACTGGCGCTGCCGCTGTTCACCGATAAGCTGCTCATACCAGGTAATAGCGACGATTCACTAGCCAAACGTGCCGACGACGGCTACATAGTTCATATAAATTTTTGAAACTTTTTTTAATGTTTGATTTCCGAACATTAATACAGCGGACTTACCGGCGATGGGTTGTTGTTGGTGAACACAGAGCGTTGACGCACACCACTCGGAGACTTATTGGGTGAGCGAAGGATGTTGTTGATCTTGTCATTGTTATGAGCACGCGACAAAAAGTCTTCGGCATTGAAGATGCCCACGCGGCTACTCTTCGGAGTGACAACGGGCTCCGGCTCTGGATTGGTCTCGTCAGAGGCAGCGAGCTGACATTGCACCTCCTTGGTGTTTGGTTTTGTAACTGGAACCATTTTCTATCCTTGTGACTCAAAACAACAGTTGCACTTAATGGAAACGGAGTGGAACGCGGTGATGGGGATGCGAAAAACCAAAGATTGCTCGACACAACGACTCAGAGAGAGGAATTTAATTTTTACTTTTTTTATTTTCTACTTTCAAGAGCTCTGTTCACTGCGAAAATTAATGAAAGAATGACTTTCATAAGTCATCTTGATTAACATGACCACCGCCTACTTTGCTGCCAAATCAAATTTAAACAGAAAAGTGTTGGACAACTCTCTGAAGCTATTTGTAAGTGCAATAGTTGTTCGAGCTAATGCATGAAAAATGCTAGCATACTTTCAGGCTGAACTCAATTTAAAATGTTTCCACAAAAGAAATCCCATCTAATAGTGGACTTATTGATGCAATAAGTATATATGTATATATATCTAAAAAAAGAGAGAAAAGTGCAGCAAATAGTATTGGAAATCAGCTTTGAGCTGGCAGCTAAATGAAATTAAATAAGCGCTTAAAACTGCAAGAACAGAACAAAATTGTAGAGCAAAGAAATTGTTGCTGGCTGTCGTCAATAAGCCAGAGCTCAAAGCTAAAAGCCATTGAAATATTGATTTCAGTTCAGCTCCAAGCACTATATTTTATATTATATTTTATTTATATATATACTGATTGGATAGGGAAAAACGTCGCCCGCTTAGGTTTAACGCACTTGGCTAAATTTTGTCCTTGCCAATGACAGAGATCATTAGTTTAGTTGCCAAAAATTGATGAATTGCTTAAATTGGCAATATTCATGGCTACTTAGCTATTGCCACCGGCCAAGAACAGGGCCTCCCGTTGGCCAATAGGCGTGTACTTCCGCGACAAGCGCAAGTATTCGAACGTCAATTAGCCAGAGATAATTCATTACGATAAATCCTTCAAGTTGTTGTTTCGCACAAACTGCGAGGCTAGAGACGCCCGTGAACTTCCGCTGGGCCAAATCTGTGACAATTATCGCAATTATTTTCTTGGCCAATTGCAATTGAGTAGCTGCCGCCCTGGCGTTCTGGCACTTTCCTAATGCCGTTGATTTATGGCGCTGCGGCCTGGCCTAATGAGCGCATTGACTCCTTGCAATGTTTGGCCATCGGGCCCACGTCAAAACAGAACAGAATTCACAATTTATTTTTGCCAACAAATTTTCATTATTTTCGCTATTTTAATTTTCAGTTTCGTTTTCGTTTTCGTTTTCGTTTTCGTTTGCATTTGACTTGTCAGCAACATAGAACATATTTATGTGCATTTTATTTTTGGCTCTGCCGCTCATTAAAATACTGTTGCACATGCAGAAAATAAAGTTGTTGGCATGCCACGCCCACGCGTTGCATTGACTCAATTTGAGTAGAATCCAAAAATACTGTTTACAGCATTGCACGTTGCGTGCATTTCAAAATCTCTCTTGCTGAAAATACACATACGAAGGCGGGCAGGTGAAGCGGGAGAAATACGGAAATTCATTTGTAAAGAAGCAAATGTTTTTCATTTAGCCCGAACAAATTGAATAACCTCCTTTTGTGAACACAACATTTGCATATAAACAATATTTTGTTGACAGCATTTTCAATGCTCGGGTGCAAAAGTTTCGGGCTTTGATGGCGCATTTTAGTTTTAATTGCAGCTCTGAGCTCACAATGCTGCTGTGTTCACTTGCCATTGTGCATGCATTTTAATTAACTAGAATGCAAAAAGCCACAAGTTGCCACAAGTCATGAAAAAAAATCATAAATTGCCATTAGTTCTGCTCTTGCCATGATTTATGATTTATGCTCGTCAACTGGGGACACTCTAAACAAGAGTACCTACGAGGCCTGACTCTTCATTAATATTAAAAAGTCACGTCGAATGCATTTCATCATTTGGCAATTGCTTTTTCTCTCAACTGAGTGTAATCCCCAGCTAAACAAATTTTCGTGTATATGTGTAGCCATGTTATGCAATGGAGAGAAAAATAGCATATAGAACTTGTGCTGAAGAGCTGTAAAGCTATTTCCGTGGCGACAAAAACGAATTTATGGCCATGTCAATGAACTCTGCACTGTGCATTGCCTCAGCGAGCATTTTAGAATGGAGATGCTAAGCAGGCGGGAATGAGACTCATGCGGTTGGAATTCATGCGACACGGATGATGCTCTCTGTCCATTGCTGACGTCATATGCATAGTGCGAGCAGGAGGAGGAAGCAGCCAGGGCGATCGTAGGCACTCAGAGTGATAGGGAACTTATGGCATAATTGAAATTGAAATGACTTGAGCTACTTAAAGAACATTTTTAAATGTATCGCATTTTATTTATTTATATTTTTATATTTTTGCAATTAACATTAAAAACAATTACCACAGACGTAAAGCTCTGCCGACAGTTGCTTTTGTTGAAATTAATTGATTGTCAACAGCATCAGAAATGAATATATTTAAATATACTTATAGACGATATAAATAATTGTGTGAATATAAACATAAATATATATTGGCATCATCAGGCAAACACCCTTTGCTTCTATTGAAATATGTTCCCAACTTTTACTCTACTCTATATCAATATAGTAGCTGTCGCTGTCATGTGTCGCCTGGAAACCACATCTTAATGCTCATCAACATTTGCGGCATTCCAGGCATTTTCAGCCGTCTCGATTGTCACTCTCTCAGTTTTTTTCGACCATCATAAATCGCGTAAAGCTCATGAAACTTGAGTGACTTTTGTTTACACAGCCAGTCCAATGGGCGAGCCGAACAAATCCCCCTTCCAAAACATTGAGTCTCGTCGGTTTGTCAAGTGATTCATTGGGATTTCCTGGAGTGGCCACCCCGTGTAGACCAACGCACTTTGTCTGGGGACTGGGTCTCTCTTTCGTGAGCAGTTCACCACCAAAAATAAAGCAAAAGTGTGCCCGAGTGTTACGTCCACACACAAATAGGTGGGACATCAGTTCATCTTTTTTTTAGGTTTGACGTCATCAACTCACAGCTCTGTGCCAAATGCTCACAGTGGCGCACAGATTTCAGCGCCCGCTGTCTATGAGCCCCTTCGGTGCACTTCATAGGCGCCTCTGCGACTGCAAAAGGTGTGTGATGAAAGCAGGAGGAGGAGGCGATGGAGGTGTAGATCTTTCGTAAGATTTAATGTGTGCTGGCGCACTGCCCGTTTGCCAGGCTAAATTTTACGCTTAATTTAAGCGGCAAACATCTGAAGTGACGTTGTCGTTTCTACTTTGATTTTTGTCCCACAAATATAGGTCAGAAAATTCATCAATAATTAATACGTTAGCTGAAAATAATGGCTGATAAATAATTGTGTAAGAATTGAGTGCCGAGCGCTCAAGTTTTAAGAAAATACAAATTCTTCACATTCATTCATTTACAATATATATATATATTTTATATCTATATTTAAAGCATAAGAACAACAAAAATTCCATTCGCTGGGTGCTAAACATTACGATTTGTGAGCTGTCTAATTATCTTACAAAGGTCAAAAACAATGGATGTGTTTATAAATAGGCAAAAGTCATTAATTTAAATACGTATCCTTCAGATTTCACACAGCATACTACTCTATAAATACCGATGATGGTCTTCGACTTCTCCCGAATCTATTCTATATAGATTTCATTTGTGAGATAATTATTCAATTGATTACAATTAAAAAAGAGTGATTTTTTATAGACGTGCCTCTAGGTCTGCACTGTGCACACGCCCACCAAAATCTCTGCTCCAGTTGTCTGTATGGCGTACGGGAGATGGGCAGTGTCTGGGCATAAATCACGCGACTTTTAGTCGGATGTTCCGCCTTCTTTGAATTTGCCTTTTGTTGTTGTCTTTTCTGCTGTCGCTGACATGCTCAATTTTTATTATTATTATTTTGTTTTTTATTTATTTTAAATTTATAACACATGCGCTGCGATTGTGCAATTTGCAAGCTGTCTTCCCGCTTTTTGATATTTTTCGTTTTTTCTGTTTTCTTTTTTCTTTTTCCCTTTCTTTTCTTTTTTGGCAAATGGGCAGCAATCAATTGTATTTATTTCGAGCGGGGGCGACACAGAGGGACCTCAGTCTAGTCACTAACTTCAAGGTGTGTGCATTAATAATGAGTATGACTTCATCGACCAAAGGCAGGCAGCACAAATCAACCCGGTCAAATAGTTTCCGGTACGAATTACGAACCCGAGGGGCATAAACACAGACGAACAGGCGGCAGCAGACTCTGAGACGTTGAGAAATGCCAATTGAGTTCTGGACATGCAAGTTCAATGCACTGCAAGCAGCCAATACAATTGCGGGAGCAGCCATTGTAATGCCAATTGGGCATTAAACGGAGCCAACTAATGTCCGTCTGTTCCCGCTGGCTGGCTGGCTGGCTGGCTGGATGGCTGGCTGTCCCTGTCGCGCCACAGGACCACAAATTGCTGTCGTCAATGGATAAGTTTAGTGCACGCAGCGACAACTAAATGGGTATAATGGAAATAATGTCGACGCAGTCATTGAACGAAATTCCCAACCATAAAACCCAGTCCACACCCGACCCTCTCTGCTCACTTGTAATATCTCTCGTGGCACACAAAACTGTCAGCCCCAACCATTTGTATCTGGGTGGCCGCAGCAACGAAAGACAAACGAAGTAAATTTATAATGTGGCACACACACCTTCTTCAAGCAGACAGCTAAACCCCCGACGTGCCACACAATTGTGCCCTCCCCAAAGGTGGGCTGTGTGTCTTAAAGAAAAGGTGCAACAAAGGATGGGAAATATTATTCTTGAATGTTTCTCTAGTCGAACTGATAGCCGACTCGCTTTAAGTGAGATATTTCCATAAGTGAAAAGTATATATGCTCGCGTTGTCCTTGATCCAGTACAGATAGTTTGTGACTCGAGCAAAACCAGTTGATGCTCCTCTTTCGCAGCCGTAGTTGGAGGTGCAAGAGCAGACTCTACTCAATTGTCCGCTGCTGATGTGCATCAATGCGCTGCCCGAGACGTAGTTGCAAATTGCTTGTGACAATGCTGATGACTTTGCTGGAGGCGAGCATAGTGCCATAGAAACGCTGGCATGCATCAATGGCTATTATCTCAAAGGTGCTGTATTTCAACGAAATTGAAATGTTAAAGTTCCAGTGAGAGGTCAGACCCCAGCCAGAGGCTATGCCCAGCTAGCAGCTCAATTTTCTAGATGCAGGCAATCACAAGTGCATTAATTCAGGCAATATCTTGGCTTAGCAGCCCGATACGATAGTCCGCATGCTGCACAAATTGTGGACTCAACGCCAGCTAGTAAAGCCTAGACGTAAGCACGCTGCATGCAAATCATTAAGCTGACTCAGAGAATCTTTAAGCCAATTACATGTACATACATGTAACTGAACAGTGAGCTGTCGTTCATAGTCATTGATCGCCAATTGTGCTACAGCCTCTAGCTAACTCCCACTGGTTGGTAGATAAGTTCACAGCCATGGTCCAATCCTGCCTCATACAGCACTCAAGGTTTCACTCCCTAAAGCAGCTACATTAGCGATAGCCAGAGCAAAGATTATATGTCAAATTCTAGACATTTTGAATATGATTTGTAATTTCCATGCAGCGCCATATTTTATTTCAATTATGAGCCTATTTTATTTTCTTTCCAAGCTTCAAGATTTGAATCTACTTTGACGGTTTACTGATATTGTTTCAAGTAAAATGATAAAGATGTTTCTTTATGAATTTCATTTATCTAAAAAAAAGTCTGAATAGCTGTCTTAAAAACATATTCTATATAGATTCAAAAAATATTCAATTATTTAAAAAAAAATATTATTAACATTTTACAATTACAGTTTTGTACTATTTGGAAATTTATATATTTATTTATAATTTTGTCACCCCAAAAAAAGAAATGAAATAAAAATAAATACAAATATTATTTATTATTTTAAAAAAATGTAGCTCCTTAAAACTGAATGCACTTTGCATATATATGTATGTGCATAATATTTACATGATATTTGATATTTCCTTTACAATATTTGATTTGATTTCATTTTGAAGCAAGTCTTACATATTTTAGGCAATTTGTCTCGTCTCTTCTCAGCATTTCAGCTGCCTTGTTTATTATGCTGTGGATTGCGACAGCATGACAGCAGAACATTTTCGGGAATATTCCCGCATTTTGAATTCTCGTATACGACGCCTTGGCAGCCGTGGCCTCCTCTTCATATTGGGCACAAGATAATATTTGTTGTATGCAAATGGCTTCCTCAATGAAATTAAATCGACTTTTGCCAGACACTTGTACCTTTATGTTTTTCTCTCACTCTCTCTCTCTCTCTCCCGTTCATAATTTGCCAATTATTGTTGTTCGACTTACTGGGCATATACTTGTATATACTTAAGAGATGTGGCTGAGGTGTGATGAAATCATATATTGGGGCCAGAAAAACAAATGAAAAAAGGAAACTAAATGCCATAATTATAAGATTGTTTAACTTTGAGCTGCTTGGCCCTTGACTGCGTAAATAATAATAAATAATATAATTATGGCCAACTCCTATTTATAGTATATTTTATGTACTCAATACAAGCTTGATTGATTAGATGATTGAATCTCTCTTCAGACTGGGAATTAATTGAAGAGCACACACATTATCACATTCCATATTTATTGGCAAATTTTGTTCATTCATAGAGCTGCTCTAATTGGCTTAGATCTATCTAGTTTTTGACGAGATGCAACGAAATGTTAGTTTTTTCGATTGGAAAATCGGAAATTTTATATGACGCACCCTGCTGGCCATTTTCAATCTGAAATTGTAATTGCTGTCCGAACCCAAATAAAATTTTAAAATAGAAAAAAAAAAGAGTATAAAACCAGGAATGGGGCATGTCGCGCGATGTGCTTTCTTTTTCAGTTTTCATGGCACTGTGTGCGCGAATGACATACCCAGAGGATGTGGAGGAGCAGCGGGTAAGGCTAACACAGCGATTTGTTTGCCATGCAAACATTTTTCGTGTATTTCCAAAGCGCCAAAAGCATGTCAAGGGAGCAAAAGCAAAGCAAAAGCAACGTCAGATGTCAGCGACAACGGCAACTGACAAGCATGCTACAGTTTAACTCATGGAAACTTTAATGCGTTAAGTCAACACACACACACATGCACGCACGCACACATACTGGTATAAAAAAAGTTTTTCTCTCTATAGGAAAAGCCCCCCTAATAAAGTTGTGAGCGTGACCTAGTTTTTAATCGATTTCAATTACTCAACGTATTTTCTGTAACATTTCAATTAACTTTGTTAAAGTAGAAAAAGAAAATACAGAACTAAATCCTTCAGCAGCCTCTCACACACACTCTATCTCTCTCGCTCTCTGCCTATGTAGTCTAATGAGGCTTGGGAGACTACTAGGTAGACTTTACGCATCTATTTGCACAGTTAGGTGGCTCTTGAGTGTCGAGCTCTGAAGTTTGTCGAGACTTGAGCTTGCTTCTTAATCAACAATGAATTGAGGTTAGATAGAGCAACTTGAGCTATTTTTGGTGGCGATTAAAAGGATATATATGTACCTGTTGTTGTTGAGTTTTTATTATTTTCTTTATTTTTTTTCACCTGCCAGCGCGGCATTTGTGTACTTGAAATCTCTGCTGCGAGCCGAAAGTTGTTTTCGTGTCGCTTGTTTTGTTCGCTAGAAATTAACATAAAAATGTCGTCGAATCATGACAGAGACAAAAAAATATGGCCGTTAGCTGGAATTTATGTGAGCTCTTAACGCGTATTTAATTCTATTTTAATGAGCTGGCAATTGAAGGCCTGCCCCGCCCACATTTCTGAATTGCGGTCAACATGTGTCCACTATGCGGAAGTCTAGTTTGAGAGGCCAAAGCCCGATGACCTCTTCAACTGTCTAAAGTATTGCAATGAGCCAACCTAGCTACCCACAGACCCGACCATGCGCCCAGACAGCAGCTAAACGCGTTTTAATTGCCTGCTGGCGGCACTTTTTATTTTCATCTTTGGCAGGCATTAGGATTAGAATCTGAAGTGTCCTTTTTTCGTCATGTTGCAGAGCATCCATTTTATGCTAATTACAGTCGCCGAGCAACCGCGCCAACACCACCAACAGCACCAGTCGAAGTACGCCTGCCCCTGCGCAGTGGCTGTCATTTTTGCCAGGTATAATGGCATTGTGATTGCCACCACCGGCACCAGCCAACCCGCCACCCGAACCACCAACACCAGCACCAATGGTGATGCTACCACTCGTGTTGTAGACGCGCCCATTGTGGCCATTGCATAGATTCTGCTGGCAGGAACGGTAGTAGGTGCGAAATGAGGCGTCCGTCCTAACTCCATTCAGCGTCTGCAATGTGCGTAAATTTTATTTCTGCTCCAGGCGCAATCTGTCTGGCAGTTGATCTGCCATTCATACCCACCGTCGGCTTATCCTGGCAGTCACGTAGAAAGGAAATGACTTTGTTCCCATTATGCTGCAGGCGACACATGTATGAGAAGAGACAAAAAAACCAAAATTAAGGACGAAGCATTAAAAGTTTGCTGAACGAATTAAAAAAAAAATAAAATTCCCAAAGATATTTTAAATGAAATAGATCAACTTTTCATATTTATATATATAATTAATATTTGAGAATATATATACGTATATTATTTTTTATTCTGTAGATTTCTGATAGAAATTTTTGAAAGAATTTGTAGATTTATAATACAAAATCAGATTTTTAAATAATTGATTATTTTTTAATATTTCCAAATTTATTCACAAAGTTCTTTATTTATTTATTCCATTTATTTTTATTTTTATTTATTTTTTTAATTAATTTATTAACTTTGTATTTATTTATTTTTATTTAATTATTAATTTACTTATTTATTAAACTAAAAAAAAAATCGTAGAGCAAATTTCCAAGTTCTCACATCGAAATGAACAAACTTTTTATATCTATATAACTTAATATCTCAAGTTCTCTGAGAGGTCTTTAAATTCATGTATTTCTGATAGAAAATTGGATTATGTGCAATCAAAGTACACTACAATTTTCCTCCAATAATTGCTAACTGCTAAAAGTTCTTGTTGACTGTGGCCAGTATCACAGCTTCACTTAATTTGTATTCATCATTAGGGCAGGCCGAATGGATATGAAGATGAAGATGAAGTTTTAATTGCATTATGCCAGACCATCAGTGCAGAGCATTTGTCTGACTAGTGAGAAGCAGCAGATGCTGCAGCTCTCTTTGTCTGCCTTCGCAAGTAACTTTTAGTTCATTTCCCGCTGGCTCAATGCCTCTTTGATCCAGCAAATTCAATAACAAAGAGTTCAAGGCTCGCCGACTAATGAAGCGCTGGCAAAATGTTTATCCAACTCATTGTAAAAAAGAAGAAACACATACATATAAATACATATATTTGTGTATATGTATATTGAGGCGTGGGTGACGCTAGCTGATAGAAGACACAGTTAAAGCCACGCATATTAAGGAGGCTGCGTAATGAAGAGAGTAAGGGTTATGACGCTATGATGTGGTGTGCGTGTGTGTGTATGTGTGTGTGTCTCTGTTTCTCGCAGAGTCTGAAGCGGCTTTTGTGGCTTTTATACGCCTTTCTGGCTTTCCATTAAATTATGGTAATGGACTTTTTATGCTCTGCACTTTCGGTCGTAGCCTTTTTGTTTGATTTTCAGCTGTGGCTGTGAAATTAAAGCACAAAAGCCTCAATGTCAACAGAAAAAAATCCCAATTCTATTATTATTTGCATGCTAGCGTTAAAAACAATCCCAACTGCCGAAGTGGGTGTGTGTCTGTGTGTGTGTGTATACAAGTGCGTGATTCTCCCACCCAGCCGAGCATCGAGTTACTTCATCAGCATCCGAATCACAGCTACGAGAAGAGCACTTGACTTAAGCATTCGTACGTAAAGTTTTTATTGCCAATTGCAGCTTTTCGTCTTACTGACAGCATGTATTTGCCTTTTAAACATAGCCAAAAAGTTCGTTTCCAAACTAGCTTGAAAAACTTTTGCAATAACACTAAAGCTTGCCCCAAACTTGAAAACAATTAGTCTAAAGTCAAAAGCTGAATTTTAACATTAACTTTAAAAGCGCTCCCAAGCGTCGTGTACTTAAAAAATTTGAAAAGAGTTTTCTCTTCGCTCTAGTCAACTTTTTCACTTTTTTTCATAACTAAACTAATTTTTTCGCTTTTTACACTTTGGCATGAGTATCACATAGTAGTAAAGTAGAGTGAAATGCATATGAATTTAATTTCAAATGACACTCGCAAAGAGGCGAGTTCCTGGCACTTGTTACTCATACGACACATGTGCCCTTTGCCCATCATATATTCAATTACTCTATCTCTCTCTCTCTCTTTCTCTTGCTCTCTACGTGATTCTTGCTAATTTTTTGAGCAAAAACTTTTATTTCTTGCCACATTCTGATACAAAGTTGCGCCACCAAACTTTTTCCAGCTGCTTGTACACAAAACCCCAAAAGAAATAGAAACAGCAGAAATTTGACGACTCGGGCTCACAGCTGATACTTTGTTGCAAGGCAATCAGCCAGCTGTGGCTAAAAGGAGTTACGTTGAGAATGTACGACTCTAGTTGCCAGTTGCATGATTATGACTGTTGGGGGCAACACGAGTCCGTTGCCACGACTTTGTATCATACTCACAATCGCCTCCTGCCGTACTGTGAGACAGTACTTCTTGGTGCAGTTGATGGTGCGGACGGCGCTGGCATTCATCAGGCAGGTGGCATCGCTCTGGTTGAGCAAGTAGCTGCAGACGTAACAGTCGAGAGCTGCAAGTCCAAAAATCCATAAATAAAACTATATAACAACTGTATAAACTATAATAAAATATTGAACGAGGTCATGACGTTGCCTTTCGCTTTCGCTCTCTGGGGCTGTTGATACTCTTCATCGTCTAGATGATAAAACCGATGATGACAACGTGAATCGTGATCATGATGCTGTTGTGCTTTTCTTAGAATTTATTTATAGCGAACGCAACCACAACAACAACAACAACAACTGAAGCAACAACACATATGAAAAGTCTAAATAAAAACACACAAAATCTGCTTTTATTCAAATTAATTGCATTTAAGTGAGAATTTTGGCAACAGACTTTCTGTCTATTTGCCAAGTGGCACGACAGCGTCCTCGACATGTATCCATCTCTACATACATATGCTCCTATACACACTATATGCGTTTTGTGTAATAACAATGACGTCAATAGACAACAGCAACAACAACAATGTGTAACAAGAATAGCAACAGGCAGAGCCAAATGCTACAAATTGTAAAAACTGATTTCACGACACGAGACTTTGGCTCTACAGCGAAAATAGTCAAGAATTAGACGAACAAACAACATGTAAGGCAGTTAGG
The DNA here is from genome assembly GCA_035045845.1 of Drosophila buzzatii. Lineage (NCBI taxonomy): Eukaryota > Metazoa > Arthropoda > Insecta > Diptera > Drosophilidae > Drosophila > Drosophila buzzatii. The sequence goes on along the minus strand of JAWNOS010000244.1, from coordinate 12,978,127 downwards.
CTAGGAAAGGTGGATGCTGAAAATACCCTAGGTTTTATAGGAATATATGTACAGTCAAGAAAAGAGTCCAGAGGAAATTGTTAGACAATAGACAATGTAATCTGAAATGCCTAAAGGGCTTGTTTTATATAGTATGAAAAGCCCATACAATTTAAAAAAAATACTTTTCATTTAAGTTAGCTTGTTTGTAATTGAAAAATAAAAAATTAAACAAAATTTAAATTGACACAAAAAAAGGTTGACTGAAAGCCGAACTTTCTGACTTTTTTCTTATACAGATAAAATTCCTTTTCATCCTTCTTGTACATATAAGGATATTGTAGGATTTATTATTGTAATTTTTGCATTAATTTCCTTAATCTTAATTAACTCTAATTTATTAGGAGACCCCGATAATTTTATATACATCCCCTAAATATACATACATATATTCATTTATTATTTATTTTATATACATATTATTTATTTTATAATTCATAAAAAGTGTATCAAGAGTTTAACTATCATATATTAACTAGCTATATTCTTATGTGTCTGCCAAATACTAGTCACCTATCACTTACATATTCATGTAATATAGATGTTAGCATACCCTTTCAGCAACTCATCATTGGAAATCATCAGCTCTCGCATCGGTCCCAGACCCCAAACGACCCTGCGCCTTTACATCGACCGATTGTCTAACAGCTGGCGCAGCTGAGGCAGTCACCTCCATCACCACCTTGCCTTGCACCCCTACCCAACCAGCTCATGAGGGCAATCATAATAATGAGCTTTGCTCTTTTTTAATGGGTCTTTTACATTTTCACAAATTCATCGTAAAAGCTGTGTATGGGAAACTAAACAAAACCAGCAAGAACAAAAAATCACAATAATTTCTCGACTATTTTTAAAAATTTGTGCACTGCGATTTCTGCATAAGACCAACTCAATTGGCACTGGGCACGCTTCAGTTCTCCGTATTCACGAATCAGTCAGTAAAACACTCATCATTCATTCGTGCGAATTTGTAGCGGCCAAGTACGATAGAAATTAACTCGACGCACAGTGGGTCAAGGCCAATAAGTATTTGATAAAAAGCAACTTGATATATGTATGTATGACTGCAAAGGTACGCATAGTATTTGCAATAGATAACTATCTAAAGTAGTTACTATGTGATTGAAATCAGAACTCATAAATGTCGTTAGTCATTGGCAATTGAACTCATGGCAAATAATTGAAATGGTTAAACAATGTTTGGCAAATATGGCATATCAGAGTTGACTTTGAGTATATATAATGATAGTAAATGTGGAAATGCACTAACATTTTTATATATATGTAGTTATTTACTCAGTGAAAATAATGAAAGTTCAGAGTTTGCAGTTAACGAAAGTTCCCTTGTTGAGACAAATTTTAGTCTGAAAGTTATAATAAAAATTTATTTTAATTATAAAAAAGTATATCTAACAGATTTACTATATTTCACTTGAGATGAATTCATCATAAGTAGATCAAAAAAAAAAAACTTTCGAATACTTAATACTTATCCCACATTGCAAATAATAATCATGCTAAATTATGCTTAATTATTAGCATTTCATCTCATTTTAAAATTTAAAAAAAAAAATCCTTTCACAATTTCTTATTTCAACATCTGAAAAAAAATCGAATCAAAATTTTCCATCTCAATATGTCTCAATAATAATTTGAAAAAACTTTCAGGTGTTTTGGCCACACGGTTAGACGAGCGCTAAAAATATTGTATTATACTGCGAGATCTTTGAGAAATTATGTTTATCATCTTTTGTGTAGCAATCAATAAATTAAATGCGGTCACTGGAGAGTGGCGTCGACAGCTGAACTAGAGATGGGTTATTATACATATATGTATGTATATTTAAATATATACAAATACAAAGATGTTTATCGCTAATAAGTAGACGCAACTGCATACATAAATACAGTACAATATATTATATTTGAAATACGCAAAGTTCTTGGAATCGCGTTGAGGTACGATGCGAACGTGCCAAGAGAGAAAATTAATAGAAAATAGTAGAAATTTCGGATTTACCTGTTCCTCCTAGCTGAGCTGTCATATATTTTGAGCAGCGAGTAGACAAGTTTCGAAATAAAAAACAGCTAATTAAGTTAAGTGGAAATTGAATATTCTAAAAGAGATACAAGCACGTGTGTATGTATGAATGTATATATATGCATATACATATGTATTTCATATGTTGATATCAAATAGGTTTACCAACCGTTTGTTAAATATGGAGACAGGCAAATGACATAAAATGCCAGCAAGACGACAACTTTTGGCATCTCAAGTTGTCTTCACTTCAATTGCTTTCCGCCAATGATAGCTGATAATGATTCCGGCTTTGGATCTGAAGTATGACTGAAGCTGACAGCGAACAGCCAAGAGTTCTGTCTATATTGTCTTATCAATCTTATCTTATCTTATCTTATATATATCTCTTTCGATAGGGTGTGGCATAGACCAACTATCTTTAATATTTCTGTTACAATCTGTTACAATCTACAATGATTGTTAATGTTATGTTATGCTACTTGACTTGTATTTGCAGCCTGAACGCTATGTGCCCGGCTCACCCATCTTTCGTGAGAGCAGCCCAGCACCCGATGCCTCGCCCACAACGCCTATAACAGCTGCACCCTCAGCAGCAGCAGCAGCAGCAGCAGCAGCAACAGCAGCATCCACGACGACTAGAAACAAAACGGGCGCCTCACCAACGTCCAGGAGTCGTGGTCAAGGTAAGCAGCTGCCTTTAGCCTTTAAGTAAACGCAATTTTCCGACAGATTTTCTTTATTGACTGCACACGCATGTTCCAGTCCCGCGTTTCAACATACTACCCGTACTCCTGTCGCCGCCCCGCCCCCACCCACAATGCTTGACACACTTTCTGTGACATTTTGTGTAAATAAAGCTGCATGAGCAGCTGGCTTGTAATGCTTTTTCCCAACGGGGCGCGACATATGAAAAGATTCGACATGTTGCGATTTCTTTTTGGGTCAAAGTCTTTTGACTCCTTTTCCGGTGTGGGCGGACAGCCGAAAAGGGGCGTGCCTGAACACACACGCACACACACACACACATAGCTGCGTACGCTGTTATTTTCGACTATTTTACCATCTTGTTATTGAGCTGCTCAGGTGCCTGCCAGAGGTAAACATCAACAAGAGCATATCCATAGCCATTCAAGCTATTCGGAGGCATTCGTTAGACGAATCTTCCACTCAATTATTTGTGGAATTTGATTATACGATATTATCTATCTCACTGTGCTCTGTTCTGCTCAGCTCTGCTCAATGTTTTTATTTTGTTGTTGTTTTGTTTTGTTTTCCTCGAAATCTCAAAGCTGTTTACGTGCCAAATTGCACAGGTTGAGTACGGCGGGGCGGCGTTTCCGCGAGCGTAACGGTAAAGTACCCTGAAACCAAAGCACTTCCATCCGCAACCCTTACCAATACCTATAGCATATACATATGTATATATGAGTCATTTAATCTATGTGTGTATGGGGGGGATTACGGTGCGTGTCACGCTACAATTTATCGATTTTATTTGTTGATTTAGAGCGTGCGATTTTCACAGCCCGATTCTCCTATAATCAGGCAATGCAATTATACTTTGAGAAACTTAGCAGTCTAATTAAATGAATCAACTGAATGGCATTGGCTTAAAGTTTTACAAAGTAACAGCAAAAACATTGTAAGCTAATTGAACGAGATTAAAGTAAGCCAAGAAATTGTGTGGAAAATTTAATTTGCCAAAGCTCTTCAGCGCACAACTTAAATCGATCAGAAATGCAAAGGCTTTTGACAGTCAATAATTAATTAAGATGTGTTTTATAGTTAGCAAAAGTCGCAGGTAAAAATAAAACAAGCAAAAGTTGTTATACTAATCAAAGAATTAAGCTTTACTCAAGAGTTTCATGTAAAAGTAAGCATTAACATTATTATGTAAAGTATTAACATTATTATGTTAGCTAGTATTAACAAAAACTGTTAAGGATTCCTATTGAATCCCACATTCTACTCTTCATCTCAACTCAAGCTTTTCTTTCATTTCTTCTCTTTGCCAGCCATGACCATATCCCTTTCACATGGAACACCGGGCAACAATACGGCCACAAAGACCACCGCCAGCAGCAGCCATAATAACAATCAAGCCAAGCCGCTGCCCAGCTGCTATATGAGCACTCGATCTGCGGCAATGATGGCTCTGGCGCTGGGACAACAGTCCGGCGAGAAGTCAACAGTCAGTGCAGCCAGTGGCAAGCAATCCACGTCCAGTTCCAGCTCCAGTCCCAATGCCAATGCCTCTTCACGCACCAGCACCAGAACTGTGTCTACAGCGCGTCCAGCTAACCGAACCACGCCCACAACTGCACCTATGCCCACAGCGAACACAGCTCAATCGAGCTTTACAACCGCAACGTCCTCTAACACGTCCAGATCCACGTCGAAGCCCTCAACACCCACAGCGGTGCGCGCCGCCGCCCAGCTCAATGGCATGGGCATTCTCTCGGGCGGCAGCAACTCGAGCGGCTCGGATAACGATGGCTTCAGCACTTCGGGTTCCTCAACGGCAACGGCTCTGCGTCGACTCTACTTTAAGAGCGGCCGCAGCATCAAAAACAAGATCAATTCCTCCACCTCTTCCACACCACTCAATAGCATGCCCATGAACGCGGTGTCCAGCGCCTATCACAACTCGGTGAGTGGCGCAACGGCTATGCATTCCATTGGCGTCTCTGGGGTGCCCAAGGTGATTTGAGAGTTTTCTATGATGAGCAGCTTCTTAATTTATAGCTTGATTGAATTTCTCTTCTCTTGCACAGCTGGTTGTCATGGGCACTTCGTCGGCTTCCATCCCAGATACGAACATCAACACGTCCACAGACTCCGCCTGCACGCTCATCACGAATGTGACGCACACTGATACCTCGGAGACTTGCGATTCCCTGGACTTGGGTAGGTGCTAGCAGCGACTATTGATTAATTGACTGATTGATTGATTGATTGAGTGCCATGTTAATTAATCAACTAATCACAATGGTTTACATTTTGCTTGTCCTTTTGCCCGCAGGCGACAATTCCGGTCCCAGCGAGCCGTTGTTCAGCTCACTGGAGGAGCCCCTGCTCACGGCCATTCAAATCGATTCGGAGCATGAGGCGGGCGGCACTGAATTGGAACTAACGAGCTGCTCTCGCTATCCCCCGCGACCCGACATGAATCTCCAGGACAGCACCGAGGTGAGTACGCCAATGACTCTTTGTTGTTGGTTTTTCTTTCGCTATTCCATTTACTCATTTGCATACATGCACACACATACGCCAGAGCCAGGAGTCCTGTTTGTCCATATTGACAGGAGAGCCGTCATCGACAACGCCCCTGCTGTTGTCGTCGCGTCAGCCCAGCACGGCGCCACCGCCCACGCGTGGGCGTGAGCACTTCACCTTCGATCCGCCGCAATCGCCGAAGTCGGCGCGCACCAGCGAGAAGGCGCGCAGTCACTTCACATTCAAGGAGGATGCACAGCAGGCGCGCAGACCCAGCAACTCCTACTACACGGCTGGTGGTGCAACCAACACCACCAACACAGAGGCGGCTGATGCACACGAAGAGCGCGCTGCGGTTAATCGCAACAAGAAATTGCGCGCCAGAGAGCGCGATGCAATCACGACCAGCGGCAATGCCAATGGCAGTGGAAACAGTACACGTAATCGCATCTCGCCCAGCGTTTCGCCCTCATCCAGCAACCGCACCAGTCCCAAGCGAGAGCGCAAACGCACCACGCCCTCTGTGTCCACAGGCGCCATAGCCAAGATCAACTCGGCGCCACCCACAATGAAGGACGGCAACTTCTTTGGCAGCTGCCAGAACCAAAAGCCACGCCAATCCCAGCAGCAGCCGCAGCAACTGTCGCCCTCCTCCTCAGCTGCGGCACAGCAGCGGAAGTATTCATCTAGCTCGTCCAGCGGCAGCAGCGAGCGCTGCCTTCGGGATGTAGCCGCTGCCGGCACCATGTTTCCATTTGATCGGGAGGCGCTCGACTATGAGCGCATCCAAAGAGAGTGCTTTGCGCCCAGCTCGGCGACGGCCAGCACGAGCAGCGACTCGGACGAGGCCGAAAATTGTTCGGTTTATGAGCGCAAGATGAGCGCGGACATCTTCCAGCAATACTCACGGCTCACACAGCAGGAGCAGCAGCAGCAGCAGCAACAGCAACAGCATCAGCTCAACCATGAGCGGGACAGAGAACGGGAGCGGCCACCCTCTCGGAAGAACTCGAAGCGCATTCGACCCGATTCCGTGATACACACAACCATACGAGAGAATCAGCAATATGTGCCACAATCGGACGCCTTCTACCCCCAGGCCAAGAGCAGCTCCTCGCCCAGCGATCACTCCTATGCGGAGTTGAACAAGTTCGATGACATTGCCAGCAAATTTGAGCAGATACCGCCCAAGCATGGCTCCAACTCCACTCTCAATTTGCAGGTGCTGCACATGCACAGCCCTGGCAGCGAATCCTTGGCATCCGCCTCCCTCAGTCCCACGGATACGACGCGCAAGCGCTCCTTCAAGAGCAAGTCCAAGTCGAAGACACAGTCGCAGCTGCAGCCACAGGCACTGGATGAATTACTACCGGGTTCGGGTGCAGGCGCCATCAATGTGACGGCCAATCCCTTGGAGGCAGCCGCTGTCTGCAAGCAGCCGCGTGCCACAATCGTTGTCCAACAAGTAAGTAGATCCAGCCCCCTCAGCACACTCTCCCGCTCACTCTGCCTCTCACGCACTCGCTTGCTCTATAATATAGTAGATATATAGTAGACATATATCTATGCGCCTGTCTGTTTGTCTGGCTCTCTTTGTGCCTCATTTCCGCTTCAAGCTGCGCGCGCCTCTGCTCTCTGTTTCATTATCTCTCTTTTACTTATCTCTCACAATACCCCTCTCACTCTCGCTCTGTCGCTCTCGCTCTTCTTTGTTGCTGCGCCTTGTGGGCAGCTCATAAATAGCCTCGCGCCTCAGCGAATCGACTCATTCATAAGTTTACGATCCGCTAGAGAGCATCACATTTACTTGGCACAGCATCCAAGCAAGAATCAATAAAAAATACGATAAAAAACCACTGCGTAAAAGAACACAACATTTTGCTTAACTGGAGAATCGAGAGGAAACAATCAAATATAAAACGTTTAGTTTTTCATCGATTAAGTGTGTGTTTCTTGTGCCGCGAACAACTCTTCAAAGGTTGCACGAAATGTAAACTATAAACCGTGTGTTCATTCCAAGCAAACAGATCACAGCTAACACAATATTCAAAAGACTTATCAAAGAGTTCAATAAACATTTTCACATCGATTCCAAATTTGGAAAACCATCAAATAAGAACATAAAAAAATCCCCAATAAGCGAAATGGCGCCCTTCTACAAGCGCATCTGCCGCAGCCTGTCGAAGCGCTACAAGGAGGTAGGTGTATTCGATAGCTTTATTGATTCCGACCATGACTGATGCAGTGCATCAACATCCACATCAGATAAGATACGAACAGTTCATTGTTTGGCAATGGGTGTTGGGCCCGTTTATGACGCCGCCATATTAATATCTATACCGATTTGCTGATTTATTATATGACGTCGCCAAAGTGGGCAGTCTAGGGGAGCTCGTAATCAATTGGCCATGGTACTGAAGTCGAGGTCATCTGCCAAATTTAATTAGTTGTCCATTTGGGGCTTATGCCAGAAACATACGCATAATCTACCAGAGCAGAAGCATAATAATAATAAATAACATGTTCATATCAGGGTTTCCTGTTTAGCCGACTTCTCGCAGAGAAAAAACCTAATTAAATCGAATTACGGGATTTTCATTCAGATAATCTTTACTTTCATATAAATATGTTTATTGTGAATATAAAAAAAAAAAAAATAGATATATAAATATTGCAATTATTTAAGAGATATATGAATATATTTCAAGCCCCTTTCTAATCAATATTCTAAAATTATTTTAGTATTAATTTAAATATTTTACAATAATTTATTTAATAAAATATTTGCCTATTTCCAATTAAATTATTACATGTTCAATCAATAATCTGAAATTAATTTAATAATAATTTAAATATTTTCAACTATTTTGCAAATTCCAAGTATATTTTTTATATTTCATATTTTTTAAATTTCTCTTTAATATATTGAAAAAAAAAAAAATCATTAAAAGTTTTTATAAAAAATGAAACATTGTTAATTGCATTTCCCATCTCAACTTCCAAGAAAACTTGCGGCGTTGATTTATGGCTTTGAAATGCTTTTAAGTCTGCTCGCATGGGCTTGTAAATATCATATATCACATTTAATTGAATTGTTGCAGTGTTGTACTATTTGTTAATACATATTCATACAACAATAAACCACATATCACGCCGGGCGATGACAGCTGTCAAAATAAACTACCAGCAAGAGCAACAAATGAAAATGAGAAGGAAAATGGAATTATGCCAAGGCACAGGTTGCTCGTTACTCCTATAGATATAATGTACAAGTATTTTACATGTTTATATATTTATTCAGAAAATTCAAAATAAAAGCATAAAGCATATGTAATCCATGCCCAGGCGAGCACAATGTTGTCCGAGTTGTCCAAGTTGTCCACTTCCCTACTCGCAGCTGCTTTTGATTTATTATATTTTTACGATTCCATTGTGAGGCGCAGTGAGTAGTAGTTCGTTTCGCCCCAGGGATAAAAAATAACATGTATGAAATAAGAGCTTATAGACATAAAGTATAATACATATATACGCTTATACATAAACATAAGCAAGGGAAAAATTGACGGAAAATTACTTACGATTATAGCAAAAAGAACAACAAACATGAGCAACGGACTTTGAGTACATTCATATACATTATGCGCCCCTTTATACTCTATTATGCGATTCACAGTCATCCGGCTATCTATTGTTGGCTTCATAAAAAAAGGAAAGATACAATTTCCTCAATATGCAGCGCGTTCATATGAAAATTTCCAAAACAACGCAATTATTTCATATATACATATAGTATTCGACATGGTCATTTCGCAGAATTTGCTATATAAAAAAGTCTCTTGTGGGCATTGGGAACAAAGGGTGAGCGGCGCTGTTAAAGAGCTAATAAATTTTGTATTTTTCGAGAGAAGAGAAGGGAAGTTCTTTAAAGAAAACATTGCACATTATTTCCATATCGTATATCAGCTTAAAGTACCAAAGCTCTGGATCTAACCAGAGCAAAGTTTTTGTTGGCTGGGTCAAAAGCAAGTCATTAGCAAACGAGCAACGAGTTGCTGGACAACACACACACACACACACACACACACACATAGAGAGACTTCCCACACATATACAATGTAAACAATAAACGTTTTGTGCCAAGTTTGCTGCAGTTATCTGTTCCGCCTGCCCACCTCAGCAGGAAAAAAAAAACACGTTGAAAATATCAAAAACAGGCAAACAACATTTTTGCTCAGCTACAGCTGTTCCTGTTGTTGTTGCTGTTGCTGTTTTGTTAGTATATTGATTTTGCATTGAAGCAAATGGGGCTGAGTGGAAAGGGGATTACCCAGAGTGTTAACATGCAAATGCATTTGTTTTTAGGCCTTGGTGTCGCAAACAGGTAACGTTTAAGGCTAAGGCGCCAGCAACATGCATGCGTGCATGCATTTCGCAACTCAATTCGAGAAAGCACTTTCAAACCGTTTCATGCCGCCCCGCCTGCCGCCCACTCCACACGTTGTTGAGTGTGTCCTTCAGCTGGCAAGGTGACTCGCCTAATGGCTGCACAGTTTAAAGTGTGTTAGATCTCCAGAGAGAGATAGAGAGGGGCGAACTGAGATGGCGAGAGGTCAAACAGAACAGGGACAACGCAGCGTGCTCTCATTTAATTGCATATTTGATGGGGCTTTTATTTAAATTTCAAGCAGTTGGCTCGCTGCTCAATTATTTGCAAAGCGAAAGAAATTTCCACTTGGGTTCATTACTCAGATATTAGATATCAAAAGCGAATTCCGACAAAGGTCAATTGAACAATTTAACGGTCAGGTCTTGGGCGCACGGGTTCAAATGATATAATTGCAAGCAATTAATATTGCCAAATGGCAGCATACTATGTTAGCCGCATCAAAAGCGGTTATTGACTCGGCTGACCACAGTTTTTGTTTACTTTTCATTTTCGTATTGCTGCTCTTGTGTTTTTGGCACATTTGTCAAGGCCGTACACGAACTACCGCTAATTATAGTCTCAGACACAAGAGAAACAAGAAAAAAGATGCAAACTAAAAGCAAAAGTTCACAGTCTGCCACTTCGTTTACTTGGCTCGTTAGACGCTGCGTATACTTGATGTCGTTGGCGTATACTTAATGCCGGCAATTCTTTTAACGCCAGTTGGCAGCAAACAGCTGGCATTTCATTTGCTAGCTGGAAACATGTGAATTATTTATCCCTAATTGCACACATTCGCATGCTATTACACCCAGAGCAGTGATAAGTGCTTTGAATTGTGGCAAGGTGAAGATAACAGAGTGAGCAAGGGCTAATGGAGGTTGATATAAGATTATATATATAATATGGAAGCTTTGAATTAAAGTCGAGCAAAGAAATAGTATATAGATGAGGTTTAAAAGAAACTATGATATATGATATATAAGAATAATAAGTAAAGTCAGCTGAAGAAAATCTTATTAATGTAGCAGAATAAAAGAATTTTTATAGTATTCAACTCTATCATCTTAAATGATATAGAAGACTTTGAAGCCAAAACTAACAAAAAAAAACATATGATATACAACAAATAAACAAAATTTATTCAAGTAAAACGATATATAATCTACATGAATAATATGCAAGATTTGCTGCAGAAATTCTGATGAAGGCAAAAGGAAAATTAATTTTTATTGTTCAACGTAAATTTGTTTATGTAGACAACTTAAGAAAGATATATGCATCAGATCTCTGACGTCTTTATGAATGAAGTATATGTGAAGTATATTCTGTTTATAGCCCAAGCGGTATCAGCTAGTTCATCAGTTTTTGATTACGCTTACAGTCTGCCACGAATCAATTTGTTTATGTGTCGAGCACCTTTGTTGGGGTGCTCTTTTTGGGGGCAGTATGTTAGCAGAGTTCCAAGTGTCTGTAAGTGTCATTAATTAACTGATAAATGCGCCACCCTGGCCAAGTGCCCCGCTCGGCCAGCAACTACAGCGGCGTATTCCTGCTGCGACTTTGCTTCGGCATCCATTGACCCCATTGGAAGAGCGATGCAGCTGCATTTCGCTACAGTTTTTTGTGCAGTTCCATAAATAAACTAGGGCTATAAATAAACAGAAACGCACATACATATAGATGCAAGATGCAAGATGCAAGATACAAGATACTCTTGTCTCTATACAAAATGCACTCCATTGTTTCAGCCGCTGAAAATAGCCACGGCACACGGAAATGTTGAAGCAAACACGAATAGTTCAGCTGCATCAACTGGACGTGCTAAGGGTGAATGAAGAAATAAATTGATGAGTTCAATTAGATTACGGCCAGGCCAGCACTTACCTTTTATAGACCGAAAACTTTTCGCAGACTTTGTACCCCAGCAGCAGGCAGCAGGCATCAGGCATCAGACATCGGGCATATGGCTAGCGGCCAAGTAAATTATTTTGTTGCAACTAAACAATACAAAAATTATTAATAATCAAATAGCAGAGGCAAGATATGAAACAAACAAAAAAAAACAATTGGGAAAACTCGCAATAACAATTACGTTAATTATTAACAAAAAATATCCGAAATAACAAAATTAATCTATCAATATGATAATAAAATATCTGCTATGAGCAAGCACATTCCTTAACCAGTTATTAAAACAACTTTATAAAATAAAAATTGTAATGAAAAAATAGAGCTACAAATCACTCTGCAGCTATTATTCAAAATTAGCTAAATAAAGTGGCTAAAATCAAATGCCTTTTTTTAGTATTTCCACACGACGTAAAACGTATCAGAATCGATTCAGTTTAATGATTGCAGCAAAAAGTTTTCCACAATATCGACAATTTCGGCATATGGCAGCTGCTCAGAGATCGACTCGTTCCCTCTCGCTCTCGCTCTAAACTGTAGCAAATGCAATTTTTATTGTAGTTTCATTGTATGCTCTTATTGCTAAGCATCAAATTGTTGTGCAGACGATGGAACACAGCGAAGAGAGCGCAGGAGAGTGGTGGCATTAGAATGAAAAACAAGCATCTAGCCTGACATGGACCATGCCTATTTTTATACACATTCAAAAGCAAATTGAATTTATTTTTAAATGCATGCAAAAAATAAACAATAAGGCGTGTTGGCCATGGCGGAACGTAACGCGAACGTAAAGGTGTGAACTGAGCGCTGGCAGACGCGAGCATTTCAACTAATCAATTTATTATATTCGGCATATTTTGTTGGCCTTAACAAGTGTTTTGGAACTTTCGTTTACTTCTTGCATGGCATTTGCAATGATTTAGATATGCATATTGCATTTCTCGCGCAAATTGCACAGTGATTGGCGAATGGCAGCGAAAACTATGCAAATAAATAAACAAATCGATTCGTTTAGGCTTCGCTAGAGTAAACAACAAAATGCATACGCCCAGTTGGCCAAACATAATGCAGCAGCCGAATTGTTAATGCCAATTTATTCGCACACTTTTTTTTATTAGTCAAAATTTTCTTTAATTTGTCTATTTAAAAACCGCTACACATGTTTCTCACACACTGTTCGCTGCGGCTAATGGCCAATTGAGAATTGATGGGAAACACACACTCAGCTCCACAAAGTGTCTGCCGTTGGGTTAACTCCGCCAAGAAATGCTCTTCATTTTTATTTTTTAACAATCCCTGTTTTTTTAAGATTTTTTTTAATGATTGTAAAAATATTTACTGAATTTTACTTGAATTTAGAGAGAATTAAATAGCCTAATAGCAAAAGAAAATTAATAATAATAAGATTAAATAAATAATTAAAATAAATGAATAATAAAATAATATAGATATAAAATAAATAGCTCAAGTTACATAGAAAATATTCAACTTTAGCAGAGAGCTTGAGGACTTTACAAATATATGCCGAATTCTACATGAATTTAAATAGAATGCAAAAGCCTAAAAGTAAAAAAAAATAAATAAATAAAAATAAGAATAATAATAAATAAATTGGGCATAGAAAATATTCAACGCAGAGCTTGCAGGCTTTACTAGACTTTTACTTTAAATATAATTTATGCCTTGATTCATGTGATTCAACAGGACAAAAAATATATTAAAATAATATGGCATTAGCATTAGAGAAAGTTCTTGAAGTATTCATATATTCTGTAGCTCAACATATTCATATTCGCACACAGCATAGCCCGAAATACACTCATGTTTTTCAAGACTTTCCAGCTACGTGGCAGCAGGCATGAATACGCTTTGCTCGTGCTGTCGGCACAGCGTGGCGCCTGTGGCTAGCCGAAAATATGTGGCGGGAGCGCAAAAATACATATATATAAAACTTATAGAGTTCCTTCAGTTCGTTTTAATTATCAACGCTACATAATATTTTAATTAGCATCTAGCTTTTTCTCTTTCGGCCGCACACATGTCGCATGCATGCAATACGCAAAATTGCGCATACGCCGCGTTGTCATCATAAAGTTTGAATGTCTTCATCAAGGACTGTGCGCACAGCGGGCAATAGCTGCCGCAAATTGGTCCCTAGTGTAAGCCAGTCGAAAAAACAAAAGTTTCACTTGCGTCCACTTGAAGAAATATTCCACGATAACAGATGGAGGCGAAGCAAGCATGCGGCAAGTCGCGTGGCAGCTTACTAAAGGTGTAACACGCACACACACACACATGCATATGTGTTATTAATTAGGCAAGCGAAAAAACAATATGTAGCTGCTGCTTTTGTCATGCGAGCCAATAAAATATACAACATTAATTTCAACATTTGCCGCATAAATACTTAAGTAAGCAACGTGTTTAACTGCGAAAGGTGTGTGTGTGTGTGTGTAGTGTACCTACCTCTCTCACCCTCTCACTCTCTCCCACTCACGCTCTCTCCCACACTCAGTTAATCAGGCGGTACTTTGTCTCTACAGGCTGAGGCCTTAGCCAGGCTGTAATTTATGGCAAAACTTTCGTTGCTCGCGTAAATTTGTTGGAAAATTATCAATTTGCTGAAATTAATGCTATTTTTTCTTGTTTGATCACGTTTATTTACGAGCTGAGCCACAGATATAGAGATAATGTTTATGAAATCAGACTAAAATCTTAATACACCTGAAGTAATAGAGTTTGAATAATCAAACTAATCCAGCTCAAGGCTGGTTTTGTAAAGATATTTAGCTATAAATTACAATTCACGGCTTAACCAACATGTTATATCTAAAGCCGTATTTCAATGACTTAACACTGGAAACACTACTGGAAATAATTCCTTTTTTATGACTTCCCAAGCCATTATGAACAACTGCAAAGCCAACTAGGTCTCATTAGAATATCAGCTGATCAGAATTTATTGGTCTGCTAATGACCCTGTTTACTTAGTTCTAGCTGAAGTTGAACTAAAAGTCTTTAGCCTCGACACCAAATGGCAAATTCGCTTAGCCCTTAGCCCATCCTTTTGGCAGTACAGACGGCACGCGATGCCGCCAGGCAGGCAGTTGCATTCGCTACACTTCAAGGTGTAGATAAGGCGAAATGTTAGTTTGCACAACTGTATAGCTTGGACAGAGGCACTCCAGCTAAGTGGAGCAGAGCCTTGAGCCACTCAAAATAACGGCAATGGACGAAGGTCTGAATAGAAAAGCAATGCAGAATGTTGAGCCAAAGTATTGAGAAAAGTTTCAGTCGGCAATGAAAGAGAAAAGAGAAAGAGAAGCAGGGAGAAAGAGAGAGAGAACCTTCAGTGATAATTGAGGCGAGCGATGCACTCACGTAAATAAGGGTGTCCCATTGAATTATAACAATCCGCTTAAATCAAATTCTACTCTTGCCTCCATCCACAGCCATCGCTCAGCATGGACAGCACGGTCGAAACGCTGCTCATCAAAAATGAAGGGGACTTTATCAGTGTGGAGCAAGGCAAAGAGCTGAATGCACGCAAGAGACACTCACAGCAGCTAGCACATCCGCCGCATGGCGCACAGCTATACCAGCATCAGCATCAGCATCACCATCACCAGGTACAGGGACACGCCTACTCCCAACAGCAACAACAGCAGCAGCAGCAACAGCAACAGCAACACAAACGCGATGAGAACATGCGCCAGCTGTTGGATGTAACCAATACGCTAACCATTGAGGAGCTGCGCGACTTTGAAATGCGGTAAGCCACATTCAGAAGAACATCAATTGTAGATTGCATTTAAATGTCATAATAAGCAGCAAATGCAATGCTATCAAATATCTGCTTAAACGACCTTGATGACGTGCATCTGATACGAAATTCATTTATTTGCAATTTCAAAATGCTATAAATACGACATATGGCCTGAACTTGTTGATAAACATCTTCAAAAGGCTATAAAAACTAAGGCTAGAATATGGCCAAGTTTATGTTTCAGTTTCAGTTTTATATACTCAGTTTATAGTTGCTATTTCAGCTTTGCTATTTGCTATTTCATAATGCGAATAGAAATAAAAAGTCCTAGCAGCTTAGACGAGCTTAGACTGTTAATGAAACTAAAATAGCATTCGTTTTTGTGAAAAGATTGAATTTAATTTGAAACTAAAATCAAATTTAATATCAATTTACATTTAAAGTATTTGCGCTTATCGAACATTTAGCTTAACTTGTGCGAGCCAAGTGTGGTCAAGTGGATGGATGCACAGGGCATGAGCTCTGACTCTGAGACGCTGCCCACTCAGTTGCAGTGCATTGCATGTTTGTGAGCCAAGTTAACAAACATGCGTGCAAATGCCAGCAACTGTTGCCATGCCAGGCCAAACGACTCTTTGTGTGTGTGCGTGAGGGTGTTGGCAATTCAATTAGCGCTTAATTTCACAGCTGAAACTCCATTTCAACAGCTGTCAATGGCAGCAAATTGAATTTCAAACACTCGATCGGCCAGCTGAAAAGTGTTATTAATTCGACACTTTCTTCATCTTTTTTTTTTTTTTGACAATTGCAGCTATGGCTCACCACATCACAGCCGCTCGCAGTCGGTAAAGATGCCGGGCAGTCGTGCCTCTGGGCGACCAAATCAGCTATGTCTGCCCCAGCAGAGATCTCGGTAAGTGCTGTGCACACTCCAGCCAAATGGTATTTGCTATATGTAAACATTTTATTTCTTAACAAACAAACAGTGTCGCCTCCATGCCCAACACTGGCGTCGAGGAGGAATACTACAGACTGCGTCACTTCTCCATCACGGGCAAGGGAGTTGTTAATCGTGGCGATTCGCTAAAGAGCCGACGCAGTCGCTCCAACAACAGCGTTGCCAGCTCCAACTCCAGCACAGAGCACTTGACCGCCCAACAGCAGCAACAGCAGCAGCAGCAGCAGCAACTGCTGCAGCAGCTGCCGCCGCCCAGTTCCGCTTCGGCACGCACCTCGCTGGCCTCCAGTCGCGAGAGCAGCACCTCCAATCCGGGCAATGGACCCTACAGGTAAATCCGCCACGTGTACACCAACAGCGTTTGCCACTCGGCTCAAAACTAATCCCATTGTTGTTGTTGTTTTTTTTTTTTTTTTCAGAGTTCTGATGCTTGGCGGTCCAGCCGTGGGCAAAAGTTCGCTAGTCTCACAGTTCATGACCTCGGAGTATTTGCATGCATATGACACAAGCATTGGTGAGTAGACTCAATCCCAAATCACTGACCCTCGCACCCACTATCCGCTCCCACAATTGTTGCACGGTCAGCCATTGGCCAGAGACAAACCACTTGAATGCTGCTAAAACTTCGTCTTAGTGTTTAGGTTTAGGTTTTAATGCTTTGTGTGTGTGTGCGTATGTATGTGTGTGTGTGTTTGTCTATCATCTGTGTGTGCTCCCAGTGTTAGTGTCAGTCTGGTCCTCAACCCTTGACCCTTAAATGTGTGTATGTCTAGTTTCGTTGTATCCCCTTTTGGTTTTACGTTGCCTTGGCATTTGCCTTCACAGATGATTTTGACTTTCTATTCAGTTTCTATGTTGTTTTTTTTTTTTTTGTCTCATTTGCGTGGCTTTTTTTGAGTTTGTTTTTGTTTATCTGTTGAATTTTTGTGTGTCGTTCTGTGCTTTGCCCTTGGCTACAACAAATTTACGACCATATCACAAAAGCATATATATTTATATTTATCATTATTTTTATTTCTCGCTTTATGTCGGTTGACTTTTTACGACCCGCCTTGTACATATGGCCACTGAGATTTGATCGTCCAAATTGGCAAATCGAAACAAACGAATTGTGTTGGAAAATTTTTACAACGCGTATTTGGGAAAAATTGCACACAAATTCGAGAAAAAAAAACAAATCAAATAGAAAATTCATGCAGATGTACAGCGCGGATAAATGCTTTTTAAAATGCGGAAATTTGGAGTGAGAAATTTGAATAGCTTAAAAATATATATACATATATAAACAAAATTCTACTCCAACTTCCTATCGAAATTTTGCTGTAACTTTACCAAGCACTGAAAAAAACAACGAAACAAAATAACTAATTTAAAAATTCATTTTTAATATTCTAACACCAACAAAACACAACAAAATAAAATGATTGATATTTTTCTGTTCTCTCTCGTCTCTCGACCATCTAACCATATATAACAACCTAATGTTTCATTCAACATAACAACAACAATTATTAATAATAAAAAATCCAAACAAAAACATCAATCGAAACGAAACTTAATTCAGATCTAGGCAACTGTGATATACGCATACATATTGAAAAAGCCGCCGACGGTAATAGCAACAACAACAACCTAAACAACAACAAATCTATTCAAATTAATTATACGATATATAATAATATTTATTCCAATTCCATATTTAATCTATACTAAATGCTTTCCAAAAACTTTAACACACACTCGAAAAAAAAAAAAAAACAATACAAAAATCTTTTAATTTTTCACTTGTTTAACGTTTGAACTGCATTTGCGTTGCGTTTCCAATTGAATTCCAATTAACTTACTCTAACTAGCTCTTAATTTTATCTAATCCTTACACACCTCGAACACACGACCACGTACACGCCCCACCAATTAGGCCACCGGCTTATGTCCTAAGTAGTTTACTCTCTCTCACACACGGCCAACCACAAACCCCTTGCCCCAGGAAAAGAAAAGCAAACACAAGCTGCCCATTCCAAAGTCAAAGAAAATATGATTACCTTCAATAAATACGGCTTTGTGTGTTGCAGAGCACCAGACTCCTCCTGCCACTCACTAATCCCCTGCGAATGGGTGGACATATGATTAATAAAAGCCCAATACAAATATGTGTAAATGTCATTAGGTCAATAGAGTTTGAGCAAGTGGAATATTGTGCCCTAAAAGTAGTTAATATATAAATACTTCATGCACATAATTAATTTATCGGGGCTTTAATTAATCCGCCTGCTCAACTGTTAACATTACCAAAGGCGACTTTAAAATATCATGAAATTTCAGCTGGGTAATCACCGAATGCAATAAATAAATATAAAAACAGAGAACAACAAAAACAAACTCAATTACAGCTGTAATTTACAGACTGCCATAAATTGTAAATTGTAAATTGAAAATGGAAAATGGAAAATGGAAAATGGAAAAGTGCAGGATGAAGGGTCACGTTGTATCAGATATATCATCAATTTGCAGTAGTGGGCGCTCAATAGGCTCTAAAAACAATAAATTTACATATATGTATGCAATATGGCTGTTAAAATCAAATACACAAACACGCACACACACACACTCACACACACACTCACACACACACTCATGCACAGTCAAGCACACAGCCATTCATATATCATTGCATACCTCTGGGCGCACAGCGAACTTTTCATCTGCGAACATATATCAATCAAATATTTAAAAACACCATCGATAAAGTGTTTTTTTATCGCATCAAGCTTTATGTATTTGTCCTCATACATCATTTTAGAGTTGTCAGCCCTACCTCGACCCCCCTCTAAGAATGCAAATTTAGAATTGCATGAAAAGTGACAGTAAAAACGAAAAGAAAAAAAACACCAAAAACCCAACCACAAAAATATTCCATCAATTGTAAATATATGTATTTTAGTAACAAAAACTTCTCTATCTGAATGAATATCACGTTTTTTGCACCTTTTCCTTTGTAGCCTTTTCTTGCTTTTAGTTATTCTTATGATTATTATTATATACTATATTTATTTGTATATAAAATACGATAATCGAAATATCGGAATTCGTTTCTAATCAAATCTTTTTTTCAAATGAACAGATGACGAATCCGGCGAAAAAGCCGTATCAGTATTACTCAGCGGCGAGGAGTCCGAGCTAATATTTATAGATCATGGATACACTGAAATGACCGTAAGTACTCTGACTTTTATAAAAAGCATAGCTCACTCGAAATGCCATTCGAACTAAGGTCACTTCGCAGCGAACCAATCGCCTTTCAACCTTAGAGATACTTTATCTGTGACATTTCATAATGCCATTAACATATACAATCAACACATACAGACATGGCGACACACACACATAAACACACATCACAGACAGATTCACCCACACACGCACACACATACACAGCCAGCTCAGGCATCTCTTGAACCTCACTCAATGTCAGTTTTGTGTCCTTTGCTTTCACAGCCGGATGAATGCTTGACCAACTATGATCCACATGGCTATTGCGTCATCTACTCCGCCGCGGACCGCAGCAGCTTCAACATAGCCGAGCAGGTGCTTCAGGTGTTATGGACCAATCAAAACATCGCACAGAAAGCCGTTATTCTTGTCTCGAACAAAGCGGACCTCGCCAGGAGTCGACTCGTTACATCCGAAGGTAAATAAACTAGATTCAATGCAGCTGACTAAACGATTTCCACTTTTGCCTTTCATTAACACTTCAAAATGTGCTCGATTGGATATTTTCGCTTAAAAATAGATACATATACAATGACAAGGTGTGTCAGTGTGGGTTGTGTATGTGTGTTTTTATTGTTGGGTGTCGTTGGATGTCTGCAAAGGACACTACAAAAGCGTCCACAGACAGCTGCAGTCGCTTTAATTTTGGTTTTTCAATGAAAGTTGATCAAGCGGAAGTTGATTGGCGCTTCGCCCAGCCAAGCATACACCTACACACACACACGCACACACACTCATGCTGCATGTACGCATATATATATATATATATATTTGGTATTAAAATATATATAAGCTGTCGTTAAAGCGAGTGAAGGTCACTCAACTGGGCGCTCATTGCTTTTAAGTTTATTCAAGTACGACCATTTAAATACCCTATACTATTTGAGCATTTCACAATTTTTTTTTTATAAAGTTTGAATGTCTATTAAATAGTTGTATACAGTATAAGATTTAAAATATAATATTTTTTAGTTATTTAGATATTCATATATGCAATGGAAACCCAAGTTTTCATTTATGAAAATTAAAATTATCTAATTATTTCATATTTTTTAATTTACATATTTCTGCTGTTAAGAAATGAATTAAATGTGAATTAACGCTATTCCGCTGCAGATCTCTACTGTTAAAATGAGCTGCTATTACCAAAAGTGCTAACATAGTTTTTGCAGGACACAGACTGTTCAAACACAGAGTCTTTTAACAGTGCTGTTCAAATGAATATTTGAAGTGAAGAATTGAAAAATAACATTTATGTTTCTGTTAACTAACAGACAATAACGAATTTGAAATATGCAGCCCAAAAGCCATATTAGCTCAACTTTCTCTAGGGTATTGAAGTATCTCTATCTACCTTAATGTCAATTTAAACGGTCAGGAGATTTATTCACCGTTAGCAAGCAATCCACTAGGCATGGCTTTCATCTAGGATATTCAATATTTTCACAAATTACATTTGTTTCTAATGGCCGCTTATGAAAGTGTCAGTCGCGCTGACAAAAGAAGCAAAGCAGAAAAATGTTTAGAGAAGCAAATTTAGGTCATAGGACCGACGGGCAACGAGAATGTTGAGCAGCCAATGGACGCGCTCTTATACTTATGTAGCTGGGAAAATTGTTTAAGCGCAAAATTGATTACATTTCATTCCTGCGGCTTACGCCTTAATAAGCTCATTTCTATTGTTGTCAATATAAAGAGGATGCTTAGGGGATGATGTTTTAGCAGAAATTTCATAAAATATTTATAGCATTTAGGCTGGGGAAGAACAGGATTACCGAAAACATGAGCAAACCTCAAAGAAATTAATAAATGCAAAAAGAAATACAATAAAAAAAATCAAATAAAAAAGCAATTAAAGTGCACAGGAAATAATCTAATGCTTAAATGATATCAAGGGAGCAGCTGTGCTGCGCTCAGCAATATTTGAAATTCTTGGCATTTGCCACTTGGCTGCCAAGTAGTTCTCATTGTTTATGATTTGTGTTTGCTTTTAATTAAGCACCCGACCTAGACTAAGCTGCCTTTTCTTTGGCGAGCGCCAGAGCCAACGGGGTGGGTAAATATTTTTGCAAAATAAATCTTTAAAGCTCCCAGCACTACAGCCAGACTCTGGGTGTTTAATAAAAGCACCGTAATAAGCTGATGGCATTTAAGAAAAGCTGCGGAGTCGTGGAGATGAGAACATCCTATCAAAATCTAATAAAATGACGCCAACTTTTTTCGCACATCGTTAATAAAAACGTATATGTATGCATGTGTGTGTATATGATGTGTGTGTGTGTTTGGTTGTCATAAAAGCGGGTCTGCTAAAACATACGCATGGCTACTTATTGTACTCGTAGGCTACAGATTTTAACGACAGCAGGCGCAGTAAACGTGACGAAATCTATAGAGCTGCCAGCATCCATGAGCAGGAACAGCACAGAGGCAGAAAGAGAGAGAGAGAGAGAGAGAGATGGGGGACTGTTAGCTGAGAGAGGCTGAGGTTAATGGGCAACGTGTTTAGGTATTAAGTGTCCAAGTTTTGCTTTTTATTACCCGCCCAAGAGTTTAACTAAGCGAAGCAATTTGATTTGATTAACTTGCCGCATAACTGAGATTCAGCGTAGCACTAACAAATATTGCACAACTTTGTTTATTTTGCAGAGGGCAAGGCGATGGCCACTGCATATGATTGCAAATTCATTGAGACTTCGGTGGGCATTAATCACAATGTGGATGAGCTGCTAGTGGGTCTGCTGTCACAGATACGCCTCAAGCTCGAAAATCCCGAAAAATCCAGGTTCGTATTGGAGTGACTCACAAATCTTTGAATGCCAACTATAACACTCAAAATTGAATTTACAGGGATCTATTTCGCAAGCGTTCCATTCGCAAATCCAAGCGTCGTGCGTGCTCACCGCTCAGCTCGGGTTGCCTCAATGCCAATACGCCACTGGGCCCGCTTGGAGGTCCACTGGGCGATGGCTCTGGCACGCCGCCCGGCAGCGCACACAGCAGGTGAGTTGCTACGAACAGCCAAACACCTAATAGTTAATTACAATGCAAAACTTTTCCACCTCATTTGTAGCCCACGTAAATATCGCGGTTCCCGTACATCAACAAGCCTGAAGGTCAAGGGGCTGCTCGGACGCGTCTGGACGCGGGATTCCAAGTCGAAGAGCTGCGAAAATCTGCACGTGCTCTAAACGTCTCCTCCTCCTCCTCAACCACTATATAAACACAACGACTGAGCATGGCCAGCAACTAGCTGGGGAAGAGGGGGCACTTTCGTTATTATAATTATAATTATTGTTATTATAATTGACCCAATTAGCCATTTTGGTTTCTCAAAATTCGGTGCATACGAAATCCAAAGGATTATTTACATATACAAATATATACATAAGTATATACAATAAATAGAAAAGCTCCCTCAACTTATTCGCCTAAGTTTCGAAATGTACAAGCTACAAATAGACTCTTAAAACATAGCTGTATTATCTCTGTAAATATGTATCATTTACAAACTCTACTTTAACGCTAGTCATTTTAATTATATTATATTATTTATGTATCGAACTTTGTGTACATATTCAACAAATATAAAATATACTTTTAATTTATTTATGTTTCAATGTGTTTTTCTTTCTTTATCACGAATCCCACTTCACTTCCAGCCCAGAGAATATTCATTTCCCCTTAGAGTTTCCTTTCTTTAGTAATTGAGAAACAAATTAGTTTACCGAGCTTGACCAGTTAATTAAATATTAAATTATATATGATTCGAATTGTAAAATATATATATGCAAATCAAAAGCAATAATTTTTTGTAATTTTTTAATGAATTTAATTATATAATCCCAAGATGAGATGTGAATCAATTGTACTGATTTTTAGCGCGTGTTTGGCCATTGCAAGCCGAACGGAATTTAAAATTAATTAATTAAATTATATACACATATATTACTTGAATAATGCTAATTCGATGGCATTTTTTAATCGTACTAATATTCGTGTTGTTCAATTCGATTATTCAATACTCAAAGCGAAAACCAAAAAATAAAACAAACAAAAAATAGTTAATAATTCATTATGAATTAAAATTATACTATTCCAATTCAATTTGCATTACATAGTTTTTAAGTAATTTTGCTTATTTTTTTGGCGCATGCAAACAAAATGGATATTTATTATAGGTTTCTTACATAAGTCGGGACCATTCGAAATTGAACTAGAGCTACCAGAAAACCAAAAAAAAATAAATAAATAAATAAAATTGTGTTCTCCTTTAGTGGAGAACTGGAGTGTTTAACATTAGATTTTACATCAAATTAACACTAATATCAAATATCAAAAATTAAATAAATAATTAAAAATCCATTTATTATGTAAATTTAATCTCAGCATGTCAGTATCAAATTTTGAAAGATTCTGCGCAACAATTTTTTCAAATTGTCAATGTCACAATTTAAGTAAAATCAAAACACCCAAAATTTTAGTATGTTGACAAATTTGCGCTCTTTAATTATAGATGTGAACTAACATGTATTGTATATCAAAACTAATGCAGCACAATGGAATTTAAAAGAATATATAATACGGTAAAACAAAATATATATATATATTTGGCAATACCCAATTCACAAAAAATAAAAGCATAATGAGTAATGTATGAATTTATTAGTAAAAATATTTAGATGTATTTTACTTTTTTTCGCTCCTGCACGAAAATCAGCAGAAAATTATTATACTGAAATGAATTCGAGCCGTCGTACCCAGATCCTAACTGGTAAAAAAAAAAATTGATTGTAAAAAGCTATGTAGAAACGCAAAAGTCAGCCATAAATAAATATATAGAGTTGTTGATGAGCCCAATAGAAAGTTAATGATTGAGAGTCGAATATATTCCAAAACTTTATGTGTAATAAATGTATAATAAATGTGTAAACTTTGAACTTTAAACTATTAATGCATTTTCTTCTCCTGGCATGCTGCAATAACAAATTCAAATTTCGCGCAAGTTCATTTTAAAAGCTCAGAAATGAACTGGAACCGGAACTTGATTGAAATGGCTAACAGCTGTTCATTTACAATCTGTCTACGGTGAATGGCAAACACAACAGCTGTGGCATTTTGCTAGAATGTCATGTGTGATTTGGCCAGTTGTGAAAATTCACGGCCAACGCCAACGTACGAAATTCGCGGTCAACGTTTCGGCAACGCGGATATCGCCAAAATTGTTTATGTAATATGTTAAGCTGACGTGAGAAATTCCATCAAACTGCCCACCAAACCGTGTGATATAATATTTTGGCCGCAAACATGTTAATTTATAAAGTGGGCTCAGTGGCGCGAAGCGCTCTTCGTTCCCAATCAAAATTATTGCTCCAATTTGAACAAGCATGTGTAATCTTTCAATGCCGCCACCTGAGCCCAATGGCCGAGTACCAGAAACGAGTGTCGTCTGGCCAACTGAGGAGCGATAGCAAGCAGCAACAAACAATGCAGACACTGGACGACCTCTACCACAGACTCCAAGGATATCGACCAACCACACAGGGGGGCGGTGGATCGGGCGGTGGATTCCTATCAATGTTTGGCGGCGGTTCCAGTGATGGCAGCGATGCAGATGACGACATGGATGCGGGCAGCCACGCCCCCCAAGGTCTATACATCTACGGTAGTGTGGGAGTGGGCAAGACCACGCTAATGGATATTTTTTACGACTGCTTCACAGATGTGTGTATAACAAGACTTTGATGAATGAAACCAAAGACTTTGTTAATAAAATGTGATATCTTTATGACATAATATGAAAGTTCCAAGAAAAATTAAAACAAGCATGTGCAAATAAATAGTTCAGCACAATTTGTTCAAGTCTTTCAAGTCTTCGGTTTCTTTCTGTTCATTATATGTTGATGTTTTTATCATATTTAATTATAGATACTTCCCATCTAAACTCCTACCCATATATACTATAATAATTGCTCAATCTAATCAACAGGTTCGCCAAAAACGTCGGGTACACTTCATCGCTTTCATGACCAAGGTGCACTCCCTCATACACGAAGCAAAGGAACGTCAGGGTCCAGCGGATCGTGCCTTCAATTCGGAGAGACCAGCCCCCTTCGATCCAACCAAGCCTGTAGCTGATATAATAGCTAATGAATCGTGGCTCATTTGCTTCGACGAATTCCAAGTGACAGACATTGCGGACGCGATGATACTTAAGCGACTATTCACGCACCTTTTTAGGCATGGCATTGTCGTAGTGGCCACAAGCAATCGGCATCCCGAGGACCTCTACAAGAACGGACTGCAGCGCGTCAATTTTGTGCCGTTTATCGGTCTGCTGCAGAGACGCTGCCAGACAGCGAATCTAGACTCGATCGATTATCGGCGCGTGGCCCAGTCTGGCGATACGAACTATTTCGTAAAAGGTAAGACAAACGCTGATGAGATGATGAATCGCATGTTCAAGATTCTCTGCTCTGAGGAGAACGACATCATCAGACCGCGCACAATCACGCATTTCGGTCGCGAATTGACCTTTCAGCGAACGTGTGGCCAGGTGTTGAACAGCAGCTTCGTTGAGCTCTGCGATCGCGTGAGTAATTTCTTTTATAGATAAGATAATAGACAGACTATAGTTAATGTGTGTATTTTATAGCCATTGGGAGGCAACGACTATGTCCAGATAGCACAGTTCTTTCACACAGTGCTCATACACGATGTGCCCCAGCTAAATCTTAACGTGAGATCCCAAATGAGGAGATTCATTACGCTTATTGATACCCTGTACGACAATCGAGTGCGCGTTGTTATCTCAGCGGATGAGCCGCTGGACAGCTTATTTCAAGTCTCTGATAAAAAAGGCATATCTGATGCGGATCGTTCATTAATGGACGACTTGAAACTGAATGAGAATTCGGTAAGTAAAAGACACTAAACTCTTTAAATATATATATATATATATATATATTTTTATATATGTTCTTCTCTTCTCATGACAGTCGAGCGTTTTCACTGGAGAAGAGGAAATGTTTGCCTTTGAGCGCACCGTATCACGACTCTACGAAATGCAGAAACAAGAATACTGGGAGCAGTGGTCGAAGCATCGTTGATTTGTCAACTTGACTATACCCGATCCAAATTCAATGCAATATATTAGTTTAATTAGCATAATTAAATGCATACAGTTTTCTGTTGGCCGCCACAAATGAATGACTGCTCGTTTTATTATTTCTATACTTCTAGAGACATACTTATTATTTACTTCATTGACTGTTCTCCACAGAATGCAAGTCATTATAATGGGCGTGTTTTCAAATGTGTGAAAATTTGATAACAAATCATTTGATTGACAACGAAACTCGTTTCTTATTTAACGTATTTGTATTTATTAGAATAAGAAAATTGTTTTGATCAAAGTTTATTCAGCTTCGATTTTCAAGTCATTCTAATACAGCTTGATATATTTCATTTATTTATATTTTACATAATTAAACTTACCGCGTATAACTAGTCAAAGAGCATTCTTATAGTGCGAGATTTGGTCTAATTAAATCGATAGTACCTTGTATTAGCTCAATTTGCAGGCCCAATTTTAGCATGGAGGCCAAAAATTTGATTGTAAATAAAACACTGCCATTTGGTAAGGGATATCTTAGATATATATATGCCTTTCAGCTATAATACAAATCTTACAGATCCCACATTGTTAACTGTAAACATATCGTTACGTCAGGTGGAGGAGATTGCAATGAACCTATCGCACCAGTGTATAGTTCAAGGCACAAATGAAATCGCTTGGGCTCTGAGAGCTCTCATGTTGACCGACTTGACCACGCTGGCTGGCGATGATACAAGAGCGAATGTGAGGCGGATGTGCGTGCGCGCCTGCTATCCCTTTGAGCCGCAGTTTTTCGATAAATTCTTTGAGCGCACACTGTTGCTGGACATCCACTGTGCCGCTGTTTGTGTCTATCCGGCACGTGTGCAGGACGCCTATACAACGATTGAACAATTCAAACAGTTGGATAGTGTTGCGATTGCCGCTGTAGCCACTGGTTTTCCCACCGGTCAGTATGGACTCCAGACTCGCCTGCAGGAAATAAGCCATGCGATTCTAGCGGGCGCCACAGAGATTGACATTGTCATTAATCGGCAGCTGGCACTGTTGGGTGACTGGAAGGCGCTGTACAATGAGGTGGTACTCATGCGTAGCGCCTGTGGGGATCATGCACTCCTCAAAACCATCTTGGCCATTGGCGAGCTGGGTACCATGGAAAATGTGAGTCAGAGATCATCAGTTGAATCCCTAATTCGCTTGCTCTGCTTGATAGGTCTACAAGGCGGCCATGGTATGCATGATGGCGGGTGCGGACTTCATTAAGACATCCACGGGCAAGGAAATCGTAAACGCTACCCTGCCCGTTGGCTTAGTCATGATTTTTGCCATACAAGAGTTTAAGCGACGCACTTGTCAAATAGTTGGCCTGAAGCCAGCTGGCGGAGTACGCACAGTGCGAGACGCTATCGCCTGGATGACTCTCGTTAAGGAGACACTAGGTACACGCTGGTTGACACCGCAACGTTTCCGTTTCGGCGCTTCCGGACTACTTGATGACATTGATAAAGTCGTGCGCGAAGGCGTCGCCAAGTTGGAGAAGGACTCGGCTGAGAAAGCAGCTGCGAATAAGCAGCAGGGCTCAGAGCCAGATGGTGAAGACCTTCTCTGCAAAGAGTTGCGCGAAAGGAAACAAGCCAAATATTAACTCATTGACATTGACACATAAATCACACAATTATTAAGCCAATAAAACCCGGCAATAAATATACACATATCATACATTTCAAAATTGTTTTTTTAATGGAAGCATAGCTAAAGGAAAGCTAGTAGAAATTTAATTACAGTGATCGGTATAAGTACAAACGAGCTTTTAGAAAAAAAAAAAAAAAAGAGCGAACGCTTATGCATATTTCACAGATTGTTGATGAAGTTTTGCTTACAAACTCTTGCGAAATGCGAGGAATGATAGACTTGATTCGTTGCTAATCATATATGTATATGATACAGTACACAGTCAATGAAAACGATTTGGTTCTTTTAAATATTTATATATATATATAATGCATTGTGGCCTATGGACTTAAATATCTTGTTAAATAAGAACTGAACGAAATGTGCGCCTAAAACATCAACTTTTTCTTCTGGGGCAGGAAGTTGCCGCGGACTGTGGTCTCGATCAATTTTCGCTTGAGTCCGGGCTTTTCATCGCCGGCAGCAGCGCCCTCCTTGAGGGCCAATATGGCCGACGGCATGGGCAGCTTGGGTCCGACAGTCGGGGCTGGCTTATTTCGAAAATAGGGCATGCTTAACGCTTCGCGGCAGGAGCAACGTTTGAGAGGATTCATGGCAAAGAGACGGCGCATCAGTGTGATCATATCATTGCCGGCGGCTGTGAAGATATTCGGGAGTGGGGTGCCCACAAACTGACGGAACTGCAGAAAATCGTGGAGCTTGGTGATATGAGGCCAATCGGCCTCAGTGGGTGTGCCTAGGACGCTGAAGATGCGCGTCAACTGATCCAGATCGGAATCACCGGGCAAAAATGGCACACGCAACATGAGCTCAGCCAGTATGCAGCCAACGGCCCACATATCCACACCGGTTCCATATTGACGGGAACCGAAGAGCAGCTCCGGCGAGCGATACCAACGTGTGACCACATGATGCGTGTAGATGCGATTGGGTGAACCAAAGCTTTTCGCCAGACCGAAATCACCAATTTTCAAGACGCCATCGCTATTCACCAGCAAATTATTAGGCTTGAGATCACGATGCAGGATCCAATTGACATGCAGATATTCGAGGCCACGTAGCGTCATGATGGTATATGCCTTAATGTTCGCCTGTGTCAGTATAATCTTGTTATCCTTGATAATCACCTCCAGATCGGTGTCCATGAAATCAAACACCAGCGACACATTCGACAGCTGGCCAAACACATCAACGAGCCCAATGATGTTCTCATGCTGCAACTCTTGCAGTATCTTAATTTCACGCAATGCTGTGCGATTGATGCCATCGCGTGCATCATCCCGGTTGCCCTTCTTGATTTTCTTCACAGCCACAATTTGGCTGGTGACGGTGTCGCGCGCCTTGTAGACAACGGCAAACTGACCCTCGCCAAGAAAGGATAGCTTGGCATAGCGATCTGTTTTGTCATCTCCCAGGGGCAACATTTGAGCGTTTAGTCATATAATATAATAAAAATAAACTCTACCGCGAAACGAATGCTTCACCTTCCACGGCTGCCGATTGCGCTATAAAAACGGTCAGCAGTGTGACCAAATTGCCAAACGGCACTTTAAGTATTTTTATTACTTTGGTATTTTGTGCATGTTGCATTTCAGCGATTGCCGCCTGTGGTCACACTGAGTACAAAACTATTGAAAAAATTACTTTAATTTAAGATAATTTCTCATCCTTGCTCCGCCCACTAAACATTTCTGTAATGGTAAGTGCCCCTGAACTTCAACGTTGTCACCAGAATCCGGAAACAGATATTTCAGCTTAGTGCAAATACCATAGTAGCCACAAGAAACGAAAGACAAACTGCGAACGCTAAAACGCTGACTGCGCCCTCGCCCGCCCACTTTGCTAGCGGCAAAAACTAGTGATATTCGCCAGTTGCAACTGCGGCCGCCAGCATAACTGGAGTCCACATAACCATATACCAACCAACACAACCACCACCACCAAAAGCACAGCACCCCGATCATCCAGCATGTATCCCTGGAACTCCTCCACGTACGGTGGCCAAGCGCCCACTGGTGGCCAAACCAGGGTAAATACGCAGAGGCAATGCTTATCCAACACTCCACTTCCCTCTACATCATACCACCGCACTATCTACTACTTCTATTCGCACTAATGATTTAATACTATTTGTTCGCTTTAACACTGAATGCACGCCCCGGGCGGGGGTCGCAGTCAGCAATTGGTCGTAGTCTGGGCGAAACCATTTTCAGCTCTTGTTTTATGTTATCATCTTTCACTCAATCCAGCAACAGCAGCAGCTGAACGATCTATCGACGCTTATCTCATTACACTCGCTGTGTATTTTATGTTTTGTGTTTTGTGCTTTCTGTTTTTGTTATTTTCAACTCTCTCAAATTGTTGCTGCTGCAATTAGTCATCCTCTCAAAATGTATTCGCGTTCATCGGATCACTGGCTCACATTGCCCGACACTGTATGCTATGTTTCATTTCAGACAATGCCGAATGGTTTGGACGACCAGGAAAAGCTGCTCGCCGAGGCAGTCGGTGCGGCGCGTAAACAGGCATTCCAAATGAACCATTTTCTGGACAAGGAGCGCATGCTCGACGCACTCAAATGTGCCAGCACGATGCTCAGCGAACTCCGCACCTCGGTGCTATCACCGAAGAGCTACTACGAATTGTGTAAGTACATGAATGCATATAAGCTATAGATTAGGCTATGCCTTATACCATAATTTAATAATTCAATAAATATTTGTTTACAGATATGTCCGTCACGAATGAGCTGTGCCACCTGGAACTGTATCTGAGCGAAAAGAACAACAAGGAGACGGATCTATATGAACTTGTTCAGTACTCGCACACGATAGTGCCGCGTCTCTATCTGCTCATCACAGTGGGCATTGTGTATATAAAGAATGATTCGACGCTAAAGCGCAGTATTCTGAAAGATCTGGTGGAGATGTGTCGAGGCGTGCAGCATCCGCTTCGTGGTCTCTTCTTACGCAATTATTTGCTTCAGTGCACCCGCAACATACTGCCCGACGTTCTGGTAGCAGAGAACGAGCACGAGGGCAACGTGTATGATGCCATCGACTTTGTTCTGACAAATTTCGCCGAGATGAATAAATTGTGGGTACGCATGCAGCATCAGGGCCACTCCAGCGAGAAAACACGCAGGGAAAAGGAACGGGAGGAGCTGAAAATTCTGGTTGGCACAAACTTGGTGCGCCTCTCGCAACTGGAGTCTGCCACACTGGAGACGTACAGGCGTTTGATTCTGCCCGGCATACTGGAACAGGTGGTTAGCTGTCGAGATGCCATTGCGCAAGAGTATCTAATGGAGTGCATCATCCAAGTATTTCCCGATGAGTTTCATCTGCAAACACTCGATCCGTTCCTAAAGTCCTGCGCCCAACTGGAAACAGGCGTGAATGTTAAGAACATCATAATATCGCTCATCGAACGCCTGGCAGCCTATAATCAACGGAGTGGCAAGGTAAGGAAGCTCATCACTTTTAACTTGCAATATACTATATTAATTGAGTTCTATTCCAGTCGAGTGGCAATGCCATTGATGCTATCATACCCGCCGAAGTGGAGCTATTTGAGGTGTTTAGCGTTCAGGTGGCAAACATTGTGCAAACGCGCACGGACATGCCGCTCGAGGACACAATATCGCTACAGGTGGCCTTACTCAGCTTAGCCCAGAAAGTGTATGCCGATCGGGTTGACTATGTGGACAAGGTGCTAGGCACAACCGCACAAATACTTGATCGCATGAATATGAACAAGTGAGTTTTGCGGCTTTTTCATGAATATATGTTAATTGCATTTATTTCTCTTGCAGCATTTCGCACCTGTTGTCTGTGAATCAGGAACTGTCTCGTCTGCTGCGCATCTGCATCGATTTCTATAACAACGCACTGACCATAATACAATTGCAAAACTTTTGTCCACTGTTGGAGAAGTTTGATTACACTTCGCGCAAATCGCTGGCTTTATATTTAGTTATGAACATATTGGAGAATGAGACGCAGGTGCCCTCAGCCGATCAGGCGGATAGCATATTAACGATTATAACACCGCTGATCAAGGACGACGAGACGAACCCGACAGCTGCCAATAACAGTGCCGATGCCGAGGAGTTTGCGGAAGAGCAAGGCGTTGTTGCACGGTAAGTTGTTAGATTTTATTGAATTCACCCAAAGTTTATAATTGTTTCGGTTTTATAGATTTATACATCTCTTGAAATCTGATGAGCCGGATATGCAATATAAAATGCTGCAAACCGCCCGCAAACATTTGGGCAACGGCGGAGGCCAGCGACTGAAGCACGTCCTCCCTCCACTTGTATTTGCCGCCTATCAGCTGGCGTTTAAATACAAAGCGATTGCTGAACAGGATGAAAACTGGGACAAGAAATGTCAGAAGATTGTGCAGTACTGTCACAGCACAATCAGTGCTTTGGCCAAAGCGGATTTGCCAGACCTGGCATTGCGCCTGTACCTGCAGGGTGCCTTGGTGATTGGCGAGATAAAATATACAAATCACGAGACTGTGGCATACGAGTTCATGACGCAAGCTTTCTCGCTGTACGAAGATGAGATATCCGACTCGAAGGCACAACTAGCGGCCATAACGCTCATCATGTCCACATTTGAACAAATGTCCTGCTTTGGCGAGGAGAACGCAGAGCCCCTGCGCACCAACTGTGCACTGGCCGCGTCTAAACTGCTCAAAAAGCCGGATCAGTGTCGAGGGGTGGTGGCTTGTGCGGCGCTCTTCTGGAGCGGCAAGTAAGTCTATCGAAAATCGAATTTAAAGCAAAATCTAAATCTAATATATCTTTGCAGGCAAAATGGTGAGGAGATGCGGGACGAGAAACGTACGCTAGATTGTCTGAAAAAGGGTGCACGCATTGCCTCACACTGTCTAGATACTGGAGTGCAAGTGCAACTGTATGTAGAGCTATTGAATCATTATCTATTTTATTTTGAGCGTGGAAATTCCCTCATCACAGTAGCCATGCTCAACCAGGTAAGTCTTACACTCATAGTTAGTCTCGTGCATACACTCATACTATCACATTTTGCAGCTCATTGCTAAGGTAAACGAAGAGCTGCCCAATCTGGAACCCAGCGAGGAAACCAAGCAGATCGAGAGTCATTACAAGAATACGCTAGCTCACTTGCGCAGCCGCATGGAGTCAAATGACACAGCACTGGAAGTATCATTTGCTGGCATCACACTCAATTAAAGACGAAATCCTCCATTTGCTACCCACTTAAACACAGCAAACAACGCCCCTCGATCACGCCCATTTTTGTAAAGCTACTTATCAGTCAGCAAATAGTTAAACCCAATCTTTTAAAGGTTGGTTAAACAGAATAATACAGAACCATAAAGAGCGATCAAAACAATGGTAAAAACTGTGTTTTCTAAAAGAAACGAAATTCCATGATACATTTCTAGAATGTTTACGATAGTGCAAGGACTATCCAAAACAAAACAAAAAAACAAAACGAAAAACAAATGAAGTGCTTAAAAGTTTGATTTTTGATTAAATACTTGTAAGTGCAAAGTGTCAACATTCTCGATGATTTTTCTCCTTTATTATCATTATCGTGTATTTAGTTTATAATTACAAGTAATTATTACCCCCCAAAAAGAATTGTATTTTATATTATATCTATTATTTAACCCCTTGCAAAAAGAAAACGTAGAAAAGCAAAGCAAAACAACAAAAAATAGATGTGAAATATTGTTAAACAAAGGAAGAGCTAAAGTAAAAAATTATATACCATTATAAATTATTCATTAATTATTGATTATATGCAATTTGACAGATTTTTGATCGTGCATAAATAAAGTTAAGATCAAATTGTTTTTAGCAAATTAATAGTCAAATGTCAAAAAAACAATTGAATGTTATTTGCATGAGAATGGGGATAGGGAAACGTAGCGTACACATGAAATACAATTCCTTTATTAAAAATATACATACATATACAATTCAAAGCCGAACAGTTGCGATCGGTCTATATACATATATCAGTTTAACTTAGCTTTCATTTACAATACATGAGTGGATAAGTATGCAATCATTCGACATACTCCTCGTACACAAACCCTACTCGATTCGGTCCTACTCATTCCTTCGAATACCTTTCTTTGCATATCTCATATTTTATGATCACTTGCTATAAAAAAAGAGAACCTGATTGATGGGCCAAGCGAATACCTCGCTTGCTACTCGTGGCAGTATTAGGTGTCAGAGAATGTGTGGGGCAGGGCAGGATGATGGTTAATGTGGCAGTTTTTCTGTTACGTCGAGTTCCATAGTTAGCTAAATAAAATTCAAGAGTTATTTCGTTGGGGATTCCGGATCTGGAGCTGGGCTTTAGGGGCAGTTATCAAAGTGGCGTCGTCTCAGCGCGACTTAAAGCTAATCATTTTAGTACCTACTAAGTTCTAGCATAAATTTACAATTAGAGAAGCGCCTAATAATAATTCACTTTCAGTGTCGTAGCAAATGGAAAATTTTGAAACATGAGATAAATTGTTCGTCACTGCGTTTTAGCTCGAGATATTTCGAGAACTTTTCAACTCGGCTCGGCTCCATTTACACCACCGCCTTTGCGTTGTAGTAGTTATATACGTTGGGCCACGATGCCAGCACATACTCCTCGATGCCGCACTCATTGGAGCCACGCAATATGCGGAAGTAACCATGCTCGCCCCACCAGGGACCCCATGAATTAGCCGCAATCTATAGAAACAAAAATTGATTATTATAATTAGAAATTCGATAACCGAATAGCCGTCAGCTTACCCAGTACTTGACGCCATCGTGCTCCTCGCCCCAACCGACAATTTTGACCGAGTGGAAGCCGGTCGGTGCACCGCGATTGGCAGCCGTATGACGGTAGACGCCGCCCGAGTAGGAGAAGAAGTCTCTGTAGACGCGCATGGTGGCCTGCACGGGTCCCGAATGATAGATCTCAGCCATAATGTCTGTCTCACCTCTCAGACTGTATGCCGGGCCCACTGTGTAGAAGGTGTCCCGATTGACGCCATACGCCGGCCGGCAGCCGTTGGCCTTGAGTGAGCGGCTGTTGTGGCGTATCTTGCAGGTGTCCCGACGCTGTGTATATGGATAGCACGTCTCATCGACGACGCCCTTCTTATGCAGATAGCGCCAGGCGGCATCGAGATGACCACCCTCGCAGCCCTGCTGCCGACGTGTACAGGAGAGAATATTTTGCGGCGACAGCTGGACCACCTCCTTGCCCTGGCTTTGGATGGCAAAGCGATCGGAGGCCACCGAGGTGGTGGATAGCACCCAGGAGGAACCGCACCAGCCCTGATCGGGCACCTCTGAAATGTAGCTGGACCACTTCTCGACGGAATTGAATCTACGAGGCAGATCAGTGAACGGATTGCTGAGGCGTGTCATCGCCTTGACACGATAGGTGGGCTCCTTAGTGCCCAGACGCAGGCGCAGGCCCTCACTGTACTTGTGGCTCCACCATTCGTCATATTTGCGCGCCGACCAGCCAAGCTGATGGATTGAGTTGACACTGTGGATGAGCTCGTCGTCGGTCAGACACAGATCCGTGTCACACTGCACCCGACCGCCGTCTAGGCAACGGCACTCGTTGCAGTTGTCCCACGTGTTGTTGTACTTATGGAAGTAGATGCCGTTGTGCAGGCAACTGAGCACCGGATCCGGTTCATTGAAGCAGAAGGAACGATAATCCGGACAGCAATCGCCGGAGTCATCGCGATCACAGAACTCATCACAATAGCACAGTGTAGCTATGTGAAAGGAAATTTACAATAGTTAACAGCGTTAGGAAAGAGAAGGGAAATATTTCAGGGAAATTTACTCACTGGATATGGGCAGCGAGCAGCCGTCGCGCCGATCCTTGCAGCATGTGTTCTGTCGCGCACAATACGGACCCGGAAAGTCCAGTTTCAGTGTGTGATCGAAGGCAGCAGCTAGGCCCAGGACCAGCAGGAGAAGTAACAGCGCCAATGGGACGCACTTAACAGCCATGGCTAAGACTGGCAAATGCAGCTAGTCGCGTTCAGCTGTAAAAACAGTAAGTGGGGTAAACAGATTAGCTGGGCAAAGAAATCTGAATTTATTTGGCACAAAATGAGCTCATCGCTCGCGAACTGTGATGCTGCGATTAGATAAGATAACTGCAATTTGTCAACAAATTAGCAGTCCGAGCGCTTATCAGCTCTTTGTTTTGATTTTAGAAAGCTTCTGAAATTTGCGTATTACGCATACGCCCCATGCAGCGATAAATATGAACATCAAAGTCTAATTAAGTCGCGCCGAATACCAATTATGCATTCCCAAATAAAGCCGAAGCCGCTAAGTAGCTAGTCCCAAAACTGGTTTTCCCCAATAGCTTCCTAATTTTCTACATTTGCATAGCCAAAAATACAAAAAATAATAATAAATAAAAAGAGAAAAAATCTAGAGCTTTCAGCTGTTATAGCCATCAACCAAAATCAATTAGTTTATCACAAATTGCTCGGCTTGTAAAAATGAAATGAATAAGCGCACGCATTGATAGCCCTTTGAAATTTAACGCTCATCAAAAATTCACTTCATGCACTGTCAAATAAAAATTGGAATGCCTCAGAGCTATGTGTTGCAAGATACCCTGTAACTAGTTAGACAGGAATATTAAAAGTGAATTTGAATTGCAAAATATCTAGATTATTTAAGACTCTAATTAAGTGTTGATTAAATTGTTGATGTATTAAAATGATTTGAAGTTTTCAGACTATCAATTAGCTTTCGAGAGTTGCCAGCAATTCAAGAATAGCTGATATACCCTGTGGGCCATAAAAACTATGGCTAACCACAATTGGCAACATAAACACAGTCGAAACGCCAGCAATCACATAACAGTAAATTTTTTTAAAAAATTCTGATGACGTCAGCTTTAAAAACACATTTTAAACCCGAAAGTTTTTTATTATTTTTTTCCCCCTTTTCTTTGGCTCAACACTGAATCCAAATTTACGCAAAGACAGCAAAAAATAGAAAAAGTTATAAAAAAAATAATAAATAAATAAAAGAAGGCACAAAGCGCCCCTTTTTTTACTGGGTTCCGGACACGGGACACGGAGAGTTATGACAGAGCATTAAACTTGTTTCAGAACAAGCGATTAACAAATCAAAAGGAAAAAAAATGGTAATAATAAAAAAGGTTTATTATTTATTTAAATGCAAATTGCAAATAGACTTTTCCAGTTTCGTGAGTTTTTTGTTGTGACTAAATTAACATTGTTTTATTTTTATTTTGTGTTCTTCTCAATTTTATTGAGTGCCACAAAATGTATTCAATTATGGAATATTTGATTTATGAATAATATTCGAATCCATGCAGTATGTTCAAACATTCTGAATTCTTTTTATAATTTTGCTGGCTTTATTTTCGAATTATGTGTAAATTTATTTGAAAGTTTGATTCCCTAATTAATTAGCAAATTTCAATTAGATAAAACCTTGGAATGTGTTAATTGATAATAGGCAAACAAATTTTAATCGGGCGCCTAATTGGCCAGAAAGCGTGGTGACAATATCTCATATAATCTAAGATATATTATGCCAAGACAGGATATTTAATAATTTAAATTAAACAAGATTTTTATAGCAAACATTTTATGCCAAAAAAAATCTAATTTCATTTTATTTCACATATATCAAGATTTTTGTTCACAATTTAATTTATTATTAATATTTAATTAATAATGCTTTGATTGCAAAATATATTTTTACACCAATTCTAGTCAAATTATCAACAGCTTTTGTTTCTATTTATTCACTTTTGTAAATGATTTAAATACTAACTTTTTTTGTAACTTGCACAATTTATAAAAGATTTCCTGTTTGATTAAATATTTTGCACTGTAGCCAATAAGTTATTTTGCCGATATAGAATTCAATGGGATTTTGAAAATTTCAAATTCGAATACGTTCCTCAAGTGATCGCGGCCAGCTAACGACTGAATTCAATAAAAGTTATTGGCCACCTTCAAACCAAAACCGACGCTGTCGAGGCCTCTTTTGCTGTTGTTGTTGTTGCGTTATGGCTTTTACGTTACTGTTAAGCGCTTGCACTGTACGCTGACAAGTGTAGGTGGCTGCTTGTGTGAAAGAGAGAGAGAGAGAGGAACAGAGAGCGCGCTGGGACTTAACATAGTACTGTTAAGTTAACGAAACACAATTTTATTCCAAAGCTCTGCTGTTATTCAATAGAAAGAGGAACTAGAGAGAGAGAGAGAGAGAGAGAGCGCACGTTCGTTCCGTTTGCCACTGTTAACACAGACAGCTCTTGTAAAACTCTTCTCACTGCACAATAATAATCGCTTTATATGGCAATTTCAGATAAGATGCAAAAAAAGAGTCACTTTCTAGGTGTGAATGTGTGTGCTTGCATTAGTATATTTACCATTAGTAACACGTAGTGCTCGCCAGATCCAAACCTGCGATATGTAATACATGGAAATGGAATTTTGGTAAAATTCCTTAAATTGTTTGCCAAGACCTTTGGCCGGGGCAAAGGCGTGAGCTTTCTTGTGCGCAGTTAATTTACGTACGTTGAGATATTTTCGATTGTTTGTTTGTTTGCTTGCTTGCTTCTTTGCTTGTTTGTGTTTATTATCAAACGAAATTGATACAATACACACAGACAAACATACAAACTTACAAACGTACTTAATTGCACCCAATTTAAGTTCAAGGCTACAAACAAATCAAAATACAATAGATAAATTGTGCAAAAAGAGAAAAATACATACATACATGCATACATATGTATGTATGTACATACATGCGTAGCAGAACTGAATGAATTCTTTCTAATTGTTTGCCAAAACATTGCGAAATTTTTGATGACTCTATGTGCACTTAGAAAAGAGACGCAAACTGGGACGTTTCGATATGATATGTGGATGTGATACTATCTGGGTCTGCCAATTCGCTTGGCATCGTTTGGGCGCTTCTGTTTTTCCCATAAATTCCATGCAGGAATTTGCATTTAAATTACTTTTTATAATATTTTCACAGCCGCTGCAAAATCTATTTAGAGATCTGGAATTTCTTGATGGTATTCCTAAAGATTTAGTTCGCATTTACTCATTCGTTAAGAGGAATTGCAAATTAACTGACCAAATATAAATACATATACATGGCGTAAACAACATTAAAATCGAATTGATATCACTTTGACGCCTATGTGGCGCAGAGCCGATGATAATAAACATAAAGACGCCAAAGAAACCGCAGAATAATAAGCCGACACATTAGCCAGACTAATTAAAAACAAGTTGCAAGTTGAGGAAGACAAAAAAAAAGGCGATAGTGCCAAAGATTCTGTCCCGGTCCACATACATACATAACTAACTATCTATAGACCTTCATATACATAACCGTCGCAGAGCATTTCAAACCGAGAGATGGAAATAAAGCCATCAGGCGTCGACACTGCTAATTCCCACTGTCGCCATTTGCATGACATTAAACTTAAGTTTTATGACCGATTTCTGTCTGAGTAATGCCACATTATGAAAATCGCTTTTGGGCAAACTTAAACAAACAAAAGAATCAAAGAAACCGGAGACTGACCACAACACCAAAAATAAAATAAACAACATTATTTTGTTGGCCCCATCACAAAGAGAGTGGACACAGCACAGAGAAAGTCTTTGTATGCTGCTCCTCAGCTAGGATGGGAGGACTACAAAGTCAATGCGTAACAGCTAAAGGCGGAAATGAGTTTGACGTGATTAGCGAAAGTAGGCTAGTTTATCTTATCTGAACTTATCGAGAAAGAAAACGATGAAAAATAATGATAATTGCACAGGCTATGAATAATAACATTAACTTCCGAAATTTTGACTTGTGCACTTTGATTTCTGATAGATAACTGTTTCGACTTATGTGTTGCATAGTTACTAATATTTAAATAAAAATGGCTCGACTAATGCATACCTTTTTATTATTAAAAAAATAAACAACTTTTTATAATTGTAAATTAATAATAAATTGATATAATTAAAAATATAAATAATAATGACAATAGTATAATTTTATAAAATTACTTTTCAAATTCTTTATTCAAGTTTTAAAGTTTTATATTTATAAATTATATGCATTTGAAATAATTTCTATATTATTTTCAAAGCCTTTAATTAATTATCATACATAAATTTATTTACTATATTTATTTCATTTTTATTTATTATATAAATATAATTTTATATATTTTATATGCATTTTATTGTATTCTATTTTATTAAATATTTGTAAATAAGAATGAATGAACGTAATGCTTGATAGTAATTATATTAAAAATAAAAATTAATATAATTTAAAAAAATATATATATGAAAATAAATTATAAAAAGTAATGATAAATTAATTTTATATAATCATGAAAACAAGAATAATAAATAAAACCAGAAAAGAATAAATCAAATAGGAAAAGAACAAGTTAGAGAAAATCTAATTGATTTCAAACATGTTCAATAAATATTTGTTCGTCTTTGATAGTTCAGATTGCTTCATTATCAAATGCAATTATGCCAATGAATTCTAAAAAAAAAAATCGAATCATTTAGTACAGAATTGCATGAGCAAATGTCATGGGTATTGAAAGAGTCGGCCCGAGTCTGTGTAGCTATTGAACTTGAATTCAGTTTCAAGTACATGAATTGTCTAACGTGAATGTCGATGACAGCATGTCCGCAGCGTGTCGTCTCCATGAGCAAAACAATTGATACGTCATTTGGGTGGCTTTTGAATGGCCAACGCATATTCGAGCAGCTGGCACGCTTATGGCCAAGCGAGACAGGATTTGGAGCAGCTCTGAATAAAGCCGATAAGAATTGCTCTTTTTTTATTATTGTTTTGCCATTTGCCATGATTAGGCATTCAATTAGCTGATAGCTATAGATATATATTTATACACTATTAAGTGTCCAAGTTGACTATTATTACCAATTCCAGGCACATTGAACGATACTGTCATGCGATGGGCAATAGCCCATTGATATGTATACTTTAGTATTGGCGTTAAAGTGCCCAGCGACATGCGGCATTCCAATCTATTTAAGTCATGTGATAAAATATTTATGAACTGACCGACAAGCGACAACAACAACAACAACAATAGCAGCACAAACACCTTAAGTTTTCGCCAAACGACGTAAAGGGGAATTTTACGTGGTAATTGAACTTTGGCATTCACACTCGAAAGTATTTCGAGTTACAACAGTTTCTTATCATCCCAAATGTAGTTCAAGGATATGCTCACAGCAATAATTGTTACCCATGTAACATGCTTATCGAATAATAACCGTGATTGAACACGCTGATAATTTGTTTACATTGTTTTGTGTTTTAATTTCATTTAATACATTTGGGCTGTTGTCAACTCGGTGACGTGCTCACACATCTCGGTGACAAATGCGATAAGATTGCAAAGCATTTACAGTTGCTTTTTAGTTCTGCCTCTGACTTGGTCAGATATGGATTAGCACAATCATCTGCATTGGGCTTAGTCAACTATATCGATTGCATCAGCAAACTCCTAGACGACTGACTAAAGAACAATCATGCGTTTGTTCAGAAATATGTATAGGCATCAGTTTTATATACATATATAGCAGGCGAATTCTATGCCAAATACTTGAACTGGGTCTCTCGCCTACACTGTTAACTATAAAAGAATAAGCCCAATATACATACATATATCTTATCTTTTTGTCAATATATTTATATTCAAGTCAGGGCTAACAGAAAGAGATCTACAAATTTCTTGAAACTTTTATTTCATTGCATATTTTTGTAATTTATGATTAATATCAGTTTCTAATTTTTATATTCAGTGCCTATTCCTATATTTTCAACATAGCTAAATTGCAAATGTTGTAAATTTAATAATAATATTTAAAAGCACTACATACAATGCATGATATACAACTTTAATCTACAAATGCTGGATATTTGTTAGTCGAACATTTAACTAAAATTACTTTTCGATCTTAATCAAATTGGTCATTTCCACAGATTAGCTAGACAGCTTAAGTTGCTTAATAATAAAAAAAAAGTTAAAATTATCATGCTCTACTCTATAAATACAGAGTTTCCAATGATAAGCTGAAACTCATCGATTGCGCGCAGATATTTATTTATAGCCAAACGAAATGTTTATCTTCATGACATTACGCTAAACATTGATGTACAATAAAACAGAAAAAGGAAATAAACAATATCGTACAATACGTTAAATAGATGTTAACACCTTAATTTCGACTCATTAAAATTTCAAATTTTTGTTGATAATCAATTTCATGGACGTATGCCATGTTTATTGGGGAGGCTCTTTATCGAGTGACTCGATAAGAAACTATTTGATTTTTCCTCATTGATCAAGGTCAATTTCTGTGTAAACATTAGCAAACTGCAGACCTTGAACAATGCACGCTCATTCTGAGAATGCATTTCCAAGGAATTATAGCACCTAAATTCTTTTTCTTTCTTTCTTTTTTTTTTGGCAGCTTTACACGGAAATTTTGTATGCAAAATATTTTGCACGTCAACACAATTGAAACTCAGATTTTCAGTTTGTTCGATGGCTATAGAACATACATATGTATGTATGTGCGGGGAATATCTGGAATCAATATGTCTTCAAGGCTGAGCCCATTTGCACGCGATATTCGCATCAGCAACTAAAGAACCCACTCAAATGGATGTTCAGGGCCTCTCTCCGTCCGTCCGTCTATCAGCCACACGTCAAGTAATGACGAAATCGAATTGGCTTTTGAGCACACTTGTCTGTGCAAGTCGAAGTGGAAGTGTGACCACAAAATTCAATTGAATTAAATTCTAGTTAATTTTGACAGCGAAAATTTAACAATACTCAACAAAAACAATGAAACATTTGCAAAGCCAAATCTGATGAGCCCTCAAATACCCTAGAAGTAATTCTTGCGTCTACTTAGACCTTTACCTATATGTATAGTAATTGTTATATTATAAAAATATTTATTTAAGATTTGTAAAAAATGTATTTGTTACTTAAGTATATTTTTGTTTTCATTATCTATTTATTTATTTAATTTACTTGATTTGTATTTACCTTTACCTACATTTCTATTCGTATACTTCAACTTATTCCTATTTATACTTATGTTTATTATATTTTACTTATACTTACATCTTATACAATTGCTGTCAATTTATACTAATACTTATTTATACTTAAACTTGTACTTCTTTACGTAAATTAATACAATTTTACTATGTATTTACTTTTATACTTTTTTAGTTATGCGATGAAGATTCGATTACACTTTTCTTTTTACCAATTCTAAATTATTGAATATTTCGCATATCATTAATATAGCCCTCCTTTTAGTTCGTTACAGGGTATCAATTTGGTGGCGGCGGCAACAAACGTCTGACAGCTGCTTATAGCCCGTGGTCGAGTAATAATATTATTTTGGAATATTTGTGTTTAATAGCTGTTAAAAAATTGGTCAATTCGTTTCAATTTCAATTACAATTTCAATTGTCTGCAATTTCTTTAGCCCCCCATTCGCTGGCCATCCCCCCTTAGGTATTTGTGTTTCGCATGGTTTGCGATTTTTGCAGGTTTTTTTTTATGCAACACTCGATATGGTCTCTGCGTGTTGCCGTCTGGCATTGGGCGCGTATCAATGACATTAAAATAATAATAATAATAACAATAATAATAATAAATAATAATAATTAATGCGACGACAGACGATCTTCGCTTCCATATATCAAAGGGGCGCACATTCATGATCATATTCTTGATATGTGTAAAATATTATACGTATTTCTGACATTTATGAGACATCGGAATGTATGCGAGTGCAGACAAATTACTGGAATTTGACATTTTGACTTTTAGCTCTCGCTTATTGTTTGTGTTTCCGGTTGCACGACTGTCTCGATAACCCAAAATACACAATATCGCAGTTAGATTAATTTATTTATTCGCCAAATTTATTTTGCACTTTTAGATAGCTCCAAAATCGAATCTATTTTTATAGAGTTATATCATTATTGATACAAATACTACAATTTGGATTTTGATTAGGATCTGTGAGAAAAGCGAATTGTAGGTAATCTATATTTATATAGGCAGCACTAAGCCTTTGACGTCATTGTTAAAATAACAAAATCAACTTGAATATTCAGCGAAGGTGGCAAAACTCATTTACGTGTGTATGTATGTATATGGGAAAACTAGGCAGAAAATAGTTTACTTAGGAAAAAAAAAAATATTAAATAAATTGAAGTATTGACAGCTTTTTGTTTTTGAGGAATCACTCAGCAAATAAGTACAGCTATTTATGTAGTATCTGTCCAGGTAAGGTATTATTTTCTAGAAATTCCGTGTCTATTTCTGCAATATTTTTTATAGCG
Organism: Drosophila buzzatii; assembly: GCA_035045845.1. Taxonomy (NCBI): domain Eukaryota; kingdom Metazoa; phylum Arthropoda; class Insecta; order Diptera; family Drosophilidae; genus Drosophila; species Drosophila buzzatii. The sequence continues at coordinate 12,933,235 of JAWNOS010000244.1, read as the reverse complement.
CTTCGTCACGTGTGCTTGGAATACCCTAGAATAAAATTATATGCACGATATGCCAGCCTGTGAAATAAAGTTTTATTATCATAATTTAAACAAAAATGTTTAGTTTTTTATTTTAATGAAACCTGTCTCACATATATTATGTTAATTTAAGCTGTTTAGTTTATATTCCGAGACCTGCTACAGGTCATCCCAAAGTTGAGCTAAATTTATTGTATTCACGTTTCTTGTTTTTGAATGAAAATACCATATCAGCAATTTGCGTATCAGCTGGCAACGCTTTAGTAATTTTAAGATATTTTCGCATCAAATGTTTTTAAAAATGTGCACAAAAATAAACCTATTCGGAAGATCATGGTCTCTTGTGGGCTGCGGCGTCATAAACGTTTTTGTATACACGATTATTTACGCATGTTTCTATTGTGCTCATCCCTCTGTGAGCAAAAAAAGCATAAAAATAAATAAATTTGTATTCTAAGTTCATATTGTTGATAATTCATAATTTGTTTATTAGAAACAATTTTCAAGTTGCGAAGCCATTAGTAATATTCTATATTTAGATGAGAATTAGCAGTGCAGCTTTATCGACCCAGCCAACCGACCCAGTCGACTTCTCTGGTAGTACCTATATTTTGTTTGAGAGATGCTGACGTTTTGAATGCACTCAACCGCCGCCCACAGGGTTAAAAAACCAAACGTTTTTGGCTTGTAGTTAGCAGTAATTATCTCCGGCACTTGACAAGCATGAACACCCAGCAGGTACTCAAGCCCCAAATTAGGTGCGCTGTCAATCAAAACTAATCACAAATTGCTAAAATGCAAATACCAACAACAATTGCATCTGATTAACAATACTCATATTTATATTTGGCGAGATCAGACGTTTTCAAGGCTGTTCTGTATTTCGTAACATTTTCAGTTGGGCAAACAGAACCCTCAAGCATGGATAAGGCAAGAATAACCCAATCTTCACTTCCCGCTCAGAACAAGAGCACTACAGTTCAACTGTTACTTAGCAGCGACAGAACTGTTTGTGAATTATTAGACGCACAAATAAAAAATGTTAATAACAGAACAACGAATTAAAAAACAAAAACCAACGAACTACTTAACAGATTTTTGCTGTTTGCTGAAACAGGTAACAGCTGTTATGTTAAGCACAGCCAGTTTGCGGTGCGCAACATGTGGTATTTGTTTATTGCTGTTATGTTTGCGTTTGACTTGTCTTTCTCACTCACTCTCCCACCCATTCGATGGCTCACTCACTTACTCTCTTACTCAGCCGTTGATATTTCAGCGTGTTAATTTGTTGTCACCCTTCAATGCTAATAACAATGCGTTTAATCTATTTGGCAAGCTATTTAAAGTACAGATAACAAACAGGGAAAGTCTAGAATCTGCGCATGCACATGCTTTAAAATCAAATATTATTTTTAATAACAGACAAGATTTTACAATCCAAATTGCACATTTATTAAGATTAATAGCTTTTTTATGAAGCTTTCAATCATTTTTCCATATTTAGGGCATTCACTCTGTTGTTTATATTGCATGACAAATATTTTAATTATATTGACAATAATTTAAACAAAAGCCAATGAGAGATACAAATGTAAATGCTTGTCGGAACGTACATACATATGTCCCATTTTGAGACGCCCACAGCATTAACTGCTAAACGCCTTTATATCGGCCACTGGGACAGCTTTGTGGCTCGGCCACTGAAATATCAACTGCCCCAGCCGCTGCCGCTGGCTAACAGTGCCCCAAGTCCATACTTGTATATTTTTTTACTTTTTTTATACATATATGTAGAGATATATTTATTATTAGATTTGTACGCTGAGAAAAACTTACTGGGAAATCAATTTAATTTAGCTTTAACAGGTTTTAGCTCTAGTAATTTATTTCAGATTTAAATTAATTTACTTTATATAAATTAAATATGATTGCTACTTGAATTTTCTCTCAGTGTATGTACCTACATGGGCCTACGTATTTTTTTGGATTGTATTCCGTCTGCCATGTTAATGTCTGCGAAACAAATAGCAATCGCGTTGTCTACATAAAAATAGCAGTTGCTCTGATTTTTTTGATATGCATGACAAACTGTTTATTCGCGCATTCTTTTTTTTTTTACCTGTAATGGGCATATATGTAGGTACTGCGGCTCTTTCGATCCAGGTCGTTATTTGCCAGCAGAAACAAGGAGATTATTTGTAAATTTTTACAGAAAAACTCTTACATATTTATTATCTAGCCCATCAATTTGCTGGGCATACGTTTAATTAACATTAAATTCCACACATATTTCGAACAGAAAGTAATTAATTAAAGTGAATTACGAGCGAATTTAATTATAGAAATATTTTGTAAGCATTTTGCAATTCAAATGCATTTTTGTCGTTTTTATTTTTCTGAGAAAGTTATAGTTGTAAAGGCCTTGGCTGTGCTTACGAAAATCAAATTTATTTATAAGAAATAAATTACAAAATTAGAACACTTCGCTTTCATTGTAAAAGAGCCAATTGTTTAGATTGTTTGGCTGCGGGCGAACTTTTTTTTTCAGTTTGCTTTTGCTCGCTTAATTCATTTAAGCATTTCGGCCAAGAGTCATTGTCAATGCCAAATGCGAATCATTTTGTCTACAAATGAGAGTACGTAATGTGTGCATGTATATGTCTATATACATACGTACATATTATTCATGTCTATATCTGCTTATGTGTCCCCATCTGATGTCAGTGACACTCAACCGACAACATCTGCGATCCGCGATCCGCGATCTGCGATCTGCATGACAAGCAATTCCCAATCCCTTTGCGTCGCATTAATTGTTGTATACAATTGCTATAGGAAGTGCTTTATGGACTGACTACAAACAACAACAAACAAAGCATAGTCTAAATACCAATCGATATTGATCAAAATCAAAAATTCAGTTGGAGCTGGTAATTTGCGAAAATAGTAACTCAAAAATAGTATATACAAAGTTGTTAGCTTGTCAGAATTATGACATTTTCAATTAAATTATTTAAAAAAAAAATAAAAAACATAGATTAAAAAATTCGCTGAAATAATTTACAATCTACTACGAATCAGCCTCATAAATTTAAACGATAATTCCGTTGACTATATTACAAATTTATAATAATTGGTTCATTGTAATTTATTACAAATTGAAATTATTCAGTATTTTCATAGGAAAACTAAAATAAAAATAAAAATAAATATAATGATTGATCAGCATGTTGAATACTTTTATCTGTGTTTGGCCAGTTTTCGTCATCGCGCGCTTACGGCATTTGTCATCGCCAATTAATTACGCTATAATTTGCATTTTTTAATCTAACTGAGGGGTTGTCTAAAAGCTGTCATGAAGAGCAACAAAAAAAAAAAAAAAATGAATGAATAACTCATTATAGGATAGATCATCGAGAAATATATAGAACTGACTAATAACATTCAGTTGATTACAATTTGTGTTTGACCAAGCAAAAGTGATACTATTTTCAATAATTATATACCAATAATTACTTAAGTTATCTAAGGTATTTAGTTATTAAAATATTCACTCTGATTTGCCATTTGATTAAAAATTATTTTAACTTCTCCAATACAGTCTTTATTGAAACAGTAGAACCTTCATTTCAAAGTCTTATTAGGGCAATTGTTCTATTGATACAGTTGCATTTGCCAGACCTATGCCACGCATGTCTCTTGGCATTTCGTCAATGTTATGAGTACAAAAGTTCTAGTAGCTGTTCTTATACTGAATAACTGTGAATATGCATCACATTTGGAATTAATTGTTAAAATTGCTTTGTTTACGTTTCATATACGTATTTGGAAAACTTCTGGCTAACACACCCACTCATGATCAATTTATTTATAGCTTACTATAAGCCATTGAAAATGGGTAGATTGATTTTGTGTATTCGTATGTAACAAGTGGAAGGTGGCATGGGTAAATATAAAAAGTAAATATATATATCAATAAAAAATCTAACAAATGAAATGGCATAGATAATTACATAAAATAAATATAAATACAAATAGAAAATATAAATATATAACAATATAAAAAGAATATAATAAATTAAACTAAAAATGTTGTAAATTAAATTAATTTTTATATAAAATATTTAATTTAAAAATAGAGAAATATATATTATTATTAATAAATATTAAATAATTAATAAATTATCATTTAAAAAAAATATTTAAATACATTTTATTAATGAATGTAATTAATTAAGAAATATATTGATATATAATATGTAATAAAAAAAACGTTCTTTTTTTCATTAATAATAATTTTTAGTATTTGAAAGTAAGTGTTTTTTTTTTTAAATTATTTTTATTTAAATAAAGTACTTCTTTAATAATATTTATAATCCATTTATATTTATTTTTCTTAATATTTTTATAATATTTTTTTATAAATCATTTTGAATATAATTTTTATGAATAAAATATATAAATATATAAATATTGATTTTTTATATTTTTCTTTTAATCAAATATTTTAATTTGGCTATTTTATAATGTTCCTTTTAAATATATATTTTATAAATATATTTATAAATTTAGTATATATTTTTATTTATTCATTCGTCCTTTTCTTCTATTAAACAAATAAACAAAAATCTATCTAAGTCTATGTATTGAAAATAAATTTATTAATATTTCATAATGACATCTGCCATTTCAGTTGAGGGCATTTCCTAGTCTGTCAATCTTCATTAGCTGCGCTGTTGTTTTCTGCTGTTTGTGTGGCTTCTTCAATTATCAGTGTTTGCATAATTGAAGAGACAACAAAATCTCATATCTGAGCTAGTTTCATACATTTACCAGATACGTAAATAGTAGCGTCGCACTAACGGTTAAAGCCACAGACAACAGCAGTTAAACAGGCAGGTGTGAACTGTTAATTTGCCAGCAACTCTCAAAGCATTTGTATTGTAAATAAACTTGAAAGATTTCGATTCGAATTCAGATGTTGGCAGCGTAGCTCCATTTATGAAATAGCAAGACGTCTGTGACGTCACGTAGGCAGGCAATTGATCAGTTGGGCTTGAGAGCTGCTGGAGATCCGTGTTTATACGAGCGATTAGAGCACTCAATGGCGACATACTTATGAGCGAGTGAGTCCGTAAATACCTAAGCGTCTAGTCAGCCGGCAAAATGTATGTTTGCACTTTCAATGGGCCGTGAGACACGACAATGACGTCATTTGTCAATTTGCTGATTTGTTGACAGGCACGCGAGATAGACGAGTGCATTTTACACAAGTAGTTAGCGGCGCATGCACTTCCATTGAAAACGAAAATTGAAAACGATTGAATGCAATTTAATAAATGCATTTTTCTTCTTCTTTTCGTTTGTCAATTACGGTGGGCGTATCGCCTAGAGTGACCAGGCGAAGAAGCAGAGGACAAACGATTGACTGCAAGGCGACAAGACACATTCAAATCACGTTTTATGCATTCATTAATATATATATATATATATATTACTTTATTTAAAGCTTTGACTAAGTGAAAAAACATGTCATGCTGTTATTTGATATGTTCAATATTGAATATTGAAATGAATCTTTAGGCATTTCTAGGTGTGTGTATGATCAGCGCAGAAATATATCTCTATACATATATAAATGCAAATCGTTCTCACAGCAATGCCAATAATAATAACAATAAATGTGTAGTCTCATAATAATAATAGTAATAATAATCATTTCGAATCAATTACAAAAATATGCTAAACTTGAAACGTGTCAATTTCAGCGACTTGTTTTCGACATTTCGAAATAAATTCTTGACAATAACCTTAAGCCAACGTTGCGTATGAGCAATGCAATTGCTTCTGGTGCTAGGCATTTCGTTCGACTTGATTATGAGCCGTGGCATATTTTAACTCATGCCACATGCCAGCGGGCACATTGCGAATTGCATTTTATACAATTTACATTTTAATCGCCGCATATCGAGTATCACAGCTCTAAATTGACACTGATGATGTCGTCACGCTTTGAATTCATTCCAATCCCGCCTCCAATTGTTGTTTGGCGCACTGCCAGCAATCACAACTTGTGATAATGTTACATGACTAATTGCACAATTTAATAGGTCTAATTGAAAATGTTGTTAAACGATTGCCAAACCTTAAATTCTCGAGCTTAAGCGTTTAATAGCATCGACGGCTACTGAAATTTGAGTGCTAAACGCGCTGGATCATTAAACGAACCAAAACTTCAATAAATTTAGCTTTAGTGGCAAAGAAACATAAAAGTTAAGCATTACCCGACTCTAACTGCTAAATTTTGAGGCTACAGTTAAAGGCCAATATGCATATCGAATAAGAATGCAGCAGTTACATAATTGCAACTTCATGAATAATAATAAGACTAGCTCGTAGTCAAATAAGAATTACATGCACGAGAGCTAATCCAGGCAGAGTGACGGAGAGAGAGGGAGAGCGACATGAAGTAGGTGGTTAACATTTATAAATTTTATCTATATATATAGAATATTTATATATTCTGATTTAATCAGCCTTTAATCATTTTTAAACAAATTTTTTTGGATTCCATTAGTTCCGAATTCAATTCGAACCAGCTGAACCAGCTCATTAATAGGAATTATTTGATTTGGCGCCCTCTATGTCTAATTGCTTCTGGTTGGATTTTATGCAAAAAATGCCAATAAGACCCAACCTTACTATCGCATTAACTTTGTTTGTCAATAATTCAGAGCCAGTCCAATTAGCATGCAATGAGTGTACGCTTAATTATGTAAGTCTTTGCGCTTCTTGTTGATGTTTACAAACAAATCACATGACGCTGTCCGAAAGTTCAACTCTCCCGTGAGATTAGTCATTGACCATTTGCTATGACATCAGCGGATCGTCAGCTGGAAAAGAGCTGTAGCAGATTGGTAAGACCAGTAGCTGGCTGGCTTGCTCCAGCGAGTCACCTTCGCTTCTGCTCTGAGAGGGTTCAGCGAAGCTTTACCGGAACTGGGCTGTCAACGTCAACACACCGGCGTTGTTTGCGTGTTGTTGTGTGCTTTGTTTTGCTTAGTGTTTAGTTAAAATGAAGCAAAGCTAACATAACCAGAAAAAAAGTTCAAAAAAACAAACACAAATTTATGGGATTAATGGGCGAATGGTCGAGCACGGGGCACTCATATATGCAAATGTTTAATATTGTTACAATTTGCCCAGGTCAAAAACAAAAACAAAACAAAACAAAAATCTGTTTTCCTGTTTTTGGGTGACGTGTAAGCGAAATCTGGTTAACCTTAACCACAAGTCTAAAGACAATACGAGTCTTTCATATTTACATTGTGTATATTTACAATCAAAGCAAACGTCTAAATTTCAGCTCTGCCCACAGCCAGTTTATTGTCGTGTGAATTTTTGATTATTATTATAATTCGATTTCTAGTTCTATTTCGATCATTTACGCCGTGCTCAATACGTAGTTAAGCAAAGCAACTGCATTCAATCACATTGCATAAATAAGGAAATCAGAAAATCAGAAAATCAGAAATGCAAACAAAGCTCTGCAAATTTCTTAAATATATCTTTATACAAGACGTTCCTCAATTCTCATGAAATTCGCAAAAATTTCAAGTTTAAAGCGGAACAGTTCTACGCTTTAATTCTTTTTACTGCCTGGGATATTTGGCTATATAAAGCGTACGACTTCTCTTTAGATAAGACATTTAATCTATATATACTCGTAAGTTTATTTTTATGCCACATATAAAGTCGACAGCCAGCAGAGTGATAAAAATAGTTAAAAATATCTGAAATTTCTTAGTGAATATTTCACAGCCAGATCCTCGCATCGTGCTACTTGCTCAAGATTAGATTAGGGCGTCTAGCTGTGCGCATCTCACGTGACAAAGCTGCAGAATTGCAATTTCGAAGATTGTCGGGAATCAACGAGAAATGCTCAGGTTCATGGGCAAGTAAACAGAAGCAGATATTCAAATAACAAACACGATGTGCATATATATCTATATATACATATATATGTATCTGTGAGCTGCGAAAATATGCACATTGCAAACTTTGGCAGGCAGGCGTTAACATGCGGATAAACAAGAATCGGCAAGCGAATGAACACGCGCAAAACCAAAGCAAAATACAAACAAACGCTCTAATAAATTACTTACATACCTGAAAGGCAGCTGATGAATTGCATACGCGTCTTTAGCTTTTGGCTGTGCATCGTATTTGAATTAGCCTAGATTTGGTTTGTGAGTGCCGTGACTTGGCCAAGTTAAGTTGAGCGCCTGGTTCAGTTGGCGGCTTATCAGGCTAAATGCATCTACACCCACGAAATGCCAACAGCAGTTAGGCAGACCAGATCTCTTACTTCTTCTCTTTCATCTTTCATCTTTCAGCCCAGCTGGCAGCAGCCTGGTAAAAGCCAGGCCGGGAACATGATAGCCACACAGTAAGTAGCACAAACGGCTGGCAAACCTACTCGTGCTGTTCGCGTATTACTTTCTACTGTGCTTTATGAAAAATGCGAGTAGATTTTTTGGGAATCAAATGGGGATAACAAATGTTTGGCCGAAAGTAAACTTTCGAAAGCGCTGCGGCCCTGGCTGTATATCAAAACACCATGCCATATTCGCAAAGAGCACAGCAATAAAACAAAACAAAAAACTAAAACCTAGTAAACATATCGTAAAGCTAACCCAGCTGTCCCACCTGTATTTGCGGTTACCTGTCACCTGTAGTGCTTGCCTCATAAAAGTCGAATACTCAACACCTCTGCCAGAGTACAGTCAGTAGTCGTGGTGCTCGCTGCGCACACTGTACACTAACCGCAATTCAATCAAATTCACATGCTAACTGTCTTATTAAATCCGATATTCGATGCTGATTTCCTGCCAAGCATCGAATAACCAAATTGTCAATGTGCGCAATGCTCCAGTTTGGTAACTGTACAAATATTCGCATTTAAATTAATTTAATAGATGTCTGCATAGCCAGTGAATGGCAATAAAACTGCGAACTAGTTCAAACTCATTTGTTATCCTGTTACAACAGGGCTGCCACCTCGTTACACTTTGCTTGAATTAAATCAATTTAAAGTTTAATGATGCTGCCGCTGCTGTGGCTGCTGCCAATTGAATTCGACACTTACCTGGCAATAATTGTAGCACTCAAATTGTGGTTCTCAATGATTTCAAAAGGCAAACGTGACCAAATTTAAGCGCCTTTGGCTGCAAACAGTTGCGCATGAGTGCATATATACAGTACCTACGCACACACACACACACGGTCACACACACGCACACTCAGTCGCAGCTTGCAGTCAATAAAAATTAGCATTAAAAGCTTAAGCCGCACGCGCGTTTGCTGTCGCGACAGATTTTCAACTGAGACTTGGTTAGTTGAGACGTTGAAACTTTGAGCCGACGCTTGTTAACGGCGACTGCAGCAACACCAACAGCAGCAGCAGTAGCAGAGGCAGAGGCAGAGGCAGCGACAGCGTCAACGGCTGCCACTTTCCGCTGAGCAAACAAAATGTTTAGAGCAGAACGCGCGCGCCACATGCAGGCAACTTGCAAATAAACAAGCAAACAAACAAGACAAACAAATAATCAGAATAAAATTAAGTCTGAACAGAGCTCAATATAGGCACAGAATTAGGCAGCAGCAGCGGAGACAACAAAGCTGCGGAGATGACGCAATGTGAACCGCAAGGACCCAGCCATCAAATCCTTAATTGCGAACTCTACATGCATGCGAATGCGGCAACAAAAAAATTATGTTTATTGTCTCGACGAACTGTTTCGCAGTCATTTGTGTCAAAAACGCGTTAAAAACTGAAAAAAAAAGCATTTAAAAAGGCAGCCCAACAATGAACACAATTACAAGTCAAAGTCAATGAGCGAGCGAGACAGCTGCTGCTCTAAATGCCTGTGTGTGGGTGCCACTTGCCCGTTGCAAGCCAACCAACAGACACATTTATGCATGACTGACGCACTGGCAATACTTGAACCTGACATTCAGAAAATATTACACACACACACAGGCACATATGCACACGTATACTCATATGCATTAAGTGTTAGCACTCCAAGTCCAAGTGATACCAAATCGATGTCGTTCGTCAGGCGGCAATTGAAACAAATGTGAATGCAAGCTGCGCAGCAAAGCTAAACTAGGAAATACTCTTTAAATTTAAGAACATTGTTAATTAAAATTTATGAAAACAAATAAATCAAACAAAATATCAGTCTAGCCTAAAAGAGAATCATATTAACATTTAGAAAACATTACAGGGTATGCAACGCGCGCAACTATAGCAAATGTTGCATATATTTACATATTATTATTATATATTATTTGTATTATAATATATTTTTATATAATAATATATATTACAGGGTATTCAACTTGCACAACTCTAATGAACTTCTCAAACATTTAAATATATTTACTCGCAATATGTTTGTATGTTTGATGCGTTTTAAATTGAAATCAATTTTTTTGTTGAAAAAAAAGTAAATAAATATTTGCATTTCATGTGAGAACAGGAATTCACATAAATAAGTTTCCATGCGAAACATGCATAGAATGGCAATAAATAAAACGGGTAATGTCAATTTAATTATTGATTTTTAGCAATTTATTTATTTATTTATTTTTTAATTTTTAATTAATTAAAGTGGAGAAATCGTTTAGCCAGTTGACAACTTCAATACGCAATGAATATTTCATTTAGAACATTGCATGAATTATTATTATATTACATTTACATTTAAATTAGTATTAGCATTAGTATTAACATTAATATGGAATCAGCCTTGATGAAAATACAATATATACAAAAATTTCAATTATACACAATTTATTTGTTTAGTATTGAAGCATACGAATCCCACGCAGGAACTCTAAGAAGTATTATGAAAAATGATTTTCATAATACGAATATTAACATTTTTGGTTTGATTTATGTTGTTATAGAATCATGGCCATCAAAAGATTCTGTAGCTCAATTATCGCAGACAGTGCGGCCGTTGCCAATGCAGCCGGCATAGGCCATGAGATGGGGAATCGTGTGCTGCTGCATAACACCGGAGAATAGATGACTCTGCGGTCCGGTGGCAAAGATGCCAACATCATCACCCGAATGGACGCCAATGTTGCCAGTTATATAACTCGGATAGATGAACACTAAATCAAATAAAAGGAGTTTTAGCATTGTAAGCATTCCTCATAGTCGAACTGCTGCACTTACTGGGATCTTTGAGTTTATCCTCGAGCGGCACGCGTTTGCCATTATCGTCCAGATAGGGATTGGTGCCAATGGCATAGTTCAAGGTGGTATACTTGACGCCATTGACATCGGTATCGTGCTGATTAAGTCCCAGAATATCTGTACCACGACCTGGATAGCCAGAGATGGACAGCGGATGGGCGTGATCCGAGGTGACCACAATCAAAGTTTCCTCGGGATTAGTCATGCCAACGGCCGTCTCTACGGCCTTCGATAGCTCGTGCACCTCGTCAAGTCCTAACTGAGGCACATTGAAATGATTGCCATAGTCCACCAGACCGCCCTCGATGAACAGAAAGTAGCCTTTGTCGTTCTGGCTAGCCACTTCAATGGCCTTTTTGGTCATCTCCTCCAGGGTGGGCTGCGTTTCTGCATTGGCCAACTTGTGGAAGTCCATGACACCAGAGTTGAACAAGCCAATCAAACGAGGCGTGCGCTTGGGATCCACGCTCAGCAGCTGCTTGCGATTGTAGGCCAGAGCTCCATCCGGATGCAGTGATTGCCACTTGGATAGCAAATTGACGCCATCAGAGCGTTCGCCCGGGTTGCCAAACTTATCCGTAATTGATTTCGGCAAAAACTTGCCCATGCCACCGCCCAGCATCACATCGAAGTACTTGCCCGGCGCGTTGGTAATCAGCTGCGTGGCAATATCCGTGCAGGACTCGGGGAAGTTCTGACCTTCGCCATAGGTAACAATGTCCGTGTCCGATTCAAAGAAGCGATTGGTGGCGTGGGCATAGGCGCCCGAAGGGCTGGCATGAGTCAGAGTTGTTGTTGTCACGATTCCGCTTGACTTGCCCGCTGCCTGAGCCCAGGCGGCAATGGAGCTCACTTGATTGGCGGGATCTTCGCTGGCGCTGCAATTGTTGAAGTTCACATTGGCCGTGATGCCCAGGGCGACAATGTTGGTCTTGATGCCACACAGATAGGCAGTGGCAGTGCAGGCAGAGTCTGGCACTTGAGCATTGGAGCAATAGGTCTGTCCCAATGGAAATATCAAATCAAAACTCAAATAAAGATCAATCAATTCTGAGCTCCGCTTACCCGGCTCAAGCCCGTGTAGGGGAATTTCTCGAAGCTCAGCGAATCCTCCTCTCCCGTGTTGCCCTTTAGTTGGCCTTTCAGAATTCGGGCGGCCGCAATTGTTGTCAGAGACATGCCATCGCCTAGGAACATTATTATATTCTTGGCCTTCCTCTTGTCCGGCTGCGGCAAGGCCAAGCGCTTAGCTAACTCCTCATTGGCGATATCATACCAGAACTGGGCGTTCTTCTCCTCCGGTGGTGTATATTTGTTCTTGGCCATTGCATTGGGATCAATGAGATTCACATCTCTGGTCTTAGACACACCACCTTGACCAACCAGCTGCTCCTGCGTGTGGACTTCCTTCACTGCCAAAGAATTCGATTCTTAACTGCAAACTGCTTTAGCTATGCTGAGCACTTACGATTGAACGTTGCCGCCGACCAAGCTGTCGCCAAGAATGCACTGAGCAGCGCAACAGTTATTAGCAGACGCCCCATACTTGTGCTTGAGTTCCTCACTGACTGACACCGAGACTACTCATATTCCCACGTATTTATACTTGATTACTCAAACAGTTGCCAGCGACTGTAATCTAAATTGCTAAATATCTCAGTTTATGCAGCCTAATTTGAGTTATCATTTAAATCATCTAGTATTTTGGGCATCGTAAATAATTAGCCTTATATGACTTGATATGTTGTCTTCAATTTGTCTAAAAAAGAACGAAGCCGTCTGTCATCAAATCCAATCCGTCTGGGAGTTGAGGCGCAAAACATGTGGGCTTCATATTAAATATAGATAAGACTACTTTTTGACACGTTTTCGGCATTTTTCCTTTTCACCATGAACGTGATTAAATTTTAATGAGCAATGGAAGGCCTAGACCTCATTCAGATTTCATCCTTGACTAGAGTCCTAGAGAGTAGCACGATGTTGAATACATTATTTGTGTACAATATTAATAAAATAAACTCTCTCTATATATATCGCTGATTTAGGTGCTATAACTTGGAGTGCAAACAAAACTGTCTATCAAACTTTCTTTAGATTAAAATCTGATGTTTAGTATGAACAAACACAAAATCCCCTGGGTTTATCTAGCGATAAAGTAAGTACTCTCCAGAGTTTGTTTGTCAAGAACTTTAGATGCTCATAGAATATTTATATTATTATTTTTGTATGCATGCTCAATCTCTTTGATGCGGACAAGCCAAGATACTTAAAAAAAAAACAATTGCAAGCTTTTAGGGTTCGCTTACAAATTGTAAGCCGTTATATTTTAATAGAATGGTATTTAAAATTACCTTAGTTTTAGGTATTTTTTCTTTACATTAATATAAAATACCACTTCTGTGCTGTAATGAATACGATCAACATTGCTTTATTTCTCATTATTTGTAAAATTCTATTTATTTAATCATGTACTTTTTACTTTACGCCTATTTCCATGCAAACAATCGTTTTATTTAAATTGAATTATCGATTAATTATTAAAACATTAACATATGTTACGAATCTGCTGCCTCCTGTTGTTAGCGAATTTTCAATAGCTACTTTGTCTTAATTCAATCTATAACGAATTTTTCGATCAAAATTGTAAAATTATTTATATGAAGCACTGAAAATAAATTTATGACAGATTATGATTAACAGCTGATACTTTCTATAACAGAACGAAAACTGTTAAGTTAACATACGAGCGAACATAGCTGAATGTCACTGATAAGAAGAAGAGTCAATTTTCATTTATAAATCACATAAGGCACGGAAATTAAAGCGTAAATATGTCGTTTGTGTTGAACAATGCGATTCGTCGCCAAATTGGCGTTATTGGCGCCAGAAACATGTCCGGCACTGCCGCCGTAGCTGGAGAACACTCTGGTAACTATGTCCACAATCGATAATATCCTCCCTCATAGGTTAAGGTTATATAATGTTGATATTTCAACCAAAACTTTAAATTTAGCTGAGGACGTGTGCTAAAACAACTGATCTCTTGCAGGTGGCTACAAGGTCTGGAAGCGTCTGTCTTTCTTCGTGGCCATGCCAGCAGTCGGTTTGTGCATGCTGAACGCTTACCTGAAGCACCAGGAGGAGCACGACCATCCCCGTCCCGAATTCGTCAAGTACGACTATCTGCGTCGCCGTGAGAAGCGTTTCCCCTGGGGCGAGGGCAACAAGAGCCTGTTCCACAACCCCCATGTTAATGCTCTCCCCGATGGCTATGAACACTAATCGGTTACCCCACTCTTTGTAAAGGTGTCGCAGCTCTTGGTAATATACCATCGCTGCCATAATAAATAGCACTCGATGTATTTAAACATATTGTTAGCTGTAATTAATGTGGAAATACACACAAACACAAACACTCCTGAGAAACTTAACTAAATAAAGAGTGACAAACTGGATAAGCGATTGTGGAAGAGTTTGCATAGGCATTTCGGGTGCCTTTCTTATAGCAGCGACTTGATTAGGGTTTTCAATAGATTGGGATAATAATGCATTCATTTATTTAGATAAATATAACTTCTTTATTGCTATTTTAATCGTATAAAAATTCCATCAGTATCGTTTAGAAATAAACAAATGTTGACGGTAAATAATTAGTTTATAAAAAAATTGAAAATGATTGGTAATATGAATCATTTCTACATTTGCAAAATGTTATATATATTGCTTATGCTTGAACTATGTCTGCAAAGCTGAGTTCTAAAAGATAAAGGCATTAGGATTCAAATCTACTTTGAGTTCTGATGCTTTGAATTATTGACTTTTGCATTTCTTTGCTTGATGCTCGGTTTGTCTGGAGATGCAGCAACTTTCTTAGCCAATTTCTTGCCGTTATCGCTGGGCTTTGCCATCTTTTCTTTGGTCTCTTGTCGCCGCGTCTGACGTTTGTTTTCAGGTGAAACTGAAGCAATGGCTGGTGACTTGGATTTGCGAGCTCTTTTCACCACGTCGGGCGAAGACAACGGCTCATCTTTGATCTCCTTTGATTTCGACTCTCGTTTGATTTTTTCACTCTCCGTCGACTTGGAACTCGGACTGAGTTTGCGTATTTTAGGCTGTGGTGGCGTCCCAGATTCATTTGACGTCGTCTGAGAGTCCTCGCCCAATAGTTCAGCCATTAATTCGGACTCCTCCTCGGCATCTTCTTTGCTGGTTCCCTGCTCGTACTCGCTCTCATTCTGGTACGGCACCATGTCCACCACATGATCGTCCTCGATATGTTTCTGCAACTGACTTGAGGTAAGGAATATTAGATCACAAAACTCGCACGCGTGTCGTTCGCTCTTCTTGTGCGCCTGCATGTGCGACTCCACACTATCAAAGTCAGCAATATTTCCCTGGCACAACGGACAGACCATCGAGATACCAGCATGAATGGCCGAATGATCCACCAGACTGTCATAAGTCGGATGCGTATCCTTGCAAATGGTGCACACAAATGAGGCTACCACAGCCTGTTTGTGCATCCTCAAATGCCGCGACAGGTGGTGCGATAACAGGTACGATTTAGTGCAATACTTGCACGGATAAATACGTTTGCCGGCATGAGCGACCAGATGACGAGCCAACTTGCCAGCGGTCACAAAGCTCCGACTACAGTACTGGCACGGGAACGGCAGATTAGTGCTGTGTATGACCTAAAGAGAAATATATATATATATATATAAATTGTTCTCAAATTGTACTCAATACAATGCCTTACCTCGTGTCTTTCCAGGCCCTGCTTGAAAGCAAACGACTTTTGGCACTCTCCACACTGGAACGGTCTTTTCTTCGTATGACGCTCGGCATGCTTCTCCATCTCTTTGCGCGAAATGAACGGCTTCTCACAGTAAACACATATGAACTTCGGCACCTCGGTGTGGGTGCGCTCGTGCCGATGCAGCAGAGCACGACGAGTGAAGGCCTTCTCACAGACGCTGCACTTGTGGGGACGCTCACCCGTATGTATGAAGTTGTGTTTCTGTAGATCGTACTTGGAGAAGAAGCTCTTGTCGCACTCGGAACACTGGAAGCTGCGAGTGCGAGAATGATTTACAACATGTATGTCGAGCAGCTGCATCAATGGAAACGACCGATCGCAATGTGGGCATGGAAACACATTAGTCGCCACGGGCGCTGCATTTTTTATGGGATCTGTGGCCGAATCAACTGTTTCGATTGCATCCGCATCGAGTATTTCCGTAACGAGAGCCACATTGCCATCATCGTAGTGCTTTATTTGAGGTGTGGCAAGGCGAGGCTCTGATGGGGTTGTGGCACCTTTGTTAAGCAGTCGCATCGATGATTTGTTGAGCACCTTTGGCTTGGCAACTGAAGTCGTTGCGGGAGCTGGCATTACATCACTCAGATCTAGTTCGTCAGCCATATCAGCGAGCAGATTCTGCACATCGTCCATGGAAAGCTCCTGGTTGTTTTCCACTTTCATTTGATATGACTTCGCCTGTTGCCGTTTTACCGCAGACGCCCTTGGAGGTATCGGTGGCTCAGCGGAGCTCAGTGGACAAGAGTTGAGCAATTTCTTGGTGAGACAGCTCGTTTCCAATACCTGAACGCTTTCAATCTGTAAATTATTAGATTTGGCCATAGAGTTGAGCAATTTTTTGGGTTGCATTTCTAAAGATTCCTTCTTAGCTACAACCATTTGGTTGGCCATCAGTGGAGCACGCGGCTTTTCCAGCGGCTCGGGCCATTTACCAGTAAGCGGGTATTGTCGCAGCAAAGTGTCAGCATTTTTACACATCTGCTTGAAGCGGTAACAATGCTCGAAAAGCAGACGGCAGTCCAAACAGATATAGCTGGGCATTCCATCATTGCTCTGGACCTGTTTATTTAAAAACAATAAATAAATAATTACGTTTCCGTGTGAATGGTTAGTAAACATATTCTTCAAATGGCAGCACCACGCATGCGCTCTGACCAGCAGAAAAAGTGGCAACGCTATATGCAGTTGGCGGCAAGCGCTGCACAACTACAAGTGCACTCGCGCGATTTGTTTTCGTGAGTACAGAGCTCGCTCTACGCCGCATTAATTAATTGATTGATTCAACACGGTTAACCATAAAAGGATATTTATGTTATTTTCAATCAAAAACAAATCGTAATCGTTGCTTACGTGGCTAGCATAACAAAAACAGCTGTTTACAGTGAGATAAAAAAAAACTAAGCATAAATCAGTGCACACAGATAAAGTACTCGGCTCGTGGAAAGGGCGCAACAATTGAATAAGCAGAACAAAAGAGACGCAACAAGGAGAAACGCAAACAAGCGCGAGTGCAGGGATAAAGAAGAAAGAAAGCCAGAATAGGCGAAGAGCAACAACAAGAACCAAAATGACGGACGAATACAAAATTAGATCCTTTGGGTCTCATGACCTTGACAGCGGAAAAATAAACAATTATGCCGATACAATCGACGCAAAAGGAGAAGCAAGCACAAACTCTATTCGAGGCGGTGGTGCAGCCAACGCCGTCGCAGCGTAAGTGCACTCTTATTTTTGTATATGCCCTGTGATGTATCAGCTGAGAGGGGTGTAATGATCGTTTTGAAATATATGTAAAAGTCACGTAGCCAAAATTCTGTGACTCGATTAACGCAATAACTTCAAATATTAAATACCTTTAAATATAAATGAGTTATCAACTCTAATATTGTGTTATATACCATGTAATAAACATATGTTTTTGTGTATGCATTGATAATGGTCCCTGCGTTTCCGGTACTTCATTGTGAGGTTTGATAGTTGGCTATCAGAGAGTTATATGTATATCAAGAGTATAAGGAGGCAATCGCTGATAATATGATTTCGTGCTTTATCTTTTCGTTGAATCAGACCCATAAATAAATATGTGGCTCGCATGCCCACCGACCGATACGCCAAGGAATATAATATGAATCATAAGCATCGTGGACATGCCCTGATCTTCAATCACGAAACATTTGATATACCCTATCTGAAACCGCGTACCGGCACCAATGTGGACAGCGAGCAACTGAAGAAGGCATTTGAACGTCTGGATTTCGAGGTGGCTGTGCACAAAGATTGCACACTGAGTGACATTCTCAATATTGTGAGCAAGGCCTCCTCAAAGGATCATAGTGACAATGATTGCATAGCGATTGCTGTGATGTCCCATGGCGAGCACGGCCACCTCTATGCCAAAGATGTGCAGTACAGGCTGGACTGCGTAGTCCAATACTTTACTGCCAACAATTGCCCCACGCTAGCTGGCAAACCGAAACTGTTCTTCATACAGGCCTGTCAGGGCGATAAATTAGATCACGGCACGACGCTCGTGAAGCATGAAACTGAAACGGATGGTGATTCCTCGGCGAGCTACAAAATACCCATACATGCCGATTTTCTATTCTCATATTCAACAATACCAGGTGGGTTATACTATTATTATTATTAATTTGGTGTAGCCAACTATTTTCTGCTGCAGGATACTTTTCGTGGCGCAACACTGATAACGGCTCATGGTTTATTCAGTCGCTGATAAAGGAACTTAATGAAAATGGCAAAGTCTACAATATGCTCACATTGCTAACTTTTGTTAGTCAACGTGTGGCAGTAGACTACGAGTCGAACGTGCCATCCCGTCCGATGATGGATGGTCAGAAGCAAATTCCATGTGTGACGTCGATGTTGACGCGCATTTTGCGCTTCACTGACAAGCCGCCTAGCAGCCAGGCAGGCTAACTAACAACCACCGCCTAATGACTAACACAATAAATTCCAATTTAGTCATGTCTATCAACGCAATTATTGGGTAAAGCCTTGCCCAACATACTCTTCCATGACATTCTGAATTGTATTTATAGATTAAGCAACGACAAACATATGAATAGATAAGCAAACAGAAAATTATAAATATATATTTGATATGTAAACATAAATAAACATGAAAGAAAAAAATTGAAGTATAATCAAACAACCATATTTTTAAATGCGCTCGCCAACTGCAAGCGATCTGGCAGCATTGCGGCAAACTGCAATTGTGTATGTGGATTTTTGTACAGTTGTCGCCATGTTGATAGATGATACAATATTATTTATGATTGAGCGATTTTTTATCCCATTATTTAGATATTTAACAATTAATCTTATTTCGAACACACTGGCTATTGCGGACAATAATTATATATAAAAGCCCGCCAAATAGTTTAGCGAAGACGCCAACGCAGCTATTTAGAAACCAACCAGCGATGACAAACATCTTAGCCAAGTTCTTTGATTGTTCAACTTCAGCCACATAATACAGATGGCTTAGTCTAACCTAGAACCTAATCGCGACTTACCTCTATAGATGTGATGGCCATTATTTGCAGCGGCAGCGATGCGGTTGATTTTATGCGTGCATTTTCAACGTAAATTGAGGCAAGTTTGCTTTGTTGCACCAGACAGAAGCGGCATATTTCCTTTTTGCGTAATTCATCTTCGCGCACAACGCTAATGTCAGCCATCTTGAAAATTCAATAGTCTTTGTCTTAACGATGTAATTAAATCACGCTCAAGGTAATTGGATATAATTATTTTGTTGTAAATTAACAAAAATAAGCAAAGGGAATGAAAAACACAATGCCGTGCATCAATACACGAACCTCGAAAAGAGCTGCCACATTTTACACAGAGAGGGTATTTTTGTTGGCGTTGCCATAAGGCTGTAACGCAAATGCACTAAATATTCTTAGTAAACAAATAGTTTTTGTTTGTAAACAATAAATTTGTATAACATAAATTAACCGATTTAAAACTTGTCAACGATTGCAACAAACTTATACAATTTTTTTGGCACTGCTGAAACTTGTATACATATAAAACTCCTTTGTTCACTTAGTAAATGAGAGCATATAAAATTCCCCAATGACTTTCCTGCCAAACGTACTTGAACAATTGAATCAGCTGAATTGTTATTTATTTACACTCAGTACGCGGCGGTTTTTTGATTGGTGGCGTACAGTAAATATAAATGCAATTAGCGCAGGTAGACAAGTCTTAGGTCAGGTAGTTTTTTTAGTTATACAAGCTATGTGCGTCAAATCAATCAACAAATGTATGTATGTATGTATGTATATCGAGTATATAAACACCAGAACAACCTGCACACTCCAAGAAACTTCCCTCCTAGCTACACTGACAGCATCAACAATTTATAAGTGAATAAACAAATACGATTAGGTAATATAGTTTATTTTGGCACTTGCATCAATCCATTAGATCGACGTCTCTGAGCCGAGCCTGCGTCTGCTCGCCAATATCAAAGATGACATGCTGCTGGAGTAGCTCACGGGACTCGTATTTGAGCGACTCCTCGTAGGCGTATTGAATGCTTGTATCATATAACATCAGTTTACACTTGGCCAGCGCCAGGATGCAGTTGCGCAGGCGTGCTATAACCTCGCGTTCGCTGCGCGGCACCACTTCCGTTAGGTTTTGGGCGAAGCCACCCTCGCCGCCGAGCTGTTCATCACTCTTTGTGGGCGATATCCAGATGTAGCCATTATTGCCGAGGATGACGGACGCACCACATGGCAGATTATGAAAATGCATCTTTCGCCGTTTGACTAGCGCTGGGAAAACCTTGACCAATATACCCTGGGATAGTTTGCCATATTTTAAGCTGCGGGTGTAAAGCGACAATGTGCCCTCCTCAAAGACATTCTGCAAGAGATTCACGAAGTCAGCAATTTGTTTAATTTAGTCGTGGCTTACGCACTTGCACTTCTGCGGATATCAGATCTCCTTCGTCCAGATAACGTCTCATCATTTGTTCATCCTCTGCAGACCTCCGTCTCAGTTCTCCTCCCGGTAGATTTACTGACGAAAGAAGCAGAATCGAGTCCAGACGTGAATTTGTGTCGACGCGCCAACGTTTTTGACCAACTTCCAGGACACGAGCCACCACCACATCGCCAATCTCGCCCACATAACGACTTTTCAGCGGCCGCACCGAAATCAACTTGTTCACCTTTTCAATTACACCTGCCACTGAGGCCTTTATGTTTTCATCCTCCACGAAGGTACCATGGCCACGCATAAAGCCTGCTTCCGGCATAAGCACCTCGCCGGGTGTGAAAATGCGAGGCAGTTGCTCTTGGTTCTCGGCCAATGCAGTCCAATCCACGCGGTCCAGCGCCAGGTCTATCGTTGCATTTGTTGACATCTTTACCAGGGCGCTCTATATTTCCTCTTTGGTTGCAATGCGTCCGCGCTTCAGCTTCTTCTTCTGTTAGGAATGCGTGCTTCTGTTAACTTAACATTTCGATAAACATAACATAACCATGTTATCGTTAACATTGCATCTCGCTCAGCTGTTTGCTCTTAGGTTCGTCATCAAGCAGCTGCTTGCGGATAAAATATAAAAATAGTCGCAATGGATCAGCCTGATGATCATTTTCGCTACATACATAGTTCCTCATTGCACGAACGTGTACAGATTAAAGTGTTAGTATTCACTCCACCCACACCTAAGGATGTTAACTAATATATATTTTTTCTCTCAGTGGCACGCTCGAAGGCAAGAAACGCCAGCCTGATCATGAAAAATTGCTGGATGATCCCATACTGCGTTTCTCGGGCCTCTATTCCGAGGAATATCCCTCGTTCCAAGTAAGACTACAGGTCTACAATGACGGGCATCCCTATTGCCTGCCCGTGCACAACTCCTATAAGGCTTTCAGTAAACGTTGGAGCTGGAATGAGTGGGTGACATTGCCATTGCTATTCTCCGATTTACCACGCAGCGCCATGCTGGTGCTGACCATACTCGACTGCTCCGGTGCTGGCCAGACAACAGTGATTGGCGGGACGGCCATTTCAATGTTTGGCAAGGACGGCATGTTCCGTCAGGGCATGTACGATCTGCGCGTGTGGTTGGGTGTTGAGGGTGATGGCAGTTTTCCTAGCAAAACCCCTGGCAAGGGCAAGGAATCCTCCAAATCGCAGATGCAACGCCTCGGCAAATTGGCCAAAAAGCATCGCAACGGCCAGGTGCAGAAGGTCGACTGGCTGGATCGATTGACCTTCCGTGAAATCGAGGTGATTAACGAGCGAGAGAAACGCATGTCCGATTACATGTTTCTCATGATTGAGTTTCCTACAATTATCGTGGATGATATGTACAATGTAAGAGATATAGTTTGGCTAATATTATATAAGCTAATGTCTTCCAATATTTTTTGTAGTATTCAGTTGTTTACTTTGAGCCAGAAGTGGACAGCAAATATAAATTGCCGGCAAAACCAAAGTTAGTTTTGGTGCCGGATTCGGAGATTCAAATGGTAAGTGGGTCTAAGAGATTGCTAGTACGTTACGAAATGATTTATCTTTTGCAGGAGAACCTAGTTGAGCGCAAACATCATCGTCTAGCGCGTTCGGAGCGCTCCGGAATTTCAGATCGCGATGCCAAGCCGACAACCATGTATGTATTAATTACATTTAATAAATAAATTTTAATTAAATATAAACTTTCCTCGGTAATTCTAGCATTCGTGATCAATTGCACAAAATAGTTTGTTATCCCCCGACCTATGTGCTGAGCAGCGAGGAGCAGGACTTGGTGTGGAAGTTCCGTTTCTATTTGTCCACGCACAAAAAGGCGCTCACAAAGTTTTTAAAGTGCATCAATTGGAAGCTGAACGATGAGGTGACCCAAGCACTGTGGATGCTGGCCAATTGGGCGCCCATGGATGTGGAGGACGCACTAGAGCTGCTCAGTCCAACATTTACGCATGCGGAGGTACGGAAGTATGCGATCAGTCGACTGGCACAAGCTCCCGACGAGGATCTATTGCTCTATTTGCTGCAGCTCGTGCAGGCGCTCAAATATGAGGATTTGCGTAATATAATACAGCTACACAGGTTCGTCATACCGGAGCCGGAACGTGATGCAGGCTGTTCGTTGCTGGACGAGAGCGACTCTCTGCTAGACCAGAGCAGTATATCCGACCTGAGCGCCACGAGCAGTGCTCTGCATGCTTCGGTTATACCCGCCAATCAGCGTGCTGCGCTCACAGCTCTCAAGGTCGAGAAATCGACGATGGCGAGCAGTGCCAATGCGCCAGCGATCAGAGCCAGCACACCAGCACTAAGAATGGATCGTGCCGATGGCGGCGATGCAAGCGCCGCCTCACTAGCCTCCCAATCCAACTCCAATACAACGCTTTTGGGTCAGGGCGTGCCCCTCAACCTCTGCACATTCCTTATACAGCGCGCCTGCAAGAATGCCACGCTGGCCAATTATTTGTACTGGTATCTGTATATCGAGGTGGAGGATGTCGAATCGGTGCGCAAACAGGATCAGCGTGCCCACGACATGTATGCCATGGTCCTCACCATATTCCTCAAGGTGCTCGACAACGGTGCGTAGATTTCAAATTAGTAAAAATGAAGCCTTGTTATTCCCGCTCTTTCTCTCAGGTAACTTCCATTTGCGCGGAATTTCCCATAATCTCCGCAAACAGCAGTGCTTCGTCGACGAGCTGGTGAAACTGGTGAAACTGGTAGCCAAGGAGCCCGGCAATCGCAACAAGAAAACGGAAAAGTTTCAAAAGCTGCTCGGCGAACAGGTCATGTTCAAGGTGAACTTTACCAATTTTGAGCCAATCCCATTCCCCCTGGACCCAGAGATCTATATAACCAAAATAATACCCTCACGTACATCGCTATTTAAGAGTGCCCTGATGCCAGCCAAGTAAGTAGAGATGATGTCATTCCAGTTGCCAAGTGTTAATCATTTCCCGTTCACAGGCTCACGTTTGTCACATCCATTGCTAAGCACGAATATGTGGCCATTTTTAAGCATGGCGATGATCTGCGTCAGGATCAGCTCATACTACAAATGATTACGCTGATGGACAAGCTGTTGCGCCGGGAGAATCTTGATCTCAAACTGACGCCGTATAAAGTTCTGGCAACTAGCTCCAAGCATGGCTTCCTCCAATATATCGACTCGTGCACCGTGGCTGAGGTGCTGGCCCGGGAGGGCAATATACTTAATTTCTTCAAGCGGCATAATCCCTGTGATGGTGGCCCATTCGGCATCTCCGCCGAGGTCATGGACACATACATTAAGAGTTGTGCCGGCTACTGTGTCATCACATATTTGCTGGGCGTGGGCGATCGACATTTGGACAATCTGCTGCTGACCAGCAATGGCAAACTGTTCCACATCGATTTTGGCTATATTCTTGGACGTGATCCGAAGCCCATGCCACCGCCCATGAAGCTGAGCAAAGAAATGGTCGAAGCCATGGGCGGCGTTAGCTCCGACTACTATCACGAATTTCGCAAGCAGTGCTATACGGCGTATTTGCATTTACGCCGACATGCCAACGTGATGCTCAATCTGTTCTCGCTCATGGTTGATGCGACAGTGCCCGATATCGCACTGGAGCCGGACAAGGCGGTCAAGAAAGTTGAGGAAAACCTGCAGCTGGGGCTGTCCGACGAGGAGGCGGTCCAGCACTTACAGAGCCTGCTGGACATATCCATCACAGCTGTGATGCCCGCCCTAGTCGAGCAGATTCACCGTATAACGCAATACTGGCGGAAGTAAAGCTTCAATAAATAATTTAACTTATTTTTAAGCACATTTTAGTACAATAGGTAATCCCAGTAGGTAAGGTAAGCTCCTTATCTACAGTCAACTCTGTACTATATAAAAATATATATTATATGTCTCTGTATTTATCTGAACAATAATGCATAACCGCTCCAAGAAGCCTGTGTGGGCGCTGTTGAAAATAATGGAAATCTTGCTAAGCTCGGTTTGCTGCTATAGGCACATGAATTGCTATTCGAACGAAGAGATTCCGAACGTTTTTCTATTGTGTGCAACATATGCAAGCGGTTGCCTTTTAGGCAGTGCTGGTTTGATAGGATCTCTATTCTATGAACGAGTATCTCACCGGGTTGAGGCATTGATGAGTGGAACCATGGGCACATTGAACATGATTACCGTCTACGTGCATATGTATTTAATTCAACATAATGCACTGCTGCCTTTTCTAAGGAGCCAGGAGAAGGAAGCATATGGTTTTGTCGTCTGTTGCAGGAACAATGCCATTTGGGCTTGGTTTTCTGCTGGTCTCTATTATCTGCACTGTTCGTTTGCCTTGGACGTTATTTTAAGTCGGAGCTCAAGTCATGATGAGACTGTAGTACGCAGCAAGCGGAGACTTAAATTATATTTTATAAGCAAGCCATTTGAGCGATATGTTAGCCGTTTTCGTTGGTTCAAATTGCTCTCAAACAACTTAAGGAAAAGCCCTAACACAGCACCCCCCTCTAAAACCAGAAGGTCTGGGTTGTTCAAATTTTAACCGTTTCTCATGACGTGCTATCGATAATTTATATCGTATCCAGTTCTTCGTCATAACAGCCCTGTCTTATTGCGCGCCCAAATTTACAGCTGTTTTGAAACTTTTGGCTATGGCCTATTGCTATTGTAATATTCTGTGCGTTTTAGTGTGTAATTAGGTGTATGCAAAATTTGTAACGTTTCGTGTGGAAATAGAGTGACTCGTGATTAATACAACTTAATTACAACTACAATCAAAATGGCAAGCGGCGTGGTAAGTGTGGGCGTTTATTTTATTCGAGTGCAGTTTCGTAGAAATTTCTGTCTGCAAAGTTTTTGGATTTTCATAGTTCAATTTCTATGCGTGATGGTTTCGTGTGCCAACTTTTTGCCTAATGTGCGTGTATAGAATTGTGCTTAGTTAGTGGCAGGTACTCGTATCAAAAGTTTGTGCTGAAAGTTTAGCAGTGGCTACTAAAGTTTCAGACCAAATAGCCCGCATTGCAGCTACAGTCGGTAGGCGGCAGTCGGCACCGCAACTCCAACTGCTGCTCGATGGAACAGAATTGGTTTTCTGCTCGCTCTTATTGGTGAACATGTCTCTTTTTTTTATAACCCACTCGCTCTTAGCCCAAGAAAGAGCGGCAACACATTGCAATTGCATTGCGGCGAGGTATGAGTCAGCCGCAAAGCAGCTCTCACGTTGCCATTTGTTATTGTTGCGCTTGGTATGCAAGCATAACGCACACTTAGCTTGCCCACCCCGCAGTTCCACCGTCCCGCTGTCCATACACTGGCAGCCGGCTGTGCCTGCAGGCAACCTCTCGCGCGCTACCATTCCTTATTGTGGAGCAGCACGTGTTCATTTTCGTGCAAAAATTTACAGTCGTGTATGTATGTATGCAAACATACATATGTACTGAATGTTTCTGTTGTTTTTGCTTTGATTTGTTTCTATGCATGTGCATTGCGTTTTCATTTGTATGTTATTATATGTGTGTGTAAATATGCTTGTTGTGTGTTAGACAACAATTTATGGCTACTTGCAAGTTGCAACTGAAAGTGGGTGTATGAGGGAGTCAGAGTTGCCAGAAAGTGCAAGTTATAATCTTAAATGCTCACATTGTGTCCTTCTTGATCCGTTAGACATGTACGATTGTTGAAGTTGCCATTTGACATACAATATTGTTATCGATCATTGACAAGATTGACTAAAAAATACTGCAAACAAACTTTGAAATTAAAGTCATCAAATAAGTCGTTTTACTTTTCTGCAATTGTAATTCCATGCTTAGCTCTAACTTCCTATATACTGCAGTACATAAGTTAGATGAGCTGGGCATGCATCACCCTTAAGTTTGGCAGTTACTACCCGCCAAATGAGTCGTTTCAAAATGTAGCGTTGTAAACCAAACTGCCGTGCCGAAGGTTCCCATAGACGACAAAAAAAAATAAAAACAAACAAAAAGCAACAACAAATAGCCAATCCGAAGCGAACGCTGTGTACGTGCTGTCATATACATATGTAGTGCTCCATAGATCGAAGGGGGTAATCAGTTTACGCTGACGTTGTTCTGTGATTCTTGCATGCCCATTCTCAGAGTCACACACACACACACTTGCATTCTCACACACATAGTTATACTCGTGTTCAAATGCAACCTATGTATGTATGTGGCTACATCCAAGTCATTCTACTTCCATATGTACATATGTAAATATGTATGTTTATATTCATGTATGTATGTGTGTGTGTGTGCTAATATGGTGTGCGCTTTTTTTCTGTTTTTGTTTTCTTTTTTTTTTTTCTTGCTCGCCATTTCATGAACTGATACTAACACGGGTGCTACTATTTCAGTTGCTTACTAAATAGTTAGTGCCGGAGCGGGCTGACTAAGCGAACGACCCGGCGAGGGACTGTCGCGCCATATTAACCATACTGTGTCAGCCCAGTCCCGCTCACAGAAACTCGTACATATGCACACAAACACACATACAGATGCATAAGCGACGTTTTTTGCATATGCCTCAATGCAAGCACCCAAACCGCTAGACGCTCCATTTGCTTGTAATACCCTGTGATGTAAACGAATAGCATTTCTTATACAGTAATGAAAATTGTAAATTATTTTGAAAATAATGTAATGTAATATAATAATTTTATGTACGTTTAGAAACGTAAATATTTTAAGCGGAAAATGATTAAAAATATGTAACTTTTAATATTTAAAGTCTTATAAATAAACTTACAAAATAATATGATAATAATAACAATATTACTTTAAGCCTATGTATCTAGAGGCGAAAAATTCTTACAATAATTAACTACAATAACTCCACTTTGATTGCTACTTAATTAAAAACAGGGTATTTGCAGGTTCAGCTTTGCACTAATTTGCAGTGCTCTTATTTGTTCTTATGTGTGTGTGTGGCTGTGGCGTCCGTCCACAACGTGATAAAAACTTTAAACATTGAATTGTGATACTTCGTCACTTGGTTGTAAATTGAAATAAGACCCACATGCCGCCCTCAGCTGCAGCGTCCCTGCCTGCTGCGTGCTGCCTCTGTCTCTGCCTCTGCCAGTGTCTCTTGCGTCTCTTCTCCTCACCTTCTTCGCCTTTGGGCTGGCGTTGCAACAGTTAAGCGTGAAACGAGAACTAAATAAAGCACAGAACAAACGAAAATAAAAACAAAAATTCTATTGCAATTGTCAGCAAATTTTCTTCAAATGCAAAAAAAAAGAAAAAGATAAAACAACAAGAAGAATAACGCCAAAGAAGAGTTAAAATAAATATAGCAAAGAGAAAAGCAAAAGCCGCAGCTCAACTTTTGTTTATGCACTTTGTTTAGCCAAGTTTTCGGTTGCTTCGCTTTATGTTTTTTACAGTTACATATATATATATTTTTTTTCTTTTTCTTTTCATTTTGTTTTAGATATGTAAGTGAATATTTATTATTTATGTGTGCGAATCGCTCGTTGCTCCGATGATTCCGATTCCGGCCAGTTCTCGCGCTCTCTCTCTCTCTCTCTCTCCCTCTTTCTCTTTAGCACTCGGCGTATCAGAATCTGTGGTTCGGTCTCTGTCTCTGTGTCTACGTCTACGTTAACGTCTCCGTCTACGTCTCCGTCTTCTATGTGTGACTCGTAGTTCGGGAGTCGGGGCCAGTGCTGGCGCATTCAGTGCAGTTTTGGCCGCCTCTGGTTAGGTTGTCCTAGCGCGCAATTTTCATTTAGTACGTTTACCAAGTGCATACTGCCGGCCCGCTTGCCAGCCTGAATTTCTGCCAGCTAGCCAGCCAGCCAGCCTGCCTCAGCCAACCGGTGGGCTTCTTCCGTGAGCGCTTTTCGCACGTGTTTGTTTATTTTTATCGCTCTATTTCGAGTTGTTCAGTTCTGTTATGTTTCTGGCGTTCAATTTGTTATCTGTGGCGCGCTCAACTCATGGAAATATCTTTGTATTATTTTGCTTGAGTCATAAATGCATCTAGTCGGATGCAACATTTTATATATTGCCAATTAACGTGCAACAAACGCAATTTAATTGCTGGGCATATTTGTTTTAGCCCACATTTTGTTTACATGGTGAGTGTTTTGGTGCTAAGAACACACATTAATATATTCTATATATACATTGAAATTGAATAGAATTTGAAATAGTATATAAGGACGAACTATAAAAGTTCATATAAGAAGTTAAACATTATTTAATTTAATTAAACTAGCTTTACAGCATTTTTGTCTAAATTATTATCTAAAGATTATATAATTTACTTTGGATTACATTGTTTTTCATCACTTTCATCAATTTTGAATGCGTATCTCTACTCTTAAAAGTATGCTATGTGATAATCTAAGGCATCCAAAGAAATGCTAAAAAAAAATCAAGCTAGCTAGCTGCTTATAATGAATGAAAGTAATTGAAAATATATTTTTAAAAAATAGGTTGACAAACCGACAAAAAATAAAAAATATATATAGATTCCAATCTTATCTATTTTCTATTTATGTACATAGTACAAGAAATATGTAGAAAGTAGAAAATATAAGATATATCTCATATGGAAGAATATAGCAAAGAAAATATATAGACAATATGGAATAAAATGAATGCTAAATAGATATAAGATATATGAAAGGACAACAAAAAGATTAAGTAAGAGAAAAAGATTTCAAGAAAATATAATAATATATAACACAAAAAGTAAACTAATTTTACAAGTAAGTAGAGTTTCTACTTTTTTACAAACATAACAAAAAAAATATTCAAATTATTTAAAAAATTTTGCGCTTATCACTAAATATTGTTATCCAACATTTATAGGATAATATAATTTACTTAGTTTTGATTCTCCCCCAAAATTGTTAATCTATTAAAAAAAATAAATAAATAAAAAAAAATAACCGCAAATCCCCAACTCTCTAATCTAAGCCCTTCAAATCAAAATGTTCAGCTGGCATCATAATGGCAAAAATACCGTTAAGTTGGCGTCGTGGTTTATGGGGTCTTGAGTCAGAGACGACATTGTCATCAACGTAGTCGCTGTCGCCGTTGTATTTGGCCACATTATCTGATAAATCAAAAGGTAGGCCGGCGCACGCAGGCCAGGCAGCAGTAACCAGGCACACGACGGTGCTCATCGAGGGGGTTTGTTGACCCCCGGTTGATAAAGATTTTTGCAAGACGCGTTCGAAGCGGCAACAACTTACACGCAGATCATGTCAATATAACAACATTTTATGGCCCCACTACAAAATCAGAGTTTAGAGTGTGTTAGCCAGAGGGGGGCGGTGATATGAGTACTAGGGGTAACTCATATGAAAAAACGTACACGTATCCAAAATAAAAATGGTAGCAGAACTTAAACTATGCCGAATAATACTTAAAACCACGTAAGCATGTCTCTCTCTCTCTCTCTCGCTCCCACGCACACACACACGCACTCTCTCACTCTAACTATCTATTGTTGGCTGCTGGTGCTCCAAGGCCAACGTAACCATCAGGTTAATTAACCCGCCATTGTTAATCCTCTAGCCAGCATATCAGCTAATAACCAACTATCCAACTGGTTCGCTATTGTCACAATCGTTTTTTGCCCATAATGAATTCAATTATTGTCACTTGAGTGCGTTAAGTATGCGCAAGTTGTGGCCGGCATTCAGGTATTTGGCGTATACAAGTACCTACAAGTTCAAGTTACCCAGCTGGAACTATTGGACATGCAAATTGCTGAAAAATTCACATGGATACGGGTGAGAAGGTGGTGCAGAGAAAGCTTTCTTTGCAAAGCAACGAAGAAGATTGAGTGAGAGAGGAAGATGTAGATGGGAAGCGAAGAGGGAGTAAGAGAATGATGGAGTAATAGATGGAGAGAGCAGCGCTTATAGAGATGAGGGTTATAGGAGGAGGTAGAAAGGGAAATATTGACACAAAGAATAAGAGGCAATAAGAGAAATGATTTTCGAAGAAAGAAAGCTAACCAGAGAGAGAGAGAGAGAGAGAGAGAGAGAGAGAGAGAGAGAGAGAGAGAGAAATGTAGAAAAGAAGAGAAATAGGCAGAGATAAGGAGATGTAGCGATACTAAATGGTGGATAGCTAATTAAGAGATAGAGCGATTAATGAGAGACTAACAGAGAGAAATTGAATGATTATTAAAGTTAGGTAGGCGAGAGAGAGAGAGAGAGAGAAATCCTTCTCAACACAGAAAAGGCGAGAGAGATGAAGTGAACAAAGGGTAGATACAAAGATAATCACACTGAAATCATATATGTAAGTACTGTAGAATAATCAAAATAAAACTATATCAGCTTGAGATGACTCTATGTCCAAGAACAATACCTTAACGAATCCTTTCATACTCAGCAAACAAGTTTTAAGGGCAATCTCTTAAAATATTATATTTGTATATAACAATACAATACAACAAAATAGTCGTACACAAAGTGCAGCTGGGCTGTTAGAGGCTTTGGGCTTTGGTATCTGTAAGTTACTTTTTTTTCTTTCGCGGCTCTACGTGCCTGCGTATAGGCAAATGTTATGTGCGTCACATGAAATTAAAATTTAGCTCTCCCAAAACTTGTTTTTCTTTTTTTTACATATATATATTTTATATATGTTTTTCAAATTTTTTTTGGAGCAGTCAGAGCTTTGAGTTGCGCCTAATATACGATCTACATATAGAGGGTATATATACATATATGCATGTGTATAAATTTATAATATAAATTTATTTATTTATTTTTTTTTAAGTTTTTGCGCAGCTGCCTTTAGCTACGTGATTATAGAGCCATTAAATATATATTTATATATATATGTATATGTATGTATGCATATAAAACTTTATCGGCACACACATACATATACATACTAACTTGCACACACATACATGTAACCCATTCATATAATCCACATTTATCGTTTGCCAAGTTTTTGCCTTTATTGCCGCAATTGAAATTTCTCAATTCTCAATTCTAATTTATTAATTACATTTAAGATAAGTAAATGCGATGTGTGTTTCTGTTTCTTTTCTTTATTTTTTGTTTTCTTATTCCACTTTCGGTTTGGGCGCTTAGCCCCGCCTTAACTTATAGACGACGCCATATATCGGCTGCGTGTTTTGTTCTTATTTATTTAAAAAACCAACAACAACAATTAAACGAGCTTTTTTCTCGTTCTCTCGCGCAACGCGTCTCTTCTTTAGCTCGTTCTGTTCTTGCTCTGTGTGTGTGTAGCTAAAGCTGTGCGTGTGTGTGTGTGTGTGTATGCTCTTATAAACATGTTTTCGCATTAATAATACATTTTTATTCGCTAATTTAAGCGTTGTTTACTTTAAAAACCAGTTAGCACATACATATATACACACACGCGCACATACACACACACATTCATATTTATAAGTAAACACACACTCACATATAGTTAGGCTCCACCCCACTTTGATAATTTGTTTAGTGTATATTTGTTGTTACTTTTCTCAAATATATAGCTATGTATACTTATTTGTTAAACAAAAATCATTCGCCAATGCGCAGCTCGTTACATCCGTTTATCTCCATTTTGCCCCTACTTTTGCTGGCACTCCTCTTGCCCCCACACGCTTCCCATTCGACGTGTCCTTTAAGGCTATTGTTTATTGTCAGCGATAAATGTTTGCCCCCACTCCGGATCCCTCCTCTGCCAATCCCTGCTGCTACATAAATCTAGCTAATCATTTTGTTTACTTTTACATTTACATAAACTTGCCATAGATCTCATTTACGTCTAATTACTTGATTAGCGAAAATGGGCAGGTTTTATCGTTGCAAATGGATCTTAATAGCATTAAGCGCTCTCTCTAGTACATATTCAATGTGATAAATTATTGAGAAATTTCTTATATTAACTAGTTAACTAGACAGAAACAAAGTCTAATATAAAATGAAGATTATTAAGAAATAATTATAATATTTAATTAATCATAATTGTTA
Source organism: Drosophila buzzatii (assembly GCA_035045845.1). NCBI lineage: Eukaryota > Metazoa > Arthropoda > Insecta > Diptera > Drosophilidae > Drosophila > Drosophila buzzatii. The sequence goes on along the minus strand of JAWNOS010000244.1, from coordinate 12,900,120 downwards.
AAAAATAATATATAATAAATAAAAATAATTCATATAAACTTAGAAATATATAAAAAAAATATATAATGATATACGAAAAAATCTACATATAGTTTATTCAAATATCAAATTCTGAATTTATTAGAGAAAAAATTATTAACTAATTGAAGATAATATTTAAAATATATATTTATCACAAAATGATTTGTAGCTATTATATATTCATTTATTTTTTAAAACAGTTATTACTTATATATTTTTACTATATTTATATATTTATTATTTGTGCACATATTTTGAGTTCTCTTCCATTTTCTTATTATATAACATAACATAACATATAGAACTCATAATTGAGAATGATAGCTCTTTATGTACAAGTCCAAATTTAAATAATTTAATAAACAAAATTCTCAAATTCATAACCATTATATTTGGAAGCAGATACCTCTTTAAAAGTATCTCTCAAATTTATTTTTAAATAATAATAATATATATTATTATATATAATGTTTAAGACCCTCCTTTTCTATGTACACATAAACCCAACATATTATTAGGCGCACCCCAATCTGCTCAAATTCTCAATTGTTTAAGCGCTGATTATTTGAAATATGAGTTCTTAGATATATGTATGTACATATATTTTGTGAGCTGAGGCTAAATGAAAATTTATGGCATATGGTTGGCTAAGAAATGAGTGAGGCAAGTTTTGAAAGAAAAATCTTCTAAATACAAATCGTATCGTATCGTATTCATTGATTGCATTTTGGTATATCGAAGTCCAATTAAATGCGAGTTGTATTTTTTGTTACGTATTTTTTTGTGATTGCTGAAATTGAACACGCTGCCCCAGATGCGCGACATGGAAGGGTGACGGGTGTCGGAATGGGACGGGGCGTGGCAAGGCAAAAAAGTATTAATACGCGCATAAAATGGAGCACATTGAAAGAGTCATTGAATTGTGACAATTTGTTGCCGCTTCAAGTGCGCTTTAAGTATTCTTTGAGCAATCGCAGCGGGACCTAGCAGCAGACAGCAGCAGGGCAACTGAGCTGAGTGGCATATAACACCAATCAATCCGATCCGAAACGATCTTCAGGCAGCAGCTGCCCTTTCGTCAAATAAACAAAAACCATTAGCAAATGTATCTGAGAGATGCGAACGGGGCGACACTTGAGCGCATGTAATCAAATCATAAATTTATACATTCATATATGCATAGATCTATATTTATGTATTGTATGTATGTATGCATGTACGTTTGTCGCTTTTTTATTTATTCTTCTTCTATTAATTTCCATTAGAGCTGAGTTATCTAAACACAATGCGACGCCTCAATTTGGTTCAAGTATCTATTGTGGTTGGCTGCAACAACTGTACTTTGTGCCTCCGAAGGCTGTGAATTTGTTGAACAGACAAAAAGTCTCACAAAACGCACACACACACAAATACATACAGAGACATTCACAGACTGAAATAAATAGAATCAGTTCAACTCCTTTTCATAGTCTGTGATTTCATCAAACAAACTAAACCAAAGTAATGTTTTAGAGATGGCAGTGTGATGCGGTCATAATTAATAATTGTAATCAATGCGGCAATTATTAGAACAATATAAATTTGTAATTTATTATTACCTTACAAATTTAACATGTATTTATTGCCAGACTCAAGTTAGCTTATATAACAATAGGGTACATTTTATTATTTTAACTATAGCTTTTTGAATTTTCTAAATATCAGAACAGCATTTGAAACTGATTTAATTAAAATATCTACGATAAAATAGTCACGATAAAAAACGCTCGTGCCCAAGCACTAATATCGCCTTGGGCTTCCATCTCTAGCAGCGAGTCTTTTGCATCCCTTTTGCGTTACTTTCTGTTAACTGTGCATGTATTTGTGAAATGCCAGCAACTGTCGTCATTGTTGTTGCTTCAGTTGCCGTTGTAGTTGTTGTTGTTGTCTTTGTTGTAATAATCCGAATTCAAAAAGTAGACGAATATTTTAAGAAATCATTTCTTGATTACGACGTTTGAAAACAATTTGTCTTTGCTCTCTCGCTTCACTTCTCCGATTCTTTCGCCGCACTCCAAAGTTACTTAATATGTAAATGTATATATGTCGATATGTATGTATGTATGTCCATACATATGTATGAACTTAAGTGTGAGACTGTGTGTGTATTTGTGTGCACATAGAGACCCAGCAGAGTTGCCTGACTTGTTGAGCAGTTACTTTTTCCATTATTCTTGCGCCCATTTTGATTTTAATTCTTGTTGTTGTTGCCGTCTTTGGTGCTTTTCCATTGGCTTTTATGAAATTAACTTGAAGTGCTGTCGTCACAAACGAATTTCGCGTAATTTGTATGAGACGAATAAATGCTTTTATTAGTACACTACCCGAAAGTCAAATGAGGGCCCCTCACCCTATCTATCTATCTCACCTACTCTCACTCACTCTCTGTCTCTCTATCTCTCACACACATTTACAATTATATACATATACCACCAACCGCGCGATTGTGTTGCAGAAAAAAAAATAAAAGCTCTTATTGAGTTTTTATCGTGTCTGTGGCAGCGCTGTAGTTGAATGAAATGCATGAATGGAGAGGCAAGGACACGCAGTCAAAACAACGACACCGACACATGCCACATGTGCCGCATCAGACACGACCGACACCTGTTGAAGGGCACACACGCAACGCAACGCACACAGCGACACACACACATCGACACGCGCCGTGGCTTGCAAAAGGACAACAGCCGCAACGAGCATCAGCAGTCGCAGCGACTGCGAGCAGAGGTCGCAGCAGACCCAAAGAGCGCGCCCAACAACACATGCTGTTTGCTGCCAGCCAAGGTGAGAAAGTGAAAAGAGAACGCAAGTAAAACAGGCAGGCAGAGAGAGGCAGGCAACCCGAGCACAGGACAGAGCAGCCGACAGTTTGTTGTTGTTATTGTTGCTCTCTTGCTGTTCACTTTGTTTTGGCATTCGCTTTACTATGTGTACACGCACACACACAGAGACACCGAAACACATGCAGACACTCACACACACTCACGCATTACACATTTGGCAACATTTGCACGGCTCGTCAGGACTGTAGCAGACGTTGCTGTCATAGGTCAGGAACGACAACAACAACAAGAGCAACAGCAACAGCAGCAGCAGCACATGAATATGTAAGCTAAATGCCACTAAATATGCAACATAATGGAGAGGCTTATGAGGCTAAACGGTAACGGGCAATCGGACAGGCCGTTTTCTGTGGCCATTTAGGTGTTGTGCGGCATGTCACAACAACAGTGCTGACGGCACTGCCGCTGTCGCTGCTGCTGAGCTGCTGCTGCTGATAAGACCTGCAATAACAAAGCGAAGACCTCAACAGTTGGCCGCACCGGTTGCGGCTGCATAGGATGACACATGTTGAACAAGCGAATTGCAACATGTAAATGTCACAGGAATTTAGATGAAAATAAAAATAATGATAATTTAAAAATAAAAACAAATAATAATAACATAAAGGGAAACAAATTTATATTAATAAAGAAAATAAATTTAAATAAAAAACTATATTTTAATAATTCATAAAAAAAAACTTAAATAATATGAATTATAATAATAAAGCACTCTGCACTAAAAAATAATGTTTTGTTAATATTGTTTTATTTTTATTATTAACAAGTATTTCAATTATACTAGATATAAATGTACTAGAATTAATTATTTAGCTTAACTGAATGATGTTCCCACAATACGCATTTAGGTGCATCAATTCCACTGAAATTCAATGCCAACACAATTATTTCGTGAACTAAATCTTACTCTACCACCTTTCTACCCTAACTGTCAAACGTGTCGAGGCCACATTAAAAACGAAATCTATAAGATTGTTGCTTTTAGATACTTTCCAACTGTCACTCAACAGAATTCTGCATTAGGCAGACTTCCGTTGTAGCGATTTACACAGAGATACGAATATCGAAATAGTAGAAGTAAAAGAGGGAGAAGAAGCAGCAGCAGAGACAAAGCCATATCAAATGACATTGGCAATCAAAATCCATGAAAATTTTCAACAAACGCCATAAATCGAGAAATACGACCAAATCAAATAAATCGAAAAGGACTAGAGAGAGAGGGAGAGATAGATAGAGAAAAAAAAAAACCAAAAACTTTATTTCATGGCAGCACGCAAAACGTTGAATCTTTGACTACCTGAAGTTACAGCTGCGACGTCATCAAGTTGCCCATACAAATTTTTGCGTCTTGTGCAAACACACACACACACACACACATACTATACGTTTAGAATAGACAAAAGGTTGAGAACACGTTATCCTTTTTTTAATGGTTTCCTCTTTTAAAAAGGGGCGCACATAATAACAGCGGCTAATGCCCAAGAACCCTATTGAAATGGAACCAAACGGAACCAAATGCTGTATACTAGATTCCACTAATGCCAAATACCAAATACTGAAATGGAATGAATGCCAAATGTTTCGTCTATGGCTGCGCTGCTTCATCTGCCTCCGGCTGCTTAGGCTAAGCGCGCAGCGTAAACAAATGAAAACAACAAATTTTTGAGAAATAACTAAATGCCTTTTGTAGCTGAGCTCTGACTGCAGCTGTAGCTGTATTTATATCTGTATATACGTTTGTGTGTGTGTGTGTGTGTGTGTGTTTGTATCTATGTTTTAGGAGCTGGTTTTTCTTCAGTTTTGGCAAAACTGAAACTGCGACTCAGTCTTTGATTTTCTTTTAGCAGCTGCATCCTTGGGCTGCTATGCAAAACTGTAGAGAATTCATCTTTTGTCCTCGGAGGATTATTTCAGTGTCAGATTCCTGTCACGTTAACGGATCGAATTTCAGCAGAGCCTTGGCTCTGTACAGGTGGCTCAGCTTTAGTTTAGTTTTTTTTTTTTTATTAGTATGGTTGAAATGCGTGCAGCCACCCTGGAAGTCAGATTTGTTGAAAAGTTTATCAACTAATAATGCAACCCCGTGGCAAGTGCTCAAGCCTCAAGTGAGGCGCGCCAAGCGAGGGTTGAGTATAAAATTTATGAATTGTGATTGCTGAAAGCTGCACAGATTTTTAAGTGAAATGAATATAGCAAGGAAAGTAAGGAAATTGTTAATAGATTTTGGTTGGTTTTTCCATATCTGTATAATGTTAATATAAAATATAAAAATATTTTGATTTAAACTCAAGTCATGTCTATTTGATATTACAAAGAGTCTTGCCATCTCTATAGTATAGCTTGGATTATATCCAATTCAACCTCCTCTAGACTAGAAATATCAAAGCTAATAAAAATCTAAGCGACCCTCGTTTATTTAAACGACTTAAATCGTCTCAGAAACTAAAACTCGATTCGTTTTCACAAGCTGCACAGAGTTTTGCATTGTTTAGCAAAAGTCAGGGGTGAACAGACCTGGGAGTGATGGCCGGCAGGTGGGGCACGGGAGGGAGGGGGCCATAGTTATGAAAAGGCGTCATAGAGTGTGTCAAGTCAAATATGTGCGCTATCCGCTATCTAGATTAACGGCAACTGTACAGATTTGAAATTCAAATCCCGAGCTGTTGAAAGCGTTGCGTATTTGAATTTTCCCTTTGTCTGCGGCAGCGGCAACGATGGCGGCGTCGATGTCGGCGTCGAGGCCTTTGCCTAAAGTTAGGCAAATGTATTTACATTTTAGAAAAACGCACAAAGATACTTTTTAGTGGCAAATGCTGCAGGGTGGCAGCGGCAGCGCCAGCGCCAGCGCCAGCCGTAGTCGAGGCCGGTCTCTAGATGTTTACCCTGAGATATGGCATACGTAACGTCAATTGCGACGCACAAGAGAAAAAACCGAAAAGGGGGAACTTTGTCTATAGCAGAGGGATAGCCAAAGCAATAATCATAATACACATATACATATAGACAGCTACAGCTACAGCCATAGATACAGATACAATGCGACAGCAGCCGAGCAAAAATAATATTAATGAGCAAGTTTTTGATTACGCGGCCATTAGCCGAACTCGGGAGTTTTTGAATGTGAATTCAAAAATTTAGGAAGTCTCGCAAGTGGGGGCGGAGGCGCAGGCAGCGTCTGCGGCTGCGGCTGGTGGCAAGAGCCTGGGGCGTCTTTTGTATATGTATATGCCGTTGCGTATTGTTTCATCGATGGGATTCGGTTTTATTGTCTAAAAACTGGTGTATTTATTTTGCTTTCTAATTGTTGACTCTCTTGCGCATTTGGCTGCATGAAGCTGAAGTTCAATCATATCTGAGTCCTGATCTCAAGTTCAGCATGGGTTAACTGATTGCTAGAATCTGTTGCAGGGCTGCGATATACACCCTCGAACTCAAGTGCTGAGGGTGGTTTCGTTGGGCAGGGTGGATTGTTGCTTCAATCTAGCATTAATGTAACGGCACATTAAAGAGCTGCCAAAAAGTATGTGCGAATCGTTCTGGGCGAAAAGTGGGCGTTACTTCTTCTATGCATGCCACGAGCAAATTATCATATTGGCAGATTGAGTTGTTGCGCACGAACGAACATCGCTAGATGGAAAGGGGAACATCATTAACAATATATGTAACTACAAGGCAAGAGCAAGAGTGCTTTAGTGGGGAGTGCATGACTAGCAATTGCCCTAACTAAAGGGGAAATTATGTTTAATGTGATAAGCTAATTTAATATATGTAGTTCCTAATCGATTTCATAGAAGTTCTCGAATTGCAGTTTCTCCAAGTGTTCACTGATCAGTCATTTATATGTATTCTAGTCCATCTTATCTATTGCCTCTTACGCAAGGTTCAACATAAGCATTAACCTCTTTTGGACTCACACATAAAATCAAGAGAATTGAGCATAACTGAAAACTAGGCAAGCAGAAACATTTAATTTGGAATAGATGGCGTTACTTAGGATTGACATTAGTAATATTTATTACGCTTTGCTTGCCCCCAGCTGGCAAATTAGTCAGCGCAGTTCAATTGAAAATTTCGTACATATATCTATATACGCTCCATATTTGTCTCTTTTTGCTCCTATCTATACTAAATTCTTGGGAAGCTGTTGGCGCCTTACTTTCGACTATATACATGTGTTATGCATGTACATACATAAATGTATTTGTTTTGGAATTGTTGACATTGATGATGTCAACAATGTGCTTATAAATAAATGTGCTGCCATATTAAGAAATAGCTTAGCAGTTAGACTTGACAAATTTAAATAAATTATACTTTGTGAATTTCGGGCAACATATGTGTGAGGCGTTTAGTAGATGAGTAAATGAGTTCTCGTATGACTAAGTCAGCAGGAGGCGAAATGTTGAAGATTATGGTTAAAATTGCCATTGGGAGTATGGCAAAGATAATGAGAATGATTATGATAGGCAGAGAATTACAAGTGTAATGAGTAAGATAAAGATTGTGAATGTTATAGAGAAATGGTAATGATAATTATAGGGATAATGATGCAAGTAAAGTTATTGAAACTAATGAAAGTAAAGTTAATGAAAAAATAATAATATTGACATTGATCAATGATAGTCATATTAACAATATTAATAAACATTTGATTAGATAATATAAAATAATATAATAATAATTAGAATCCTTACTATGCTAATGATAATCCTTTGATAATGCTAATGATAATAATAATAATAGTAATAATAATAATAATTTCTATAATTAATTTAATTTAAAATATAATAATTATGATGATCAACATTAGAATTCATAATATGAATCTTGATAATTCTAATGACGAGAAGATGATATGATATTAATGATACTAATGACAAAAATAATAATTATAATAATAAACATGTGAATCGACAACAAAAACATGACTATTGATAATGCTTATATTTAAGATGTATGCCATTTTACTATTATATCTAACAATTATTTATTATTCCCATAGACTTGAGATCGAAAAATTCGTTTGCTGACAACGTAGAATCCTCTTTTAGATATTGTCTCTACTTTTTGGTTAAATTTTTCTGTTTTGTTCACACAGACAGTCTTTATATATGATTTGTCATAGTAGTTTCTGTATTCTGTATTCTGTACTCTACCTACTAAGTGGCAATAAATCCACCCTTCAAAAACTCGCATGTGACTTTGAATGCTGTCCATCTCTTTGGTGTTGCATTCTCTACTATGATAATTAATTTTCCAGCTTCGATATCAGTTTATCTGTAGAAATTCTATTCAAACTCATAAGCTGCACCCTTAAAAAAGAGCAATAAGCGAACAATGAAAGAATTTTAAATGGAATTTCGTATTTAATCCTCACTATGTCGTACCTTTCACACACACACACACACACCAACGCACACAGATACAAAGATATGCTCTTAACTAAGCCAGCCTTAGACTTGCTGCTGCTGTTGTTGTAATTCATCACCTACAAATCAATCATTTTGACGAACCTAGTCGTTGGGCACTAAAACGATGAAGAAGAAAAGAAATATATGGAAAGAGAGAGGGAGGGAGAGAGAGAGAGAGAGAGAGAGCGACTCATGCGTATAAAATGTAAAAAGCAATGCACACACAATAGATCAACGCTATCAAAGAACAGAGCCGGGATCGGGACTGGGATTGGAACTGAGAGTAAGACTGAGACCGGTGTAGAGATCGAGGCCGAGCCCTGACATGGCCTGACCATAGAGCGTATATATACTCTTAGCCGCAAACGCTGACCTTTTAACACAACATCGCAGCGAGATGGAAGCCTGTCTGAACTAATTGTCCAGCAGTTTTCGAGTTTCGTTTCTTGTCAGCCTTTGCGCATGCGCATGAAACATGTTTATAGATAGACCGTAGACCTTATAGATTGATATTTGTATACCTAGGTATATATGTGTGTGTGTGTGTGTGTGCATTGCATTGGCACTTAATTTGTTGTTCTTGTCTGCAGCGTTGGTGTGAGATTACGCATTTTCCATATGACCGAACATAGTAGTAAGCTGTTTGATACCCTGTAATGTGGGCATGCAGCTGTCGCGTATTGAAATGGGAGGGATTTAGGATTAAATACATGTTTTGTTGTAGAGTATGCTAATTGAAAATTTAAATGAGAAAATACATATAATAATATATGAAAATATATTATATAGCCAAATATGATCTCATATGATATAGTCATGATATAATATGATATGAAGATATAATATATGATAAGATATCATATACCTTAAGGAGTGTTCTTTAATCTCATTTTCTTGAATAATATATATTTTTATATTTTAAAATAATATACGTAACAGAGTAAATCTATTTGTTCTTATATTATCATTAAGAATGACATTAAAATTGTTTAGGTCGTTTAGTTGGCTTCTTTTAAAAATTTTCTTTGTTTTCTGAAACATTCTTTTGGTAGAATCATATTTGCTTACTAAACTTTGATAATGATAGTTGCTCATCTACTACATTCCCATAATTATAATGCTATAAAAACTGTTTCATCATCGATTATTAGATATCTCATGCATAGAGAAAATTAAATAAATAAAACTAAAGCTCTCAAGTACATTTGTAATGCCAAATACATCACGTAACGTGTGTCACGTAGATTTTTAGGAAAAGTAAAAATGATATTACAAAAGCACAGTTAGGACTGTTAGCTAAAACATTTACAGTTCGTAGACAAATACAAATGACATTAATAAACACGAAACTACTTGAAGATTTAATGAAAAATAACAACGTAAAGTCACGTAGTTGAGATCTTGTAAATCAATTTCTCTAGAGATTTAGAAATACATATGCAGTATTCTAGTATTACTTGAGTACTATGATATACAATATCTAATATATCCGCCGTATGGTAACATTTCCTAGCTAATCTAAAGGGTATTCCTTACGTCTATATACATAGATGAACTGATTGCCTTTGCCTTTGCCTTTGCCTTCCACCAACTATTTTGACGAACTTCTCTGGTCCGGTCTGCTCTGATGATCCTTTAGAATTCGTTTCTGTTGTCTTGTCTTGTCTTGGCTTAGTTTACAATATTCTTTTGATTAGGCTGCGGACAGTCCATGGAGGTGGCCTGGGTACGTGATTGGTATTATTCATCACTTGTCCTGTGCGCCTATCTGCACAGCGCTTATCAGAATTTGTTTAGGCATTTCGTATGTGTTTTTTTTTTCCTGTTTTCTTGTGCTTCTTCTACCTTTTCGTGCGATGTTTAATTTAAATTTTAAGTATGTCTTTCAGGTAGTCAGCGGATCGAGTAGATTGTGTGCGCGCGCTGCTTATCTAAAACAGGTAGAATCTATTTTAATGGAAAATCATTTATTTAGTTGTTTGGCAGCAGCAGCAGGAAGTGGCAGGAACTCGTAAAACGTGTTCAGTCTACCAAGGAGCGCATAACAATTACAAAATTTATAATTGAATTTATGGCAATTTTCTACGGCTGCATTGAAATTATGAATAGCTTTTGGCAAATGCACAAAATATTTGCAGGACTTCTAGCCAAGCTGCCATCTCCCCAAACCCACCACACTCACAATGGGCAACAATTTTTAGGGCCAACACCCAAAAAACTTTGGATCCCTTACAATGCAGTCGATAAGTATGGCATAAGTACAATTCATTCGACTCGACAAACATACTTACAGTCAGTCAGTCAGTCAGGCTGGCAGTTACCCGAGTGGGTGGGTGGCCTGGGCCATACGACTCAAGAGCCACACTGAGGCAAAGCAAAGCAAGCCAACCCAAACCAGCCCAACCGAACCCAACTCAACGCAACGCAACCAGCAAGACAAACTCAGAAACGGACCCGGGACTCATTGTCGGTCCCTGCTCGGGCTCGGGCGCACAGCTGTTCGAGAGAAAATAGTCATTGTAATAAGAAAATTTTGATTTCATTTTTAGTATTTGTATAAAATTTAATAACGCCGCACAAGATGGCTGACTGACTGACTGACTGGCTGGCATGGCTTGGCTTGGCTCATTGTTGTTGCTGCCAAAGTTGAGCAGCGGCAGTGGCAGAGCAACGTCACAGTCGACGCTGACTTTGCTGTCGCTGTTGCAGTCGCAGTCGCTGTCGTCGTCGCCGTTGCCGTTGCCGTTGCTGACGCTGACGCTTGCCGAAGGGTGTGCAAGCGGGCAACTAAAACGCTTAAAACACACAATCTCGTTTGGGTTCGGTCGGGATTTCGGGGTTACGCTTAAACTCTAAGTACATTTTAACTTAACTGCCTTTTTTTTGTGTTAGTTGCGACGACGTCGTCGTCGCAGTCCTATAGCAGTGACAGAGGGAGCGAGAGTGCGAGAGCGAGAGAGAGTGAGCATGGCGAATTGTAAGGCAAGAAGGCAAGCCATAAGGATGATGATGAGGATGATGATTGAGGGCCGAATAAGAGCTTCAGAATGAGCATGAACACGACTGTGGGGAATGGAAAGAGAAGTAGAAGGGAAGAAGACGGGTACTGGTGGAAAGGGTGGCTGCGACTATTGGTGGTAGTTTGAGATTTCTAACTGTGTGCGCAGCACAATTATAAATTTTTGGAATTGTTGTAATTTAGTTTTGTTTGTTTGCCTGTTTGTTATGTTAGAATGTAGTACTTATATTTCTCTCAATGTATATATGCATGTATATTTGTATGTGTGAGTATGCTGTGCACAAGTGTGCGCCGTCTGCTGGCTGTTGGGCAAAACTTGCCTAGACTGCGGCTGCTGATTATTACGATAAAGCATAATGATTACAGTTTTAGTAGCTTTCATTTTGCGAGTGAGAGTGGGAGAGCGAGATGGCCAATGCAGCATGGATGAGTGAGAGAGCATGCCTTGTAATTGTTGTTCAGCTCAAAGCAGCAGTTGAACTTTTTCTTGTTCTTATTGCGGGATTTGATGGGATGGGATTTGGTTGTGCTACGTTGGACTGGGGAGGGTTGCTGCTGCCTCTGCCGATGCCGTATACCATGGGCTGATGATGACGAAGAGAGGGGTGTTCAGGGAGTTAACGGCATTGGCTTGCACTTGATTAATTGCGATTTATGCGCTGCGCTGCGGCTTATATGCGATATATGTTAGACTTTTGTGTAATTATGGATAGCTGTAGCAATAGCGGCTGCAACTTGGTTCGCATCATGAGGGTTAGTTACGCAACGCAGCGCGATGGAAATGTGTATGTGTGTGTGAGTGTGAGAGTTAAAAAGGACACTTTATAACTCCGATTATAATTTAGGATAGAGAATAATGAAACAAAGTGCACACAATGCTACTTACTTAAGGGTGTCAAAGCCCGCACTCCAGTACGCTCAAACTTATGCTATATGTTAGATCTATGTAAATATGTATATATGTATGTCTGTATGTGTGTGCATATGTATTTGTGCAGCTGTTATTTTAAAAATCTATTCCCACAAGTAAATAATGTAAAACGAGATCAATGCAAAAATTCTTAGCTGCAGAGCAAACGTCATTGCCTTGCCATAAATGTAAAAATTGTTTGCATATTTCGCTTGGCAGTGATTGTTGGTGCCGGAGAGGTGTGAGAAAGAGAGAGAGAGAGAGTGAGCGAGCAAGTGTGTGAAGAGCCGCAGGGCGAGGTGCAACGCTTGTTCTTATTCCAACTACAAGCGTATAAGCGTACATGTGTATGAACATGCATACATGCATACATATATTTTTTCCTTTTTGTTTTGCTTGGCTCATTTGGCAAGCAACGCCAATGTGCACACCCACTCATAAGCACATGCACACGCACGCATACTCACAAACAGGCATCGTAATTTATCGTCTGCAAGAGCACAATAACCCATACAAGTGAATGTGTGCATGGCTAAAGAGCGAGAGACCGAGCAAGAAAGAGAGAGCGTTTCTTAGCTAGACAAAAGTTGGCAATGGTCCAAGCGGCGGCATTGCAAAGTACGTTAAATTCAAGCTAAACAATCGCCACTATTGTCATTACTTTTGGCCCACATTCAAATGGCCAAGAGAGAGAGCATATCAGCAAAGAGCACTGCACATTTTAACGTTCTCTTTGCGCACAGCGTATATTCCCTTTAGAGATGAGCGCCAAACGTATAAACGATAGCATTCGATATATCTTGTTAATGGTTAACAAATTATGCTGCAGTAGCAACTGCACAAACACACTAAAACGAAGAGTAAATGCGAAACACGCTCTCAGCTCTAGTTCCATGCTCCGTTTCCTTTGCTGTCGCTGCCGCCGTCGCTGCTAGCGCTGGCACTGGTCGTTGGTCGTTGTTGCTATGATTCCAGAGAACGAGAACTTCGTGTGTAGCACGTCGCATTGTCGGCTTTTGTTCGTGCTCTTTGCCTTCGGTTCGTCGTTGTTGTCGGTTTGCGTCTTCGGCTGCTCTTGTGCATGAATGTGTTTGTGTGCGTTTGTAATTGATTTTATTAGTTTTTGGTTTTTGTTGTGTGTTTGCTGCTGTCGACGCTAGAGTTGACGCGACGCTGCTGTCGGCGCTGCCGCTGGCGTCGCTGTCGCTGCGAGCAGCATTGATGAATTTTAAAAAATTTTGAATTGCCCGCCCTTTAGTCATTGACTAAACGTGCAGCAGTGCGAACACGAGCGCGCGCAGCGGCATACCCGGCTTCGGCTTCATTGTTGCATACTCTATATTAATTGTTATTCATCCAAGTCAATACAACGATATCCAATATATAAATAATTGTGTATTAAACATAACGCTGACAATATATACATATATGCACATATATCGGCAATTGTAATTAGCGCTAAACTAAATTTGTTTATTATTCGGCACGCGCGCAACGGACAGACAATTTGAACAAAGTGATAAAAACAACTATAATAATAATAACAACAACAACAGCGACAGCAACAAGAAATCAAATATAAATTGCAGCAGCTGCAACGTGCAAACATTTGAATATGTGCTAAAAGTGAAGAAATATAAAATACATATCTAAAATAAATCTTATAAACATTTCAACTTGAATTCTTGCTGGGATTATAAACGTGGATAATCTAACCAAGCCAATACAAAATGGTAAATAGCTCGAACTATTCATTCTCAAATATGGGCATAAGAATCAACAATAATACCTATTTATTTATATAGTACACATACCTACATATATAGTACAACAGAGGCTGACTAGAATTTGTGATTCAGCGTCGCTAATTTCTATTTTATTGACAAAAAAAAAAAAATATTTTGCTTCGAGCAGCAGACGAGGGGCGCTCCTTAGTCTTAGTCATTAAAGCAAAGTGTTAACTGAACAAGCCAAAGTATATGATATATACCCATGTATTATACAGCCATTAGTATAGTTGTCTCTCTGTAGTATGTGTGTGTGCTATATTATAAAGAATTTTATGGCTCTGTCGCACGCATTCCCGCCCCCCCATACGCCATGGCGTACATATAAATCGCTTTAATCTCTGCATATTAATTTTTATATTATTGGCATCTTATAATTTCCGGCGATTTTGATTAAGCACAAAACTATATAAGGAGCTGTGATTTAAGCATACAGATACACACATGTATTTATTTTGCTCGAAATCATTTTAATAAAGTGCAAATGACGTCTAAAGAACTTCCGCTCTCTGTATAAACTATGCATCAATACACTGAGCGAAATTGTCAGCACTGTTGGCTAAGCTAATAGCAAATTCGCTTGCAGTTACTTCTTAAGAAGCAGCTGATGGGCTTGAATGAAAGTATTATAGGAGGAGAGTACTGAAAGTAGTTCAAAAATTGTTGTAAATCTTTTCGTTTTTATTTATTTTGCGAAGTTCTAAGTTCTAATATAAGGTTATTACAATAATGTTAGTCTTTAGGAAGCATAGTAAAGTCTAGCATATTATTTTTATATGAAGACTTTAATCAATTATTGGATTAATAACTTTTTCTGTTCAATATTTCTTTATTTACTATATACTATATTTATTATATACTAAATTAAATTAAAAAATCTGATTTAGAAATCTAACTATTCCCACTCTGATTTATAATATTTAATAATATATCTTATAAAACTATAATTCATTGTATTCAAAAGTCGCATAGCTTGCATATTCTCCTTAACTATTAAAATATAATATACAAAGAAAAAATCTTTAAATTCTTTAGCTTTTTCGCTCACTTTGCATGCATTTTCTCCTCTGCTGTAGCTATTTCAATATTCAATATTCGCCTATAAATATATTTGATTTTTTAGAACTTTTATAAATAAATGTTTTTATATATATATGTATTTTTCATATGTATGTGTGTGTGCATATTACTTGCAGTTGCATTTGGAATATCGCATAATTAGATTTTGGTTAGTTTACAAACGCATTTCAAATCGATTTCAATAATTCATTTCGGATAGTTTTTTTTCTACTCTTTCGAATCGCTCTGCACCATTTGCATATTGAGGCAACATTTGCTGCATTAGTGTGCGTGTGTGTGTGTGTTGGACAAATATTCGCAATTTTGGCTCAATAGATAGAAATATATTTGGCACATTAAGAACAGGCGAAGAGCTAGCCAAAATACAACTCATAAGAAATTATTATGATTATGATGTTGTTATAATTAGCGAAGAACAACAACAAAATATTAAGAAGAAGATGAGGAAGAAGCAGCAGCAGCAGCAGCAGCAGCAGCAGCAGCGCGACTGAAAAGCAATTCATAATTATTCAAAAATTGACTTTAAACAGCCGCCGCAGTCGCAAACGCAATCGCAACGGTCCACACTGAAGATCTCACATGCGGCCTATCCCCTCCCCTGCTGCCTACCCCCTAACAGCACCCCTAACCCTTACCCTCATATATGTACATATCTCTTTAGCTATAAAGATTTTAGTTATGGTTTAGGCAAACATCTTCTGGCCGTTGCTATTTATAGAATCTGTGCTCTATCACAACTACAGCTACAGCTACAGCACAGCTACATACATCACCGAATTACACTTAAAAGTGCTTAATCACAGGCAACATTTACACAAATCATAATTCTGCTCGGCCCCCTCCTAAGCATGGGCGCGTACCAGATGAATATATGTATGTACATAGAGCGCTCTATACATTCGTATATGGCCCAATCCATAATGCTGCCCATTTGTGCAGGGCGCTCGCGCGCCTCTCTTTCAAGTTGTTCGTTATTCGATTTGCTTCTTAGGTATTCTAATTCAAGTCTTCCCCTCCCCCCTTGCGCACAGTATTCGATCAAATTTGTTTTCATTAAAAGGAAACGAAATGTGGCTGATGTTGCTGCTGCTGCTGCTCTTTCTACGGATTCGACAAAAATGCGCCACAATTAAAGGCCGCAATGTATGTTTTAAATCAACGGCCACTCAAAATGCCGCCGGTTGGCAGTGGGGGCACTCTATTCGAATTCGAATTTGAATTCGAATTTGATTTGAAATGAACGCATTTTATTTATTAATTGCCATATTTAACATATGTTTGTGCAGCGCCACAAGTAAAAGTACAGTTTGATCATCATAGATGAGCTATTTAGGCGTTATTGGAAATGGGATTGGATATCTTCGATATGGGCATTGTTTGGCATAGAGTAGCTAAATATTTTGAATATATATATCTATAGCTATTTCCTATTCAAGTGTTTAACAATTGGCTGCTTAAGCTGTTTGCGAAGTGCAATCTTAAATATGTAGAATCCGAAGCATAGCTAGCTAGACCTATATATATGCTATATCTATAGACATATATCCATATTCATTATATTTATAAATTTCTGATAAAAGTTGCTTAAACACTTCACGAATTACAAGCGGAATCCGTAAATAAAAGATCTGAGTTCGTGTGTCGCAAAACCTTGTTGGAATTTTCAAATTGTTCACGATATGCCAGAAATTTGCGCAAAATATTCCATTATATGCTATAATGTATTTATCTACCTACATGTGTATATGCACAAGTATATCTTGAGACTGTGATTCATATTCCTTCCAAAGGGCTTCAAATACAAATGCCTTTCAACATGAGCACTTTAGGCCTCATAGCTCAGCTATAAGTCAATGTATATCATATTTAAATTTATAAAAGAATGCAAAGCAATAATGAGTCGCAGTCTGTATGCGAGTGTGTCAATAAATAAACTAATTGTTTATTTCATTTGCAGGCTTTTTAAATATTTATAAGCAGCGCACAATAAATAAGCCAACTTATTTTTCAACGCCCAAATACGCTGGGCTTTCAATTCTCCATTCCGAAAGGCATTCACATTTTTATGGCACTTGGAAATTAAGTAGTCAGAAATCAGACAGCGCTAGAGCGAGAGAGAGCGAGATCATATTGATATTGCATATTAAAAATAAATTCGTATAATTGACACATATGTATTATATATGTATATTTCATATTGGATAAATGTATGCAGCGACAGATGATTATTGCCTGCTCTGATCAGCTCTAGAATCGTAAATCTATGTTTATCTCAGCAACTTTGTCTTTAGATGTTTGTCAGCTCTGCCCTAATAGAAATATCTATCTGCATATTGCCTTGTTAGATCAATCAATCAATATATAGACATCTAAGCTTATGCGTATGCATGATTTATTAAGTTGTGCAAATTCTTAAGAATGCAAGATCTCAAACATTATAAATTCCTTTAGGAAAAAAAAATATTTGAAAAACTCGACTCAAAAAATTTCAAAAATTCCCAAAAATATTTCAAATTACAAATTTTCAAATTTCTCATTTTGGTTAATGAAAACTTAATAATTATTAAATAAAATATTTTAAAAATTAGTTTAACTAACAATTTATTATTTTCAGTTTATAAAACACAAATTTTCAAATATTTTATTAAATGATTATTAAGTTGAAATAAGCACACAAAACGATTTGTCACCAGCTGCAAATAATTCAGAATGTTTATTTAATGACATAATTCGAAATAATTTCGTTTGATGATGATATAAGAACATAAGAATACGTTCCTAAAACATTTCTCATTTCGAAGGTAATTTGATTTTTTTTTTAGTATGGTAATTAAGTGAATTAGTTGCTTGGCTGGGACTAAAAAGCTAGATAAATTTTCGTGGCGCACATTATCTCTCTCTCATTCCCTCCCACTCCCTCCCTCTGTGTTTGTCTCTTGCTCATATCATAAAATGTCGAATGCAAATTCGTTCCATCACTCAAATTGTAGTTTTTCCGACAACTTTTTGAGAGCGAGAAAAACGAATTATATGTTAAATGTAAAATGTAAAGAAATATGAGCCTGCCCAGAGAGTGAGAGAGAGGGAGAGAGAGAGAGAGACAATGCGTGTCAGTCACTCAGTCAGTGTGTCCATCAGTCCATCAATCAGCCAGTCAGTCAGTCATTCAAGTGCGACAGGCTCTGCAGCGTCTATATATGAGTGACTCATTCGCCTCTATTGCCATCTATTGGCATCCTTTATATGCATTAAATGTGTGTATGTATGTATGTATGTGTGTGTGTGTGTGTTTCGCTTTTTCTTTGATTCAGACAACAAAGAACCAAATGCCAAGTTGAGTTTTTTTTTGGTCTGTATTGTTTGTACCCAACTAAGCCATGGCCCAATGCAATAAACTTCTGTAATGACAATGCCTGACTAGCAGATATCCTAGCTGACTGAACTGCTATAATTGTTAGATAGAAAAAAGCCATGACAAAATATTAACAAATATTTAATGAAGGTATTTTATATAAATAACTATAAATTGACTAAGCGAATGCTGTACAAAAAGTTAAATAATTTAGATATGAGATATTACTAATCTGAATTAAAGATTTATGCTAATGAAAAATTTATAAACTGTAAAAGCTTATATTGGATATATTACAATAAGAAATACTTATTTTCTAATAACTAAAGAGTTCTCAAAGAAGATTACAAGCTAGGCGTATAGATAGAAAAAAATCATAGCCAGAGCTACATATCTGTAACAAGTAAAGTAAAGTAATGAAGGCAGAGCACATACATAGATCAAATATTTTAGAGCAGTACAAAGAACTCTTAAGATTGATATTAAAGAGTTCTTAATATAAAGAGTTCCAATATAAAATATTTTAGCGTACAGCTAGCTTACAGCGTACAACCATTTTTATTTTTCACAATTATAGGGTATTGGAAAACATGCTTAACCAATCAATCATTGCACGTGTTATATTTCATTTCATTTATAATTTTTGTTCTCTTGATTAGACCGCTCCATTAAAATATTTGGAAAAAACTTGAACAAATCAGTCAGTTTAAGCCCCCGTAATTAAATATTAATTAAAACATTGCGCAAAACAACAAGAAGTATTTCAAGAAGAAGACGTAGCAGTACAATAATCATAATAAAATTCCTGACAATTTCCACAAAGTCTTCGAAGTGCTTCGTCACCCAAAAGTCGCCTCAATTAAAGGCGATTTAAATTTATAGATACGTCGGCCAGGGGCGCGGAAGAGAGAGAGAGAGAGAGAGAGAGATAGAGAGAGAGAGGGTTCTACAAGCAGTTAGCCAATGCAGTAGCTGGTAGCGATATATAAAATGGCTTAATTAATTTTAATTATTTTCAATGAGCGACTATGAAATGAAAATTTCTTTCAAGGCGCAACTAAAACTTGCGTCAAGCTAACCCACCCGTTCCCCTTTCCTCTACCGCCTTGCCCTCCCCTTGACTGAGATGTGAATTTGTATTTGATAAAAGCAGCAATTAAGCAATGAATTAATCACTAAACATATGGGACAGCCTATCTAATGGGTTCTACGGGCACCCGCGTGCCCCTTGTGGCAATTGGCCAATTGAATCGCCGCTTAACCCGCTCCTGTTGCCACATTTATTTATTTTATTCTATTTTTTTTCATACGTTCCGCCGCTCGTTCGTTTCATTTTTCGGGGGTAACACGAAAATTTGTTTTTCCAATTGTTTACTTTTCATGTGGCCGCCAGTTGGCTGCATATGCGGGCTGCTGCCGCTGCTGCTGCTGCTGCTGCACGAGGCATCCAACCCCCTTGTGGCCCATTAATTTATTTGTGTGCAACATGCAAAGCAATTGACAACAAACAGATCGCAATTAGACACTAAAAAATCAAAATTGAAAATTCCATTTTCGATATATTGTCTTACGATTCTTGATGTGATCATAAATCTGCCAGCTAGCCATTCACTCTTCAGGTAGCTCACAGGTAACGCCCTCAACTTGTCAGCAAATGAGAGAGCGAGTGAGAGAGAGAGAGGGAGAGAGATACGCCTATGAAACTCAATTTTGACAAATTGACAAGAGCTATTAATCAAATAGTTAAGCATACTAATAGATATCGAAATATATGTATTAAATTGATATCAAGTGTGCCCATAGTTGGTTTCATTTATAGCCAAAAATAAATTCGAATTTTACTATCTAATGCTTGAGGTTTATTTAGCTTTAGTTGTTGATACATATATATTTATAATTATTGATATAATATGTATATACATACATATGTGTTTGTAGGGGAGGCTTCGGCGAACGTATATTAAGGTGTAAACTAGGATGAACAGAAAAAGAAAGTCGGAAGAATATTCTAATCGCCGATTGCGAACCAGTAGGAGAACTGGCGTGGGAGTTATGCTATTAACAGAGCAAAATACTGTTAACAGCATAGCATGACTATGTGAGGGAGGAGCAGTTCTTGTTAGTGAAATCTGACATTAACATATATGTAAATATGTATATGTATGTATGTATGAATGAGCTGCATATGAAAGACTTTTGCTAATGATTTCCAGTTTAGGTCTAGAATAGTTTCATATTTACATATCTTCATGAGAAATTTAGCTTGGCTCTTTTATATGCAGCTCAGCTATTTGATAATTAATAAGCAAATCTTATTAACTCTCATTGATAAATGTATATGATGATTTCCATATCTTTTATGCTAATTTTATTTGCTTGGATTGCTTAGAATTTTAGTTTAATACATAGTAATACATATTTTCTTCTTATAATTATAATTTAGTTGAACAATAGTATTAAACGTTAAAAATCAATTGAAATTCAAAGTTACAATCCATATTTTTAGTTTCTTTTATTCCTTATATTTTATCCAAATAAAAATATCAATATATGGCATAAATATTCCCAACCAAACTAAACATATTACGTTTTACTTATATTTAGAAAATACAAAAATATAATATTTAGTAAATTCCATAAAATCCTATTCTAAACGCTTTGCGAGACTTAAGTCTTATAATTTCATGCGAATTTGCAATTTCAGAATGTTGTTATTTTATTTTTTGATTTTTATTTTTTGTCATACAAACATATATCTTATTCACATTTCAAGTTCCCAGCCCCTGTGCGACGTACACACACAAATACACACACATATGTATGTATATATCTACTATATGTGACGATCTTAAAGTTTCTAACCCTGACTGGCCAATTAATAGGAAAAATATATATGTATGTACATATATGTGTTTTGCGTCTCTCACTCCAATGCCAATGCCTGGCTTGGGCTATAGATTCATAATGGAGTACATATATTTATGCGACAGACTGTGGAATCCAGTTAGTCAGCTGGCCATATGGAACGCTCTGGCGACTCATGGCAAGGGGTTGTCAGCTCTGTTCTTGCCCGTCGTCGTTGTTGTTGTTCCTTTGAATCGAAATGTCTGCGTGCACTTAATAAAATAGGATTAACATTTTATAGTTGCATTGTCTGTGTGTGTGTGTGTGTGTGTGTGTGAGTATAAAATTTCGACAACTGCGCAACGCTCTGTTCTTTTCTGTTTGAAGTCACTTTTTGAATGCGAAACATTATAGTCTTCGCACATACACAAGTACAACCAGTTATTGGAATGATGACAGCTGCGAGGACTGATAAAGAGGTGTTGGCTTTCAATTTGTCCTGCGTAGATTAAGTATAATGAATTACAATATTTGAAAATAAATTTAAAATGAAAATAAGCCGCTGATAAACCTCGAACTGATTGAAAAATCGGCTTAAAATACATTAAAAATGATATTTATCATTTTTTAAATTTTATTAATAAAATATTTGTATTTATAAATATATATTTTTAATTTATAAAAATAATAAACACAAATTTTTTTAATATAAAAAAAACAAACATATATAATAAAAAATACTTAAAAATTTCAAATATTTAAAAAATTATAAATATAAATAAGAAAATATTTTTCAAGTTATAAATAAAATATTTCAGAAATTTGAAATAAAATATTTAATGAAATTAAATTAAAATATTAAATAAAACAGAATTCTTAAATAGTTTTCAAAACAAATTTAAAGCATTTCAGTGTGAACCGATGCGAAATTCTTATTAAGTAGGCTCAACTTGGATGATGAGAACTTTCTGTATATAGAACTAAATAAAAGAGGCTTGTTTAATACAAATTAAGCTAATTGTTGCTTAATTTTTCCATTTCAAAACCAGTTCGATTGCCTGCAAATATTATTCATATTCACCCAATGTCATATTTTCGTTAAAGAATTAAAGGTAGGGCTAGAAAAAATTGAAAACAATAGATATAGCAAAAGAATTGTTAGGATTAAAATAGGGAACGTTCACAATGAACCGGTTCGCAAATGGTTCGCCTGCAGGACTTTAGCTACATTAATTTAACAATTTGGCTAGAGCGACTGAAACCGGTTTGTCTAATGTCATAATTTCGGAATGAATTGAGCTGTGGCTCTGTGCGTGTTTCGAGTATCTTCCCATGGCTGCATCCGCAAGATATTTTTCGGGCATAACTTATGCATCAACGCGTACAATTTCGAGCATAAATCGCTCGCTGTCACCCGACAGCGACTTGCCTTTTTGTCATCATCGTCATCCTAATCATCAAACATCATCATCATCGACAACCATCATCATCATTGTGAGCGTCATCAGCCATCCATCGGCTAACCAACTAGCTGTAGCATTTTTATTTTGATATCGTTGGCTCTCTTTTCGTTCCTTTTGGTTTTTGTTTCTTTCTGCTTACTGCTTCTCTTTCTTTCTCGCTCTTTAGCCGTCGTTAAAATATTTTTGGGTGTGTTCTGTATTTTAATAGCGCTACGAGCCGCGTGCGCATTGCCACTTCCTTTCGTATCTCACACATACAGAGGTACATACATACGCACACCCGCACACACACACACACACACTCGCACACCCGTTTGTTTAATTTCTTTCGAATTTGTCAAAAAAGTAACATGATTTCAGTTTTTTTACTTACTCAAAGTCTGGCCGCACATTAGACGCGTTTCTCAGCTAATCCCGCGTGCGACTCACTTTGAATTATTAAAACCAAATCTTGATTGTATATAAACGTATAGCTCTCCCCTTGATTCGAGTTACAGTTTTTTATTCTCTCCCCCCCTCTCTCTCTTTCTGTCTCTGTTTCTTTTTGATATACAAGTCGTGGAGCATTTTTATAATATGTCTCGCCGTTGCGATCGCACGAACTCGAACTCCTCTTCTCAGGTATTTGAGGCATTTCGTCAGCTATCTGCCATAATAACTCCCCCACCTTGAGCAGTGCACATAAATCTGAGCTTCGTTTTCGACTTTGGCTTCTACATTGAGTTTTGTTTCTGTTTCTTATTTCTGTGTTCGTTGCCTTTTTTAAGTTTTTAGTCTCAATTTTAGGATTAAAAATGTCGTCAGCATTTTTTAAGCTGAATTCAGTTCTTGCCTCACATCATTTGGCATTGATTTTATTAAAAAAAACACACACACCCAATTTATATGTGTATGTGTGTGTGTGTAGATATATATCTCAATTCATTTACTTATTGGCTTTCTGACAGTTTGATTTGGGTTTTGCGCTTCGCCCAACTATTTATCATTTGAATGCGCTTTTGATTTAGCTTGACCCTGCTAGTTGTTCCAATTAAGCTCGCGAATTGCATCAGTTTTCCCTTGATCCCCTTGAATCAGTCACCAGAATCAGAATCAGCTAATACAGAAAAAATATTAATAATAATTTATTAAAATTTAAAGCGCATGACTTTCAGCGCAAATGAAACAGAAATAACAACAGCAGCAACAACGACTAGCAAAGTAAATTGCTATGATTCATGCGTCACACTTGCGCATAATAACTGGGAGAGGGCTAAAAAAGCTGAACACTGCCAACACACAAAATGAATGTCAATGCGACTACAAAATACCGCGTGAATGCAGAAAAACTGCATAAACTTTGCTCAAGCAAACTCTAAACAGCTTAAAGCTCAGCAAAGCTATGTTAGAATATAGAGAAGTTTTTTTCAGGAATTCAATACTTTACTAAAACAAATATGCCCGCTTTGTCGCACACTTGGTGCAGGTATCAGGTATCTAAAGGAGCACAAGGCAAAATCGAAATCGAAACGGAACAGGCAACAAAAGTTAGCGGCGCATGGAAAGAAAGAAACTCAAGGCGCAAGGCGTAAGATGCTGACGTCGACGCCGACGCCGACGCAGACGCAGACGCCGAAAGCGACGCAAACGCAAACGCAGACGCAGGCGCAGGCGCAGCTGATGTTGGCGTTGGCGTTTGGCATCAGCTGCTGTTTGGCAGTTGCCCAGTTGTCAGCTCGCTTTTCGGTATCTGCGGAGATTTGTTGCCCCTTGTGGCATTGTTGCCAGGCGGCTGCTGACTGCTGGCTGCTGGCTGCGGCTAGATTCTAGATACAATACTCTCTGTGGGCACCTCTCCAGGTGTGCGCCACAAAAATGCTGCTGCAAGCTGTGTGTCCCAAAAACTCGCGCAATTTGTTGCATGTTATTCAAGGTGTTGTTGCCGTTGCTGTTGCTGTTGTTGCTTTGAATTAGAGAAATATTTTGTGAATTTCGATTTCCAGACCAACGGAGCGAGCCAATGCCGTGTCCGTGTGTCTGGTAGGCTGTTAGAATCGGGCCAACAGTACGTGCATTGATTGTCTAATGACAACCTAATTGAGGCTATCTATCACCTGGTACTTAGTTTAGTCGAAGCAACCGCTGAGCGCCCTAAGCTCGCCCGATGCAATTAGCAATTAAATTTCCGTTGACCTAATGCCCAGGAAAGTCTTTTTCGACTTATTTGTCAATTACAATTACGACCGACCTATCTGTATATATATAGGGTGTATATATATAAAGACAGCAATCCGTAGATAAATACAATTATGTGTAGTCTCTGTAGGTAATGTGGTTAGGTGCTTTATTTGTTGACAGTAAAATGGAAAACCGAAAATCACTCGCATGACTTTAATTACAATTTAATATTTATTTAGTTCGATAAGCGGCCCACAATTATTGTATAACATACGAAGTATTCAGATATGACTACGCCTAGTCACACACACACACACACACGCATACCTTTGTTGATTATATTCGAATTGTGCAAATTTATTTAACAAGTCGCTGATACCAAGAAGAAGTTCGCGTTTATACGCTTTTCCACTTAATTAAAATGTTAAACCTTGTTTATATTGAAATGCAATTTCAAGTCAGCTAAGCTATAGCAATATAAGTATATTAAGCTTAAAGCTAAAACAAACTGAGAATTGTAAATGAAATCAAAATTGACTAAGCTCGGCCCAATTAGGCTCGTTGATAGGTGCTAAAACGTTGTGGTGCTACCCACCCAAGCAGAACCTTCGACTAGTTCAGGGCCTACAGAGTATATAGCAAAGAGCATGATAAGCATTAAACAAACCCAGGGCGTCACATTGGCGAAAGGGGCGCGTTGCTTTTTAGCCTCTTTTCCTCTGTGGCACTTTATCAGCTTGCGGGGCAATTGCCTAGAATTAGTTAACACATTGGTTTTGCTGTTATTCTGTTGTCTGTTCGTCTTCTTCTTCTTCTACTTGTTGTTGTTGCTCATAATTAAACAATTTGTATTTTATGCCATTTGTTGAGGGCGCGCATTTAAATTAAAATTTTCTTTGGCTTTTAGCCGCCGCCTGATAAGCCATAAAAAACACGCCTAAATCAACAATTAAATTGCGTTTCCGAGAAACCAAAAAAAAAAAAAAGAAAAAACCAAGTAGAATAGAAACAACAAGGGAACATATGTAAAATTGTTATACATACAAATGTTATAGATACAAAATGTATCTGTAAGATACATTTGCGAAAAATGTGCGCACAAACATTGCAACAAGTCGCAGCTGCTGCTGCAATGTGTTGCCGCATCCCAAATGAGCATTAGAAAGAATCTAAAGAACAAAATTCAAATGATTTTTGTGTTTTTCTTTTTTCGGGATTAGTTTTGAATAGAAAAAGTTAAGCCGAAATGCGTACGTGCAAAGTTATAAAGAACAACGACAACAATAAGAGCAACAACAATTGCTCACAGGGCGAAGCAACGTGAGCAACAACAACAACAACACGAAAAGACAAACGTTAGTGCAGCAGAACAGAAGAAAAAGATACAAAGAACCATATTGATGAATGTGTGTGTGTGTGAATGGGTGTGTGTGTTTGGGTGCTGGCTCTCAATGCATGTGCGTGTCCACTTTTTCATTAAAATGATTTTGCACTCAACTTGCATTTCAATTTATCCATTGCATAACTCAAGAACTTCACACAGAACTGGAGCACAGGCAACAGCTGCGCGACAAACTGAACGAAGCTTGAGTTGCTTCAAAAGGCTGACAAATAATATTTAATAATTGAAATTGTCATATTATCATATTTTAGATTTATTCAAATTTATTTACATAAATTTGTGCACTGCAAAAACATATGGCAACCCAATGGAGCTCGTCTTCCCATGCAAAAAATAAATAGAATACATCTAAAATCTTAACAAGATCAGTTAAATTTTAAAATAATCTAAGCCATTTAAATATCTTAAGCTATTATTATCATATACATTAAAAAATCACTCATATACATAAATTAATAATAATAATAAAACATTGATGCTAGATCTGATTTCTTAAAGAAAATAAATATTTGGAATATTTTTTATTCATATAAAATTTTTATTGGATATAAATCTAAAAAAAAAAAATTTTCATATAATATTTATATATATATTTTTATTAGAAATTATATATATCTATCATAAATAATATATATCTGAACAAAACTCTTTAAAAAAATATATATGAACATGCATACATATATATTATAAAATCTATAAACTATATTATTATATTAAATAAAATTTAATTAGCTTCGAGTTGATTAAAAAAATGAATTATAAATGCCAAGCATAATTTATCAATGATCTTAAAAATTTATTAATGCTATATATATGCGAATCTAAAAAAGTCTTTAGGCAACAGCAAAAATTAATGCAATATTTTAGCTCTAATGAATTAAACAACTTTTGCTGTGGAATTAAATTAACAAAGGACTAGAAAAAAGTTGTTTTATATTTAAAATATATATTTTAGTTTTCTATTATTTTCTATTTATTTTATTATATTTACTTTTTATAGAATGTTTAGCAATTCTGTTTATATAATTACAGAATGAAGATTTTTAAGGAATGCTGATTTTATTCTATTACATTATTACATTGTGTTAGTTATTATGTTGCGATTGACAGTTGCAGTAGTATTAAAGAGAAACTGACAACTAGCGCTAATCGAATGAGTTAGTATTTTAGTGACTATTAAAGGATGTGTCATTAGGAAAGAGATAATCATAGGTTTAGCTGAACGTGATCTCGGATGTCGCAGAGTGAGAGCGAAAGGGCTATGTCCTTCGCACAGAGTTGCTATGATATTGATGATCGAGAATATGCAACCAAGAGGCAGTTTGACAGAGCTGAAAAGGGGCAGTCAATCAGAGTTGGTTGAGAAAGAAAGACGTTTTGTTAATAAAAGTCGGCGACACCGAGAACTCGTTATTAGGAAAACTTATAATGGAAGGACAGAACAATAAATATATGTTTGAGAGAACTTCATTTTAAAATTGAAATTTACTTATGCCACCCAAGTATGAGATCTTTAAGTTTAGTCTAAATAATTTGCTTCCTTTTGCTGCTGTAAAATAATTTGAAAAAAATCTCTCGATCTTCGATCTGCTGAAAATTGCTGTGGAAAAAGTAGCTCAAAGTTTGTCTTGGTGATTATGGCTGCTTACTAATTGAAGCAGTTCGATCTATGCGCTTGCCTTACATGCACACACAGACAGCCACACACACACACACACATTGGCACACTGAGAGAAAAGTGTGCTGTGTGCACATTAAGATCAGATACAAAGATACATTATCTGAGCTGAGTTACGTCTTCGGTTTGTAGGCGGCGTTTGGCGCAATTAAAACGCTTAAAGCTAAACAGCAGAAAGTCAGACAGTCAGTCAGTCAGTCTCGACTTGACTTGTATGCTACTTAAAGAAACATGCCACACACACACATACACATACATGTATATATATGGAGAGTCAATTCGTTGTTGATCGCCCTGGCGTTTGGGTGTAGAGTTTTGATCTGCTGTCTGTCTCTGCCTCTGTGTGTGTGTGTGTAATGTATAGATATAAATAAGCGATACGTGTAATTCGGGTCACTAACCGTTAACAATAAATTTCATTTGTTTAAAAGAAAAAAAAAAGAAGTATTTTTGCGGTAGCTAAGCCGAGAACAACGATGAGGGTGTGCGGCGGGGGAGCGGGGGCGGTAGATAACCGAGAGCTGACTGTAAGAAATTGACATCTGATCATTTGTAATTATTATTATTATTATTGCGCATTGCGAGACATGACATGGCAGCCACTGGGCGTGGTTAGCAAGCGTATCTCCCTCTCTCTCTCTCTATATAGCATTGGCTGGCCAATTCAAATGAGTATCGAGTATTGAGTAGCTGGTTGGCTGGCCTGCCACACACACACACACACACACATAGTCAATTTGATATACTTGTTTAATGACTGCATTCTAAAGGCCGCCAAACGAATCGGGCTCGAATATCGCTTCAAGTAATGATAATTTACATGGATCCCGAATAGTTCACTGAACTTGTTCAATCAATCTTAGATTCGGCGCATGGAACAATTAATGCCAAAAAAAAAAAGAAAAAGATAAAGAAGAAGAGAGAGAAAAAATAACTCAACTCTGTAACCACATGGCTGAGATCGATTTGGTTGAGGGCGGTGGGGGCCGTTGGGGCTGCGGTTTGGAGGGGATTGAATTTTGAGGCTTTCTTTCTTTTGATTTGTAAGTAGTTTCGGCAGCATCGTCGTCTACTTGAAGCGTTTCAGTTTTCGTTAAGTCCAAGTTAAATGGAACCAGAAATTATTTGAACGCCTTCAAGTGCTGCACACACACACACACATGGATACACACATACATATATACATTTATTCATATAGCTAAACCTATGAAGCCAAAAGTCTAAAGTCGTAGCGTAATCATGACTTGATGCGATTATAAAATGCTACAGCAACAACAACAACAACACACCCAGCTCTTTGGCAGCATAAAAAGAAATTAGATACATACGCACACACACACACACATACATCTGCATCCCAACAACAACAATAAGTTTCAATATTCAAATGAAATTTTTGAAAGAAAAAAATGACTAACGAAATTTCTTCGTTGTTGTTGCTTAGAATTGTCGAGTAAGATTTTATAACAATAATGTATATGAGTTTACCAAGTGAAATGCTTAAAGAAATGTTAACCCACATCAAAAAATATCTCAACTTAACACAGACACACACACACACACACACGCACACACACTCAAGTTATAAACAATTAAAGAAACTTTTTGTATAGAAATTCAAAAGTGGCAGCTAACGAAAAATGTTCAAATGCCAGTCAGCAATTGGTGGCAACTGCTTTGGAGTTTGTGGCAAGACAGACATATCGTAGCTGGAGTCGCAGCGGCAACGGGAGCGGGGCAAGCACAACTTAAATGAGTTATGTTGTGTGGGTGTTGCTGACAATGAGACTGCACGGGCCAACTGCTTAAACCAACTTTCTAGCAAACTAACCCAAAACTAAACTCAAATATTTGTATAGAAACAATTCGAATACATTTTATATAAAATTGCAAAAGAAATTGCACAGCGAAAGTTCTTGCTAAAAAGAGAGAGAGAGAGAGAGAGGGAGAGATAAAAAATGAAATACAAGTGGAAATTCAATTACAATTCACAAACAGTTTTGGCTCTGGCCTAAGACTTAATTCTAGGTTTCAGTCGATTGGTTTAATAGTTCATTTGAATGGAAAAACGTGAAGACAAATCAATTGTAGTCACTATTCGACTGCAGCACGCCCCATTGGGGCAAGGCTGTGCTCTCCTCCTAATTTATATGCTCGCAACAATACAATAACAGTCGGCATTGGCCATATAAGGCGCGGGCCAGAGTCGAGTGTTCAGTGTAATGAACTTGTCAGCCAGCCATGTTTAGGGTGTGTGTGAGTGTGCTCGAGCAAAGAAAGTCTCAGTACGCATAAGTACAATAAGTTTTGTTTTTTTCTTAGAGATATGAGTCTCAACCGCATAATGACTATTCAAATGCGAGCTGCTCCATTTGTTTCCAGGCCGATTGAGATGGAGATAGCAATAGAAATAGTCGCCTAGTGGCATAGGTAATCCATTTGGCTTGCCGATATCTCTGCAGCTGTCACAAAGACACCAACTACAACAGTCTGTTTCAAAAGTATGCACACAGTTGGGCCAACACTCAACTTTGCTAGACATTCAGCCAGCCAGGCAGCCAGCAGCCAGCAGCTGCGCCCGAAAGCGTGTATCCCCCATCCACGCTGCCGCCTTGTGGGCTGACTAATGAAACACAACCCAATAATTTAGTAAGTTTTACCTACGCATGCGCAATTCAACTTACAGTCGATGCCTCAACAATTGTCACAGACTATAAAAAAAAGCTACAAAATAGAAGAAAATAAACTACAAGCGAACAAAGAATTTTGAGGTTCGAGTAGGCGAAGACTAAATACTCTGAGTGGTTGGTATGAAGAGCAAATTGCAAAGCTAGTTATAAGTTGGGGAGATTAGATAGCTGTATAATATTTGTATATACAAATTCATGGATCGCGCTGTGATCTAAGGATCAAGGATCAATGAGCATCTGGTCTCTAATGAGTGCTCACTGAGAGAGTTGTGTTTGAGAGCTGATCTGGGGCTTAAGCTAGCTCAAATCTACGATCGATACCTAATCGAAGATTTAAGTGAGCTAAAGCTGAACAATAGTGCTGAAAAGCCAGGCTAGCAAATTGTTATGGTATTTTCTAGTCCATTACTATTTTAAACATTCATTTAAGCAAAAAGAGATAATATTTATTATAACTATAAGATAGATATAAGATAGGTGCTAGCCTCTTTTTAAGCTAGAAGACCCCGCCAGTTTTCTATTACCTTTGCAGTTCATATAATATTTTCTGCTTATAACTAAATTTGTTACATGCTTGCCAATAAAATGCTAATGCCCTCTGGTTAGAGTATCTAAAAAAGTAGTAAAAAATGTCACTGAACTCGCGCGCGACGCTTTTTCCAGCTTTTTTTTTTTTTGGGTGTAGGCCAGGCTTGAGCTGGGAAGTAAACAAAGGCACGTTTGGAAAAAAATCGAAAAAAATCTTATTTCGTTTTTTTTTAGCTAGTTACAATTGTAAGTAGCACAGCACGGCGACGACGGCGACGGCGACGGCGACGCTGACGTCGACGACGGCAGTTGAAGCAACTGCGCAGGCGCGCGCGTGTGCGTCATGAAATTAGTTTATTTGTTTGCATAAGTTGTTTGTGTGTGTGTGTGTAGTTGTAGTTGTGTTTGGTTTGTTGTAGCAATTTCTAATAAATTTGTTGTTGGCAGCGCCAGTGTCATGCACACCTGGAGCATAATTCGCCAGCCATGAGTCAATTTCCGTCAGCTGCGTCCAAATTATAACAAAAATTGTTCAACTTGTATGAATAAAAGGCAAAATGCATATGTTAAATTGAAAGTCTGTGTGTATGCATGCGTGTGTGTGTGTGTGCGAGTACTCAACCGAAGAGCCGAAAAGGGTGTGCGCGAAGAGCAAAGAGTAGGGAGAGCGAAAGAAAAGCCAGCTCCACTTAAGCCATCCAAATGAGCTCGGGGAATACTGCGACGTTAGAACAATAAACACTATACAAATCAATGCTCGATGCCACTTGAATTCATCCAGAGCGAGGCAGTTCGAATCGAACGGAATGGAATGGAATGGGTAGGGATTGGAAATGGAATTGGAATTTGGATGGGGATGGGGATGGGGATGGCGAGATGGGAGATGGGAGATTTTGTTTTTTGGGTACTTTCATGGGTTCGCCTTGCCCACTTGAACGTTCGATGACATTTCAGTTTTTATTTTAGTATTTCGACTCTGTGTAATTATAATAATACATAAATTTGTGCCGCGCCACGCATAAAATGAAAAGAACCGAACGAGCCGAACTAAGTGCATGTGCGCAGTCAAGAGATGCCCTGTAAAGGAAAAGAAAAGAAAACAAGAATAATTCAAATTCATTTCAATAGAAATTCTAATTCTCAATTAAAGTCGAGTTTTTGATGGCTTTCGGTTAAGACGAGTCGCAGTTTATGCATAAATGTTAGAAGTCCAGATTCTAAAGATGCTCAGATTAAAGAGCTGAGCAATGATCGTGACTCTCTAAGCTACCTCGCTGCCTCACATTTCGAAATACGTGGTATATTAAAAATGGAATCTGTAAAATCATTTCGAGTGCTACAAAGTTTAACGATTCCCAGTTACGTACTTATAATACCTAAATAAATACACAAAATTATATGTGTGAGTGTGTGTGAGTGTGTGTGTGTGTGTGTGTGTGTGTGTGTAAGTGTGTGTGTGCCTGCCCTCCAGGCAGTCGAGTACTTGTAGCTGTACTTATATGGACCCCATTAAAATGCGTTCCATTCGCACTTCAGCTGAAACTGTTAGCGAGTGTGAACTGTAACGTTGCTTTAACTTCTTTGCCGCACATAGTTCACTGTACTAAGTAACATGCAATAACTTTGTTAATTTGTCATAATTATACTTGAACAACTAACAGAGCCGAGATAGAGACAGTCAGAGAGAGCGAGAGAGAGAGAGAGGGGGGGAGAGACAGTTACTGTCTGATATTTTTGTTGGTTTGGTTTGGCTTTTCGTAGTGGGCCTCACTACAATGCCGTGCTTTATTTAAAGGCACAAGGTTAAGACACATTGTCGCTGCGTGTAGGTTCCACACTTTGTGTAAAGCACTAGGCAATAATTATTTTTGGTTTTAATATTAAGAAACGAGAAAAATAATAAAAATAATGCCATTTGCTGAGATTGTATAAACCAGTTTCTAGTTGTTTAATTTCAATGCTTAATGCTCACAATTGATTGGAGTGATTATTTTTTTTGTTATTATTATAAACGCTATTGTTAGCGTTGTTATTGATGTCTGATCACGAGAGAGTGAGAGAGAGGGAGGGGGAGACAAGATCTAAGAATCACAACTAGTCATACTCTATATATAATTTATAATATATCTCTAGTAAGATGTTTTTCTGCTTCCTGTTCATTGCTCGAACTAAGTTTCGCTGCTGCTAGGCCACGCCCCTTTTCCTAACACCCGCTACGCATTTAAATGTGACAGCTCCTAACTCAAATTGAATAATTATCAACTGTTAATAAATACATTCATATGATGTGGCAATAAGGCAAACAGTAATAACTAATAATCGTAATCATAAGCACAATTTTGAATGACTAAGTTCCTTCCATAACACATAATGTACATAGAAATATATGTATATACATGTGCATGTGTGTGTGTACGCTCTCCGTCTATGCCCATTAAATACGCACACACATCCATTCAAACATACAGAAATGAGTACTCACAAATGCAAATTGTAAATCAGATACGGCATAAAAATATTGAACACATGGCGCAGCGTTAAGTGAACTGAAGTTTTCAGTGCGGGTGTATCAAAGGGGGCTACGAGGGCGTTAGGAGAGGGGAGGGAGTGAGGAGCGAAGCGGGGCATTCGTATTGGATAAGGCGGGAAGAGAGCTGGGAATCGAAATGAAATAAAGTTAAATAAAGCACAATAAAACGTACTTAAAGATTGACGATTTGTTGTGGCAGCGCTAGAGCGATTACCGTGGTACCAGCTCAAATGAAAATTGACTGAAAAAAATATTCACTCATTTAAATGGGATGGTATACAAAGAAAAATTACACTTGAATATTAATTTAATTATTATTATTTGAGTATTAATATTAATTAATTAAAAAGATATAATACAAAATTATGAACTCAATGACTTAATAAACAATAAATAAATAAAAACTATTTGTTCACAAAAATCTTAACAAAAATGTATTTTATAATATAATAATATTTTTAGTAAGTAAAAATCAATTTTAAAAATATATAATTATAGATCCAAAAAATTAAAAATTAATAAAAAAAAAAATAAAGAATAAAAACAATTTTTAAAAATAATAAAAAAGATATTTGAAAATGAAAAGATTTAAATATAAAATAAAAAAATAAATACTTAATAAAAAAAAAAAACAAAAAAAAACAAAAATATAAATATTTTAAAATTGTTTATAAATAAAAAAATAATTTAAAAAAATATTGTGAAATATTGTATAAATAAAACATAAAAATAAATTAATAGAAAAAAATAAATAAAAATAAATTAATAGAAAAAAATAAATAAAAATAAAAATAAGGAAAAACAAATAAAAAAAAGAATAATAATTAAAAAAAAAAACATATATAAACTAAATTTTAATTTTTTTAATTTTTTAATAAAAATTAATTATATTTATATCATATACATCTAACCATAAGTAGAAAATATGAGATTAAAATGAATATCAATTATTAATTAATATTGATTTGAATCTTTATATACCGAATGTAATTAATACCCCCCCCCTCCTTTTTTTTTTTTTGACATTCGATATGCTTAGAATTTATAATTTCTAGCAAACTTTTCTTAAACTTTGAACCACTGTGCATAGCGCATAAGTTTTGGGTAGAAATACAGAGACGACACAAATACACGCACATCAGCAAGATATATTATTAAAAATATATATATTGTATTTTTTTTTTTTGTATATAAAATATGGTCATATAGGCTATATATGTATTTGTCGATTATGAAGAATTTCTGTGCAGTGGTATGTGTGCATATCTGTGTGTATGTGTGAGTGTGTGCAAGTTTATTCGATCTTAATATAATTGGCTGTCAGAGCGACGTTTGATCGCCCCTGAAAATACATATGTATATATACAAACACACACACACACACACATAGTTAGAGCTAAAAGCGCACAAAATGTCGGCAGCTGTTGAATGAGAGTGTTATTATTGTATATGCCTCTGTGTGTGTGTGTGTGTGTATTGTTTCTTTGGATACAATTCATTTGATATTCGCTTTATACAAATGCATTTGCAATCATTGTTATTCATAATATCTTGGCCCATTTCAAAATGGCCTGCAAACATTTAAATTTCGTGTGAAGCTCCACATTCCCCGCCCCCCCAATGCTCGCCCCTTGTCTAGCAACTGCTGTCTGTTGGCTAATTGAAAATCAATTAATGTGGCATCGCATATTGGCAGCATATCAGAATATCAGACGATGTCAGACGCGCTTGTCAGAAATCAGTAAGAGACAAAAAAGAATATAAAAGAGAACGAGCTCGAATCCTTCGTTCTTTTGTTTTTGCTTTTGGTTCTTTTTACTCTTGTTTTATTTTTGGATTTCACTGGCAATTGGAATTTGAGTCCGAAAACTTTAGGTTCAATGAATCTTCAAGTGCGTCTTAAAGCGTTTCACAAGTCTCCGGCCGGCACAAGCTTTGCATGAGCAAGTAGCTCGATACTGGGGTCTCAGTTTGAACTGGGATTGGTTATTATAATGCGGATTTAATTAACGTGTAACTGGAGAGATGCAAATCACTAACGTGTTTCTTTCTAATTGTTGCAGGTGAACAAACAGTACACGGCCAACGATCTGGAGGCTTTTATGAAGATAGCCGCCAACTGGCAGAGCACCAACCACAATCTGCTGGAAGGTGTCGATCTGAAGACAGGTAGAGTATATATAGAATTGATATTCTATTTAACATTTGATTTGATTTGAATTGTTTCGATCTTTACAGAAATGACGCAATACATGAACAGTCCATCAATGAACATGTATAAGAAACGGGAGCGCACACAGAACTGGAATCATCAGGAGAAGAAATATTTGCTGGATCTGTGCCGCAAGGATATGCGCATCATAGAGAATAAACGACTTGATGCCGGTCTAACTGCCGTTAAGAATAAGGCCTGGAAGATAATACATCAAAAGTTCTCGAATCAATTTGGCACCGATCGCACCTGCAATCGCCTCAAGGAGCAATGGCGTCGCATGAAAGGTGAGTTCGATATAGATCTCTGTAATCGGAACATTAAGCCAATCAATTCTTGTCATTTACAGCCTGCACGCGTAATGAAATACTTGACTATAATAATCGTCTGGCTAGGTTTGGCGCCGAGGTGGCCGATCGCAAAAAGCCTTCGCCCTTCACCTTTGAGGTCTGGGACTTTATGCAGGAGGCGAAAAAGGCATGCAAGTCGGAGGCGCTCGATGGCATTGATTACTCCAAAATACCATTGGCACTCGAAGAGGATTTTGAATATCGCGATGACTACAAATTCAATGCCGATGAGCATGACATGGATGAGTGAGTAGAACAGAAGAGAGCAACTGAAAAGGAAATCAAATAACTAATTTTACATTTCTTCTTCTTATTCTGCCAATTGCAGCAGTCGCACACCGCCACAGGAGCTATGCGATGTGGACATCAAGGAGGAGGAGACCAACGAGACCTTCAATGAGACCTACAACAATCACAGCGACATTCATGCCAATGGGGAGCGTCTGAGCGTGTCGCCCAATCACAGTCGCAACGGCCTGCACGAGTCAGAGAGTCCCGCGGCTAGCGCATTGGACACGAGCGCCGTTGGCGGCGCCTTCATGCCACCCACTGGTGGCGATATGTCCGGCTTTCAGCCCAGCTTCAACATGAACAATATATCCGCTACGCTGGAAGCGCTCAATGCGCTGCGCAGTGGCCAATTCCCGAGCGCAGCAGCAGCTGCAGTGGCTCTACAACAGCATCAGGCACAAGCTGCAGCACTGCAGCAACAACAGCAGCAGCAGCAGCAACAGCAACATCAGCACAATAACAACAACAATAACAATGAGGACGACGATGATCTGCTCAAGCCAATGGCGAAGCGTCAGCGCACGAGCAGCAGCAGTCTGGCCAGCGAGGAGCAACAGACATCGCTGCCCCTGCCACTGCCATTGGCCACAGCTGGACCACAGTCCTCCGACAGTCAGGCACTAGAGCGCAGCAGCAGCAGCGTCGTCGTCGGTGGCAGTAGCAGCAGCAGCGCCACCGCTGGCGGCGCTCTCACCAGCAGCACCAGCACGGCGGCCAGCTCCTTTGAGCTGCGCCTGTTCATGGAGATGCAGAGCAAGGAGCATATGATGCGCATGAAAATACTGGAAGTCCAACTGCAGGCGGCCAAGCACAGTCGCGATCTGGTGGAGATTAACAAGACGTTGGCGCTGCAGAAGCTGCAGGAGCTGGCCAGCAAGCGGTTGCCCAGTTAGAGCAGCGCTGAGCTGAACGTTAACTGCTTGATTATCATCGTTTACATCGTTGTTATAGTTGTAGCTGTAACTTTGTAGCACGTAGCACTTAGCACGTAGGGCGTAGCTAAAGTTAAATTTTAGACTAAGAATCAATTTTGTATCCAGAGACAGACAGGCAAAAGCATATATACACAGACACAGACACAGACACAGACATGGACATGGACACATTGAGCTGCAATTCACAACATTCCTGGCATTGTTTGACCAGTATTTAAAAGCTAGAAGCACACAGACACACACACACACCCACACATACACGTTTACAGATGGAGACAGACGGCAGCTCGTTTTGCTTTGCAGCTGCAGTGGCGCACAAAAGAATGCCATATTATTTTATATAGTTAAAGGACTCTCGCCCCGAATACAACCAGAAACAGCCCAAGCATACAGCCTACCTCACACACACACACTTACACACACACACACACAACACTTAGTTTGAGGCGAGAGTCGAGGGGCGCGTGTCTTGTGGCTCTGCACTTGACCAAGTCAAGTGATTTGTGAATACGCCCGAACGCATTCAAGTTTTTAGTTCTACTTAGTTCTAGTTTTAGTTGTAGTACTTGTAACAGCTCTCCAAGTTGCTCAAAACCTACACACACGCACACTGAACACACTTTACTTACCACAAATGTATTTTAAAATGTACTTATAAAAAATATATATGAATATATATGTATGTATGTATATGTTCTTGACTTGAGTTCGACTAACGAAATGCACAACAACAACAAGAAGAAACCCCTTTTATCTTATTGTAGAGCCTAAGTTATTCACCTTATATATTATGCGTATACCCTATCTTATATGATCAAAATTTTGAATGCTGATTTCATATTTATTTTTTATTTTTTATGTAACGAAATGTTTTATTTGTTTTGAATGCCATATTAATTATGCAAGTGCGCCCCAAACACATTTATTCTTTCAAATGCTGTCTGGCACCCAATGGAATATATACATATATATCTGTTCCGATATATATATATATATATACTTACATTATATATAAAAATGAGAAACACTTGAAAGCAGCATTATTTTTCTGTTTTTATTTTTATGACCTCTGTTATGTAACGCTTCCTGTAAAGCAACTGTAAATGAGAAATACAAACTATTTTAAATAAAATGATGAGTACTTTTTAATGAAATTGATGAAGATCACCGTCGCATATCCCATTTCAAAGGCTAGCATTAAATATCTACCTACACTGGAGATCTTTTTCTAGCGATTTGCAAATATTTCCTCGCATGGACGAGCAGCCGTTTGTTCGTTGTTAATCTGGAGCTCACATAGCGCTCCTGCAGCTTAATATATTCGTTAATCAGGTACAGCATCTCACGTTTCTAAAGAGAGAGTGTTGAACAAAATAAGAGATCTCAGAGCCAGTCTTACGTACCTGCAACAAGTTCTCAACTTGTTTCCTCCACATGGCCGAGGTCTAAAGCAACGAAATGGAATATGTAATTGGATTCTTAATGGAGCGAAATCGGATTATTGCACCTTTACCTTTGCTTCAAAAATCTTCGCCTTTTCTTCTTCGGTTATGCGGCTCTGCTGATATGTCCTTTGCAGCAACCTGAAAAGATTCCGTGCTCCACACATACGCCGGACACAGATCCACATGTTATGCTATGGAAAAATTTGGAATTTTGTCTCGAAAATGAGTGTTCAATCAAAATGGGTAGCAGTTATGCTTCAGCCTACTGATCGATTTGGTGTTTTAGCTTCGATTCCACAATTTTTTACTAATTTATCACAAATACATCATTTCAATTGTCTGCTTGCTGGGTTATCACACTTTGTGGCTTTTGCACACTGCGATTGCTGTCTGCGTTTTGCGTATTCATTTGCAGACTGTTTTCCACTTTTTGCCCCATCAGGCCTCTTTCTCTCTCAATTTTATTACGCAGATTTCGGAGCTGCTCATTTTGCTGTGGCCAATGAGAGAAATTTTTATACATACATACTACTTTTTTTTTTTATTTTTTATATTTATAGTTACGAACGATTTTTAAAAAATGTGCATTCTCCACGGCACGCGCTCTCTCATAAATCTCTTTGGTGTAATGACGAGACATGATAAAAATTGATCCTTGTGGAATTGCATCAAAGATCGGCTTGACAAACCGAACGCACTCAAGCGCCTTACACACAGGCAGCATTCTAATTTAAAAAAAAAAAAAAAAAAAAAATCTAAAAAGGTATCGTGTGAACAGAAAAATTTTGAAAATTTAATAAGAATTTTGTATATGAATGGAGCAAGCTACATTTTCTCAAACAACATTTGGAGTGGAGAATTTGTCACGACCTACCTTGTTGGGAGGCATGAGTCAAGCTTCGATTCATTTGTCACCATTCATTTTACGAATCTCCTTTGTGAGCTCTTTAATTTCCTTCTGCAACTGTTCAATTGTCTCGTGAATTTTGTTCTTTTGCTCCTCATTTATTTTCTTTAGTCTCTGAAGTTGCTCCCATTGCTAGGAATATATAAATATCCATCTGTTATTGAAATCGCGACTACAAAGATGCGAATACAAAACCATTTTCCGAAAGTGAACGTTCTCCTTAGCCTTGCCTCTCTTATGGATCTCTGTGGTATACACTCTATGCAAGGGCTTAATCCTCATGTTCGCCATTGCATTTTCAAAGTCCTTAAATACACGCGTAACAAGTTGATACGAAATTTGGGATACGAACATAATTGTTAAATAAACGTTAATACAAATTTGGATAGTTCAGTCAAGCAATTATTTAAATGTGACTGAAGTGAGCTAACAATGAAAACGTTTTGATGTAGCCTACTACAATATGCTACCAGATCTACGATGAATAAAAGTAAAGTAAAAGAAACAGGTAAAGTAAATAAGGAGCGTAGAATTTATTGTTTATAAAAGAAAATGTAGTAAAAGCTTAGAGTTAATTTTTGTAAATTTGTTTTGTCCAGCTGTTCAGTATCTTATCAAGTCCCTTATTTCATCGATCTTATCTTGTAGATCCAAGATTGTATAATCCAGTTGTCTTCGCTTGGCCAACTGTTGACGCCGCATGTCCAAAAGTGCATCATATTGCTAATGGAAATGGAGATTACAAATTTATTGTATTTAGTTATTTTTATTTAAGCTCTCACCATTTTCAGTAACTTTGGGCTACTATATTCCTTGGGTATTTTTTCAAAATACTTGCCAGACTTAGATCTATATAAGATTTGCATCAATTGTGTTGAACTTGCTCTTTGCATCGTGCATAAAACTCACCTAGAGCATTGGAGGGCGTAACAACGTTGGGGACTAAACAGGTTAAAAGCTGTTTTAAATCTGCAGCCAAACAAACCATCCATGATGAAAATGATGCACAGTAATGCAATTTTGATAATTGAATTTTGAAAAAATTTTGAATTTCCAGATTTTTGTCAAAATGTCTTATAAAATAAGAGTCAAGTGAAAATTATGCTCAATAAATGAGTTTCAAAGCGATGTTTGCTTAGTATTTCATATATCATGAATTCCAACTCGAAATGGTCTTATCAGAATACGTTTCTCAAAGTAGATAATAAAGAAAATAATTTTCAAGTTGGTGTCTCTTTTTAATAATACAGTTGATAATTTGATCTATATACTATTAACTTGATCTTAATTAAGTACAATTTTATTTTTAAATTTAGTTTTCCAATTTGTATTGGCTCAACATTCATAATTATGTTATTTCTTCATTGCATCCTCTAAACGTAATTTAACGTAATCAATTTTTCTATCCAATTGCTCAATTTTATAGTCCAGCCTGAGGCGGTCGTGCATTTTTTTCTTTTTGATCAAGCTCAGTTGCAAATGGAGCTATATAAATCACAAATATATAATTATTTATACAGAAATCATATTTAAGCAATACAAACTCTCTGCAAAGCGTTTTGATAGTCACGAGCATTCATATTATTTAACATTTTTCTGCTGTAAGATCTTTAAACATATACACATACATTACATATCAATATATATATATATATATAGAGAGAGAGTCTTAATGATGCGGAAAACTCACTGAAAGTTCGGAACGTGACCTAATCTTAACGGTCTCAATAAATTCAATACTGCTTTAGTCTTGAGGCCAAAGAAGAGGGCTGCCATTATCCAAATCTTTGTAAAAAAAAAAAAAACAAATTTAAATTAAATAAAAATTTCGAATAATCGAGAGATGTGTAAAATGTTTTGAGTTAAAAGTATTGAAGTTATTCCAAAAGCCTACGCATTTTAACAATTTTCAACCGAATCAGGTTTTGCTATTCGCACGCTCGTCGTTCTTCCTCTTGATGGTGTCAATTTGCTTGTCCAGCTGTTGGATTCGGTCCTTGATCACATCCTTTTCCTTCAGGATTTTCTGACGCAGCTCTTTCAGCTGTTCCCGTTGCTAATAGATGTGGAATGGTTACAAATTATCTAGTTTCAAATGCATTCAATATCGAACCATTTTCAGGAAATGCACATTCTCCTTGGCCTTGCCCGACTCATAGAGATGATTAGAAAATCTACAGGTGATCGACAGCTAATCAAGGTAAGCCCAGTATTGAGTCGATCTCTATATCGTACTCACCTCAGCAACTGTTGGCAGCGCATTGGCGACGACTGCAATAGCCGCAGATTCTTTGCAACAAAGAAAGTTAGAAACTGATGAATGGGAGTCATTTTATAATTTTGATATGCTTAAAATTTTGAACAAGAAATGAAATGAAAAATCATTGAAATTTACTAGTAGATGCAAAGCAGTGGCATTTTCAACTTGAAGTCTAAAGTAAGGCTAAACTGTGCTCAAAATTGACTACAAATAAAGGCTGACTAACGAAGATTACATGTAATTAGCGCAAGACTCTCCCCACCGTAATTAGCTAAAAACACAGGTCTGTTGTTGTTATAATAATTTATTTAAATTAGAAAAGAGATTTGATCTTTTTAGGGCATTTCCGTGGCTTTGGTTTAGGCGTACATGGTCTTAGGGCGTCCAGGTTGTCGTATGGGTGCATCGTAGATGAAGGGCCGTTGCTTTGGCTGGGAACCCGAGGATCCGCCTCTCCAGCTGTTGCCACCACTGTCACGGGATGGTTCTGCCAATGCGCCGGGCAGGCTGCCGAGCGCCGCTATAAGAGCCAACAGAAAGCAGCAGAGTGCGATGAATTTCATAATGTTCTCGGTGAAGCTTTTTGATGCGACTAATAACTGAGCTCAATGAGACGAGTCGCTTATATATATACATATTTGGGTGTCTATAACCAGCAGTCGCTTGCGGGTTGTGCGGTGAAGCACCGAGTGGGATTTTTGCAATTTGCGTCTTCCAAGTTTTTCCCCTGATAAGCCAACACAAAAAAAAAAAAAGAAAAAAAAAAGGAAAACAAAATCACCAACTAATTTGCTCCCTCTCTCTCTCTCTATCTCTGTTGCTGCTCGCTCTGTCGCTCTCTGTATTTTTTTTTTTATATTTTTTGCTCGCGTTTCGCTGGTTGCTCTGCATTCGTTGGTGTATCTGGGGGTGCTACGGGTGGTATGGGCTTCTGCATTTGCATTAGATCAATGTCGAATTCCATTTGTTTAATGCTTCTCGTCAGATCGGTCAGCATGGACTCGACGCAGCGCTGCCTCTGCCAAAGCAGCTTCGATCGGGCCTCCAATTCAGCGCGCTCCTGCAAATGTGTGTAGATAAGGGATCTCAGATATACATATGTATATAAAAAAAAAAAAACCATCAAACTTTTTTTTTTTTTAAAAAAAAAAAAAAAAAAAAAAAAAAAAACAAAAAAAAAAAAAATAAATAATAAAAAAAAAAAAAACAAAAAATAACCTATTTTACAACATATTTACCCCTCCAACCAACCCCCCCCAAAAAAAACCCAATTACACACTCTTTTTTTTTTTTCAAATAAATAAAATTTATAATAAAACACATAAACCTCAAAAATTTTAATAAAAAAAAATTTTCCCACAAAAAAAATTTTTTTTTTTTTTTCTTTTTTTTTTAAAAAAAAAAAAAAAAAAAAAAAAAATTTTAAAATATTCCAACTTTTTATTTTTTTCTTTTCAACAATTAATCATTTTCTGGTTGATCTTACCAGACGTAGTTCCTCTAGCTCCAGATCTGAACTGTTTCGCATTACGTTAGCCAAGTTAAAGTTGCTTTTGATCAAGTATTTCCTAGAACCGTTATTAGTCAATGATTTCAATTATTTCTAATTTTGTTTACTTACCATTGGGTAAAATCTTTCGTTTGCTTTAGAATTTTGCGTATTAAGTTTGCCATTTTATTTGTTTTTAAATATTTCTGTGTATAACCGTTAGAAGCCAAGAATCTGTTTTATGAGACGAATATATGCTTCCATACACAATGTATTTTTATGTTCTAACTGAATTATTTCACAATGTATACCAGTTTATCAATTTCGGATTCAGCTTGCTGGATTTGAATTGTGTATTAAATAACAAATTATTGTTAAGGGTAATGTTCGGCGCAGCAGCTACTAAATGCTCTTAAATAAGTTTCTCTTAAATTAGTCTGTTCTTTATGTCATTCTCATTCGCTGTTAGTGCACTCACGCGCATAAGAAAACATAACACGCATACCTACATATGTAATTTTCGGCTTCTTTTTACTTGCTTATACTTGTAACTTTGATTCTTTAAATTCTCTATTCTTACGAAAGTTGTCTGCAAGCGCGCAACATCTCTCTTAGTTTTTTCGCACACAATTAACTTTGCCCAAACAAATATCACGAACTCGGCATTAAATTAATAAATAATAAGTTAAATTAAATCGCATTGACTTTTATTTTGTGCCTTCGTAAATGATTGGAGCCAGAGCTGCTGAAAAAGCTTGGCAGCTTCCAACATTTTGGTGACCCCGACGTGATTCTATACACTTCGTGATGTTCGTTTA
Source organism: Drosophila buzzatii (assembly GCA_035045845.1). Taxonomy (NCBI): domain Eukaryota; kingdom Metazoa; phylum Arthropoda; class Insecta; order Diptera; family Drosophilidae; genus Drosophila; species Drosophila buzzatii. The sequence goes on along the minus strand of JAWNOS010000244.1, from coordinate 12,855,659 downwards.
GTGCGCTAATAGTTAATAATCTATTTCGTCGTCGCTCAACCGTGAAATTAATAAACATTTGTGCAAAATAGTGCATTCAAATTAACAATCAATTTCATCGCAACACAACTGTGTAAAACATCATTTGTGCACAAATCATTTTGTTCAAAGTGCATAATTCTGTGTACGCAATTGTGCGTGCATTATCTTTACCTTTCTCATTCTCTTTTAATCGTTTGCTTCGTTCGTCGCGGTTGGCGCCTTTTGTGCAGCGTCTGCATAGAAGGCCCGCTAATTCGAGAATAGCTGTGTAGATCACACACATACAAACATACACACACAGTGAGCTTGCATATAAAAGGTGCAGCTAAATTGGAAGTGCATTAGTGAGTCCATTAGCTTTTGCGTTAACTTTGTAATTGAACGTGTTCTTTTGAATTGAACATAACTTAAGTGAACTTGTGACGTATTAAAATGAATAACTCAGAATCTAATGCTGATCAAGTGCCTGCATCTCAGGTCACTTATTTAAGGCTTAAAACGAAAGCTCTTTTCGACAGACTTGAAAGGTTATATGCCGAATTAGACGTGGATAAACTAAGTCATATGGATTCGTGTGAGCTACGTGTGCTGTTGGATTCGATCACCAAGTTAGAGTCAAATTTTGAAGCGGTTCATACTAGCTTAGAGGAATCAGATTTTGAATCCATATCTAGTGATTTACCTGCGAAGTTTGAATCAACTCTACTAAAGTTTAAGGCCTTGCTTCAGCGTGAACTGGGAAGTCGGCCGAATCCACAACTTTCTTCAACGCTCAATACAAGTTTTACAAATGCTCATCCAATGCTCGTCATGTCTAATCGGTCGCGTTTGCCGCAGCTGGAGCTGCCAAAATTTAATGGAATCTACACTGAGTGGGAAAACTTTTACTCTATGTTCAAAACGATCATAGATACTGATCCTGATCTCAATCCTGTCGAGAAGTTCCAGCATCTTCGATCTTGTTTAAGCGGTTCTGCATTGGATTCCATCAGCTCATTAGAAATCAACAAGGCTAACTATATTGTCGCTCTGGATATTCTTCAGCGTCGTTTTGATAATAAACGTTTTATCTTGCAGGCACATATCAGAGCGATATTTGGGCTTGAGAAGGCTGATGCATCTGTAGGCAGGCTGAGACAATTAACAGATAAAGTGACATCTCACCTTCGTGCTATGGATTCTTTAGCGTCGAGGGAAGAAGTTGCTGATATTATCATCGTGCAAACAGTGTTGCAGAAATTGGATAAGTCAACTCAGGTCAAATGGGAGGAAAGCTCGTCTGCTAATGAGTTACCATCGTGGGCCAAATTGTCAGCTTTCTTGCAAGGACGATGTCGAATGCTTGAAAATGTGGATCAAGTTTTGCAAGATGGTCAGGTTGGCAAGTCAGGGAAGATCGTGAGTACACATTTAAGAAAATCATTTGTTGCTTCCAAGATTCCTAGTTGTTGTGTATTTTGCGAAGACACAAGTCACGTGATATTTCAATGTAAGCGCTTTGAGAAATTGTCGCCAATTGCAAGACATAAGGAGGCCAAGAGACTCGCGCTTTGTCTCAATTGTTTGAGAAAAGGTCATCAGTTAAGGGATTGTAAATCTAGCTCCTGCCGTACTTGCCAATCGAAGCACCATACTCTATTGCATTACAATCAGTCTTCGATAGCCGCATCCAACACTGTGTTGAAACCTGAGCAACAAGCACATACAATACATCCCGCTGCCATGGTTGCAATGTCACCTTCTCTACCTCAAGCCCACATATCGCCTAATTCGTCTGATGTTGTGTTTTTAGCTACTGCCATAATCCTTGTCAAGAATCGAGCTGGAACATTCGTTCCGTGTCGTGTACTCTTGGATTCGGGATCTCAACTTCACTTCGTCACCAGTCGCTTCGCAAATCAGCTTCAGCTGCGAAAAAGCAAATCGCTCACTGCAGTTTCTGGCATTGGAGATGCCAGCTTCTCAACTGAAGGATACTCAGTCGACCTCGTTTTGAAATCGCGGATTTCAGATTATTCCACTACCATCACTGCAATCGTTGCCCAAATGATTACGGACAATCAGCCTGGGATGTCAATGTCTACTCACAGTTGGAATATACCCTCAAACATACAGCTAGCTGATCCTTTATTCCATAAATCACAACGGATTGATCTTCTCATCGGAGCTGGTCTTTTCTTCGAGCTGTTGTGTGTTGGTCAAATTCTGTTGGCACCTGGTTTACCAATTTTGCAGAAAACTCAACTCGGTTGGATCGTGTCAGGTGGCGGGCAATCGGCCCCCAAACTCTCATCGTTCATCGCAACCCAAAGAGCTTCGAATGACACTAATCACAGCACTCGGCTTGATGAGTTAGTGCGTCAATTTTGGGAAGTTGAGCACGTCTTCGAGCCTATCGCCAAGGTAACAACCGAGGAGCTCCATTGTCAGCAGCATTTCATCACAAACTATCGTCGATTGTCATCAGGGGAATATTCAGTTTGCTTGCCAAAAAAGCTAGGCGTCGAATCTTTGGGCGACTCCTATTTGCAGGCCAAGCGTCGACTCATTAACTTGGAGCGTAAATTCGCTCGAAATCAAACTCTCAGGGACAAATATTCAGCATTTATAAAAGAATATATTGACCTCAAACATATGTCACTGGTGCCCAGCGCAGATATCAATAAATGCAAATATTTCTTACCCCATCATTGCGTATACAAAGAAGAGAGTGCGACAACAAAGCTGAGAGTTGTCTTTGACGGCTCAGCCGTTACCACCTCTGGGCTCTCATTAAACGATTTGCTTATGTCAGGACCGACTATTCAAGCTACATTGTTTAACACGCTCGTCCGTTTTCGCACATTTTCCATTGCACTTACAGGAGATATTGGTAAAATGTATAGGTGTGTTAAAGTCTCAGAGCCTGATTCTATGCTCCAGTGCATTTTATGGCGAGACTCTTCAGACCATGACATTCAAGTTTTCAAATTGAATACCGTCACTTATGGGACCAAACCCGCTTCTTTTTTGGCAATTCGTGCAATGCATCAACTAGCAATGGATGAGTCGTCGTCGTACCCATTAGGATCTAAAACTGTCTTGCGTGATTTCTACGTTGATGATTTGATATCAGGAGGCAATTCAGTTGAAGAAGTTCGAGACATGATGCGACAAACTACAAATCTTCTTGACCGAGGAAATTTCAAATTGAGAAAATGGTGCTCTAACTCAACTGATATACTTCGCGGAGTTCCAGAAACTGAGCAGGAGAGTTTTCTCAAACTCGACGACGGCAGTGATGTGACAAAAACACTTGGACTCATCTGGGAGCCTCGAAAGGACAGCTTCGTGTTCACTTTCGAACCCAAAATTAGTACTGGAAAACACACAAAACGATCGGTTTTATCAACCATTGCGCGATGTTACGATCCGTTAGGTTTGATCGGACCAACTTTAACTAGGGCCAAAATCATCTTGCAACGCATGTGGAGAGACAAGCTGCAATGGGATGAGAGCTTACCGCAACCATTGGAAACGGCTTGGAGCGAATTTTGTAAGGACTTTCAACAAGTGAGCCATGCAGTATTTCCTCGTTATGTACTCCAACTTAAAGCAAGGGTCGAACTGCATGCCTTCTGCGATGCTAGTCTTCAGGCTTATGGCTCTTGTGTTTATGTTCGCTCATCTAAGAATGCTGTTCAAGTTCAGTTGCTCTGTTCCAAAGCCAGGGTCGCCCCACTAAAGACTCTTACGGTGCCTAAACTTGAGTTATGCGCTGCATTTCTGCTTGCGAACCTGGTAAGCGAAATAAACAAAATGAACCTGTTCGAGTGTGAGATGCATTGTTGGTCAGATTCAGCCGTGGTCTTGTCTTGGTTAAAGGAAGAGCCATCCAAATTCAATGTGTTTGTCGCTAACAAGATTTGTGCCATACAGCAGCTCACGATCGGCATGGAGTGGCATTACGTGCCAACCGAGATGAATCCGGCGGATATGTTATCCAAAGGAGCAGCACCGTTGCAACTTTTGCACTCAAAATTATGGATGCATGGACCTTCTTTCTTGCAAAAGGAGAAATCTTATTGGCCAAGGCACTGCTTGTCTGAAGCATGTCTTCCTGAAATGCGTCAAAGAGTTTTATTCTCAGCTGAGCACGTCGATATCTCGTTGTCATTCAAGCACATAAATTCATTCGGAATAATGAAGCGCATCTTTGGCTACATTCACAAATTTATCAGAAAAACAAAGTCAGCTGAGTTGTCATCAGACGATCTTCGTCAAGGATCGTTCCTGCTATGCCGTCTTGTTCAAAGAACTCAGTTGCAGCCAGAATACTCTGCCCTACAGAATGGAAAGAATATACATTCGTCAAGCTCCATTCTTTCGCTCTCTCCGTTTATGGATGACTTTGGTCTACTTAGAGTTGGTGGTCGTTTGCGACACTCTACTCTCGGATTTGATGCGCGCCACCCAATTATCTTGCCCAAAGAGCATCCCCTAACCTTCTCTATAATCTCGCATTTTCATCAGAAGTATCACCATGCAGGACCGCAGGCTTTGCTTGGAATAATTCGACTGCAATTCTGGCCCCTAGGTGGCATGAAAACGGTTGCCCGAGCACTGCGAAAATGTATAATTTGTTGCAGATCTCGGCCTCGTCTCGTTGAGCATATAATGGCGGACTTGCCTAAGGATCGTGCACAGTGCTCACCGGCATTTACAGTCACTGGAGTGGACTATTGTGGTCCCTTTTACTACAAGCCTGATGGGCGAAACAAAGCTTCCGTAAAGTGCTACATCTGCGTGTTCGTTTGCTTCGCAACCAAGGCTGTATGGTTGGAAGTCGCAAAGGATCTTTCGACAGCTGCTTTTTTGGGCGCCCTCAAGCGTTTCATTGGTACGCGCGGCATTCCAAAATGCATTTGGTCTGACAATGCTACTAACTTTGTGGGTGCACGGAACGAGTTGGCGGATTTGCGGCGTCTATTGTTGAGCCAGGAACATCGCATTGAAGTCCACAACTACTGCATCAACAACAGCTTCGATTGGAAGTTCATACCTCCTCGTTCGCCACATTTCGGCGGCCTATGGGAAGCAGCAGTGAAGACAGCTAAAAGACATTTATATCTCTCTATGAGATCGGCACTTCTTGGCTTCGACGAGCTGCGCACTTTGGTATGCCAAATTCAGGCTATAATCAATTCTCGACCTCTTGTTCCAATTTCAGAAAATCCCGATGATCTTGGAGTTCTCACTCCAGGACATTTCTTGATTGGTCGACCACTTATCAGTTTCCCCGAGCCAGACGTAACTGGGTTGGACCACAATCGCCTTGATCGCTGGCAACGCATGACCTACATACAGCAGTTGTTTTGGAAGCGCTGGAGTGATGAATACCTCACCATTCTCCAACAGCGTGGAAAATGGCGCACCCCGCAGTCTTCTATCAAAATCAACGATGTCGTATGCGTGAAAGACGAAAACTTGCCACCTTTAAAATGGCCATTAGCCCGGGTCGTTGAAATCATCGCTGGAGCTGATGGCGTCGTGAGAGTTGCTGTTCTGCGTACGCCCACTGGAACTACACGTCGAGCTGTCAATAAGCTGTGCGTCCTTCCGGTTGATGATCCTGTTGAAAGACTTGGTCTTTCAACGGGGGGGAGGATGTTCGGCGCAGCAGCTACTAAATGCTCTTAAATAAGTTTCTCTTAAATTAGTCTGTTCTTTATGTCATTCTCATTCGCTGTTAGTGCACTCACGCGCATAAGAAAACATAACACGCATACCTACATATGTAATTTTCGGCTTCTTTTTACTTGCTTATACTTGTAACTTTGATTCTTTAAATTCTCTATTCTTACGAAAGTTGTCTGCAAGCGCGCAACATCTCTCTTAGTTTTTTCGCACACAATTAACTTTGCCCAAACAAATATCACGAACTCGGCATTAAATTAATAAATAATAAGTTAAATTAAATCGCATTGACTTTTATTTTGTGCCTTCGTAAATGATTGGAGCCAGAGCTGCTGAAAAAGCTTGGCAGCTTCCAACAGGTAATTTTAGCCAGATTTTAAACTGAATTTGAAAATAGCTCAATATTAAGCTGAATTTTAAGAATAATTTTCGTAACGAACACATTCAAGAGGCATTAGCGAAAGCAAGCTTTATAGACATGCACTTCATTTCAGGATGCCACTGTATTATGTATTATTATTGAAAATACTGCTGCATACTTTTGGGCTGCCACATTAAATATTTCTTACTTGCATTTTACAGCGACCTTGTCGCCGATTATTAACCTTAACTCTGTATTGATTTTAAAAATCTTAAATTCTTGACTAAGGCTTTAAGATTTATGAACAAATTTATAATGAGCTTATGAGCTAAATTATTGTGTCAATTAAGCCACACAAATTTTAGATTTTTGCTGAAAAATGTTAAATAATATTAACTGAAGAAAGAAATAAAAAATGCGCTTACTTCCTTTAATTCATAAATCGTTAAAAGGAAACTAAAATTTCTGCTCGAAATTAACGCCGATGTCTGCAGCGCGATAAATATCACTTACTGCACCAGAAGTAATTTTAAAATTTGTTTACAGATGTATGAAAAGTACGCTTATAAATAGAATTTAATGAATGACTTTGCACAAACCCGTTTTAAATGCAGTTTACGTTTTTGCATGTAATATAAATAATTATTAATAATTTATTTATTCATTTATTATAATTATATTACAGTACACACGAAGCAGAGTAAATGGAAAGCTGTGTCATATCTTAGACAAGCTATCAGATTAATAGTTTTAATTAAAGCACATTTTCATCAATGGAGACAAACCGGCTGACGCCACCAACAAATCAAATGAATTTGAAGTTGTATGCCAAAAGCAAAAATATCAAAAAACAAATTTTTATTTAAGTATTTAAAGAGTTCAGTAGCTTTAAGAACAGTACAAACAAAATCTCTAAATGCATTTAAGTAAATGTCATATCATAGTTTCAGGTGATGTAAAAGCTGCTTTGTTGCTTGGTTGGTTGGTTGCATCTGGATGCTTCACTTGTGCAAGTTGTTGAGGAACTCCTTGTGACGCTGGATGGCCTCTTCGTGCTCCTTGATCTGCTGATGGTGGAATTCGGCCTGATGGATCTGATCGTTCTTCAAGCGCTCCAACTGTTCCCTTTGCTGTAAAGAGAAAACAAATCGTTAAAGAAAGTCATTAAGAGTTGAGTCACGAGTGCACAAATTTTATTATATCGTAATTATAGCTTGACGATAACTGACAACTTTTATTCTCTTTCGCATTATTTACTGACAGCATCTACGTTATAAAGCCGCTTAACTATGAGCCAAATCCCCATTGTCTGAGTGTCAACGCGAATATTAAGTAAAAACAATTTTTTAGCACACACTTGACAGAATACAAACAAATCTTCATCCAACCCCGAAAAAAAAACCCAAAAAACCAAAACTCATGTCACTCCATGCAAATTAGCCAGCTACCATATTATTAGCTTACGAACGAGAGAACATAAGAGCCAATAAAGAGAAAAAAGTGGGGAAAAACGACCAGCATATAACCAGTGCTGCTGCGGCTGTAGCAGTAGCATCTGCCTGAGATCCACACGCTGACCAAAGCTAACCCTCAACCTGATTCTGTATCACATATAAATTGGCTATTGGCTGGCTCTGCCTGCGAACCAGTTTTAGTTGTGTGTCGCCAGCCGATGCGACAAAAACGTGAGTAAAAGCAAAGAGTCTGCCAAGAAAGTGAGTATTAAATATTGAAGACCAATCTATTGATACAACTGGCTAAACGGATTGTCCATCTATAACGCAAATACAGCTAATTAAAAGTCAACATTCATGAAAGCGCTTAGCTGGCTCGCCTGCACGCCTAAATTAATACATAAATAATACAGTATCAGTACCAAAAAAATAACAATAATAATAATAATAACACAAAAACAAATATAAACATTCATAATATTCTATATAAGCCGTTGATAAGCTCAGATCAGAACAATTCCAGACAGTTCATTGAGAACATTGGAAATCATTCAAGATGAGACGGCCACGCAGTATGTTGATTGTGCCGCTGCTGCTCGGGTTCTGGGCATGCTTTGGCGTGTCGGCTGCCTACAATGGTCCGGCGAGCAGTGTTCTCGCACCTGCACGACCCACACGCACCTTGGAGACACTGACTCAATGGCAACAATTGGAATACGGCTTCGCCTCGGAACAGGACCGACAGAAGGCGCAGGCGGATGGCAATTTAATGCCTGGCTATGGCACGCCCATTGATGTGCAGCCCCATTACCTGCCCAACGGACAGATGCGCATATTCACCACAATTCCGCGTTTCATCACCGGCATACCCTATACGCTGGCTACAGTCTCAGAGCGGCTGGGCCGTAATGGACCCATGTTGCAGCCGTATCCGAGCTTCAACTGGCACAACAACAATGGCGACAACTGTGACCAGATTACATCGGCTTTTCGAGTGTCTGTGAGTAGTTAAAACTCCATGTTCCATAGAATATATGTAGAATCTAAGTTTTCCCCGTGCTCGACAGATCAACGAGTGCAATCAGATGTGGGTGATTGATTCGGGCAACATTGGTGGTGTCCAGCACTGTCCACCACAGCTGCTGAAGTTTGACCTGAGCACCGATAGTCTGCTGCACCGCTTCCGTTTGCCCAACGATACTTATGTGGCGCACGCTTCGATACTCATCGCAACCAATTTGCTGGTGCAGGATCCACCGCCACGTGGCAACTGTGCTCGCACCATCATCTATATACCAGATGTCAACTATCACGGACTCATCGTCTATGATCACCAGGCCGATAGAGCTTGGCGCATTGAGAATCGCTTCATGTACCCAGATCCCGACTATGGCCGCCACACCATTGCCGGCGAGAGCTTTACTCTGATGGACGGCATCTTCACCGTGAACAATGACAAACAGAATCTCTACTTCCATGCGCTGGCCAGCATCAGCGAATACTCTGTGCCGCTGAGCCTAATCAACAGGCGACAAAATTGGGAGGACGATAGTGGTGCCATGGAGGATCAATTCAAGCTGCTGGGGAGACGCAAGAGCGAGTGTGCCGCCTCTGCCATGGACAGTCGCAACAATCTCTACTGTGTCACCTTAAATCCAATCAAGCTGTTCGCCTGGAACACGAAGACGCCCTATACCACACGCAACTTTGGCAATCTGCCAGCCAAATCCAGTGAGCTGCAATTCGTTAGCGGCATGAAAGTTGTGCGCAATCCTAGGGGCCAGGAGGAACTCTGGTTGCTCTCCAATCGTTTCCAGGTAATATATTGAGACTCTTAATCTATTGCGCTCTTTGCCAATTCTTGATATTTTTGCTTACAGAAAATATCCGCGGGCACATTGAACTCGAATGAGGTAAACTTCCGCATCTTGCGCCGCCAGCTCGACGATATACACAACGGCGCCTATTTCGCCAACGACGAGGATTTGACCAATCGTCTGATCTTTAATTAAGCTCTACAGTAAACAGTTAACTAACTACAAAATACTTCAATATGGCAATAGCTACTTATTTATATAATATAGTTAAACCTCCTCAAAATTAATATTCAAATGCCCGAAAGAGCTGCTTCTATATCAATTATAAATTCCTATTCAGCAGGCAATAAAATAATTATGAAATATTATGACTGCAGTCATTATACAGATTTTTGTATTGCTTACAATTTGAATACCTGCACTTGATCGAAAAAAAAATACAATTTTGTCACGCGCTTCCAAAACACATTATACAGGGTGTTTATATTCGAGCCCCAAATGCTACGCGCTGCTATCTCGCTATCGCTTATATTTCTGTCACTAAAGTTCAAAGTCGGCTTATCGCTAATGCTACGCATTGAAGATGATGTCGCTAACACATGGAACTAGCGGAATTTGTTTTACGACAACTAGTTAACAACATTTAAATGGGATCCGGTTACAAAGAAACCGCAACAATCTATAGAAGACTAACTAAGCGACTAATATATACTCTCTAATGGCAGACCCTACAAACTAGAATAATCATTAGAACTGGGTTAACATTAGGCAATGCCTCAGTTTGTCCGCTCACTAACCTAGTTTTCACACAAGAGAAATTTAAATAGAGAAATTTGGAACTATAATTCACACCTTGACTCTTTTGCAAATATTGAGCATATACAGTATTATTCTCATTAATATACACATAATATATCAATACAAAAAAAAAAAAAAAAAACCTTGCTTTAAATTATAATTTCAAGGGGTTTTTTAGCCAAAGTACACAAAGCCATATATAATATTATAACAGGGCGAAGCTTCGCTTTGTTGTCATTCATGGGGGAAAAAAAGAGTGTCAACATGGACTTAGGCAAACAGAAACATCAGGTAACAAAAAGTCTTAACGACTTTCGTTAGAGTATATGTAATTTATTGTTACAACACATATGGGGCCAATGGACTCTACCTTGACGCCGTGAATTGCATGGCATGGAAGCTGGAAGTAGCTGGAAGGCATGCATAATTATCGCCCCGAATTGCACAGTGTTTGGAGATTTGTTTTTTAGTCAGCAGTGGACTTAAACGAGATCGTTACAATGAGAATTTCAATGCAAGCTTTCAATTGGCAATTAAACCAGTTTACGACAAAGCTGACCCAATTGATCAGGTCTGGTTGGTCGCCAGATAGCCGGATTAGAAAGACATGGGCCGTTCGCTGGCGACGCAAGCGCAGTAACTGTTTTGGCCTTACGCGGAGCACATCGCGCGAAAGTGAATGGATTACAGCAACATGAATTACCAGCATTGCATAAGGATTATAGCTTTGCTTAGCTCTTTGCTGGCCATTGTGACAGGACAGTACGCAACAGGACCAGGCATTGGATACCACTCCAAAGCCTTGGAAAGAGTGTTTGAGGCGCGTAACTTGGAGCTAAACTTCCCCACGCCAAAGGAACGGGAGCGTGTCCTGAGCGCTGGCCTCTATGATCCTGACAATGTTGTGCCCATCGATGTGGATGTCTACTATACACGTAAGTAAAAGCAGTTTAGATATAATTCAAATTATATGAAGCAAAAAGCTCTAATGCTGACATCATATCCCTTTGTTGTACTGCAAGTTTAACCTAATATCGACTCTCTCTCTCGCTTAGATGGTGACAAAACACCATCGATCTTTGTGACAATACCGCGCTTCACCAAGGGCGTGCCCTACTCCCTGGCGTATGTCACCAACGAGGTGCGAGAGAATGGCACCGTGTTAAAAGCCTATCCCAGCTACGATTGGCATCAATCCCATGGCGCCGACTGCAATGGGCTGACTTCCGTTTATCGCACACAGATTGACGAATGCGGACGCATGTGGATACTGGATAGTGGAGAGATTGACTTCGTGCAACACTGCCCGCCGCAGCTGTACGCCCTTGATTTGTCAAGTGGAGGTGTGGTGCATCACTATCGCATGCCCCAAGATGTATATAAGACGGGAGTAAGTCGCTTTGTGACGCCTACGATTGAGATGGATGCGAATAATTGTGATGTGGGCCATGTGTACATGGCTGACTCCATTGGCGATGGCATTGTGGTCTATGATGTGGCCGCCCAGAAATCATGGCGTATCGAGAACAAGTACACCTATCCGCATCCAGACTTTGGCACTTTCAAGATAGCCGGCGAGAGTTTCCAGCTGTGGGATGGCAGCGTGGCTATGTCCCTAACCCCACACGGACTGTCAGGGCAATTGGAGCGTATGCTCTATTTCCACTCGCTATCCAGCGACTGGCAAATGGCCATACCACTGAGTGTGGTTAACAATGGAAGCATTTGGAAACGGAACGATGTCAGCGCTGGCCTCGATCAATTTGTATTGCTGGGCAAACGAGGCAGCCAATGTGTGGCAGCAGCCATGAGCGAGACAGGCATGTTGCTCTGCGGCTTGGTGCAGCCTGCCAGCATACTGGCGTGGAACATACGTCAAGCATATATCCCTGAGAATATGGCACTGTTAATTGAGGATGAGCAACGACTGCAATTTATCAGCGGTCTGAAGATTGTCAGAAACCACGAGGGCAAAGAAGAGCTTTGGGCGCTCTCGAATCGCTTGCAAAAGGCATTTGGTAGTGGTCTGAATTTTAAGGAAGTTAACTTTCGTATACAGAAATGTGGCATCTACGAGCTACTGAATGGATTGCCCTGCCACTAAGTCCAATCTCAACTGTAGTTGCGAGTTCTCTCAATTATTCGATTGTTCTATATTTATTAGCAGATTTCTCATGTAGCCACAATGCTATTTAAATAAATTGTAAATATTTATATCCACTTGAAGTTCAATTTGAACTAAAGTTCACTTACCTTTTTGTAGAAGTATTCTTCTTCGCGTGCAGCCTCCAGTTTGCCGAAGGCGCCGCCAGCCTCGCGAATGGAGCCACCGCCACCACCGCCCTTACCGGCACCGCTGCCCAAGTCGCCGACCTGACTGCCGCTCATTTTCGCTAATCTGTGGGGGCAGCGCAATACATTGAAGCATTAGAACTTTTGCTCAAGTTATGTAATAGGAAGTCATAAGCCGACACGAATCACACACACATTTTTATATATACACACACACACATTCAAACTTTCAGTGCCGGGTCAAGCGTAAAGAAATTTCGGTCTCTATTTGTTTATCTTATCGGCGTAATTTACAAAATGTTTGGATATGTGTGTAAGCGCATACAGAAAAATTTGAGTATTTCATTTCTAAAGCCATTTTCGTTTTAAGGCGTTAGCCAATTAGCATTTAATTAGAGCAAATAACTTACTGCACTCCAGCTGGGTACAGACGGGCTGCGCTACGACGTACAACAAACATTTTTGTTTTTCAATAAGTTATGCAAAAATAGATGTGAAAACCTGCAAAAGTAAGAACAGTTATTAAAACACACGATGATATGCAGAAATCGTTGAAGTTCAGTTGCATTAAACGAACAAATTAAAAACAAAGTAAATTCTTTTGTATAAACATTGTATGTAGATACATATGTGTATGTATTGCTTTTGCTTATAGCTTTCATACAAAGAAAGTCATTAAATAATATGTACAAACATTTAAATATATGTATGGGATAGAAAATTCTTGTGGCGCAAAAATCTTACCTGACTCTTCTGCGTGTCAAACTTGTATGTTCAAGTGTGGCCGAAGCTTCTAGCCGGTTGCTTTTCAAAGCTGCCAGTGTGTGTGTGCAAACGTTGAGGTTGCCAGCTGATTAATTTTTAGCACTAACCATACCATGTTTTATGGTTAGTGTTTCCAGCTCATGCAACCCATCATACAAGTAGTTGATATTGTCAAAAATATTGGGTTCGATTGATATCCACTCTATTCGTTATTGTTATAATAAGTTATTAAATGTTGGCTGTTGGCTCATTTCTTATATACACAAATAAAAAGTCTGACATACTTCAGCATGCAGCTATATAACTATGTGGCAACGCCATTTTGGTATTTTTAAGAGAGCGTTGGAACGTTCACACTCGAAGAGTCCTCAACAAAAAAATTGCCGACTGACGCTTGTTTATTTGTTTAATATAAATTTACTTCATTTATCGCGTAAACGGGAGAGTATTGCAAGCCAAAATGGCCGATGGCGATGATGGAGCTGAATTGCTGTTCTTCGACACTTTCTCACATGAAGAAGTCACCGTAAGTGAAATTTGTATACCCTACAACATGTGTTAAAAATGTTAAAAATCTCTTTAAACTGTTGCAGGATATCAACTTGGATTTGGTTCAGTTCCCGAAGCCGGTGTTCATAACACAAGTTCGTATAATACCATTGGGCGCTAGAGTCCAAGCGGACTTTCCAGGTGGCGTTCGTCTGGGTGCCACGAATCCCTCCAAATTCGATCTGGAGTTCTTTGTTAATGATTTGGGCATGCCAGGTGCCTCAGCATTTGAGAATCTGGGCTTGTTGCGTTATAACCAGAACGACTGCATACATCTGGACTGTTCGCAAGAGAAAATACCAACAGATGGTCTTGTTTTACGTGGCTGGTACAGTGCTATTACTCTAGCGGTATATGGCATATTAACCAACTCTGTGACTGAGCCTATTGCTAGCCCAACGTTGCCTTGCGAGCCAGCAATGGCAGGACCCGAAATGTGCGGGGAGGGGCATAACGTTCTTTTGCCAGAAGAAGTGATCAAAGATGATTGGTCGGAGCCTATGCAAACGGAGCTGCTGGGTGCAGCAGCACATAAGGCAAGCGTCAGTGTGAGCGACTACGAGCACGATGACATTGAATATGGCATGTCGCGAGATCACTACCATCAGCACGCAGATGAAGAGCAACGTGAATTACGACGGTTGCGACGGTCCACGCACTCTACTGATCACTCTCCACCGCCGCTACGCGCACACACGCACTCAGAGAGCAACGACAGGGAATACCTGCGCTGGTGAGTACTCTAAATAGTTTAATTATACCTCTTTTTCCATCTTCTCATGCATCGAACTTTCCATTAACAGCTCACGAGACAAAGCGCCGCGTGATTGGTCCCGCTCACCGGAATATTCCAGTCACAGAGCACGACGCAAGCGTTCAGAGCGCTCCCGGTCGGATGCCGATGAACACAAATGGCCTCGGACGCCACCCGTTTCAATCGACTCGCCAACACGACCTCGCTCTCCAGATACCATGGACTATGACGATGACGATACACGCTCACCCTACAAACTTCAGAGCTCGCATGGCTATCGGCACTCATCGGAATCGTTGCCACGAGAACGCGAAGATGAAGAGCGGGATCGTGAGCGTGAGCGTTCGGAAACACCGCAAGAACAATTTGAGCCCATTCTAAGTGATGATGAGATCATAGGTGACGATATTGAAGATGAAGACGATGGAGTTGATGCAGCTGCAGCAGCAGAGTATGAACGAGAACTAGAAGCAGCTGCGGCGGCTGCACCACCTGCCATAGATGCCTTCGAGCCATGGCAACGTCCGCTGTTGACCTTCGATGGCGACCTGCTGACTCATTACAGTAAAGAGCTCGAAACGCTGCGTCTGCTCTTCAAGAAGCTATCGTTGCAGATCCGATGGGACAATGTGAGCGCATTCAATGAAGAGCACGGCGGCGTCACTGTAGACGAGCGGGAGCAGTTCGTGTACCTGGGCGAGCAACTAAATAATCAATTGGGCTACCTAACGCAGCACTACAAGCGACGAAATTTTGTCCTCCAGCAGTTCTTCAAGAACGACGAGTCGCATTTGCGACAAGCATCGAACATTTTACAGATTGCGTTAAGCTTCCAGGCGGCCTGCATGCAACCACAGCCGGCATTTAAAATACGACATATCAAGCTGGGCGCACGCATGGCTGAGCTGCTATGCAACAACGAACAGTTGTTCCGCCATCTGCTGCAGCAGCATAACTTTGATCCATTCGAAGCCGTCTTCAGTCTCTATCAGGAGCCCTATATGGCGCTGTCTATTAAGCTTCAGCTGCTGAAGGCTGTCTACGCCATGTTGGACACACAGTTAGGCATTAAGCATTTTCTGGGCGGCAACACCAATGGCTATCAGCTAATTATCGAGTCTATCAAAACGGCCAAGCTGACGCGTACTAAATATGCCCTGCAGGCCATAATTAAGAAACTCCATCTCTACGAAGCTTTGGAGAGTGTGCGCAACAGTTGCAATCAGCTCTTTGTTCGCAAAGTGGAACGGCCACCACAGCAGATTTGTCAGGAAATCGAATACGCCTTTGAGATGATAATGGATGCTTTGGTAGCCAACCAGCTGAGCTTTCAGCAGCCGCGTCGATTTCTGCCCGTCTCCAAGAAGTTCGAGGTGGTCACAGATCCAAATGCACAGCGGAGCTTTGGCAATGCGCTTCAATCGTACTTTAAACAGCATGCGCTGGCCGAATCCCTGCTGCTGATTCTAAGCAATGCCAAGGAACTGCCAGCAACCACATTCCTTTGCACGCTGGATCTGATGCACGCTTTGCTCAAATCCCATGTAGGCATAGACTACTTTGTGGATGATGCATTTGAAGCAACGCAACTTATTGTCGCCATTCTGCTGGGTCTGGATGAAGTGCCTACCATGCCCAAACAAGAAATACCAAAGGAAGAGGAAGAGCCTGGTAAGTGATTTGCATTACTCTCGCTTGTATGAAAGACAATACATTTACTTATGATTTTTTAGTTAAATCTGAGCAAACAGATCAACCTTTGGACACATCAGACAGCTCCGAAAAGGAACCGGAAGCAAAGGCCGAGGCGGTCGATGCTGCAACTATGGCAATTGATGTTGCCGTACAAACGGAACCCACACCTGTAAAGCCACCGCAAAAGATGGCACCCGTTCTTCGGCCTGTTTTGCCACGCTTAGCACGTCTGGGGATAGAGTTGGCCTACAAGGTGCAAACGCGTTATCACCTAGATGCGATCGTCTTTACGGCAGCACTGCCTGAGTACGATGCCATCAAAGTGGCCACACATATGCACGCAATATACTCACAGACCTGTGACCCGGCAGGTCGTCAGCACACTATTGAGGTGCTGGGACTGAACAATAATCTAAAGATATGCATGGACCTCATCAAAAAGGAACAGCGGCTGCAATCGCAACGACAGCTGAGCTCGCCAGGCACCAAGTACAAGAGCCCAGTGCTCAGTTATGCGGTGGACATGGTTGATTGCTGTGTACGCTATTGTGAACAGTTGGATTACCTCATCGAGCATGGCGCTGTCATACTTGAACTAGCCAAGAACCACGAAACTTTTGAGCCATCTGTGTCGGCAGTGCTGCAGGAGATGTATGTGTATATGAAGCCACTAGAGGCCATCAATGTGTTTATCTACGACGACATAATGCCACTAGTTGAGGTGATTGGGCGTTCTCTGGACTATCTTACCACATTCCCAGGCGATTTGATTATGGCATTGAGAATACTGCGTTATCTGGTCACCACGAAGTCTACACCACCGCCCGGCATCAAGCAGTCCAAACGGCCAGACACCGAAGAGTTGAAAAATCGTTTTGTGGCCCTCCAGCTGTACGCAGCGGATGGTGTTCAGCTAATGATTCAGATAATGGAACGGCTATGTACATACTTTGAGCAGCCCGGAATGCATGCGCCCGCATTAATGACCATTCAGGGAGTGCACTGCTGCCAGATTATGTTGCCCACTCTGCAAATTCTACGTGAACTGCTCTCCTATGCCATACTGTGCCGTGATGGCGCCTTCAAAGATCTGACTTCGATTGATCATCTGGTTAAGGTATATTTTCTGCTGTACTATTACCCCACGCGATGCCAGGCGGGTGCTGAGGTGGAACAGTGCAAGCTGGAAGTGGTTCAAACACTGCTGGCCTATACGCAACCGCACGAGCAAGACGAAGAGTCGTTGCATAAGTCCCTCTGGACTCAAATGATACGTGAGGTGCTGAAGAACATCGATGGACCGGCGAACTTTATACCAGGTCTGAAGCTGTTGGCGGAATTGCTGCCGTTGCCATTGCCCATGCCACAGCCACTGTGTGATCAGCTGAAGCAGCAGCACAAGCAGCGCTTGATTACCGAACGCAAATTGTGGTCCGCTCACTTGCATCCGCAGAGTGGACAAATTGCAAAGCTGGTAGAAGCGCTGGCGCCTTCAAGTTTCCCGCAACTGTCGGAGCTGCTGCAGCGCGTTTGCATGCAGCTATCAGACTTGGCACCCAACATGACGCTGCTCATAGCCAAGACAATTATGGAACTTCTATGTAATGAATATCATAGCTCCAATTGCATGCCGACCACCAATCTGGAGCGCCTGTTACGTTTCTCTACACGACTGTGCGCATTCGCGCCGCTTAAGAGCTCCATGCTGTCCATTTTGTCAGGCAAATTCTGGGAGCTGTTCCAATCACTGCTATCGTTGAATGAGTTCAATGAGGTGGTCACCAATTGCCAGGAGGCAGTGCATCGTATACTCGACAGTTTCCTAGACTCTGGCATTTCTTTAATTTCACATAAATCAACAGCGCATCCATCGCTGAATTTATCGGCTGCATTGCCACCCAAGGAGTTAATCCCACGCGTCATCGATGCCGTGTTTAGTAATCTGGCCAGCGTGGAGGTCACTCATGGAATTTCCATTTTGGCTGTGCGTAATTTGGTAATTCTTACCGAGCATGAGTAAGTGTCAAGTAGAGATCGTTAAATTTATATTCTAACTGTTTTTTTTTTTTTTTGTTCAGCTACACATTCTATCACCTGGCGCAGTTGTTGAAGCAGAAGATTAGCGAGTTCCAGGCCTGGATGGAGCGTGTTATACTCCACAATGAGACGGTCGAATATAATGCAAACATTGAGTCGTTAATTTTACTGCTGCGCTCCCTCACTCAAATCGAGCCACCTCCAGCAATGTCAGCGATGCCAAATCGTACGCTTAAGCTTGGCCCATCTGAGCTTGCGCAGCTGCTTGAGTTTCAGGATGTGGAGTTGGACAAGCCGCCGGTTTTACAGCGCATTCTTAAAGTGCTCGAGAAGCACAAAGCGGTGGCCAATGAGGCGGCGCTGAGTGATTTGAAACAACTGATTGCTCTGCAGGCATCCAAGCAGGAGCAGGAACCGCAGCCAACAGCGACTGCCTCAGTAGAAACTCCAAACGAAACCGATGCAAATGCAACAAACGGCAGTAACGCCAGCACCGGACCACTTAACGTTGAGCCATATCTGCCGCAAGCTGAGGGCATTGTCACTCAGTACGAGGCACGTCCTATATTTACACGCTTCTGTGCGACGGCTGAGAATGTACAGCTGACTGCGCGATACTGGCTGGAGCCGCTGCCCATTGAGGTTATTGAGGATATGAACGAGCCGCTGTACGAGCGCATTGCCTGCGACTTGACTGACTTGGCCAATGTGTGCCTTAATCCCGATCTGAATCTCACGGGCGATTGCAAGCGTGTGCTTCATTTATCTGGCTCACCGCAATCCAATCGCGAGATGACACCCACAGCGCCGTGTTTCCGCACCCGACGTGTTGAAGTTGAACCCGCCACTGGACGGCCTGAAAAGAAGATGTTTGTGAGTGCAGTGCGAGGACGTGGCTTTTCAAGAGCTCCGCCCTCCCGCGGTGACTTATTCCGCTCCAGGCCACCAAATACTTCGCGTCCCCCATCGCTGCATGTGGACGATTTCCTGGCGCTGGAGACGTGCGGTGCACAGCCCACTGGGCCAACGGGCTATAATAAAATACCTTCAATGCTGCGCGGCTCGCGCGTAGGTCGTAATCGCGGCTCACGTATATCAGTAGCAGCTGCCTACAGGTAAAGAATTCTACGTTTTATAAAAATAGCGTCTTTATCAGTTTTGTTTTTTCCTTTCTCTTATAGGCAAAAGAAGCTCTTACGCATCGGGTCGCCCTCCAATTGGTCCGAGACGACGGGCACGCCGTATCGATCTGGTACTGCTGAAGGGCACTTCA
Organism: Drosophila buzzatii; assembly: GCA_035045845.1. Classification (NCBI taxonomy): domain Eukaryota; kingdom Metazoa; phylum Arthropoda; class Insecta; order Diptera; family Drosophilidae; genus Drosophila; species Drosophila buzzatii. The sequence continues at coordinate 12,836,167 of JAWNOS010000244.1, read as the reverse complement.
CCGGCAGTGACACGCACTACACGTCGCCCCACTACAGTGGGCGACCACGTGGGCGGGGCCTGCGCTCGAGACCGCCCTACTTGCGTTAGGAACGGCGCCAAGACTTGCATATATCAAAGTGTTTTGTGTATATTTGATTTATACATTTTCTATGTAAAGTAATAAAAGTTAAGCATTTTCTGTAATCACACAATTCAAGCGCACATCATGATCCTCCATGGGCAGCTCTTCGTTGCTGACAATCTGCTCATTGAGTGCCAGTGCCATAATGGTTGTCTTCTTTTGCGGATACTTTTCTGCGTGCTGCTTCAGATATTTGTCATAGTAGCCCATGCCGTGGCCCATGCGATCACCGCTGCGCGTGAAGGCCACGCCGGGCACGATAAACAGGTCAATGCCATGTCCTGCAGTAGAGAATTAGTAATCAAAGAGATATCATTGTTCAGAGTTGTTTACCATTTGTCATGGCATCCTCGCGGCTCTCCTTGAAATCGGGCTGCTTGATATTCCATTTGGTCAGCGGCAATTCCTCGTATTCGTTCATATTGCTCAAACGCACCATCTTCATCTTTGTGCCCTGATAGGTGGGCACAAACACCATCTTGTCCAACCTGAACATCTCGCGGATTATCGCAGTGGTGTCCAGTTCATTGCTGGTGCTCAGATAGATGCTAACGCGTTGCGCTTGACGAAATGCTTCATTTTTCAGCACCTGTCGAGAACAGATGATCGTATATATATAGTGACCGATAAAAATCTGACCCATGCGTACTGACCTTCTCGGTCACCGCCTCTGATTGCTTCGCTATCATCTCGGGCGTTAAACAACTGAGTATCTCCTTCATGCGCTTCCTTAGGGCTACTTTAAAACTATTTTGGATGGCTGCCATGACAAATGCCCAGTGCACACACTTAACGGAACGGGGATCGAATGACTTCTGCTTGCAGTCGTGCAGCCTCTATACCATTTACTCTGCCTCTGTGGATTAGCCGCTTATCAGTAAAACTGCGCATTATCAGTTTTTACCGACCACATGCTCTCCACCGATTCGTAAACAAGCAACAGGTCGATTTGCATACGTTTATTTGCAGGCAGTTATTTGTATAATTTAATTGATAAGCTAATTACAATGTTTGGCTGAAATTCACTTTGTTTATTATTAATTATTTACTTACAAGTTCGTATTTATGCAACAGTTCGTGTTTAGGTGCATTCACTGTAGCCCAATCGGCGTGCGCCCCCTTTTCAAATCAACGATTGACACCTTCTGCTTAGCACTAAAAATGCCAGCAGTGCTGCCAACTATTTCACTCTGTAGTAAAATCTGGCTATTTTTTCGAAAATTTAACCGTTAAATTAAAGTCTGGCTGATGGAATGAGATATTAAATAAAATTAACTTATTGCAATACATGAAAAGTAAGTTAAATTAAAAATATATGTAAATGATTTAACATTAAATATATATTTTATTTTTACACTGTAAACAGTTTATCAGAGATATTCCAATAATATGACAAAATTATTTAATGTATTAAATTGTATGACAAACATGCCAAACTAATATAATACTATATCAGTCTGCCTTAACTGTCATTATGAACTTTTTACTCTACGAGATATCAGCAAGAATGAAAATAAGAGAAGATCCAAATGTTGTTTAAGTCTAGCGAATGTAGGTTATCAGGCCTTAACATTGTTTATCAAGTAATAAAAGCTCATTTAGTGTTACGTTGTTGTCTTGCAGTCTCTTTTCTATAAAGCGATCAGTTTTATCTATCAGCTCAGGTGTCAGCTCGTCCTTATAGCCATTTACCTTGCCTCTCCGCGTAAAGCTGTAGAAAATATAAATTAGCTATGTTTTAAATACATTAACGCTTTTTAATTTACTTGTGAACAACTTTGCCACGGTTTGGAAATGTCGATTGTGCGAATTCCCATTTGTGATTTGTCGTTGGATTTGCTAAAAAGCAAAAACAGGCTCAAGAGAAATAATATTTCTTTATAATTTCGAACTTACTCTTCATTTCCTCAAATGAAAGATGTTTAAGTAAGCGCTGCATCTGTGCCTCCGTTACAGTCTTTCCCAGAAATTTGCAGAGATCTTCCACAACAGCTCGCAAATCCAGCTTCATTCGCTCAAAGCTAGTGTAGTATATCCAAGGCTCGTTGCGCAGTTGATAGAATTCAGCTGCATGTTCGATTTGTTCACTGTAAACACTATTCTCATCTAAGCATTCATGAATATATTCGGTTAACGTTTTCCCATAGTTGTGGCCAATAGTAACACCGTGATAGTACGACGATACCCAAGCGTCTTTCAGATTTCGGAAGACATAAACAACTTTTGCTTTCTTCTGCCAGAGCTGAGCGGGTAACAAGGGGAGGGGCAGATGAGATTTTATGAGACGAGGCGAGGGCAGCTCTTGTACTGGTTTTAGGCCCTTCTCCACATCGGCGTGCTTGAGAAAGTCATATCTAGAGGCAAGCGTTATTTATTTAGAATTGCTCTCATCAAAATATACGTACTCTAAAAAGGGTGAGCGCAGCTCCAAGTCTTTGGACAGAGCTGCCTCGAAGTTGCAGTCATTCAACAGCAGCCACAGAAGTTCTTGCATCCAAGTGGTTCCACACTTGGGAACAGTCACAATCCAAACATCATCCTCCAACACTTCCATATCATGAATCATATCCGGGAATGATTTAGCTGGACCTACAAACCAGAGCTTTCGCTTAGACCAGTCTTTGTCAATTAGATTGACGGGATAGCTCTTCGGTATGATCTGCTCGAAATGCATTTTTGAACTCGACTACTCAACTCTTCAGTGGTTGTGGCAATATAAGCACAAAAGAGAGAGAAGGAGAGAGAGAGAGAGAGAGAGAGAGAGAGAGAGAGAGAGAGAGAGATACAGAGATAGAGAGATAAAGAGCCGTTGCTGATATGGCTTACCGTTTATTGTTTATATAAATAGTATCAAAGAGTTTGTCTTAAAGAATGCTCGACCAAGAGATACTCTTTATCTTATCTAGCAAATATTCAGATTTCTTTTTTTCCATCATGTTTATGATTGGGATGATGTTTATTACATCCAGATTTCACTGTACTCAGACGTTAAGTTCAAACTGATTACTTACACATTACACTTTTCGCTAATCGCTGTAGTTGTCTGTGTTTAAGTGAGAAGCCATTTATTGATAACAAATATATAAACATATATATATATAGAGAGAGAGATTTACTGTAGTATAGACATTCTTCATACTGTACACATTTATCACATTAGCTTATAATCTATTCGAAGTTATTAATTGATGCGCTCTCAACAATTTCCTGATAGTTCTGCTTGCTCATTGTACTTGCTGTAAGTTGCGAAATCATCCATGTGTAATTTATACTCCCTCAGATTGCCATCGGACCAAAGATCAAATTCGCGTATTATCTCAGCTGTCATTTCATCTTTGTGGCTGCCCACCACGCCCCGCCGCACAAACCTGTGTGGAGCAACACTTTTTAGCCTTATAGAAGCAGATCTAAGCAGGGCTCAATGCTAGACTGGCTTACCTGAACTCCTCGACTTCGCGGCCAGCTGCTGCCTTCATGCTCTCAAATTCCTTGGCATGGTTGCAGGCGGGATTGTCGCGCATGCTCTCAAAGGACAAGTGCTGTTTCATCTGCTGCACTTGCTCAACGCTCACTGGGCGCTGCAGGAATCGTGCCACGTCGTTGATTACCTGACCGAGCTGCGTCTTCATGCGCTCGTAGCTGGTGAAAAAGATGTACGGCTCATGGCGCAACTGCCAGAAGTCGAGCACATGCGGCCAGCAGGGCGTGAAGTTCACATAGCCATCAATGAAGGAATGCATGAAATCATCCTTGGTGCCTTGGTAGCCGACCATGCCACGCCAATGATGAAAGTACGATACGGCTGCATCTTTGGGGTTCCGATAGACGTAGATGATCTTCGGCTTCTTGGTCCATAGCTGACGTGGCAGCAGCCAGGCTGGCAGATGAGATTTGATGAGCCGTGGCGAGCTTAACGCATTAGCGGCCTCGATGGTGTCATGAGGCACGTTTGGCACAACTCCATTGAATCTATGTAAACAGAGGCTTAACTAGCTTATTGCTAATTGAGGGATCAACTTACTCCAAGAACGGGGAACGTATGGTCAAGTCCACAGACTTGGCCATCTCAAAGTCGAACTGATTGAGCACCAGCCAAGTGAGCTCCTGCATCCAGGTGGTGCCGCACTTGGGCAGCGTGACAATCCACACATCGTCTTCTCGCACCTCGAAGTCATATACGCGCTCCAGCACGGGCTGGAAGGTGTCGGCCAGACGGCAAAAGCGCTGCTCCCAGTTGCCCACCACTGGCACATTTGGCTTCCTGGTGGCAAAGATCGAGGAGTAGCCGCCGCTAATGGCCAGCTTGTCGATTTGCTCGAAGGGTACACTTCTCGCAAAGAAACTCGGCTCTGGCATGGCTCACTGATAAATCTCGAATTTTTCAAAAATGCTTAAAGACGCGCCCAACCGATCGTCTTCACTACTTGCGCTGCATTGAATGCGACTGCCATCGCGATGGGAATATCGAGACAGAATTTCTCGCCAACACTAAGTGTCAGAGATGCGCACGTGAAGTGAAGTGAAGAGCAGTGCTGAGATGTGACTATAATGTGACTTATTTCATATTGATGTAATCGTTATTCTACCTGACTGCAAACAGGCACAGTCAACTATAACTATCATCACTAGAATTTTTTATACAATCAAAATGAATAATCATCTCAAAGAGAATAATAATGTTAATCACATAAATCAATAATGAACGTGAAGCGCGCGCTTAGCTCATGCCTGAGTCGCATCACTAATGAAGCCGTTCGCATCAATACATCTATATAAATACGAGTGTTATATAACCCGTAAACAGACTCTCGTTTTTTTTTGTAATCTTCGGTTTGATTTTCGAAATGCTTCGAATGAATCGGGTGCTGTAAGACTTTCTTTATGGGACCGTTTATGTTATGGGACCACGAAGCTCTTGCTGAAACCAGTCGTAAAAGAAAGTTTTCGATGTATTTCGACTACCAATTTATTTTGTCAACAATTTGTTTGTTTACCTTGTGTCTTAGCAGGTGAAATTATGCGCACATCTTTGGTCAACCATTCAGCCCAAAGAATCGAAAACAGGTCGTTTGAATGCAAATCTCAAGGTGCGCAGAAGCACCAAATGACGCAGTTGTCGGCTAATTAAAAGAAGTAAGAGTGAAAGAGCGAAAGAGCGAAAGATGACGAACAGAGGGATACTCTAGGTACAAGTCTTTCAATTTTAAACAAATTATTCCTAATTCGATTTTGAGACAGAGCTATTTGATATTTATGGGAAATCTGATATTTGTATATAAGAACTGAGTTTCATTTTATATAAAATATAAGTGAGCTGCTGCCTGCAATAAAAATATATTTACATTAGTATAATACGTATACTTAAACAAATTTATATATTTCTGGAGTTTACTTAAGCTTTAAGCACTTTTGTTTAGTCTTAGCCTTCAGCTAATGTTCAATCGAATAATAGCTAGACCCTACCCTACTGTCCATCTGTCCATCTGTCCATCTGTCACATACACTTGCGCAAGCTCATCATACCCCTTCAAATCACTTGCATCTGAAGTAAACTAATTAATGGCCGCAATGGGATATACTCACGATTGAGTAACACTAGGTTATGCAAAGCGGTCTGTTAAGTTAACAGTGAAACGTCACAGGGGGTCTGGCGCGCTTAAGTTTGTATGAAAATTAGGCAATTTTGGCACTGTTAACTATCTTAAAACTAGTAGACTTAATTAAGGCGATTCAAGTTACCAATTTTAAGTTCTATATAGATTCACGAATCTGACAATATAAGGGTTTTTAAAAATCTTGTAATCTAAGCCTCTTTCTAGGCAGTTATTGCTGAAGGTAATTCGATCAACCGCCAATATCTTCGTCTTATATAACTTAAACTTTATTTTAAATGACTTTTTATTACAAAAGTAACTAGTATTAACATATTTTAATCGTTTCGCATCAATCCACATCATTATATCTATCATATTCATTCATTATATTAAAAATCTGTTAGCCAAAGATTGGGTGCGGCATTGTTAGCTTCTACCAAGATTTCTGATGGCTGGTTCCGCCAGATTATCTGTTTCTTTATGTTTTACGGCTTATACTCTTAGTCCTTTTTAGGTTTTTTAATAAATGCATACATTTTATTTCGGTCTATGATCTTTTTTTTGACATGGAAGAAGGTGTGAGCAGCAGCTTACCTGATATGACTTCAACATGTACTCTATTTGAATATTGAAATATATTTGTAGGATCAGGAGCGTTTTCCAGTCCAGCATGAGTTTCAAAGTATGGGGGTGCTATTCCACTAAACTAATGCGCCGTATATTAAATTCAGCACATCGTAGGTGCAACATTTATTCATGAGTTCTCGTTAAGACTAAATTATGGAAACGTATGAGCAAGCGCAGCTTGCTTAAAGTTAGGCGAATGAGTGTAAGTGAGAAGAGTTTGACAATGTAAAGAGAGACAATTAGTTAGGGTGGACCCATATATAAGAGTATGATAAGTAAGAAATTGCATGTGAACAAATACTAATGATTTTGACCCAACATCCCGGCCCCATTGAATGACACAGTCTTTCAAGAGACAGGAAGTAAAGCTAGTTTGTGAATTGGTCTCCGGATTATGCCCTTTGTAGTGCGGACATCTACAACTCGTACTCGTTGATCTCGTCCAGGAATTGTAGCTGTAATGCGACCCATTATCCACTTCTGAGAAGGCATGTTGTCCTCATGTATGAGAACCATGTCACCGATAGAGATACTGGGCCCTGGTTTGGTCCACTTGGAGCGCACGTTCAGCTCGTTGAAGTAGTCTGCCGACCAGCGTCGCCAAAAATATTGTTTGATACCAGTTATCAAACGCCAGCGGGTTAAAGATGTCAACCTTTCGTCTTCTATGTTGTGTTCAGGTAATGCCCGCAAGGAGTCTCCAACTAGGAAGTGACCAGGTGTCAGAGCACCCAAGTCACTAGGATCTGACGACAGTGGCGTGAGTGGGCGCGAGTTGAGAATGGCTTCTACCTCCGCTGTGATTGTGGCCAATTCCTCAAATGTGCAGCGAGAATTCAATAGGCTGCGCGTCATGAGTCCCTTGGCGCTTTTTACTGCCGCCTCCCAGAGGCCGCCAAAGTGTGGTGCTCTGGGTGGGATGAAACGAAAGTTTATGAATTCATTTGTGCAAAAACTAATTATTGATTGTTGATTTTCTTGCTTGAAGAAGTAGTCCCGAAGATCCTTTAGCTGATTGCTTGCTCCGGTGAAATTTGTGGCGTTATCGCAGAATATATCCACAGGCAATCCACGTCGTGCAATCATGCGCTTCAAAGCGGCTAAGAAAGCATCAGTTGAAAGGTCAGATACCACCTCGATATGTACTGCCTTGGTGGCGAAGCATACGAATATGGCAATGTAGGCCTTACGAGGTGCCTTGCCCTGTTTGCGAAGGTAGACGTTGACTGGTCCACAAAAGTCAACTCCACAGTGAGCAAAGGGTCTCGATGGAGTCAATCGTTCTACAGGCAGGTTCCCCATGAGTTGCCGTTGCAGCCTTGGCTTGTAGCGCACACAGTGCACGCATTTCCTGACAATAGAGCGAGCCAAGTCTCGGGCATTGACGATCCAAAATTGGAGACGAAGTAGTGCAACAAGTGCCTTTGGGCCAGCATGGTAGTGTTGAATATGAAGAAACTGCATGTAGTGATGGATAAAATCATCTTTACTTGGAAGTAGGATTGGATGCTTCTGAGCGTCTGGTGCATTTGACAATTCGAGCCGGCCACCAACCTTCAGTAGTAGATATCCGTCTGTAATCTGTAAAAATGGATTTAGAAATTTTATGTGACTTGATTTTTGCTTATTTTTGAGTAAAGTGTGAATTTCATCTGCGAAGTGTTGTTGCTGCAGATTCCAAATGATGCAATTAAATGCACGCTGTAGTTCTTGAGGTGTTGGCGAACGCGTAGACAGCTCAACGGGTTTCCGAAGCACGTGTGTGAAGCGCAGCATCCATGCAACAATTCGCAAGCAACGAAGATGCGAACTTATGTTTCTAAGTGTGTCGAGTAGGTAGTTGCTATTCGTCGTAACCTTGAAAGCTGACTTGCGCATCTCAAGTGTTATGACCTCAGGATCTGGTTCGTGCCGTTTCTCCCTTGGCCAATCGTTCGAGCTCCGCTTCAGATACTCCGGCCCCATAAACCAAATTGATTCGTTCAATTCTATGGGTTTACATCCCCTCGATACCAGATCGGCTGGATTTGATTGTGTTGGGACGTGTCTCCAATGACAATCCGGTGTGGCTTCTTGTATGTCAGAAACGCGGTTTCCAACAAAGGTTGATAGTGTCGCAGAATGTTGCTGTATCCAATGAAGAACTATCGACGAGTCGCTCCACAGATAGGTTGCTTGTTTCGATGTGAAAATCCCTTTAATTTTTATGTAGAGCTGTGCCAACAGATGGGCAGCAGCGAGTTCCAATTTTGGTAGCGATAACTTACGAGTTGGCGCTACTCTGCACTTTGACGTGATCAGGCGAACTTGAACCTTGCCGTCCGCTGCAACTGTGCGTGCGTAGATGCAGCATCCGTATGCACGAATGGAAGCGTCACAAAATCCATGCAACTGCAATTCCTTGGTGTTCGACTGCATACAGAATCGAGGTATTGCCAGTGACTCCAATAACGGAAGCGATGCTGCAAACGATTTCCAAGCTAGGCAAAGTGTTTGCGGCACAGATTCATCCCATTGCAATTTGAGTATCCACAGCTCCTGTAGGATGATCTTTGCAGTCACAATCACTGGCGCTACCAATCCCAATGGATCAAATAGTGAAGATGCTACAGATAAAATTGTCCTCTTGGTGATTGTGTCAATGGAGCACTTGGGTCGAAAGGCAAATAGCAATATGTCTTGACGTTGATTCCATGCTAAGCCCAATGTGCTTGTAACTGAGTCGTCTTCTAGATTCAAATCCTTGATAGTCCTGTCGTCGACAAAGTCTGGGTGATTTGAATGCCATTTTGCTAGTTCAAATTTGCCCTTGCCGAGAATCTTGATGACCTCTGCCTTAAGTTGCTGCAGGCCTTCCGCCGTGTCATGCCCACACAGAAAGTCGTCCACATAGAATGATGACTTGATAGCTTGTGCTCCAAGTTTGTGAGTTTGCATGTGTAGATCGGCCAAATATGTCATACTGCGAATAGCGAGATATGGGGCTGCTGCCGTACCGTACGTAACTGTGTTTAGCTCATACGTCTGAAGTGGTTTATTTGCCGACTCTCTCCAAAGTATATACTGAAATTTGCGGTCTCGATAATCCACTAATACTTGCCTGAACATTTTCACAACATCGGCAGTGAGCGCATATTTGTATGTTCGGAAGCGTAGCAGAAGCGAGTATAGATCCGTCTGAATGGTCGGTCCAACCATTAAAAGGTCATTGAGTGATCGTTGCGACGAGGTTCGATTTGATGCATCAAAGACAACTCGGAGCTTCGTTGAAGTGCTATTTAGCTTAAAGACGCAATGATGTGGTATGTAATTGTGTGGCTCATCAAGCAGCGGTGAGTCTATCAAAGTCATGTGATCCAAATCTTCATATTCGCGCAGAAATTCCGTATATGATGCCTTTAGCTGAGGACTGCGATTTAAGCGCCGTTCCAATGACTCAAATCTCAGCTTAGCTGACTCGTATGAAGATCCTAGATGTCTTGGGTCATCCTTAAATGGTAGCCGAACGATAATTCTACCATCTGTTTGTTGCCGTACAGTTTGAGTAAACATTTGTTCGCACTGCAGTTGCTCAGGTGTGAACTTGTCGTTTGATTTGCTTAAGTATTCAATCTGCCAAAGCCTTTCCAAATTTTTGTTGATTGACTCCTCCAGTGAGAGCGAGTAGCAGTGTGCCTGTCGCTGCGTTCCTTCATAACGTCCAGACACAATCCATCCGAGCAACGTTTTCTGAAGCGTAGGAAGACAAGGACCCAATTTGATTTGTCCCACTGCAAGAATATCAAAAAATGTTTCAGTTCCAATAAGTAAATCGATATGGCGGGTTTTGTGGAACTGCTCATCTGCTAAAGGCGTATTCTTGGGTATGTTCCAAGATGAAATGTCGATGTCCGAATCCGGCTGATATGCAATGTGTGACGTCACGCAGAAATCAATGGGCATCTTGAAATTCTCAAATCGTGACTTGATTGTGGCCGAAGTGCCAAACTTGATGTATGTGTGTGAATCCCCAATGCTGCCGATTCGCATATGCCGTTTGACCTTTGGCAAGCGAAGCGATTGCGCGAACTGTTCCGAGATAAAGTTCACCTGGGAGCACGAATCCAATAGCGCACGGCCGATCCTGTAGCTTCCAGATGCATCCATGACCTCGACGATGGCCGTTGCCAAGATGACTTGGTCAGTTTGATTGGTGTGTGTATGTGTGACAACATTGTTTGAATTAGAAACGTTGGGCATCGTAGCTGCCTCTCGATGTAGTAAGCTGTGATGAAGTTTAGAGCAGAATCGACATCTTTGAGTGGATGGACACTTGGCTGCCTGATGGCCCTTGCCAAGACAATTTAGGCACAGCGCATGTCGTTTTGCTGTCTCATAGCGCTCCGCAATCGACATCTCCTGAAGCCGACTGCAGCGTGAAACTCGATGTTCTGAACTAAGACAAAGAGGACATGAGTGAGTTGAGCAATTAAACGACAAGCCATGTCGCGTGGTCGTCTGGCTTCGATGTTTGGTAGCAACCGCAGTTCGAGCCTGAGTCGATTCGGACTTACCGCATGATTCCAAATATTGGCAATGCCTTTCAACTACCTTTACACATAAATCCCACGTAGGCAACTTAGAATAATCCAATGATTCGTTCCATTTGCGCTTAGTTTCCATATCCATCTTATCCATGACAATAGCTATTAACATTGCTTGCGCGATTTGTGATTCGTTGCCTAGTGATCTTAGCGAGTTGAACAATGCTGTAGAGTTGTCAATCAGACTTCGAATTTCCTGACTGTTTGACTTTGACACACTCTTGAGCATAAACAACGATGATATATTATCCAAAAACACTAATGTGGGATTGTCGTAGCGCTGATTTAAACGATCGAGAGCCTTCCGATAGTTTTCAGGTGTAATCTGAAATGCCTTTACAGTTTCCAATGCTGGTCCTCTTAAGCAGCTAATCAGTTGATTAAACTTCTCGATATGTGATAAGCTGTTCTGTTGATCCACCATTTGAGTGAATAATGCACTAAAATTCTTGTAGTCCGCATAATTGCCATCAAATGTGGGTAGCGTAAGTCTGGGCAACTTGGCAGACGATGAGAGTGTAAGTCCTGATGCCGCAGCAAAGGTTGACTCGTGCATATCTTCAGTAAGTTGCTCTGTTATGCAAACCTTTATGTCTACATACAGCTCCTCCAGATCGGTGCGTCCTGTGTCGGTCGGGCATTCCTTTTCTATTTGAGTCTGCAAAACCATTGCTTGCTTAAAGTAAGCTTCCAAAATTTCCAAGCGACACTTTAATTCAGCTTGACTTGGTACAGATTTGCCGTCTCTTAATGCGGGATCGACGACACTACGAATGCGGCTAATATTCCGGCGAGTATTCGCGCGCTGTGTTTTAAGACTCTCCAAAGACATGATTCGACCAACAACAACTTATTTTTTCTTTAATTTATATATTTAATAAGCGTTGATCAAATTCACTGCCAGAATTAAAAACACAGAATGCAGAATAATTGGCAAGCGACGAACAATGCAAGTGACAAATTTCACTCAATTGAGCGTGCAAAATATAAGGCGTTGAGTTTCACTCAACTGAGAGTGTAAATATAAAGCGGTGAAGAGCAGCAATGCATGTAACGAATTGCACTCAACTTGTTGTTGTAAGTGCGTTTTATGAGCACCTGCACTTATTTCTGCTTAGACGAATATGATGGCAAGGCACAATGCCGCTAACTTGCTGCTTAGATCGCGGGGAATCGTAGAGACAGCAAAGTGACGTTGAGTATAATGATTACAAAGCAGAAGCTGCTGGTGCTGCGAAAGAACGAAGAAACGAAAGAGATGACTCGGTGATGCGACAGCGGGGGTCACAGAGCGACAGCGAAGTCAGTCAAAGCAATTAACGGTGTCTCGGCGTAGCGAAGAATAGCAAGGCAAAGCATATGTATGCACAGTTAACACTTTGTATGCAGGAACATTCTCGATGATGATGTATATATGTCTATATATATGTATGTATGTCCATATGTACAAAGCCGAATTAGAACTTTAAATATGTATATTGCACTGAACTTTGAATAACACTGCCCCACGTTGGGCGCCAAAATGTAGGATCAGGAGCGTTTTCCAGTCCAGCATGAGTTTCAAAGTATGGGGGTGCTATTCCACTAAACTAATGCGCCGTATATTAAATTCAGCACATCGTAGGTGCAACATTTATTCATGAGTTCTCGTTAAGACTAAATTATGGAAACGTATGAGCAAGCGCAGCTTGCTTAAAGTTAGGCGAATGAGTGTAAGTGAGAAGAGTTTGACAATGTAAAGAGAGACAATTAGTTAGGGTGGACCCATATATAAGAGTATGATAAGTAAGAAATTGCATGTGAACAAATACTAATGATTTTGACCCAACAATATTGATATTTATAAACAATACTAATGGCGAAAATAAAAAAAATCATGCCTTTTGATAATTTTTTCAGACGCAGTACCCATTTAGAAACTGCTGTTGCTGCTGCCAGAAGGTTTCACAGTTTCTTCCATTATCTAATAAGTTTTTGTATTTTAAGTAAATAAAAGTAAGGATTGATCATTTTTATGGTTCTTACTAATCGAATTCGTTGCAAAACTACTTAATTTGGTAGCTTATGAGCACTAGAAGGATCTCTGCATCAGTGCCAGTCAAGTATCCAATTGAATAACAGACCACACTTAGGACCCTGTGACGTCACAGGGGGTCTGTTAGTTAACATCAAAAGTAACGGAACTGCTCTTTGCGTAACCTACAGAGTCTTTTAACAGTGGGATATACTCATTATTTTGGTTATTCTTGTTTTCAACATTTGAAAGTTATTTGAGTATTTGACCTTGGCAATGGCTTGAATGCAAATACAAAATCTTGTTAACTTTTTCTTTTTACCCAATTTTTCGTTGCCATAATTTAAAAATCAGATATTGTTTTTTTTTTTTTTTAATTTGTATTTATGTATTTGTGTTTTGTTTTGTTTTTGTTTTTTACAATAAATTTGACTAAATCTTAACATTTATAATCCTTAACCTGCAAGGAGCAAACAGATGTAGTAACAAATATATGTCAGTATGTATGTAGTTGTATAAAGATTCTGCATGTGTTGGGGAAACAAACAGGATCCAAGAATTGTTTAGTAATATGTAGAAATTTGCATGCATTTGTTTAAAGAGCTCGTATTTAAAAATAATTGTTTCTTTTTTCTTTTTCTTTTTCTTTTTCGCTTTGATTTGTTGATTTGTAAATACTTATTAAGTGGTGTGCGTGCCTGCTAAACATAGTATAAACAGAGCACGCACACGCGCACACATACACACACATATTAACAACAATAAATATATATGTATGCATGTATAGATGCAATCGCATATGTGTGTTTCTATTGGTATTCAACTTTAAACGGAGTGTGTGTGTGTGTGTGTGTATTTTGTTTATGAGTGTGTGCAATTGGGTTTGGGTTACTGAATATCGCTCGATCGATCAATCGATCGATCTAGTTTCGGAGTTTGCTTGTGTGTATAAACTGTATCAAAAAGGTAATTGTGAAATAAATGTCTCTAACAGATACAAATAACAGTGTGACTGGATAACACACACACACACACACGCATGCACATACGTACATACATACATATATAATAATATATAAATATATCCTTTGAATATGCTTATCCTTCGTAAAAGTTGTATAAATTGTATATATGTATACTATATATATATATACATATATATGTATGAATATATACTTATTATTTTGCATTTGCTTTGATTCATAGGTAAACATCTATGTATATATATATAACATATACATGTATAATATTTTTGCTTGCTTTTGTTTTTGGTTTATATATTTTCTTTCTTTTTTTTTTTCAACAAGAACGTATTATCGATTCGTATTAATTTACTTGTTATATGTATATATATGTATATAATATGTAATTTGTTCAGTCAATTAGATAAAAAAGATTTCAAAAAGGATTTCACTTAATTATAAATTTCATTTGCATTTCGCTTAAATCTGCAACACATCAACAGTAATCAGTAATCATATATAATATTAGGTATTAGATAGTAGTAGGTAATAGTAGTAGTAGTAGTAGTAATAGTAGTAGAAAGGGCCCCATAGAATTACGCACGTTACATATGTGGATTCGAATTGTTGTAATCAAACTAGTCGAGTTGTACATTAGTAGAAATAGTTATACTTGTAATTCTAGCCAATAGTTCGTTAGCTCTGCTCATTATATAATTGTCCCTGCTAATCCACTCACTCACACTCACTCACTCACACTCACACTCACACTCACACTCACTCATTCACTCACACTCACTCAGCGCGAATCCTTTGTCATCTAGCTATGGCCTTTGCAAAAAAGTTTATCTTAATTTATAAGTTGTTGGACAGTTGTATTTAACAGAGATTGTCTTCGTGTGTGAGGGCAGATGAAGGTGGGAGAGGAGTAACACAAACACAAACACAAACACCTACACGTACACGACTTATGTACTAGTATGTGTGCTATGTTGCTTATGCTGTGTGTGTGTTTGTTATCTATTTTATTTTATTTTTCTTTTTTTTTATACCTTTTTAGGTACTCTAGAGCGCACGCCATATTGTTTGCACGACGACAATATGTGACTATGTTTAACTATTTGCTGTTGCATTCCTATTTATTCATATATGCATATATATATAAATATATATATATTTATTATTTGTTTGACACGCAAACACACACACACGCTCACACACACATTGAATAGGGCACACAGATATACACATATACATAAACAATTTTCTTTTGTTTTTCCTTTCTTTTGTGATGTTCTTAAATATTCAATTTTGAGTCCAGCCCAATAATTTGTTTTTTGTTTTTTTTTTCTTTCTTTCATTTTTCTTTGCTTTGTTTAGTTTTGCTCTTCAAACATTTGCGACAGTTTTTGTGTGCGTGTGTGTGTGGATGTGTGTGTGTGTGTGTGCGTCCGTCTTCTTGGCACCCATTTATGGTAACCTCAGCTGTCATTGCGCATTAAGATTCCTGCCACGCATACACACATACCCTCACACACACGCACACACATCCACACACATTCCATACGGAGCACAGTTTTGGAAGCGTTATTTAGTCGAGATATGTATGCATAACAGCGACAACAACAAGTAGAACGAGACCTATGCCGAGAGACAGCGTCGCAAGCCACGGCTCTGGGTCCGGATGCGCCGTCACTAGAGCATATCCTCCATTTCGTTCTCGCCAATTGTGGATGTGGCAGGCGCCTGGGCCGGCAGCGGCTTCAGTAGACCCGAGAATAATCTCCGGAAAGCCGTATGCTATTTGGAGCTCGACGACTTGTTGCCCACCGGCGGCTGCTTGGCCATAATATCGGCGAGTGTATTGACGCCCTGCTCATCATATTTCTTCCACTGTGAGTAGTTGATCTGCATGCACGTGATCAGCTCAGGCATATCAATAAAACCTGCAATCAAATCACATTCAATTTCAATTATCTTGAATTTATAATCTTGAGCTAGCCTCACCGTCCCAGGCGTGCATCATATCCTGTATAATATATTCGACAAAACCAATCTGGCTCTTTGGTATGCTGCAGGTGGCGCGATCGAACATGGGCATCACGATGGGCAGGTGCCGCTGCTTCTCCTCGTCCGTCTGCATAAAGTACTCCTCGGCAATGCGGCGCGCCCACTCGATGCAGTACTGCATGGGGCGGGCTGGATTGCTCACATCGGCCACCTTGATCAGCATGCGGCGCATGAGTATGGATGTCTCCTCCTCGGATTGCACAAGCTGCAAGAAATTTTCATATTGATTAGTCCTTTATTAATCTTTACTGTATTGGTTATCATTCTACTCACCTCACGCGGCTCTACCTCGCTGCCAAAGACGCTCACGAATTTGGCCAAATGCTCAAAGTGACGCGTCATCTCCGTGGCCAGAATCATATCGATGATGGTGCTGCGCACCGATTTGTACGTCTCCTTGTCCAAGTTTTTGAATATGTTGAACTTGTCATCACCTGCAGGCATATCGGCTGTTAGCATAACGACTTCCATTCGATCTCACTGCCTTAACTTACCCAGGGTCAGCTTGAAAGTGATGGCCGCATGGTGGGACTCCAGCACCGTCAGATCATTATACAATATGGCCAATGGATTGTTCGAGTTGCACAGAAAGGCGGAGGAACGTCCCGGATGATCAACGTCATGTGCGGCTGCTGCAATCAGTGCCGTTGCCTCGTCCATGCGATCCATGACCATATCCTTGCTGGCCAGCTGTGTAATGAATACGCCAGTTGCCTGCCAATCGAAAGAGAGTGAGCTTATAGCTTAGTTATATGTATGCGTGTGAAGAGTCAACGCACCTGCATAACATCCGCTGCATGTGTGCTATTGTGATATGTGTTGCTCTTATGATAGTGTGCCTCGATGACGGCCAGCCAAGCCTTGCACACGTTCTCATCGATGTTCAGCGTAGCGAAGACATCGAAGCGTCGGAACATTTCCATGCCCAAGTACAGCAGCGGATGGTAGTCGGTGATCTCTTCCAATTTGAAAATATCAAAGTCCCATTTAAGAGATTCTTCAAGTAGTTCCATGACGATGGGATTGGCCTGCGCGAAAAACGAGAAATTATTCAATTAAATCTATAAAGACTTTATCTATATATATTTCAGATCTAGGATCTACCTTCATTTTGGCGGGTACTATGGTGGCTGCACGCGTCGAGTTACCAGTGCGAATGATGGAATCGTTTGAGCTGCGGCGCGACGAGTAGACACTGGGACCCTGAGTGAACATACATATATTATATATTAGCTTTCTTTCTTAAATGACGTACGATCGATCTACTTACCGTCAGCAGGGCGCCAATGAGATCGGTGGCTATGGGATCGTCTGTGCGCAGCTCTTTCATTTGGGGACTGTAGAGTCCTTCGCGCTTGAGGAAGTCCAAGACTTTGTCTATGAGGCGTGCCTCTTCCGCTGAACAATTCTCCTGTACTTGTGATAGTAAATTGATTATCTAAAGTGTGTGTGCGTAGTTGTTGTTGTTGTTGTTGGTTGGTTTTGAACAGATTTTGTTGATTGATTTTTATGTTTTATTATTTGTTCATAGTTTCATTTTATTTTATTATTATTCATTTTTTTTTATTGCAAGCGACGCGCAGCGAGCAGAAACGAACGAGCGAGCGAGCGAACGTGCGAGCGAATGGAACCAGTTCATATGTACAATAATGTTTATTGGATATTTTGTTTGTTTGTTTGTTTGTTCGAGTACACACAAAACATAAAAGTAAAAGAGAACATAACAAATATAAGAGATAAAAAGAGAATCAATGTAAAAACAATAGTTTTAGTTGTGCAATTTGGTTGATTATGTTTTAGTCTGTTATTGATAGATTGAGATTGAGATTGATATCGAGATTGATTGGTTGACTCTGTGTGGGATTAGTAGCTTTGAATCAATTAATTAACGAATATGTGCCAAAAACCGAGCCATTAGATACGGATGAATAATTAAAGCCATATACATGAATATGCGATGGCCGACATCCCCAACTGTTGGCTGCATTAGAGTTGTGCATCGAAGATCAACTTAATGAAACTGAAGCTATAGAAGAACTGAACTGGAATTCAATAAACTATGCTGCCTATATGAACTATATATGAAGTGAGAATATAGTTACATTTTATGGAATAATTTAACTGGATTTAAATGCGCTTATGTATCTATAAAAGTTGCTAATTAAAGGGTTTGAATCCACTTCCTACTTATCGTTTCGATTTATGAATTAAATTTTCATTAGCTGAAGCTCTAGACCTGAGCATTGATTTTTCATACATATACATATGTAAGTTTGAAGATTTTATTGAACTGATAAAATATTTAAGCTAATTAATGCCTGTGCTTCAGTGCGTATACGCAATGTGTATTACATATTCAAATTGTGAAATCTATTAATATATTCAGCTGAATCAAAGTATTAAATCAAATAATATTAGATATTTGTATGAAAAATTGTCAACGCAAACAATCACATTATTATGCTGTGATTAATTTTCGGGCTGCATTCAGCTATAAAAAAATATATAAATTTAACTGGTTCTTAAAACGATATGAATTTATGCTATTTCTCTTCCTAATGGAATATAAATGCTTAGTAAGCTGAAGAAAAATTTAAAATTAAAATGATTATTTTAACAATTAAATATTTAAATTTAACATAAATATTTTAGTAATTAAATATTTGAATTTAAAATAATTATTTTAACAATTACAGATTTTTTATTTTATTTTTTAAATAATTATTTTAACAATTAAATATTTTAATTTAAAATAATTGTTAAAATATTTTTATTTAAAATAATTATTTTAATATATTTATCTAAAATAATTATTTTAGCAATTAAATATTTTAAATTAAAATTTAAAATAATTATTTTAACAATTAAATATTTTAATTAAAATAACAATTTTAATATAATAATAAAATCACTTTTAGCAATTAAATATTTTGATGTAAAATAATTATTTTAGCACATAAATATTTAAATTTAATAAAATTATTTTACCAATTAAATATTTAAATTTAAAATAAATATTTGAACAATTAAATAATTATTGAAAATGATTAAATTTCTCTTTAGCTTATTTAGCTTTTGTCAAAATGAATATCGATAAAAGTCATTTGATGACTCCTAGCATACACAAAAGGATATTAATTTTCAAGTTTACTCTTTGATCAGTTCAGCATAACTCAAATGCACTCAAATGGTTCGTTACCACTGGCAGTGTGTGTGTGTGACTGCGTGTGTGTGTGCCGTGTGGTTGATGTGCGTGGTGGCAGATGTTGTGGGGATTGGTAGTTGCTACTGATGCTACAGTGCTCTTACCTAACAATGCTAGGACATATGACACACACACACACGCACACACACAGAGAGAGAGTGACACCACACACCACGGACGCGGACACGGACACGGACAATAGTTTAGTTTAGTATTGACAACATGGGCACAAAAAGCATTCGTATGTTGTCAGATGAGCTGGATTTGACTGGATTGGATAGGATTGGGTTGGGTTGGACTGGGTTGTAGCGGTCAACAGTTTAGTCAAAACCAATTAAGCGTACAAAATGGAGTCATACTTTGGTAATAGGCGCCTCCAGCGGCAGCGACGTCAGCTTGGCCAGGCTGGTGCGGCGTAATCCGTCCGACGCAATGGAGCGCACATCGAAGCTGCAGCGACGCACCGAGTGCAGAGAGCCACGCGGCGCCTCCTTTGGCTGCGGCAATGTGGCAATGAAGTCCATACCGCCGCCGGGTATATCGAAGTTGAAAATCAGATGCGTCGGAGCACTGCAAATGTGTGTGTGAGTGGAGAGAGGGAAAATGAAGTCAATTCAATGCCATTGGGAACGTGGAACGTTGAGAGCTTTTGCACTTACCTGCCAATGCAGGCCACGGGCACGACACGCACGTGCATGGGAATGCTCTCCTGATTCTTGCGGCGCACCATTAGTATGCCATCGAATTCCTTGATGCTCTTGCCCTGCTCGCTGATGGTGGACAGGTCCGAGACGAAGATGTCGCCTAATGGCTTGCTAATTATTTCATCCTGTTCGACATTCAAAATACAAATCGCATTAGTCTGTGTGTCTGTGTGTGTGTGTGCACAGTGCACCCTGAGCGCATTAGTGCATGATGCATGAGTCACTCACCAGCCGCATGTTGAGCAGCCGCTCGGTGGCCCGGTTCGCATATTGTATGCGCAGCACGTCGTCCGTGATGAGCACCACCTCCTTCAGCCGGTGCAGGGCCGTATAGAGTGCCTGTGTGGGGAATGGATGGGAGCAGAGGCATGCTTCTGGTTAACATTTACAATTTGATTAGGGCAACAGCGACGACGCCAGTTTAATTGAATTAATGCATCCCCGGCCATGGCATTAACTCGATTGCGCATTGCGAATTGCGAATTGCGAATTGCAAATTACGAATTGCGTATTCCGCGTGCTGCGCTTACCTGTTGAGTGGACATCACATTGTGCGGCCGTATGATCGAGTGCAGTATCTGCTTCAGTTCCACGCTGCACAGGGTCAGGTTGGTCGTCTCGGCTATGCACTGCGTGGATAATCAGAGAGTGAGTGGATATAGTGTGTGTGTGTATGTGGCCATTTGGAGTAATATAAAACTTACTCTATTAACGCCAGCGTCCAATAGAGCAATTAGCGCATCATCCTTCTCAAAGAAACTGAAAGAGGAGACATTTGGCTAAATGGCAGCAGGTGGATTCAGTATTGCAGTTGACTTTTGCTACCTACCTCTTCTTGCAGACGGCGATTATTGTCGTTAAATGATGTCCGTGTGTGTGACGTATTGTTCTAAAGTGTGTGTGTGTGTGTGTGTGTAAAGAGAGAGAAAGTGGCATCAGTTAAAGTGAAAAGTTTTAGCTGCTGACATCACGTATACGCAACGTTGTCGACACTCACCTTGCAATGTGCTCGGCATCGAGACCTTTTGTGGAGCGCGCATCAATTATAATTAGGTGATAGCACTGCGCTGTGGCATATGACTTGTGGAGCGTTTCGAGCGCCTCCTCCTTGGACTTAACCGGCGTTACGTCCAGCTGATGGCGCTGGCAGGCCAAGGTGACCACTTCGCAAATGCTATCCGATTTGTGAAAAACTAAAAGCGCCTGCGGGACGAATTGACATTGGATTGGGCATTAGTCAAATTGGACAGGTAAGGCAAGGTAAGTTAAGGTAAGTATGCTCCAATGGCGAATCGTGGCACGTGTCAGCTTACCTTAAGTTGAGGATTCGGTGGTAGCACGGTTGGATATTTCAAGTCCATGAGATTTCGCTGCAACAGAAGTTAACGCAGGTGAGTAAGAGGTGAGCAAGAGGTGAGCAGGTGAATCAACGTGTAAAATTTAATAAAAATCTACAGCGCTGGCTTTGCCATCAAAATAAGAGGGCTTAACTCGGCTTCTGTCTGTGTCGTGTCAGTTTACCTGTGTGTGTGTAAGTGTGTGTGTGTGTGAGGGAGGATATATGTGTATGTGTCTCGCACAATATGCGAAGCGTGTATGTGTCGCTAAAATGATGATAAATTAAAATAAAATTGCTTGTGCCCGACGGAAATTGTTGGGGCGCCATTTGCCGTATTGGTGACTTGGCCTGCAGATTTATTATGCTCGTATGAATAAATACGATATGTGAAAATCGGGATTTCATGCACACACACACACACACACACGCATACCAAACTCGCTGTACGTGCCTTTCTCTGTGTCGTCGATTCAATAATGAAAACACAAGCTCACATCAAACGGAACCAAATTCAAAACTATTTATAACCGTCTTTGGGCAAAAGACAACTGATAAACGTTGATTTCAAAATCGATATCCATAAACTGACTATGCGAAGACATGTTGAGCATGTTGGCTTTCAGCCATATATATATATAAATATGTTTCACAGCCTCAACTTGTCCAAAAACGAATTTACTTCGCAACAAGCAAGAAAAAAGTAATTTTTTCTTCGTTTTACAATTTACGCTCAAGATTAACTGTCGCTGGGGCAACAGCATTATTGATTCACAAGCTGTTTTCTTGAGCTCAATCCAATTTATTTTTGATAATTTGTTATAATACTTTACTTTTGTTTAAAGAACACTTTAAAATGAAGACATTCCGAAGAAGAAGATTTTTAGATCTAAGTTAACTTCTAACGAAAGAAGCTTACTCTAGATTAGTTCAGAATATAAAAACATGTATCGAACGAGACCTCAATAGTAGCCATAATCAAGGAGTTGGCCAAAAAAGAATTCTAGAACTTAGATTCTCATCTTAACTAGGCGTTGCGGTTATGCTGCTCAAAAATCTGGTAGCTCAAGCAGACTCGGAAGGCAGTCAAAATGTTATATATTAATATAAATATTGATATGTAAATAAATAAATATATTTATATATAAGTATATATTTTCTAAGCATTCCAGTTTTTCTTTCCCTGCTTTTTAGCCATCAAAAATATATTTGGCTTAAGTTGTTAAGGTAGCCGTAGCCGTACACTAATCTCTAAATACTTAAGCTCTTAAGCAGCTCCAACTACTTTAAGCTCTATCAGATTTACGCTAATTTTAAATGTGATTTCTCTATAGCTAACTTAACTTTGTTGCTGTTTTGTTTTTGACTTTGTAAACAGCATTTATATAGGTACAAAATATACATAAATATTACATGCAATGCAAACTCGTTATCTCACTCAATAAACACAATCAATGCAGGCCAACAAATCTTGATCAATATTCCAGCTGATGAATTGATAAACAGTTTTGCAGTTGTTGTTAAACACGATTTCACTTGCTCAACATATGTACAATGCATTGTGATTATATAATATAATTGATTATATATATAATTTTCTTCAGTATTTACTAAAACCGATATATTTTCATTCACATATTTTATATGAATTGTCTCGCTAAATATACATATGTGAATCAAATTCGCAGTGTAATTTCGTCAAAGGCCTGAACTGAACTGAGTCGTTGATGGTTTCCGGAAAGGGGCAACATCAATCAATGACGCTTTTGCGTGAATTTGAATCATGAGCAAACGTCAAGGCATTGCTGCTTTGATAATGACTATGACAATTTCTGTCGTTCCGTTGAGTTATCTTGGCCGTAGCCTATCAGCTAAATAAATAAGCGAAAAATAGGCGATTTCTTTGTGGTTTATGGACCCTGTCAAGCTGTCTCAATTAGTAGAATGCCTGTCAGTGAATACCTGAAATGTTTTAAACTCATCCTCCTCGGCTTGCGGCGATGGCTTCTTGCCGTTGCCCACCCACAGGCGCAGCTTGGGGCCCTTGTGCAGTCGTCGCTCGTAGAGGCTGTGCGTTTGGCGATCGAATGCGAATGACTTTGGTCGCACCACAACGCCATCATTATTATCCTGGCGCTGTGTCAGCTTTACTCTGTCCTCTAGCGTGAGGTTGTTCAGACGCAATGCCTGTGTGTCCAGATTGCGTATGGCCTCGACTATTTCCGGCTGCATAATGCGACCCACTCCAGTGGCGGCGCCTCCACCTTCGCCTCCGCCTCCGACGTGGCCACAACCACTTCCGCCTGGACCAGCACCACTGGCGAAGGCCATGCTCAATGACCTTGTGCTACGCAGCAGCGGCGTCATTATATCCCTGCCCTCGGCTGCCTCATTTGCCGCGTACTCCCGCTCCATTTGCTCGGGCGTTTTGTTGGAGTTGCCTGGCAACACCGACAATGATACTGACGCTGACGCTGGCACTGGCGCGGGCACTGCCAATGGCAATGACAACGGAACGGGCACTGGGGCTGCTAATAAAATTTCACTATCCATTTCGCTATCCACCTTCAATTTCAGGGGCCGCTTCGTGTCAAGCACTTGGCGGATGCTGCCATTTGTCGCTGTTTGGTTGCCGTTGTCGTTGCCGTTGCCGTCGCCGTTGCCATTGCTCTGGCTGTGTTTCTGTTTGTGGCTGCTATTGTTGCTTGTCTCTAAATCCAAGCTATTAGAATTAGCAATTCTGTCAGCGCTTATCAGCCGGCTCTTATCGACGTCATCAGCGGACGACGTCGTTGACGTTGAAGTCGTTGCCGTTGTCGTCGTCTGCGTCGTCGTCGTCGCTGTGGCTGGTTGCTGTTGGTTTAGCTGTTGTTGATGCAGCTTTTTATTGGCATTTTTATCGAGCGGCTGATCAACGGCACCCGTTAATTTTGCTGTTGTTGGCTTCGCAATGACATAGCGTTCCGCATCGGAGTCCGCATCCAATTCATTTGAATGACCGGCCGCGACTCTGGCCGACTTCGACGACGACGACAGCGACACCGACGACGACGACGATGATTTAGTGCGAAAAATTTTTGGCAAACAATTGCGCATTCTGTTAATTATACAATAACACTCGCACTCGCACTCACACTCACTCGCTCACTCACTGCGGCCAGCTACTTCACAATATCAATACGCACAACTAAAGCACTTGACACTCGACGATTCGATTCGACTCGATTCAGCTCGTCTCGACTCGACGCGACTCTCAAACAATACTCCAAATGTCCTTCTAGGCCTGCAGCGGCAACAATCTTAATCTAGCTAGAGCACTTGCGTAAGCAGCAGAGCGGCGGCACATATTATGTCCGAGAGATAAACGTAGAAAGAAAGCAGAAAAAAAAATGTGTGTATCGAAACGCGAAGATTTCCACTTATCAAATTGAGATTTAATTAATCCAGTCGAACTAGTCTTGGCAATCTCTGTGTTGGGGCTTTGCGCCGTCAGTCGTGAGTTATGGTCTCTGTCTAGAAATTGAATATTTCACAGGTTTTGCGGTCGAAATGCGACTGACTGACTGACTGAGTCAACTGGCTCGACAGTGGGGCGACAGCTACGAGTAGCTGGCAATGCGCTGGGTTAATCTATTTCTTTACTTTTTGATTTCCCACCTTCAATGTTAATTGATTTGATTTCTCTGGCGGCACATTGTTTATGTGAGACTCAATGGCAAATAACCGCACACACACACTCACACACACAAAGGCGTGAGTAAGTGTTGTTCTCTTTCCAACACACACACACGCTCACACACACGCTCGCGAATAAATTCTCAGTCAGTGTAAATGAGCGGCTATTTAAAGCAGCGCAGCTGAGAAAAATGTAAAAAAAAAGCATAAAAAGAAAACGTACTTTGGCGAGAGCTCCCATCATATAACGAGCGATGATAAGATATCTTATCAAAGACGTAACACACATGTGCGTTGTCGACAAAAAAAAAAAAAAAATCAGAAAACAAAAAAGGCCAACCGAAAACGATGGCCCAGGGCCAGCAATTCAAGAGTGGCCAAAACAGCCATTTAATCAGCATCATCACAAAGCACACAGCTATCTGTATATATATATATATATATATGTATGTATATGTATATGTATATGCTCACCTGATACACGTCCATTGAGTCATCCTCGGGCGTAAGGGCCAGCGCCAGTGAGGATTTGCGATGACCAGGACGACCGCCACCGGAGGAGCTGGTGCCTGATGTGCCAGTGCCTGCAAAAAAGACAACAACAACAACAAAATTCATATTACACATTCGTTACGATTGCATCAAAAGACTAGCGCTGAAAAGCATGCTACGTTATTTTGTGTGCGCGAGCAAAAGTGTTGCCTACTTTTAGGTTGACATTCACAAGCCACACAGAGAGTAGTGTGTGCGCATGAGGGAGAGCGAGATAGCGAGATAGCCATATATAGAGATACTATCAAACGGGCAGCTGGAAGACTACCGCCGCCCCATTCATATATTCAGTCTAGCCTAGTCGCACGTTTTATTTAATTATAAGCGTTGGCATTTCAACAAAACACTTTATAACAGGCACACGCACGTTCAGCGCCCCCAACCAATGCCAACCCCTCCTGCTCCTGCTCTTGATATTGCTGCTGGTTGTGCTTGTGCCAAGACAATCCGCTTACCCACTAGCAGTTCGGACTCGGAGGCCGGACGCGTTAATGAAGCTCTGTGTGTGGTTGTTGTTGTTGCTGATGCTGGTGCTGGTGTTGGTGTTGGCGGCGGTGATGGCGTTGTTGTTTTTTCTGCCTCCATGGCATGCGTTTGCATTTGTCTGGTCGCCCTGCCCATCATTAGACCAACGCCGCCCGCTCCCGGCGCGCCTTCGCCCACGCCCACACAGCTGCAATCGCTCTCAACGCCTTCCTCGCTCATGTGGGCCGACGATGTCCCGGATAGGTTCGCTGGCTGGCTAGATATAATCATTGTTTGGCTTTTAGCCGTTGCGGTTGCTCTGCGGTGTTTGTGTGTTTCTTCTTGTTGTTGTTGTTGTTTTATTTTTTTTATTTTTTTTTTTTTCGTTCTTTTTTTATATTATTATATTTTTTTTATTCACTGACTTTGCAAATTAACTACAAATATTCAACATAATTATCGCTTTTGATTATTTTCGTGGCACTATGTTAATTTGTCATTTATTTTGTTGTAGCTGCTGCTGCCCGACTGCCCGACTGCCGGAGCGCCGGACTGTTTGGCTGCTCGTCTGTTTATCTGGCTGCGCTGGCATTGATTTCAGACAATTAGTGCGTAATGATAACCTGCTCCACATGCATAACTATGTGTGTTTCATAGTATCTATGAGTATTTATGAACAAAAATAGCCCTGAAACATAAACATGCCTGTGCTCATATCATTTTTTACACATATATACAAGTATGTATGTACTCGCACTTATGTATATAGAGAAAATATTTGCGTATATTCAAATAAATATATGCTGCCTGGCATGGCCTGCCTGACTGCGCTTGCCTGCCTTGGCCTGGCCTATGTGTATCTTATCGTTGTTAGCGTCCGCTTGCCTCAGTTGCGCTGGCTAGCGGTACGCGTTGTAATCTAAACGAAAATCGATAAATTGTTTAGATAAAAGCCGCAGCCGCAGCCGCAGCAGCAGCAGCAGCAGCAGCCCGCTGACGTTGCTAGCAATAAGCAACAGGGTTTGGTTTTGGCTTTGGTTTTGGTTTTGGCTTAAACTTTCGTCGCAGCCATGCCCAGAATTTCACTGGCTATGTTTAATTTTCATTTGAATCTCAACTATTTGGAGCAGAACACGCCCACACACACACACACACACACGAGTACTTAATTCTAAAGCGTCTCTTGATGAACGGCAGTGGAAATGGCGCCAATGGAACTGGAACTTGAACTGGAACTGGAACTGAAACTGGCGGCAAATACTTACAACAGTTGCTCACATTAAGGCTCATGTTACACACGGACACACACTGGCAACAGTTACTGGCTCATTAGTGTGTAAAGAGTACACAAGTTGTGGTTGTGCGGCGACGAGGGTGGGGGTGGGGATGGGGGTTGGATGTGCGGGTGCTGGAGCAGTTGAAGGTGCGCTTGATTTTGATCGATTAGCACTTGGCTTATTTACGAGTGTGCAACATGGCCACGACGCTGTGCAAACACTGCGGGCTATATTAAAATTTAACTGCTCGACAAACAGGAGCACAGTTACGGATGCGGATGCGGATGCGGATGCGAATACGGTTGCGACTGCCGTTATTTGCGTACGGGCAAAAAGGAAAATATAAACGAGAGAGGAAACTTCAATGAAAAACTCAAATTGCAGTTACTCAAAGTTAAATTAGGAATCCTTAGCAACAGCGCACAACACAGCACAGCACAGTACAGTAGAGAGCGTAACGGGCCACTGACTAGACCTGGCCAACGGCGAAACGTCCGCACTAATCCGTTATGAAAAACTGTTTGCCAGATGATAATTCTCGCACGGATTCTGAAACCGCCAGCGAGCGCTATGAGCGCTACACGCCAAACGCTCGGCCTATTCGCCACAGTTAGGTATTTTATTTAACATAAACTGAGCTTAAAACATGATTGCAATCAGAGATTGTGAAGAGCTCCATTAATAATTAAAATAATTTCAAATTGAGTTATACATTTCATTAAATCTAATTCAAACAAAAGTCGATGTTAATTAGTGCAAATGAAGAGCGCAATTAAAAATAAAATTAATTTAAAATTAAAATTGATTTCTATTCAATTTGCACACAATTTGTTTATGCTAGAGCAAAGGGTAAACATTGATGTTTTTCTGTCTTTTATTCTTCAGGCAGCTCTTGGCCTTGTCAAAGGCCTAATTGAGTCTTTTGGGCCAGGCAATGACTCCACTAATGCAAAATGATTTTCGTACAATTTTGGCACTTTACTTTCACTCAAATTTCCAGGTATTTCAATAATTTGTTTTGCAGTTTCACAGAAATTAATTCCTTTGATTTACATGTGAATACATACATACATATGTATATATGTATAAGTGTTCTCTTCCTCTATATGTGCTTATGCTTGAGTGGAATTCGTATTGCTCGCACTTCAAACGGCACAATTATAAATCACATTATACCACTTGATACCAAAACCCATTAGGAATTATGACTTCTTAAAAGGGGATTATAAAAATGTTATTAAAATGCAAAATTTGCGATATAGTATACACTATATATATTTTTAGTCTTGTCAATTGCAATTGGCTTTAGCTGCATTTGTAGTTGGCCAAGACGTGATTTTCAAAGGCTTTAACATCCGCTGCGAAACGAGTAAATATTTTTTTTTCGTCCAAGGCACAAAAACAACATTTTTATTAACAATTTCCGTTGCGCACAACAAGAAAAAATATATAAAATAAAAAATACGTATAATCGAATGAAATTTTCAAGTGCGGAACATGAAAGTATTTATTATTGTTTACGAATTGGCATTACATGAAATCACATAATTTTGTTGACAACAACATTCTTGAGGGTAGAGGAACAGATATATTGAATAATATGCAATATTCATTGCAATCTGCAATTGGATTTGTGCAGAGCATTTGGCGCATGACATTAGCCGGTCATTGGCCAAGAGTGTCTTTTGCGCCTTGGCCGTTGTCATGACAACCAATTAATTTTTGATAAGATAATATCAGGCAAGTTTGCTCATAGTATTCAGATGTTTAGGCCCCCGTACACACATAGAGATACGGATACTGAAACACAGGCGTATAATGCGTTTTCACCAGCCAACACACACACACACACACACACATAGATAGAGGGAGATACACACTGACACAGTTACAAATAATCAAGTAGAAAAACACAAAAACAAAACGCGTGCACAATCTACATCTACCATATACGAGCTGATATATGTACATATATGTATATGTGTGTATATGTATGTGTAAGGGAATTGAACTAGTGTGAACGAGAGTGTTCTAGAGTACAGTTAGTTAGTTGGCCTGCTTCTGGGCACGTTGCTCACAATTCACATTTCGCTTGAACCCTAAAAGCGAACGCCAAGGCTTTATCTATCTGACGACGATCATCAGCGTTCACCGTTCATAGTTGATAGTTGATAGCGGGCATGGGGCACGAGTCCAGTGTCGTGGCACACACACACACACACACAGGCGCGTATAGACAATGTGTGTGTAATTCTCTCTCAGTCTGTGCCATAATCTAATCTCTTGGACAGAAAGTGCCAGGTCGCAGCGCTGAGCTGTGAGGAGCTTCACGTGGCCAAAGGCGACAATTTATTATAGACTGAAAGATTTCGAGGGCGTGGGGCGCCTCTAATCGCATCAATTCAAATTCAATTGATTTCAATTCTGATTGAGTAATTAAGGCGCAACATTGATAAACGCCTCGCAGCTCGTTGGCCATTGACACCTGCCCAGACCAGGCATGGGGGGGGAGGGTGGCGTAGAGTGCGGGGCATTTGGCAAAGCTCTTGCTGCAATTCGCTTTTGTTTTGTGTTTTGTATACATTTTCGTGTTTGCTTTGCTGGCGTTGCTTATTTTGCTTTGATTGATGTTTTGGCGCCATTGCGTGGGCGTTCGTTCGATTGTTATTGTTTGACGATCGTCGAGCGAGCGATCGCAATTTTCTTGTGCTGGCGCTCTGGCAACGCTCTGAGCATGAGCATGTGTGTGTGTATGTGTTCGTGTGTGTGTGTGAGCTGAATCTAAAAGATCGTCATAGAGTCGCGTGTAACGCAAACCAGATTGTCATGTGAATCTTTTTTATCTCTGGGTGAAAAATAGAAAAAAAATTTATATATATAACTATATAGAAATTAATAATCAACTGACTGCGCTAGAAAATTCTTGTTGCACGTGTATGTGTGTGTGTGTGTGTGCGTGTGTGTTTTCTTTTCTGTTCTCCTATTGTACACAATATACACAACATTTATATAAGCATGTTTTGTCAGTTTGTTGTTTTGTTCTCATTAGCTGTTATTTGCATTATTGGAGCGCTTTGGGTCGTTAGCCATTGGACGTCAGCCGTTAGCTGTGTTAACTGGGCAGTTTAGCTTGACAGCCGCAACATGTTAATGAGCTAGTTTTGCACAAAAAAAGAAAAGAAAACACCTTTGGCAGGTGCAAGCACTGTGCAGCCAAATTCACGAATGAAATGCCCGCAAACGCGCAGCCAGTTAGACGCAGTAATAGCTACTATACAGAGACAGATACAGATACATACACATATATATGTATATCTGGGAGAATGCTAGACTCGCTATGAGCAACTAGCACAGTTACTTGTTGCTGTTGCTGTTGTTGTTGTTATTGTTGTTGCTGCTGTTCTTGTTGTTGTTGTTATTGGCACACTTAGTTGTGAAGTTTATTTTGAATTTTAACACTTTTCGATACAGCGTATAAATTGTTGTTATATTTTTATTTGGCACTGTTGTTGTTGTTGTTGTTACTGCTGCTGTCACTGCTGATATTGTTGTTGTTGTCTTGCTGTATTCTTTTGGTTTTTGGCTCGCAATGTGGCGCCGAGCTGTTTTTTTCCACACAACACAACACACATCAGTTGCAGCGATCTTTCAGCTGCGTATATATTTTTTTGTGTGTCACACAGTTGTTGTTGCTGCAACAGTTGCTGCTGTTGTTGGTCGTGTCATAAGCTTTAATTGCATTCGATTTTGGTTCTCAACTGGTTGGCCTTGGCTAATACGCGCGTTGCTGTCACTTGCACGGATTTTAATGGCCAAATTTGTGCCGTCACATTAGGCCGCGCTATACGGAGCTACTGCTGCAACTGTTGCTGCTGCTGCTGCTGGCGACCAGTTGGCGCTGCTACGGCCGACACGCCCGCGTTACACGCCCGCTGCATTGAGCGCAGACTCTCGATTGGAATCTGAATCTCAGTTTGAATGTAAATTTGAATTTGAACGCCTTCACCTTCTGCGTTTGCGATTTGCATAACGAGCGACCTGGGCGAAGCCAGAGCAGTTGTTTCAAATATAATGTACGACGATTACGCAGTATATTTCATGTATTATCATATATTTATATATATGTATGTATTTATTATTAATATTTGTGCAGGCAGCGAGTCAGACGAACGAATCTGGGGCCAATTCAATTCCGAATCATACAGAGGCAGCCGCATAGACCTTTGGCGAGCGCAACGTCCCGTTACGAAAGCGTTTTACAACCGACACGGCGAACCAATTCACAGCAACTGACTCCATAAATGGCGAGCAGCTGTTGCGAATGCCAGCTCCGAGGCGAATTCAGCCGGCCAGAGCAGTGCCTGAGCTGCGGTGGGGCGAAGGCGAAGCCAGCATACGCTCACATTGCAGAGCGAACCGATAAACGGCGTCGCTCTCAGCAGCAGATCGGTCTGAGCGCAGAGCGCAGAGCACTGAGCACTGAGCACTGAGCGCGATCAAGTTTCAGTCGAAGCGCACTCACAGTCTACTGCGCGCTCTCTTGCTCAGCGCTTTCTTGCTCTCCCTCTCTCTCCTTCGCTCACAATGGCTGACTACAATTGCTACCGTCTGCCGCACCATTGATATGCGAAGCTCAAGCTCTTCAGGTGAGCCGTTAATTGGAGTCTACACAAAACAGCTGCACCTGGATATACCAGAGACCTACACTAGCGCCAGCTGACTTGTCGCAGATCGTATTACTTCTAGCCGTACGGCCGCCCTTAGCGCTTTTAATGAGGTCCCCCTCAAAAAGTCAGCTGTGTGAGTTGCAGCGACAACTGAATGCCCTACAATTTCATCTTCACTTGTATATATCAGTGTGCACTTTTAATCTCAACTTGAGACTTAAGACTTTGCCTGTAGAAGTACATACATATGTATGTATAATATATATATATACATTGGCAGTTTCAACCCTGTACTTAAAATATTTCATATTTTAAAATACTTCAGATTATTTAATTTGCTTTTAACTATATTTAAATATATATATAAATATTAAATAACTATCGTCAATTATCTTTTATAGCCAGGGAGTTTCTTCTATCCTCATTTACTGACTGACATTTGAATACCACGCTGACCCAAACAACCCGAACAGTTATCCAGAGATCTACGAGCTCCACTACTACCTCGAGAAGAAGCACAAAAACGCCACTATCCCTAATAGTTATTTGACCTGGCCTTGATTTACAATCTATAAATATATCACAAAACTTTTTGCTGTTATAGTCTTAGCCTAGGCTGTCTTTTTATCTTTTCCATAGGCCTAATAATATATTGAATTAGTTTATATCCAGATGAACTTGCCTAAAACGAAAATAAAACTTATCTGCAAATATTTCATCAATTAAATACATAAATATATAATCAATAATCCAATTCTAATCCAATTCTTAAGATATGCAAATCAAAGAGCTCAAATCATCTAGATGATTCAGATGCATATACTAACTATGACAATATTAATTACATAGGAATTTCAATATTTATTTTTATATTTTCAAGCATAAGGTCTAAAAATTTAATATTAAATATTATTCCATTTATATATTTACCTAAATAAAATTCTTATATAAAATTATCTAAAATTCTGTTCAATTCAATAGATAAAAATTCCTTACATGTATTTAATAAAAAATACATTATACATTTCCATATTTTAATACTTAAGATCAGCTCTCTAACATTAGATATTATTCCATTTACTTTAACCAGATTCTCGTAAAAGATACAAATCCTTTACACGCTTAAATCATTTACTAAGAATTGCAATATTCATTTTCATATCTATTGAAACTCAAGGTCAGCTCTTGAGCATTTTAACATTAAATTTTAGCCCATGCATAAATTTTCTTTAATAAAATTCTCCCTCTCAATATTACTTAAAATTCTCTGCAGCTGCAGTAATCCTTTTTTCATGAAATATATTTCGCATGCAATTTGAATTGATTGGAAATCTCTCTGACATATTAATATGGAACAATTTGAAAGCCATTTTAATTTTTTTTTTTTTTTTTATGTTTTTACTTTTTATACCCGCTTAGAGCACAAATCTGATTTTGCTTCCAGCATTTCATATGTTTGCACTTTGCACACACTGCTCAGTCTAAGCTGGGCATTTGGACTATGCTATATATACTATATATAAACGAGATTGGTTTTCTATTATATGAGTACTTACTGCCCGTTCCAGTGGCGCGGCGCACGACGCTGTGCGTAAAGTTGCCGAGAGCTGCCACCGTCACAATGGAGTCCTTTTTGCCAGTGCTGAGCTGCAGGCGAGGATTAGGACAGATGCAATTCAATTGGTCAGCTCTGGATAAATCGCTAAATCGAAAGCTGACTGGCGTACTCACCTTCTCGTAGTCGGACTCGTTTTTGGTCTGCAGCGGATTCAACAGACCCTGGTTGCACATCATGTTGTCGCCGCAGGTGGCGCTGCCCGT
The DNA here is from genome assembly GCA_035045845.1 of Drosophila buzzatii. Lineage (NCBI taxonomy): Eukaryota > Metazoa > Arthropoda > Insecta > Diptera > Drosophilidae > Drosophila > Drosophila buzzatii. The sequence goes on along the minus strand of JAWNOS010000244.1, from coordinate 12,802,492 downwards.
GCTGCCGTCGCCGTTCTGATTCTGCAGCGTGACAGCACCGCAGCTGCAGCGACGCATACGGCTACGCCGCAGCTTAATGCAGAACAGCAAACTGCCATCCTTTTCATTGGCATCCAGCGGGGGCAAGGGCGCATTGCCACCATTGCCGGCTCCTCCTCCTGTCACTGACGACGGGTTGGGCAATGTACTCGGCGAGCAGCCCATGGCGCTGTCCTGTTTCCTGTGCTGCTCCTGCTCCTGCTGCTGCTGCTCCTGCTGCTGCCCTTGTTGTTATAGCTATGCTAATTTGTTGTCGGTTTCGGTTTGGTTTTGGTCGCTGCTTGATTTGCTTCTTGAGTTTCAATGTAGCTGCCAAGTAATGAATGTTGCTGTTGCTGCTGCTGCTGCTGGTGCTTAAGCTGTGGCTTTTAGTGCTGACTCTGGAATTTGTGCTTCTATTTGCCTGCTGCTGCTGTTGCTGTTGCTCTTGTTCTTGTGGTTGTCTGCTTGTTGTGGGTAACATAATTGAAACATTTTTTGGGTGTGCGCGTCAAGCGGCGATCCATTGATTGGCTGATTGGCCGTCTCTTCGCTTACATTTCAAGCAGCTAGCTAGAAGTGCCATAAAGATAAAGAAAATAGACAATATTAGAGGGAAACAAAAACACTCAGAGCGTGAGAAAGAAAGAGAGACTATAATTTGTATATATAATATACATATATAGAAATAGAGCAGAGTCTCTCAAGTTTTTATACCCTGAACCCATTGAAAATGGGAATTTAGGGTATAATGGTCTTATGAAAACGTATGTAACAGGCAGAAGGAGACGTTGCAGACACCACAAAGTATATAATTTCTTGATCAGCGCAAACAGCACTTGAGCGTAACTTCTACATCGTTTGAGCTAGAATTTATATATTTAGATAGATATTATGAATACGCAGAGTTTGCCAAGCCACGGCAGCAACTGCGCGGTTAGCAGAGCTCATAAGAAGAGTATTCTTTTTTTTGCAGGGCTCAGGGTATCTCGTAGTCAAGCAGTTTCGACTATCTTCTTCCTTCTTACTCGTTTTTTTTTTCAATTTTTGGCACTCAATTGTGAGTGCCCCGCCGAGTTGTTTGGGCTTATTTGCTATACATTTCGCCACTGCTGTTTTAAAATAGTAAATGGTTGACCTCCATATTTGCTGGCCAAGTGGTTTTTGCTCTGCTCAGCAGCTTATCTGTCTGCACTGAAGCAGCTAAATAGTTGGCTAATTCTGCAATCATCAGCTGGCACTGGCACACAATTGACTCGCTTGGAGTTTAGACCCTAAAAACCAGTTTAATGTCAGCGCGAGTGGCGAACAACAATTAAGATTAGCTACATGATCATCATCATAAATCATCGTCAATTGACTAAATCAATTCATCAATGAATCTTTTTTCTCATATATATATATATGTGTGTATATATATGGCTTAATAAGCACAGCTATAATTCTGAAATTTAAGTATTGCTTTCTTGCTGCGCTGATTATCTTGGATTGTTCCAGTTATTCTGGTTTGCTTTAAATTACTTTTTAATAAAATATGTTTTTGTTTCTGTTTAGCGGAGCTAAAACAACTGCAAGCTGTAAAACAATTTGATGTTCTTTTACTTCATATTAAATTTCACATTTAATCTCTGCCTAATAAGGAGATTTTATAGCTTTGACTGAAATTGATACAAAATAAGTATTATTACAATCTCTCTTAAATGTCTTTCCATATGACTCTAAATAGCTGGCTCTCTGCAAAGAGTTGAGCATATTCCTTCACTAAGGTAATTAAATATTAGGAAGACCCAAAGTCGAGGCAACAGAAAGAGAGAAAAAAGAAGCAGATACTAGAGCGAGTGGAAGAGCAGGGAATTTGCTATCTTATTTTAATCAAAGTACTTTGTAAATATTTGTTAAAATTATGTTAATTACATGAAACTGCCAAAGCATTTCAGTGAATGAGAAACCCAGTTAACTAGCATAAAAATAAGTAAATTGCGAGAAAAAACAAGCAAGAAGCCTACAGTCGAGGCGGCTCGACTACGAGATACCCTTGGGAATGCATTAGGCTGACCTTTGGACCCTTATAACTCCACTTCGAGATGGAGGATCTTTACGAAACCTTGGGCATATATTAATAGCATTCAAAAGAGTATATTTCCAACATCTAGTATTTGATTCGAATTTTCGATGAGTAAGTAACATACGAGTATTCATATTAAGTTTCAGTTCTCTAGCTTTTGTAGTTTCCGAAATCTCGACGTTCATACGGACGGATGGAAGGACAGACAGAAATATATTAACTTATTTTTTGTGCTGATCAAGAATATATATACGCTGCTGAGTCTGCGACGTTACATACATTTTCATTAACCATTAACCATAAAACCATTATACCCCAAATTCCCATTTTCAATGGGTTCAAGGTATAAAAAAAACTAATTAACAATTTATGTTGAAGAGAGAGTCAAAGTTCAAAAGCCATTTTAATCTTAATAAATAATAAATTGTCCAAGTGTGGAAAGATTACACAATTTGAGATGGGGCTAAAAAATATGGTTAAATGTGCGAAATGTGTTTTATATAAATGAATTAATTAAAAATTAAATTAAATTAAATTAAATGACAACCATATTATTTATATACATAAGTAATTAAAATAAAAAAATTATTTATTAATCAGTGGACAAAATAAAATATTCATTATTTTAATTATTTATATACTCATTTATAAAAATATCTTTTAAAATAAAAATCAGTAAAAAATAAATAAATGCAATTAAAAAAGAAATAATATAAATAATAATAATAATAATAAATAAATAATAATAACTAAATAAAAACAAAAGAACTAAAATAAATTATTAAAAAATGAAAATAATGTTTTGAAAATATAAATTGAGAGATTAATAAATCTTTCGGCTATCTATAATAAAGTTTCAGTTTTTGAGTTGAACAATGGAATAAACTGTGGTTAGACTTATTGATTGAATTGGGTAGGATTGAAGCCGATTGCCAGCGACACTACAATTAGAAATAAAAACTCTTTCTTACTTCAATCAGTTTGAGCAACAAAAGTTTATTTAAATAAATTTGCCCAAAGTATTGATAACTTATCATATTTTTCACACAAACAAAAATAAATCAAAACAGAATCAAAGTGAAAGAAATTTAATCAAATCAAATAATAAATTTAATGATTAGCAAAACATTCGAAATACAAAATATTCTTAGATAAATTGAATTAACAAAGGGTAATGCTCTCTCTACGTCTCAATTCATTAGCTAGAAAATCTAGGCCTAGTTCAAGCCCAATTTGCACAATTTAGTTGGTTCACAGGAAATTACGCACAGTGAAATAGATTATGTGTGTGACAGCAGCTACATAAATAAACATATCTAATCGATAATATCAATATAGTATCTGATAGCTGCATTGTTATTAGATTAATGAGCCACTTGCTTACGTTCCCCATGTCGATTTAGCTGAAAACATTACTAGTTGGCCAACTTGAACAGCAGCTGAATGAGTTGAGCGATCGACTTTCAATGTCTTCACATTTTCCATTTAGTATTTCAATTCGTGTATTTTTGGCCCAATTTTGTTTTTTCTGATGAGCTACAACTGTTTTTATCTACGTAGATGAAGTACAAGCGCTCGCTATTAACGCTACTCTTAACAAGTTAGAACCCAGAACGCAGGTACAAGGTTCATTTAAATTTTGATTTTGATAGACAAACGAGTTCATGAACTGAGACGAGTATATTGGTTTCTGAGCAACGTTTGTTCAGAATGGCAAGAAACAAATATAATGCATTTACTAAAGTTTACCTAAGAGTAAGAATATTCAATAAAGCTCTTGTAATATACCAAAATGGGGATTCCTTTTGAAAATGAGCTTTGTGTGTATTTGCAGTTTGGGAATTTATTGTCCAATTTTAGCTTGAGAAATCTGTTTTAGTTTTTGTCGAACAGCAGCAAATTTGCCTAATGTAAATAATCAGCTATTGTATTCAACTGTATTTAGATTATGATGTTTATTCTGTGTTGATTTAGAGTGCCCATGTGGAAGGTATTAATCACGTTTTAGAAAATCCATTACACTTAAACGCAAAATTTTCCCAAGCCCATCAAATCAAAATAAACACGATCAGCAACAATAAATGAAGCAATGCAGTCATAATTAGAGTAAGTAAAGAAATCGGAACTATAAATAGTATATATAAAAGTTCTTGAATGAAAAACTTGTATATATAAGAATTTAAAATATATATTAACAAAATCTTGTTAATGAAAATAGTAAAAATTAGTTTAGAAATTATGTAAATATTTTAATTCAGTTAAAAATCTCTTAGCCTATATATACTATAAGAGTAAGTTAAGAGTGCTTGAATGAGAAAATGATATATATAAGAATTTAGAATATATATATAAACAAAATCATGAAATTCAATTTATAAATTATATAAAACATTTGAATTCAGCTAAAGAGCTCTTTGGCAAAGCCAAGTTAGTATAAGCTCATGCACCCTTTTAGGGTATTCATTGTGCTGTCTACCTTATTCTCTCGCTATTTATGACATATATTTAGGAAAACAAGTCAATTGAACTGACGATATAAGATCCGTACGTTTACTCCCATGCGCTATAAAATCGATCACCTCAGTGTATCGAACGGTAGACAGGCTTTATTGTTATTGCCCGAGTATTGATACTGATAAGTATGTATAGTAAGTGGCTAGAGTTTCATTGACGGGCGTCGTAACATTGCTATGGCCAGCAAGACAATTAAAAAATTGCAAAAGTTGTCAACGGTTATAAATTCATAAAAGCCCAATATTGGCAATGATTATTGAAGTCAAGGCAAGGAGCGTATTGGGAAAATACCGTGCGCCTTCACGGTACGTGATCAACCTGCACAAGCATTAATATGTAATGCAACCAGAAGTCGCCACAAAATAATATTGGAGGCTAATGCAGGCCCCAATAAACTACAAAATGCTCGCCCAAGGGTCACAGCTCGGCTTACCATTCAAACTGAAGTTTGAAGTTTGACACAGATCCCGAAAGGAAAAAAGTTTACACTAACCGGGGGGGCGGGAGGACGGCAGGACGGAAGGACGGGCGTACGGCAGGACAGTGAAATTTGAGAGGCGAGTGGAAAAATGCGGCGATGACCCTTTTGGAGACACGTAGTGCGTGTGCGAGCATGAATGCGAATGGAACTGGCGACTGAGGGACTCGAGTGGACAGCTTTAGTTGATGCCAACTTGTTCGTTGTTTATGGTTTTGTTTAATGGCTTTGTGGCTCTGGCTCTGGCTCTGGCTCTGGCTCTGGCTGTGACGTCGCTTGTGCTGGAGCTGCTTTATCATTGGCGACACCGAAATAGAAATGGCATATGCCTCATCGACATCGACAGCGGCGAAACCAATTTTAAATATTTAGATAAAACTTGAACGAAAGCGAAAGAACCAAATCAACTGATATGGGCCAAAAACACTTTAGATTAGCGCGCGGCCCCAATGTCGACCTATTTCAAATTTTTTCGAAATATTCGCACAGTGCCTCGTGTTGGTGTTCGCACTGAAGTTTTTGGAAACGTGTCGGCCTCGAGGAAATTCTCAACGGGTAAGGCAACGAGTGGGCGTGGTTTATGCTTTTGTATCTTTGAGTGGAAATGTGAGATGTTGTTGCTGTGGCTGCTGCTGTTGCTCTATATCCTGCACTTGATTGGAAGCAGGCAATGCACGACATTGATTGACTCGCCAAAGGGATATAAACAGTCTATCTGTGCCATTTAAGGCCACTTGTTGACGTCGCCAGGCCACACTCCCTCTGTCTCTGTCGCTGTCTCTGTCTCACACTCTTGCCATTTCTCGCCCTGTCTGTTTGTGTTTGCCAGCTCGGATTGTTGGCTAAAAACAAAGGCGTCACAACAAGACATAAACTAGACAGCCAGCATCAACAGCAGCAGCAGCAGCAGCAGCCTCAGTCTCAGGCACGTCGAGACAATGGCCAGTCAATTCCAATGCTACTAGATCGAGCAGCGGTATATATATATATATGTATTGTAGATATATATGCACATAATATATACTCTCTCCCATGTAGCTGCTCTTGTCCCTGTCTATTTGTTGCTTTAAACAAATTATTTTTAGCACGAGCAAAACTATTAAAAGAAAATTAATGATTTTTGCTTTGCGCTTTCTAGCTGCATGTGTGTGTGTGTTTGAGTGTGTGTGTGTGTGTGTGTGTGTGCACCTTCAAGTGGCAACAAGGACATGCGCCTGCCGCTATGCAACTTAAAACTAATCACATCAGACCTCAGCAGCAGCAACAAATTCTATTAAAGCCAAAGCTTCTGCTGCAGCCTCTGGCTCTGCCTCAGCTTCTAACATCGCCTCTGGCCCAACAGTGGGCGTGGCTGTGTGGGCTGACATTGCTGCTGCAATGCCAAGCGGTAGCATCTTGACAGTCACGATGCCACCAAGGTGGCCATACGGAATGCTTTGCACGCTATTAGTATGCAGGTGGTAGTTGGTATTTGTATAATAGCATCATCAGGTGTGAGTGTGTTTCAGTGTGTGTGTGTGTGTGCGTGTGTGTGTGTGTGTGTACATCATGTATGGCGAGCCGCAGCCAGGCATTGCCATGTAGAGCAACAGGGGGCCATATCCATAGCCATATTCGAGCCAACTTGGCAGCCAAGCGGCAAAGCGCTGACAAAGAAACAGCAAATAGCAAAAAAAAAAATAAAAATAGGAGAAAAAAAAATCAAAATCGAAATCGAAATCAAAACGCAGCCGCACAATTTTGTATCTAATAGTTTTTGCAAACTGATGTTTTGCAGCTGCTTTTGCTGCTGCTGCTGTTGCAGTCGTATTGTTTGCTAACACATGTATCGATCTATAGATAGTTGACTACACAGACGCACGTGTGTGGCATGTGTGTGTGTGTGTGCATTTCAAAAGTATCTGTATGCGCACACATTGTAGCAAATAATTTTAATCGCGCGATTTATATGCTCTCACCGAAATAGATAATTTCAGTTTTAAGGTTTAGCTATGGCTACGGTTACGGCAACGGCAACGGCAACGGCAACGGCTATGTATATTTTGATTTATTAATTACGGCTTTGGTAACGAGCTAAAAATACATATGAATATATATATATGCATATAGTATATATGCCTGTAAACCAGCTTGATTCTGAAGTTCAATGCATGTGCTTCATATTAATTAATAAAAATGCAAAAAATTAAATTATCAATATTTATATCTTCTGTGAAAAGTGCATTAAAATACATGATAATGAGCGTTTCATTTGATGCTTATCATTATTATTGAGCCCGGCCAATAAGAAGGAATTCCAATAAGCCGGCCAGGCTAATCAACTTATTTTTCGGTAATAAATGAATTGTTTTTTGTTCAATAAATTTAAATTTAGTATGAATAGAAAGTGAATCATATTTGAATTTATTTTGCTTTGCTTTTTATGCTTTGGACTGTTGAAGCGCGATAAAATATTTGATTAATCAATCTTTGCTTTATAAACAAAAGCATGTGTGTTTAGTTTAAATACTTTGCTTTTGTTGTTGTTGTTGTTGTTTATGTAGACTCTAATCGGATTACATAATTTAGTTTCACCTCTCAGAACATTATCTCTCCCTCTCCCTCTCCCTCTCTCTCTCTTTAATGACAACTAGGGTTAAATGTTAATTTTACATCGTTTGAAGCTCTGATATCAGCGGCGTCTGCATAAAGACTTCACCTGATGTGTGACAGGCAATAAAGCGGAATTTGTGCTATAAAAAATAAAGAACATCATATGATTCCGTAGAACTGAAGTTGAGTATGAAAGAGCAAAACTAATAATAATAAACACAATGCCTGATTGCCTGTATATAATATGCCTATAGGTGTATCAAATTTGATTTAATTGTAGCGTAAAACACTTGATTCGCCTGTTCAAAGTCTGCCAAGTTGATCTGCAGATGCGTGTAATTACAATTAGTAAATGAATTTTAATTAATTTCGATATTTTTAGGTAATTGCTGCTGCGTGGGCCGTGCGGCCAGAGTGTACGACCTTCGCTGCCCATCGAGAATATCATTCATCCATCCATTCATTCATTCATTCATTCATTCATTCATTCGTTCTTCGCTCGTGCGTCACAGCAAACATATTTACATCGCCCTTGGGCTGAGACAAATGGCAGAGCCCGAAAAAACAAAAACAAAAACTAATCGCTGACAAGCGCAATGCTGCTCCATTTGATAATGGCTGTAAGTAGATATATATAGATATATGTATGTTTATATATGACTGTTCCTATATTGGCTATGTTGCTGAAAGAGTTTGCGAGAGCGAGCGGGACAGAGAGTGTCAGAAATTTGCATTTCAACTAAACCGATCTAAACTGCTAGATAAAGGCGAAAAAAGTGTCGTCCATTACGCGCAAACATCTCGAAAGTGGCTTACAATACGAGCGCACAATAAATCGCGAGTCGTGAATGCCCTGCACTTAGCCCAGGCTATGTGCATGCCTATAATAATAAAGCTGACTTCCCCTATAGTATATATGTAGATATATACATATGTATATATGCTGTATATAGCAGAGACAAGTATAGGTACTATGCCTATTACTATATCTAGCTCTGCTCAATGGGCGGCCTGCTTAGCATGCACGCGGCAACGACAATGATCATCGTCATGATGATCATGACGATCATGATGATGATGAGGGGTCGCTTGCATAACTCTGATTACAAAATGCCCGTTCGCAATATGCAGCGCCCACTGTAACTGCTTGAAAGGCGAAATCAGTATGCGATGGCACGGCTCAGTTTTATTTGCTGTAAACAATAACTACGCCACGCCAATTTCAATTTTAATAAACAGTTAAAATTGAGAATTAATTAAGAAAAAACTCTTTAAAAAAGTAGCAAATAAATAACAAACAAATAAAATAAAATGAATAAATATATAGCGGGAGCCGTTAGGTGCCTGGCGCTGATTGCGGACTCCGCGTATCGCTTAGATAGTAAAAGTCAAACGAGCTGAAGGCAAAATACAAACCAAAAATAATAAAAACAAAAACTAAAGTAAAATATAGCCATTAGATAATCATTGAAATGGATCAGTACAACGATATTTGTATATTGAGTTACGTTCAAGAATAAATTTGTATAAAATACAAAAACTCAAACGAAACGAAACGAAACGCAACGCAAATTGCAAGTTGATTGCGGCTTGTTTATAAGTACAGAGTCGATATTTTTGCATTGTTTATGACAAGTATGGCTATGGCTATATAGGTCTATAGATATAGACGGGTGAGTACGCGTGTGTGTGTGTGTGTGTGTGTGTGTGTGTATACCTATAGCTATGGGTGCAAATAGCTAACTGGCTGAGAGACATGAGACAGCTTTAAGCGTCTTTTAATGGGCTGCTGTTGCTGCTGCTGTTGCTGCGTCTCAGACAGAGATGGAGCCCAAGCCGTTGCGGCAGTTGACAGTTAAATATATATACTTCTATATATACCTACACATATACATATTTATATATATGTTTTATACATATGTATATAATGTTGGAAATGTGCGCGACGCCCGTCGCATGAAAATTGTCTACACCCACCGAATATGCTTTTGATTTTAATTTTAATGTTTATTTCGTTTTCGTTGTCATTTAAAAAATTTTTTTTTTAATATTTTGCATGTTTCTTCTCGCTCTTTAATATTTTTTTGGAGGGCATTTTTCGTATATTGTGCGACAATGAGACAGCGACAAATTCAAGGCAAGTTGTGTGTACTAGTTATATATACACACACACACATCGTCTGTGTGTATGTGTGTGTAAATGCCACAGCATATTTATGAAGATACAAAATAAAAACAATAAACTAAAGTATAGTATGTACATATACAATAATACATTATCTGTTGACGTACCAAAAAATTAGTCGTTAAAGTTGTTGCTGTTTGCTGCCTGCGGCTCGGCATATACATATATTTTTATTATTTTTCTTTCTTTTTTTTATTATTTTAATATTTATATCAGACTCTAGATATAAATTAAACAAATACACATGAACAATGGGCACTCTCACACGCACGGAGAATACGACACACATGCATGCATGCGTATGTGTGTAGATACAGATTTACGTATGCATGTGTGTGTATGGGTGTGCGTGTGTTCGTGTATGTATGCATAGCTACTCGAATACTTCTTCGCGGAATATCGTCACAACAATAACAAAACATTTTGCTGCTGCTGCTGCTGCTGCTGCCTCTTTCTTCACAAATTAGAATTTATTTTAATACACGGAGGTCACGTTCATAGCACGGAGGCAGCGGCGCCAACAGCGCTGCTTGTTGTTTTTGTTTTTGTTTCTATTGTTGTTGTTATTGTTGTTGACGCACAAGATATTGAAATTGTGAGTGTGTGTGTGTGTGTTTGTGCACAAAGCTGCATAACTAAATTAAATGCATTAAGTATAATAACAGCATCAGACAAAGTAACAAACAATAACAACAACAACAAGAATAACAATAACAACACAAATAAGAGCTGCAGCAGCTACTAAAGTGTAAGCACAACTTGCGCTGTGACGTCACAATTGCGCCCAACGATAACACAAACTATGTATGTATGCACATACATATCTGTATCTGCGATATACAATTGGCTCACATTATGGTTGCCTAATATAAAAACGCACGCACTTACACACATACACAGACTTTAAAATACACACACATAATAAATGCATACTCGTATTTTTGGTTACAGCTGCGTTAGTTTTCTTTTTGATTCTCTTTTCGCATTTGAATGGAAAGAATATTTATTCTTGCGCTGCGACGACAGCTACCGGCGAGTTGTGACTGCGAGTTGGAGATCTCGATCCACATCCACACGGACCGACCGACGCTACGCTACGCGACAACCGCGACGACGACGACAGCGACGGCGACGGTGACGGCGACGGCAACGACAACGACGACGACGATTGCCTGTCAAAGCAAAACGTCAAACTGATTTCACTCAGAGCTGCAAAGCGCGGCGCACCGCGTTACGATACGAGAACAACACAAAACAATACGAAAATAATAAAAGAAAAGAAAAACTGAAACAATCTGCGGGAACAAATGCGAGGCGAACGCACAGCACGAGAAGTACGAGTACGAGTGCGAGTGCGAGTAAGAGTAAGAGTATTAGTATAACTGTGAGTACGACCGCGAGCATGAGCATGAGCACGAGTGTCAGTATATCGTATATGAACTTGCCAACGCCAGTAGTCAGCTCCAGCTGAGAGCGAGAGCAGCAAAGAAATCAAAGCAATGCCCAAGAAACACATAGAACAGAGCGGGAGAGCGCACAAAATGTGGGAGAGCCACACAGAGGCTTACATATGTGTGTATAGATGGGAGCGCAAGGTGAACTGTTGTGGCTGGCGCTGAGCGCGTGAGCAATACAGCAAAAGGTGATCGTGCGTGAGAGTCAGATGTGACGTGACATGACCGCGCTCAGCATTAACAGAGAGCACAGCGAGAGCAAAGCTCGGTCAAGCACGTGACACGTGATTTGTCTTTGGGCTGTTAAGAGACGATCGCAGCGACAGTGGCGCAAACGAAACAGAAATTGAAATTGAAATGGAAATGAGTTTCGCTTAAGCCTTGCTGTAGCTGTTGCTGTTGCTCTTGTTGCTTCTGTTGCTTTGGCAGCTTAGCCGCGTTTGCCTTGTTTGTGTGCAGCGCTTAACGAGCTTTTGTTCTTTGGCAACTGTAATTGTGTTCGCTTTCGCTCTGGGCACGAGCGACGACCGGGCAGCAGCTTTAGTAGGTATCAATTAATTAGTTAGCTAGTTATTTAGTCTGGGCCTGCATGCAAACAAATCACGGCACCGCCTCTCATCCGGCTCCGAAGACCCACTTACAGACCCCCAATGCACACACTACTTACGACTATTGTATTTGAATTTATGGCACGCCATGCACTAAAATATGTATTATTATTACCTGCTGCTGCGGCTGTGGCTGCTGTGGCTGCTGTTGCTGAATTTCCACAGAACTATGGCGATTGCAATTTCGTAGCTAATTAAATGATGCACTCACTCACACTGAAACTGTTGCAGTTGCAGCTGTGGCTGTCGCTGCCAGTGTGCGGTTCACTTTGGTTCGTGTCGTTGAATAAATCACGGGAATTCGACGATAAAATAAACAGAAATCAACGCGTGCTCAATTTGAATAGCCAAATGTTTTCCAATTAGATGCCGTTAGCTGCCGTTGCTGGCTGTTTGGCTAATAGCGATTCAGTAACTGAATTCGGGTAGATAGCCACGATATGGGCCAGGCCAGCGCTCGGTCACGAAGTGAGTCAAATATGCACTAGCTACAGAACAATATTCGGTTCTTCTTAATTTTATATGAATTTGATTTTACTTCACTTTATTTTACTTTTTTTTTGTATGTATGTGTGTGTGTTTGTTTGTGTGGTACAACAAAGCGTTGCGTTTCTGTTTCTGTATCTGTATCTATATATCTACAACGGACGCGTCGTTGCGCTGCGCGTTGCGCTGTGCTTCGTGTATCTATCAATTCTGCCAAAACTGAACTAAAACTCTCAAGTGTGCAAAAATCCTACATAAGTGAAGTATCGGCGGCGGCCGTGGCACCCGAACGTGGCTATGTTGAGCAGCTGAAGCTGTAGCTGTAGCTGTAGCTGTAGCTGAGCTAATGTTGGTATTGACGACTGCTGCCACGAATGCCGCCACGAGCGCGCTGCCATAGACACAGATACACCAACACCAATACACAGAAAGATAGAGATACAGACAAACAACAACAAGCAAACATTTGGCTTGTTGCATGCCTGCGAGCTTCACAATGTTGCGATACAAAAAGCTTTCAAGCTTCGCCAGCTAAGGGTTGGTTTGCCAGCAGCGACAGCGCAGAGTGAAACTGCAAGTTAAAATCGAGTTTGTTATTTTCAGCACACACACATACGTATGTGTGTGTGTCTGTGTGTGCTTGCGGTACTTGCGCCAGCTGCCTGCCGTGCATCCGCCATAAGTGTGCTACAGTTTAGATGGGCGCAAGCGCCGCACAAAATGTTGCCAACGAAATGTTGCGAAGCACCTAGTACTAGCAGCAGCAGCAACAAGTTGCTGATAATGCCGATATGTATACAATTAATTATTATTTACTAATAATATTTAAGTAGTAACATTTATCAAAAAATCATAAAATATTTCTTTAGTTTAAGGCAAAAGTAATAATTTAAACTCTGTGAAATAAATTGACAATGAATATATTAGCTAACATAACAAAGTCCCTTTGGATCTTGGTTCATCTTTAAATACCTGACAATTAACATTAATGCGTTAAATCACTGTTAACTAACATTGTGTAACCTGCTTACTAGCTTTTTAGATATGAAAAAAGAAAATAAGAATACTAGAGAATGAACAAAAAAATACATTCTCATATAAGGAATTTATTTTGTATTAAAAATCTGAATATTTGATTAAACAACTGTTCTGCTACCTTTGGTGGCAACCTAATCCAATTTTATATATAAGAGAAAGAACAAATGATCAGATATAATAAATAAATTTAAAGATTATTATTTACAATATTACAATATCCGAGAGATCCATTGAATGACACCTTTAACGATCAAAACTGCAAAACTCTTAGCATAAATCTATTTCAATCAATGTTGCTTAGTGATGTTGCTAAGCAATGTTGCTATAAATGTGTGGTTTGAAACCAAAAATGAAGAGGAACTTCTATGCTGTTGCCATTGACAACTGTTGCGTGTGGCCCGAGAGACGAACGCTTAACGACGACCGTTGGCGAGCTCGGCAGCCCACACACGCACACACTCTCGCACACACACAGCAGACATTGGCGAACTGACGCAGGCACTGGCGGACGAAGCCTGGCAACATAATTACGCGCGCTGCTCGCAGCCGCACTCGCTGTGTACTAAAAAGCCACACAATTGTTGTATTAAACACATTAAATGTGTGTGCGTTGTACACATGTTCGCAACGGTAGCACACCCACACACACACTCGGAGAGAGAGAAAGAGAGCGCGAGGCACAGACACATTTAGACTAATATACATTGCTTTTTAAAGTTTGGCTTGTATTGGTAAATAATAGCCAACTGCTGTGGCACAAAAAGGGCAAACAGCTATTGTACTTTATGTAGGCATCACATCAAGTGTTTAAATGTAGCCTAACACACACACACACACACACACACACACACACACGTGAACAGCTATATGTGTGTGTGTATGTATCCAGAGCCAGGCACATTATATAAAATTTATAAATACTTCTAAGCGCTACCTCCAAAGGTGGCCTGCGTGTGACGCGCTCTCTTTCTCTCTGTCTCTCTTCCTCTCTGTGTATGTGTGTTACTATGGACTGCCGTTAGTCGGCCGACTGGCGACTTTATTGCTGTATTATTGGCCTTTAATTTGACCATCAATATTTTCGCAGGCATCAGCGTGAATTTCCTGCGTTTTCCGTTTGGCTAATTTGTGTTGTTTTCTTTTGAATTTCAATTGTTTTCTTTTCGTTGTTGTTTTGTTTGTTGTTGTTGTTGTTGGCTTTTGTTGCTGGTATTGTTATCATTGCGAGCTCATATTTAACTTGACTTTACAAGCTGTGCAATTAAATTGATTTATAGCAAGCATATTTCGGCTCGAACGAGCAATGGCTGGCTAGAGCATAGGCTAGCAGCTAGTTCTATAAATAAACCATTTAATGGTGACTTCTCCTAATTAATGTTTTCCCTCTCTTTTATAAATAAATCTTGAATAGAGGGCTTCAATGTCAATGTTTTATAAATAAATATAGGTAAATATTGTTCCAGTCATTTAATATACCCATTGATATATTTGCCTTGGATTGCCTTTCAAAGTGCTTTGAGGTAAGGTGGGTGACTAAAAATAGTGGGAGTTAAGAGAGTATGATGATTCTCGAAATCGATTTGTGTATTAGCAATATTAACTTTGAGATTTTATATTGTTTATATATATACATATGTATGTAGATGCTTTGCATAGCTCTAAAAAGTACTTACGAATATTTTTTATACCCTGAGCCCATTGAAAATAGGAAATCATTCGATAATTTTTATATTTCCAAAACGATCGATAAAACACTTTATTCGGCATCAGTTATAAAATTATATCTCGTTAATCTTTAGAGTTAGAGTCTCCAAGTCTTCTGCATATATATAGATACTCATTTATTACAATTTCGATTTTTGACAGATTTTGAATTACGGTCCCCAATTCCCCCCACACTCTTAAATGTAATACTAGAGACATACAGTTTGGTTCGGCATATAGATATGAATATCATATTCATAATCTGAAGAGATGACAACTGAATGACGAAATCAGTGCAGGTGCAGGCCTTGATGGAATTCCCCACAAGAAAACTGCAGGACGTGGCGACATGCCGCCAGCGAGCGTTATGCAGACGCCAAGGGTGTTGGATTCGCTGGCTGAGATGCAGCCCTTGAGCGTTATTCAGGCTTCGGGCGGAATGTAGACTCTGATTACAGGCTTGGAGCCTACTCTCCGCCTGCTCCTTTCTTTCTGTTCGGTTTCTGCAGAAAACGTGCGGAAAGAAAGGAGCAGGCGGAGAGTAGCCTCCAAGCCTGTAATCAGTCTACAATCCGTCCGGAGCCGGCATTACGTTCGAGGGCTGCATGTCAGCCGGCAACCCCAACACCCCTGGCGTCTGCATAACGCTCGAAGGTTGCATATCGTCACGTCCTTCAGTTTTCTTGTGGGGAATCCCATCAAGAACTGCATCTGCACTGATTTCGTCTTTCAGTTGACTTGGCACGTTTTATTTTCGCATCCTTTGGGCGATCTTCACCACAAACGAGCCTCTGATATCAGAGATATCAGCCGTTTTATAAAAATCTGTCAACTGTTTTGTAGCTCTCTATTATGTTGGGCAAATCAATGACCTTTAGCTTGCATCGGTTCACCGTTCAGCCACATCTGTCCGTTTCGCATATTGTGGTTCAGCTGAATGGCTAATATCTTATGGATAGTATCATTTTCCATGGCTCTGCGTACAATTTCTGCCTTGTCCTGAAATCAAATATATAAAGTATACATACATAGCTAAAAGCTATTTCATGTATTTTCAATTATATGTGGTAATTACCTCCGGAAACCGTATCTTCATCCTCGAGCAGTTCTTTCTGATTTTGGTTATTTTTCTCGGACATTTTTAATAATTGGCTTTCACAATTTTCACTGAGAGCAACTGTCAAACTGGCGAAAATTTAGTCACAGCACTAATAGTGTTAGTTAACGTCAGTTATGTATCGATTACAAATGTTAATTTTTTTTTTGCTTTGACGGCTCGATAATCAATGTCTTTTTAGGAATGACATTGCGGAAGTATAAAGTATGTCAAGTCTATTTAGATATGCCTATAGATATGATTATATGTACTGACTCTTCATCTCTAGTTAAAAATATATATATGTCCCTTTATCTTATGTTGGACAAATGAACGACCTTAGCTTGCATCGGTTCACCGTTCAGCCACATCTGTCCGTTTCGCATATTATGGTTCAGCTGAATGGCTAATATCTTATGAATAGTATTATTTTCCATGGCTCTGCGTACAATTTCTGCCTTGTCCTGAAATCAAATATACAAAGTATACATACATAGCTAAAAGCTATTTTATATATTTTCAATTATATGTGATTATTATTACCTCTGGAAACCGTATAATAAACTGACTCTCTAGCTCCTCTTTATCCTCGAGCAGTTCTTTATGATTTTGGTTATTTTTCTCGAGCACTTATTTATAACTGGTTTTCACAATTTTCACTGAGAGCAACTGCCAAATTGGCGAAAATTTAGTCACAGCACTAATAGTGTTAGTTAACGTCAGTTATCTATCGATTACAAATGTTACATTTTTTTTTTCTTTGACGGCTCGATAATCAATGTCTTTTTAGGAATGACATTGCGGAAGTAAAAGTATGTCAAGTCTATTTAGATATGCCTATAGATATGATTATATGTACTGACTCTTCATCTCTAGTTAAAAATATATAGACGTCGCAGACCCCACAAAGTATATGTCGGATCGATATTTTTATTTTATTTCTTTATTAATTTGTACCACCGATAATTACTTTTTATTATTATCATTTTAATAATTCTCGTATCAACCCTGATGTAATGTGTCATCTCTGATATAATGTATCATCTCTAGTAAAGAGAAAGAAAGAGAACCAAAATATTGTTTTACCGTTATTGGTTTCCATCCCTTTCCTTCATGTGTATCTGTCTCACAAAATCATGTGATTCTCTTGAGAGCCCAACAGATCTTTCTGTTCTGCATAGTCTCGGCCGACAATGCAATAGAGTGAGATAACAATAATGTATAGTAAATTGTATTAGTATTGAACGTGGTATGTGTTCACTTTGATTGTGTAAAGAGGAAGAGAGGTGACGCGCATAAAAGGCGCATTGATGTTGAGAACTCAAAAGAAGAAGCTTGCATTATGTCCGACTTAGAAAACGCATGGCACGCGGTGCTGAAGAAACAATATTGGAACGCAATTCAAATACTTACAAAATATAGAAAACTTATGAAAGTAATAAAAAAAAAATCAGAAATATTTGAGTTTAGATATACATAGCTACTCCATTATATTCATAAATGTATAAAACAATTGAGGAATCTTTAAATATTATTCAAGAATATGATATTAAATAATCATTTATTGAGCTATCTGGCATAAAGCAAGAGGTTGGTTATTAAATTTGACTGAAGTCAAAACTGAAGTGAAGAATAGGAGTACGAACATTTAATTGTTGATTCTCTTATTTTAGGTTAGTAACCATGTGTAATTATGTTCTATTATAATAAAAAAAAAACTCTTATTTTAGACGAATCAAATTGTGTTATTGTTCCTAGAGAAACCCACCATATTATATACATACATATGTATGTATGTATATATTTAAAAAAATTAATAATTAATAATTTTGATTTATTTGCTAGCAAAATTGAGCAAAAACGACTTCCTACTATTGCCCTATCGTTCAAGTTTTTAAATAATATTAATAAAAAATCTATACATTAGATTTTATTGCAATGTATACTTTAGACGTTTATAACTCCATTCCTAGATGGATGATCTTTATTAATTTTTCAGAATAGATTAATAACATCCAAATGTGTGTATTTGCCTCATTAAGTCTCTAGTATTTGAATTGCGTTCCAATATTGTTTCTTCAGCACCGCGTGCCATGCGTTTTCTAAGTCGGACATAATGCAAGCTTCTTCTTTTGAGTTCTCAACATCAATGCGCCTTTTATGCGCGTCACCTCTCTTCCTCTTTACACAATCAAAGTGAACACATACCACGTTCAATACTAATACAATTTACTATACATTATTGTTATCTCACTTTATTGCATTGTCGGCCGAGATTATGCAGAACAGAAAGATCTGTTGGGCTCTCAAGAGAATCACATGATTTTGTGAGACAGATACACATGAAGGAAAAGGATGGAAACCAATAACGGTAAAACAATATTTTGGTTCTCTTTCTTTCTCTTTACTAGAGATGATACATTATATCAGAGATGATACATTACATCAGGGTTGATACGAGAATTATTAAAATGATAATAATAAAAAGTAATTATCGGTGGTACAAATTAATAAAGAAATAAAATAAAAATATCGATCCGACATATACTTTGTGGGGTCTGCGACGTCTATATATTTTTAACTAGAGATGAAGAGTCAGTACATATAATCATATCTATAGGCATATCTAAAAAGACTTGACATACTTTATACTTCCGCAATGTCATTCCTAAAAAGACCTTGATTATCGAGCCGTCAAAGCAAAAAAAAAATTAACATTTGTAATCGATACATAACTGACGTTAACTAACACTATTAGTGCTGTGACTAAATTTTCGCCAGTTTGACAGTTGCTCTCAGTGAAAATTGTGAAAGCCAATTATTAAAAATGTCCAAGAAAAATAACCAAAATCAGAAAGAACTGCTCGAGGATGAAGATACGGTTTCCGGAGGTAATTACCACATATAATT
Source organism: Drosophila buzzatii (assembly GCA_035045845.1). Lineage (NCBI taxonomy): Eukaryota > Metazoa > Arthropoda > Insecta > Diptera > Drosophilidae > Drosophila > Drosophila buzzatii. The sequence goes on along the minus strand of JAWNOS010000244.1, from coordinate 12,783,344 downwards.
GAAAATATATAAAACAGCTTTTAGCTATGTATGTATACTTTGTATATTTGATTTCAGGACAAGGCAGAAATTGTACGCAGAGCCATGGAAAATGATACTATCCATAAGATATTAGCCATTCAGCTGAACCATAATATGCGAAACGGACAGATGTGGCTGAACGGTGAACCGATGCAAGCTAAAGGTCATTGATTTGCCCAACATAATAGAGAGCTACAAAACAGTTGACAGATTTTTATAAAACGGCTGATATCTCTGATATCAGAGGCTCGTTTGTGGTGAAGATCGCCCAAAGGATGCGAAAATAAAACGTGCCAAGTCAACTGAAAGACGAAATCAGTGCAGATGCAGTTCTTGATGGGATTCCCCACAAGAAAACTGAAGGACGTGACGATATGCAACCTTCGAGCGTTATGCAGACGCCAGGGGTGTTGGGGTTGCCGGCTGACATGCAGCCCTCGAACGTAATGCCGGCTCCGGACGGATTGTAGACTGATTACAGGCTTGGAGGCTACTCTCCGCCTGCTCCTTTCTTTCCGCACGTTTTCTGCAGAAACCGAACAGAAAGAAAGGAGCAGGCGGAGAGTAGGCTCCAAGCCTGTAATCAGAGTCTACATTCCGCCCGAAGCCTGAATAACGCTCAAGGGCTGCATCTCAGCCAGCGAATCCAACACCCTTGGCGTCTGCATAACGCTCGCTGGCGGCATGTCGCCACGTCCTGCAGTTTTCTTGTGGGGAATTCCATCAAGGCCTGCACCTGCACTGATTTCGTCATTCAGTTGTCATCTCTTCAGATTATGAATATGATATTCATATCTATATGCCGAACCAAACTGTATGTCTCTAGTATTACATTTAAGAGTGTGGGGGGAATTGGGGACCGTAATTCAAAATCTGTCAAAAATCGAAATTGTAATAAATGAGTATCTATATATATGCAGAAGACTTGGACACTCTAACTCTAAAGATTAACGAGATATAATTTTATAACTGATGCCGAATAAATTGTTTTATCGATCGTTTTGGAAATATAAAAATTATCGAATGATTTCCTATTTTCAATGGGCTCAGGGTATACAAAATATTCGTAAGTACTTTTTAGAGCTATGCAAATCATCTACATACATATATATATATAAACAATATAAAATCTCAAAGTTAATATTGCTAATACACAAATCGATTTCGAGAATCATCATACTCTCTTAACTCCCACTGTTTACAGTCACCCACCTTACCTCAAAGCACTTTGAAAGGCAATCCAAGGCAAATATATCAATGGGTATATTAAATGACTGCAACAATGCTCTTTAATAAAGCCAATAATCTATAATTGTATATTTTATTTTATTTTATCTATTTTTTTATTTTATAGATTTCATTTTAAGCGCATGCTTAAATTTACCTTAACTAAGGAGATGGCTTAATGCCTTTATTTTCTATTATATTCTACTTAATTTATATAAAATGTATATTTTAATCTCATATATAGAATAGTCTGATTTGTAGCGAAATACAAATTTAAAAATATCTTTTAAATATATATGTAAATAAATAAAAAAAGATAAATATATTTAAAATAACAATTTAATTGAATTGAAAAAATAATATATTACATATACCATATTTCATTTTATTTTATTTATTTTTTTTTTCAATTTTTTGCAGTTTATTGTCTTGAATTTTAGGTCCTCAACTAATGAAGGGGACTGTAAGCCAGCATATTATATAAAGCTCAAGTCTAGACAAATTTAAGCTGCCATATTTGAATGGCATGAATAATAAAAGTTTTACAAAAAATAACAATGAATTTCTTTTCTATGCTAATGCATTTCTAGGCTCTTTATATTAGGCCGACCTGTGTTCATTTCAGCCAACGCCTGTTGCTTCGATGCGAGCTCGTAGTCTATTAGCTGGAGCTAATTAGTCCACAATTATTCGAACTAAATCACTTCAAATCTCATTATTCATTTCACTTTCACACAAATCTCTCGCTCAATTTTCCATTGCATACTTTTAGGCGAGCTCAAAACTCTGCTATGCAAATGCCATATTAATTAGCCGCACAATAATACTTGGCCAAGTGTTGCACTTGGCAGCTGCAAGTGCAATTATGTGAGTGCAGCAGCAGCAGCAGCAGCAGGAGGCAATGAATTGCCACACTCAAGGTGCATAATTCAGGCCGCCTTGAGGCATGGGCCATGAGGAGGCCCATAAAATGGCTCTTTGCTGGCCAACGCGGCGCGGCTGGAGGCAAAACTTGAGCTGTTTATGGCCGGGGTCTTGAGCGCACTTACCACTTGCCACTTACGTGGTCCCTTCGAGGGGCAATAACAAAAGGCGCCGCAAAATGTTGCGCTGCGCCTGCTCATTATGCGTGCGGGGCGGGGGTTAACAGAGCAGCATCCCTCAAGTTTACCTTAATGTAGTTAGCACTTGATTTCGCTCAGCCACACACACACACACACACACACCTCGCCTCACCTGTTGTTGGCCATGCCCCTGCTGAGCGCAGCGTTAGTCGGCAATTTCACGCATCCATTGTTTTCAACAACATTTGTTTTTCATCACTTTTGCGGTCCAGGACGAAAGGTCCCGGGCATTATAATCTACGGCCACTTCTGCGTGTTTACGGCTTGCCAGCCAAAAAGGGCGCCCAAAAGGCAAATATTTTCGCGCAACATAACAAAAGAAAAACATTGTGCAACATCTGAGCTAAGAGCGTGCAACAGTGCCAAAGTTTTCTTCCTCTTCGTATTATTATTTTTTTAAAGCTGTTTGCTCAGCCACTTAGCGAGGGCCATAGAGGAGGCACTCTGCCCTCTCTCCCTCCCTGACGTCATCCCGTTGTGATCTGTTAATTAACAGCAATCAGCCCCTGTTTTATTATGTAGAGAGTAGAGAAATCGAATTGAGCTAAAATTAAATAGATTTATTATTCAATAAATTGAACGCTTACGCTTACAACATATATTTGTAGCTAATTTAGTTTAGTTCAGTTTAGTGTTGGCTTTGGAGTAGTGGTTGCTGGTGGTAAGCGGGAGGGGGAGGGGGAGGGGGAGGGGCAGGGACAAGTGCTTCTTCTTATATAGAGAGAGTGCCAATGCGCAAACAGTTTTTATTTTTTCTTACTTGATGTCATAGTAGAATTACTTTATATATGTATGTATAATTATATATGTGTGTGTGTGTGTATGTTTTAGGCTCATAATTGTTTTTATGTCTATATACTATGCTTTATGGTCAAAATGCAAACGTGTGTGTGTGTGTGTGTGAATGTTCACTTAGAATTATATAAAGATAAGGTATACATTTATATATGTATATATAGAGGGATATATATTATTTACTACTACATAGCAATTGTTGATATGTACACAAGCTTTTTGCAGCCTAACACAATTTGAAATATTAAAAAAAAATTAAAGAGCAAAATTAAATATAAATTTTTTTTTGCTGGGCTAAACTCTGGCAACCCTAAACAATGAATTAAAAGTATTATTAAGTTTTCATCTGCGCTTATTTTGTTGTTGTTGTAGCTGCTTATAACTAGGGCCTATAAATAAATACAATGCTTGTCTTTTATGCAAAGTGTGTGTGTGTGTGTGTGGAAAATGAACATGTACTAATCGATATATCGTATATATGCATATATATATAATTATATATATTTATGTGTGTTTGTGTGTATTTGTGGCTTCATAATGGGCGCGTGGTTGCAACTGCTATGTGGCTGCACTTTTGTCTTAGCCAGGCTAACGAGTTCACACACACACACACACAACATTCACTTTCGCTCGCCCTCTCTCTCTCTCCCTCTCTCTCTGTGTGTGTGTGTGTTTGTCTGTTTTTTATTTTTCTGAAAAATATGACTTTGGTATTCCTATTTCTTTCGTTTTTTTTCTCTTTTCTTCTCTCCTTGCCTTGACCACTCGCACTCTACGAATTTACTACAGCATCTTTTAACAGCGAGCCCACAGCCACGCCCACACCCACACCCACACCCACACCTAAACCTACGCCCACGCCCCCACCCAGGCCGCCATTGAGAATGTCTTCAGTTGGCTGCGCCTCTTCCTCGTCGTTTGCCTCATTCTGGCCAACTTGCTGGCCGCTCTCGTGGGCCACCTCAGGCGCTGGCTCCTCGCTGGCGCCGCCTCCTTCTATGACTGCAGCGGGCGCCGCAATTGCAGCAATCTTGTTGTCTGTATTGGGGTTGCTGTTGACGTCGCTGTTGGCGTCGGCGACGTCGTCATCATCATCGTCGTCAGCGTCGCCGTCGTCGTCGTCGTTGTGACGCTCGAGTCCGCCCGCATTGGCCACCAGCACGCCCGAGTACTTAATGCCATTCAGCGCCAGATTGACAATCAACTGCTGCTCGCCATTTGCGCCGGTGCCTGTGCAGAGTAGCGGATGAATGATTAGATTGGGAACGAATGCTCCTAATTGGATTGCTTACCATTGCGTGCCACTTGAAACTGCATGCCCGACAGCAGGCTGAGTGTCTCGAGAGGATTTAGCTTGACGTCACCGCCGATTCCGTTCCCGCCGCCGCCGCCGCCGATGCCTTTGTTGCTGCTGCTGCTGTTGCTGCCGCCTGTGCCGGCTGTGCAGCTGTCGTGTTGCGTGTCCTTGGAACTGGACTGTGCCTTGCCAGTTGCGCTCTTCTTCTTCGTGGAGACCGGCGAGCTGTGGCGATGACCGCCCGACGCTGATGCAGTAGTGGAAGTGCTGGGTGAGTTCTCAATGGCCGAATCATCTGACTTGTCCAGATGATTCTGATGATGATGATGATGGTGGTGATGATGGTCGAGATGCTCATGATGACCGTTCAGCTGCTGCGGCTCGCTGTCATCGTGCAAGGACGAGGAATTGCCGGTGGTATTGTGCTCAGCATTGCCATAGTCATCCTCTGGCTCGCCATCGGACGCGGCGTCCTGTTGCTGCAGCTGCAACTGTTGCTGCTGCTGCTGATGCAGATGATGATGGCTATTGCTGTTCGCCTGGTGATGGAAGCCGGCGGCAGCTGCCACAGCGGCCATATTGTGTGGATTCAAATAGAAGTTAGCGGGAAAACCGGGTGGCATCAGGCCGCTGCCCACACGTTTCGCTGGTGGTGGCTGGTGCGGTGCCTCATCCTGATCCGCTGGCTCCGGCGTTGGATCGCGTTCACGTTCACGTTTTATGTGATTCAAATTCAGAGTTGGCGGCGAATCGGATAGGTTCAAAGCTTCGCTAAAGGTGGGCGAAATATATAACGAAAAAGTGCCGGTTAGTGTCTGAGCTAAGTGCAAATGGTCTGTGTCTCGGCTAAGAGACTTTGTATGCTCGTATAACACTTACCGCTGCTGTGGTGAGGTGTGCGCCGAACCGTTCGGACTGCTATTGTGATACATGTGCCAAAGCGCCACCTGTGCACTCAGCGCATCGCGCGTGCTCAGCTCTGGGCTCTGGGAGCGCTGACGCTGCTGTTGCTGCTGCTGGTGATGATGCAGCGATTGTTGCTGCTGCTGTTGTTGCTGTTGCTGCTGTTGTTGCTGCTGCTGTTGCTGCTGCTGTTGATGATTGTGTGTGGCTGCGAGCACGGGGCCAGCATTCTGCTCCTTCTTGGCCTGGATTAACTGCAGATATTCCATCATGCGATTCTCAATCTCCTGCGTCATCAGATTCGGCATCTGGCCAAACGCCGGTCCGCCCATCAGTCGGCGGTGCGCTGCAGCGGCTGCTGCCGCTGCCTGCGCCTGCTGATTGTTGGCCGCCGCGGCGTGTGTGACCAGAGCCAAGGGCGACATCTGTTGCATGCCGCCAGGCAGCGGAGGTCGCGAAATGGGTGTCTGCAAAGGGCAACCGATTTACGATTAAAGAGTGTGTGTGCGTGTGAGAGAGAGAGAGAGAGAGAGAGAGAGGGAGGGGACTTACCAGCGGCATCTGATTGTGCATTGCTTCGTATTGGCCATAGCTGGAGCGACGTCCTTCGCGCCGATTGCCATCGATGGCCGCCTGCAGCTCGGCCGGTGTGCTCAGGTTCTTCTTCTCGCACTCGTATGGGTACAAATACTTCATGTATCTGAAAGATGCATAAAATTATTAATAAGCGCAGCAAACATGCATCGAGTGCAAGGAAAACACAGCGCATTGCTGTCCTGTCCTGTCGTTTATATTGAATTATCGTGTAAATATGAAACGTGACGAACTAAAGAACAAACAGAGGAGCAGCAGCAGAGCAACAACTAAGCAACAGAGGCAACATGCAGCATGCAGCATGCAGCATTCAGCATGCAACAGGCTGATCGATCGTCGCTTGATCGGTTTGCCGATGTTTGATTGTTTCATTTCGTTTTTTCTCTCTCTTTTTTTCTATTTGCTCGCCATTCCTCTGTTTGAGCAGCGCATAGTTCTCAAGCAGGTGTCGATATTTCTATATATATTCATGTTCATTACTTACTGTGTGCGCAGCGTGAATGCGGCACTGGTGATGCTCGATGGCAAATGCAGTCCCTTGATAATCTCCTGCCAGAGCTTCTTGTTGATGACATCGACCAGGCCGCCGCGTGCTATAACCAGATTATATAATTCATACAGATCCAGCACCGATTTAGCCATTATGGGCAGCCGATTGATAGGTGTACCTGTAGATAAAAAAGAAACAAAATTAAAGATATGCAACTCTAGAAATTAGCAATTCATTTTTTTTTTCAGTTGTTGTTTGCATCATAAAATTTCTTCCACTTGTGGCATGTAAATGTTTTCTAATGCGCTTGTTAAATGCACCAGCAAGCAAAACACGATTAAACGATGCCATAAAACAGATTTATCGCATCGCATCGCATCTGAGTTGAGCCTACCACGCCCACTCTCGCACATATTTCGCCCCTGGGGCAATTAACACTCGCTGCCAACAACAACTCCAAGTGCAGACCTCTCTCTGTCTCTCTGTCTGTCTCTCTGTCTATGTGCACCGATAAAAACATAAATAAATCCAAATCCAAATCCAAATCCAAATCCGAATTGCCGGCATACACATGTTTGTACATATGTCTATATGTGTTTATGGCGGCTAATCATCATCATCATCATCATCATCAACATCGACATCATCTGTGGCTCATCAGCTCAGTTCTATTTCACATTTGAATCGTATTCCTATTATTCGATTTTCACTTGCCACGCCCAACACCCATTTGCCCGCCTGCCTGCCCATTTTATTTTGTTTGGATGCAGCAGCAACAGCAGCAGAAGCAACAGCAACAGCAGCAGCAATAGCGACAGCGATAGCGACTGCAGACCTAGACGAAACTCAACTCTCCTGCCTTGACTAAGGTTTATCTAGTTTCTATAAAAAAGAATATTCATATATATTCACATATCCTTCTTTTTTAACAGTCTCTGGCAATGATTCCTGTTTTTACAATTTTTTTTTTATTTTTTATTTTAATTTATATGCATTTATTTTTTTAGTGAATAATTTGTTAAACCTTTCTTCCCCTATTAGAATACATTTATGTATATATTTTTAACAATTTTGCTTATTTAAATGCAAATATATACATTTTAAGTGAATAATTTGTATGCAATTTTCCATATTTTAATTTAAAATTATATATGGAATTATTAATTTAAAAAAAATTGATTTTTTTTATATTTTTTTTATTAATTTATAATAATTTGAGTTTTTTGTTTAATTTATATATATTTTGTTTATTCATTCTTAATTATTTTTTTTAATATTATGTATATTTAGTTACTCATTTTTTCTTATTTTTTTATATTTTATATTATTGACATACAAATTTTTAGTAAATAATTGCTTAAAGATTTTCCATATTTAATAATTTAAAATAATATATGCAAGTATTAATTTATAATTATTTAACTTTTTTTTTTTACTAATAATAATTTGCTTTTCAAATATATATATTTTTTCAATATTTTTTATATTTATATATTAAGTCAATATTTTTTTTTTGGCAATTTTTCTTATTTTATATATTTATATGTTAGCAATTTTGAGTATTCTGCATTTAATTCCTAGCGTAATGAAGACTTTTTCTTTCTACTGCTCCAAATATTCCATGGAATGTTATTTCAAAATGTTACCAATGTATACACAGTTTATAAAAACCTTCAATGCTTCAGTTAAGATATGCATCTCGTAACTTTTGTATACAATTTGTTTTAGTCTCTGCTCAAACACTTTACATTCAAGCCCAATTGCATCTCTCTTCCTCATCTATGATTTGGATATGCCTCACATGTGTAGCGCAGTGGCGCATATAAAAATCAAATCAACTTGCATAATTGCTGTACGTGAGTAACTTGATTTTGTATAGTGATGCTGTACGATGAGCGAGCACCAGCCACCTTTCCCCCTCCCATCCACTTTCATCTCAAACGATACAAATACAATTTTGTTGAATATCATTTAATGTTGCTCGCTGCTGCTGCTGTTGTTGCTGTTGCTGCTGCTGCTGCTGCTGCTGCCAGAGAGTTATAGTTTGTGCCAATGTGCCCCTGCCTGCAGCCTCTCGACTTTTTATGAGCCCGAAGGAATCAATCAAACTCGTTGATGGACGTGTTGATTGAATGAAAATACGTTTTTGTTTTTTATGCATATAAACAAATGTGAAGCGTGGTGAGGCAAGGGGGGTAATAATGATTGCATATCAGAAAAACAAAAATACAAAAAAATAATAAGAACAGCAAGAGGAATAAAAACGAGTAAATCGAACGATTTATTTTGTGGTCCGTGGCTAAGGACAAGTCCGGCACAGCGGAGGCGCTGGGGGTGTTTCGATTGTGATGATGCGATCATTTGGTTCACTGCACGAGCCACAAGAGCTAAACTAAAAAAAAAAAAACTCTAAAAAAAAACATCACAATCAATGGCAATTTAATGATTAACTTTGATCCAGTAGAGACTGAACTCTCAGCGATCATTAAACCCATCCAGAAATGCTCAAACAAATCGCAAACTTTGCCTCGGGCCAACTCTGCCAACTTGCAACTTGTCGATCGAACTCGATCCTGGAGTGGCAGCAACACGCACATCTTGCCATGTGCAACATTAGCAACATTTTTTTATAATCATTATTATTATTATGTAACCAACATCATATCATATGGGTTTGATTGAATGAAAGCCCCTTTCTTTATGTTGTTATTTGGAAAAATATTTAAATATTCTGTTGATTGAATGAAAAATCTTTTATTTATTTTGAAAATGGCAGATTTGGATTTTTTTTAAAAATATTTCTTCTTTTTGCAAGTGGCCGAACTCTTTCACTAACAGGTTAAAACTATTTGGCCAAACCTATATTTTTTAATTTAATTTATTTTTATTGTTTATTTATTTATTCATTTTATTTTTTTGCAGAAGTTTTCATATAATTTGTTTTGCATAAACTTTGCATAATTTTCAGCTCTGTTCTGTTCGCTGTTCTTATTTCGCACTCTGGGAATTCTGTTAATTTTCCCTAGCAAAAGTCATATCATCATTTGAATGAAGCAAAGTTATTTTGAGAGTAGAAAAGGAAATTCTTTAAAAATGTTCATTGAAAGCGTGTCATTTCTCATTTTATTTTCTCATATCTCTCGAATGAAGTGTCGTCCAGCTCGCAAGAATGATTTATTATGGATTGCAATGAAAATTTTGGAGTAAAAGAAGTTCTTATAGATACTTTAATATCTCAAAATGTTTATAAATATAATTAAATATTTTAAAAACTCAAAATTAATTATTTTATTAAATTAATTTAAAAATGAATAAAATATATTTTTGAATATTTTTTCTTATTGATAGTTGATAGATAGATAGATGTATCTAAAAATATTCATAAAATATATGTATATATTTCACAAATTAATAAAAATAAATTTTTTTGTTATTGTCTAGTCTAATAACTGTAAAAATTGTAATGAAACATATTTAAATATTTAAAAATTAATAACATTTATTTTTAGAAGAAATCGAAAATATCCTGATTCTGTTGCTTCATATTCAGCAGATAAGTTGCTTATGATAATTGTAAATATATTTTTTCCTGATTATAATTCTTGCTTCTACATTAAAGAACTATTATTAAGAGCTGAAAATTGCAATTACTCTGCAATACGCAAATTCCTACAGTGAAAAGCGACAAACAAAACAAATGTAAACAAGCTAAAAGCAATTTGATGAGTTTAAAGGAATTTCTTTTCTTTTCTTTTTCTAGGGTAAATTGTTGACAAGCAACGAGCTCTATAAACTGTATTTATTTATTTTTATGCATTGTTTTCCTAGATGTCATGGCATTTTAATGGAATTTAGAGAAATTTGATAGAGTCTGAAATCATAACGCAACGCACCTACTATGCTATAGTCGTCCCCAGCCTGACAGCTGATTTAGTTGGCTTGGCTTGGCTCTGTGTGGCTGCTTGAATTTGTTTTTGTTTTTTGATTTTTGATTTTAGATTTTTGTGATTTTTGGTTGGCGCTCGCTTGCCTACTGAATCTCCTCGGTGGGAAGGGTCTGTCAGGCGAGCGAGCACAGAAATAGCGCGCCCGGTTGATAAGTGATTGACGTCTTTTAATTAAGAATTGCGCCGCTCTTCGCTGCACAAACACAAACACACATGAGCTAGGGACACGCAAACATATTTAGTTTATATATATTTTTTTTTCAGCATAATTTCCGTAATACGTTATATGCTATAGTTGTACAATTGGTACAATATCGGAGAGCAGATATAAATATAGTTATAGATACAGCCAAGCGTGCATGTGTGTGTGTGTGCTGCGCGACACTTTAAGACAGCCCAGTCACAGACAGAGTCACAGTCACAGTGACAGTCACAGTCACAGTGCGCTCACGCTGCCTGCACATATACATATGTCAAAACTTGAACGCATGTGACAGATTAATATCCATTAAGTTGTCAAGCATTGAGAGATATTTGTAGCTAGGTTAAACATATATATAAATACATATGTGTATGTATGTGTGTGTGTGTGTGCGAGTGCATGTGTGTATGTGTGAATTAGATAAAATAAATAACAAGACAAAATCCAAGACGAATGCAATTTTTTGCGGCCACAGCCGCATGTTGCAAGTCGAGCTTAAGCATTAGCATGTTTATAAGGCACACACACACACACACGCGTGCACATACCTGTGTGTATTTAGTGCTTGTAATTTAGCTCTGGCTTTTTCTTTGCACAATCTTTGTGCTTTGCATGTCGCGAATGCAAATATCAACAAATTTAATGCACTCTGCAATGCGCAAATACTTCAGCTCTGCTATCGCGACACTGTGAGCACCTATACATACCTATGTATAGGTGTATGTATGTGTGTGTGCCACAGGAAGTGGCAAAAAGCTCACAAGTTGCATGCCACATGCTCGCATGCCTCAACTGGGCAATTGTTAATGTTATTAATGACGAAATGCAACAACAACGAAATTTTGCCATTTAAAAATAGTCGTCATTTTTTGTAGTGTAACATTTTTAAGTACCCATGTGCAGTGAGCAGAGAGCACCCCTTCGCTCCCCCTCACGTTCGCTTCACTGTAATTTGAAGTGACAAAACGACAAAAGTGCGGCATCATTTTGATGATTTCTCTGGCATTCGGTGTAGAAATTTGTGCATATTTTAATGCGCTCTCGCACAGTGCGACCGAGCGACAAATCAAACGGCAAAGTGCCGAGAAATTTATTCAATTAACATAATTGGAGTCCGTCCGCAATGCAAACACTTCAAACTTGCTTAGCTGAGTCAGCAGATGCAGATGCAAATGTAAATGCCGATGCCGTTGCAGATGCAACAACAACCGATCAACAGAGAGCGTCAAGTGCTGTTGTTCAAGTATAGCAGCCACAGGGTAACCCCATGACCCCCTCCCAGAGCTGCTGATAGATGGATGGAACTTACCGCGCTTTTGCATAAACGAAAACAAATCATCGAGAAACTCCTTGCGCTTGGGATCATCATTGATTTCATAGAGCTGCGAAAAGAGAATTATTCAAATTATTATTCTCATTATTAATTAATAATATATATTTTTATTAGGTATAAGTAAATTTTCATTTCATATGATTATTATGATTTATTAGCATTTCCATAAAATTTATTCAAATTATTATTAAGATTATTTTTATTATTAAATTTAATTTAATTTAATATTAATTAATAATTAAAAAAAAAATAATAATAATATTCAATTATCATTATTATTTTTATTTTATTTTTTTAATTATTTTTTTTTTTTTTTTTTTTTTTTTATATTGAATATTATTATTATTAATTTTTATTAATTATTATTTTATTTTTCTTATTATTGAATATTATTATTGATTTTTTTTTTAAATTTTTTTTATTAATTATTACTCTTTTTATTATTATTATTTTTACTAAACATTTTTATAAACATATTCTTTATTCCTAATTTATTCATAAAAATTGTAATTATCATTGTCAAAATCTTTATCAAAATAGTATCTTTACTAAGGTCATTATTATTATCAATATGATTATCGATATTTTAATTATCGTTATCATTATTTTAATCATAATAAAAATAATATTATTATAATCATAATCATAGTCATACTCATTATCATTGTCATGCTCATTTATAATATATTTTACTTCTATAAGGATCATAATTAAATTTAATTTCTGAAGCATAATTATAAATGATAATCATTAGCATTATCAGTGCCACTGACATATTCTTATAATGAAAATCAATAATCCTATTATGAGAATCAAAATCAACTATATAATTACGCCACTGACTAATATTGCATATTCATAGCCAATATCATTTCTTGTAATCATAATCATCATCATGGACAGCCTAACCATCATTACTATTACAATTCATCTACGAAATATTTCACTCATTGCTCACATTCTAATCATCAGTACATTCCATTATTATTACTATTTATCCATATATACAAATATATACACGTATGCATATTATTGCGCTAACAATCAATGAACAATAATAATAGGGTCTCAAATACTTGACTTGTGGGCCAATGGATTGGCACAAAATGGTTGCCACACGCTCTTCTATTGTGCTTTGCATTGTTGTTTACTTGTTTTTCTCTCGTTTTTTGTTGTTGTTGGTTAACAGACAATAGACGCCGTGTCATGCCACGACCCTAGGTCTGGCGACAACAGGGGTGCGTGTTTCCGAATATTTCTTCTCTCTCTCTCTCACTCACTCACTCACTGGCTCATTTGGGGGTTGCAAGCGTTTACGCATACAAAGACAAAACGTGTGAAACACCCCAACGAGCATTAAAAAGGGCAAGGCTTGAGCTGAGCGTGCGAGTGAATGAGTGGCCTGGCACAATTCATAATTAGGTGATAAAGATGAGAATCTTACTTTGTATGTATGTATCGAATCGTTATGTATTTAGTTTATGTACAGCTTGAATGAAAAGGGCGCGCGAAGTGTGATAAAATGGTTGTATAAAAAGTAAAGCAATAAATGAATTGTAGATCAAGTATAAACAATAGCAGTAAGAGATACAAATTAGCGAACAATAAGAAATGACTAGCTAAATATATAACAATATTAAAATATATACAAAAAAATAAATAATTATATATCAATTTAGCTATAAATAATTGAGAATTTGCTTATAAATCCAGCTAAATATATTTTATTTTAATTTTTTTAAGTTTTCTTCATTCAAATCATTGCAATATTACAAATTAAAACTTCTTGCACAATAGTACTACTACTATTTGAATGAACTGTAGCTACTACTATTTGAATGAACTGTAGCTACTACTACTACTATTTTCAGCTGCATACTCTTTCTCAAGCTGAGTTTCCAACAGATTTTTAATCATTTGCCTTTGCATTAAAATCTATATTTATCTAGTATTCCAAGTATTCCACTGCTTTCCGTTCATATTCGTGATTATTCATTTCTCTACAACATGGCTCCTCAGGCTCAGGCACACTCTGACCTTTAACCCATATGCCAGCGGAGTTCCTTGAGCCTTAGGTTTTTGTTTCTTAGTTAAATTATAAGAGTCTAGCTAAAACCTTCCTCTCTCTATCCTCTCTCTCTCACTGTGTGTATGTATAAAATTAATGACAACATCTGAGTGAACTCATCAAATTTGGAATTCATCATACTTTCCGCCTACTAAGCTAAGGCTGAGGAGGCACAGGCACAGTCCCAAGCCAAGGCTCTGGCAAGAGTGAGTCTTGTTGCTGAGGCTCTTGGGTGCACATTCTAAGTCAATGCGAATGATGATGAACTGCCTCGCTTCGCCCTCCCCCCTCATATCTCGCATAAATGATTTAAAACGCGTCTGTAGACAGCAACAACGTGCAGAAGATCGCGACTGCAGCTGACTGCTCTCAGTCTGAGTTGGAGAGGCTGACTCTGAGTCAGAGCCAGTTGGCTGACGATGAGCTGCCAGGCCAGCCAGCCAGTGTCGATTCATTGCCATTGCCCCCAACTTCAAAGTTGGAACTCCAAATTCAGCGAATGCAACTGCAACACACAAAACTCGCAGCTTCAACTGGCTGACTCTGGCTGACTGTATGGTTGTTTTTTATGATGCACGACGCCCACAAGAGTTATATATATTTATATATATAAATATAAATATATATGTATATGCAACAGCGTATGTGTATTTCTTATATTTTGCTTTGTGCCGGCTGCAGAAATTGATTGAAGCTCAACTTGAGGCTCTTTTACGTTTAGTTGCTTTTGGCCAAAAAACAAAAATTTGTTATTTATTTCCTTTTTTGCTTTTTTTTTTGGGGTTTTTAATTAAACTTTCGAGTTTTCTTTTTCATTTCGAAATGCCTATGAATTTGCAATATTTATAATTTATGAACACATTTGTTGCTTTTGCTTTTGCTTTTGACTACCTCCTGTATTTGATCCTCGGAGATGAGCATTTTGGCAATTGACTAAGACACACGCACAACACACAAACACGGTAAAAACACTTTTCACTTTTTTGGTTAATTACAAACTTGTTGCAATGCTCAACAGTTTTTATTTGTAGTTTTGATTAACTTGAATATCTCTCATGCAGGTTGCAGCCACATCGATTGATCAACGCGACGATGCAACGCCATCAAAGGTCGTTTATCAACTAAAAATATTGAATGTGCCTGTCGAGTGCAGCAATCGACGCTGACGTCGCTGCACAAATCAAATAGATGTGTGCGTGTGTGTGCGTGCCTCTGGCAGCGTCTGCCTGCCGTCTCTCTCTCTCTCTCTCTCATTCTCTCTGTGTATGTGCATTAATAATTTATACCTAATCAAAATGAAGTTCGCTTTGGGTTAGCCAGCCTGGCCCGTCCGGACAACCCTTGTTCAAATCCGTATCCTGGAATTTGTTTGCGGACTTGCATCACAGCACCAGCCGCAAGCGCTCAGGTCAAGTTCACAAATCCTCGGCTAGCCTAGTCTTTGGCAATAAAACAATAAAATACCCTAACAGAAGTTCTAGACCAATCATAATCGTTTTTATAACTACACGCACACAGACAGATGTAGCTAACTGTTGAGGACACATGGCACACACACTCACACACACACACACTCTCGTACAGCCCGGCCGGGGTTCGGTTATAAAAATAATCTCACTTATTTGTCGCTAGCATTGCGGACTAGTACCTAAAAATGTGTGCTTGAAATTTGAATCCTTGATTCTGGGAATTGTCAAATGCGTTTTGCCAGATCAAAGTGTGTGTTAATGTGCATGTGTGTGCCAGTGTATGTGTGTGTATAATTTATAACTATCAGCATGGAAAGTGCAAGGTTTCCAAAATGGGAATGAAAATGCTACTAAAAATTATATGACAAGATCCCGTTGCATGTTGCTTTGTGTGTTTGCCTCATTCGATCGCCTCATAATTTGTCCAGTCTCATTTACACATGCTCATTACACACACACACAGACACATGTATATATGTGTGTGTGCGATGTGTGTGTATCTTGTGTGCACATATTTATTTAAGAATTTCACACTCGTTATTGAAAATCTGTTGACCAGATTTTTGTTTTGTTCATTTTAATTAACTGAAATTCGTTGAGGTTTCGTTGCCTTCTTTTCTGCTTCTTCTTTATTTTTTTTTTTAATATTTTTTTTTTTTATTTCATTGCCTTTGTTGATTTTTAAGCACGTCTTTAAGTACAGTGCTTACTGATTAAAGCGAAAATATCAAAAACAATAAAATGACACACAAATCAAATTCAACTCAATTGCAGCAGCAATTTATAGAATAAATAAGATTTCGAGAGAATTTCACAAGATTTGCAAAAGAAATTAAGTAAAAATATTGCTGTCGGTTGGCAGTGACTGCAAGATGCTCGTTAGAGTTCCAAAAATTAATACAATAAAAATAAAATATATAAAAAATATATAAATAAATAAAACTAAAATATTTTTAACCAAAAATTGATTATATAAAAATAAAATATATAAATAAATAAAACTAAAATATCTTTAACCAAAAATTGATTATATAAAAATAAAATATTTCAATAAATAAAACTAAAATATCTTTAACCAAAAGAAAATATAAAAAAATAAAATATTTAAATAAATAAAACTAAAATATCTTTAACCAAAAGAAAATATAAAAAAATAAAATATTTAAATAAATAAAACTAAAATATCTTTAACCAAAAGAAAATATAAAAAAATAAAATATTTAAATAAATAAAACTAAAATATCTTTAACCAAAAAACAAAAAACAAAAATTACTTAAAAATAAAATATTTCAATAAATAAAACTTAAATAGCTTTGGCCAAAAATGTATTAAATTAAAATAAAATATATAAATAAAGAAGATAATAACTTCTTTGGTCAAAAATAAATAAAATCATAAAAATTAATTAATTAAATCATAATAAAATATATAAATTCAAAAATAAATAAAATAAATAAATAAAAATTTTTCCAAAGAGTGAAAGGGTGAATATGCTTAAAATTAGCTCGAAAATTTGATTTATTTAAAAAATTTTAAAATAAAGTTCAACTTGATGCATAAAAGCGTCTATTTAGTTGGCCTATACACGGTAGTACAATGTAGTATAGTATACAGATGTATATAGCACATATCTAGCATCTATGTACGATCTAGCATTTGTGTCTTAACCACTCGTCAGGTTGGCGCAATGAAAAAATCTAAATTTTCGAAAGAGAGGCAAATAACGAGTAAAGCTAGCAAGTATTCTGATTTTTATCATAGCAAACTAGAGAATTTTCATTATAACGGATGTGTAGTATATAGTTATTAGCCTCACCCCCAATAGACGTAAAGCAGGCTTAACGAATGTGCCAAATTTCAAGACTTTTGCTTCACTAAGGACTAAATTCATTTTCATCCGCATTGCCCTAAGCCATATTTTTTTTATACTACTTAAAATATTATATCAAGCCAATACAGACAGACAAGACTCGCATTACTCTAAACGCATATATACGAGTATTGTATACGAGTATTGAAATGAATTTCTCTCCTACAATAACACACAGACAGTCAAACCAATATACTCTCTTTACTCTACTGAACGCGCATTAAGTAAAGCCAATTGCAATGTAATAAAAGTACTAAAAAAAAATTAAACCAAAAATTGAAAATGAAAAACTTTGCCAAAAAGGTTGAAATGAAAACGAATTATATTTACGTATATTGGGATATATTGGGTCTGCGTCTGGTGCAGTCCGAAATAAATCGATTTTCGAAATGGACCAATAAAATGTAAGTTATAAAAAAGAAAACAATACAAAACAAAAGTGAACTAATTTGCAAGAGTTGCCTACGGCGATAATTAATTTTGTATTTTCGTGTTAATTATTTTGAGAACATTCACTGCCCATAATTAAACGAAATTCATTGCCTTTTCGTACAAATCGGCAATAGAATAAATAATTATTATTCTAACACTGAAAGTGCGCAACAGTTTCATAATCCAGAAAGTGCAATCGACTGCGAGAATGTAAATATATATATAAGTGAATATATATCTATATGTGTATATGTATGTGTACAAAGGAAATGTTCGTATGATAAAATAAAATAATATTGGAAAATGCTTTGGGCTCTGTCTATAATTAAACATAATTATTCAGTATGTACAGATAATTGACATTGATTAATGAGAGCAAGCCAACTATGCATATATATATATAAAAATATATGTGAATATATTTATATATACATATAAAACAAAACTAAATCATATAGAAACGAGGAAAAAAATACCAAAATAATATTTCGTCTTCGTCTGCAATGGCTGCAGAGCTGAATAGATGGATGGATAGATGGATGGATGGATGGGTGGATGGATAGTTGGTTTGGATGTCTGACGACGACGACGACTACGACTGACGTTGGGGCGGCAGTCGCAGAATGATTTTCTTTTTCTTTTGGCATCTCACGAGTCGGCGGCAGACAAATTCAAAATGGCTTTTCATATGCGGCAGCGCTACTCACTCAATTAACATAATTAACGTTTTGAGCGCTGCGGCCACATTTTCACAATTAATGAAAGCAGCCATTTTGTAGATACTTGCAGCATCAAACTGTATCTGTATCTACTTGAAAGGGGTATTAGGCAAACGAGAAAGGGCTCCAATTCAAGCAACATCTACCAGAAGCCAGAGAGCTGAGCAGAGATTTGAGCAGAGAGCCTCGCAGCTGGTAGGCGTTGGCTGGTTGACTAAGCCGGTTTGCAACCTCGGAAGGTGTTAAGCGTGAACAGCGTAGCCGACACACACACACACAAATACACAGAGAGAGAGATACATTTGTATCTTTATGTGTGAAGGGTCAAAGTTTTTATAGTGCATAGAGAATGCGGGCTGTTTGATGAATTGCCAAAGAGACTCGGACTAACCGAGTCCAAGCCTGAGAGAGGGTGTGCGATGCGATGCGATGCGCCAGGCACCGCACCACTTCGAACGTTAATCGAAGTTTAGTTTTTATGGCCAGCGGCAAAAGCTGTTGCGGTTCACACGGCGCAACAATTTGGCAAGCGAGAGGGCTTGAGTAGACCAAAACTATTTTAATTACTCGATTGTGCACTTCTGCTCTACAAATTTCACGCTGGCTCTGCAGCCAAGCGTATAGAAATCGAGGCCTAAACACTTTTGGGCACTTGTGGACCGCCCAGCATCTAAGCAGAGCACAAGAAGAAACAAAAGCTGAATAAACTGGCTCTTTTCTCACCAAATTAGTGTTTTGTGTGAATGTGCGCTCAAGATGTGAGCATTAATTGCTCAATTGCAGCAAACCGGAACTCTTTATTGCATGTGAACGCAGCTTCGGGCTGAAGCGTCTAAACGAGATCAAAACTTGGCGCATCCCCTGGCTCTCAATGTAACTGAGACAGAGCAGGAGAGGGCAAGACAGAGAGAGAGAGAGCGAGAGAGGGATATACATACACGACTCATCTTAACGGAAAGGCAACTGGTTCAAGATCTTGGCTATTAGCCGTTAATTGATAGTTTGCCTAAACGGCTGGACCCCGGCCAGCCTCTGCTCCGCTTCGCATCTCTTCCCAATTTGTTGTTGCTGTTACTGTTGGTTTGGCTTGTTTGCAAAGAGATTAAATTGACTAACACTAACCTGTCTGACTTGTTTGTACTGCTCTTCAAAGCTCCAGCCATTATTCTGCTGCGATGAATTGGATGCCTCGCTGGACGTCGATGAATTTGATGCGGAATTAGCTGCAAAATGACGCGCTGAGTTCAACAGTTTAAACACCGGCTACTCCCCAGTCCCATACCAACCTTCTTTGGCGCTTGGCGCTGTCGGCGATGCAAACGAAAAGGGATGACCATTGCCGGCATTGTTATTGTTGTTGTTGCTGCTATTGTTATTGTTGTTGTTGTTGTTATTGTTGCTGTTGTTGTTGCCAGTTGCATTGGCCGTGCCTCCACCTGTGCCACCTGCATTATTGTTGCCAGCTGCTACGGCTCCTCCTGCTCCACCGGCTGCTGCAGCGCCTCCATTGTAACTGGCGCCATTGCTGGCCGCCGCATTGGCCGCATGCCCAAAGGATGCAGCTGCAGCAGCGGCTGCCACTGAATTGTGGGCCAGCGGAAAGGCCGAGCTAATCGTCGTGGGCAGCATATTGGCCCCAAAGGCAGCTGCATGTGCCGCCGCCGCATAGTCCTGCTCCTGCAAGCCAAACGAAATAAGATACATGCCAATCAATAGTGCGCAAAATCAGTTTTACCTCCATGCTGAATTCGATGAGAAATTTTTGTTATCAAAAATAATATTTATGTACGAATTCTACGATTTAAAATCCAAATCACACGATTTGATATAAATTTGAATTTAATTGGAAATTATTTTTATATAAAATTCAATGATAATATATATAAAAAAAAAATGTTGTGAGGTGTTTTTGTCTACGGTTTTTATTTTATATTATTTTTTATTTATATTCACAAAAAGTTACGAAAATAAAAAATAAAAAAAAGTTAATTGCTTTTTATAGTATTTTAATTAGTAATTATTATTGCTTCAGTATTTATATAATATGCAATGTGTACAATATCAAATTCTTGGCAAAAGTTAGTTGAATTAACTTTTCAACTGCTTTGGATAAGAAATACACATATAAAGTTAATAATATTTTAAAATTTCATTTTTACTTATTTGTTTACTTTTTTAATTATTTATTTTTAATTACTTTTTTAATTATTTTTTATTTTATTAATTTATTTTTTAAATTTAATTTGTTTACATTTATTTATCTGTTTTTAATTTTTAATTGTTTATCTAATTTTTATTTTATTATTATTGTCATTTTTAACAATTTAATTTGCATTTGTTTACTTTTTAATTTATTTGTTTATTTAATTTATTATTATTTTTATTTATAATTTAATATTATTATTTTTGTTTTATTTTTATTGTTATTATTATTGTTTTAAAATTAAATTTGTATTTGTTTGTTTATTTTTATTTTGTTTTTGTTTTTTTTTTTTTATTATTAGAATTATTGATTTATCATTTTTATTTATATTTTAATATTTTGTATACTATATCATTACTTTTTTTTATAATTTTTTATATATATATATTATTTTTTATATATGTATAATATATTTTTATTTTGATAATTTTTTATTTATACTTTTCTTTCATTTTTTATAATTTTTATAATTTTTTTTATGTATATATTTTGATTTTGTTTATTTATATTTTTTATTTACTTTTTACATATTTTTTATACATTGTTATATATTTATAAAAAATTTTATTTTAATTTTTTGTTTTTGTAGCTATTTTTTCACAAGTTTACAAAGCTCTTACAATGAAAGAGTTACTTTAAAGATGTCAGAGTGGCATTAAATCAGTAGGCAGCATTATATTTTATGTTCTGACCTTCCAAAACTCTCTCCAACTTATGCCCAACTAATATGTTTCCCGCAAATCCCAATTCTGCTCACGTTTACATTGCAAACCCATTGGGCTTTCCTCTGCCCATTACGACCCATAGGAAATACTCATTTACAGTTCGAATCGCTTTGACATACTCACCATGAGACCCACTTTCATGTCGCGCACTTGCATCTTGAGCTTCTCGAGCACATCGCTGTGCTGCAGATTTGGAATGCTGTGTAGTCCGCCGATGCCCATGAAGCTGCCCAGAGCATTGAGCGGATGATTTGGCGGCAGTTGATGATGATGGCTAACATAAAGAGAGAAGAATGGCAATTGAATTAGATAATAGAGATATAGCAGAGAGCACTAAGCTAGATACATACCTGAGTGGCAGATCTGTTTGCTGCTCTGGACTGGCAAAGTTGAGGCCAGCGCCGCCGGCGACTGTGTGACTGAGTCGCGCTGCAATTGCAGCCTTGGCGCTCAGCTGATGGTGTTCACCGTCTACAGAGTCGCAGTCGCGCATCTCGTCATCCGTTCGATCGCCGTGGGACTGCCAGAGAAAGAGAGAGAGAGAGAGAGCAGTAGAGAATTAGTGCATCAGCCATTGGAATTGATGGTGGCGCTTATGTCAAAACATGCCGCATCGATTGCGCTCAATGTGTCTTGGCCAGGTCCATTGATTGCCACAATCAATGCGCTTAGACGCCCGCTGTGCTGGCCAAATGCTCAACAATTTGTCAACATGCGGCGGCTTTGGCTACGTGCAACGTGCAACGTGTTGCGGCTGCGTGGGCAGCACTTAGCAAATGTTCATTGTTCTGGCCAAGTCCAAGGCAGGACAACATTAACACATAAACAAAGACAGAGAGAGAGAGTGAGAGAGAGATGGGAAGAGAGAGCTCTAGCAATTTCAATTGTATTGCCAGCGAGGCGACAACAAAGCTAACCACTTAATAAATTAACAATGCCAAGCCGGTAATGGCAATCAAGCACAGCTAGAGCCAGAGTCAGAGTCAGAGTCAGAGGCACAACAGCCGCAGGTCCAGGCCATTAAAAGCGAGTGTAGCCGCTTTGGGCAGCCAGTTCGTTGCAACAGTTACATCCATGGCATATCCGTGGCCACATGCGTACTATTGCCAGCCGTGACTCTGGCAAGAAGTCCGCTACGCTTGGCCGGCTCTTGCTGCTGCTAGCTGCTAGCTGCTGCGGCTGCTGCTAGCTGCTGCTGCTGCATGTCCACGGTCCGGTCTTTGCTTTTTATGCATTTGGAGAGGTGCAAATTAAGCGCATCTGTGACTGTGTGCAAATCGGGAATTTTCAATTTAAACACATTCAAGCGGCAGCCAACCGATAGCAGCACAAACACAATGTAACCTGCCTAGCACAATGTAAGCCAAGCCAAGCCGAGACGAGCCACAGGTTAGGCTGGGGCCTAGTCCATCAACAGCAACAACTACGTAATCATCATTATCATCATCATCATCATCATCAGCAGCAGCAGCAGCAGAGGCAGCATCAGTGCAACTCTTTTCAATATGTGTATACAACATTTATCGCCGGTATCGTTGCGATTGTTGTTGTTGCTGTTGTCGTCTTGGTTGTCGCAGTGCTGTAATCATAAATGCAACCAAAACCAAAGCATACATAGACGAACTGAGCTCTATGGTCTACCACTAGGTTATGACATACGCAGAGCTCTAAAGTTCCAAGAATTCTTTGAAGTTTGGCGCAAAATGCAAACGACTTTACGTAGTACGCAAAGCGTTACACTGTTACAAATATTTGTGCATATTCTATTCACATGGCAAATATAAATTAAATGGCAAACTATGGAAATTATGGAATTTTCAAATTAACGTCTCTTATGTTTAACTAAAATATTTAGTATATATAGTATATCAACTAAGCTAGAATTCATTTGCTTGGAATATCTCAAGTTACGAAATAGCATTTGAAATTCAATTTAGTTCTTTGACGAAATCTATAAGGAAAGCGAACCAAAGTTGATTAATTCGATAAATTCGTTATCTAAAAATAATATGAAAATGCATAACAATATTTAAAATATAGTTTAAATACTTTATTTTACTTAATTATTTGACTGTTGGCTTAAATTTATCTGACAAAAGTGAAACACAGCAATTTCGCTTACAAATCCTTATGTGAAATCTTTGTTAGCTTAAGCAATTTAAAGTCATTTCTTCAAGTCTTGAAGCTAAAGCCTTTAAGTTGCCCAAAAAACCATTTCCAAATATTTAACTAAAATATATGTAAAACTCTAATAAAAGACAATTCTTTGTATAACTTTTTGCCAAGAAAGAATACATAGAATACTTTAACTAATTTGTGTATAAAAAAAACATATATATTTTTATATATTTTTTTACACAATTCAACTAATTTTTAGACAACAAATATATTTTTTAATTGAAATAATCAATCTAAAATGATGCATCTCAAATTAAAATTCATTTTTTTTTTCTTTTTTTTTTCAAATTCAATGAATCAAATAAGAAATTATGTTTTGTAATTTTTCTCACAGTGTATTAGCCAATTGCGTATGTGGCAAAAAGTGTTGGCAACACCATTTGGTTAACTCAAGCAAACTCTTATTTCGAACTGGCTCATTCCACAATGCGAACGCGGACGCGCATAATGAAATGGTAACGTCTCGCTCTTGCCGCTGTTTAGTGGCAACAGCCGCCGCCTGCGCCTCCCTCACGGCATAGACGCTCTTCCTCTCTCTCACTCTTTCTCGCTCTCTCTGTCTGTCTCTCGCTTGCTCATCATATTGAGCGCTGCTCGCATTGGATGCTGTGCGCTGCATTGGGTTGGTTAGTTAGTTGGCAATTCGCGGTTACCACATGCATCCAGCCATATTTGCATACACTTATACACATATATATGCATGCATGTATATGTGTGCATGTGTGTGTGTATGTGTGTACATCAAATTAATGTAAGTTATCGAATCCATGCGAAATATGTGCACTCAGAGGCCGATGGACGCTTCGCTGGCAACATTTTAGTTGCGGTTTGCCGTTGCCTTATACGTTTTTCATTTTGTTGACCAGGCCCAAACAATATAATTGTGGTATTGAGCCTGGGCCGGGCCGGGCCGGGCCTGTGGCTGCCGTTGCCAAAGGCGTGCAGTTTACGCCGTGTTGCACCTATAAAATGTCTAATTAATGCACAACGAATTTGCGCCGCTTTAATGTTGCTTTTTCCCATTTTGTCCCCCTACCCCCCCCCCCCCCCCCCTCCAGTTGCGTGTTGAACACAATAAAAATGAAGAAAATTTGTTGTTACCTTGCCTGATGCACTTCATTAGCCGATCGATAAACGGGCGAGCTCAAGTTATGAATTCGATGATTATTTCATTCATAGACAAAATATTTTATATGAAAATTTCGAAATGAAAATAAAAAACCATTTATAAAATATTCAAAATTGAAGCTTTGGCAAATTTCTAAAAATAAAAACTGCCTAAATAAATTTTAAAGTTTGCATAAATGAAAATGAAGAGGAAATATTTTAGGTGTTTTATTATTATTATAAGCTTTTTTTGAGTTGCTTATTGATGGTCCAGGCCTTTGTAGACATGGATATTTTTGTTTATATTTATTTCAATTGCAATGCAAATTTCTAAAAATAATATAATTTAAAATTTACATAAATGAAACTAAGGAAGAAAAAGTTGAGCTCTTTAATCTTCGTAACTTCTATTTTATAGTTCCTAATATGTTGACATTATATGATATATCCTTTATATTTATTTAATTCATTTAAAAAATTTGTACAATTAAAGCTTAAACAAATTTCTAAATAAATTTTATCTACAAATTGCATAGAAAAATTGGCTCAATATATTTTCAAGTTTAAATAAATGAAAGGAAAAGAGTAGAATTGATCTACAGATCAACAAATAAAGCTTAAAACAATTTCTAAAATTATTTAAATATTTTTAAAAGTATAAATAAATAAATATAAAAGGAAAAACTTAAGCTGTTTAACTTTCATTGTATAGTTTCTAATTATGAGGTGCCAAGCCTTAGTAGACATGGATATATAATATTTGGGGAATTCTTAGCATCAAGTTAGTTTATCTTGGCGCTAAAGCATTACAGATGTATAATGCCAATATGCCAAGCTTCCCAAAACACGTACATTAAAACATTATATATATATTACATTAATATTTTGATGATGATTCAAAATTGAAATATATTGCATTACAGACAGACCTAAGAGCTGAGAGACGGACAGACAGAAGAACTAACATCAGATATAGATAACATTAGATATAGTGCAA
This sequence comes from Drosophila buzzatii, assembly GCA_035045845.1. Classification (NCBI taxonomy): domain Eukaryota; kingdom Metazoa; phylum Arthropoda; class Insecta; order Diptera; family Drosophilidae; genus Drosophila; species Drosophila buzzatii. The sequence goes on along the minus strand of JAWNOS010000244.1, from coordinate 12,757,642 downwards.
AGCCAATATACTCAATTACTTCACAAATGAAGTATAACAAAAGTTAAGAAATAAATTGCATTCCAATGCTTTGCATAAAACTAATGCAGTTGCCCCGCCCTAACCATTGTCCTCCATACACCGTGCTTTATCTGTCTGGAGGCATTTTATGTGCGACGATAATTTGTAATATCTATATGCAATTATGCGCAAGTGTCGCATAAATCATGCATCGTGATAATAGCCTGTGCCAGTTTCAGCTGCATTTCAAGCAAAAGCCGCTAATGATCATATTATATGGCAAAGCATATATGTATATATGTATATGAAGTGGTGAAACAATGTCGCCAGCTCAGATAGATTTCTATTGAGTTATTTGTCTAGTTGCAGATAGTATTTAGTAGCACAAGCTAGTTCCATTAATTTGGACTCAGACCTGCATTGATAGAGTCGTACGGTATTATCGCTTTACTGCTGTTTTTTCCTCTCCTCCTTCTTCTTCTTTTTAACTTTTACGCTCTGCGACTGCTTTGCTTTCAATGGAAAAGGCCGAAAAGACATTAAATCGCAATTAGACCTGATGCAGTAGTCCCCGCAACAAAACCCAAGTGAGTGAGTGCACCCACAATGCAGATACGCCCCGATACATGTGTACTACTCACATTAGAGATACGACAATTGCGGGCAGGTATGACCGGCTACGACTACGGTTACGGTTACAGCTACGGGTATGTGTGTGTGTGTGTGTGCGTAAGTTTGGGTCCCGTTCATTGCAATTTACTTTAATAGCTTTCAATGCACCGCAAACGACGACATTTGTGACAAGATGGGGGCACAAAGAGCCGACTGGGGCAAATGTGAATACTATCTAATGGGCAAATTGCACACGTATGGGTAGAATATTTAATTTATTTGCCGCTGACAGTTTTTATCACTAATTAGTTTACATTATTTTCGATAGACGCGCTTGAAAAATAATTTATCTTAATTTATTATCATTGCATTTGACCACAAATGCATTTTAGTTAATTTCTGTCTGTTGCTGCTGCTGTTGCTGTTGATATGAACAACAATTGCTATTGTTGCATTGACAAATTGTCGGAAGCACTCAGGGTCGTAAGAGAACTACCGCTGCCGCAGCCGCTGCCGCTGCTGCCTACGGCATTGACATCCAGCTTCGCTCATCATGCGGATTGCGGCCTGCACGGCGGGCAGCACGGACAGAGCGGACAGCGTGGACAGCGCGGACAGCATGGACAGCGCTGCGCCGCATGTGCAACATGCCGTGCTAATTTAAAACAAAAGGACGACAAATCCATAATGCGTCGAGTGCCGAGTGCCAAGCTGTGAAGGGCGCAGCATGCAAACAGGATCAACTAGCTACCAGAGGCGGAGGCAGGCAACCGTTTATTGTGTGAAGGATTAAGATTATATTGCAGGCATATGTCTATATCTCTATCTCTATCCACCTATCTCTCTCCCTCTCCCTTTCATTCAAATCATTCTATACATATGTGTGTGTGTTTTTTTAGAGCGAACTGTAAAGTAGATGTTCCTAATGTTCTTAACGATTCAAGTGCTCTTTGGGCGTGCTGGCGTCTTAAGTTTATTAACGTTTTCTTTTCATAGTAAAATTTTGTAGAATTATCTATTATACATGTACATATATTATGTTTTGCTATTTTCCTGGAAAGCAGCTTAGAATTTAGAATCTAAAATTTAGATCTAAAATTTAGATTCTAAATTCCAAAAGAATGCTAAATTTTATAGGTGTAGAAAATAAGAGACTTTTTTGAAAATTTCAAAAAGTTTTCAACATATTAAAGAGAAATTTATTTTAATATATTTATGCTTAATGCATATAAATCAATTATAGAAATTAAATAGAGAAAAATGAAGTGGAAGCTGTTTTGCTTTTTTTTAAACAAATTTAATTTTGAATTGGAAAAAATATAAAATTTGAAGACTTTAAAGAATATCAAAACTTTCTAAAATAATTACAAGTTTTTATACATAAATTAAACAAATTATATATGTTAAATGTATAAAGATATGTTATATAAACAAATATAGAAAGGTATGGAAAGGACTTTCCAAAAATAATATTGGTTACAATTTTCATAATGTTTAGAAGAAAAATGCTAAGATTCATTCAAAAATTCTAATTTTTTCGAGTTTATTGAAATACTAATTATGAGAGAATTTGAAGAGAATTCATATAGTACTATTTCAAAAAATTTTTAATTTTAAAACTTAAAATTCATAAAGTACTTATTCAATGACTTATTTTATTGTATGAATAAAATATAAATTTTAATAAAATAATAATTTAAATTAAATTATTATTTAGTTACCATTACAATATAATCTTGTATAAAATACACATAATTATATTGTAATTATAACTGTATATTAATAGAATTTTAGCTTGAACTATATTCAAAAACTGTGTAAAATTTCTCTCATATTTGTAAAAATAATAATGTGTTTTTTATGCACACACACATGTGTGGGCACTTAAGAATTCTTGCACATACGAACATACATACATACACATACATACATACATATTTGAATATTTACTTGTTCACATGCATGTGCATGTAATAAATGGCGGCTGTTTCTTATATGTATGTGAGTATCTGAATAAAACTGCGAACAAACATACATAAATAAAAATTGCTCATTTACGCATCTACCCCGTGGCGAATTATTTCAACGCGCTGCGACGATGACGACGACGACAACAGCAACAGCAACAAGAAAGAGCTGGCGGCTAAAAAAGTACACATGAAATACATGAGCACATATACACATATATACATATACATATACATATATAAAGGGCAGGACCAAAACATGTGCAACGTGGTCGATACGGAAACGCCGCTGCAGGCCGAAGAGCATGAAAATAAAATTAAAATGCAAAACGTATCTGTAAGATACAAGCCTACACACACACATGCAAGCATATGTACATATGAGTGTAATATGAGCATGAGTGCGAGTGCAAGAGCAAATACTATTGTGTGTGTGTGTGTGTGTTCGCGTAAGTGGCTTTGTGTGCGTCGCGCATTTCATTCGCTCGCAACGCGACGAAGCGGAAAAAATAAAGCGAATAAAATATAAAAATGGAAACAACAAAACAGAAACTGAAACCGAAACGGGCAACAAAACATAATGGCGCATTCGCTGTGCCGGTTGCCCGCTGGCTGGACGGACCCAACAGACCAAGCGAGCGAGCGAACGAGCCCACTGACTGACCCCCCCCAACACACACACACACAACAACCACCTACCCACTATTATATGGGCGCTGCACGCACGCCCATGTTGCGTGTGTGAGTATGTTTGTGGCAGACGAAAATTTCGCGTAAACAATAAAATAATGTAAAAGCTACAGCAACAACAAAAAAATTAAACCGGTTAATAAAAAAGCAAGCGAGTAAAAGGGCCCAAAGAGACTGATTCTGCTGATGGTAACTCTTTGCCTTCTTCTAGTTTCGATTCAGGCGGCAATAATTAAGATTGTTTTTATTGCAGCCGCGGCGAGGCGAAGCAGTCAACAGCAATAGCTCACATATATACAGCAGGTATATTAAGTCTTGAAGAATCAGAAAACCCTCTCTAAAAGCTCTAAATATTTTTAATTTTCCAATTTGCATTTTAATTAAAACAAATTGGGTATTTTTTAGCGCATTTAATTATTTCCCCAACCAACTCGACATATTTATAATTTCCTAATTTGCAGTTTATTACTTGAAAAATATGGCATTTTTAGCTCATTTAATTATGCGAAAGGGCATTGCATTTTCGTCATATTGAATTCGCCTGTTCTTTTGCCATTTCTCATTTGTTTGTTCGTTCATTTAATTTCGCCGCATTTACACGGGCCAGCAAGAGCTTTCGATCAGGCGTCCGTTTTTGCGCGAGTGCTTGCAAAGTAAAAAAAAAATATAAATGTATATAACTAAAGCCACGCCTTTTCGCAAGGCGTCGTGAGGCGAGACGTTGTATTTATTAGTGCTTTGATAATAAGCTTTTATATGTGCAAATGCATGTGTGCGTCGTCTATTCGCACTATGGGCGAATATGTGTATGTATGTGTGTGTGTGTGTGTATGTGCGTATGTTTTGTTTATTACACTTTATCGCAGCTCGTAAGCAGCTGCAGCTGCTGAGCGGCCGCCAGTGCTGGAAAAATCCAATTAACAATTTTATTAGCTATGGTTGAAAAATAATTCATAAATTCATTCTAAACAAAACTGTAATAATCATAATTTTTATGAGGTTCTTTTTTTGTTCGCTTTGCAATTGGGTGTGTGTCTGGGAGGCTTTGGCATTTGTCGCCATTGCTGTTTATTGCTATTTCTTCTATTGCTTTGACATTTGCGTTATTTGTTGTATTTTTTTAATTAAATTAAATATATGTATATATGTCTACACAACGATGACGGGTCATGAATTCACAACAAATGCATTTTCAATATGGCGCCAATTTCCCCATCCTCCAGTCCTCCGCCCTGGCGTGTCATACTCATTCCACAACAAATTTCATCTGCCATTGATTTTGAAAGCTTGCCCCAGAGGCGACATTTCGCTTGCTCGACTCGAAGTCTCTTGCATACTTAATCAAATAACTTTATATTTACTCTCTATCTCATGTGGGGGGTTATCGTTATGCAACAACAACGATTGCCTCGAGAGCCACACAAAGAATTTAATACAAATCGTTGCCTGTCAGCGTACAAGAAGCCAAACAAATTATAACAGGTGCCGTTGTCGTTGCCGCTGCTGCTGCCGCTGCTGTCGTTGAGTGCATTAAGAGTCACACACACATACAAATACACTGCTATTTAAATGCCACCAAGTTATGGTATTGAGTCCGGCATGAGAGATATATTCTTTGGTTTTTGCTGTGGGGCTGCCTTTTGGGGTAGCCCGAATCGTCAGCTAATTTTCCATCGGACAAGAGGCAAACGCAGGCAAGTGCTAAACTGAGAATCTGTAAACCAAAACAGCAGTTAACGTCACTGAGATTCAAACACACACCCACACACACACACACAAAGAGAGAGAGGGAGAGACGAAGAGAGAGCTCCCACAGTCAATGATTTAATGTGGGAACAGCAAATGGCGCTGATGCTGAACACGTGCGCATTGCCGGACAGCTCCGCTCCCACTCTCACTCTCACTCTCCCCATCTCCCTCTCTCCCTCCTTTAGGAGTGTCACAGCGAGTGTGTGTGTGTGTGCCATGCCACTTGATTTAATTTAAAAACGATTCAAAAATCAAGCCAACTTCAATGAATTTTAAACTGTGCGTTTAACCCAAGTAATTAAAGTTGTGCCTCAAATGACGATCGCAGAGATGTTGAAGCTGCAGCCACAGCGCTGGGGCACGACTTCAACTTCAACTCCGACTCCGACTCCGACTCGGACTCGAACTCGGTACTCGCTTCATTTGAGAATTTATGACTTTTTGACAGCCCACATTATTTGTTAATCGTGACTTTTGGTCCAAAATCTGAGTCTCGTTTGGAGTTTAACAGTTTTTCAATATATATGTATGTATATGCCCTAGGATTTGATATTAAAAATCGGACGCGCGAATGACACCAGCATTATTATGTGTGCGTGTGTGTGTCCGTCCGTCCGTCCGATCGACATCCGATTGAGCCTTGTTTTAATTGAATACAAACACCCACATATATCAGTGGCGACCCTCGGGTGCGACGATCGAAGAACTTTTCAATTAACTGTTGAATTTTATATAAATATTTTATGCAAAGAGGAAGAGCAAGAAGTGCGAGAAGAAGAAGCAGAAGCAGAACTGAGCTGAGCTGAGCTGGCTGATGACTGGGAACAATGTTTGCATAAGGCTATCAAAAGGGGCAATTCGGAGGAGCCGAAAAAACAAATGCCGAAGCTATTAAAAATTATGTAAATAGCCAAGTATCTGACTCAGTATGTGAATATATATGTATATATGTATGTATGTATATGTATTTATGTATAAAGTCTGGCTCATTGTTGATCAACGCGGCACACTGTCTATCAACAATGAAATAAAATGAAAGAAAAACAAAAGAGGCCTAACAAGAGTTTTATTGAAGAAGAGAGCATACCTGTGCCTATGCACACATACACTTGCACACACACACACACATAGACTACTCTCACACTGCGGCAATAAAACCCATTTAATATTCATTTAAGGTACTAACAAATAATGCAAATATTTAAACATTTTATTTACATATGAACGCCATCAAAGAGTTGAATTGAAAGAGATCTTTCAATTGATGAAAGGTGAACGAGATACCCACTGGAGGGCCCCATCCATCCCATACACACATACATACATACATGTATGTATGTACAGCTCTAGGTCTAGGCATCATCAGGCACCAGGCACTTGCAGGCCAGGTCCAAAGCAGAAACAGATGAATCTATTTGTATTTATGAGCCTGTATGTGTATGCACTTAGTGTGTGAGTGTGTGTGTGTGTGTATCTCTCTCTGAGTGTGTGTGTGTGTCTATAATAAATGCGTTGTATGACCATTTAGCATGTCACCTTTTAACGGCTTCATAGCAAACAAAACGAACGAGTTAAAAAAATGAAAAAGAAAAAAAACTGAAGACTCTTTTTGCTGCTGCTGCTCCGGCTGCGGCTGCTGCGTCGTCTCTGCTTAATTTTGAATCAACAATTTAACATTATAATTACGTTTCGAATCATCTGCAAACAGACGCGCGACTCGAAGAATTGCATCAATATACAAAGCTTTTAGTCATTCGAGCTTTAACATAATATAACAAATATGAGAGAGCGAAAGACAGAGAGAGAGAGAGAGAGGGAGATAGATGGCGAGAGCGAATTGTATTAATGCCGACGGCAAAACGGCAAAAATAAGCTCAGTTTATTCAACTACAAAGCGTGTTAAATATACATATATAAATATAAATATATATATACATATTCTTATATATCATTATTATATTATATAATATTTGTATATATTAATTCCATTAAAGTTGACTAACAAATTCTGAGAAAACTTCTAGTTACACTTACATATACATACCTAGTAAAGTCATATAAAAACTATCTATTCCAGCTAAATACAAAAACTAATTTTGACGTACATCAGGTTTTTCAATTTTCCAGCTATTTGTCAAGCATGAAAATGAATTTGTCAATAGATGAGTAAAGACTTTAATACGCAAAATATTCTACATTAGAATGTAATGGAACAAATAATTGATTATTAAAATCAAATTAATAGTAAACCTGAGAATAAAGATAGTTCTAATGTAACAGTAAAAATCCAATAAAATTACCGTTTAATAAAATCTTTGTTCTAATAAATATTCAATTTTATTAAAAGGCAAGCATTATCCTGATTAATTGAAATTAAGATTATTAAAAATCTTCGACTATTTTTAAATTTAAAAAATTAATAAATAAGATTAAAAACTTGTTTTAAACTATTTGTATATCGCATTATTTAATGAATATCTTGGTTCATTTAAAAACAAATTATTTGTTTAATTTCAGTGAAGGAATTTTAAATTTTACAAATTTTACAAATTTATCAAAAAAAAAATATTTTTATTTATTTCTTTAATTAGTTTTTCTCTAAAATGAATATTTCAACTCGATTTTAATAGCTTTGCCTAATAGCACGATCTCTGTTATACACCCAGACAAAACTGTTATACACAACAAAGAGCAAATTAACCTCATATCGTTTAATTTAGATAAAACTATTTGCTACGGCAATAAAATAACTGTTTAAACTACATACACACACACACACACACATTGATACATACATACATATATGTACATTGTCATTCTACTCATACATATTTGCTTCGTTTGTAATTCTCCGTCTTTTGTTTTCATTCTTTTTGCTTACCAAATCGTCACCCAAATCGGAATCGCGTTCAATAGTGTTATTTGAACGGCCGCTGCAATCCATAGTCGGATGCACTCGGAGTTGCATTAGTGCGAAGTTTCTTTTTTAGTGCCGGCTTCGGGTGAAATTTGATGTGATTTGATTTTTAATTGAAATTGGAATTTTGATAATTGCAGATGGCAAATGGTTTCGATTTATAGCGGACTCAATGCGCGGGCTTTTAACTTTCTACGTAATTTGCACAGCACACTTTGTTTTTGTTATTTATTATTATTAATATTATTATTGTTTCTGTTGCTCTTGCTTGCTTACTCTCTATATCTCTCTTGTTCACACTCGCTTTTCGCTTTGCCTGCGTTTTGTGTTTTCTTTTGCTCCTGCGTTTATATCATCGAATTACCGTTATCAAATATTCGAATTGTCACCTCGTCTTGCGCTCTTCGCTCTTGTGCTGTTGTTGTTGCCTCGTCGTTGTTGCTGTTGATTTCGGCTGCAGCCGCTGAAGTTACGCCAAAAGGGAATCGCTTGAAAAGCACCGTTAATCGAGTTCGCGTTACTTTTGTGGTTTCGCTTGTTTTTGCTTTTTGTTTAAATTTATGCTGAATTTCATACAGCACAACTGCCGTTGAATTCAAATCCAATTAACACAAATATCAATTATTAAAAATGTTATCGTTTTCTTTATTGCCAGCTCCTGCTTGACCGATCTCACACTAAACACACACACACGCAACACCAAAACACATTTAGATTACATTGGAATAGGCGGCGCAACGTTGATGTTATTACTGTTACCTGATGGTGCCTGATCGGTATGATGATCGGCTCCTGTTGCTTATTAATTAACAATTTGTTCATTTATTTCACGTTTGATATCGCGCACTGTCCGCCGCATTCGCCCGACGCACACGGAACTCCAATTGGGAATAAAAATGATTCTCTCCGCACATCAAAAACGACGCGACGAACAGACAACGCGCCGCACAACTGCCTCTCTGTCGCTTATGATTCTCTCTTTCTATGCCATTCTCCTTCGTTGTAGTTCGCATTGAAACGACTGACAGATGGAACGTGTGTGTGTGGTGGCTGAGCTTGTGTGTTTGTGCCATTCCCATTCGTTTTCATTTATATGATGCGCTCTCTCTCGCCAGCCGGTCTGGCTGGCTAGCCAATCGGATTGTCGTTTCAGCTGTGCTCAGGTGGCATTCAATTAAATTTGTAATCGTAATCTATTCAATACGAAACTCGTGTATGTGTACAATGCGCTCGCCGCTCATTCGCTCGTTGCACACACACACACAGACGTTCGTGGTCGTGTGTGTGTGAGTGACTGAGTGTGTGTATATGTATGTTTGTGGCTGTGTATAAGCTCTTTGTGGAGGCTACACTATTGAGCATGTTTTTGGTGCTTGAGTCGAGTGTTGTTTGTCTACTTCGTAATGGACCCATTTCGCCTAACGTAAATCAATGCAAACATGCTCAACAGTGCCTTTCCGTGTATATAAGTGTGTGTGTGTGTGTGTGTATGTCCATTTGTATGGTTTGTGTATCTTTCAATCATAAATGTGCCGCTTTTTTATACGCGATTTAATTTAAAATACGCCCTTTTCATACGGAGAGCCGTAGTTTCGTGGGGCGTTAACATTTGCGGCTTGCCTAATGCCAAATGCCGTTTGATATTGAGGGAAAACAGTTTGGGCAAATTACACACTTTCCATCAGCGTCGGGAAAATACCAAAATACAAGCACAAAACTTGATTAATGATTTGCGAGATAAATTACACTTGTAATGGCCCACAAAACACAACAAAAAAGTAGGTAGGTCGCTTTTGGTAGTTCAGAATGAATGTTTGGCTATATAGATAATATGGAATAGCATTTACCGTTCCATTTGGCAGCAGCCCACGCAAATAATTGCAGTTGCTTTTCGATTTTCACTAATTTGAGATTGATGAAAGCAGCGCCGCAGCAGCGCAGCGAGCAGAAACAGAGAGAGTGAGAGAGAGAGAGAGAGAGAGAGAGAGAGAGAGAGAGAGTATATCAATTTTCTCGACAGCCTGTCTGAGAGGGAAAAAAACATATTATATAAGGAGTGTGTTTAGTTTGCACGCATTGGAATTCTGTAGGGAGCGCAGGCGCTCATCAAACACCACAAGGAAGAGCGCACACACCCAGCTCCAGCTCCAGTTGTAGCCGCAGCCGCAGCCCCTGTGAGAGGGGGGCGGGTGTTGGTTGGTGCTACGGGGGGTATTTGCCATCCCCCAAGCGCCAATGACGAGGCGGCAGCGACCCACAGACTTGACTGATGATGAAGTGAGAAAGTAATTAAATACAATTTTAAATGTGACTAATGAGACGACGTCAAATTCGTGGCGCAAATGAGTTGGGCCCAGGGGTGGGCTGGGGGGTGTGTGCGACGAGACGGGGCTAGTTGTGGGGTTGGAGGCGCTTTGCTCTAACCATTCGTCTGCGAGCGCAACGCATTTATCAATATTCAATAAATAGAACGGCATTTTCGCACGCACACAGCGACAGATACTCAGATACGCAGATACGCAGATCCGCAAGATCCGCTGTGCGTGTGAAGCAAAATGTATCTTTAAGATACACACAGCATAAGTGAGTGCGCAAGTGTGTGTGTGTGTGCCTTGGCAAGTATAACAATTACCGTTTGTTGTTGCCGTTGTTAACTTTCATTTGGGGCCAAAGCTATTTGATTTTCAAAGTACGTCCCGTCCGCATTTCAAATGCTAAAAAAAAATCGGGTGAAAAAATACAAAAAAAAAAGCTAAAAGGCACAGGTGAAATTTGTTGTGAGCTGTTTTTGTGTTTAATTCATAGATACATATATTGGTAAATAGATGTACGAGTATGAACATCGTTTATTTGTCAACACGTCCATTTCCTGCATTTTGTGTTTTAGCCGAAAAAATGAAAAATGTGCCCGAAACAATTCGAAAATAAATAAATAAATAAGAATAGAGCAGCAGACACAGATACAGATATAGATACAGATACAGATACGTATATATGTATTTGTATTTGTATTTATTTACATGTATTTCATGCTTTTTGTCGGCTTTTAGAGGCCTCATTAGTTGATGACTCTTGCGAGTTTCAGATTTGGAAATTACACTTATCCATTGGCGTCTCTTTTCCCCTTTTTCTGCGTTCGTTTTTTCTTCTTTTTTTTTTTTTTTTGGTGTGACTTCATAGGAAATTTAACATAAGAGTTCTTTAGGAATTTGATATTCCATGCACGATTGGGGGAATTCTCGCCGTAGACGCAAATTTACATTATTTCACCCCTAAGAAAAAAGTTGAATTACCTTTTGGGCGTCAGAAGCCAAAAACTCATTTATCATTTTCAACGACATTTTAAAAAAAGATAAAAAGATATATATGTGTATGAATATATATTTTAACTAAATTTTAATAAATAAATAAATAATATAGATATAACATATTTAAACATAAAATAAGAATATAATTTTAGAAAACAAAGTATATTTTTTAGAATTAAAAAGTAAAAAAAAGTATTATATAATATATATAACTAAATTATAAAAAAAAATAACAAAATAAAAAATAATTATAAAAATATGTAAAATATAAATGTTAATGTCAGATTTCACTAACAAGAACTGCTCCTCCCTCATATCGTCAATGCTGTTAACAGTATTATGCTCTGTTAATAGCAGAACTCACACGCCAGTTCTCCTACTGGTTCGCAATCGGCGATTAGATTATCTCTCGAACATTCTTGCCTTTCGACGTTACACACAAATATATGTACGACTACGAAGACACAGCTTTAACCCAGCAATAAAGTCGAGGAATTACAACCACGGCTTTGTACTTATTATCGGACCCCCATTCCAAACAATAAAATATAATAATTTTATAAAATAAATATATATGCATATATTTTGTAACATATAAAAAATAAAATAAAAATAATATTTTAAATATATCAAATTAAATTAAATTTTAAAAAAAATAATTTATTTATTTTTTTATAATAAAAATTACAAATATTAAAATATCAATATACAAATATCAATAATATTTATTAATTTTGCTTTTGTTTTTTAAATTGATTAATTTTCCTTTACTTTTCTAATATTTATTGTTGTTTACGCAACACACGTCTCTGCCATTAAAATAAAAAATGCCTCGACTATAAATTTGAGATTAAAAGGCCATTAAAGTGCCCGCCCTCTAAGCCGTGCACCTTTTCACCTTTGAGCCTGTTAACAAATGTGTAAACGTATTGTAGATTGATATCGATGCGTTGGCTTGTTCGATAAAAAATGCGAATTTAATTACATATAATTGAATAGACATTTACGATTTCAACGCGCAGAGGGTACACAGAGTCCAGAGGGTCAATTAATTAAACACCATTTAAGCAATCATTAATAAATAAAATGCAATTTGTCAATCCGTGAGCGAGACAGACAATCAAAGCAACGTGGAGAAACGTGTGAGAAAGCGATTTAGTTTAGAGGCTAAGAACTCATCGAATGGCATCGCGCAGCCAAGAGAACCAAGCCAACCAAGAGCCTGCTTAGCATTCGGCCAGGGCCCTGGGCCAGAGCCAAATTGATTGACCAGATCAACGTGAACGTCGTCGTATGAATGAACCCGAAAGCCACTGCGATAATTGATGATATTTAACCAAGGCATGTCTACGTCTATCTGTATCCAGCCACATGCAAATGGCCAGCGGATCATTTCCAGATCGAAATCGTTTCACACACTCACCCAAAAAACGATAAAACAAAAACAACGGAATTGGCTTGCGGCCTCAAAACAGCATCGGAAAAAGCAAGAAACAAAGCTTTAGCCGAGCATTTCATTAATAATTTCCGAATAGCTCTAGCTCTAGACATTAAACAAGCTTTTCAATACATCTCCCACTTAGTAGTAAGAAAGACAGTTAGAAGCAATCGACGATTTCATTCACAAACACACAAAACTATAAACAAAAGTATGGAATTTGTAGTTGAGCTTAAACGACTATCTGAAACTCGCTCAGCTACAAATACATATAACTGGTCAAATATATTCAATCTTCTTCAATATTCAGAAATGGCCGATCTTAGATTGAATATAATACAAGTTTTAGTTTATTTTTTCGATTTATCAAGATCTCATCTGCCTTATATAGATCATTTTTAGATTAATCCTTCACACCACTATAACATGGAGTCAATAGTAATTTTTGCTTATTTAATTTTGTGATTTTTGCTTGTTGAGTTGAGGAAGATATCGACTCATCTCAGCGAAAGTATCATATGTCGTATGTTCAAAATTGAGATTTTGTTGCAGAATTGTTGGAAAATGTATTTCTCACAAGTCTGCAAAAGATTGTAACTGAAAAAGCTTTAGTTTTAAAAATAAATCAGTTTCAATTTTATCGTAGGTTTGTATACATTTTACAGTTCGCGCGAAATTATCGTATGTCCATACAAATATATTCATGTGTGGAGATAAAAACTTTCCAAGTTTAAAAGTTCAAAAATTAATCAAGGTAAGAGCATTTTGGGCAGTGAAAATTCAGCTTTGATTTAATCATTTTAAACTGAGAAAACTAAAAACTTTTTCTTGTAAAATTTGGTTTTTCGACATACGATACTTTCGCGGATATGAGTCGATATACATAGCGCTTTCCGATATTTCACACCACATAGCAGATTAAATTTATATTCTTAAGTCTATTAGAGAATTATACATAAAAATAAAAGAAGCTTTTCAATTTGTCAAGACCCACAAAACAGTAAATGAAATCATTTCCCGTCAACTTTTCAGGCACCATAATATTTTCTATATGGCTTTATATATACATACTTATATGAATATATATATACATATTAAATATGTTTTAGCAACTTAATATCTTCTATATACATTTGTATTCATATAGAATATGAACAACTTAATATCTTCTATATATGTATTCATATAGAAGATATTAAGTTGCATTAACAACTCCAACTGAGATCTTGGAAATCGGAAAGAGAGAATCTCTTACAGTTTTATGAAGCTAGAAGTATCTGGCTGCAAAAAGCGATTAAAATATAGTATAAGAGAAAATATTTGATAGCAAATATATATGTATATCCAAACATATATTTTCTCTTATACTATATTTTAATCTAGAGATGCTGAGCAGTAAACCACTTATCAAATCTTGCAGTTCTGATTGTTAAACTGTCTATAGGCCTGGTTCAACTGAGCAGAACTATCTGATACTTAACGTTTCTTAAGTAATGAGGAATAAATATTATATTATATAATAACTTTGTAGCCTTAAAATAAATAGAGTATATAATGACAAAGCATATAGTAATTGCCTACTCTCTGGGCATACGGAGAGCGTTAACACGCTAGAAATCAAGGGTGCAGTTGAGCTGATCTTTAAAGGAATTGACTTAGGAACAGCTGGAGGTATAGAAAGAGTTGGAGATATTAAATACATTGCATAAAGCGAATATACTCCTCTGTAAAAATAAACGTGCATATAAAAAGAATTTGCAGCTAAGCCAGATAGTCCAGTTAGGCAGCGATATCTAGCATCATTAGCTGTAGCAATAGCTCCATTCACAACTGCGTCTCTTTCTTTATCTTTCACCCTCTCTCTCTGTAGTTTATTAAAATATAAATTTACTTTTTTTAGTTTTTTGTAAATAATTTTAATGAAGTCGAGCAAACGCTGCCAAAAATAGAATATCAATTTGGGCAAAAAGCATAACGGATGCGCCTGTCAATATTTTGACAGTTTGGCTGCTCTCATCAAGAGGCCCACAAAACTGTGGCAAGAGACTGAAGCTGATTCTGGAGACTGGCTGACGTCGCGGCTGGAGCATATGGAGTCGGTCGGCTGACGACTTTGACTTCTCCATCTCCATGTAATGCATGCAGCACTCATTCCGGGAATGTTACAGCAAGCAAGCAAGCCTTTAATTGAATTTCTCAACTGGCAACTGGCAACTGGGAGCTGGAAGTGGAACTGGAGCTGGAATTTATTTTGAATCAACTAAATAAATGGATTTTTTCGTATAAAACATCAGAAATGATTAATATGCGCTAATGTTTTATAACTTTGCCCTTAATATGCGCGCATATCAAGCTCGCTGCCAAAGTCCTGCTCCATGCCGCAGTCGAAACAATAAAACTGACTCCAGTAACTCCAGCTCCAGCTCCAGTCGCGCTGCTTCAGGCCCCTGGCGCAGCATTAAAATGCCAAAAGCGATAAAAGAATGAACTGTATCGCCTTTGTCTGGCCAAACAGTATAAATATGATATATATAAATACATGCATATATATATTTTTGTTGTTGTTGTTGTTGATCTCTCTGTCGTACCGTTCCACACATCAACTGTTTGACTGATCTCGATCTTAACTGCTAATGACTTTAATCGTTAATCTCTGACATAAAAGTTCTCCGATTGAAGCGCAATCTGAACACAAATGCAATAAATTACAAATGCGCATCGCACAAGATGTTGCTGCTGCTGCCGTTGCTTCTTCTTCTTCTGCTTCATCATCTTTTTGATTATGGGTGGTATATATGTATATAGTTGAGAGAATTCCTTTTTATTGTTTTGCATTAATTCTTGGTATCGATTAGTCTAATCGAATCACTCTTGACAGCATGAAAGTGCTCAACGAACGTTCTCTTCAGCTAAAGGACTTGGAAAAAAGAAATTAAAAATATTAGATTTAAATTAATATAAATAAAAAATTTATGACAAATGTGTGAAATGAATAAATATATATTTTGAAGCGAAAGAAAGCATAAGTAGATTTAATAAAATTATTAAATAAAAAAAAATATATAAAATAATATTTAAAATTAAATAAATGCTGAATAAATTTTAATGTAAAAACATAAGATTTAAAAAAATAATAAAAAAAAAAAATGCTGGATAAATTTAAATGTAATATAAATTTAATCATATATTAAATATAAATAAAGAATTTATAATATAATATAAATTATACAGTCGAGTCTCGATAATTCGTAATGGCAAGGGAACCGAATTTTTTACGAATTACAGAGGTTTTCGATTTACCGGGGTTTCCATTTAACGGGGTTCAAAATATCGAAATACGAATTGAGGGGGTTTTTTTATTTCACGTCGTTTCAACAATATTAACTTATTAAAAATAAA
This sequence comes from Drosophila buzzatii, assembly GCA_035045845.1. Lineage (NCBI taxonomy): Eukaryota > Metazoa > Arthropoda > Insecta > Diptera > Drosophilidae > Drosophila > Drosophila buzzatii. The sequence continues at coordinate 12,741,562 of JAWNOS010000244.1, read as the reverse complement.
TAAAATATTTATTTCACTATTGTGTATTTAAAAAAATTAAGATTTAAATTGTAATTTGTAATTTTTTATGGTTTCATATTCTTTATAATTATTTTTTCTATTGTGTTTACCAAGCTTATTAAATGATCAATTGCATTATTCAAAACATTATGATGTGAAAGAAAAAAAAAAGTGTTATGAGAACGTTTGCTTGGCATTTTTACGAATCGTCTTCACGCTTCAAATAAAATGAGCAAACTAATGTAAATTCAATTAGAGAAAAACGAAATTTCGCACAAAAGGGAGCCATGCAAAATAGTCTGCGAGACTTAACAGTAGTTTAACTTCCAGCAAAGTCAAGAATTACGAATTATAAGAGGTTTCGAAACGAATTATAAGAGACAAGATCATCGTCCAGTAGGCAGAAAAATTACGAATTAACGAGGGGACCAAAATGTATGGGATTTTTACGAATTAACGAAGTTTTTTCAAGGGACCAGCAGTTTCTTACGAAATATTGAGGTTTTCGATTTAGCGGGGTACGAATTATCGAGACTCGACTGTATATATATTATATTATATATATAAATATAAATGTAATATAAATTTAATCATATATTAAATATAAATAAAGAATTTATTCGCTAAAATAAGTAAAGAATTTATTTATATATAAATAATTAATTCATATGATGTAAAATTGATTTAGTTAAGCAAAGCACCAGTGTTGCCAATTTTTGTTGAGCAAAACAAGCTGTTTTTAGTGGGAAGATACTTTTGAAAAAATTAAAATTTTCAGGAAAAAATCTGACAAAAAAGATGAAGTTTTTAAGGTTTTTCTTGTATGAACAGACCAGTGTTTCGTCCTATTCGTGACAATTATTATCTTTATCGTATGCTTCCATAGTGCCAATAATATTATTATTATAGTCAGGACAGCATTTCTTTTTCACTTATATAAGTTGATTCGTCAATCAGAATGCTATGTTATGTATCGACAATATCGAAAGCAAGGTTATGCAAAAAAGGTTTCTAATGATAGAACATTTCATTTTCTGAAATTTCACAGAGCTCCCAAATCTATTACTAAAATAATTCAAGCACAATTTTTCTTTATACTCAACTATTTGGTTTTAATTCAACTACAATGGACAACACTTTATTGTACACACATTCTCTAAAATTGCAAAGTAAAAAAAAGCGGAAAAAGGCAAAATATTTCTTAGAAAGCCAAAATTTTCTCGCAATTGTATTTTCAAAAAAGGCAGATTTCACGGGAAAAAAGCTGATTTGACAACACTGCAAAGCACAATAAATAAATTTATAAAAATGTATTAAATTTAAAATTAATTTAAAATAATGTATAAGCTTTACGTTTAATTTGTAATAAATATAAGACAATGTAATTGCAACTTTTGTACTTTGCAATGTTTAATCACATTTATTTTATGGCTTTTGGCAAATTCACATTTTTGTTAGTGATGAAATCTAGCAAAAATTGCACGTAAAAATATATGTACAAATATTTGCACACTATAAATAAATACCTAATAAGTAATGTATATACATATTTTTAATTAAATTTTTAACAATAAAAGTCTCAATAATGACAGTAGAAATATATGAACAATTGTTAATAATGAATGATGTGCTATATGAGATAAAAGCTAGCAAGCTTCATATGCTATAAATATGCTATCATTAAAAAAAATCTATTGACATTTATATAAATATTTTATATATTTGTCTGATTTTTAATAATACTATTTAACTAAAAAAACATATTGACATTTTTATAAATATTTTATACATTTTAATGTTTCTTTTAATAATAGCAATATTCATCAGAATGACAATTAAATTTTTTTTTTTTAAATATTCATAATGAAAAATCATTCAATGCATTGATCTGTTGAGTACTTCATAAAGATATGCCAACACCTTGCCTTTCAGTATTCATCATTCATTGTCATTATTCATGCATTAATAAACAATTAGGTATACAAAATGTAGATATGTGCAAAGATATATATATTGTGATATTTGGAATATCTTTTATACACACTTCTTTTGTATTCATTTAGAGTCCAAGGAAATGTCTGCGCTCAGCTCAGTTTGAGCACAACAATTGACACATTTATATAGTCCGATTTATGTACAGTTTATAATACCTTATAATGTCTGGCAGTCAAATGTGTGCACTAAATTGCGATAATTTCATTATGTTCGCATTGACAAATGCCCACAACTAGCTGCGCACACCTAGCTCGCTCTGCGGATGGCGATTATAAAACCATAAAAATACAAATACAATGCGAATGACATCAATAATGACATTGAATTGGTAGCGCGTTTGTTGTTGTTGTTGTTGATGTGTTGTTTGCGACAGCCTTGAGCAGGGTATTGTGATTTGTAGACAGGCTTTGCAACAAATCGAGGGTTGATTTCATGAGAGTGAATAGACGGTAGAGCTGTAAATGAAATGAAGCAAAGCTGAATAGGGTTAAAAATGTAGATTTTGTATAATTTGAATAGAATCCACATAGAATACAATCTTAATTATAATATTTAAATTAAGTGAAGTTCAAAAATCGCTAAAATATGTTTCTAGCCAAGGAACAATACAAAGCGGCAAATAAATTTTTTTTTCTTAAGAAAACGTTTTCACTATTTAATTTATTCAATTACAACTTAAAATATGCAAAATTGCACATCAATTTAATAATATAGTTCAATTTAAATAAACGGTTTGTGTTTCTTATGGTGAAACAGAAAAGGTTTATATGTATTTGTAAATGTGTATGTTTCATTTACTGCTTAAATATAAAATCTTGAGTGCAAAGACAATCAATTGATCTCATATATTTATCAGTAAATGAAATATATAATTTCAAAAAATTTTAAAACAAAACTCAAGCTATTTATTTACACTGTAAATCAAAGCAAATACATTTTTGTAATGTAGCGTTGACACGATATAAATTATTATATAAAATGTGCAGATGTTTCTTTTATATTTTCTTGTGAATTTTCCCTTATCTTTGGTATATTTGAATTTTATAATATTTTAACTCGAATTATAAAAAAAAATAATAAAATAAATAAAAATAAAATAAAATAAATGAAGTAAATAAAAAATAAAAAAAATTTAATAAAAATAAAATAATTGATAATAAAATAAATAAATAAGTAAATAAATAAATAAACAAAATAAATTAAATACAAAATAAAAATATAATAAAAAATAAATAAATAAAGTAAATAAATAAATAAAAATATAATAAAAAATAAAAAATTAATAAATAAAATAAATGAAGTAAATAAAAAATAAAATACAATAAAAATAAAATAAATAAATAAATAACGTAAATACAAAATAAAAATATAAAAAATAAAAAATTAATAAATAAATTAAATGAAGTAAATAAAAAATAAAATACAATAAAAATAAAATGAGTAATAATAAAACAGATAAATAAAATAAATAAAGTAAATAAAAAATAAAAATTAAATAAAAAATAAAAATAAATCATAAATAAAATAAATTAAGTAAATAAAAAATAAAATTAAATTAAAATAAAATGTAAAATAAAATAAATTAATATAATAAAAGAAAAATAATTAACTGAATAAAACTCTAGACGTATTATGTCAAATATATTTTAAATATTTATTATAATGAAATGTATGTTTATATTAAATAAATATTATTGTACTTTAATGCGCTTAAAATACACACAAATAAAATAAAATCCCATTTCAGTTCGGCTAACTCTCAGTTAACACAATTTTTTTTAAAGAGCATTTTGCATTCAACTAACTAAATTTCCTTTTCTTTTTATATACATTTGTTGTTGTTGTTGGTTTAGTGTGTGTTTGTCGTGGCACCCTCTTTAGTTGGGCATTTTGTTTTATACCCGCTGCTTTATTTATTGTGTGTTTATATGCGCCGCAATTGAGGTAAAGACATGGGCAATATAAATATATAATTATAATACCTGCATGCAGGCATGGGGCTGGCTACTGGGCTGGAATTGGGATTGGGATTGGTATTGGGCGTGCGCTTGTCTGGCTTCGATAGGCCGTTACGTATACGACATGTGGCCGTTGGCTGGTTGGGGAGAGAGAGAGAGAGAGAGAGAGAGGGGAAGAGGTGCAGAGAATGCCGACATATCAGTTCATATATCGCAGTGACTGAGGCTGAGGCTGAGGCAGAGTGACGCGTTTGCCCACACGTAAGCAGAACAGAATGTCATGTGAAATGCCGAGCAAGTCAACAAACTATTTCGATAAAGAAATTATATTAAATTGAATGAACAGCAGCAGCAACAGCAGCAGAGGCAAACATGTCCAGCTGTTGACGTCCATTGCCCAACGGAGCAGCAACAACAACAAACAATACGAAAATAAATAAATAAATTAGCAGCGGCAGCGGCAGCAGCAGCCAGATTCGAGCTGAATTCAAATTTGAAATCTCTTTCGGCCAGGCCGCAATAAGATTGACGACGGCGACACGTTGATTAATTAATCCGATGCTCGACTGACATTTTGGGCGTCCCAAAGTCGGCCCGGTTTGCAAATATGTTATGTAGCCGTTGGCCAAGACTAAACCCAAACGCAATGCGTTTGCCCAACTCGAGACAGGAAGTGTTGCGTTTTTAGCAACGCCCACGCTACGCGAGCTCCAGCCCTCCAATTGTCATATCAAATCGTTTATATAAGCATGTGTGTGTGTGTCTGTGAAATCAAATCCCATATAGCATGACATCAAAAACAATTCCACAGTTGCTGCTGTCCATTCGCAGCTACACATTTAATTTGGGTGACTTTTATAAATCGCTACATATCGCACAATGTTTGAAAATTAAAAAACCAAAATGAAAATATGTATATAAAAAATAAGTAGGAAAGGCTCCAGGCGGGAGTGAACGACTAGGAGGTGCTAAGAGAGCGAGAGAGACTAAGACAGCTTGCTAATGATATTTGGTTGCCTTTGATGTCAGCTACTTAGCAGAATAGACTTATAGATATTTATCCAGTCTATAGTAATCCAATTTAATTCGAGCTCAAAGACATGTCCTGGGGCAGCTCCTTGCCTTGATTATCAGACCCTAGCCTCAGCTTCTCATTATAAACAGATTTATATAACTTATCACTGCTCCTGTACCATGCCTGCTTCTGCTTGTAACATATACTTTCATCAAAACATCATGCCCTCTTCTTCTCAATTTTAATGGGTAGAAATTTTGGTTGAGCTCAGCGAGTTTTCTATTTATCAGAATGCGTCTTGTTTTTGATATGAAAAAGCATAGGCAAAGCAGCAACAAAAATAAACAGCAAACGATTTATTTTTGTAAATCTCAATTCATTATCTCATATCTCAGTCTCGTCTTCTCTCGTTCTCTGCCTGTGCCTCTGTGTGTGTGCCACGTTTTTGCGTAAAGGCAGCGATTAGCCTTAATGCCCTCAAATCCATTTTTAGCAGATCGAGAATACAGGTATAAATGTAGATATCTCTATATACATATTTATATATATACATATATATTTATGTAAGCATATAGATTTCTAGCTATACGCAAATTAACTTGTCTAACGCTTATTAGCGGCCTTTGACCTTTTTGTGTCATCGCCAGTCACTTAATTAATGTGCCAAGCAATTAATTGCAAAAAAGCAACAACAACAGCAGCAGCAATAACAACAACAACAACAACGTTGACCAAACTATCATCCATCTCTTTAGATCCATTGATATGGACACTCGCATATGGATGTTTATGGCCAACGGGGCGTATTAAATTTACGACCGTGCATTAAAATGTTGCAGCAAAATGGCCGCCAGCCGGGCCTAGATGGCAGCTAGCCGCTAGCCGACACCGGCGGGGCCAAATAAAAAACAAAAGGTTCAACACTCGAATTATAATAAACGTCGTCTTCTCAACGGCAATAAATAATAGACAGCAACGAAATAGGTATAAGTTTTTACATCGAACTCGTTGATATGCCCAGTCAACACTAGATAGAGATGGCAATATGGCACATATGGAGTCAGTGAGAGTGAGAGAGATGGGGGAGGGAGTGAGAGAGAGAGAGAGCCAGCAAGAATAAGTAAGATATGTGCAAAGATAGACAGAGATAGGCAATTACAATAAGGCACAGAGCCGTTGCGAATAAGCTAAGCACTAAATTACGTGCACAGTGGGCTGAGTGCGAAGGAAACTCGCTCAATTATTTAATTAAAATGGGGCAGAGAAATTTTCAATTAAAATGAGCAGAATTCTTTAATTTCTATAAACTTACATTTATTTTTTAAATATATTTAAAATTTATTTTTAGCTTAAAAACTTGTTTTTAAATATATATAAATTTTAACATATATTTTATAATTAATACCACGTAATAAGCAAGTTTCATTAGTTTGTATTTTATCAATAAATTATTGCATTTTTTTTTTAAATTTAAAATATATATTAATATATATTTCCATTAGTTTTATTTTATTATTATTTATTTTTGCGTGCTAGAAAAAAGCTAAAAAATATGTAAATATTCTATAAAATAAATTTAAATATTATAGCAATTACAAATATTATAGAAAATAGCTTCGCAATTAAATAAACAATTTTGGAAAATAGTTGCAAGAATATTTCATTCAGCATTAATATAAATAATTTGAAAAATATGATAAAAAATAAATAAAAATTAATTCTTTAATTTTATCTATTCATTAAAAAAAAAAATTAATATAAATGGTTAATATACAAAAAGTTTAATCAATGAATATTAAATTAAAGATTTAAATATTATTTATTAAATATGTTTTATTTATTTATGTTAGCCTGCATTTGTTTATTAGCATCGAACTATAAAGTTATTCGTCTACAATATTAAGCATTCTTCTTTATGTATATAAATCATTTTTAGCAAATCTTTAACGCTTGCGCACCACTGTAGCTCTCTGCGAGCCGCGACCGCAGTTGCTGTACTTTTGTCATATGGAAAATCATATTATGCTATGTATATGGATGATGTATTTGCCTTTTTTAAATGTTTTTATGCTTAAAAATGCAGTCAGCTAAAGAGCAACACTTCCACATTCACACACACACACACACACACACACACATACAGTTACAATGTAATACCTGACACTGGCAACGAAAGACAACAACAACGACAACACCTCGTGAATAAAGCAATGCAGCCAAAGAGAAAGAAAGACAGAGAGAGTGAGAGAGACTAGGGGGACAGGCAGGAAGACAAGCTGTGAAACTGGTGTTGGTGAGAGTTGTGGCCGATGCCAACAGCAAATGGCTCATAGCTTTTCCTTAACGCTGATCGATTGCAAATAGGTCTAGGGATCTAAACGCCCCTTTGGCCTCAGAGTGAGCCAAAGCTCAGCTCAGACACAGTTACAGCCATTGGGCCTCAACTTCATTATGGCAATGGCGATCGTCATTACAGCCATATACAAGTATATATATATATATGCAGTTCGTGATCATCAGGTCGATAATTGATTGCCACATAATTTATGTCATTTCATGTGCGTGCCGTTTGCGAAATATGAAATGCAGCGATGCGCAACGAATCTGCACTTGCAGTCACATTCCCAGCAGTTGCAGCAGTTGCAGCAGTTGCAGCGGTTGCAGCGGTTGCAGCGGTTGCAGTTGCAGTTGCTGTCGAGTCGTCGCGACGTTCAACAGTAAAAATAAAAATCGTTGCTGTTAATAGGTTTCGTACTATTGTTATAATGCGTAGGCTCCACCTCCCCATGACGCAGCTACGGCCATAGCTCTGAAGCTCTCACAGCTCTCACAGCTTCATAGCTCCAGTCTCACAATGTTTGTTATGTTAATGAACTCCGAGACCCTGGCTAGTGAGCACAGGCGAATCCCAATATACATATCCTCCTCCTCCTCCTCCTCCTCTCTCTCTCTCTCTCTCTCTCTCTCTCTCCATCTTCCTCTCTCTGAGTGTGTATGCCAAGACAGCCAAACTTTCATCATTAAAGAAAATTATAGCCAAGTTGCTGTAATGCAGACGGACGACAGTGACGTTGACGACTCTGGCAGCAGCTGACATGGAACGGCAGAGGGAGGCAGCAGCAAGCGGGGCGGGGGCACAGTCCTAGCAGCTAAGGCGGGCGGCGACGATGTCGACGTGGACCGTTCCACACAAAAAGTGTTTATGGCCAGAAATCCGTCAACATATTAACACTAAATATTAAAACGTACAAGCGTGTTTATGCATACACATATCTACTCACACACACACGCACACGTTGCGAACATATGTGTGTATGTGTGTGTGTAAGACCCGTTGGCCACCGAATGCGGACAGCGCAAGCCTAAAGCCAGGTCTTGGGGCAGACTTCGATATTCACAGCAAATGTTTTTGCTCATTTTGCATCAAATTCTCGAAAGGTTGCTTAGAGACGGGTCGAAACATTAATATAACAGATTTGTTGTGGTCTAAAGAGAAGGACGGCGCGGCGATTAAGTTGATTAAAATGATGTTAGAGATAACTTTTTTTTTTAAGAAAATAATTTTAAATCAAATTTATGGCATAAAGTAAAGAATTTGGCAATATACAGTAAAAACTTAAAAAATAAATAAATAAATAATATAAAGAAAAATTGATTTTATTAATATTATAATATATTAATATTCTTTTTTCTAATAATTTTTACTAAAACTTCCTGCCTATGGAAAATCGTGAGCCTATAAACTGCTTTAAGTAGTTAATCTATATTTTATACACTATGTTATAATTAAACAAGTGAGAAGGCTCTAGTCGAGACGGCTCGACTACGAGATACCCTGAACCCTGCAAAAAAGAAACTAATACTCTTCTTCTTTACGAACGTATGAGCGCCAGCTCTGCTAACTGCGCATTTGCGGCCGTGGCTTAGGGGCGGGTTGGGCTGAACTTTTGACGCTTATAACTCCATTTCTAGATGGATGATCTTAATGAAATTTTTTGAGTAGATTAAGAGTATCTAAATGTGTCTATTTGCCAAGTTGCAAGTCTCTAGTAATTATTTTTTTTATTTGAGGGAGAAGGAGGCGTGGCATCAAAATTCTAAAAATTACATATTCTGCGTATCCATAATATCTGTCTAAATATATAATTTTGAAGTCTCTAGCAAAAAGAGTGTAGAAGTTATGCCAAAGAAAACATAAAAAATGGAAACGAATTTTCGATCTTTTATCGATAATTTGGAATTGGGATGAGTTATCGAAAAAAACAAAAAAACAAACAAATCATTTGTACTGCGTAACTAACATACGAGTGTTTATGTGAAATTTTAGCTTACTAGCTTTTGTAGTTTCCGAAATCCCAACGTTCATACGGACGGACGGACGGACGGACGGACAGACGGACGGACGGACAGACGGACAGTGCTAGATCAACTTTTTTTGTGCTGGTCAGGAATATATATACTTTATGGAGTCTGCGACGTCTCATTCTGCCTATTACATACATTTTCACAAAAACATTATACCCTGAATTCCCATTTTCAATGGGTTCAGGGTATAAAAATAAAATGAAAGAGAAGGAAGTAATATTCAACATGCCGGCAATGTCAAAGTATTTCTTAATAATGTATATATTATTTATTATTTATTATAATTATATATTATATATTATTTATTAGTATTATATATTATTAAAAAAAAAAAAACTATGAATATTAAATAAATATAAAACATGAAAACTTATAAATGAATGTTCTGAATTTCATAAAAAACAATATGAAAATATATGAATTAAATTTTTTTTTAAATAATGTTTTTCTAGAAATATATATATATTTTTCCAAATTCGAAATGGGATTTGAATCCAGGCCAGGACAAATTAAATATATAAATAATAGATCAAATATGAAGGAATGCTTATGGTTTTAGTTTATGTCTCTTGACACCTTTACTTACATCTTGAGATTGTATACAAATTAATATAAATAAAATATAAATAAAGATAATATATCTAAAAAATAAGCATATATTACCAACAAGTAATTCAATTTTATTATTTTTTGTATTAAAACTATGCTCTTAAGAACTCTCAAGAACTCTATATCATTCATTGACTAAACAAAATTTCAACAAGATTCTCCCTTAACCCAAGTGCTATTAATTTGACCAATTTATAAATTCATTAGAGAGTTTGTGCTTGTGTGTTCAGTCTTTTGTCTAGTCAATTAATAACTGCATTAATAATATGTGATTAGCACCCTCTCTCACTCTCACTCTCCCACTCTCTCGCTCTCTCTCTCTCTCGTTATCATCCTTGTGCAAGAAGCTAATCTGCTGCTGCAGTGATCAGTTGACACCCGCGGGATAATCTCGCTGAGTTCTTGAGGGCGTTGGGGAGAGGGTGCGCGGTTTGTGGTGTGGCAATGAAATGATTATTGAAAACATTGTTGTGGGCCCCAGTCGAAGCTGGAGCACTCTTGAGGGTCGCTTTTGAGGGCTGGGCCAACTGGCTGGATAGTTAGATGGCTGCATTTTTATTTTGCTTCCGCTGTGGCAGCGATGAAAGATGCCGAAATACTTAAACGATTTTTAATAATTTTATGCGTTTTCCGCGAAGATGTACGCATAAAATACAACAAATGAAGAGCAAAAGCAACGTTATACGCCCTCCATGATTTACAGACTGGCAGCGAGTCTGTTGAAGGCGACGAGGCTGAGGTGAGGTTGAGGTTGAATTTGAGCATGAGCATGAGGACGAGCAGGAGAACGAGCATGAGGATGAGCAGGAGCACGAAGCGTCAGACGCTGCCTGCGACTGTGACTGAAATTGGGCCTGATCTGCTCGCTCGCGTTGTAGACTCAATGACAGTGCACATTGGTTGCGCCTATAGTGAACATTGCAGAAAAAGTGGCTAATCAGAGAGAGATATTAGAACAGGGGTTAAATATTTTGAAGGAAATGTCAAAATGTGAACATTTTAAAACATATATTTTAATATGGGTAATTCTCCAGAAAAGTCAATTTTTCACGTTCGACACTTTGGTTTTTTGTTAATTTACAAACAACTTTTGCATATTTATATAAAAAATACACACAAAAAAAAAGAGATTATTATAAATAGTTTAAAGTATAGATAATTGATAAAATATTATTTTAAAAAAAATATATGTACCACAAAAAAAAAAAAAAAAAAAAAAAAATTATTGCAATTTAATTTGCAATTTATTAATAATAATTTTTATTGCAATTTAAATAATAGAATAAAAAAGGAAATTAATAATATAATAATAATAATAATGATCATAAAAAAGATTTTATAACATATAGAGTTTAAAATATATATGATAGGCTAGTGATGGCACGATTTATTCATATGATGTGCATTAATAGATTACTTTGCTTCGAATTGCGATTTAATTGAATCGCAAAACGGGGTTCAATTAATTGAAACATTAATTAGTTGCTCAAATAATCGCATCACTTGCGCGCAAATCGTAGGTTGGAAGTGAGAAAAAACTGAAATGTTTATAATGGCACCAACAACAAGTATAGTGTGGAAATATTTTTTTTATTTATTTGCAAACACACAACCAACATTCTTCAGCATTTAAAGCTGAAGCATATCAACGAGTTCGCGTCTCTCAGGTCTTTAGGCACCCAATGAAAATTTTGGTATTTTTAAATGCGCATAGCTTTGCTTCAGTCAAAGCCAAGATGGCAAAGTCAATTGAAGAGATGATTGTCAGGGATAATTTGCCCTTATGACACGATCGAGCTACTTATCCTGAATTCAACACTAAATAACTTATAAAAACTACTATATTTGTCACTTTTTGCTAGATCTTAAAAATTGCTAAATAAATAATTAACTTCATATCTGCTTTAAAAAAATTATTTGATTAATCGATTATCTCCACATTTGTTTGATTAAATTCGATTTATAATCGCCCAGCTAAATTTAATCATATGATTCAATAAACGATTAATGAAATTTTTTTCGATCACTAGTCATAGGTAAAATATATACAAATATTAAAAAAATAAAATACATATAAAAGAAATACAAATATTTAATGACAAGTTTCAAAAATCTTAACATTTTTTAGGATCAGTTTGCTATAATACAGTGAATTTGAAGAATCTATATATTTAGAGCAGTTAGTTATAAAACTAAAAAATAAAATAATAAAATAATAATAATACAAATTTATTTATTAATTTTTAACTTGGCCTTCCACTGAAAATAATTGTAATCATAAAAACAATTTTGAACATAATCTTAATTAGCTGACTGAGCGGATAACTATTGCTTATTAGTATAACTAAATAATATACTTAAAAATTATTAATTAATAACTTTCCCATATTTGAGCGCTCTCTTTCTCTATATTCCATACCACTGTGCAATGTCTTCAAACTGAAATGTTTTCATTTTGATCTCTTCACGCTGCGTTGGTGTTCGGGGTCTTTGTTGGATGGCACGGTTCTGGTTCTGTTGCTGTTGCTGTTGTTGGCTGTGGTTCCTACTCGCTGCCTTACATACTTATACATTTATATTTATGCATACATGCGTATGTATGTGGGGCTCGACACTCGTATGTGGAGTAGCGTCGCATTGAGTTTTTTCATCTTTTGCAACAAGTTTACAGCTTGTTGCGCATCGGCTGTGATTTGCAGCGTTTAATAGGCGCACTTCAAATGCTTCGCTTCTCTGTGGCAGCCGCTGCAAATGATTTCTCTGAATTACTTTATTATAAGTGCCACACGTGGGCGCGCACATCCAGTGAGCCACACGTCCCTGCCGCCTCCTGGACAGTCAGTCCAGTCCAGTCTCCCATTCTGATTCAGATTCAGATTCCGATTCGGATGCTGAGTCAGCCCCCGGGCTTTAATAAATTTTATAGTCACATGCGGCTGGCGATTGTGCAACGCGTAGACCAGTTGGGGCAGCTCGACTTGGGCTTGGGGCGCTTATCAACAATGCCTTGTTTATTACTAATTGAATTTGCTGTCCAATTCAAAGGTGAAATCAATTGACTAACTCGGGGCCGGGCAGGTGTGAAATATGTTGGAAAACCTGTAAAAACTGAAGCGACAAGTTCTGAGCGACTGGGAAGCGATTTCCGCTTTAACGTGAGTTTCCCACGCTGCATTTTGGACGCCGCCGACGATTGTTGAGCAATTAATTAGCACTGCGTGAAATTATTGGACGATAGCAACAGCGTGTGTGTGTGTGTGAGGTGTGTGCATAGCAATTACCCCCAACTCGCAGCTTAGCTGAGTTGTGTTGCTCAGCCTGGGAAAAGAAAAGCCCAAAACTCGCCCACACAAAGGTTTAGTTGCAGCTTGAACTCGCTGTGGCTGTCGTTGTGGTTCCAGCCCCAAACACATTAAACTGTGCACAGTTTCAGTTTTCAGTGCTGCCCAATCACAATAAAATGCCACCCAACAATTAGACTTCGCACACTTTTATGCCCGCCAAAGCTGTGCGAATTCCCACAGTGTGCTGGAGTCGCCCTCGCAGCAGGGATGACCACATTTAATTAGCTAACTCAATTAAAAGAGCGTAAAAATTACAATTGTGTCTTGCATCAGGTGTTGCGGCTATTAAGTAAGCGAGTGAATGAATGTTGTGAGTGCTTCTATGTTTAAGTTTAATTTGTTTGGTAAATCTATTGAGTACACCTCGCTATTATTATTTTTGGGTGTGGCACGTGGATATTATACTCAATTACGATACGAATTTCGTTTTGATACGAAAACGCCAATAGCTCACCTGGCAATGAAACGGCAATGTGATTGGCTGGCGAACGGCAGATAAAATAATCGAAGAGAGAGCGAGAGCGAGAGCGAGAAGTGAGCAGCAATAGTAACAACAGCAGCGCATAGCCGTGTGCGAAAGCAAGAGAGAGAGACACCGGCTGATGGATGCGCCGGCAGTGCGAGAGAGTGTGGACTCTGATATGCGCGAGCGAGAGCGTGCGCATAAAAATTGAATTTGGAATTGGAATTGCTGGAAACGAAACGAGCGCCAATGCGACAAAGCAATGACAGGGACGAGAGTTTATAACATACACACACACACACAGGTAGATAGCCTATGCATTTGTGTGTGTGTGTTTATGTACATGCCAAGTTCATTTATGTGGCGACTAGCTCGTAATACGAGTAGCTCAGCTCGAAAGCTTCGCGACTTGCTCGCGAGCATTAGGCAAATTCATAGTCCGATGTTAGCGCGCCAATCAGAAGCTTGCACAGCGAAAAGTTCCCAACTGGCCGAACGTGCCATCAGACTAATCAGATTGATTTAATCAGAAACAGTTACAACACTTTAATTGCATGCCCCACCCAGAAAGCTAAACGAAATCCAATTCCAATTGGAATTGAAGTGTAAATTGTTGCAACAACAATGCCAACAACAACATGTCAACACTTCTTTCAGCTTTGTTAAAATCTACTCTTCACCGACTCCTCCTGCCCTGCCCCAGCAACTTCCCTAGTTAAGCCTATTAAATGCTTCAAACACTTTGTTGTACCGGTCTTCATGGCACTTGCTATTTGCCCGCCTGCCTTAGTCTGTTTATTTGTTTGTCTTTTGTGTTTGTCTCTTTATTTGTAATAAATATGTTGGGACAGGGACAGGGGCTGGGACAGAGGCAGGGGCTTGCTAGTGTTGGGCGGCGAGTACAACTTATTAATTTCACAACATTCTTCGTCTGTGACTTATCAGGTTACATAATTGTCCTGTTATAATGTCCGTATGCGCTGGTCTCCGGCTCCCCCATTTGATGGGGTGTAATTATCGCGCACATCGCATTGCTTTGTAGGGTTTCCCTCGTTAGCTATTATACGTTACAGAATTATCAATAAGCATTAAGGGTGACAGCGTGACACGACAGTGGATAGATGGACACGAGCGTGAATGCGATATATATTTTTGATGTGAACATGATTGTTATATGATTTGATTTGATGGAATTTCTTATTGGATTTATATAAAGCGCATGATTAGCATATGTATAGATTAGAGAATACATTCAGCATGTTAACTTGAGATGGCTAATTGATCAAATTTATGTTAAATGAACTTATTTATTAATTTAATAAAATTTTAAGTTAATTTTAGAGAATTATATTAACTGTTAAATATAGATACTCGTAGAGCTTGATGTAATTTTGAGTCAATTATTTTTATATTTTTAACATTAAATTTAAGAAAATCAAAAGATATTGATAAAATTTTATTTTTTTTTTATATATTTTTTTTTTTGTTAACCATTAATTGTGTCAATTGGAATTTTGAATTTTTTTCTTATATATAAATTTTTATAATTAATTTCCACCATATTTATATAACTCACATTCAGATCTGTATTTTTATACCCTGAACCCATTGAAAATGGGAATTCAGGGTATAATGGTTTTGTGAAAATGTATGTAACAGGCAGAAGGAGACGTCGCAGACCCCATAAAGTATATATATTCTTGATCAGCATAAAAAAATAAGTTGATTGAGCCCTGTCCGTCTGTCCGTCCGTCCGTCCGTCCGTCCGTCCGTCCGTCCGTCCGTCCGTCCGTCCGTCCGTCCGTCCGTCCGTCCGTCCGTCCGTCCGTCCGTCCGTATGAACGTCGAGATTTCGGAAACTACAAGAGCTAGAGAGCTGAAATTTCACATGAACACTCATATGTTAGCTACGCAGTACGAGTTTATTTTGTTTTTTCGATAACTCATCCCATTTCCAAATTATCGATAAAAAATCGAAAATTCGTTTCAATTTTTTTGGTTATATGAGCATAGCTTCTACACCGTTTTAGCTAAAGACTTCGAATTTGTATATTTAGATAGATATTATGAATACGCAGATTATGTAATTTTTGGATTTTGGATGCCACGCCCCCTTCGCCCACAATTTGCAAAAAACGCATTTCAAATACTAGAGACTTGAAATTTGGCACATAGATACATTTAGATATTCTTAATCTACTCTGAAAATTTCATCAAGATCATGCATCTAGAAATTGAGTTATAAGCGTTCAAAGTATAGCCCAACCCACCCCCAAGCCACGGCAGCAACTGCGCGGTTAGCAGAGCTCGCGCTCATGCGATCGTAAAGAAGAAGAGTATCACTTTTTTTGCAGGGTTCAGGGGATCTCGTAGTCGAGCCGTCTCGACTAGAGCCTTCTTACTTGTTTTTATTGATTTTTTCAATGAATAATTAATATTTTTATTATAAAAAATATGTTTATAATTAAATTTTCTATAAATAAAACATGAGAGTTTTAAATACAAATTTCTCTGCTTTCAACCTGCGAAAGATTCAATTAAAATAAGAAACAAACTCTTTAGATATTTATATTCAAGAAATTCATAAATAAGAAATCTAATAAGAATTAGGCTTTCATGTACTAAGCTATAAAGTGAAGTTATAAATTTCACAATAATCGATCAATATTTTTAGTTAATATCCAAAAACAGTCTCAGCTCAAATAATCGCGTAAGGAGTTGCAATTCCAGCTCGTGTCACGCGCTCCTCGCTGGCAAGGACATTCACGTCGCTGCAAGAGGCGAAAAGGCACTATAAGTAATTCCAGTGCGGCCCACTGTTAAGCCAGTGGTCAATGGGGTTTATATTTTGGTATCAACGTACGTTCGTTTTCGTTTACGTGTTCGTTTCGGTATCCATTTGCCGTTTCTTACGCTCGCTGTAATTGAGTAATTTCCACTTGAATTTCCCCTTTCAATGTGCGCTTTCCTTTGTGACTTTGTGTGGATTTCAGGAGATTGCGAGACGCGCTAGTTGCTTGTGTCTGCTGTGGCTTAGAGGATTTTGTGGTGGCATTACATTTAATACAAGTTGGCAAACTTGTCGTAGCACGAGGTAGCGGCGGGGAGGGGGGAGGCACAACAAATATGCTAACAAGGCGCTGGGCCAACCCAAGCAACTGCAGTTGGCAGCGTGACGCGTGTGAATTTCAATTTCAATTTCAATTTGAATTTTCAACAATGATGCGGCCCTTTTTCTTCTTCTCTGCTTCTTCTTCTTTAACTAAACTGTAACTGTCATAGGAGCAGCAGCAGCAGCAACTGACAAATAACTGAGGGTAATAATGATGCTGCATGCTCAATGCCGAATGGATACGTGCCTCCAGCTACAGTTCCAGCTTGTCTGCGTACCTTTATAGAATATCAATTTGGTCTGCAAGCGCGAGAGAGCGTAATAAAAAATCTATTAAATTTCCACATAATCACAAAAGCAATTAATCATTGACACTATTTAGGCGCTGTTTACAGAGAGCGAGAGGGGGAGAGATTGTACTGAGACTGAGCCAAGCTTACAGCAATTTGTTCTTTGTTATGCTGATGCCATTGTTAAGATACAGATACAAATACAAATACAGATACAGATACAGATGACAGTGTCGTAATTACAATTCTTTTGGCATGTTGAAAAAAAAAGAGAAATAACAACAACAACAACAACAGAACTGCGGTCATCTCTACAAAGATCAACGGCCATCAACTACAGCCCATATGCATATAAAAAGATATTGTATCTGTATCGAAGTATCTGAGCCGTAGTCTGAGCTGTTCGTGCGCTGGCTGCGCGACATTGAATTATCACATCGCATCATGCGAGTGGCTTTGGCTCTTTAAGTTGACAAAGTACAAAATAATAATAATAATGCGGCATTCATGACGCAAAACTGAATGAGTGAGCGAGAGGCTGACACTGAATGAGAGAGACAGAGACAGAGAGAGAGAGGGAGGGAGAAGGCGCTGCAGATGAAGCTGGAACTGGCTTATTGTCATACAGCGACAAGATATTTACACAATTACTCGTCCCGCGCTACACTTACCTGTAGCTATATCTCTCCCTCTCTCACTCCACCCCTCTCTATATATTTTCACGTACAGATTTTCTTTTCGAATTTACGTACAAAGCTAATTTATCATTTGCGCGCACAAAACCCAAAGTTAAACTGTAAAAAAAAAGTTATTGTTATTTGTGTTTTTTTTTTATTGTTTTAATTTTTTACATATTTTTTTCCCCTTTTTTTGAATGGCATACAATATTTTCTGTAAATACAATAAAAAGGCGCGGATAAGTATTATAACCGCAAAATAAATAACAAATATAACAAACGACTCAGCCGTAGCCAGCCCCAAATCGAGCCAGGCTCGCGGTGACGATTGAGGCTGTCAACGCACATATATATATACACACATACACATACACACACACATACATACATACATCTGTACGCACAATAAAAACCTTTTGTGTGTTAACGGCCCGTGAGAGACTTTGAGCCCAGTTTCCAGTGCCATTGCAGATGCCCAATAATGTGGCCATGTCAATTTGTATAGTTCCACCTCCTGCTCCTCCTCTACGTACGTTACCCCGCCTCCTGCTCTTGGCTCTGTTTAACTTTTCTCGCTGTGAGCAAACAATAAATGTGTTTTGTAGTGATTAAAAAGTAGTGTGAAATCGATTACATACATTAAGCAGACAGAGCGAATGCCCTGGCGGCGGTCAGTTGTTAAGACCGGATATACCCGGGGCGACTCTGTCGCCTGTCTGCTCGTGTCAATATTGAAGCGATTTAGTCAGAGACATGCGATGCGGCACATGTTAATTCCAGCTAATCGCGTTCGCATGCTGCGGGCTGTTAATGCTAATGTTTTTGATCTCTTCTCCGGATATTCCCGCCGGCTAACTCTTTCAATAAGTTTATTTCGTTAGTAATTCAAGTTTGCAATTCGAAACTCTGTTCGAGTTCCATAGCGAGGCAGCAAATAGTTATATATCTGGCAGCTTTAAGCTCTAATTGCAAGCGCATAGCCTGCTATAGCAGTCAGCTTTTCGAAATGTTTGTCAATTAGAGCTTTTGGGTTCTGAACTTGACTAAATATTATTGACATTTATTAGATTTGTTGAAGTGAATTTTTAGTTGAGAATAAATATAGTAAAATAATAATAATAAATATTAAAAAAAGTAGATAAACTGTATAATGAAACAAAAAGTTAATCTAAATACACTAAACTATACAAGTATTACACAAAAATTATTTAAATTGCTTAAAAGAATAAAGTTGGAATTGGCTTCGCATTAAAAAATTATAATTTACTGTGAAAGAAATTATACAAATTTAAACTAACTTATTTAAATTTAAAATTGTTCAAAGGTTATATAATAATTTTGTTGTAAATATATAGAATATGTAGAATATATTAGTCGATGTAATAGACTAATATATTTAAATAAACATAACGATTGAAATAGTATTTCTGCTGTAAACATTAATACAGGCACAGTGCCATTTATATTGCCGCTCAAAAGTATGCTACAGTTATTTTAGAATATCACAGGCACGCGTATCAAAATATTTCATTATTGCGCGCTATATATGCAAATTACGAATAATACGAATGTGCATATTAAAAAAGAATACATAGAATAACTTATAATGTAAATTTGAGATGCATTAAGTGCAAAAATAAGTGCAAAGCGAATAAATGCATTAAATTGCATGGCAAAGTAGCAAAGCTAATTTATATGAGCACCCAAAAGTATGCAACACTTTTATGCAATATTCATTTAGGTAATATCTTTGTGATCTGTTGCTTAAATTGGCTCGCAGCTTAAATTACAATTTTTATCTTACTATAAAATAAATCATAAACCAAAACCAGTTGTTCCAGTACAAATATCCATAAAATCTTTAACAATGTCTGTTTCTTTTTGTATTCTCTTTTATAACATGTAATTTAAAATCTTGATTTATTGAAGGCAATCAATCAGTTTGAAGATTTTAATCGCCATTGATATGTTGCATTGTAAATTTGCAAATACCAGAATATATATAAAACTAATATAATTTGGCAGAACACTAAAGACAAATTTAAGAAGAAATCATCAGGCAAGAATATTTTCTCTGCAGATCTGAATCAATTAAATAATCGACGCAGAAGTATTTTTAGTATCGCATTGAATTGATCTGATTGGCGAGCATTGGTGGTTTAGTTAGTGCTTATCGCATTAAACGATGCAAATAATAAATACATACAAGTGTAGGCCAAATATTTACTTTATATATAGTAAAAAAAGTAACAAATGTCTATTTCATTTGCATTCTACCTTATCGCATGCCCAATTTATTGCTGTGTATACAACGTAGTTGATGTCAATATCTAAGCATTTCTTTATTGCTCGTTTTATGACGAACAGCCACCAGTACCGATGCCCGAATGAAACAACATTATTACTATCGAAAAATAGTATATACATATATAAGCATTAATATGATGCGTTTCTACTACGAAATTAGACACTGAGAGAAATTCGTATCAAGTGGGAAAAATCAAATTCAATTAAACCAGCAATTAGAATTGTAAACAAATCAAAAAATATCCCAAAGGCCACTAAACCTTTGACCCAAACGCGCATTTCTCTCTCACATCGTGTGGCAAACTCATGAATCAAAACAAAAACCGAAAGTGTTGAAGCACAAAAGTCAACAACTAAACGGCAAAAGCGATAAAATATGTAAAGCAAAAGGCACAAGAGTGCTTAGCTGGGAAGTGCATGACTAGCAAATACCCTAAACTAAAAGCAGTTTAGGTTAAATAAGTAAAGCTAACTAAGAGTGTGCTAATTGAGAGTTCATGAGCCGCAAATACGCTGACCTGAACTGCTGATTAGTCCAAAGATTAATTAAATAGTACTTGTAGTATATAGAGCAAGTATAAAGTAATTGCTATATAAAGTATATAAAAACTGATAAAATAAGTAAAGCCAATAAGGGCGTGTTAGCTAGCTCCTAGGCGGGACGTAGCCCTTGAAGGAGCAGGTTGTTTAGTTGGTTAGCAGTTGTCTGATACATTCAAAAAAGTCTATAGCTTAGCGTGTTGAAGTAAAAAACCTCTATATGATAGAGTGTTCGACTAGCAAATACGCAGAGTATTTCTATATATATCTATAGATTATACAAATCTGTATTGATTATAAAAATATGTCTAGAAAATATAGCGCAGCATAGCTTGAAAAATCTGCTTAAATTATACAAATCTATATAGATTATAAATATTTGTATCAATTATAAAAATCTGTATAAATTATAAAAATCTCTATAAATTCTAATCTGTATAGATTATGTATAGATTATATATTTTATAAAAATCTGTAGAAATTATAAAAATCTGTATAGATTATAAAAACATTTTTCTTTCTTTACATGATAGAAAATAAGTTTACATAATTTGTTATTTCTAATATATTAATATTATATTATAATTAATAATTAATTAATACATTATTATAATTATTTCAGTTCAATTTTAATATAGCACGAGTATGTTCACATTGAAAAGAAGTTTTAGAAAAATGTATAAAATTTGTCGCAGTGTATATTATGCATATGCCTAAACAGTACACAGGATTTTGTAGTTTTAAAAATTATTAATTATTATTAATTTATATTAATTTTTATTCATTATTATATTAATTTACATTCATATATTACATATTTTATCCAAATATAGTAATTGATTTAAACTTTTTTATTAATTGTATTTTAATTCTTTAAAATCTAGCTTGTCTTCTTCCTAGTCTAATGCACCCATGCTTAGCTGCACTCCTAGTTCAACAGCATATACAATATCGAAGCACCACAAGACTCTTCTCTTTTAGCATACATGTACATAATCTTTTCTATCATTTACCCCTTAGTAATCTGCTCAGATCATTTAAAAACTAGATTCTCAACTTCACTGCTCTGCTTGGCCAGCCCTGCCCTGCTCTCTACTCTTGTAATACTGAGAGTTGCTCAGCTTCTGCAGCTCTGCTACATCTTCTGCTCAGACTTTACTCATCAATAAGCTCTACTCTTTCCCGTTACATACAACTGCACGTATCGCAAATACCCGCGCTTACACATTTGCATTGGATTCACCAACCAATTCAGCCCATCGCCAAAAGTCGTTTTACACGACACTTGCTGTCATTTGTTGGTTGTATGCGTCTAGCTGTTGCTATTGGCATAGGTATATACATTTATATATATATATACGTTTGTCTGTTTTGTTTTTTTCTGTTTTTATATTTATTGTCCGCCTCTGCCATCTGCGATGAATTTAAGCTTCGTAGTCGACGTGTCGACGGTTACTCTGTCAGTCAGCTCGCTGTAGCTGGGCAAACCAAAAGCAATATTCGCATGCGTCGCAACAGCGCAGAGCCGGCCGTGCATGCAGATACCAAAGATACTGTAAAACAACCAAACAAAACAAAGTAAAAAATATATTTAAAAAATAAAACTGATACAAGTATAAATATAATTTGCGAACAACATTGAGACTAGCATCGAGACCAAAGCCGCATAAAAAACGAAACGAACAAAAGGTTCCTCATCGCGTCTGCAATATTTAGCATAAAAAACCAATTTGCATATCAAGTGTCGCGAGTGTGTGTGTGTGAAAGAAGTGCTAAAGTGCGTATAACATAATAGTGTAATCATGCCACAACAACAACAACAGCAGCAGCAGACAGTGCATTCAATTGCTGCTTTGTTCAATCAGCAGTTGCATCGAGGGGAGCAGCAATCGAATTCGAAATTGCAGCCAAACGAGAAGAAAATAATTAAAAGGTGTGAATAATAATACTAGAGTATGATTTAGCTAAAGGTATTTAACGATAGCGTAAAAGTGATAAAACAAAAAACGGCTAAGCACGTTGCAGTTGGCCACGACTGACTGCATAATATGCGCTCACAATGCGAAAATCTTGTACAATTAAACTTATTTTTAATATATATATAATTTTTTATATATATATTTTTTTATTTAATTAAAAATTTATTTATTTATTATTATTATTTAATTTTAAAAATATATAACTTTTTTATACAAAAAAAAAAATTTTTTTGGGAACATATTATTTAATTTTTTTATATATAAAAAATTATATATTTTTAAAATTAATTTTTGTAATTATATATTTTTTAAAATGAATTTTTTTTATAAAAAATAAATTAGGCATCATATTATTTAGAATTTAAAAAAATAAATTTAAAATAAATAAAAAAATATTATTAAAAAAATTAATTTAAAAAAATATAATTTTCTATATATAAAAAAATTAAATTAAAATACACTTTTATATGTCAAAGAATTAATTTTAACAATATATATATTTTTTTCAATTAATTTTTTTTTTTAATTTAGTTTTTTGTATAAAAGAAAAAAATCGTTCTGCTGCAACATTTATCAATTTGAGCTTTAACATGAAGACGATACGAATTTATTTCGCTTTGTCGTGCCGTCAAAAGGCTAAGAGATATGAGCTTAGCCCTCAAATGTTGCAAAATGTAATTACGAATTTTAAGAATTTCAAATTTAACATTTTATTCTCTTGGCAAAACGTAATGATATGAATATTAATAAATATATTGGCTCACTTATCAAATATGAAGAACTTTGGCTACTTTGGCTACTAAACTGTGCAAGATTATATTTTCATTTGCAATTACATGAATATATATTAATTGGAACTTCAATTTATATTCATTTTATATAAGTTAAGCTTTTATATATGTTAAGTCTGACTTTTCTTGCCAGGCATCAAGGACAGAACACAAGCTGAAGCTAAAATGCCTCAGTTCATATTCAGACGCTGTTGTAGGGCGCGAGTGCTTAACTTATTTATATACCTATAAATACTTTATAGACCGTCAATAAAGGAAGTCCGCTACAATTCTTCTGTCAGTTTTATAAGCTGTAGATAAGAGACATTCGCTTGGATTTACCTCGCCTTCAATAGGCGTAGATTTGAAATATATCTATCAAATAGTTTTAGTAGGAAAGGAACTGCACTTTTATATATATTAAAAAAAGCCAAGTTGTATTTTCAATATAAGCATTAATATTTCAAATTATATCTAATACTTTCCAAGTTTCATTGAACGTGCTTAAATATTTAGATAAATGATTTTAGAACTACGAAAACTTTACTCTACAGTACTATGACATTGCCATTGGTCATTACCATTTGATATATATGTCATATATATTTATATATATATAATATATTTAATTTCAAATTAGAGTTTCCAACTCTTATACCAGCTAAAAGAGTTCTCAATTATCCTAAAACTCAAACAGTTGGCCATTTAAAATCACATTACGCTCAACCAATATGCTCAGCTCACTTCCTGAACAAGTTGAACGAAAATCAAAAACAGCAAACGGCAAATGGCAATAACAAAATACTAAACAAAAACAAATCAAATAAAAGATTTGACACACTTTTGCTAGCGCTGCGGCGTTGCGGGGCATTGCGTATACGTCACGTGCAACGGCTTGGCAGCTTTTATCTATTTTTATTTGGCGTCTGTTTATTTTGGGCAGAGCAAAAGCTCTGTGAAAATGGCATAGACAGAAAGCTTGATTGAGTTTGAATTTGATTTTGTTCTTGGCTGCTCTTTATTTCTTCGTTTTTTTATTGAGATTTTCTTGAATAAACAAACGAGTTTAAGCCGATTAACAAGCTTGGTCAGTCCAGTCCAGCCAAGTCGCGTCAAGTCGAGCATAATAAATCATATGAATGGGCACAACCAGAAATACTCACGATCATTTAGTGGCCCAATGGCCGCATGAAGTTTGTCGTCTGTTAACCCATTAATGACCAAATATTGTTAATCATCCGTTTGCCGCAATTTGATTTTGTCGACATTTTTCAGATTTTATATTTATTTATTTATTTATTTATTTATTGACTTGAACGACATTAACATACTTCACTGCGGGCCAACTGATAGATATCATTAAATATATCTTGTTTCGCTCAACTTCACAAAGCAAAAGCCGCCAAAAATGCTTCCCGAATCGTTAAAGTTAAGGCCAATGGGCCGACGGGAAAAGCATGGAAAAATAAAACAACTAGTGAAATCAATAGTGAAGTTCCATATGTGATAAGTGATAATGTGTTTGATGTCTGCCCAAAATACAGGTAAGTCGCCACACCAAGAGGTAAGTCTGAGTATGTAAGATATTTAGCTGTAATTAATGGCAGCTGATGAATTGCTTGTCCACATCGGGGCGTGACGCTTAAACAATGGAATTAATGTTAACAAGTTTATCTGTCTTTATCTTTGTATAATAAAGCATGTTGGCTGACAATTACAATTAGATTTATTAAGATAATGATGACAATTGAAGTTGTTTGAAGGATTTATGGGTATGGAATGTCGAAAGCTATGGATAATGGCTCGATAGTAGCAGCATATACTATAAATTCGAATACTACTATAAAGCCTATATAGTAAGAATTATGTTTAGAAGCTATTATAATCTTAACTCTAAATAAAACATAAACTTAAAATAGTATAAACTCTATATAGCATGAATTCTATGATTGAATATTATGATTGGAAAGTATTTATGTAAATTCTAAATATTCTTCATTTGATTATTTTTATTCATTTTTTAATTTTTAAAATTTTATTAATTAATTTCTTTATAATTTTTTTTTTAATGTCATTTATTTATTCATTAATTATTAATTAATTATTTATTTAATTTTTTGCCAAGGCAAATACTGCATTAATTTTCATCTCATTTGATTGCGCAACTTTAAAACAATTCTTGGACAATTGAGCATTAAAAAATTGCTATATATCTAAAAAATTCTCATTTTAGAATTATAAAACAATAGATTATAAAACGAAACTTAAATGAGCATAATTTGAATAACTTTAAAATACTTTTATAGCTAAAGAGTTGTCTTCTGAACACAAATCGTCTGCGCCTAAATAATATATTAATTGAATTCTAACTAAATACATAATCTGCTCGCATTAGCTTTAAATAACACTTTTTGTTTATATATTCAATTTGGAGTTGGCTAAATATTCTATTGACCTCGACATCTCGACAAGGCAGCAACCGCTATATGCGCATGGCAGAGGTCACTCAAGCTTTCAGTCATCTGTGTTATAGCCAGCAGCTAGACTTCCGCCCAAGAAAATTGTCTAGCTAAGCCTAGCAACATTTCAATTTAGCTGGAAAATGGCCATATTGACATAACTCTTAATGATTTTTAATATATAATAGATGTGTTATTATATTATATTTATTCAATTTTCTGATTTATGTCAGCTCACGGTTCAGTGCTCTAGTTAATTTTTATAAACAATTTAATTAGGCTAAGCTGACGCTAGCCAAAACCTCTTGTCTTTGTTTAATATGTCATTGATAGCCTAAAATGATAGCGATAATATCAGCATTCAAACAATGATCTAATACATTTTACATTTTCATTCATCTTTTGTCTTTGGTCATAATATGACAAATAAATTTGTTTATTAAGCAGAACTACGGCAAATCGGAATATTCAATGCTTCAATCGAGGGCAGAAGTTAGCGTTGTGAAGTAATACTCAATATTAAGTAACAAGTCTATATTACACAGCTAATAACTGTTATACTGCTTATATGCGTGTGTGTGTGTGTGTGCTTGTAAAATATATCAAATTTCAAGGTTTTTCAACATAGAAGTCTGTTAAAGTCAGCTATACTTGTTATAAAAATATAGAATTTAATTTTCATTAACAACAAAAGCGTGTATATTTAATTAATTTAGGTTATGTTTGTATATGAAATATAAAAAACTCTAATAAACACAAAAAAATTCACAAAAAGTTTGAAGGTCGCTCAGTTCTTTGTTCTAATTTAAAGAATACTTGTTATATAAATACTATAGCAGTCAAACTCTTATACAGCTGTTGCTATGCCTTACACTAACAATAAAATTATTTGCATAGCGGGTATTTAGACGTAACGGTTTTCGAACTTTGTCAACTCTGCTTACGTTACATAATGCTTTGCCAAAAAAAAAAAAACAAAAAAAAACCAAAAGCTTACGCAGCACATCTCTATTGTTTATCTGTGGCGTGCGTAACCTTCCCCATCGAAAAAAGCTTTCTGCGCTGGCGCACACTCAAACGAGTCCAGCAAGCGCACGAATTCTCTCACGACGCCATTCGCTCTCACGTTCGTTTGCTGCTCGGGCATTCGTACACTTCTCTCTCTCTTTCTCTTTCACTCTCACTCGGTCTGCTTACGATTGATAAGCAGCAAAGTTTCGACGCGGCGACTGCGCTGCTCTCAGTAATAAGCAGCAATAATACGACATGGTGGCTGAAGCTCGTTTGTTGTTGCTGTTGTTGTTTTTGTTGCTGTTTTTGTTTTCGCGCTGCCGAAGTTGATCGCGCGCGCCTTTCGCTGCTGCCTTCAAGAGTTTTAATTGCAATCAAACGATCGACAAAAGCGCAGGTTAGTTCCCAGTCAGCTGCTTTGGCAAGTGCGTGAGTGATTTTGTGTGTTTGTGTGTGCGTTAAACACTAATTAATTAGAAAACTTGTTTCAAAATTTCATTAAATGTGCAAAAAAATACTAAGAGAAATTTAAACTCTCTTCACGTGGCTGCTGTCGCTGCTGCTGCTGTTGCTGCGTCTGCTTCTGCTGTTACTGTCCAAAGTCATTTTATGTATATAAAAAGGCATCCAGTGCAAAGATCGTTCAGTTTTCATTGAACAACTCAGTTTGTGCAATTACGTTACCGTTCCACACGATCCTGAGCCTTTAGGTAATTACCTGTTCTAATTCTTGTCTTGTGTGCTAAGCAAATCTTGTGACTTAATTAAAAGTTCATTTAAATATGTTGCGCGTGGAATGCTGATAGCCACGCGAAAAATTCTGAAGCGAGCTGCAGAGCTCTAAAGTTATTCATATCCGAGCTTATCGTATGTGCATATATTTTTCATTCTTTTTTTTTTTTGGGGCCTGGCCTTTGTCGGCCATACGCTATCTACGCTTGTTGCTTTTTATGTACTTAATATTGATTAAATGGCATTTAATTGTTGTTGTGCGCCTGCTTGAATATCAAAAACAATGTACAAACACACACCTTACACCCGGCCCGACCCGACCCGACTACCCGACCCTATTACGCTCTACCTTGCATTCGATATACAAAGTAACTTAGCAAGTGCTGGCGATTTTTTCTACATTATTATTATTATTATCATTATTGCTGTTGTTGTTGTTTATTTACTGCCGCATTATTGGCTTATAATTATGTGCATTATTTTGCATTAAATGCAGCGAGTAATGAAATTCGCACGTGGGAGATAGCTCATAGAATTATAAACCATCTTACATAACTCTAACAATATTTATTGGCAAAACTTTCGAGCTGAGCTGAATTTGAATTGAAAGAGAATATATATGTATATAGTTACTGAAGTGGGTTGAAATCGAAATATATATATATTATATAGAGATACGCAGCTGATACAGCGAGTTCAAAGTTTTCATTTCAATTACTTACAAGTGCCCTGGGCTGATTACGAACTGATATTGCATTAACATTCACTGAAAATGATATATAAAAATAAACTGAAATTAAATTAAAATATGTTTTTTAACCGCACCTTACGTGCAATCGCCTTGAATGCGACAGCAAAGTTTTTATTTTTAAAACATTTCACTTCATCTCTTTGGAAATATTCCGAAAATACATATAAATAAGCATATATATATATATATATACATATATGTATTTGCAGCTGATACTTCTGCCTGTGTCTATATGCATGCTGTTCCATTTATTTGGTTTTTTCTTTCTTTGGGTTCTAGAAGCGTTCTACATGTGTTATGCACGCATTTCTTGTCTAATTAGAAGAGAGCGCGCGCGCGCTGTCCACATTCCGTTCGACTCTTATCAAAATTATCATTAAACTAAAAAAAGATTGCAATTTGATTTGGCGCAGGGTCAGAATTTCTATTAAATGCCACACTTGATAACCAAGTAGTGCATATGCCAGCCACTAGACTAGACGAATCGTACGATCCACAAGAGTCTCAACTTCAGTTGTTCAATATGGATTTGTATTTATTTTTAATATTTACTTCATAATCGCCGCGTCGCTTTGTATGTTATGTCAATAGTCGCTTTTAATTCTCATATTTAGCATGTTTATGACAATAGCACCATGAATTTTATCTGAATGCCAAATAAGAACAAACACCCAAAATAAGAAAATGATAATACAAAATTATTTCACTCGCCCTGGGGTCCACGCAAACCAGATAAAATGTTTATGTGCGTCTTAAAAAAAATGTTAACAAATATGTAGGAAATGGCATTAAGATTTAATGACTTGTAGTTACTCTGTAAATGATTTGAATAAATTTTAGAAAATTAAAAAATAGAGAACTTTGTATGTGGAGCAAGAGATTGCAAGAAATAAGCTAAAAATACTTTGAACAATTATAAAAAAAATTTATTCATAATTTTAAAGTAAAAATATCAATTATTTAATTTTTTAAACAATTTACTATATGGATTAAATTATTAAATTAATTAAACACATTTAATAATTTTATTTGTCATTGATAAACTTTTAGATTGTTTTACAAATTTTTTATTTTTATTTTATTTATTTATTATTTATTTTTAGTTTATTGATACGAGAAAAGATATAGTTTCTTTTTACCATTACAATACAATTTGATAACTTAAAAATTTTTTTAAATAAAAATTAAAAAAAAATATTTCAAGCTATATAACAAAGTCAAATGGATTTTGAAAGAGTATCACATGAATACGTAAAGTTTTCAATGTATTCTAATCTTAATTGTAAATAAAAAGAGACTAGTTGGTCAGATATATGGGATGTTCTGTAATAGAAAAAGTATAATATATGATAAGTATAGATAATATGATACTGTCGTCATTCGAGAACACTATTTAAATTTAAATTTTAGTGTCCAAGATATCAGCTGCTATATAAACTAGTTCTTATTCATCAAGTCATGCAAGGAGTAGCACGGAATATATTAATTTGAATTTTATTTATTTATTTATTTATTTATTTTTTTTTCAATTTGGGTGAAAGTACATATTTCGTTTAAAATATTCCAGTATCTAGGCTGTCAACTGGTTTAAACCGAACCGGTTTGAGCTGCAGCAACAAATTTCTTTTTAGCACGAGCTGAACCAAAACCAGCCAAACTCTACAGCAATTGCCCCATTATAACTATTCTTTCTAAATAATACCTCTTCTCGATACAACTAGCTTTATAGGCCAACAGTTATCAGTCAAATAGTAGCAAAATTATAAATTAATAATTATTAGATTATTTCAAACGATTTTTTTTCCTATTAACTATTAACGTATTTTTCAATAGCTTTTCTTATCAGCAGCTAAAGTTCGTTAAATATATTTTCAGCACATTAATATTATCTATTATTATTATAAATCAAATTATTTATATAATTTTGACTAAGTGTCTAGTTTAGAGATATTTCATAGAAAATCAAACTTATCAGCAGCAAAAAGTTCTTGAAACTGTTTTTTTTTTTTAGCGTTGGCCTTAACCAGGCCTTCCTCACCAGCAAAATGATTGAATAGAGAACATTCATGATCTATGATTACCTGAGCATAGAATATATTTAAGAATTTCAGTAGAGGTTTTTCCAGGGTATAAAAGCTTTAAAGTTCTATAAACAAATGAATCTATCTTACACTCTTAATATGTATAGGGTATATAGCTTCGTATATCTTTAACTATTCCCACTCACAGGCTATAGAAACCTTTGCCATCTCTGAACTTTTTAGTTTATCTGTAAGAGATCTATGAGTTTTTATTACGGCTTTTACTTTTAATCATATATAAAATTATTGTAACTTTTAGTATACCTTTTACTGCCAGCAATTACTGGGTATATAAAGCTCTGACGTTGTAGCGCCTTAGTTCAGCACGTGTTAACGCAATTCAACAATTTATTATTTATTTCCTAAATTATATATTTACCCTACATATTAGCAGCTAGCACCTGAGTTCTGCTGTGATATTTTCCACTGCTATATATAACCAACATTATTTCGAATCTTCTTTGGTGGGCGTATTTTGCCAAAAAACAAAAAGAGATGTATGATATTAATGGAGCATAGAGTTACGTAAATCGCGCTAATTAGCGCAGCGTGTGACACATGACGTCGATTGTTGAGATTTTTAATGGATGAGCTAATTGAAAGTTATTCCCCAGCTGACTCGCAACTTGTTAATTTGCACTAAACATTTTGATAAACCCATCACTATGTAATAGAGCTGATCGAATCGAGCCACACGCATCTATATAATATGCTCAATATGGGGTTTTGATAACTCAATCAATCTGATTATCGTATGCTTGCTAAAATGGAAGATTTCACCTGGTCAGGTGTCACATTTATCAGTTGACATATGATGCGAGCTATGCTACACACCTTCTTCTCCATACATAGAAATAATGCGACATTAAGTATACGCACGTGATGGAAACTTAATTACAATTATTATTGTTCTTTCCGGGCCTACGCCTGATGAGATCAGCATTGTTTTGTATTACAAAATGCCGATCAATTAAGTAGCCAAAGTGACAGCAGTGAAGGCCATTCAAGAATGCCCGGTCCGCATTCCAGTTAAGAGGCTCAAGAGCATGACAGCACTGCATGGGGGACTTGTTCTCGATTCGAATTTGATTTTGTTTTACAACCCACACTTTTCGAGTTGACTTCTGATTTATGGCGGTATTATCGTGAGCCACTTGTAGATATTCTCGCTGAATAATATTATTTTATGGCTCATTTCAGAGGTTCAGATTAGAACACAAATCGATTTTTATTGACATCCCTCTGCATAAGCAGCCAACGGCTTTGAGAACCTAGGGCAATATGAGTGAGTGATTGACTTTTGGTAGCGAATACCCAATCGGCAGCGTAGTGTAGATAACGTGATAATTAAAGCACGAGTCGCATTTACAGCTAAGCAAATAATTAATTCACTAGCAAGTAATTGCAGTTCATATAAACTTATTAATAATTTAGCAGATAATGAAACTTGCATTTGCATCACGTTGAACTTAATAAAAACATCAGGGAACATACAAAAATTGATTGTTACTACGGGAGTAAGATTATAGTAGCAGTAATAGCCATAAAATTGTTATAGTAGCAATACTGGAGCAGTAACAATGGAATTACATTATTGTAGTAGTGTGAATAATAGTAGTAGTAGTAGTAGTTTTAATAGTAGTATTAGTAGTACTAGTAGTAGTAGTAGTAATAGTAGTAGTAATAGTAGTAGTATTAGTAGTAGTAGTAGCAATAGAAGTAGTAGTAGCAATAGTAGTAGTAGCAATAGTAGTAGTGCTAAGAGTAGTCGTAGTAGCAATAGTAGTAGTAGTAGTAGTAGTAGAAGCAATAAGAGTAGTATTAGTAGCAATAGAAGTAGTTGTAGCAATAGTAGTAGTAGTAGTAGCAATAAGAGTAGTAGTAGTAGTAACAATAAGAGTAGTAGTAGTAGCAATAGAAGTAGTAGTAGTAGCAATAAGAGTAGTAGTAGTAGTAACAATAAGAGTAGTATTAGTAGCCATAGAAGTAGCTGTAGCAATAGTAGTAGTAGTAGTAGCAATAGTAGTAGTAGTAGTAGCAATAAGAGTAGTAGTAGTAGCAATAAGAGTAGTAGTAGTAGTAGCAATAAGAGTAGTATTAGTAGCAATAGAAGTAGTTGTAGCAATAGTAGTAGTAGTAGTAGCAATAAGAGTAGTAGTAGTAGCAATAGTAGTAGTAGCAATAGTAGTAGTAGCAATAGTAGTACTAGTAATAGTAGTACTAGTAATAGTAGTAGTACTAGCAATAGAAGTAGTAGTAGCAATAGTAGTAGTAGCAATAGTAGTAGTGCTAAGAGTAGTCGTAGTAGCAATAGTAGTAGTAGTAGTAGTAGTAGAAGCAATAAGAGTAGTATTAGTAGCAATAGAAGTAGTTGTAGCAATAGTAGTAGTAGTAGTAGCAATAAGAGTAGTAGTAGTAGTAGCAATAAGAGTAGTATTAGTAGCAATAGAAGTAGTTGTAGCAATAGTAGCAGTAGTAGTAGCAATAGAAGTAGTTGTAGCGGTAGTAGTAGTAGTAGTAGCAATAAGAGTAGTAGTAGTAGCAATAGAAGTAGTAGTAGCAATAGTAGTAGTAGCAATTGCAGTAATAGAAATTATTCGATAGTAGTAGTTGTAGTAGCAGCAGCAATAGGAATTGTAGTGTTAGTAGTAATAGCTGTAGGAATACTATGAATAATTGAAATACCAAATATATTAATAGAAAAAAAATAAAATAAATAAATAGTAGTAGGTGCTTTAGCAAAAGTAAAAGTAGTAGTAGTAGCCATGGTACTTGTAGTAATTATAATAATAATAGTTTACATTCCTTACCTATATGCGGACGCGTCTCGTCTATTTCTGGTACAGATAAACTGTCTGTTATACAGTTGAACGTAGTTATATAGACTCGTCCATTGATACTGATAAGAGAAGAGAAGATAAGCTGCTTGGGGTCTCTTTTGCTCTGCAGTTCAGATCTTTAGATAGCATATTAATACTGTCAGCGGGCGCTTTAAAATAGTTTAAATAAATAACTGTTATTTATGTGAAGTTTAGCGCTATTTCGAGGTTGACAGCCTTCAGTCATTTCCATCATGTGAGTGCGATAAGGCGTTACCACGCCCACTCAAAGTACACCAACTTTGTCGGCTGTCTTGGCCAAAAGGCCCATGCCTATGGCTATGTCAGTGACTATCTAGGCGATAATACGAACACTCAGTGCGGCACTAGCTTTAGATATTTCGGGCCTGTTCAAATTGCGAAGAGGTAAACTTCACCCAGCGGGGCCCATAAAAAGAATCTATAGCCACACTGAAGTAGCATGCGC
Source organism: Drosophila buzzatii (assembly GCA_035045845.1). Lineage (NCBI taxonomy): Eukaryota > Metazoa > Arthropoda > Insecta > Diptera > Drosophilidae > Drosophila > Drosophila buzzatii. The sequence goes on along the minus strand of JAWNOS010000244.1, from coordinate 12,707,798 downwards.
TGGCGCTTTGTTGGCTTTAAACGCGTTGCGCAATAAAACGTCAACGCTTGCCGCTGATAATAATGCCATTGATAAGCGCCTTACAGTATAAACAGCTATAAGTCAGCAGCAGCAACGGCAGCAGCAGCAACGACAGTTATTGGGCTGTAGCATGTGCACAGTGTATACTATAAGCATTCGTATACTAGGGCAGGACGATGCTACCTAGCTGCCTGGCTATTCAATGCCATGCCTAGCCGGTGATCAATAGAGCTTATCAGCATATTAAGTACCGGGCGCAGCCCACTTCGTGGCAAATACGTCTAATGAGCTGAATTAGTTATCAATGTGACATGGAAACAAGATGCAGCGCATTCAGAACGCGACAAGCGTATCAAAACAGATGCGCTCCAATAAATAGATACGTCGCTCATGCCAATAGGGTAATGGAAACGCACGTTGTCGCACCATCAAAATACCAAATGCCATTTCATTTCGTCTCAGCTCAGTCATAGTCGAAATGAAAAACATATTGTCAGCCAAAATGCGATATCTATGCGATAAGGTGCGTGTGTTCGTCTGGGCATTGCTGTCTGATCACTTAACACCAAATCCTAATTAAGTGCTTCCAAATTGAACTACTCAATTATCAAGCAATTATGTATGTACACATGTATGTGTGTATGTCTGTGTGTCGATGTGATTGCAACAAACTCATTTTGGGATTTAATTGGTTTTTTTTGTACTTCCCAAGTGGTATTATCGCCAGATATCTCCCATCAAGCTTCTTAAGCACCTCTCAATTAAAAAAACTATCAAAAACTGACCCACTACAATTGTTTAGAGGTGTGATGCCACTGAACAGAGTAAGAGATTAGTATGCCCTACTCGAGAGTATTGTGATTATCTTTAGTAGCATGTAACGTTGAGTATAAATATACGATGTAGAAAGAGATAGAAGATCTTGTGCTTTTGTACTTAAGGTATATCCAGCTCTGTTATTCTCTAAATTACAATTTCTATAAAGAAGACAGAGACAGAGGCAGAAAAAGAGCTCTATAATATGATACTTTATAAATACTAGCATAAATTGATACGATGAATTTCTCAGTTCTATATAGCTGTTGCCCTACGAAAAGTATATTTTGAACGAACAACATCGAACTATGTCACCTATCTAAAAGTCTAGAACGGAATAGATCGCAAACATTTTTTCTGTTTTATGTTATATATAAAAGATATATCGCCATAGATCTAAACACTAATTCATAAAGCTTCATAGACCCCCATTGGCACAAACATAAATAAAATTCTTGTATATAGAATATAAATTACATATATAAATTTATATATTAAATTTATATTTTTTCTCAAATAAAAAAATTTTGCATTCCTCAACATACCAAAATCGATAGCTAAAATTTACAAATTCTTCAATGAGTCGTTAAAAATGTATGCTTCTAACGACAAAGATCGTCAAAAGCTTTATTCACTTATACAAAAAAGCGCGCATAGTAAAGCTCAGCAAGAAGCTTCTAACGTAATCCTCTTAACAAGTTTCGCAAAGAAAAGTCTACATAAAAGCTGTAAAAAGCTCGCGCGCGATTCGCTTCGAAAGTTCTCTAGCAGCACAACAACATTTTGCTGAGGCGTATCGCGTCCCCATTCTTTACATGAAACCGACAATTAAATGTTAATTAACACATTTATTCCGATTGGAAAAGTTGTGATTTACCATTATTATTATTTAAAAATAGAAATATTTATATGAATCGAGCGCTAATCGAATCGAAATGTTTTACATGCAGCTGATTCATGATATGCTGCGCAGCTACTGCGTGATCCTTCCGGGCAAATCAATTAGTAAATTGTTTAAACAAAAAATGTATAAATAATAAAATGCTCACGATTCCCGCTATGGATAATTGATTTATTTGCATAGCGCACACTTTGGACATAAATTTAAACAACTTCGGACAAGTTCCGTTTAGGTAGCACAGCTCTGATTTGATTTGGATTTTGGATTTTGCCTTAGCCAAAAACGTGCTTGGCTTGCTCAATGATATAATAGAAATTGTTTTTCAATTGTTATTTTGGCATACTTATTTATAAATGTATTTCGTATATAAACAATATAGATACATTCCCTTTGCCAAAACGCTCTCTCTCTCTCTTTATCTCTCTTTATCGCTCTTTCTCTGTGAACTGCTCCCACACACGTTTATGTCGCCGTCAATCAGTTAACATAATATTTACGTTGGCTATTTGCCAAACGTTTCTCGTAACCCCAACAAAAGACAATTACAAATATTATTATTGGGCATTTGTGAAAAGTGCTAAACAGTTGAGTAACTTCAATGCGCATTCACAATTGCAATTGTTTGATGCGCAGACAATGGGACTATAAAAAAAAAATTTACTTGCCTCTTTAGAAAATGGTGTTAATGATTTAATTTCTATGATAAAGTATGGCAAATAATGGCGAGAAGGATCTACTAGATACTTTATTTTCAATTAAGTTTTAGTCTAGTCTAATTTCTAATGTACACATTTAAAAGCATTTTAGGTAGGTTAGAGCCAGAGCAAAGCTCCTTAAAACACAGTACATTAGTTGAGAATTAATTGATTTATTTTATTTCAATATATTTAGATATATATATTTGCTTCTACTATGCTTCTAGGTAAAGCTCCTTGGAACCTAGTAAATTAATTGAGTAAATTGTTTCATTTTATTTTAATATTCTCAGATATTCAGATATTTCTGATATTCAGAAGTGAATAGAACTAAAACGAAGACTTGAATACCTGCTTCAAGCGTTGAGAAATTATGAAGAATTTTATTTAATTTGTATATATTTGGGAATAGGAAGAGCGAGCCTTATCTTGAGGAATGATGCTTAATATGATGATTATGGTAAATTAATCATGTTTGATTTGCTATATACCCATGATAGAAGATTAGAAACTTAAAAAATCTAGTAAACAGTTCTAGCTGAACTCTTTGACATCGTGTAATACGTAAGCGGAAGATAGGAAAATAGCTCTATTTACCAGTCATTTGTGTCACACAATATTTACATACATATGTGTGTGTATATATTTAGCATAGGATTAAAATCATATATCATATAAACATATTTAGTATAGGATTAAAACATTTCCTCGTATGCAGTATATGTCTGTTTCACAAAAACTGAAAATACCCTCGACAGACGTATCGGGCGCAAACATTTCCTATTGGCAATATTCCTCGGCGAAAGCACTTAATACATATTTTTTTATGAGAACGGGATTAAGATCAGAAAGGTTATCGTGTTCAGATTGTGCAATAAAAAATAAAATAAAAAAATAAAAAAATGGCAAGAAAACGAAAATGACAAAATAAACATTTTATATTTAGCCACATGCCGAGCAAAATAACATTATATATACTTTATATATACATATATTATATATACATTCATTTCAGATTGCATATCAGCTCAGCTCAGCTCAGTGTTCATTCAGAGCATGTGCTATGAGTTACTATTTCATTTGCTCAATTAAAATGCAATGACGATTGAGACATTCAATGGAGAATTGCGTGCATTGCTTTGATAGACGAGTGCCACAGTATCAGATGCGAATTGTTGCACTGATTTATTTACACACATTGCGTGGCACGCAGTTTGCAGTTTGCAATTTACAATTTGCCATTTACAATTTGCCACTTGATATTGCTGTGGCAGCAATTGCGTCAGTGCTGTTGACGAACAGCTCCCGATGCGTTGATATGAGCTGCACTGATTGATGTTGTCCATTGATTATTGATAAAGAGAGTAAAGGTTTTTTATTTAAAGTGTAACTACATATGTTACATATGTATGTACATATACATATCAATTCTTGATTAGGAGTAAGCAAAGAGTCTATATCGCCTTTTCTGTCCTCTATCTGGCTGTGAGTCACTCGCTGTATCGATAAGCCTCATCTTGAAACCTTTAAGAGCTATACTCTGCCCAGTAAATGCTGATCAATTCTCTTGGATAAGATCAATATATATATATTTTGTAATACTATTTATAATTAATTTAATACAGCTTTTGCTTAGAGTATAAAGAGATGTCGCATTTCCTTGGGATATTTTCCGCTATTGAGCGAAAGAAGTTATAGCAGCAAAGATGTGAAATGGCATATAATTTCAGATACACATTTCAATATAGCATATTCATAGTATATATTTTATATAGTAGCATCTGGGTATCTGCGAGTCTGGCACACCCGACTCGAGCCTTGCTCCTTTTACTTGCTGTTAAGTAAACCTTTTGAAGTGCGAATTGCAGTAAACGTCACACAGAAGTAAATACTGTAAATATTATTGTTGTTAACCTATTGCTGATAATTCAATCCCATTCATATAGTCGTACGAGTCGTTAGAGCAAATATATGAACGCTGCCCTGATAAGAGCGGACAACACTATTTACTTATATTGCTTTTATTTTTAAATGTAGCTTTCATAATTAGTGAAGAGCGCTGAGCATGTGCGCTTGTAAAACGTGCAGAGAGTGTGATATTGTCTCACAATATCTGGAGATGCGACTCGGCTCGTGTCTAGCTGCTCAGCATCTAGCATCGAGCATCGGGCATCGCGCGCTGCTCGCTGCTCGCTGCTCGTGGAGGATTTGCTTAGTTGCCTCTCTAGGGTCTCTCGCAGCTAAAAATGGGCGTTTGATTTACGCAAAAGATATATAAGTTGGCGCACTATGGATATATATACATATATAAATGTTTGCCAGTGACACTCCAACGCTCAGACTGACATTGACAGTGGAGCTGTTCGATCGAGTTTGTAACTCAGAAAAAGACATATAAAAGATATATATACATATATATTTATAGAATATAGAAATACCGTTAGCATGAGTCGCGAGTGCGTGAATCGGTAAATATCAAAAATAAATTCCATAAAAAACTTTTTGGTTAAAAAAGAAATTATACAGATTGTGCTTTTTTCTCATATTAAAAAAAAAAAGCAAATTACGCAAACTTTGGCACCCAATTTGACCTTCAAATGTGCATAAAATAAATGGCAAATAATATATAATAAAAACTATTTGTAAATTAAATATGCCATTAAATTATTATATTTCGTTTAATATATGAAATATGTAAAAAGTGTTTAGAGACGAGCTTCTGCTTTGGCTTCAATTGTTTGTAATTTATTTATGCTGATAATTTACAAGTAATTTTTTTATATTTAAAAAAAATTTGTTCAACAAATTCTGAGCTTTCGCTGGTTATTGCTTTTGTTATGACTATACAACAATTGTGCTCTAAAAGAGTTTTCGATATTTATTTTCATTTTTCTCATATTCATATGAGCTATTTTTTTATTTGGGAAAGCATACAAAAATATGTCAATAAAAATATTTAAATATAGATTTTATGCTTGAGAAAAGCGATTTATCAACAAATTATGTGTGACCTAAAAAACAAATATTTAAAGGTTTGCTTTAAAAAAAATGCAAGAAAATTAAGAAAGATTTTATTGTCATGATAAACTTTAAAATTCATAATAAAGTCGGAAATTTATATTCAATATTTAAAAAAATATGCTCTAAAAAATATATAGAAGTAAAATAACTGAGCTGCTCAGTAAAAATTGAATTGCAATAAAATTTTAATTTTTTTTTTTTTCATTCGCCAAAGCTAAGAAAGTATTAAGCCTAAAGTTCAAACTTAACGTTTTCCATATATTCTATGATTTATTTGTATTAGCCAATTCCTTTAACTAAAGCTGCTCCTTAGGTTTTCTATATTTTCCCCAAGTTCAGCTAGATTTCAAGTCCCTTCCCTTAGCATATTTATGAGCATGTTTATCCATATGGCAGATACTATTCAACGGGCAGACATATGTTTAAGCCAGCTGGTCTCTCAGTAAATAGTTGGAAAATCGATGCTGCAACAGGCAAATTCATAACAGTAACAAAATTCCTACGAGTAAAAACATAAAAATCAATTGTCAAAGCTGCAACCAAGGCAACTAGCAGTCAGCAGAAGCTGGCAGCGGGCGTAAAAACTGCACAAAGAAAATTCATTCAATAATAAAAACCTAAATATAGTAGTGCATGCGTGTGTGTGTGTGTGAGTGTGTAAGATCAAATTTAATTGAAAGGCTTAGGCATGGATGGCCTGCGGCTAATGCTCGAGCATGATTGATGAGGTTGATTTGATTTTGTGTAGACGCGCAACGTTTCGATTTCGTTTTCGATTACAAATCGAATGAAAAAGAAGCAAAAATATAATCAAATTAGTCGAGTTGGGTAATTAAATGGCAAACGTTTCGCATTTCAGTTGTTTGAAGGTGTTCAAAATGAAGGCAGCAACTTTGGATAAAATCAGCTGCTTCCTGGCCGAGCTGATGGGCACAGCGATTTTGGTCTTTCTCGGCTGCATGGGCTGCGTGAAAACAGATCTCTTCCCCAACAATCATTTGCAGATCATTCTGAACTTCGGCTTCGCTGTTCTCATTGCCATTCAATGCTTTGGCTGTGTGTCGGGCGCCCATCTGAACCCCGCTGTCACGGTGGCAGCTTGCATCTATGATCTGGTCTCGTTGCCCATGGCTTTCGTGTACTTTGTCGGTCAGATGCTGGGCGCCTTCATTGGCTACGGTCTGCTGATGGCCCTGCTGCCGCCATCCACACTGAATGTGCCCAATGGCCTGTGCGTGACACTGCCCCACTCGGAGGTCAGCAATCTGCAGGCCTTTGGCATTGAGTTCGTTGCCACCTCGATTCTAGCTATTGTCTGCTGCGGCGTCTGGGATCCACGCAATGCCAAGCATCACGATTCGGTGGCCATTCGCTTTGGCCTGGCCATTGCTTGTTTGGCCTGTGCCGCGGTAAGTTGAAGTCGTATATATCGAAGAGAAAGTCTGCAATTAATATTATGTATTTTGCTTGCAGGGACCCTTCACTGGCGCCAGCATGAACCCAGCCAGGTCTTTTGCGCCCGCACTCTGGAACGGCAACTTCCTTAAGCACTGGATCTACTGGCTGGCACCGTTGAGCGGTGCTGGCATCACTGCCATCGCCTACAAGACCGTCTTCCGGCGAGAGGTTGTCGAGGCCCAGGTCGTCTCTGACGAGAAACTGCGCCATCTGGAGGACGTCCAGCTCTCATAGACAATTGTATAACAAAGTGCCAAGATTGCCCCACTGTACAGGGCACACAAACACTTCAACAATATCTAATTAGTTTTAAGCTAAAATCCTTATCGACGACTTCTATATTAAAGCAATTGTTCAACTCTAATATGAATCATCGATTAATAAAGCACATAGAAATTATTTCTATCTCGAACAAATTGGTTTACTTGGGATAAGATGGGACTGACAAATTGATTGTTATATAATACATATACTTAAAAATATATACAAGTAAAACCTGAGTACTTTTTCCGTCAACTGGTTTAATTTTTATTTTTATTCAATTTTAATATATATATTTTTTATATATTTATTTATATTTATTTAATTTCCTTCCTAAAAATAAAATAAAAGAGAATTCATTAAAGTTCTCGAATAAAATTACAATTTTAATAACCTGAATGTTATTCTAGTCAATTGATTTTATATTTATTTATCTCATTATTTTTTTAAATCAAATAAATTCATTTATTATACCCTGAACCCATTGAAAATGGGAATTCCGCTCGTCCGTCCGTATGAACATCAAGATTTCGGAAACTACAAAAGCTAGAGGCTGAAAATATGAATACTCGTATGATAGTTACGCAGTACGAGTTTGTTTTGTTATTTTTTTTCGATAACTCATTTCTAAATTTTCGTTAAAAATCGAAAATTCATTTCCTTTTTTTTATAGCTTTTTGAGCATAACTTCTAGAGACTTCAAATTTGGATATTTAGATATATTCAGATTTTGGGTGCCTCGCCCCTTCGCCCACAATTAAAAAAAAGATACTTAAAATTCGGCACATAGATACATTTAGATACTCTTAATCTACTCGGATAATTTCCCTCGTCCATCTAGAAATGGAGTTATAAGCGACCAAAGTTCAGCCCAACCCAACCCCAAGCCACAGTAACAACTGCGCGGTTAACAGAGCGCGCGCTCATGCGTTCGTAAAGAAGAAGTGTATTAGTTTTTTTTTTTTCCAGAGTTCAGGGTATCTCGTAGTCGAGCCGTCTCGACTAGAGCCTTCTTACTTGTTTATTATTATTTACCCAGTGGTCGTAGACTGCTCTCTGCACTCTTATTGACATGGTGCTTCTTCTATTGATCAGCCACCGCAGCTATTGCATGCGTTGCCCACATCTCCTCGCCGCAGCTTTGATATGAGGATTAAGCATTAATTTGTACACATACATATAGCTATATGTCAAGTAACTGTTATTCCGCTAGTTAAAATTTTAATATATTTAATTTGTTTTATTAACTTGAACTGCCGACGCCTAAAAGTAGGCCAGCATTGGCTGCCTCAGCATTTCTGAATCAAACGTACTCAGCGGCCATCGTGATAACAGCGTATATTGGCCAAGCTGAGGCGCCATAGGCATAGATCTCATTGAGATAAGATTGCGCATTAAGTGCCACGCTGGGTGGCAATTTGGGTGGAGAATTCTTAGAGTTGGAAACATGATAAATTAATTATTAATTTGCGAATGGGGTTGACTAGACGATGACAATACGAAATAGCGAGTCCATATCTATGGGAAAGAAAAAAAAAAACGGAAAAATCCTCATAATAATTAGCATTAAGGTTTTATAATTCATATTGATTGATTATGGGCCATTTTAAAGTCGAAACCTTGCGCTGCCTGAAGCCGCCACTAGGCTAACCAGGCCGACGCTTTCAGACAGTTGGCTCAGTTGTATTTGGCCAGCATGTCGCAGCAGAGGTTAACAATAAACGTCTCCACCACCAGCTCCCGATCGCGATGGCGATATCTGAAGCTGCACGCGGAGAATCGAGCGCGAGTGGCCGCCTTCTTTGGCGAGCTGGTGGGCACGGCCACGTTCATATTCATTGCCTGCATGGGCTGTGTGACCACGCCCCTGTTTCTCAACTCACACTTCGAGCTGAGCCTGAACTTCGGCCTGGCCATTCTGATAGCCATCCAGAGCTTCGGCTCCATTTCGGGCGCACATCTTAATCCTGCCATCACGCTGGCTGCATTGATTTACGGCGCTCTCAACTGGTACATGGCCATCGCGTATCTGGTGGCACAGGTGGCCGGCGGTTTGATTGGCTATGGCTTGCTGAAGGCTGTGCTGCCGTTGAACGCCATTGTGGGTGTGGACGAGCCAGCGGGCGTGTGTGTCACAGTGCTCAGCAAGGATATTTCGGTGCTGCAGGGCGTCTTCATTGAGCTGCTGATCACCTGCTTCCTGACAATGGTCGCCTGCTCGGTGTGGGATCCGCGCAATGCGAGATTGAAGGACTCGGTGCCAATTCGTTTCGGTCTCACAGTTTCCTGTCTGAACTTGGCTGCGGTATGAGAGTAAAATGAGCGCGTATTTAGTCATTCGTACAACTTCAATTTCAATTCCCACAGGGCCTGTTCACTGGCTCCAGCATGAACCCGACACGCTCGCTGGGGCCGGCAGTGTGGAACAACTCGTGGAAGAATCACTGGATCTACTGGGTGGGTCCATTGGTTGGCGCTGCCATCACATCGGTTATCTATCGTTTTGCATTCAAGGGCCGCAGCGAAGAAGTTCTCGAGCTGCGCACCTCAAATGCTCAAATCAATTTCATTGATAAGGTTTAACGGATATCGTTATTCGATAAAGTAGCCATATTAGCTTTAAGTACAATTTAGGTTTATTATAAAAAAAAAAATAATTTTTTAAAATATACAAAATTTGAAAATTGCATAGAAAGGCAGAGCAGAACTGATCGATTCTTGTATCTTTAGCAACAAAAATTTATTTTTACAATTGCCAGAGAGCAGGAAGCAAAGAGAGCAACATTTTACGATTCTATATGACAAAAGAAACGTGAGTAAAGTGTTTATCTGACAGAAAATCGAAACTATTGTAGCGACAATAAAAAAAGTGCTATAAAAAAATATTGTTAAAAATCTGACACTAATTAAACAGTCGTATTAAGAAAGGTGTCTCAATAGACCGCCAATCGATAAGATAGCTCTACGTCAAGCATAACTGTAAGCTATCTGATATAAGTATATACAGATAGATATACATATACATATACATGTATGTATTTGTGTTATTGAGATTAATAAATTAGAGTTGTCTGGCCTGCTTAGGCGCCAAGGTCTATCAGGGACGACAGAGTGGAAAAGCATTTAACAGACTACTTAAACTGATCAAAGTGTTTGCAGATAGATCAATATTATTATTATTATTCCTTTTTTTGTTTTTAAATTTGATTTTTTTGATAAGGCTCGAAAAAAAAAACCCGGCCAACTTGTTAGTCAGATATGCCACATGACTGGACATCAGAAAGGGATTTAAAGTGTAGCAAACGTTGCCAATCATCGAGATAGATATTCAGAAAATGATTTATACAACTTATTGGCTTCCTCCTTCTACAACTTAAAGTAAGGGGATATAGTTCAGAGACTCTACAAAAAGTGTAGGCCAAGGTGCGAATGATGAACGTTAACATATGCTCACCTGCAATGTGTTTGGTGTTTTTTGTTCTGCTTCTTCGATCCGCTGTTGTACGTCATGTTGAGAGATAGATTGTGTCAATATCATTTTTGATTGATATCACATTTCCTGTCCCTAAAAATGGCATAAAACTATTTATACCAAAGACATGAAAAATTCAATTGAAATATGATTGAACTGTGCACGCTGAGCACCTATAAATTTGGTAAACAAAATAACCATAATCTAAAAGATAAGCCTATATAAAAATCTTTATGCGATCTTCAAGAAAAAGCAACAAGCTTCACATATGAAATTACGTGAAATCATCTTCCACATAGAGAAGAAACAAAAGATTGGCATATTCATATAATTGGTTAGGGTATATGATAGTCGCGGCAGTTGTCTGCCATGAAACTATAATCTACTTAGATTTTATAGTTGGTTAGGGTATATGACAGTCATGTCAACTGTGCATTGCAGCATGAAGTTATACAAAAATGAGAAAATCGAGTTTCACATAGAGATAAGCAGACAAGTGCTCTTACAATTGGCTAAGGTACATGATAGCCATCTGATCTTACTTATCAAATTATGCTGCATATATGTAGAGTTGACATGCTAATACACTTGCTTAGTGCACGACTATTGTCGTGGCATTTATGAAATTTTATTGCATTACAAGAGAATGAGCCCCACCTTAAAGCTGATTAGGGTATATGCTAGTCGTGGCAACTGTTTGGCTTCGCTTAATACATATATTCCATTTGGATTTGTTAATCAAGAATGTCGTTGGGCGCAAATGCATATCGGTGAACGGAATAGAAAACAAAACTAATTTTTGTCTTAAGTGCTTTCGAACAGCTTTAAAGATGGTTATCAAAAATTTTGCTGCTAGACTCGAGTCTGAAAATGTGGGTCTACTATAAAAGCATATAAATATACACAGATATACATATATATGTATATGTATATGTATATAGTAATATTAAGAATTAAGCTTGATCGCTTGCGCTTGATACGCACATATACTATACGAATACGTAGGGGAGTTAACTGATAATTGGTTTTAGCATTTGATAATTCGATAATTGATAATGGCCCTTGTTGGGAGATTAATGCCTATTGCTACACCGTCGCTTGGGTGGGGAGCGGGTTGAGTGGAGGAGCATTGCAAGTACCTGTCAATGGGTCGAGTGGCAGCGCTAATCGGGCAACGACAACAATCGACAGCCGACGACAGTCGACCACACGGTGCAGTCTCCGAAGCAGATTCGCTGGCTTCAGTTGCGCGTTGTGCTGCGTGGGGTTAGAACGTTGCGACTGATATTTGTAATAATAATAACTAAGCCGAGAGAATGGTCGAGAAAAGTGCCAACTCGAGGCAAGTGCACTCAAGCGCGCGCGTTGCAGTGTGCCAAAGTCCAAGTCCTAATCTATTATATCCTTGTTCTATGTTTCTTGCAGAAGTGAAGTGCTGAAAAATGTTGCCAAATTCTTTGGCGAGCTGGCCGCCACAGCCGTCTTGGTGTACATTGGCTGCATGGGCTGCGTGCAATCACCGACGATCATCAACTCCTCGTTCCAGGGCTCACTGACGTTCGGCTTCTCTGTGCTCATCGCCATTCAATGCTTTGGCTGCGTGTCGGGCGCTCATATGAATCCCGCCGTGACGCTGGCATCCTTGGTATACGGTCAGATTTCTTGGCTAATGTCCCTGGTATATTTTGTGGCCCAAATGCTTGGTAGCTGCATTGGCTATGGACTGCTGGTTGCATCGTTGCCCAAAGATATTATGTCCAATGAGTTGACCCCAATGGGTGCCTGTGTCACGGCTGTTGTTAGCAGCATAACCGTTTGGCAGGCCTTCATCATTGAGCTCCTCATCACGGCTGTTTTGATCTGTGTGTGCTGCGGCATTTGGGATCAGCGCAATGCGGAGTATCAAGACTCTTCGCCAATACGCTTTGCCATCACAATTTCGTGCATAGCCATAGTTGCGGTAAGTGCAAGCCACACAGCTTCACACTATGACTTGACTAATTGATTTGCCTCCGTCTGGTCTACAGGGACAGTTTACTGGCGCCAGCATGAATCCGGCACGTTCGTTCGCTCCAGCTGTGTGGAATAACTACTGGCAAGATCATTGGGTATACTGGGTGGCTCCTTTGGTGTCGTCGCTAATCACTTCAGTGGCTTACAAATACGGCTTTCGCAGCACGCCAGAAAAGCCTAGCAAAGAGAGAATATCCCAGCCGTAGTTAGCATATGTGAATGAAGTTAACTCTAACTATATATAGCACATATCTTAGCGTTAGTCTAGTATAAGGGAAATAAAGTAAATATATTTTCTATGCAAGCTATATTACATATATATATATATATATTAGTAAAGCTCGAAAGAGTTTAAATTTATAAATGTTTTTGTAATTGTTTTTATTTATTTGTTAGCTAGCTTAAGCAAATTCTACAGATTTCATTAAGAGAAATTATAGCGGGAGTGTTCGACTAGGTAATACCCTGAATATATACATAAATACATATACACATGTATTTGAAGAATAAGCTCTTCTGCTATTTTAGATGGAATGCCATAGAATTTTTATAGAATCTTATCTCGTCAGCATGTTACAATCGCTTCTGTGCCGTTAAGCTATAAATTATTTTTAATTAGTTGTATTAGCAAATGTGATAGCTATGTAGATAAGAGCAATAAGGTTAATTAAATTTATCTTATATTTTAAATTTATCTTAGACATTCGTAGCCCCCAAAAGCTACACTCAAATGCCACATGGCAACCTGTTAACGACCTCTTGAAGCTAAATAGACCCAGCGGGGAAACAACTAATTGCTGGCTCATTGAGTACAACAGTGTGCAGATGCGCATGTCTATATTAAATATATATACATGAACATGTGTTTATTTGGTCAAGTATCAAAAATATAGCTCATGGATGCAGATATCTATTCCTTATCTCGGTATTCTCAAGCGGTAGAGGCCTATAGCATGGTGTAAAGGCGAAGAGCCAGAGTTGAGGCACGACAATGGAAGCTAACAATTGACCGCCCAGTGGGAGCAAGACAGTTTCCGGATCGCCCTGGAAGAGGGTTGGAATAAGCAGTTTGGCTGGATTCATGGAGGCACCAGTGAGTTTGCCCTGCAAATAATTTTCAAGATTCATTAGATAAACATGATAAGAGTAAAGCAAAATTAATTTACGCCTGCCAAATTGCAAAGGGTAACAAGGCAGCCCATACGTAGGGTGACCGAGTCGAGGAAGCGTCCGCTACGCACATCCCACAGTGCGCTCCAGGCGAATATCAGCACCGAAGTGAGAAAGCTCTCAATGGCCAAGACTTGTACATTGGATAGGCCGTCCATAGGTTCCACCATGCAGACGCCAGACTTGCACGAATCGATCAAACCTTGCGATAGCATTTGCAAGAGCAGATAATATCCAGAAGCTGCACCTGCCAATTGGCAGGCAACGTAGCAGAACATCGTAGTGGAGTCGATGTGACCCAGTACACAGCAAGCAATTGTCACGCAAGGATTGGCATGTGCGCCCGATATAAATCCAAAGATATGCATTACCATGACAGTAGCCAATCCATAGATCACGCTTGAGATTAGAGTTCCGCCGGCATCTTGTTCGTTCATAGTGCCGGCCATGCAGCTAATAATTATAAACAATGCTGTTGCGCTGAACTCGCTGAGTGCGCGCACAAATACAAAAGGAGTGACTATCATTTTCGACCTATGCAACATACAATTTGGTACCGACAAGAAATAAAGTTTTATAGAAATATATATTTGTGTACTGCTTAAGTCGAAATATGTATCTTTACAAAAATGTTTCTGTATGCTGCTTGGGTGCCTACAATCATTACTATGTTGAATATCTGACAGAACTTCTAAACAATTGTTGTGTTTAATAGAATATTTCTACTTTCAGTTATACAAGATGTTCGAACTCAAACTTTCAAGTGCATAAAAATAAATTAATACTGATATTGCTCTGCATAACAGAAAATGTAAACCAAAAGCAGCAAATTCAAATTTTCCTTTTGCTATTTTTTTTGCCCTCATTTCAGCCGTTATTTTTAAGCTGACCAAACTGCGTTAGCTAAATACCATATGCAGCAGGTTCTCGATATATGGTCACACTAGAACGAGAGCTGCCACATCGCTTTAGTTATAACAGAGTGGCAATTGGAGCGAGAACTGCAGACACGTATTTATTTATATTAGATGTTTTTTTATATAAATGCAATTGTGCCTAAATTAAGTAGTAAACGCAGTAAAAACCAAGCACAATAGCTGCTCCACAATGTTTGCCAATCTGAAAAATAAACTCATCGAGGAAGTGAAAGCGTCGCCGTCCAAATTCCAACAATTTGCAAATGCAGCCCAGGCAAGAAACAAAAAAAAAAAAAAAAAAAATGCAAATTAATGAAAACATACGCACACAAGCAAAATATTTGAATGTGTGTCATTACTATTATATATGAGTGTGTATGTTTATCTTAACGGGGAGGTGTTACATCCAAAACAGTCAATGGAATTGGCTATTTCTATTTAATTTGACCCATTTGAATGAAACTGACAGCTGGGTGCACACCCAACCCCCCTAGCACACACCCAAACACATCACAATCGCACCGCATGACACACGAATACACACACACACATGTAGAGGAATTTTTATCGGTTTGCTTTCTTGTAGGCCGCCGTGAGCTCATCGTCCAGCACAACAACACCAAGCTCGGAAAACACCGACACCGGCACTAATGAGAATTTCTTCAGCATCACGGAAGAGGGTAATGTTGTATGCGATTCATTTTCTTATCAGCGCAATAAAGTTATTCGTTTCTTCTTGCCAAATGTATAGACACTCCTCAGAACTCTCCCTATCGCATACAGAAGTTGCCGCGCGGTGGCCGTGCATCGACACAGTCACTGAATGGCATGGGCAGCGGCGCAATACCGCGCACTCGCAAGCTCTCCAACTCGTCCATGGCCAGCGATGTTTCGTTCCGTTTGCCTACATACGATGCGCCAGCGGTAAGTGCGTGGGCATTGCACATTCGATTCATTTGACATTGAACTAATGTTGCTCTTCAAACAGACGTACCACTTGCAGTCCGATTTGGATGAGACGAGCAGCGAGTTTGATGACTCGGCTTCGACGGCTCGTCTGGATGTTATCACCAAGGATCAGCTGTACGACGCATATAAGAAGTCGCTTGATCGCTATCACAAATATCGCTGCCGCTATACGGACCTAGCCAAAAAGTACAAGGAACTGGAGCGGGACAGCAGCAAAGCGCGGGTATGAATAAGAGATGAGACCTAGAGATAACGTAAAATCTCTATTGTTTGTCAGAACTATATAGAGTTATCTATGCAAAAGAATCTAATTCCATTTTCCTTTCAGTCTGTGCTTGTTGAGACTCAAGACAAGGCGCTACGTAGGATTAGCGAGCTACGTGAACAATGCACTCTGGAACAACAGGCCAAGGCACACTTGGAGGAGGCTCTGCGCATCGAAATGGACGACATGAGCTGCAAGATGCAGGCCTATCAAACCAAATTAAAACTCTTGGGCGAAAATCCAGATAATGTCACAGCTGCACTGGAACGTGGTCAGGCGGATACAGCTGACAAACTGATCGATCTGGAGGAGCCAACAATAAAGCCAGTGACGGCACCTACTGCAAATGGCAGTCAGCTCGCACCGGAACTGGATGACGAGCTGGCGAAACTTCAAAAGTTGCTGGCCGAGCATGAAACACAGCTAAAACAGCTAACCAAAAGCAATGAAGAGGCCAACAATACAATTGCTGCGTTGCGCAAGCAGGAAGAGGAAAATGTACTTCTTCTAGCGCAGACCAAGCAGGCTATACACACCGAGCTGGAGCATAAGGAAACCCAGGTGCGTCAGCTGCAGGACACAGTAAAGCAACTGGAGGCTGAGTTGGAAATTGCTAATGGCCGGGAAACACAGACGGGTGACATCAAGGAGCAGCTAAAAAGGTTACAAAGCGCAAAACAGGAAGTAGAGGCTAAGCTTATTGCATCGGAGCATGTTCTGAGCACACTAAGAGCAGAGCACACGGAAAAGGAGCAGCAGTTCGCTGCTCAGCAGAAGAAAATAGCATCCGAGCTGGCACTTAAGGAGAAAGAGGTGCAACAGCTACAAGACATGTTAAAGCAGCAACAAGCCGAGCTCGAACAGACAAATAATGGTAAAATTGAGGTAAATGACTTAAAGGAACAACTGAAGGCGCTGCAAACTGATAAACAGGAAGCAGATGCAAAACTTGCGGCAGCTGAACAAGAATTAAATTCACTGAAAACGGAATTCACAGCAAAGAATCAACAAGTGGCGGCTCAGTTGGAAAAAACAAAATCTGACCTAGATCAAAAAGAAAATCAATTGCAACAGCTGAATGAAAAAGTAAAACAGCAGGAAATTGAACTGGAGCTGGCCAACAGCCGCCAGACTCAAGCCGGCGATGTGAAAGAGCAATTAATGCAGTTGCAAAATGCCAAACAGGAAGTGGATGCTCAGTTACTAATAGCAGAGCAGCAACTGAACCAACTGAGATTGGAATACACGGAAAAGGAACAAGAGAGCGCTGAGCAGCTGCAGAATTCCAAACACGAAGCAGATTCCAAAATGCTGACCTTGAAGGAAGAGCTGGAAGATTTGCGTTTGCATAACAAGCAGCTGAATGACATTGTTCGGCGCAACCAGCAAAATGAATTAACGTTGACAGAGGTGCAGAGTCAGCTAGAGGACGCCAGAGCACGCTTGGTGGAGCAAGAGCAGCGTGCGCTTGAGACCGAAAAGAGTCTCGAAGTGGAACAGGAAACGGTGGCTGCATTAACGGTAGAGAAATCAGCTGCCGAAGAGCAAGTGCTCAAACTGCAACGTGAGCTGCAAGTGCTGAGCGAGCAATATGCCAGCAGCACGAACAGCGAGTCGGAGGCGATAGTATCGTTGAGGCTGCAGATCGAAGCACTTAATGAAGAACTGAGCAATGCTCAAGCCAGCACACTGTCCAAGGAGAAAGAGCTGAGGGCGAGCGGCAACAAACTGAACAAGCTGAAGAAACAATACGAGCAGCTGCAGGCAAAGCACAGCGAGCAGGCATCCAGCCTGGAGCAACTCAGAACAGAGTTGGTGAATGTTGAGGAGCTGCGGAGAGAGAAGCAGGAACTGCAGGAGCGCGTCAATGTCATACTCGAGGAGATCACAACGATGCAGACGCACCTGCAGGAAGTGCAAAGTGCGCAAACGCAACTGCAAAGCGAAAAGCTGCAGCTAGAAAAACACATTGAGACCTTGCAGCAGCAGCAGCAGGAGCACAATGCCCAGGGCGAGCAGTCGACGGCTCGACTCGTTGAGATTGAGCGCGAGAACAGCAAATTGGCCGAGCACAACTGTCTGCTGCAGGAGCAGAACAATCATTTGCAGAAGCAGCAGGAGGAACTAACAAGGCTACAGACCAAACTGCAACAGGTGCTCGACGAACACTCCAAGCTGCAAAATACGCAGGAGATTATGGAGCACGATCACCGCACACTGCAGGATAAATGTGATGCGTACGAAAAGGAAAACCTCCTGGCGAAAGATGAGCTTAACAGCTTGCAGCAGACAAAGTCCGCTCTAGAATCACAGAGGAGCACTTTGCAGTTGGACTTGGATCAGGCACAGCAGCAGCTTTCAGAGGTGCGCGAACGACAACGTGAACTAAAGCAGCAGTTGGAAGAGCAGACAGACGGCAGCAACGAGCAGCTGGCAACACTGCAGACTACTGTTCAAAATTTACGCGAGCAGTTGGAGTCATTTAAGGAGCGGGAACAGGCGATGCAGGAAAAAGCTCAAGCTACCAGCGTAGCTCATGCCACACAGTTGGAAACACTGGAGACGCGCTGGAGTGCCGCCAGTGCTGACTGTAAGCGTTTGCTCGAAGCGAATGAAACGCTCAAGAAGGAAGTCGAAACGCTAAGGAGCTCAACTCTTCAGAAATCCGAATTCGAGCAACTCGAAATTGAGAACGAATATCTAAATAAGCACACGAAACAGTTGGAGAAGGAACTTGCCTTGGCACTGACATCGCACGGCGACAGCGGCGAGAAACTGAAGTCGCTGCAGTGTGAGCTCTACGTGCTGCAGGAGCAGGTTGAACAGCATGCCACCCAGATGGCCGAGAAAGACACAGAGGTCGCCACAGCCAAGGCAGAAGCAGTGCAACTGAAGACTTCGCTTGACGAACAGACTCTAGAGCTGACGCGCCAGACTGAGCATGCCAAATTTGTTAGCGAACAGAACGACACGGTGCAAAAGGAACTGCTGCACACACAACAACAGCTGCAGGAACGACAGGCGGAACTCTCTAAAGCTCAGGAACATTGCCTCATTCTCGAAGAGCAACTGAACAAACTGAAGAGTGAACAGGAGCAGGCACCAGTCGCACTGTCAAACGATTCTGAGAATCTGCGCAGCCTCAACCAGCAGTTGCAGCGTGAGCTGGAGGATTTGAAGCACAAAAGCAATGGGGAGCAGACGAGTCTACAGCAGGAAATCGATGAGCTGCAGGCTAACAACGAGGAAATGACTGAACGCATCATGGAGCTGGAACAACTACGTGCCGGCATACAGGCCCAACAGCTGCTAGCCAGCCTGGCGCCCAAAAGTGTGCAGCAGGCGGCAGCCAACGATGAGAAGGCACAGCTGGAGGCAAAGCTTAAAGAAATCATGAACGAGGTGCAGGACGTGACCAATCGAAATCTGTTTCTCGAACAAAAGTGTGAAAACTTTCTCATACTCGAGCAGTCCAATGAGCGTCTGAAGTTGCAAAATGCTAAATTGTCGCGCCAATTGGATGAAACACTGGTAAGTTGAGTAAATGGATGAATTTTGCGAGTTGAACTTTAAATTGATCGTCTTACATGTAGGTATCCATGCAGCACAGCGATAGCGTTCCAGCTAACACGGAATTCGAGTATCTGCGTAACATCATGTTCCAGGTAAGGATCATCTACTACTCTTGTGTTTAAATGTTATTAATATAACTCCCTTCCTATATATATATTTGCAGTATTTAACGGGCAATACGAATAATGAGACTCTGGTCAAAGTCATATCGGCAGTGTTGAAATTTTCTCCACAACAGGCTCAGGTTGCCCTGGAGAAGGAGCACCAGCGACGCTCATTAGTATGTTTGCTGAATTGATTCAAATGACATAAATAAAAACTAATTATATTTGATTTATTTGCAGCTTAACAAACTGATCTAGCAAGAGTTGTTGGCAATCGATGGCAGCAATTGGTGGCAGCCTTGCAATGAAACGCTTTTAGACCACAAATTCAAGCTGAACGTTTAGCCCAAGTTCACAAGTACCTTACCACAACTTAGTCACAAGTTGTTGCTCTAACTGCTGCTTAAAGGCTTTTCGACTTGGAGGTGGCGTAGTTAATAATACTACTTATATTGGCATACTTAGCCATGTGTGCATCATCCCTTCCTGCTTGTTGTACAGTCACGAAACTCGGATCGAAACCAAATCACTCTATTGTACATTTGAAATTATGCTACTCTTCTTTACGTTGCTCATTGTCATAACAAAGACACACACTCCACGCTTTTCTGATTTAACGTGCAATCATTTATAACATTTAATGTGTATTCCTTTCCAATTCAAGTTCATTTTAGTTCTAAGTGAAAAATTGTATAAATATCAATTGCAGTTGGCATTTAGTTTAATTCAAAAAATATATATATATTTACTATATACATACAAATAAATAGTTAAAATTGATACAAATTACCAACTCAAAGTTCAGAACTGTTTAGCTTGACTTATGCCCTCGCTGCCAGCATGTACTGATGTCGGCGCTCGACGAAGCTGCGAAGCATTGCGCGTGTCATCGGTGTTAGTTGATAGTCGGGCCTATAGTTCTGTAGAGCATCCACAACGAAGGAGTAGCCGAATCGTTGCGTCCGTAGTATGGCCTGAACGGCTGCCTCCTGCACTCTAGGCCGTGGCACCGCCAAGAGGATCCGTTTGAAAACCGTCAAATAGCTAGTGATGTCCACTTGACCGTCAAGCCGGAGCTGTTTGACAGTCATGGACATGCACTGTAGCAGACTTTCCAAGGGCGTATCGTACTCCTCGCTCTGTACACACAAATCACAGTAGCTGTTGGCCAGCGGTATCATCTGTTTCTCCAGTAAGTTCTTCACGTTCAGTATCTCGCTTCGTTTGCAGAATAGGGCAAAGGCATAGCTCAGGTTATGCGTGCGACCCGCTTTAATTTTATTCATCAAATTCTCGATCACTTGCTGCTTAGTTGGCTCAAATGGTTGGAAGTGGTATTCGTACCGCATCTTGGAGATCAGCGCACGGTCGGGTCCACGAGAATCGCTGACATTGTACTGACGACACATCAGCAGATGCTTTATGACCGTAATTAACGGATCGCTATGATCATATTCTTTTTCCTCTCGATGCGGTAGCACTGTTGGAAAAAAAGAGAGCACCTCCAACACCAACCCCGACATGCTCTTGTAGTGATAGAGTATTTTGGCTATTAACAGACGTGCTGGATTCACATAATTGTCGATAGGATCGAGAGGATTGGACTGCACTCCAATCAATTCTAAAAAAAGGTAAACATACTTGTGTACCACTCGGTCGGCCAGTCGGTTTATTGGATTGAACAAATATTGCTCCAGCGACGTCAAGAAATGGTCTATAATCGAACTCCTCTGATACTTTAAGTGCTCCAGCAGGCTCACCAGTCGGAGGACCAGAACATCTTTTGAGCCTGCTTCGATCGCCAATGTACCATATGTCGTTATTAGAACATTAATTAGAACTTGTTCTTCTGCTCCCAACAACTCAGCAGTCGTCCGTTCCAACGATGAAGGGCGTTTAAAATATGCCTTTATTTGGGAAGTCAGCTTCTCCCTTTGCTTCCTGATTCGCGTTTGCTTGTACCTTGTCTGTTTACTGGGATCAGCCTTGATGGCGTTGATCATGTAGCATATCAGCGCCTTTGGTGCATTTGACACCTCCAAGTCATTTGATTCCAGTGGTATTTCTATCGGCTCGTTGTCAGTTCCTTCATAGATAGCTGGGTCAACGGGTGACATGGGCGAGTTCTCATATGTATAGCTTGACTGCACATCTGTAGCGTTGCTCGGCTCATGATTATCCACATCCATCAGAAGTTGCTTGGTTTGCGAGCGCGTGAGACGCTTCTCGGCAGGCGATTCAGCTGAGGTACTAATACTGAAGTTTCGCTTGCGTTTGATAGCAGGCTCTTTACCAATTGAGTTGTTGTCTGCATCATGGTATTCCGAGACTAAATTCTTATCCGCACCATGTGCATCAGGAGTATTGGACTCGGATACACTATTTGCTTTTCGCTTGCGCATGCCAAGGGGTATTATCACAGGCTGGCTTTCTACAGTATTTGAAAGACGTACGTCTTCATTATGATCAGAATAGCTATGCAGATCCTCATTGATGACTAGATTCTTTCTCACACTATCCATATTGGATTCACTTGAATCTTCACATGCTTCTCCTTTGTCAATCAATATGGACATCGGCCACACTTCTTTGTTGGACTCGAAGTCGCAATGAACATCATCAGCTTCATTAATAATTAAAATATCGGAATCTTCTGATTCATCATGTGTCGTCAGTTGGGACGCGATTGTTACACAGGTGCTCGTTTCAATCTCTTGGATCTCAGCAGAAAGAATCTCAGCCCAATTCTCGGTATTCTTATCATGACAATCCGCAACATTCAGAAGATCACCGGATACTGAATTATTGTCGACACTTTCATCCATGTAATCGATGTGTTTTACAGGAGAAATTGGCACAGGTTGTGTTGAAATATCATTATGAAGATTTGTATTGTCATCGCTTGTGACTGTATTCTCTTCGTCAATACCTCCTGATTGAGACGCAGATAAGCTACACATATTTGGCTTTTGCTCGCGCATATAAGCACAAAGTTTCACAGATGGTTCGCTGACGTTTGGCAGTTTTGTGTTCTCGATGGGATCACGATCGCTGTGAAGTTCACCTTTACCGATGACTAAATTCGGTTCGGACGGCACATCTTTATGCTGTACATCACAATCCTTGGGTATATCCTCATCCGCGATGCTCGAGTTCATGGAGCTTAAGTTGTTGCTGTTAGCATTTGTTTCTTCAATTGCCACCTTAATTTTGTTATGCATTTGTTTATCTTCCGAGTCCGAATCCGAATCATTGCCAAACAGCGACTTAAAAACGTCTGTACTTTTTTCATTTACGAGCGTGGTAACAGTAGGAACTGAATGTGTGTCTGACGGCTCCGGATGGTTACGCTGTGATGCATCCACATTTAACGATTCATCCAATGGTGTGTCCAGACTAGGAGAAAAGTCTATTAATGAGCTTTGCGGAGTAGACTTCTCACAAGCAACAGATGCGATCGGCGGAAGCTTATTATTTGCTGTTCCAGATGCCAATTGCAGCAATTGGCGTTCCTCTGCATTCAGCTGAATGTCTAAGTTATCACAGTTAGGGTTGTGAAAAGCATCTAATTTGGTTAGGAAATTAACTGCAGTTTCTGAGAGTAATGCGGACTTTGCGATTATCTCTCTCTCCCTCTTCTCCTTTGTCCGTTTCTTTTTCTTTGGTTTGCTGTTGGGATTCGGTTTTACCTCGAATCGAGGTTTGCTCGGCAGTCGTATTGGCGACAGGTCCAGCCCTATTTCCGGTGTCGGTGATTTTATGGGACCATCAGGTGGCAATCTTTCATCTGCTGGTGCCATGAATTTGTTTTCTACAAACAAGACATTGAGTTTGTTTTTATCGGAATTGAGTTTTACTGACATACCCTTATTACTAATGTCACAGCTGGGTGCCTCATTATGAGTATGGTGGCTCTCGTACAGCGTGTCAAACCAGTTGCGAAAATCTGCTTGGCTAATGGAGCTCGGGGAGTGACTCTGTAGGGCAACGCGAACCATTTGGCCCATGACTTGCCAAACCTCCTCGAAGACTTGGGGTGGCATTTTGGCCAGAACGCTTTGATTGTGCGGCAAAAAGCTGAACAACTCTTTGGCCATGCTGTTGCTATAGCCATCTAGTGCATCTGCATCGGATGGCATCGCCAGCTCATTTTTGACATTATCCCACATACCACGCGATGGTGGTCGGGAATCAGAATGCTTTAGTTCAGCATGCAGTTGGGGCAGGAAGCCAATCTCCCGATATATGTCACACAGCTCGGTGCACGTGGCAACACTGATCATTGGAGACGCTTCGGGTGCTGATGTCTCATCATTGATGGGGCTCAGCGGCGCATTGGCCCACGCTAGCATCTTGTCTAATATTTGATCGGCGTTAAGAGGAGGCTTCGGCTCTGGAAAGCAGGTGCCCACATCGCGCATTTGAATGAGTGACGCTGTCGTCGTACCGCGCGTCGTTGTTGTGTTCTTGTGCTGTATGCCCTGATCTCTCGTGGTCATAAAATTCTCGCTCTGCACGGCAATCGAGCACATTTCAGGCCTAATGGGCAGAGTTGACGTCTGTGTGTCCAGTGTTTGTGTCGATGAAGTTGCTTGCGATGCAGAAATGACTTTTGCTCCTTTCTTTGTCGGGCTCTTCAGAGGAGGTAAAGAAATATTTTCCGACTTGCAATAATTTTTTAGCTTACGCAGCATATTATGCTCAGACCGCGTTAGGCCGTTTGAAGAGGAATCCCCTTGAATGCGCAGTGCTAGTTGTATTAAAATAATGACCATATCTTTAGCGTCAACTGGCAGGCAGTTTATCTTCACTTGCTCCTGCAGCTGCTCACAGTTTAGCTTCAGTACGTCCAACTGCTTCTCTAGATCGGAGCAACGGTCGCCTTCTTCAAGTGCGCGGCGCTCGAGTTCGATGCGTTGCTTCTTCTCTTGCTGGTACAGCTCAGTTACCTCGTCAGCGGTTTGCTTTACGCTGATCAGCTGCTGCTGTTGTACCTCAAGCTCCTTTAACCGGCACACTAGCTCATCGTTGTGAGATATGAGCTCTGCGACCCGAATGCGCTTTTTCGACAACTGCCCGTTGCCGGGTGTCGTCATCGGATTATGCTTAATTTCATTTTGCGATTGTTCATGAGGTGTGCCTAGCAGAAAATCAAACTCATCTAAACCCAAGTTCTGAGGCATGTCGTATGTCGCTTTTTTTTTTATTTGGCTTCACGTGTTTGGCGCGAGCGGTAAACGTTTATGCTTCAGGTGGCTAGACGCGACTTGTTCTTGGAGCAAACGCAGTATTATTGACTATTATAATACCATAAACAAGCATTTCAATTAAATTGCCACCGGTGGACATAAATGAAAGTAAATATAACTTAATATAAAATGACCAGCGTTTCACTACCGGCGTGTTATTATTGACACGGTAAATGCAGTGTGACCGTAGTATATTGCATTTTTAAAGCTCAAAATTTAATTTTTTAAATAAAACAAAGTAGTCGATGTTGATTAGCAAGAATAAATAACAATCATTTGTAGTTGTATTAGTATAGTAAGAATGCTAGAAGCATCGTCTTATTTTTCACAAATTTTTTATCGTATATATTTTCAAAATACTTAAAAGTTGACAGTCCCAAAAGTCGCATCCAACTTCACATTGACCAGGGCTGCTACATCTCTTTAAAATATTGTGGTATTCTCTGCGTTTTGCACAGGTACGTAACTGCGACATTCGCAACGAAAATTACATAATATTTTATAATTTAAAAATTTTATTGAACGCTCAGCAAACAAATCACAACCATGGCCGACAAAGCTGCTGCTCAAAAACCTGCTGGACGTCCGATGAGATATCCATACACCTTCTCGGCTAAAATTGCCCAGTTCCCAATCAAGCATTACATTAAGAATCAATGGATCTGGCGTTACTACTTCATTGCCGCAATCGCTTGCGTGCCCGTTTTCTACAAGATCAGCCGAATGGGTAAGTACTCATTATAAGGATCTACGTATTGTTCATTTTACGTATGTTTATTTTTTGTGCAGCCAACTCGCCCGGAAACAAGAAGGCATGGGCTGAGAGCAAAGCTAAGGAGGCTGCCGAGCACCATTAACTTGCTAAGTTCAGCGTGCTGCCATTGATTTAGTTGTTTAAAGTTGCATCCACATTTCGAAGCCGCATCTAGTGGCATAACATGAATATCGATTGGTGAATAAATGATTTAAAACGTATTTTGATTTTTCATATACAAGAGATATTGCTGAAAACCATTCACGTCAGCGTGTTGCAGCCATTCACAGTGAATATGGACAGGGCTGCCACTATTTTATTAGACATATAGTGGCAACGTTTTCACCCAGCTGCTAAAAAATTGCCATCGTGAGCAAATATTGTGTAGCGGTTTTATAACAAATTTATTTATAAGGTAAATGAAAATGGGTCATCTAAACACAATCCCAATATTATATTACGATTAAGTTTTCATGCGTTTAAGCTACCTAAATTTCTATATTTTCAAGCCAGCACAATGGTTATAAAAAGTGAACAGGTATATACATATGTACATATATATCCTCATTAACTATTGAGCCAAATTATAACTGAAATATATTAAAAGTTGTATTTGGCATGTGTAGCTAGATTGGAAATTGATTGGTAAATTTCAAAATATATGTGCCTACTATGTTGTCATCTTCATTCAATAGGGGCCATCGACCTCTGCAAGTACTAAGCAGAAGAAGCAACGCCAACGCAATCGTCCAAGAAATAAACGAAACCGTTTGGAAGATAACGAAGCTAACCAACAACAGAGCAGCGCAATGCAAAAATCGAGCAGTAATACACAGCAGAATGCAACCGCGGACAAAACGCGCGAGCAAGTGATGGCCGAGCGTGAGGCTAAAAAGCAAGCCAAACTGGCGAAGAAGCAGAAATCTAACACGCCAGCCACGACAATTATAACTGAAGTGGAGCAAACGACCATCACTCAGAAGCTAACGACCACGACGACAACAACAACTCTAAACGAAGAAACCCAACTGCCGCTACGCTCTACAAATATCGGTGGCACAAAAACTGCATCTCAGCCAGCCACAGAAAACTCCACAGATGCAGTTAATTCAAATGCGCCAGCTGGCGAAAAAACGCGTGAGCAAATCAAAGCAGAGCGCGAGGCGAAAAAAGCTGCCAAACATGCTGCTAAATCGAACAAGTCCAATAATGTGGATGCAGCAGCCAAAAAATTAAACGACCTGCAAATTTCTAACAAAATCGAAATTGTCCCAGTCACAGCTGCGTGTGCAGGTGCTGGTGCAACAGTAGATCACGAAAAGGTTAGTGAAAGATTCAGCGATTATGCATACATTAACGTGTGTAAAAGCTGATTATTTAAATGCCGATAACGATTGCTTGAAGCTTTCTTTTCAACGCTTTTTTAGTTCAATGTACAAATTAAATGAAGAAATCTCTTCATTAGAATTTATTATTTACCCATCTTATCTGTCTTTGCAGAAGAAGCCAGCGCTTACCAAGGCGGAGCGTCGTGCCATTCAGGAGGCACAGCGCGCAGCCAAGGCACAGGGACAAACAAAGAAGACAACTGCGGCGCCAGGAGCTGTTAAGTCAGCAGCAGGCAACAGCGTTAAGGCGGCGTTAAACGTGCCTGCCACGTCCATCAACGAAAATAAAGATGACAAGCAAGAATCACCCGCCAAGTCGCCCTCAAAGGGTGGGACACTCAAAGCGGATCGGGAGTGCAAAGTGAAGCTGTTCAATCATTTGGTTAGCGCTGACAAAGACGCCAGCCTATTTATCAACGATCCCAATGTGCATCCGAGCATGGCTCGCCTGGGTGTTCAGTATGCTCAGCGGACAATTGTCGGATCTAATGCGCGCTGCATTGCATTTCTACATGCACTGCGGCAGGTGGTGCAGGACTTTGAGACTCCCGCCAAGAAGGAATTCGGACGCAGTCTTGATGTGGCCGTCAAGCATCATGTGGATCATCTGAACAAGTGTCGACCCCTGGCTGTGTCCGTGTACAATGCCTACAAGCAGTTCAAGAATCAGTTGACGCAGCTGCCAACCGACACGCCTGAAACGGAGGTAAGAAGTTGAATAGTGATTGAAGTCAAAAATTAAGTGATGTTTTAATTGTTTCTCAGTTAAAGGAGCTACTCGGTCACTTTATAGACACCTATATAGAGAATCAGATTGGCAAGGCAGCGCAAGCCATCAGCAGTTCCATGCAGGAGAAGATCACCGACGGTGACGTTCTGCTCACCTTTGCTTGCTCATCTCTCATACAGTTTATCTGCGAAGAGGCTAAGCGGCGCAAGGTTACATTCCGAGTGATTGTCGTGGACTCGCGGCCTTTCTGTGAGGGTCAAGAGATGCTGCGTCGGTTGCACGCCTGCGGCATACCATGCACCTATGTGCTAATCAACGCCATCAGCTATGTGATGCCCGAGGCCACCAAAGTGATGCTGGGAGCGCATGCGTTATTAGCTAATGGATATGTAATGGCGAGAACGGGCACAGCGCAAGTCGCACTCGTTGCCAACTCCCATAACGTTCCAGTGCTCGTGTGCTGTGAGACACACAAGTTCAGTGAACGTTTCCAGACTGATGCTATTGTCTATAATGAGTTGTGCGATCCCAATCTGCTGGTGATGGATGGAAAGTGCTCCCTCAACAACTGGCAATCGAAGAGCCGATTAACACCTCTCAATCT
Organism: Drosophila buzzatii; assembly: GCA_035045845.1. Taxonomy (NCBI): domain Eukaryota; kingdom Metazoa; phylum Arthropoda; class Insecta; order Diptera; family Drosophilidae; genus Drosophila; species Drosophila buzzatii. The sequence goes on along the minus strand of JAWNOS010000244.1, from coordinate 12,679,417 downwards.
GAGCTACGATATAACGCCACCCGAACTGGTCAGCGCCGTTGTTACCGAGGTGGCCATACTGCCCTGCACCAGCGTGCCCGTCATTTTGCGCATCAAACCCGATATTGGTTACTAAGAGCTATCAACTCCGTAGCCATACATCTATTTGATATCTTGAGCGCCAATCCAGAGCCAAGGACAATTGTTGAATAAATAATCATTTTATTATATTTTGATCAAACATTTTTGCATAGTACATTTACGGCTTGAAAAGCAGCTAAATTGTCTGACAGCATGCAGTAGACATTAAGATAGTTCTCTTTTTTAATTTAACTGTACCCATGCAATTGTATGCTAATGGTATATAAGTATACACATACCTAAGTATGCAGTAATATGTAAGCAATTGTACTGTCTTGTTCGTGTGAGATATATGTATGCTGAGGCAAGAGGTGTGATTGAAATTTTACATTAATTCCTAAAGTAAAAGCTGACGAATTATTTGAGCTACTTGAAAATGTCATGGAAAGCTCAAACGATTTAAGAAGAGACTAAGTTTAGTTGTGGAATGCTGCCTGAACAGAGATTCTGTAATATTAAGTTAAATGCTCTAAGAAATGTAACATATAAAACGCCAGCTAAGGCCCTGATGAATAGCATAATTATGAATTATATTTTGGAATTTTGCTTTAAAATACAGACTTGGAAGTAGGTCTGAACATTTAGAAAAATATATATAAAAGAAATTAAACAAAACAATAACAACATAAAGTAGATTTGTGCCCGACTAGGCGAAGTTCATATATATGCGCACGACTGGAAGCTTTGCCTAGCTTGAATGCTTATTTGTTGATTTTTGCACGCTTTAACTCGAAAATCGAATGTGCTGTTATGTAGCTACAACTACAAATGCAACAATAAATATAATATAATAATATAGTATATGTATATCAATATAAATATATCGGTATGTTAATCCGTGTATATGTATTTAATGCCACAAAACCCATCCGAAACAAATTCGTCACACTCGCGCGCTTGCCAATCACATTCACTCCGCGTCACATACTCAACAATTTATAACTAGGATTATGCTAGAATTGGGCTTATGGACTCTGCTTTTGCATCTGTCGGAAGCAGCTACGACATACAGGCACCGCCTTGCCGCTGTCGTGCCCAGGCAACGCCACGTTCTTATCGATGCAGCGCTCACAGAAGATCTCTCCGCAACGCCAGCAATGTGTCTGAAAAAGAGATGGAGAGAGGGAAGGTACATGAAATTGGTTAAGTTTTCACGTTGTCAGTATGTCTCTAACTAACCTTTTTGCTGAACTGATCGAAGGGTGTGGAGCAGGAGCAGCTGGTTACATTCCGCATGGATTTCCAATCTAGAGCTACTGACGAGATTTCCTCGGCCAAAGCTTGGGGGCTGGTTTGTTCGGCACTTAACGACAGATTGGCAAATGACATGTTGCTCGCCTTCAGAGGATGATCATCATCGGCGGCCGATAATTCGCTTAGCTTTTTATCGTAATTATATCTGGAAATACCGATTGTTAATAATTTGTTAATATATACTGCATTCAAAGTTGTTGGCTACTTGTTGTCATTGATCTCATTGGTGGTCGGCTCCTTGCTAACTTTATTGGTGGTTGTGGTTGTAGCATCCTGCAGCTTCTTGGCCGATTTGGAAATATAGTTCTTGAAGCTGGCAATGCGCTTCGTCAGGTGCTGCACATGATCTTCCAGCGAATTACAGTGTTCCTTGCTGTCCAGCAGCAAATCGCCCAATGGCTCACGCGGATGTATGCCGCTCTCAAAGCGGCTATACATGCCACGCCAGAATCTATAAAAAAGTAAAATTACAGAGAGCTATCAAAGTTTAATCAATTGCGGACTTACTTGATGCACTGCGGCGCCAGATTGGCTTTGATTGATTCGTCTACATTGGGTTTGTACAGCGGATTTATATACTCATTCAGGTGGTTAGACATGTAGCCCCACAGCGAGAATGTGCGTTCGGCCAGCTTCAGGTCCAGTCGATCCTTCTCGCAATTGCCCACAAATGTGCCAAACTGACACGAGTGCACATGATCGTGGAGTATGAGCAGAAAGCGTTCATTAAATTCAAACGATTCGCTTCGCTGCGACATTAGCTGCCAGGTACAATCCAGGAATTGTGTAAATATGGGCGACACCTCACGCGCATCTGTTTGAATGTGGCCGCAGCGCTCGCTAAACTTATGACCAAATGCCAGCCAGTCCTTTTCGATAAGAGCTTGAAAGCCCTTGATTGTGCGATAATAAGGATTCAGCATTAGCTGCGCCAGCGAGCAAACTTGAGCAGTCCGATCCCAGCCATCAGAGCAGTGTACCACCACAGAGACGCCCTTATCAACGGCATTGGCAATGAAGCTAAGTAAAGGAAAGGAAAGATAATTCCATTAATAAAATCTTGAAATCTCTTGGTTAAGCTGCTTTGGGCCTTCGTGTGTACTTTACCTCGACGTGTCCAATATGGAGCGAATATGTTTTAGCCAGCCGGATGACTCGAGGGCATTCAGAAATGCGCTCATCGTGGGTGATTTCTGTTCGCAGGCCTCCAGCACTTTTTGCAGGCTGGCACGCTGTACGTGAATGTTCTCAATGCCGAGGAAATGGAACTTGATGTTCTCGTAAAAGGCCTCGTTCTCATAGCCCTTGCCGGCGGCACGATTGGCCATGGCATTGATCTGCAAGCAAATGGGGTCAGAGCCGTTGTCTATTTACATATTATATTCTATTTGAACTTACGCGGGGTCGGGTATCCACAACGAACATATAATCATTATTGGGATTGGTTTTGCGTATGGCCTCCAGCATTTGCTCGTCCTCGAGACAGCGCGCACTGAAGCCGGACAACGGCTGGCTGCACCGGCATATGGATGCCTGTTGATAGAATTGATTATATTCGATATATATTTACATATATATGTGACTGTCTGATTGCTTAGTTACCTTGTTGTTGTGCAAATAGGTCAGTGCAGGCAGGCGACCCTTGGAGCGAAAGCGCGAGCTGCTTATTAGCATCAATGTGGTGGCCTCTTTGGGCACATAGATCTGACGCGGATACGTATCGCATAGCTCATACTTTTCGTTCATGGAGCACAGGGTCCAGTTCTCATTGGGCACCAGCATGTGCTTAAACTCGGCCTCCAGCTTGAAAAAGTCCCAGCCGACATTCTTGGGAAAATCATCCTTAGCCGGCTGATAATTGAAGCAGTAGAGCTTATTGATGGAGACTACGGAGAACGGCATAGATTAGATATCAAAGTAAATGGAAAAGGGATTGTGCTGCAGTCACTTACCCGGCTGAAAGAGTTTGATTAGCGAAGTATAAACATCATGGCACTCGGAGTCCTTTGGTATGACAAATGTCACTGACAGAAACGTCTTGCAGCGTATCAGCAGCGGGGAACCAGTGGTGCTCAGCGGTAGCTTCTCAATGCTGGCAATGTGCATGTGCAGAATCTGTAATGAAAGAGAGTAGTTAATATAGATACCAGCTTATATATGTATATATGTATGTATGTATATAAAGCACACTCGGCAGACAATCTCAACTCATAATCACTCAACTTGAAGCGACCCTTTGCGTGACCACAGTTAATAGCTTCTGCAATGCCCGCAGGTCAGGCACTTCCACTTTTACAAAGTGCTACGTGGTGGGAGATCTCTGCCAGCCACCTTCCGCCGTCCACCCGCTTTGCGGCCCCTTGTCTTATAACAGCCAAGAAAAATCGATAGTTAAAGCCTACTCAGCTCATAATTGGCAACTGGCTCTGCACACGAGTGCCCTAACTTTTAATTAACAACATGGAGGAGGCAACGTGACGTTAATATGCTCATTTCTCGGGTCTCCAGCGAGCGAGCGAGCTCGACCACTTGTCGCGCCATTCTGCAAAGTGCATAATTGATATAATTATGGTGTAGCAATTAAAAGCGCACTGCCTCAATGCACAAGCAGCGCTGAAATAACAGCAACAAAACCCAACATAAACAGCAGGCGTCACATGCCAGAATGTTGAATGTGCTACAGCGAGGCTTTCACATCAAATCAAAAGAAATGAATCATCAAGGTCAGGAGTTGTGAGCGAGGCAAAAGGTCTTGGGTAATTTGAATTGCTTAAACTTGCACGTGGAATCAGATAATATATACAGTGTGATGATATATGTAGTATATTCATTTAAAAAACATATTAAATATGATTAATTTTAGTTTATTTAGTTTATATATTTTTAAAAAATAATAAATATAATTATATAATGTATACAGTATATTCGAGCAAACAGAGAATCAGTTAGATACTGACACTGGAATGTAAATTCCCAAGTTTCCTCTGCAAACAGACATATTCTACTTAATGAGGCGTCCCAAAGCGAAAGTAAAACACATTTCATTAACTGTGTACATTGTGCGAGTATTCTGCTGTCGGTTGGCTGCTACTATCATTATCATTTGAATTATTATTATAATTAGTGCTCGGCCTAATGCCGACGAATAACTCTAGAACTAATGGATAAGGCTGCTAGGACTGGGCTTGAAGCAAATCAAGACACTGAAGGCACAATAAAATGTAAATATATTAGAATGTTTACTGAATGAATTAGAGCAAATATTGCAAAAAAGAAAGCTACAAACTGCTAGCATGTGAAGACATAATAAACAAGGACTAGAAAATTCTGCATGATAATTTAACTGACGGCAATTACGATTGTAATCCAATATAATTTTCTGAATAATAGTCTGCTCTACTATTATTATTCTTATTATTATTTCGATATAGTTATTAGCATACTTTAATTTGTACTATGTATTTATATTATTAATCTGTTCCATAATATTAATGTCTTAAATTTATTTATTTAATTATTATATATTATTTATATTATCATTATTTTATATATTTTAATAAAAATTATTTATCATTTTATATATTATTTCATATATAAGTGACTAATGTCAACTAGTTCTATATTGAATTGAATTTTTCATAATTAATAACTAATTATATTTAATGTATAAAATAAATGAATACTTTTTTCCATGCATAAGCAAAGTTCTTTATTTTCATCTTAATATATTATTTCATAATATATGTATGTATATGTCGTATCGGTGTGACATTATGACGTTGTGTTGGTTATTATGTTGTAATTGACAGTTGCAGTAGTATTAAAGAGAAGCTGACGACTAGCAGTAATCGAATGACAATTAAAGCATGTAATGTCATTAGGAAAGAGATAAGCATAGGTTTTGCTGAACGTGGTCTCGGATGTCGCAGAGTGAGAGCGAGAGGGCTACTTAGGTCCTTCGCACAGAGTTGCTATGATATTGATGAACGAGAATATGCAACCAAGACGCCGTTTGACAGGAGAGGGCACTTAATCAGAGTTGGTTGAGAAAGAAAGACGGTGATAGAAGTCGGCGACTCTGAGAATTTGTTGTTAAGCAAAGATATAATGGCAGGCGAGAGTACTAATTTTAACGCTACGACATATATTTAATGTATAAGTTCAATCCATCCCAACCCAATTTAGCTCTTAAGGCTTAGCCGGCTATAACAAAATTTGTTATTTGCTTTGCGCTTAGCATATCTTATTTAATCTGCCGCTGCTTATGCATGCCAATTCAACAGCAAAATCCTTTTTCTTTTGCTGTCACGAGCTCAACTGCTTTTTGCTGTGTCCTTTTGTGCCTGGGACAGAGAATTGTGTTTGAATGAAAATTGAATTGCAGCCGCTTAGCAGCAATTTGTTTGCTTATGCCATTCCTGCAATCAGTCTGTCACTCTATCAATTCATTCGTGTGTCCGTCTGTCGGCCATTCAGGACCGACCAGCAGCGTTTGCTGGCATATTGGCAGATAGTGTTGGCATATTTGTGTTTGCCTTTTCAATGTTTCTCTTACATTAGCGAATGTTTCACATTTGTTGGATTTCGCCAGGGACTCTGAATGCATGTATTGTGCTGCTGCTGCTGCTGAATAATATAATGCTACGCCCACACGCCGGCACAGCGGGCACGTCGACATGCCATTTTAATGTGAATTTATGCAATGGGGCGTATACGCAATCCACGCGCGCTCGCGCTCCCCATTGTGTCGCTGTGCATTTGCGACTAGTTCAGGCGTTTTAATTAAATTGAAGACAAGACAAAAGAACCTTAAAGCCCTGACCAAACTTTAATATGCACAACTTTTGTGTGCGCTCTGCGGCTTAGCAGCCTTGAGGCGCGCGCTAAGAAAAGAAACTTTCCAGCCAAGTGGCCGGAAGTGCGGGCCATGCCAGCTGTCAGCTAGGCCTATATATATAACATATATACAGCTGCATATGTGCTTGCTGAATGACATACGAGTGGAAGTCCTCCAGGTGCTCTATGACGAATGCCAGCCGCAGCGGCGCTTTGAGCTGTCGAGCTTCACCTGCTGCACAAAATGTTTAACGAGCGAGGTCAGCAAAGCAAACGCAAAGTGCAGAATTTGAACACGTTCGCTGTGGGTGTGCCAGAGCCTTTGCTGCTGGCCATGTTTGCCTTTGAGTGCTTTTATCTTCAATTTAAAGCATATAAATATTAAACGCTTTACGCAGTTGCGTAAGTTGCAGCAACAAAACAAAATTACTTTAGAGTTGAATTTGCTTAAAAATGTTTCTTCTTGCTTTGAAGTTGATTAAAATGGCTTGTGAAAGCTTAAAAGGCTAACAAATTTGCCTGTGCTTGTAAGTCTTGTAATAAAGTTATATATTGACTCTCTGTCTCTCTTATTCTCCCTCTCTTTCCTTCATTTGGCACCTTTTGCAAAAATATTTTAAATTAACACTTGCCTTGGCCTAATGTTTATAAGCGAAACATGAATAATCTTAAACAATTTGTCTTCAATTGGAAATATATTTATTACAAAGCAACTTAATATACTTAACATACCACAATTAAATCTTTAATTATATTTACCATATACAACAGCAGATGAAGAGGAGCACTTCTGACCACCAGCAGATAGGAGTTGCGACTGAATGATCGCTGCCACAGGCCTTGCTCTATATAGAGGACGAGCAACACTCAAGATCGAGCGCAAACCTAGAGCCTTGGCCTCAGTAACTTTTTACTCAAGCATCACTCAGAGAGTGAGACCAATTGGAGTGATGTTTCAAGGTCACCTTTGTGATAAATGTAAAGAGAGCAACTGCAAAGAGCATGCACAACTCTGCCTCTGCTGTAAACTGCTATAGGAATGCAGTTCGAAGCTCGATGTATGATGGATGTTTATTGTCCAATCATACAGACAGAGAGAATTAACATGCTAAGAGTGGATTCTGTTCTTCTCTTAATTCAAAACAATGATTTACACATAAATATATTTCATGTCCTCAACTTTTTAATAGAAATACAATTTAAATGATATTTTCTTATTCAGCAAGCTGCTCTATTAAAACTTCAAATCACACAAATTTAATAATAATAATAACATTAATAATAAATATTGCATTTTCCACAAAATGCAAAGTGAAATAAAATGTTTTTCGGTACTTCATAAATAAATCATAATTAAAAGTGCTTCAAGGGCGGAATATGAAATATAATATTGTTGCCATTTTTAATATTTATAATAAATTCATAATGCAAGAATTTATGTGGCATGCGGCTGCCAAAGCAACATGTTTGCGGCATGCTGCACACATTGTAAAAAAAAGTGACATGCCTCTGCGGTCTACTATATTTCCGTAACATACTTTTGCGATGAGTAAAGGACGACACACACACACATACGCACCCTCGATATATCGTGCCAACAGTTTCCCGAAAAAAAATGAAGCCAGAAAATGTTTGAAAGAGAAAACTTTTTTGCTTGAACTTGGTAAGCACCCACTCCAACAAAGGAGCGAGAGTGAGTGAGAGGGAGTGAAAGTAAGAGAGGTAGAGAGAAGTTGGCGGAGCACTCGAAGCCGTTTGGCCCATAAAATAATTGATGATGTCATAGGGGCAGCTGCGGTGGCTTACCCATGTCTCCTTGTTGCTGTCGGGCTCCACGAATATCAAATGGGTGGCCGTCAGATATAAAGTGCCAACTGTGGGATTTTTCGTATTGTAGCGATCAATCATGCGCACATTTTCCACCTGCAAAAAGAAAAGAGAAGAGAAAAGTTAAGAAATGCATTAAATATATTTAATACAACTCGCAACTATCACAACAAGGTAAGATGCAATATAAAAACATTTTATATTTATTATTTGCCATATGCAGTGCTATTTGCCTCACTCGCTGACGTCAGCTACACACAAGTGGCGCTGCAACTACCCAACCACCCAACCACCCACAAACCACACCAAGCAACACTCAACCACTCACCAACCGACACACACACACACGCAGAGGCTAAAGGAAGCCCGAAAACTGAGTAAACAACATCAAAATGGTTGCAAATTATTTTACTGTCCGACAATCAAGAGCAAAACTTGGTCCTTGAAAAATTTATTTGAAAAAAAGTTTGCTGAAAATGAAATATTTTCATAAAACAAGTTTTAATTATTCATAATATAAAAGGATTACATTTCTGCTATTAGATAGATTTTGGTACAACATTTTAGCTAAATAATTTTATGCAAGATAATTAATTACATTTGAATACAAAGTCTTTGCAGCCACAAATTAAATTTATAATTCAACTTTCTTATAATTAAAATAGCTGCCGACATTGACAGATATTGAAAAAGAAAATTGTTTATGTATTAAAAAAAGCTACGGTCACCCTGTAATGATCATTTACCAACATATTGCTGACTATGGGAAATTCCCAATTGCCTTTACGGAATTTCCTTTTTTCTGTGACAAATGCAATCTAACCACATTTTGAATTGTAAATAAGATGAAACAAATTGAATAAGGAAGATATATGTGACATCAAATGAATTTCCCCAATGCATAAAAGAGTCATAGATAGAGAGAGAGAAAGCGCAAATGCAATATGCGCAAATAAGCGCAACAACTGCGTCAACTTTTTAGATTGATTACGTTTAAGAGAATAGACTCAGACTACAAACAGAAGGCAAAGGCAAAGGCAAGGTTGTTTATTGCATTAATCCATTTGCTTGTAGACCTCAATGACGTCAGTTGTAATGCATACGAATCAACAGCTTTTGACTGAATTGAATGACAAGAACAAGGGCAAGGGCAATGGGCCGGCAGTGCAGCTGGATGAACTGAGAAATAACATTTGTTCTTTGATAGATTAACATTAAGTTGTGAGTAGATGACTTTTTAATTGGTTTTCATATTGCATATAATCAGGTTTAAATCAATTTAATACAACATTATACAAAATATATTATAATTTATAGTATAGGTTCTCAAATGCCACCAAAGAGTTGTGATTTTTCAATATATTCTACAACAGAATAGAAAATAGTTATTTCTATTTTGTTCTATAAACTATAATTTGTATATGTATACGTAATCTTTCTTCAAATTATCGGGGCGTGAATATTTTTTTCTGAAATACCAGCTAGTAAAAGCCATATCAGTCCAGGAGAAGCCACAATTATTTACTTGGCCAAGAACAAAGTCTTGTGGCGTTGCAACTAAGGCAACAATTTACCTTGGCCAATTTACTGCATTCTCAGGATTAAAGCAAAGGAACGCAATGGCGCAGAGGAATGTTGGGAACGAATGGGACCATCGATGGATGGTTGTTCGGGTAGTCGACCTACATAAAATATGTATGAGCGTCATGTCTGTCAGGCAAGGCGAACTCTTAAGCTCTGTGCAGACTAATTTGCATATTCCGGCCGAGAGCAGCCCGCGGCGTTTGCAACAAAGGGAATGGGAAAATGTTGAGAAAAATTAGCTGAATATCGCTTGATTACTTTCGCTGGTGAATACATTTGCCTAATGAAACAAAGGGAATCGGGGTCGGGTCACCTTTTTCAGGACAGTGTTGCCATTGTAGTAGACGGGCGCCTCGTTAAACTCCTCCTCGATCCAGGAGACGACCTTATCGGAGACAAATGGCGGCACAGGGACACCCCACAGGCGCTTGCCATCGGGCGGCTCCTCGGTCTCCGGTGATATATTATCGAAGCTGAGACGCAGCGCCGACGTTGGCGACAGTTGTCGTTCGATTTCATTAAACTTATTCATGAACCTCGTAAAATCCATTGTCACAATGCCAAACTAAATACACTCTTCGAATATCTCGTGGCAGAGATTCTGTTTGCTTTGGGTAAATGTTTATTGATTTTAAATCAACTTCAAAAGCAGCGTCAGCAGCCCGTGCTTGGCGTTTAAATCAAATCACGTGAATCACTAAGGAGGCGGATTGACCCACCTACTACTTTCACTTTTCTTTTTTTTTATATTTTTGCTTAGCACACAAACCGTTGAAGTACGGACGTTACTTATTCCTGGTAACCCTACATATTTATTTATGTATATACTATATATGTGCCACTTTGTTATTGCTGCCACTGCCACTGCCACTGTTGCCCCATCAATGTATCTCTGTGTGTGTGTGTGCTTGTGTTATCAACTTTCTTTCAGAGTGTAGCACTGCGCGACGTTCGGACAGACGGACGACCGCTCCCGATGCTAACTCTGCGACGACTGTGAAAGGCGCGCGCTTAAAAGCATGCTACGAGCGCCCAGTGGTACATTTCTGTTTTGGGGAAATTCTTGCGACTGGACAATTCTCTCTCACAGCACCGGGCGATGGCAAATGAAAAGGTATTATTTAAATACCCTAGGTTAGGGATATATAGTAGTGTATGTAGTGTGTAAACAAATTTATGAATAACTTTACACACATATATTACACATGTATATTTTTATTTCGTGAAAAAGGAAAGGTTAGTTATATACGTAGTTTTCCTTAGACTAATTTGTATTTTATGAAATTTTATATTTTATTTATTTTTAACTTAGTTCTTAAAATGTTCATTTAAGAAAATTAGTTCAGTTCTAGGGTATTTCATAGTCAGGCATTACTATTCGCAATCGTTTGTTAGATTACCTTAAGTTACAACGTTGACTAATAATCAGATAATCAAACTTAATGATATATACATTGAAGTATAGCAAAAAATCTATTCAATTAATTGATTTTCGCTTGAGCTTTGAATGCAATTTTTTCATTTAAATTGTCTGCAGCAACTAAAATACAAAATCAACAAATAAAAATAAAATAAAAATTTATTCCATGCTAATTTTTTGAATTAAGTTATAAATGTAACTCATAACTTGCTATTATGTAACTTAAATACACATAAACAATTTCAAGTTGATGGATATGCTTAATATCTTTAATTCGATGTCATAGATCGACTGTTCAATATAAAGGGCGTTGAGGCCGGCAGTTAAACAGTGGCAAAGAATTTATGAACTTTTGATAAGGTTCACAGTCAAATTATAAGTATGTTCATATATATATTCGTACATATTATACATATGTATATCAATATACTTGCGTTACTAATGAACGTAATTATTTGCGCTAGTGTAAATGATCGCGCATTGCCGTAGAACAAAGCTAGAAATGTAAAAGCCAATTGGATGCAAGTCTGATTTTTGTTCACGTTTTTATGGTTCGCGCTTATGCGCATGATTTACAGCTATGTTTATGTACATATGCTTTGAGCAGTTGTGGGTGGCATGCCAAGTCATGACCAGCAAGGCTGCCTCGTCCTTGGCCCCACCCCTATGGTGGGCTGCGCAAGGGTTGGCCCTTGCCGGGTCACACAGACGTTTGTTGTTGCTACTGCTGCTGCTATTTCTATTAGAGAGAGAACAGGAGAAACAGTTTCCACCTGACCATCGATTTTGAATTAAACATAAAACTTTCCAATTGCATGACTCAGCTCACAGCTGGCGCCAGGACAGGTGTGACTGATAAATGGTTACTTCGCGCATATCAGCATGCTTAATAGTATCTGCACTGATTAAATTAAAATATATATTTACATACCTTCGCCAGCTTGATATCGTCCATTGTTTACGTTTTTTTTCGCTGGTATCACTGTTTCACTGGCTGCTTTAAACACTACACAGGTTCGGGACAGCCTGTGATTTTGCTTGCGCGGCGAATTTAATCAATTACTCACGTTTAATTTAATTTTCCTATAACATTTTTTACTGAAACATATTGCAGTTTATAATAGTTATAAATTGGGATTGTTGATATGCTATCGATATTTTAATTTTCGATACAATACTGCTGCATTTTATGTGAAGGTGGCTAAGCGATAGGTTTTGACTCTAGTGCTGCCACTTTGTTTGCAGGGTAGTTATTTTGAATATATAGATAGGTGGCAGCGCTGCGTTCCGTTAATTCGAATTTGAATAGTGCTAAAAATTCTTTTTAATAATGTCAACAAATATCGCACAAGAAGCTACAAAAATGGATTTAAACTTTTTCAATACAATAACAATAAGTGCACTTTTAGCTGTGGGTTACATTTGTAATTGTCGGTGTAGTGTGTGAAGTACTCTCATTTACGCAAGCCCACGTATTTGGTCCAAACACCTTTGTTATCAAAGTAGGGCTTGTTGCGCGAACAAATAATTGCTTCTTTAAAAATGGCAGCATATGCGGACGGTACCGATGCATGTTTATAGAGATTATACAGGAATTCGTAGATCTGAAATGAAGGTAAGTTTACGAAATTATTGTTTTTAGACATGGGATAAACGCTTACCTTTGCCTCCTGATCCTTCCAAAATATGTGATCACATAGATATTGTAAACTTTCTGGAAACAATGCAAATCGTTCCTTATCATCTGTGGCCACCACATCCACAGTGCCTAGGAGTACGGCACAGCCTGACAAAACATCCACTGCCAATATAAAAATGTCCAGTAAATACAGCGCTCTATTGAGTTTTTCTTTGTTGGAAGACTCGGCGAGCATCATTTGAATTTCCAGAAAGATTTCGATAATCCAATTACAGGTGTGCTCATCGCTCGCAAAGGCGTACAGTGTGGTGGCCAGATGACGATAGAAAAAGGGGCGTTCCTCCGCTCGACGCTCGTAAGCATCGATTATGGGTGTCAACCATTTCAGAGGATTCGCCAGTTTGTCGTTATATAAGACCAGATAGCAGCGTATTATCGTTGCCTTTTTTAATTTTCCCACAGGTGTCTCCCACCAATTTGCAGGCGTGGTCAACCCATCGATGGCATTTGGATGCAACACCGACACTACTTCCGTATATCGTTCAAACAGTCTTGAATCCAGATCCATTGAGTCCATGTAGCGCTCCACAATAAGTGTGAATACATCGAGTACCTCGGGTATTTCACATTTATCCGTGTATAAATATCTCACGCTGTCCAAGAACTTTTCAAACAAGCAGCCTGCAAAGAACTCTTTTAGTCTCAATTACATTCAGTAATTGAATCTTAATATATATCTTTACCTTCTGCAAAGTTATTCAGCTGCGATTCCTTGAAACAGTAGACAGCTACTTTCTCGGCAAAATTCTTCAGTATTTGCAGGCTCACGCTGTTTCCTATTTCGGGCAGCAAGGAGAATAGGAGCAGCAGATCCTCCTCAAAGCAATTGGGCTCAAAGTCGGCTAGAAAGTTCTCCAGCAGCCGTCGAGCTGTGCCGCTGTGTAGAGCTTGGTTTTTCGCTATCATGATGCAATATTTTCGAGCATCAAATGACAAGTGGAAGAAGCTGGTCAGGCAACTCCAGTCCATCGGTGGTATTGGTTTAGCGAACCGTTTGGAGAGTGCACGCAAAGCATAGGTGACTGCATAGGGTTCCGGTACGTAGTCGCCAAATCGTGACTGACTCACCAGATAATTGCTGACCGCTCGCAAGGCGCTGGTGGGAAAGAGACCCACCAGCTTGCGGGGCTCCGGCTTGCCCTCGGGGAGACGATAGACGCCGCTGCGAAATCCGCTGATCTCGTTGCCAATGTAATGGGCAACCAGGTCAGCAGCCGCATCACCGCACTCGGGTCGTATCTTTTGCAATAGCTGCACCCACACCTCACCTGGAATGGACTCCTGCTGCTGCTGAAAATTGATCACTTCACGACCGCCTGCAACTGCACTTGGCGCAATCTCAAAGCAAAATTGCGGTGGTATGTGACGGAGGCACAGCGTGTTGCCCGGCTCATAGCTTTTGAGTGCTACAAGTGCCTGTCGCACTTGGGTGGCATCTGTATTGGGACGGCTTATGGCCTGCCACAGCTGTTCCAGTGCATCGTCAGCCAGCTTTTCATATTCCAGTGTCGGAGTTTGCAGCAGCGGCACCAGTCCAAACAGATGATAAAGCGACTTCAGCGTCTGTGGACGCTGCTCATTGCGAAACTTGCTGCCCAGCGCCTGCCAGGTGGAGGCAATGTTCACTGTGTGGCTGTCACAGAGGGCATAGATGGCGTCGAGGGCCAGCGAAGTGGCAAGATCGCCTGATTCATCGGTGCAGCTATTCAGCGTGTTGCTCAAATGTGGCAGCAGCTCAGAGCCATGCAGCGTGGGTCTACAAAGAGAAGAATATTAATGAAACCAAATACATAAAACACGCTTTCTCCATTTACTTTTCTTGGCAGATTTCACGCATGGCATGTGTACGAGCTATTTCCAGCTCCCAGCGCTTGTCGTTGTCTGGCAGCGGCTGTGCGATTTGCTTAAGCAGAAAAGGATATGTGCGTGTCTCAACGCGCCAGAGACGCAAATACAAATCCACACAAAAAGTGGCATTATCCTTGGACAGATTGCGAATGGTGTTAAGTATCATGGGCACGTTGTCCTGGAAAATGATAGTATATTAGAACAATTCAAATAATATATATCTCTCCTATATACCTTAGAAACAGCAAAGTTGGCCAAGCCGCGCAGCAGCTCCAACTGCAGCTCTGGATTGTGCTCGTGGGCGAGCTTGAAGATGTAGGTCATGAGGAAGTCATAGGCAATGCTCTCGTTTCCCTTGATGATCTGCAGAATGACCTCGTAGATCTTGAACCAGCAGTCAACGGGCGGTTCGCGCGACAGAAAGAGCGCGCGCAGAAACAAATGCAGACGCTGGCAAAAGGCTGTGTTGGCCTTCACGTTCAAGGCGTCGACAAAGGCAAACACATCCTTGTTTTCAGAAGCGTCAAAGGACTCCACCAGATTGGATAAATCAAAGGCAATGGCTATGTCTGGATGATAGTTGCGTATGTGTGCCGGCTGCAGTTTCTTGGTGCAAATGGGCGTTATAAAGTCCATGTTGTCCTGCGGCGGCTTTTGCTGCTCGAGCACGCGGTCAACAATTTGATGGGCTAGCGCTAGGCCCTCTGCGGGTATGAATGCAGTCTGAGACATCCACTGAATAATGCCGTCCAGACACATGTTCAGAATGTATTCATGGCCACAGCGCTCCTGCACCACCACAAACACAATAATGCGCAGCAAATCGGCCAAATAGAAGGGAGACAGTACGTGCAGGCACTCGGCGAGCAGCACCAGCAGCACATGGTAGTGATTTCGCGTGTGCTCCCGCGTTGCATGCAACACACGCAGCAGGCACTGCAGGCTGGGACGCGGATCGATGCCAAAGTGGGCCAGTTGCTTGATGAGTTGCGCCTGATAAATGCACAGATCGATCGACTGGGCGTGGTCGGACTGCTGCAGAAAGTAGTCGAGAGCCTCAATGACTAGAATGCTGCTGCTTAAACAGGTGCTGGCGTTGTTGAACTTGCTCCACGACAACAGCTCCTGCATGAGGGCGCGCGCCTCTGGCTGAGTATGGCTGAGACCGAGCAGACACGTCCAAATGGGCTTGACGTCCTGCAGTGTCTGGGGGTTGCACAGCACATAGAGAAAGACGGGACGCAGAAACTCAATGCTATAATTTCGAATGCTGCAAATGCAAAGTAGACCAATTTGAATACATTATAAGTAAATCAATTTGTAGCTTTTAATTACCCCTGATCGTGATGCTGACAGATGCCAATAATCTTGTGGCTGACATCGTGCATGTTGACGCTGTTGTGCTGCAACAACGATATTAGAGGATGCAGCTGCGTCTTTAATCCATACGGACACTGATACGACTCCTTATCCTTCAGCAGCGAAGTCTTGCGCTTGAGACTCAACAGCTGCAGGCCCAGTATGGTCTCCGTTAAAACTGCAAAATGCATTTGTCTGCAGTGAAATGGTAAATGATTAGCAATATATATATTAAAACTTAAATTTACTAGGAGCTAAAAGGCTTTTTACTGAAAGAATTTCATTCTAAATGAGACTTAAGCTAAAGTTCTTTACCATTCACTAACCACTCTTAACTGCACTTAAATCTATTTTAAAATTGTTTCCTTAGTTAACATATAATCAAGCTTCATACTTATTTCTACCAACTTTGTATCTTTAAATTATTCAAAAATACTTAATAGCCTCAAAGGTGTCTGCTTAACGACTACTTAACTTTCAACGAAGAGCTATATAGTATAACTATAATTTCATAGTAATCATAAAGACTCTCAGCTAGATTCTGATTAGCTCTGCGTGTCTAGCAAACTCAAGCTATCAAAGCGGTTAGGGAGAGTGCAGTCTGCTGCGTGTGGATAGTAATTGCAATGGCGAGCTCTGCATTGGGTAGGTTTGGGTAAGGTAGATGGATATCAGTTGTTAGATGCCATTAGGGTTGAACTGGCTTAACTAGCGTTTAGCACCCACTTCCGTCACACCACGTCGCACACACTTGCACCTTTGCAGAGGTGCGGCATGAGCTGGTTGCTGCAGCTCCTGGCACTTGCAGGCAAATCGTTTTGCGTTTGACGCGATAATTACATTTCACACGGCGTCCACATTGGCTGCTCGCCTTAATTGCTGTTTCTGTTTCTGTTGCACAATGGGGCAATTAATATGCAATCCTTTTTACTAGCACCTGCACCTTGGCTCTCTTATCAAGGTTAATTTCTGTATTACATGCTGTTTACTTTGCCCGTGCTGCTGCTGCTGCTGCTGCAGCTGTTGTTTGTGTTAGGTTTGGGGGCGAGCGTCCTTCAAGTGTTGGAAATATTTCAAGTTCAATGCCGCACGTTTCACTCTTTCGGCTTGGCTTGCATATCAAATATTTGCCCGGCAGCTAGCTGGCGCGTAATTTGAATATGGCCAGTTGGACATTTGGCCATTTGGTCAGTTGTAGTTGTGGCAAGGCCAAGACGCTGTCCTTGATGTATGACTTCCTCTGGGAGTGCGGTCGCGTTACGGAAATGGCTAATAGATTTTTTGGCGTCCTGCATACATAATGCGTGTATTTCAATTGTTTCGTGTCACTGTTGCTGCTGCTGCTTGTCGAGATTGCGGCCAATGGGTCAGCGGCAGGAAGCTATGTAAATTGCTCACGCACAGACCAGGTCGTAAGTCAATGCCAATGTGCGCGTAAAAGCGTTAACAACTAAGATTTCCTAGTTCTTGGCATGCCTCGTATTTCATTTACGCATATTAAGAACGCGCCAATTAATTAGGAAGTAAAGGGGATACTCTCTTTCTCCCTTTCTCCCATGCCGTGCTAGCTAATCAAATATCCAATTGCCTGGAATGCGTATATGCAGACAGTAATGTTGTAATTTATGCTCCAGAGTTAGCCAATTGCTTAGTTGCATTTGCCTGGGCTGCTTTACAATGCCAATCGGCGGGCCAACTTCAACGGAAGTGCTCGAGCAGGGCGCGCCCATATGATATGAGTATGTGTGTGTGTGAGAGTATATATTTAAGTATGTATGTATGTATGTATGTGAACTTACCCCGCATTAGGCAGCATTGATAGCAGTGTGTTCTGCACGCTGTTGGCATCTAGGACACCTTCGTCGACCAGGCGGACCAGCGTCTGACAGCTCATCAGGCTGAGTTGCATGTGTTCGTGCTTGCATTGAGTTTTCAGGAATTCGATTTCCTTGATTTGGTGCTCGGGCAATTGCTTCTCCTTGGACTGAACGATTTTATTGTAGATCTTCTCCAGGCAGGCGGCTAGCTTCACCACCGACGTATTGGATTTTATGCTGTTGAAATCCTCCATGGCAGCTAAAACGACAAAACGTCAGTTAAATGGGACAACTTTATAAGCTACTAATTCGTATGTGAATTTGACTTCCTCGAACCAACACACACACACACAAACAGAACAGGAACGGGATTTATTGTTTGTTTGGGCACTATAAGTATCCCACTTTCATATACTGCAACGCGCGTGTCCTTTCGCCAGCTCAGCCAAGACTCGAATGACGACGGCGCGGCTTTTTTTGAACACTCAAAAAAAAAAAAGAAACAAAACAATTTCCACGTTGCCCACCTTCGCGCTGTCGGCTTCAGTTAGCAGTGTAGGCGCTTTGCGCGTGTTTTCAAATAAATGCGCTGTTTGCTCTGCATGCAGTTTAACTAACACTAATGTTGATAATTGAAAACTGTCTTAAAGCACTTGAGTTTGCGTTTATTAACTTCTTTGTTTATTATTTTGATTTCATGCGGCACGAAATCAATTGTAAACAAACTTTGTGATGAGCGCAAAATGAGCGAAACGAACGCAGAAGAGAGCAACGTAAGCGCGCCAAAAACAGCTGTGAAAGCATACCGGCAACGTAAGCGCAAAATCAGCTACGGAAATAAAATGTCTGCAACGTAACAATTAAACGTAAGCAGCGGAATTTGAATTCAATTAATAGCGGTTATTCAAAATCAGAGAAATTATTGGAAAATTTATTCTTTTAGCTCGAAAATATCTATTGACCATTTCTCAATGTCTGCAAGTAAGTTCCTCTCACTCACACTTTAAGAAAAAACTCAGATAGCAAATAATTGCATCGGTTATTCGACGAGTTCGTTCACGATCTGGCAAAATCCGTAAATATGAAAGGGGAGACCGTTTGCATAGACTTTTTAAATTAACTGCTCACTTACTGGCCGTCAATCGTATCGTTCCCTAAAAGTCGTCACAAGAATTGTTCACCGAGTCGACAACCAAGACGTAGAGAAAGGAAAGCTCTTGCACAGAGGGAGAGAGTGAGTGTGACATTTTTCGACGGATATTATTAACAGATATTTTTAGAATAACTTAATAATTAAATGTGAACTAAAAATGTGCATTAATAACTTCATAACTACTCTCCAAGGTTAATGATTGCCTTTTCATAAATATTTAAGAAATTTTTTTTTTTCATTCCTATCTAATTATCATATTTATTGAATTATCTTTTAAAATTATTTTTTCAAAGGCATATTTTCTTATAATTCATCTACATGAGGAATTTGTGCTTTTTACGAATTTATGTTCTTCTAATAAGCTGCGAGTCGCTGCAACGGCGTCTACTTCATGGCAGAGCTGATTTATCTTACGCTTAGTTAAGCTGCTACAACTTTTTCGCTGCTCTTTCAGTTAATTGAGTTTATGCATTTCTGCAAAGCGCCCTGCCGTAAAATAAAATTAATTATCCTCCTGCAGCCATAAAAATTGAAGCCAGCTAAAAAGGGCGAAGACTCAAAGCTGAATGAGCCAAAGGTAAGCAAATCTCATAAATGAGAGTCGGCACTAAAAAGCCAGCAGAGTTACTGTGGCCCAAAAGAATACTATGTATTAACTTGGCGAATAAAATAAGTCTGGCGAAATGTGAACTGCAATCGTTCATTTCGCAGTCGAAGCAAAAGCATAAACTCAAAGGCTAGGATAACAAAGCCTTAAACGAA
The DNA here is from genome assembly GCA_035045845.1 of Drosophila buzzatii. NCBI lineage: Eukaryota > Metazoa > Arthropoda > Insecta > Diptera > Drosophilidae > Drosophila > Drosophila buzzatii. The sequence continues at coordinate 12,659,738 of JAWNOS010000244.1, read as the reverse complement.
GACAGTCCAACATCATTTCCGCTTCCTGCCAGCCGAAAGCCACCAACAAAACTGAGTTACAAAATGTTTTTTTTTTTTTTTCAATTTTTTCTGTTCTTTTAGTCAGTCATGTTTGGCCTTAACCTCACATCGGTTTGGCCGGGGGACTTATAATTTTATTACGGCATCGCGATGCAGAGCTCAGCCTGAACCTGTGAAATGCGCCGTGAAAGTTTTTGCTTTTTTCCTTTAGAGTTTTTTATGCGCTGAGTTCCAGTTAAAATTTGTGAGCAGGGTATATTGTTTTTGTTGCAGTGTATGTAATAAGCAGATGGCCGTGTCGTGGATTTTATAATGTTTAGTTTTAGTTATTTAACTATGTAAATAACTATCTTTTCTCGCCACACCTGGCTAACATATACTACAGGGTATTAATTAGTCAGTCACATTATCTGCACTTCACATTTTTTATGCGGCTTTTTTAGTTGTTGAACTTTTAACATCTCACCGTGAGTAGCCAGACTCATCAAAGGAACAAAGCCAGCGCCGATTTGCTTGCATCCCTATCATCGCCATTTATCAGACCAAAAACTTTCCTTTTTTCCTCTCTTTTTTTTAAATTTTAATATATAGAGAGTTCTCCGTGACTGAGGCTATCTGATAAAGTAGCGAGTTCCATCTGTTATTCCGCATTCTTTAGCATTGAACATTTATTTATAAAATTTTTTTATATAAATATATTTCGATATTTATATATATTAATGCATATTTAAGCTGTGAATTTGAGTGATTTTTACTTGGACATTAAAAGAGTTTAATAGAATTGGTTAGACGCGATTTTAATTGCTTTCAAATTGCAGGCATTCTATATGTTGTAGATAATTTTTCATTAAATGAGGGTGATGGAAAGATAAATAATAGTTAAATTAGACTTCAATAAACAGAGAAATTGTTGACTTCAAATTAATCAGTAAATTAAATTCCATTTAATTTTATTCTAAAAAGTCAAAGCTAAAAAAAATATTAAATTAAAATATAAACAGTGTCAAAAGAATTTGAAATAGTACTCTGTAAAAATTACCCAAATATCTTAAAGTTAGCTCAGTTGTTAATTGCGTAATTTTGACTATCTTAATTTCACATCAAATATACACTTAATGTGCGTAAGTAAGGCAATTCAATTAACATAGCGTAACGCCTTAGCATACTTTTGTACAGTTACATTAAAAGCTTATTTTAATTGTTATTTGCAGTATTATGTGCTTGTTGTCACCAAATAACTCATTTACATATCCATATGCATTTGCATAAAATGTGTTACACGCATGAGGCACGAGCCGCATGTACGCAATGTGTGCGTGTAGGTGGTGGATGTGTGTGTATAAATATATATACATTTTATATTTATATGTATGTGTATGTATGTTTCATGAACTGTTTATGTTGGTGTTGATTAACTGAGACCTTGTTGCTTAGCGCGTCGCAATAGAAATTTGCATATGGCAACAGTCCATAGAGTTTAGCTTTGGGGCTAAAATCACATTGCCTCAATTAAATGGTGTCGACTTATTAATTATGCACAAATTTACCTTATTTCGACTTAATATGCTTTTAGCGTTGCCCACATAAGTTGCTCTATATACAAAACACACACTTATATATATATATTTATATATGTATAATTGTAATTATACAACAATTTCAAGATTAAAGCCAACTTAAATTACTTTGAGCGGGCAAACAAAGTTCAGAAGATTGCATTGCGGCGTATGTACATAGCAAATATGAATATTTATGTATATTCACCTGTTTGCACTCAATTTCCACAAACTCGAGTACTGAATATTCATTATGTGCTGCGTCAGGCTCACAGCCAAACTGCCAACAGGCTCTTTAATCTTACCTCCAACCACACATTCTACAATAATAAACACACACATACATACATACATATGTATATGTATAAGTATATATTCATGTATATATATTTATGTTCTTGAAAACTATCAGTTCATCTTGCAATTAGTTACCCAGAAGTTGCTAATTGGATTACATTTGGCATCCATAACAATTCGGGCAACTGCGAGGACACTGTCCAGCCGTAAGTAACTCGAGCTAAGAGTAAGGGAGCTGCTAGTTATTTATCAAGTGTACCTAAAATGCATTGATAATCGGATTTTCGAATTTGGCATGTTCTTGTTGCACAGATCTTGTACTTTGCGAGCTGAGGCAGCGCATCACGCATACGTCATGTAACACAATCATATTCTGTTGCCTACCTTTCAGCGCACTCAAATTGGATATACGCCACTCAGTGTGTGTGTGTGCGTGTGTGTGTAGGTGCTGGCATATATAACTTGCCTTTTGCTTTATTTCTTTTCCCAGTATGTATAAAGGGAAAAGCAGAAAAAAAGGAAATTCTTCAACGCTTGGCAACACGAAACAAAGCCAAAAAAAACCTTTTCAATTTTCAACTGGCTATTTATTTTCTAAATTAGAAATTTCTTATGTATATATATACATATAGGACCACACACACACATACACATACATACAACTGTACTGTAAATATAATTTGTGCGGCACGTGCGTAAAATGTAATGCGCCGCCTGCGAACGACCTACAAATTGTGATTCTGCGACCCGCTGTTAACCCGCTTGCTCCCAAAGCCCACTCAGCCAAACAATTATGTGTTGACTCAAGCTCAATATGATGCGAATGCACTGAATACGTAACTACTCGTTCACACACACACACACACACACACATTTATATATATTATATATACTAGATAAACTTGGCATGGCTGGCTGCTGTATTTTGATTTCGTTTTCGATTTAATATTTATGTTGATTTCATGCATGTCCATATTTTTTATATGAAAACAAAGTTGGATTGTTCTAGTTGAACAACTTGATGAAACCCTAGAAGCAAACAAACCCTTTAAAGCAAATAAAAAAAAGAAATTAAAGAGTTTACAAATTTCATTTATATTTATTCTATTTATTTTTGTATAGTAATTATATTTAAAGTTCAGGTTTATTACTTTTCAAGAAAACTGCATTATTTTAAATATTATTATGTATTAATAATATTTATTAAATATTTTTAATCAGGAGTTCAATTAATTATTTTGAAAAGCAAAATTTTAAAATTTTCTATTTAATTTTCATGGCTTTCAAATATTTATACACTCAAAATAAATGTGTATATAAATATTAATTTTAAAGCTTGTTATTTTAGCAGCTTTGGGAATTGTTTCTACAGTTTTTGTTATTTTTAGTTTTGTATAAATTAATTTGCGGAAAAAAGAGAGAAAAGTGCAGAAAGTTAAATAACCTTTTATGATATGATAGGGCTTCTTGCTCACTTAATTATGTTGAGTTAGGCAACTAATGAATGAAAGAAGAGAAATGATAGTAAAATTACATGAATTTTGACTTCGAAATTTGAATAGCTGAAGAGTTAATCTTCGAGACTAAGATATATTTTGCAGCTAAATGAAAGTGCTATTGAAAAATTGTATTTCTGGATCGTCTTCCAAAGAAACTAACTTGAATAATAAAATTAAATTTTATAAAAAAAAAAAATGTTTTTCATTGTTAGCCAACGAACTTTTGAGCCTGACTTTTATATTTATATATATTTATATTTCTGTATACATTTAGACAACTTTCTGTAAAGTTCGTAGGCCAACATAGAAAAACTTTTATTTTGATAAAAACTCGATTTTTGTATTCAATGAGCAGAATCATTACTATGGGCTGCTGGCCTGTTCTCTTCTACTGCAAAGCTCGTAACTATTTGAGAGCAAAAGGGAGTTTCCACTTTTTGTGTATTTGCCTCAGGGCATACAGCTGCAATTTGAGTGAATAAAAGTATTTTAAAGGGTATATATCTCTGCTATATATATTCATATATTTCTCATACCTTTAATATTGAACAAACGTATGCCATGCGAGTCGCTGTGTCTTTGTTTGCTTAAGTTGATATTGCTTCAGCTATATTTGTCTATATTTTGATATGCAAGTGAATTCAGCGAATTGTGGCAAAGGCGGAGAGGGGTTTAGCTGGGCTAGCGGATTGCTCATAATTTGCAGCTGGAGCCAAAGTTTGGAGTTCGCTAAATGTCAATAAATTGCGAGCGCAACATTAATTAAGAAATTCAGAGAATAGCCACAGAGCATTGCTGCACGGTCATTCATTTTGTTGGCAGTTAAGTGAGGCTGGCTCACACACACACTCTCACACATACACTCTCACAGTTACACACACATTCACACTTGTGTAGTGGCAACTTGATGCGGCAAAGGGTTAAAAGCATAAAAGCCCGAGGTGTTTGAGCATATTTACACAATACGTGCATATACACTACAAGAGAGTGAGTGTGTGTGTTGTTTTTTTTTTTTTTGTGTGTATGTGTTAAGCATTCAAACATGTGTGGAGCGTTACCCACTTCTTTGTCCCCTCGCAATGCGCCGCACAAGTGCCTGTGGTTGCAGAGTGTGAAATATTTTGCTCTGCCACATCCTACACACACACACACACACACACTCACGCACATGAGGCGCTTGTGTGTGTGTGTGTGTGTGCGTTTTTGTGCCCCGCCGTATCTTGTCTGAGGGCCTGGCCAGCAGCTCCTAAATAAACAAGTCCGACGCTGTGGCATTTCCTGCTTTAAACTTGAATTTCGAGCACATTGTTCGTGCCAATACGGGTTTCTCTTCTTCTTTTCTATTTTTTGTTGGTTTTTTTTAGAGTCCTCTAACCCATTTGTAGATCTGCATGTGCCAGTCACTCCATAGCAGTGCCCCAGAGCCAAAGCTAAAGCAAAAGCTTGCTCAACTTGGACAACAAGCAAAACTATTCAATGAATTGCTCTTGTTGTTGTTGTTGTTGTTGTTGTTGTGGTTTTTGACTTTATGCTGGGAACCCTTTCAACACATCCAACTGAAACTGAAACTGAAGCTGAAACACAAATAAAATGGCTCATCTTAAACTAAATTAAATTAAAGGCGCCACAGACTGAGACAACTTCTCATAAATTGTGCAAACACTTTGTGTTTCGATTTATTCATGCAAATTCTAATTCGAGTGGGTTATTTATTAAGCTATAACCAAGTGGCTAATGCATTGTGGAGCACAGATTAAATATTAGCATGCGCGTAACGCAATCTAAATAGAAATTCTCGCAACTTAATTAGAGATAGAGTTAACAATAAAGATATATAATTATAAATAACAATTATATATATTTAAAATATATATTTAATATAAAATATATATTAATAAAATTCGTATTCGTTTGAGTAGAGGAAGCCTTTTACTCATATTCCTAACCCGCTCTGCTGCTCCCTCTCCCACTCTCTTTCTCTTTGAAGGCATCAGCCGGGGACTCTCATGCTTAGAGAATGTGTGCAAAATCAAAAGTCCGTATAAACAATATGAAGTTTATTAAATGCAAGAAGAGAAATGAAACTTTATAAAAATGTTATAGTTCAGTTAAGGGAAGTAATTAATATGATTTTGAGTGAATTCTTGAAGTAAAAACTATGAATCAAAAGTGAGAGCGAGAGAAAGAGAGAGAGAGAGAGAGAGATGAGCTATAGTTGAGCTTAATTGACTGCATAATACTGATTGCAATATATGATATGTGAGGGTATATTTTGATCTTTAATTTGAGAGCGGTGTTGGCTGAAGACACAAATTTTATAATCGAACGCTGATTAGTTTCGCTCAATGTTCGAGTCGGCTTAGCACGATCCAACTGATATGCTGTGAGAACGAACGCACGAAGATCAGAGAGAATGGGAAATACAGAGAGAATAGAGGGAACACAAACGAAATGCTGCTATCTCTTTGCAAATTTATATTATAATTTAAGAGTTCAGCAGTTCATAACATGGGCTTTTACAATTCTTTCTACAGAGGTCAATGGCTGAACTCTTAAATAACAATAAAAATTTGTCATGCGATGGCGATTTTTCATTTTGTGTTCTAGCTGAAGTGCTGGCTGTTAAGACCAACATACATATCAATATGATCTGTCTATATGTTTAACAGTGAAGCATACATATCGACTCTTTTCCGCTAAAGTATCGTATGTGGTTTTTTTTATTTATTTATTTTTTTTTTTCAAAAATTGAGATTTTTATGCAGAATTGTTGGAAAATGTATTTCTCACAAGCCTGCAAAAGATTGTAACTGAAAAAGCTTAAGTTTTGAAAATAAATCAGTTTCAATTTGATCGTATATTAGTATAAATTTTACTGTTTGCGCGAAATTATAGTATGTCTATACAAAAGTATTTTTGCGTGGAGATAAGAACTTTCAAAATTCCGAAATTAATCAAGAGAAGTGCATTTTGAGCAGTGAAAATTCAGCTTTGATTTAATCATTTTAACTGTGAAAACTGAAGAAAACGTTCTCCTGTAAATTTGGTATTTCGACATACGATAATTTCGCGGAAATGAGTCGATATAATTTTTTCAGATTTCCTTATAACTTTTGATTGTAATAAAATCATGAGCAGATTTTAAATTGCCTGATCTATATTATATAGTAAGATTCTTAAGCTTGATGTGTGAAAGTAAATACTTAAATTTCACAGACTCTCAGCTGTAAAAAAGTAATAATTATCATTATGTAGAAGTTGACATATTATTAACTTGATTAACACATTCTAATATGCGCGTAGACAAGCTGACACGTGTGAGAATTCAAGTTCTATAGGGAAGTCTGCGAACAAATGGCGGAAGCTTCTGAAAGCTTTAAAATGATCGTGACTGAGATATTCGCAGTAGCATGCAAATACGTAATTAAACTCATGCCCAGCAAACTTTTGATTTAGGTTTAGACTAGAAATATTTACAAACCACAGCACTCTATATATGTGCATATACCATATGAAATAAACTTGCTCACTTATGGTTAACTGTTAATTAGCTTTATTGAATATACAACATTTTGCAGCTATTAATGTATTCCCTGTAAAACGTTAACTTAACCCTGCTGTGGCTGACCATTGAGCTGTGGATTTGCCGCCTGTCCGCCGATCAAACCGCCCAGGCTCATCTGCAGCGAGCGCAATATGCCAATGGGAATCTATAAAGGGAGAGAGAGATGGGGGGAAGCATGCATAAATAGATCAATTAAGTCGCATCAGTTGATGATGCGTTGTGTGACTCACGTCCAGTGCCTGGCCAACGACTCCTTGAGCCTGCGGTGCTACGACGTGATGGCTGACACCCTGCGGGGTCTGGCTGGCGACCTTTGTGTGTTTGTGCACCACCTTGGCTTCACTCTTGGGCGACTGCGGCGGCTGTGTGGGTGAGCAAAGAAAACAATCAGTGGACTATGAAAATATAATGGCAAATGGCAGACAAAAACCAACGAAAGCTTAATAAATGCAAAAGTTATATTTAGCTGCCCCACCAAGAACGTAATGAAAACTCATGCAGAAAAATAAAAATAAATATGTAAAATAAAATAAAATGAAATAAAAACAACAAAATTATAGAAATTGTTTCAACAAGTTGGCAACGTGCTGCGTTCAAAATAAACCACAATTTAAATAAATTCACAGCAAACGCTGGTCAAATATTTTGACCCCAAAGCGAAAGTTGCAACCAAAAGCCAAAAGCTGCTGCTGCCAACATTTTGACAGTGTTTGGCAGTTGTGTGTGTGTGTGTGTGTGTGTGTGTGTGTGTGGGCGTGTCTGTGTGTGTGTGGGCGTGCCTGTGGGTGTCTCTGTATGCATATCCTTTACCACCACGCACACACACACGCATACAAAGCTATCCAGTTTGTTTCTCTGTTACCTTCGCCGCTTCAGCGCCGACGTGCGCGCTGGCGACAGTCTCCTGTTCGTGTGGCTGCTGCGCCTCCTGCTCCGGTGCCACTTGCGTTATGTATACGTTGCGTTGGCGTTGACGTAGGCGCTTTACGTGTAGGCGTGGCCGTTTCACAATTATCAGTGGGCTGGCCGCTTGTTCTGTGGCCGGTGCTGCGGCCACTTCGGCCTGACTTTCATTGATTTGACTGGTCGCCCTGTGGTCTGACTAACATCGATAAATGATGAGCGGGTTGAAAACACAAATACACACATACACCACGAAAATATTTGGGTACACACAGACATACAAATGTCTATGCAGGAGCTTAAATAATGTATTGCGTAGAGTTAGACACATAATGAGTGGCTTCAATGTAGACAGCAGACATTTTTCAACTAATCATAAGCTAATCAAGGAATATTTTGTATATAGATGTTGCACTGCTGCTATACTCATTCAATTCAATATGAATTGCTGGACATTTGTCCAAAGATAGAAGCATTGTTCTGCCCTGCACTGTGCCTGATATGCTTATCTCTTGTTATTATTGAAGAAGTTTGAAGAAAAGTGCAGTAGTAGAAGATGCTGCACTAGGAAATATACTGCATAAAAGTTGTTATTGAAAATATTCTACATTTATTTTAGAGATTATTGACTAAAGTACAAGTTGCCAGAAATTAGTTTGACTTGAATTTGGAAGATATTAAAAGCCTACAAAATAAATATTTGTATCAGGATACTCTACAATATTTAAATTGATATTCAAGCAAAATTGAAAATTAAATAACAAATTTTTAGTAAAACAAATTTAATGGAATATTATTATTATTATTATTATTTTTTTAAAACAATTTATTCCACTTTATTTTAATTGATAAAATGTAATATTTTTGCATATATTTTTTAATTTTGCTTGAGTAAATTGATATTCAAGCTAAATTGAAAAATGAATAAAAAAATATATTAGTATGTATTAATACAAATAAAATGCAATAATATTATTATTTTTTTTATTATTATTTTTTTTATATTTATTAAAATTTTGCATATATTTTTTAATTTTGATTGACTAAATTAATATTTAAAAAAAATTTAAAATAATACAAAATATTAATTTGTATTAATAAAAATAAAATGAAATATTTATATTTTCTTTTTTTAATTATTGCGTTTTTCTTTTTAACTGGTAAAAGTTAATATTTTTGCATATATTTTTAAATTTTGCTTGAGTAAATTGATATTCAAGCTAAATTGAAAAATAAATAAAAAATATTAATTTGTATTAATAAAAATAAAATGGATAATAATTGACTAAATTAATATTTTAAAAAAATTTTAAATATTAATTTGTATTGATAAAAATAAAATGGAATATATATATATTCTTTTTTTAATTATTGCGTATTTCTTTTTAACTGGTAAAATTTAAAATTTTTCATATTTTTTTTAATTTTGCTTGAGTAAATTGATATTCAAAAATAAAAAATATATATTTATTAATTTGCATCAATGGAAATAAAATTTGTATCAATTAATTGAAAGATATTAATATTATTGAATTTTGCTTGAATGAGTTGAGTAGAGTTGAGTAAAAATAAAAAAAAAAAAATATATATATATATATATGCCTATATATTAATTTGCATCAATATAATAAAATGGATTATTATTATTATTTTTTATACAATTAATTATATAATATATATATATTATATATATTTTTCAAGTTTGCTTAAATATCAATTTAAATTATAAACTCGCTCTGTACTCAGCATACTCAAATATATTTTACAAAATTAAAATCTCTACTTAATGAGTTTTCAGGAGCTGGCTACATTGCCTCAGCTTGTTGCGTTAACTACTTTCAGTCTGTGCAGGGTATAGAAAAGGAAAGCTGTCGCTTATTACATCTTCCACATGTGCATTTACGATAAGACACAAAGATTAGTTGCTCACGTCGCACACAGTAAATAAATAAAATTTTACTTTTTACTGAGCTAAAATTCACATTTGGCAAGTTGAGAATGTCGTTTGCTATCGCATTGCAGATTATTTGTTAGGCGATGTAAATATTTGAAATCTTATCTAAGTCTAGCTGCAGCGGATCTTATATTAATTTCACTTACATTCTGCGCAATCAGCGAGTATTTCTTGGGCGGCTTGACCTTTTGCACATAGGTGGTTGGGCCGGCGGTGGGCAGCACTGGCGGCGCATCCTCAACGGTTGCTGGGCCTGTGGTGACATGCTGTGTGCCAAGATTCACCGAGTGGCTGGTCTTGCGGCCATTTGCGTGTGCCTCGGAGCCAATGTAGCCATGCTCGCCCACGCTGCCGCCAAGCAGCGCGCTAGCTCCGACCTCATCGTTGGCCTGAGCCGCTGCATATGCACCGCCAGCGGTGCGACCTGTATGAGTGGGTATGAATTATTTAGTTGGAAATCAAAAAGAAAATCAATTAATGCGCTAAATACCGTTGAGACCGCCACCAAGACCAGCTGCGGCACGCGCTCCCCAGGGTGTGCCTGCCGAGGCGCTGAGGCCGCCGTGCGCTGCGTTGCCCGTGAGCAGGCCGCCCAGTCCGGCATCGGCATGGAAGCCGGCAAAGTTGACGCCCACCTTGCCATCGCGCAACGTAATCAGCTGCCGAAATGAGAGACGTTACAGATTATAGAGAAAGTGTGAGACAGAGAGAGAGAGAGAGAGAAAAGTTAGTTATACGCTGCGTATACTTAATGTTATTGAAAGTTGCGCTCTTTGTTTAGGCATGCAAAACTTTGTGGCAGAAGGCGACGCCGATGCCGACGCCGACGCCGACGCTGAACGCCATTTTTCACAAATAGTCAAAGTTTTGCGCCCAAAACGAAACTTTGACCAAACACCTAAAGTTATTAGCCCAAAAAAGGTGGCAAACAAGGTAGGCAACAAGTTTCACCTCTCAGGCATTTCCGGCCGCCCGATCGATCCCAGCGACTAGTGCCCGAAAAGCGTCAATCAATTTAAATTAAGTTTGCCAACTTTCTAATAAAACCGAAATACGAATGGAATTCAATTGAATGGCCGTCCTAGCTGCATTTATACAGAAAGAGGCCAACATCAACCAGACCTGGCCCTAAATCATAAATTTCAATTACCTGGAGTCCAGCAGTCCCGGCACACGTGTGCCTCAAACACACTTTCTGTTTTAATTCTACTTTTTGAAAAGTTCTAGTTGATGCTCACTTTTTAAGTAGGTATTATTGTAGAGGCTTAAGTTTTCCAAATTATTATTGAGATAACTGAGCAGGGCAGAAAGTTCTCGACTTGGAGGTTTGCTTAGAAGTTATCGCGTTTGTTGAATTTCTGTGGGCAAAGTCTATTTGATTTTCGTTTTTGTGGCTTTATATGCGTACTAATGTTCCTTACTTATGCCCATAAATTTGGCATTTTTTTGCCGAGTTTAGGTCTGGACAGTTGACATTTAGCAACTTGTACATGTTTCGGACTCGTCTTTGTATTTGGCTTATACCGAATAAATCTTAGCCGGTTTTCAAGTAAACTTCTACTTTAAAATATCTTTTAAGTGAATTATATAAGTTGTAATTAAATGGTATGATTATAAGATTACGGCTAGAGCTTTAACGAGTACAAAATATTATAAAATATCAATGCAAAAAATATAGCTCAAAGGCATAATATCCAACTGAGGTAAAAAGTACTTTAGTCTGAATCTAGACAATAGTATATCTATATTAAATTGCTCAAATATAATTGAATGACTGAATTATTGATTATTATAATTTATATAATGGTTTGCCAATTTTTATATTATTTTTTTATTTCTTACATTTCCTTAAATATATTTTTTATTTTAATGCTTTGCTCTCAAATATCTATTGACCATTTTTTGCTGTCTGCTATATAAGTGCCTCTCACTCACACTTAGGTAAAACAAACTCAGAGAGGAATCGAAAGCATAGGCTCGTTCATGATCGGGCTGAGGATTGTCTTCGCTAAACACATCAACAGCGTAGGTGAGAGAGCACGTGTGCATGTATATGTGAGGGAAGAGATCAATCTGCTCACTTACTGGGTCTCATTGTGCGAGCGTCTATCGTATGCCTCTCTAAACAATGTTCGTTAATAGAACGGCATACGAAAAGTGCAACTGAAGGCGCTAAATCGAAAACGAAAACGATAAAGAAAAGAACCGAAAGTGGACTCAGAGTGAGAGCGAGTAAGAATTACCTAATTTATTTGCGCGCTTTGATTTTATTTTATTTTTATTTATTTGCTTATTTATTTCTTTTTTTTAATTTTTATAGATTTTATATATTTTTATAATAATATTTGTATGATAATAATTGTAGTCTCTTATTAGGTTTAGACTCTGTTCCCAAAGGCAAAGAGAGTCTATTGTTTTTTTTCCTTGTTGTTTTAGTTTTGCTATAATTTTGTAATATTTTTTTTCTGCAGTTTATAATTTTCATATAATTTTTTAAATAATTAATAATATGTCATATTTAATATTCTTATAATTTTGTTATTATATTTAATAAGATTCATGTTTTTTTTTTTTTTTGTTTTAAATATATTATATTTTAATTTTAATTCCTACAATATTTTTAATTTCTTTATATATTAATTCTTTATATATTAATATGTTGATGCATTTCTTAAATATATTTTCTATTATTTCTTTATTTAATTTTTTTTTTTTTTTTAATATTCCTTTATTAAAATAATTGCAGTTTTCATAGTCTCCAAACTACAACCATTATCAAAAGCTTAAGCAAGTTGCTCAACATGCCCTATTCCACTCAGTGCTCGGCTTAAACTGAGCCACATCCGAGGCATGTTTTACAATATTCTTCAATTTGTTTATGCATATTACACAACTGTGAGCACAGGTTGTTGCCCATGTCGTCTATTAGCTCAAGAGTATTCAACAGTATTTACGCAAGTGCGGGCGTCGCCGACAGCAAAATCTATATCAAATTTATTGATAAGCTGATAAGCGACAGTCGCAACTCAACTGGCAGAGAATTCGAACATTGTGTTTTCCCCATATTAGTGCAATTAATGCGTAAAGTAATTATTGGAGAGCCAAAGGTAGCCAACAACAACGTGTTGGAGGTTGTCGCTGTGAGAGCGATAAGTAAGCGAGAGAGAGAGAGAGGGAGAGACGATACCTGCTAACTGATAAGACATTTGAAGGTAGACAGAACATTAATATTTAACTTGGACACTTGCATGCGATTCATTTGAGTTTCACACCTTGCGCGTTGCACGAGACGAGACGAAAGTGTGCGAGTGTGTGTGTGACACACGCATATTTCCGTTATGTTAACAAAAAGCAAGCCTATCAGCCTATTGCTGCCCCTGTTGCTGCTGCTGCTGTTGCTGGCAGAGCGCGGCGATGGCGCCACAGCTACCTGGGGGCATGTCAACAAATATGCCAGCACGCTGCATGCACAAGATGTTTACCTGAGGGAAGCGAATGCGGATGCGGATGCGAATGCGGATGTGGCTGCCTCAGCTGTCACTGTGGATGTTCGGGATGTTGCATATGGCACACAGGTAGCACAACAACAACAGCAAACAGTTGCATGGAAATAAGTGCGTAACATGACATTTATCTCGCGCAGAACTCGAGCGCAATCGATGGCTATACGATTACGGCCGTGCATGCCTACGACATGACCTTGCCGCATGGCAACGGTGGCCAGGCGCGCTTGCTCAGCGGCGGCGTGGGTCAACAACATGCCGTGGTGCGTTTCGAGCGCAACGAACAGTCGCCCGCGGCTCACTTCCAGCTGGTCATCTACGGCCTCGCCTTGGGCTAGGCACTCGGAGTGCAGGTGACTCTTATCGCTTAGTTGCTAAAGATAACTATACTTGCTGCTCAGTTTAACAAAGTTTTCTACATTACTCTTACTCACTCTCTTTCTCTCTCTCTGTGTCTGTTCTTTCTAGCCAAATGCCGTGGAAACTTAATCAAGTTGCAATTAAACTTTGAATTCGATGTTGCCAACTTCCTGCTCGACAGACGGCAAAGCTAACTAAGTTATTATAATGTCATAATTAAGAGCATGAGAGTTGCGCTTATTAACATGAAAAATGTGAAAATTCCATTATAAATTAACACACACACACGCACACTTACACGCTTCACAGACTTCAGTTTTTGAGCAGCTTCGGAATTTAATATAGTGTGCGACATCTGAGCAAGCGCTGCGGATGTTGCAGCTACTCGTAATGAGATGCAAATGCACACCTAACCATCCACTCACACACACACACACACACACACTCACACACACACACTCACACACACACACAGACACACACACTTACACCCGCTCTGGCTGTGGAAACCGCTTAGCGGTTTGGTTTTGCCAGCATAAGTCGTTTTAAGCGCTCGATAAATGCAGTTTAATGCAGCCACGCCCCCATTTTGGAGCAGACGCCCACTTAAAATACAATATAGCTCATAAGAGGCTTTGGGCCGATTAAGAAATAATTTATCTGCAGTTGTTGCGCGCAATCGCATCATTCAATTTGAATGTTGCTTTTGCACCTGCTGTTGCTCTGTTGACGGCATTACCTGGCATTTGCCTTACCTGAGCGTTGCGTCTTAATTGCTAATGTGTATCAGCTATTGGAGATTCTAGCTTGCATAATATATGAATCATGTAATATTTATTAGTAAAAGTTGAATGGAAAAATCTAGTCAAGCCAAGAGTCGAATGCAAATTGAATGAATTAGTAAGCTGAACTGACTGGAAGGGAAAATTAATCAGAGACTCTGATATCGTTTATATAAAAACAAGTCATTAACAGCGTAAGTCTGTGTCTAGCTTTTAAGTAACGGAAATGCCAAATGCCTGAGTGCAAGCTGACCCAGTAAGAGCTATAGCAAAGTGAATTGCAATGAAGCCGAAACTGCTTCAGATATTAATTTTAATGCTGATTTAATGTTATATTTATGCCCATTTAGTAGTATTAATTTATGCTATAATTTTGTTTAAGCCATTTCAATAAAAGCGCCTGTTGGCTATAAAAACTCTAGTTGTAGCGCCGCAGCGCCATCTTCAATATTAGCTGCTAAAGCGGCTATTTTTTTTCTTACTGATAGCAATATGCATCTAATAAAACTCTTGAGACTAAATACGATGCACTTTCATTCAAATTTTGCAACTGTGCAAGCTCTAAAAACTTGATGAGCAACGATTTGACGCTGAAATTCTTATTTAGCTTGAAAACCTGACCAAGTCTTTGGCAGACGTATACAAATACATAAATAAATGGCATATCAAATATTTCTACAACTAAAATTGATCAATAACTTAAACAGCTCAACTCAACTATAGTTATCATAAATGTTATCGCTTTTGCTGCGTCAATCAGTGCTTAGCTCTGATTAGTTGCACTTATCTTATGTGGCTGAAAACTTTGCTAAAAAGTTGGCCAAAGTTTTGTCGTATACATTTCAATAATTTAGAAAACTCATTCTCGACAAAAGTTGCGATTCGAATTTGAAGTTTGGAGTAAAAGGACATTCGCATTGTTCAAACTGTTTGAACTGTTGCCACATTATTAATGGCTGCGTTTGCGTGTGCTTTGTTGTTGGCCATGTTAAATATTTGCACGAATCCATTGAATCCATTGCCATTGTGCTGATAGAAGCGAATTCAAATTCCATTGTCAGTTGGCTTGCAAATATGTTTATTTGCACTATTTAAGGGCAGCTGCCATAATTTGCTGATAAACATCGACAGCATCCAGACCCCAGCATAAACAGCGGACAGCAGACAATGGCTCGGGCTACAGCTCTGGCTTTGGCTAATTTATGTTGCAGATTGCAGATTGCAGATTGCAGTGGAAACTCTTTAAAGCTTAATAACTTTTAATTCAGTCCGAAACTTTTTCGTTATATGCCCGCAGAGCATTAGAAAATTTGCATGAGTAACCCAAGCAGAAAAAAATGAGAGGAAGAAGAAAAATGAAGTAAATTTTGAACCCTTGCCTGCCCGAGCCATTACTCGAGCCTTAATTTCAATTTCAATTGTGTACAATTCCCACGAGCTCACAACAATTTGGTTAGCTGTGGCAAATGCAAATTTCATGCATGCGCTGATTAAAATCTAAATTCTAGCTGGCCGCAAGCGACCCAAAACCGTAAACAAATAGAAATAAACCAACGTTGAGATCAGCGAAGGCGTAGGCCAAAGGCCCGCAAACTGTAAGCCGAAACCCGAAAAACTTTGCCTCAGCTCGCGCCTGGGCCAAATGCTAAAGAAGTGCAGCAGGCAGCAAGAGCAACGCCCAGCAGGCAAACATGGCCAACACGCCCGAAATGGGGCACGTCGGGCCTTTTGCCACCTGAGCCAGCGGCTGACAGCCAACACGCTGCTAACACCCTGAAAACTGACAGCATACGCGACAAAATGGCTGCTATGCGGACAAACACAAACACACGCACGCACTAGCGCACACTCTTGTGCTGCATGTAAATGACAGTGAAAATATTTGTCGCATTTGCGGCTGCACTTGCACAATGCGGCGTATGCGTAATTAGCTAAAAATTACGCTTCATTTGGACTCGTGTCGGCCTAGGCGAAGGCATAAGCGGAGCCAGCATATCAGATGACACATAAGCTGGGCAAAAGTTCAAGGCAGATGCTGTTATTAAAATGATATATAATCGTGCACACACACACATTCACACACACAGCTAGTCAAGCTCATGGGTTAACGGGTTAGTCGCTGCTCAAAGGTAATTACCCGTTTGTAGCTTGGCCCGCACGTATAATTATAAACGGCGAGTTGCCCGTTTGGCTACTAAAGTTCTTCATTGCCACAGTTAATAGTCGTTGCATTGCGCAACAATTTAATGAGCCCAATGCTCACATTGCCCGGACACTTTCCAGCTGCCGCTGCTGCCTCACCTGCCGCATGGCGCAAAATCAAGCGTTCGAACGTTTGTGCAGCAAACCGCAAATAAAATCAACACCAAATTTCGCAACAGACTGCAACACATTGGCAATAGCAACAACAATTTCTGTGTGTTGGCCAGAACGAAGTTTATGCGGCAACTCAATGCGTGAATTTCGAGTGTTGTGAGCTTAACAAATTCGTGCTAAGTGCATTAGGCATAAAGTATATAATTGTATATATAATCTTGGTTAGCTATATGCATCTCTTTTTATCTCTATATATATCTTTCGATATAACTAAATCTTTCTATAATTAACGCTTCATATGCAGCTTTAATTTCTACACAATATTCTCGTATATAACAATCATTTCATTAACATATGCAGACAGTTAAGCTGTTTATTCACAAATGAGCTCATATATCAGGTATTAAAATGTTTTTTTATATTGCCTTTGTCATGTCAAAAAGTCTGAAATCTCAGTTCAGAGCGCTCAGGCATATATTAATATAATTAATAGAAACAAACTAATTTAAACTAGTTATTATAATTTCTTCTTTGCTGTAAAGTTGGGCTTTTAATTCGCTTCTAACCTGAAAACTAAATATCATTTTTATGCTTGTTCACGATATGAAAGGATGAGAGAAAGAGAGTGTGTGAGAGAGAGAGAGAGAGAGAGAGAGAGAGAGAGAGAGAGAGAGAGAGAGAGAGAGAGAGAAAGACTGGGAGCTTTAGAGAGTAATTTTAAAATATATTTAAGATATGTACTAACACTTTTGCCTACGTTGAATTGAATTGAATTGAATTGAGAATTACTACCATATATATCCTCTAATGCCATATAATACACTAGACTATAAGTAAAGTCAAGTCTCTATACCATGGCTATATTGAGTCAGTTTTGTTAAGCTGATCAAGTATTGCTTTCTCATGCCTCCTGCTGCCTAATAAATATATTTTCCTATCTATCTTTGGTATACATAATTCAAATATACAATTTGAATTAAAGAGCAAAAGCTATAATTTATTTTAAAATATAAAAACTTAGTTGAATTTATTTATATTAATTTTTATATATTAATTTATGAAAACATAGTTGAGGTCAAGGAAGTCCCAAGGTCCCAAGGAAGGAAGTCATATTATATGGCATTAGAGGCATATAAATTCTCGTCTGACACTCCTTTATTTTACTGCTACATAATGGTTTGCAAATGCGGCCAAAATAACTGTTCATTAAAGAAAAAAAGGGAAAAAAATCCCTTCTTTTTAATTTTCACATTTTTACTTAAATTCTGTTGAAATCAAATTATTTTTTAACAATTTATCGCAATTAGAAATATTAAAAGGCAAAAAAATTCTCTTAGATATAATTTTATTTATTAATTATTATTTATTATTTATTTATTTATTATTTATTATTTATTATTTATTATTTATTATTTATTATTTATTATTTATTATTTATTATTTATTATTTATTATTTATTATTTATTATTTTTTATTTATTATTTATTATTTATTATTTACTATTTATTAGTTATTTATTTATTATTTAATATTTATTATTTATTATTATTGTTTTTTTATTAATTTCTATTTTTTGTTGATTATTTATTATTTATTGTTTATTATTTATTATTTATTATCATTATATTTATTATTATTATGCGAACAGCAAAGCAAATGCATGAAAAATATTTGCCTTTTCTAATCGTCAGAGCAGATGATTTTTGTGAAATCGACAGCCGCATAAACCTTTCGCTAGCCTTGTTTAATTTTGTTTGATTTGCGCTGGTCAAATCTTTGCTGAGGTCATTGATAAATAAAACAATTTGAGGTGGTTGCTGTGGATGCATTGCATGCACGAAATAATTGAAATATTTGCGTTGAACCAGCGCTAAAAGAATTAAGCGCTAAATGGCTTTGTGGCAAGGGCAGCTATGTTGTGCTTTGGCCAGGCTTTGCTTAATCAGAAAGTTGGCCAACGGCACACATGACTGCATAGTTATGGCCAGTGTTTGAGAAAGTACAAACAAGAAATTTGAGTTGTAGTTAGACTTAGCAGCAGTTTCTAGCTTGTAAAACAAAAAAAGTCGTAGAAAACTTACCTGAGCTGGGGCCAGCGTGGCTTGCAGCAAGAGCAGCAAAGCAGCTCCGTATAGCGCAAACATTTTGCGGCTGAAAAACAGTTGAAACAATATTAATTTCTTGCTTGGCTGACAGTGTTGCCAAACAGCCCAGAGCCCTGTGCTCGCTGGCTCACTGACTAGCTGGCTAGCTGACTGGCAGGTTTGCTTGCAACACTTCAGTTTTCAGTTTTCAGAGTTTATGGATCACAACAAAAGACTTGACTGTTTCTGTATGCACAACGCGTTCTACCGGACATACGAGAATGTGAATTCTTGAAGCTGCCTAGCCCACAGCACAGGTGCGAGCCAGGCTGGCAATATTTCAAGTTGAGTACATAGCATCTGCTTATTATGTAGAATGTTTCGGGCTTGATTGCCTAATACAAAATTTGTACCTGAACACTTTTTTAGCTTCTTTTTGCTAGCTTCTTTTTTTCTGTTTTTAATTTGCGCTTCGCTTATAAATCACAAACAACAAGAAACTCGTCCACACGCGACGCGTCGTCGTTTAGCACTGACTGAGTGAGTCTGAGTCTCGGCGAGTCTGAGCGAGGCTTAAACTTGAATTGAGAAATGCAAAAAATACAACAACAACAAGAATAGCCTATGGCAGCAGCTACTGTCTGAGGCTGGACGTCTGTTGAACTGGATTTGAGTCGCAATTAAAATGCAAACGTCTCTTTATATAGGAATTTATATGTTCAATGTCTTTGATGAATTCATAATCGGCAAGCAGAATAGGCGAGCGAATGCCGCAGATAAGCGCCAGCATACGTTGCATGAACAGAGCCATAAAACAAAAGCGTAAACATATAAACGAACGCATATACTACATACTCTATATAGTACTTTCGGCCTGGGGTTGGGCTGCAATTGCGCATACGTCCCAGTGGCGCACTGCAGACCGGTTACGACTCCATTATATCACTTGAGCACAGAGCTTTTATTTCGGTGCTGGGCCAACTGCACTGTTGGCCATAAAGATGCGGCTGTCGCTTAATACGCTTCGCTTCAGTTTCCATTGCGGTCGCATTGAAGTTTTCCCAATCTGAATGAGGGACGTTTTAATGTGTGTGTGTGTGTGTGTGTGTGTAAACTGATGGACTTTGCACTTGAAGCCTTGCCCTGGCTGATGGCAAAGCAAATAGGCAAATGGCAAAACGGCCAAATGGCCATTGCTCATGTCTGTTTATGCAACATGCGAGGCTGGTGAACCGTTCTTCTTTTGTTTTTCGCTTTCTTCTTCTAATAAGCGCTCATTAAAAATTCAAATCGCAGCGGCTTTTGTTCGATTCGAGTGACCACGCAGCAAATTTAAATGCGTGAGCGAAATCAAATGCCTAGAAAAGGGCCGCCTCAAAAAAAAGAAAAAAATTAAAAATAATTCTAATTAAATACGCCAAATTTGACAGCAGCAAAGGCTCAAGCTGTGCGCCGTATTCATTGGCGCGTGTGTTCCCTGAATTGCTATTTGATTTAAGCTTAATTTCTCAGTAGTAATTCCAGTTATTTGCCCAGTGCGACCCTCGAGTAATTCCAATCATTAGTCTCTGACATTGGAGAATTTGCGAAACGCGTTCGCTTAATTGATTCTCAGCCAAACAAGTCTAAGCTCAACAGAGATATATTTACTTTTACTCATATAGATTTGCAGCTAACTAATATTTGATATGTTTTTAATTGGATTGATAAACAAATTAGAAATAATAATGATGACAGCAAGAAGTTATAACAGCATTGGTATAATGACTTAAAAAGGACTTTTTCCCGTTTCGTGCTCATAATTTGCCACAAATAAATGTCCAAATAAATATACATATAATATTTACGTACATGAAAGCTCATTAAAAATGTATTCAATGAATTTCCTATATATATATATTTTTTTTTTTTGTGACAACGCCTTTAATCTTTTAGGTGTTATTAGTAAATTGGCTTCTCGGAAATGTTTAAACATTGATTTCTTGATGACTGACAGACGCCACGCTGATATGGACAGCCGCAGGCTGTTGACATTCTTGCTGCGCCAATTTTGTTTTGTTCTTGTTTTCTTCAGTGTAAAAGCTGATGAAATTTTTATGCGGCGCACAAAAGTATGCTACGCTCTTTAGTCCGACATTATACAAACGAAAAGCGTTGCCTACTTTTAGGCGGCCCCATTAAAATGCCCATGCAAAATAATGGGCAACAATTTGCATTGAATTATTGGCAAGGCTTTTGTATTTTGGTTTAAATATAAATTAAATTTTATAAATTTTATTGATATCACATTATACACATATTTAAAGAAACATATGTTGTGCCAATACATATTTTTATTCGGAACTGCAATTTAAAGTAAGCTCTTAAGAATTTTATTTTAAAAAGGCATTTTGTGATTTTAAGTGAACATGAAAGGGTGGCTGAGCAAAATCTCTTTAAATTTTATATGGAAGTGGATTAAGTTAAATACGATGCATTCCAGGTATTAAACGTTATTTTATTTTCAAAAATACTTTTCAGTTATAACACGTATTTAAACACACTTTTAAGCTGCATGAAAAATACATTACATAAAAATACATTCTTTCCTTTTGTTTACATATACAAAATTTGTTCACACATATTTTTGTAATGATTTTTGTTTGTTTTATAAATACAATTAAATTAGACTTACAACAAATTTACATATATCACAACGAAAACAACTAAAAGCTAAGCATTAAAACAGAAACACATTCATTCACACACATTCACATGCATATACACAAGTCAAAACACTCACACACACATATACTTAAGACTTTTAGCTAACACATAGAAATGCCCATTAAACACAACATTGAGAAACGTGTGCGCCTCGCCCTCTGTTTGGAGTAAGGTCAAAGTTGAACTACGAACTAATTACGAATAATGTAAACGTGAACGTAAATGTAAACGTAAATGTAAATGTAAATGTAAATGTCAAGAGCTGTGCTTGGCTCTCCGACTACGCCAGCTCCTCGCGCATTTGCTCGCGCTGAGTGTTGCCCGTGGTGGACAGCTGAAAATTGCCGGGCATCGCTGGCGGATGACCCGCTGGCAGCCGGAGTGGCTCGTCCGCCACGATAGTTACCGATTTCTCTGCACCCTCCGTTGCCTGGCGATAGCTGCCCGTGAGCCGAGCCACCAGGGTGTTGACGGCTCGCAAAGTGGATATAGGTATCTGCAGGGAATGGGTAAACGGCTGATTAGTCAACGAGTTTGATTTGCATCGAGCACTTGGCTTACGTCGAAAATGCTGTCGATTAACGGCCGCAAGCTGAAGAACGGAAAGCTCGATTCAGCTGCATTGCTGCCTGCCACAACGGCACCGCTCATAGCACCACCACCGCCGCCGCCGCCGCCACCACCACCGCCCAGATTCCCCAGCACGAATGCTGCATTCTGCTGTATGCTGTTGCCACCGCCGACTGCGGACTGAGGCCTGTCGTGGTGCACATAATCGTAGCTCGGATAGAGCAGCATATTTTGCACGGGCATCGGTTGCAGAAGCGTCTGAAATTAGCAGGAATCAACACATTATTTCCATTGTAAAAATTGTTTTTTATATACAATATATTATTTATATATACAATAAATTGATATACAATGTGAACCTAAAAGCATTTAAATTGCAAATTTGTTCAATTTTTATGCATGAAACAAGTTTAGAAAAGGCTTTTAGCCAATCAAATCAAGCCTATCTGTATATAATTAAAGTATTTATATTTATAATGAGTGTAGAGAGAATACTATCTAAGTCAAGGTCACACTCTAAGCGTTCTCAACTGCGCTCTGTAGCGTCTCTCAATATATTTTTTGCGCTGCGCTCAAAAGTATGCAACAAAAAATTGCACTTCCAATTGGAGTCTGCATGGTTTGATTTAAGGGAAATTTCGATTACTTACATCGTTGATTAGCACCAGTTCCTGTCGCTGTCCTCTCGCATAGCCGGTGACACGTGTAAACTCCGTGACCAGATGCGTCATGACCACCAGCAGCACAAACCATACGAAACGGTCCATGGCTGTGATAATTATCTGCAAGAGTCGTTAGAAAAGAAAAGAAAACAACTTGATTAATTTGGCATATCCATTAAGGATGTTTACACACTTGAACATACATCATTGTCGAATGTCATTGCAGTCAATTAAACAGTCTCTTAAATTTTGTCTCAATTTGGCAGCTAGCACATTGATCTTGCACAAATTCTGCAATTGCAATTATGTTACCAAAGTAACGAAACTCAAAGTCAAGTTGATGCCGATCGCAGCTTTGCGAATCGAACCGCCACAAGCACGTTCTGTGAGGCAAATGATTTTGTGCTCATGATTTCATTGGAGAATTCGCAAACGTTGCGATTCTGAAATGTGGATTAGCACAAGGCCAACTTGCCGCGTGGCGTTTGCCAGGCCTAACCAGTTTTGTTTTTCTGCTCCGGCTACGGCTGCTACGGTTGCTGCTGCTGCTTCATGTGTATCAAGCAGCAAGTTTTTCCACAGCCCGCACATTTTCCGCGCACTTAAATCTGTTTCGAAAGCCGTCCCAAAGCAACAGCAGACGCTCGACGCTCGGCCAAGGCGAGTGACCAAGCGTCGTATGAGCAATAACACGCTGCAGCAGCTTCAAGCGCCAGGGGAAAAAAATGTAAATTTTTTCTTTGATTTATTTATATAGTTTTATCTCTGTGTTAAATTAATTTTCAATTCTATTTGAATGCTTTTTTTTCGTCACTATTTTTAGAGGCATAGTTGCTTATGCAAGCTGAGTTAGAATTTATTTTTTATTTATATATAAATAACTAAGCATATATATTTTTTTAAATATATTTATTTATCTGTAAATAATTATAATAAAAAATAATTATTTTTCTCTTTTACATTATTTTTGTTCATTTTTATTTTTCTTTATAATTTTTTGTTTTATTATGATTAATATTTTTTTATTTTATTGCGTTAATTATTGTGAATTTTCTTATTTTTATTTTTATTAATTATTTTTTTGTTTGTATTATTATTTTGTTGATGAATTATTATTCTTATTTTTTTTTTAAATTTCTTGTGTTAATTATTGTCATTATTTTTTATTTTTATTTAGTATTTTTTGTTGTATTATTATTATTTTTTATTTTATTTATTTATTGTGTTAATTATTGTCATTATTGTTATTTTTATTTATTATTATTTTTTTTTATTATTATTTTGTTGATGTATTATTATCATACTTATTTTTTTTTTTTAATTTCTTTCATTAATTATTGTCAAAATTGTAATTTTTTTATTTAGTATTTTTTGTTGTGTTATTATTATTATTTTATTTATTTAATGTGTTAATTATTGTCATTATTGTTATTTTTATTTATTATTATTTTTTATTATTTTGATGTATTATTATCATTCTTATTATTATTTTTTTATCTTGTGTTAGTTATTACCATTATTTTTTTTTATGTAATATTTTTTGTTGGTTTATTATTATTATTATTTTTGTCATTGGCATATAGCTTATAATATATACAGGCTTGATTAGCGTCTATCTATATAACTTCTGTCTATATAACTTGGTGTCAACATCAACATTTGTCAACATATAGGCAAACAGTTTAAGCTAACCCCACTAGACGGCAAGTTCATAGGTCAATCTTAAGTAACAACAGTAAATAAACCAAATTTATATATATATATAAGGCACACACATACTATATACAAATGCATATATATACAAGTATTTCACGCTTGAACGCCTGCTCGGCTCAGTTTGTTAAGTCTGGTCGCCGTTTATTTGGCTGATTGCGTTTGCAACATCAGCTGCAACTAGACGCGCTGTGGCACGGTACTGACTTTGCATTTGGCTTGGCTCATGTTAGCCATGTTTTTAACTATGCCAAGTCTAATTGTACAATTGTTTAAGTTGTTTATAAATACGCTCAAGTCTTGAAGATTCTGTCACGGCCTTGACACGAATCGTCGGGCGCATAAACAAAAACAATAAAGCATAAACTCTAGCTGGGTAATTAAATAAATAATTAGTCAAATGTTTTGGTGCCAGCCCTGACCCTTGACTGGGTTCGCTCAAAAGATTCTGTTTGCCTCAAAAAAAACAAAATGCAAAAAATACAAAAACTAAAAATAAGAAAGAGAGAAAAAATAAACAAATCAAATCAATCAAAATAAAAGCTAAAAAATAAACATTGAACAGTTAAATGTGGAAATTATTAACATTCATTTAGGAAATGCATAAATCAAGAGAGAGAGAGAAAAAAAATAAAAATAAATAAAATCTGTGTGACTCACTCAAGCGACAATGCTTTAGGAGGGTTAACATGCTGGCAATAACAACATAAGAGCATGAAAAATGTTTGCAACGGCTATGAACGACTGCCTTATACTCGCTTATGATTTAAAGGGAGTTTGGATTTGGATCACTGTGGATATTGCTTTTCCTTTTACTGACTTTCCACAAGCGCTCTCAGCTTATCTCTTACATCATCAATTGACAATCATAAAGGCAACACTCTCACTTAGCTACGCCTTAAGCTTAAGTAGAGCAGCAGCTGTTGAGCTCTGGGACAAGAAGCAAGAATTGAGCAGAGTGCTTCCCACACGTAAACTCGCTCGTAGAATACCTTCACAATTGCTCTGTGCAAACTCTCAACCTCACACCAATTACCTCTGCTAACAGTAGAAGGCAGTCATAAATTGGGAAATTTAGTAAACAGACTTTAGCAGCAGTCTTAACAGCAGTTACTCTTAACAGCAGATATTCTTAAAGGCAGACTCTTGTAACAGTAGAGTCTTAACAGCAGTGACTGTTAACAGCAGTGACTCTTAATAGCAGTGACTCTTAACAGCAGAGTCTTTTTTCTTCACTGTATAACGTCATATCATATAAATCAAGAGACGATATATAGATGTTATAGAAGTTATTTTGCTTGTGATTTTTCCTTGAAGGCGTGCATAAAATTAATAATAATAAAATTAAATAAAATTTGTATAGAAGTTTTTTCTTATAGTTATATCTTAAGCCAAAGTAATGATAAAATGCTGCCTAGCAAGAAGCAGAAAACATCATTGATACTAGGCCAGCATATGCATATGTTTATATATATATATATATATGTATATAATCTATATATGTTTGTCTCCATATCCCCACCCATATGTGAACACATGCTGATCTAGACTGTCATAAGACTAGAGTACTTCAGATTGTATACGTAGCTCCTATGTGTTTCCAGTCAGCGAAATCTTTAATTTGGTTGAGAAACAAGTTCAGTTTATTCAGAATTCATTATTTGTTTTAAAATAGACACAATACGAATTCATCTATATATTCCATATTTAAAAGCTCTTGCTTATATATAAAACTAGTCTCAGATAGTCTGTCTGAAATCCACACAATTCCAATAAGAATTGTAGTACGAACTGAACGACTTCTCTTTAAATTTCAAAGGCCAAGTCTTTATAATTATATTCAACACTCCATCCGACTGCAAATGTATTAACCCCAAACCCATATACTCCAAACGAGCAGAGGACAGAAAACACAACTGACATTTATGTATGCGGGCTTAAAAGTAAATTGAGTTGCTTGCTGGAGTTGGGCGTGGCAGCTGGGCAGTGGCTTTGCCATTTGTTTTAAAGTTTTCTTCGTTTATTTATTTTCGTTATTTTTTCTGCTTTCTGTTATTATTATGCACATTTTAAGTGGGCAAAAAAGTTGTTGCTCGGTTTGCATTTTGTGGCTAAGCAGCCGAAGACTGAAAATGAAATCAAAGACTGCATTTGACAACGAATTTATGCCATATGATTGCGGCTCTTGTGTGTGTGCAAGGCATCATAAAAGTATTATCCATAAATAATGTAGCCCAATCAGTTGTAAAGTCCGTCGAATGCAGTCGCCTCCCTTTTACTATCTCGCTCTCTATCTCTCCAAAGATCGTCTAATTAGAGAGCATTTGTTGGACAAAGCAATGCAAATTTTAGTAAATGCAAAGCTACAAATGGCATTTCAAGGGGCGTTGAAGTGTGTGCGAGCATGAAAAGTTTGCATAAAGCTTAGCAAACTCCAGTTGGTTACTAGGGAATTGTTTTGGCTAAACTATTTACCCAAAGAGCTTATGCACTTACACCCACACACACACACACGCATTTATATACATATTTATGGTATTTCCATTTGAGTTGCTTTTGTCTTGCTCATATTTAATTTCAAATTATTATGAGTTTTGCAAATTAAATTTTGGCTCAGCTCAAGACTACAACAGACTCTTCATTGTGTTGCACCGGGCGTATACGCAATGTGCAGCTTGGACGCCGGACAACTCTATAACTCTCTCAGCTGCAGCGTGTGAGTTTTCATATTTACGTTTGTCGTTCATCTTTTTTGTTTTTGTTGTTGTTTACTTGGCTCTAGCTGCGACATGTTGTTTACACAACGCGCAAAAATCTTTTGTTATTCTTTCTAAAAAAAAAAAAAAAACAAAAACAATAATAACTTTGGCAAATATTCAAAATGTAAACAGAGCCAAAATCGCGTGGTAAACACATAATGCAAAGTGGATAGATAGCTGTCTGGCACATTATTTAGTCTGATCTGCTAGGATATGCAACAGCCATAAACACACACACAAATTGGGTCTGTCTATAGCTCGGCTATTATTTCTGTGACACATTTATGTGCATATATTTTCATCAAAGAAATTGAAGCGGCAGCAAAAGTCTTAACTGCTCAAGTTGCGACTTTGTTTATCGTCTGTCAATAAATATTAATTATTTTACACACACACACGCACACACATAGAACAGCAGACGCTTTAAGTTATTTAAAACAGCAATCAGCGAAATTTTTGTGTTTTGTTTAGGTGCGAAGCTCATAAAAATCAATTTAATCTCGTTTGGTTTCAGGCAGCTCTGCAGAAACACGTTAGCAAACACAAACTACACAGGCCAACAGAATTAGTTAAGCAAGCAGATGAATATATAGACGATTATAGCAATAACAGCTCTGATTATTCTTGGCTATCTTTATAAATAAAGTGTAAATTTATTTATATTAATATAGCTTGATCTAGCCTTACTTGACCTGAAGTACTTTTATTTTGACAGCAAATTCGAATTCTTTACTCCTAATTTCATCTCAATTTTGTTGCCCAGTGTTGCTATTAGAATAGTTTCAGTTAAACTTGCAACTCATTCCAAATATACGTTTATAACTTGCGCGTTTCGCTTCGACATTTTTTCAGCAACCATTCATTCATTTTAATCTAGTTCTCAACGTGCTCTTACTATTGACTTTAATGGTAGCCACTTTGCCAGATATTATGAATAATAGTCTCTGTCTATAATAAACTATACAAAATCTGCTGAGATCGTGACTTTGTGTTCATTTGTGTTTGCAGTATCGTAGTTTATACTAATCTTTACTCAATTCATAATATCTATTCTTGTGTTGATAGAAGTGCATATGAATATGTATGCGGCACGTGTGAAAAGTTCGAAAAGATTTCATTTCAATTATTATTAATTAATCATATTTAAAATAAAATAATAATACAAACATTAAAAAAAAAAATAATAAAAAAATAAGTAAATATAAATATAAACATACAAAATAAATAATAAAAGCAAAATCGAAAGACAAGAAAAAAATATATATATAAATATACACAATATATAAAGTACCACAATGAAATTTAACAAAAAATAAATAAATACCTAAAAAAATAAATACTATAAAAAATAAATAATTCAAATAATATAAATAACAAGTAAGAAAGCCGTAACCGAGACTGCTCGACTACGAAATCCCCTGAGCACTTCTTCGAACGAATTATATTCCAAGAATGCTTCGTTTCTATTCTCCACGCATAAGAAACTAAACATGCAAAAACACCGAAATCCGAAATCTGACAAAAACCGAAATTGTAATAAATTAGTATCTATATATATGCAGAAGACTTGGGGACTCTAACTCTAAACATGAACGAGATATAATTTTATAACTAATTCCCGATAAAGTGTTTTATCGATAACGTTGGAAATATAAAAGTTATCGAATTATATACAAAATTATGTATAAATATGCATATAGAAAGCTTTGGCAAATCTAGCATATTCAGCTAAGCCATTCAGGTAAGCCATTTTCTTACGGAAATTTAATCCAAATTAATTACATATCGAAATTATTCTTTTTTTTGGCAGACTAAAAGACTTTTCCGAGCATCTGCAGCTTTTCAATGTCTTTGGGTTCTTGCCTGATTTGAGCAAACGAAATAAAATTCATCGTTCTTATGTTTTATATCAGCAGCATATATTATATTTGATCAACCAATAGTTCGTCGTACAAAGCACATACATACATAGGAGTAAAAGCATTGTTGACTATATCGTTTAGTTCTCAAATCAAAACACAGCATTTTGTTCCGCTTGGGCACGTGTCTGTAATGTCGGAGCGGCAATCAGCAAAGCACTCGCCCCCTCCTACACATTTTAGAGATTGTTCGTTAATATTGATTGCCTTGCTGTCTGCAGAAACAAGTTGCAGTATCAATGCAGATACCAGGCAGAAGCTCAAAATATATATTTTGTTCAACATATTTAGTCCTTTGTTTTGGATCTGTATATGCGAATGTATATTGGATTGTTACGGTAACCCCGATAATAATGTAACGTAAGACTGGGCAAGTCCTCATATTTATATAGAATCCGCGATAGGTGCATCAAATGAAAATCAGTTTATCTACACCTCTTAATAGACCATAACTGCTTACTTTAGACATGGCTGAAATAAGCGTATCAAAAATACCAAGAATGCTTCGTTTCGATTCTCCACGCGTAAGAAACTATACATGCAAAAGCACGAGCACACACACACACACACACACGCTGATCTACGCTTGTACGCCTGTATGTGTGTAAGCAATGAAGGCGGCTTGCTGTCTCGCTTCCTCTCTTGCAGGGCCGCGTGAATACATAACTTCTTTGATTAATAATTCTGTTTCTAGACGGACAATCAAATGCAAATGGTCAGATTATGATCATGACAGGTATATCTATGTGCCAAACCAAACTGTATGTCTCTAGTATCTAAAATACATTTTTTACACATTTGTGGGGGGAATTGGGGACTGGAATCCGAAAGCTGACAAAAACCGAAATTGTAATAAATTAGTATCTATATATATGCAGAAGACTTGGGGACTCTAACTCTAAAGATGAACGAGATATAATTTTACAACTGATTCCCGATAAAGTGTTTTATCGATAACTTTGGAAATATACAAGTTATCGAATTTCTTAAATAAACTCGTACTGCGCGTGCAATATACGGACCTAATACAAAAAGAATGAACTCTCTAGCTCTTGTATCTTCGGAAATCGAGGCATTCATACATACGGACGGGCGGACGGGCGGACAGAGCTCAATCAACTTATTTTTTATGCTGATCAAGAATATATATACTTTATGGGGTCTGCGACGTCTCCTTCTGCCTGTTACATACTTTTAACAAAACCATTATACCCTGATTTCCCATTTTCAATGGGTTCAGGGAATAAAAAGCCTGCATAAAATGCATTTTAAAAAATTAATACAAATGAAAAATAGAAATAGAATAAATATCCTTAATAGAAATAGAATATCCTTAAATGCATATTCAAGCTGTAACTATAAACATATCTATCCATATATAAGCTCATTAAATTTTTTTATATATGCACAAATCTAAAATAAAGTTGTTCCATTACGAGCTAAAAAGGTAAACAAGTTAAGCAAAACAAGTTCACAAAGTTCAAGTTCAACGAAAAATTACATAGAGCGGAGTTAATTAGATAATTTGATGAAAATTACTTTATATATGCGACACAGTTGCATTAATGAAAGACCCTAAACTGCTTTATTTTTATTCTTATTCGAATTCGCACTTGAAATTCAATAGACAAAATACAAGAAATACCCAAATTCTTTATAGCTAAAGGCCTCACGCAGCAGACCAAGAAATCTGTTTGGCTTTCTCCCATTTCAATTGCTATACCATTTAAAGCTAATCAATTTTGATAACAAACATTTCAGCACAGCGTCTTAATTGTGATTCCAATGAAATTTGAATTTAATATTTTCAGCTGCAGGGCAAACAAACACCTCGGGCTCATTCCATTTCCGTTTTTATTACTTATTTGTTGTTTTGTTTTTGTTTTTGT
Source organism: Drosophila buzzatii (assembly GCA_035045845.1). Lineage (NCBI taxonomy): Eukaryota > Metazoa > Arthropoda > Insecta > Diptera > Drosophilidae > Drosophila > Drosophila buzzatii. Next base: position 12,628,679 of record JAWNOS010000244.1, on the reverse strand, counting down.
TTTTGTTTTGCTGTTTCTGTTTTTGTTACTTTCTATTTTCATTTTCATTTCCATTGGCATTGCTATTGCTATTGCTATTGATTTTGTTGTTGTTGTTGTTGTTACTCGCTGCCCTGCAGCTGTTTATGTTTGGCTGTTGCAAAATTAATAATAATTTCATACTAATTATGAAGATAAAGCCAACTTTGTGCTGCTGCTTGGCTGCTTTGGCTGTTGTTGGTGGGTAAAAGTTTTTCCAGACAGAATCAAGCAGCTAAAAAGCAAAAGTGTGAAAACGGGTTTTGGCTGCGACTTCAGCTGATGTTGTTTGCATTTGTATATGTATATATGTATATGCATATATATTAATTATGCATAATATAAAGAATTTTTGGCGCGCCTCAAAGCCAGCCCATCTGTTAAGCATACTCCAGTTACCGACAATTTCTGTTTGTTGGCTTTTGAGTCGCAAACAGTTTGTCTGGGCAACAGTGTCTGGGCTCTTAATGAGCCAGCACTAATTAGCGGTCGGCTCTTGAGTGGCTCTCTTCAGGCGGGCCAGAGCCAGAGCCAGAGCCACTTCTGTTGCTTTTTTTGGATTGTTTATCTTTTATTTGTTTTGTTTTGGCAAAGCAGGAAGAACTCACCTCGTTTGTGATATAGGCACTGCGCGCTGCCATTTTGCCAATTCAGCTATGAACTCTGTGTGTGTGTGTGTGTGTGTGTGTATATGTAGAAATGGCACTATCGATACCGATACAGATAACGTCAACTGGCGATTGTGAACGTGAAGTGCACATGAACGCGTCTGCGCAGCAACTGACGTCGGGCAGCGCATGCGCTGCTTACATATATTCAGCACGTAGCACAGTTCTGGACGCTGACGTTGACGCTGAAGCTGTCGCTGCTGTTGCTGCTAATGCAGCTGCTCATGCTACAGCTGATCACTGACTCACACACACACACACATACGTTGACGCTCACTCATACTGTTATACACTGAACTGCACTACATTCATAGTGTAGCGTCGGCTTGCAGTTGGATATTGAGCATGGCAACGACGTCGACGTCGGCATCAGCGCAGAGAATTTCTTTGAGCCGCTTTCTCAGCGCAAATAACTGGTTTAACAGCCGTTATACTGCAATAATGGCAGAGAGAGAGAGGGGGGCAGGCAAAAAGTGGATTTTCTGCTTTCCGCGCAATTGGCATCGACTGAGCTGACACACTTACTGGACTCGATTCGATTTAATGAAATCCGATCTATAATTTCTCTACTAACCTACAAATGCGATCACCACACGACGGCTACTTAATATCATATCTATCAATCGGCGCTCAGTTACAGCCTGTTTCAGTGCCAGAGGCGAGTGACTTGGTATGGGCTTTGTAACTCAGCTAAGTTCACTGAACCCGTTTACAGATCTCAGTTGTTCACCTTACGAAGCTCCCGACTGACCGAGTTTTCGGCGCCCACAATGCCAAGCTCAGTCAATGCCCATATACATACATAGCTAGCCGATCATATCTGATTGTCAGTCGCATTCTACGCGAGCTCAGCGCTACTCCATCATTAAGCCTCTGATTGCTGCAGATGAGGTCGACAATTAATGCCACAGTTGCCATATATACACACACACCTGCATATGTGTATGCAGCAAGGTAAGTTTACGTTGCCTGCCATCATCATACCGGAACTACCTTGAACTCGAACGTAGCTGCATATATAATTATGCGATGCGATAATCGAAGCAGCCCCAAAAAAGGTTGCGAACGGGGTACTAAAGCAAAATGAGCGCAAAGCCCTAAAAGGAGTCGACGAGGAAATGCCCTGTAGTCAGGTGTGAGTAATTAAAGAGTATCATAATTATTTAGGAGAGTTCACAAGAAAGTTAATGTATAGGAAAGTTCTCAAGCGAAGAGAGATAACATTTTAATTTAAATCTACATATATTATAAGTCAAGTCCCTAAGCCCTCCAAGTCCATAAGAGTTTTTCAAATGTAAGATACAACTTGTGTATCATATATATTGACAATAGATTAAAGTTAATATCTCTAAAAGTTATAGATATCATCATTTTATCGCTATAAAACTTATTAATCAATCGAGGGTTTTTCTCATAATAATTTATGAATTTGTCTACACTACGGAAAAACCCTTTCGGGAAACCAAAACATAAAAAACAAAACTTTCAACATATAAAGTTATATTCCCGGCCGGATATCTGTTCATGACATTCATTTGGAAAAGTTTATTAGAACCTTTTCAAGCATATTTTGTGGGACGGATTCGAATACAAAGTGAGCGAAAAGGTTGCGCACACAAATTTAATTCAATAAGCATAATAAAGGCCGGAAACAGTTGAAAGCCAGCTAAGCCAGTTAGGCAAAAAAGGACATCAACCTTATAAATGGGACCAAAAACGACCAAAAAAGAGAAGCAAACATATTGGTGGGAAATTGTTTAAGTTGCGGATATGGCTGTGTGCTCCAATTACGTCATCAGGCTATAAATAAACGTTAATAACGTTGTGTAAAGAAATTTTATGAAGACGCCAAACTGGATTAGATGGAAAGTTCTCATTTTGTTAAGTATATATTTATATATTCTCTCAGTTCTATTTTCGAAATAAATGTAACCTTGAAACCTTAAAGAGTTGAATACAGGAAGAACATACATTGTGAGACTAGGGCTACGATTAAGACGAAGACTAAGACTAGTTTTACATGTTGTAAGGTAAATAAAAGCGGAACTTAGTATATAGTAATTAATTATATTTTATGCGTGTGGCATTTATCATTTTTATGTGAAGTTAAGGGTTTTCTTTGAATATGTAAATTTCCGAATTTTTGTAAATATTTTTTCTTCTAGCAAGATAGATTTATTCAAAAATCTTAAACAATTTTTTGTGTGTGTGGCTTTGTATAAATCAATTCTACTCACAGATTCAGTTGCTTAGCTATATATATCTACTTGTAAGCCTTGTGCTCAACGTGCTTTAAACCTTTAACCTGTATATCTATTAGTTTCATTTCTCGCAAACAGAGATAGGTGATGCATTGAACCTGCCATAAAGCTGCTCGTAAATCGCAAATCCCATTGAACTGGCTGAGCTGCTTCTAGCTGTTGTTGTTGCTATTGTTGTTGTTGTAAAGCATTTTCTTTACTCGTGATTCACTTAGCGCGCCCTTTTCTTCAAAAAGATAAACAAAAGCGCACTCAAACATGCACACAGCTAAAGATAAACAGGCTGACGAATAGATCGACAAACTTTCAAGTCTTTTTTTTTGTTGACAACAATTTGCATGTTAAGATAAAATGTCTACAGCATAGACAAGTTTATTTTAAGAGACGCTTAATATTAAATACGTCTATCGGGAAAGAAAAGAGTATATACGTTTCGTTGTTGAGCTTTAGCCAGCTTAACGCTTTTTCATATTCTATGTTTTTTTTCTTTGTAAACTGTTTGCCAATTTTACAAATTGTAAATCAACAGTAGCCGCAACAAGAGCAGTAGCAGTAGTAGCAGCTGCTGGCCGTACCAACTTAGTTAAAATGCAATCGACAGTTATTGACCCTAAACTTGAACTAGAAACCAAATAACAAAGCGGCATAAAGCGTAAAATTCAATTTGACTGAACCGGCAACTGCTGTGCTGCTGTTTCAGTTACTCTAATCGTTGTTATTGTTTCTATTGCGCTTGCTGCCTCTGTCTGGCTGCCGTCTGTGCGCTGACAATGCATAAATTTGTGCGAGCGCTCGTCGAACGGTTTTTCGCCGCAACTCTGGTCACACTTATGTACATACGCGCAGTCCCAGGCCAAAGGCAACAAACAAATGAACGCCGCTTAAGCGCCATGAGCCCCTGACATTGCTCACGGTCAGCTTTTTATATTTTATTACCTGTTTTGCTTTTATTTCATTTGCGCTCCACGCTCTGACTCTGCGTCGCTCTGCCGCGCTAACTCTTCATCGCTCTGTCACTGCCTCTCTGCTTATGCTTGTTCACCGTTGCTTATGCAGCTGCCTCTGCCGCTGCCTAGCTCTGGCTCTGGCACTGCCTCTGCCGCTCTCGCTCTCTCTCGTTCACACAGTGCTCACTGTTGCCGTTTCGGTTTCTTGTATTGCTGTCATTGCTTTGGCGCTATTTTCTTTCGCGTTTATTTTTGATTTACTTATACTGTTTTGTTCTTCTTCTTCTTCATTTACTTTTTTTTCCATCGGTCGCAGAACGTGAACTTTTTGCGGAAAAACGCGAACTGTAACTCAGATAGTCGGATTTGTTTTGGAGTTCCCCACCCCGGCAGCACAGCCCCCCAAATAAAAAAAAAAAAAACAAAAAACAACTACAAAGCCCTGAACTTGAACTCGAACACGTGCAAGAAACACGGCGCAATTGTTTGAAGATAAATGATTATGTGTTTAGTTATCTATGTATGTATGTATGTGTGTGTGTATGGGGCCTGTAGAACATGTTGATTTCTATTATTATTATTGGCGTTCTCTTCGTTTTCTTTAACTTGTAAAATGTTGAGTTCGAAGTAACTTTTGTAATTTGTTTTGCAGCATTTGTTTGCCTTTGCCAGCTTTACTTGTCTTTTCTTTATGCACATATTCGTTATTCTTAGATTATGTGTTTTTCTCTCTTCCTTAACTTTGGACTTTTTTGTGTGGAATGCTCCAGTTCAGGGCGGAGTTGCCAGACAGTCAAATAAAACCAAAACACAATCAACAACAACAACAAATGAGTTTAGATTCAATTAACTTTGACCACTTAATTGCTGCTACTTAAAGACTTAATTAAGTATCTTTAATAGCACGAGAGGATGATGGAGATGAAGTGCGCTCAATAAAAAGTGAAACTACAATTACGCTAAGCTAACATGAACGGAGAGGGGCAGATCAATGTATCGTAAATCAAGCAGCTAATTAATAGTATTCAGTAGCAATCACATTCGCCCCACACAAACACACACAGAACGAGAGAGAGAGAGAGAGAGAGAGAGAGACACGTGTGTGTAGCCCTCTGGCGGCTACAAAGATTGATGTGCACACGCCGTAATTTGCCGCAACAGCCGCAGAAATGACAGCTACTTAATACCCAAATAATCAATGTAATTAATTTGCAATAATTCAATTGTACAGACACCCACACAGACACACACCAGCACCACAAGCACACACGCAGAGAGACAAAGGTTGCTATAAAAAACAATTTGTAGGTACATAAAGAATAGTTCACTCTATAGAAATGTTCTTCCATTTACAACTTGTCTCAGTCAGACTGTAATTAATGTGCATATTTAAATAAACCCGATCAAGAATATGCTAAAAATAAAAATAACTTGTAGCCGACTGCCTGATGCTCGCCTAACTTAGAAATATAAGAGAGATGCGTTAGATATGAATACTAAACAATGCGGTGCATTAACATATACATATATGTATATTGTTTGATATACTTTTAACTCTCAGTTTGAATTCAACTCAATAGTATATATATTTAGTATATAAATATTTTTTTTTATTCAAAACCAATATGCTCTGCTGACATTTGCTGCACAGGCATAACAAGTAAGTACTATGTACATATATGTAAAATAAAGAGTGGGGAAAAACAAAAGAAATAATTTACTTAATGTTCAATATGCGGCACGTGCAGAATAAATCGATAAATATATTAATACAATTTTAATTATGCATTTTCCTTTCCTTTTTTTCACATGTATAAAAAGCTCATTAAAACGTGATAAATAGTGAACACTTTTTTCATGCATTATAATAATTACTTATATTTGTGATATATTATAAAAATTATTTGAAACTAATAAGCAGAGTGGAAATTGACATGTTTACCATTAATAACAATTGCTTTTTTTCATTTTTTTTTGGCCAACTTTATTCTTGGCAACCAAAAACAACATGAAATAAAAATAATAATTATGTATTTTGAAAAGGCTTTAATGGAGCTCAGTTTTAAGACTATGTAGAACATGTTTTTGGCAACAACAATCAATGTGTAGCAATCCATTGTTTTTTGGGGCCTCTCATAAAATCAACTTCAGATCCGATCCAAAGATGTTGGCCAACTTCTCTGATGGGATTAGGCCAGCTTCTCTGTCAGTTAGTCAGTCAGTCAGTCTGTCAGTCTGTCTGTCAATCATCAAGTTGTGTGACTTGTTTAATTGCTTTGCGCTTGGTTAATGAACTTTGTCTAGTAGCTGCGTACGGCTATCTGACTACAGTCAGAAGAGCTCTCAGTGCCTGTAATAATGCCCTTCAGATACCCTGCAGAATTTGGGGATGGGTAAGAGAGCATATTACTGATGGAAAATCAAGGTAATATTTCTATATTCTGCATTATCATAAAGAGTATCATAAAGAGTGAATATCTGTTAGATCTATCCTTCGACTATTCAAATGTGTCTATCTTATCTAATCTAGTTACCTCCCAGTACATATTTAAGCAACCTAAGCCAACTCTTTACTTGACTCCCTCAGCTGTCTGCAGGGTATTTGCTTGTCTACTCTTTGCACTATTCTAATCTAATTTCCTCCCACTCAATTTGCCTTTGCTCTTAGTATACGATTATAAGGATGTATTTCTCTCTCTCAAACACTGTGTCTATTCGTGCTGAAGGCCAGAGTTTTCTACATCTCCAGCAGCTTCACAGTGTTCACGCTGGCTCTGATTATTTCCTATTAGCTTAATTGTGCAAAGTGCGCCGGGCGTTCATTTAAAATCAACAAACTGGGCAAACAAACCAAAGACAAGTGCCTCGCCGAGCATCAAGTGGAATACTCCATCCAGTCAGTACGCTTCGCACGTGGAGATTCCTCCGGCAGGCGGTAGCTAGAAGCTAGCAGCAGCCACTTATGCTAACTTCCAATTGGTTGGCTTTGCAGTAATCGTTGCCTGGCTACCAAGCAACTTCTATTGCCAACTCGAGTGCATAGCTTACGTGACATGGATCACAGTGGCCCGGCCAAGCGGCCAAGTGAATGGCAGCCAGAGTCAAAAAAAGATGGAGAATAATGAATAAAATAATGGTCGAAAGTGACGCACGTGCTGACGTTCATTGAGTACAGATCGATAAAAAAAAGTATCTATATATAAATATCGATCAGAAAAAAAATCGAAGTCGTTAAACGAAGACGCTGGACAGAATTTAAATTTGTTTCGAGCATCCTCAATGAGCTGAGCCAGCTCACTTGGGCTACATATATAAGTGTTGTGGCTTGTATAAATAACGTGGCCCAATACTTTGTAGCTGAAGGGGAAGCAGGCACACTCAAATTAATCATATATACTACTTGCATCAATTGCGAGTTCCATTAATTATTCATAACAGCCAGCTGCTGCCCTTCGCCACAAAGTTACGCAACTCAAGCGGCCGAGGCACGTCATTAATTAGAATCTCAAAGCGTTCTACACCTGCAGATGAGCCGAACAGCAACAGAAGCTAAAGTTATCACAGTCTCTGAAAATATTATCAGCAAATGCAAATGACTCAAGCTCATAACTGAATCATGCCGAGCGAAATAAAGTACAGATTCGGCAACAGATTAAGAGACACGCAAAAAATAAAAAGAAACATCATTCTTGTCTCATGATCTCACTATCCATACAAAAAATATAAAAAAAAACTAAATAAATAAAAAACAGTTAATAAGACGAAACCGGCTTATCAGCAGACTCTACAGTGAAGCTGCCCAAATGAAGTGTGTATAAATCATTGCTTAACTAAGTAAAGTTTAAAATATTTTAAATACTTCACATGGCAAAAAAATGTATTTTTAATTCGAATAAATAAATTTTAGTTCAGTTAAATTGTCTATTAATTATTCAAGTAAATAAATTGATATATTTTCATAAGTAATTTAAATTAAATCATTTATATAAATGTTTTTTATTTGTATTTAATTTAGTCAAAAAATAATTCATAAGGAAAAAAAATTTATTTTTCATTTGAATAAATAAATAAATAAATAATTTAAAATTAGTTAAGTTGTTTTTAAATTTGATTTCTATGAATTATTAAAGTATGTTTTATAAGTAATTTAAATTAAATTATTATATGATCGAATCGTTTTTTATTTGATTTTATAAATTTTTAAAAATAATTAGAATTATATTAAAAACATATATGCACATATCTTTTTTTCAATTCATATAAAAATTGAATAAATCAAAATTAATTATATAGTATTTAATAAAATTCTAATTTCCTTATATAATACATCATAATATATCAGCTTTGAGGTCATATTTAAATTCGTTTTTTTTTTTTGTCATTTTGATAAATGAATTTTTGTTTGTTTGTAATTAATTGCCAGCCTGACCTTAGACAAAAGTCAAATGTTAAGCTGAGATCTATATCTTTATAAAATTAACGCTAGTGCGTTTCGGCCGTACTTAGCTGCGGCTTCAACTCGAAATTCATTTACTTTTGCCTACCTTATCCAGTTGGCTGCGTCTCTCGATCATCTTTGTGTCGAATATTTGCTTTAAGTATTTATTTGATTATCTTCAATTCTTTATTCTCGTAGCTAGGTTGCTCACGAACTTCACTTAATATTGACTTGTATAATTTCCGCTTAAATGCGAAACTTCTTAACACTTAACGCCTAGCTCGTTGGCTTAGATCTGCGGCTTATCAATCGCTGCGATGTGCCAAAATAATCGAACTCCCACACACACGTCCGTTTCGGCTTGTATGAAATTCGCAACTGAGTATTCGAGAGCCTCTTACGGGTACTCAAATAAGCCTGCTCAACGCCAAAGCCGGCAAAGCACTCAGAGCACTCGGAGCAAACAGAGAGAAACCAGAGGCTCTCGCAGCGGGCGCGGCTAGCGGGTCGTTTGGCGGGTTTTCGTTTTCGTTTTCAGTTGAAGTTTCGTGGTTGGGATGGGGAGAGACATAGCAGAAGAGAGAGAGGTTGAGACGGCAGACTGGCATTTGTACACAGAGTACACAGAGCGGCTGAGCTGCGCGCGTCTCTTAGCTGTTTTAGCTAGCCAAGCAGCCGTGAGACACTTGCGGCTTTGCGCGTGCGCTGTTGGCTCTACAGTTGCAAACATTTCGCACTATGTACTCAACGAGGGAACTGTGACTGTAAGTGTGAAAAAGTTGAAGCTGGTTTGCAACGAGAGTGATCGACTAGCAGATGATCTGCATTGTCTTGTGAGAGGGTGATGTAGTGAGTTATAAAGAGATAAATGGAGAATGTTTAAATTATATAAAATGATATATATATGATATAGCTTAATATTGTACTTTAAACTCATAATTAAATTCAGTTTGGGCTATATATCTTTATGTCTTTTATGAATATTTGAAGTTATTAAAATGTAAAATTATGCCTGGGAAAAAATCGAAAATAATAAAAAATTAAATAAAATAAAAAAAGACAACTGCAATGTTTACGTCCTCTCGACTTGTCTTTCTGATCTGTCTGACCAATCTAACTACTTATAATAGAAAAAAATAAAATAAAATAAAACTGAAAACTGCAAAGATTACCCGTCTAAGATCTAGATCTATATTTAAGGCTAATCTAAAATTAAATAATTCACACTATATATTAGCCAACATTTATTAGCTATTTGCCGAAATTCGCTTGTGATCATAAAAGATCTTTGCAAATTAAGAAAAAAAAAAGTAAATAAAAAAAAATTCTACTACATAGTATATACCCTTTTGCAACAATTTGCACAGGGCATGCAAAGCAAGAGCAACTGCTTTGGCTGTAGAAATAGCCACGCATGAGTGGCTGGCTGACATGCTGATTAGCTGGCCGTGCGAGTGCCGGTGCCCGGCGGATTGTGTACGTGAGCTGTGCCGCTTGACCGATTAATGTATTTGGCAGGCCAGTGGGCTGGGGCGGCCATTGGCTGATGCGTTCAGCTGTGACTTTCTTTTCCGCATATGCGGCAACAGATCGAGTTAGTCGCTGTTGCAATGCGCCGCAGTGCATATTGGGCAAACAATTAGCAACTTTCACTGCGTCAATATTCACACCGCAGTGATAAATAGTGAACTTGTTGACTTGTTACGGTTAGTGCTACAGCCGGGGCAACCATTTACGGCCAGGTGAATCGCATTTGAGGTGATTCATCGGCATCGCTCTTCACCCATCACCCATCACCCATACGCCGCGTGTGACGCTGCATGCTGCAAATATTTGCATTCATAGTTTACCTGTTTGCAATTGGTTTCACGCTCGACTGCAATTTACGACTGCTGTGCCACAATACTAATGCACTAAGTTCGATACAATTGTGAATAATAAATTCTGTTGTTTTTTTTTTTCGATTGTTTTTATAGTTTTTTTTTTTGTTGGGTATTGAACTGTTCACTGGTTTAGAAACTTTGCTTAACTGGCAGCGGCATCCAGAAGCGTGTGTTTATTTATTGCATAGCAGCTATGAAAACATTCGATTCTATTTGGGTCATTTGAATGGCGATTTGTCTTGATTGCGGGGCCATTAAAACGCAAACAGAGCGTGGCCACGCCACAGAATCCATGGATAAATCGAGAAACTATCGATGCTGCTCCATCGATGTGCTGATTAAGATTGCGAGCTTCAATTTCATTGGTGACGACAACTCAAATCAAATTTGAGCCTATCTCACGACATCTTGCATAATAAATGCCAATGTGTATGTGTGTGTGTGTGTGTGTGTGTGGGTGGGTAAGGACAATAATTGTTTGAAAGCGTACGTGATACTATTTGGGCGTAGGCGCGCTCCAGGGTGGCATGAATAAAGGAATGATTTCCAGGAACTAAATTGCAAACGCAGATGAATGTGTGTGTGTGTGTGTGTGTGTGTGGGTTGGGTTGGCTGTGATTGTGTGTGTGTGTGTGTGTGTGTGTGTGGGTGTTGAGCACATGCTGAGGTGCTTGGAGTGGCAACGACAACGAGCACACGTGTAGCCATTTGGGCAACTGAATTGTGCACACTTGTGTGTGCGTGTGTGAGTGTGTGTGTTAGCCACAATCAACATGGCATTACAACTGAATTGCTATGCCTCAGCTCAACTCAGCTCAGCTGGCTAACAATTTGACCCAAACGTCTTGTCACGATAAGCGGCCAAAGCAACTGAGACAAAGTTTGCATACATCATTGAATAGCTCACTCGAGCTGGCGCAGCTCTTGCTCTCGCTTCAAGTGCACAACACACGTTTACTTTCAGTTTTTCATAGGCTGCACGCAATATTTGCTTTCTTTAAAGTTCCGGCAGTGAGCTCAGTCACAGCCAACATTAATAGCCATAGCAACAATATTATTATGTTGTTGCGGTTTGGCGTTTTATCGACATTGCTGCAGCTGACAGAAAGCCGAAAGCAGAAAGCACAGAGGCTGCCATGTAATGAATGCAATTTGTAATTAGCCAAAATAATTAGCCATCAATTTTGAATGGCTTTGAACTTGTGCTCAAAGAGCTGTGCTGCACTGTGGCACGCGCAGCACGACTTCAGCACAGCGTCAAATTGTCACCTTCATATGCAAATGGAAATTTGATTGCAGAAACCAGAAATTTGCTTAAATTCTTCAATTAGTTTTGTGAAATGTGAGTCTAGAGAGAAAGAGAGAGGGAAGGAGAGAGAGAGGGATAGAGATAAAGTGTATTCACATGACTACAAGCTAATGCAAGCTCACGAATCTGATACATTTCAGCCCAGTTTATATAATGTTTGCTTATCTATTTATTCATTCGCATGTTCGTTGCTTTAGTAAACTGTTTCTCTCTCTCTCCATCTCTCTCTCTCCCTCTCTCTCTCTCACTCTCCCTCTATATATATTTTTTTTTTGTTTTTTTGCCTTTCAAACTAGTCCGTCAGCTCTAAGACTTCCATCATGCAACAATCACAATTGTTTCAGCATTTCTGCAAAGAGAAATATAAATAATCGAATTGCTTCTCTTAGTACATAGTATCATGGTTGCCATAAGAACGAGTTGCCGTAAATATTGCAGAATCGAAATTCGATTCATTAACATTCAATTTAAAATGAATCTTTGTGATCGAGATTTGCAATTTGGCGTAAATCAACATGGGCTAAGTAAAGACTTGAACAGCAAAAGACAAATTATGATTGCTTGAAAATTTAGAATATTGAGAAATATTTATAGCTAAATAAACATGCATATATATTTACGAAGAAATATATATTATACAAAGATATATGTATCGACATATTTAGATATAAATATATATAAAATAATAATTTTTTTTATTTTTAAATAAAAAAAAAAAGTTAAATTCTGCAAGGTAGGACAAAAAAAAAAAAAAAACAAAAGAATAATAAATTTATATATAAACATATATAATTTTATTTCTTTTTTTGTCTTACCTGGCAGAAAGAAATTGAAAATCCATAAAACCTTTTCTAGTGAAATTCTATATTTTTTCCATATACAAGGCATATAATAAAACTTATTTAAACATTTAAATATTTTAATATATTTCACAAGTATGGAAAAATATATAATTTCACTAGTAAAGGTTTTATAGATTTAAATTTCTTCTATAATTCATGGACAGAATGATGTATGGCTGAACATACGAACATTCGAGAAATTAACGGATATAAAAAAAAAGAAATATATATATATGTCGAGGCGTAATTAGTAAACGGCACTGTAGTAAAACATATTTGACAATTGGTGAATGCGCTTTGCTCCGTTATTCGCCCGATGGTTAGCGTAGTTCGATGCGAAAGGTTCTAAGTGGCGTACGTGACCAAATAAGGTTTGAAGGAGGTTTGAAGAAAGAGTTACAGAGGAGATAATTGTTGTGCGTGCAATCTTGAGTCACTGAGAGAGAAAGAGATCGCTGTATATTCTATTAAAATAGAATGTGTGTGAACGATGTGGTATTGATGCTGAGGACACTAACGTTTGGATGGTGACAGTGAACGGTGCACTCAAGTTTATTCGCCAAAAATAATAGTAGCATTCAGTTGCCAAATGGCTAGTAGTAGTGACATGTACATATATGTATATATTATATTATCAATAAATGAATTGACAGACAGATGGGGAAATAAACATGCAGATGATCAGATGAAAACATAAATATAAAAACAATTCTAGATGGATTCAGCTGTTATAGTTAACAAGCTTATACATATACTTTTATATTTTCATATGACTTTTATTTTATTTTATTTATTATCTGCTTCTGTTCGTTACATAACTAACAGTAAAAATAATATACCCCATTGAACCATTATTAATTAGCAAAGATCAGACATAAGCTAGAACATGTGGAATATATAATTCAGTAAAGTGATTAAGCTGTCTTTCAAGATGCAAATCTGTTAATCTGTAGTGCAGATTAAAATGCTTACAAAAATATTACTTTATACAGCTTACTCATCTAGTTGTTTCACGCTTGAGCAGGTCGCAGCTCGTCTGCTGGTGTCATTTGATGATCGTGGAATTGCTTTTAAATTGCTCGCTCGCTCACTCGTTCGCTGAGTAGCTCATGTAATTAAGCGTAATTTTGGCAAATGTTTATCTATGTGGGGTGCGCGTGGTTAAATTTGCAGAGACAACAGTGTCAAGGTTAGGGCAGAGCCAGTGAAACATAAATTTATAAAATATATATTATAAACAAAACTAAAATTGGAATTTGAGTGATTGCAATTGTGAGGTGGAACGAATTAAATTTCCATTACCATTTTCATTTTCATTTCCATTTCCATTTCCATTTAGTGCATTCAGTTCAGTTGCTGCTGCTGCTGATGTATCATAGATTCAATTGATTAAATAACAATGCCATTCGATAAAATGTTCCTTTTTATGCTGCCCATATGCTTTATGGTTCAGCTGAGAATTCATTGTGCCCATTTGCAATCGATATGCAGAGGAAAATAGGAAACGAATTTCACCAGCTCTGATTACCTATTGAGTCCAATTGAGGCAGAGCATTCAGTTTGAATGCTCGCATATTGTCTCATAAATTTCGCACTATTTGCCACACTATGAGCTGATTGCGTGTAAAAAGAGAGTAAGAAACAACTTGTCGAGGCATTGGGCACAACGCCCTGCAGACGAGTTGAAATTGTAATCGGAATTTATTGTGTGTGATTTGCAGGCATTTATTTATTGCATTTCAGTATGCCGACACATTTTAATATAATATTTTCAAATATATATAGCAGAAACTGTGAAAAAATGTAGCCATTAAATGTTTTTATTTGCATACAAATAAAAATGTGCTTTGAGCATGTTTCATGACTCAATGGAGTTGTGTAGCAAATTGTTGATTGATAACTATTGAAATTGCAAAATTTGTAACTTTGTCTAGTTAGCCGAAGCATTTGACGTTTGAAAATTGAATAGCTTTTTCTTGTTTGCGTCATTTATTTATATTTATTTATATATTTATTTTTTAAACATGCATACTTTAATGCACATTAAAATATAAATCTTTACCGCTCAAAACAGAGTTTTTCGCACTTTAAAGTTGTGTAAAATTCATTTGTGTTCACACTGTTGAAGTTAAAAAAAACTATAGAATGCTTTCACCTTGGGCTCAGGAATATATAAAAATAATAATATAGGAACGAAATGAATTGGAACTTTTTCTGTTGGAAGTTTACAAAATTTCCATTATTAATATATTATTATTATTATTTTTTTAATGAAATGCACAAAAAAATAGTCATTATTATTAGCAAGGATTTATATATTTTTGTATTGTTAATGAATTTAGCTACAGAAAAAGTGCATTAAAAATTGGCCATTCGTAGTAATCGTAGGGTAAGAAATTCTAAAAGTTAAAAAATCAAATTTTATTTAATGATAATTTTTATTTAATTTTAATTTTTTGTTTTTACTTTTTGTTTGTTTTTTTTTTTTTGTCTTTCTAACCTATTTCTTTTATTTATATTTTAGTTTAATTTTGATGTTCTTATTCACAAAATTTTATATTATTATACGATATACATACATATTTTTTTTATATGAAAGTTGTATTTAAATTCAGTTTTTATTTTAAATTTTGATTTTGTTGTTGTTTGAAATTAATTGTGTGTGTTTTTTTTTAAATTATGATTTTCTTATTTTTTTTTTACGCTTTTTTATTTAAAAATTTTTATTATAATTTAATTTCGTATTTTCAATTCTGATATTTAATTTTATTTTTTCATTTAGATTTTTTATTTCAAAGCAATTTTTATTATAATTTTTTTTTCAAACTTAATTGTATTTTTTATTTATTTTTTTATTTTAAAGTTGTAAATTACAACTTACAATTTAGTTTTTATTTAAAAATTTCTTCTTATTTTTCAAATTATGATTTTGTAATTAAAAAATAATTTTTTGTTAATTTTTTATTTTTTTTTTTATGTTTAGTATAATTAAATCTTGTATTTTAATTTTGCTTTTTATTTCAAATTAACTTTTAATTTTTAAAGTAATTTTTATTATTACTGTCTTATTTTTATTTTAAATCCATATTTTTATTTTGTTTTTTTTTTATTTTCAATTGTGATTTTTTTGTTTCAAATTATTTTTTATTATTAATTTTTTTAAATTAAATTAAAATTCATAATTAATTTATATTTAGTAAATATATATTATTTTTAATTTATAATTTTTTTCTATTTTGCTTATCTTTGCGTTTTATTGTCGTTAACTACATAAATATACATATGACAGCTTTTTAAATATACCTTAACTAGTAAGATAGCTAAATTCCTTTAAGTGCAGGTGAAAAGGAGACAATATTATGTTTTATTATTTTCTATTACTTTTTAGGCACAATTTACTGTGGTTACTTTAAAATTGAAATGCTACTTTAAAGTATTTGACTTACGTGCAGAAATAACAATGGTAATTTATACATAAATACCTACATACACACACATATATAAATAAAGGCACACACACACTTACACATAGTGTATTCAATCTCTTCTGGGAACTGCTTTTAGTTCGAAGAAACTCGGTATTTAATCCTCGTCCATTGCTTTTGTTTTGTGGCAGCTAAGCTAAGCCTTTGGGCGCTATAGAAAGTGTTGCCTACTTTGGGGCGGCGCGTGTTTTTGTTTGCGCAATCAAATTATAAAAGTTACTCTAACACCACCGGATGAGCGCCATGGCAGAGGAATATTTATGGGCCCACAAATCAATAGGCGGCCTTTTGGCCCATTGGCCCATTGGCCTCCAAATGAAATGGGGCAGGCCGTGGGCTTTTCAAAATGCTACGCCTCATTTAACTGGAAATCACATGAAAACGCGTTAAAAATACATTAAATCACACGTTATCAATTTCATGCCACTGAATACGAGTGTGTGAGTGTGAGTGTGAGTGTGAGTGTGACAGGCGAACCGTAGGCTGACACGCATAGCTATTGGTATCAGGTCGACAATACGTTAAAGCCCTGTAAGCCAGCAGCAGAAGCAGCTCAGCGACTCTACATCATCAACATAATCGGCTGTCAACGCCCAGCAACGCATTTGAAATTTCAATTGTAACGTTTGCCTTACGCAAATCCAGTTTCATTGAGGCGAGCAACAACCACGCCACGCCACGCCCCCTCATCCCCTGCCCATTCACTCTGCCGTGCTACGTGCAATAATTGCCCCATGCGGCGCCGCGGCGGCAGACGTTGCGTATACGCAACGTATGTTAATGTAAGCAAGCCGAGGCGAGCATAAGTCGTGCTTTATTTGTTTCTCTTTTTTTACTTTTACTTATTTTTTTCGTTTGTTTGTTATTGACATTTGCATATGCCTGGGGCTGCGTTTATTGTTTCTGGTTGTTTTCATTGCCGTCTGCATCTTGTGCTCTTTGTGTGATTAAAGTCAATTGCATGCGCCGTGTAATCAGCACATTTAATCAGCGGCATATTTATGGCAATCGTTTAACTCAACATTGTGTAAATCTGTTTGCAAAGTTTTTGAGAAAAACAAGCTCAGATAAAAGCTCTTAAATGTGGGGCGTAATTATCTTTGTCTCAGTCACGCCCAGACATGGAGAGAGAGAGAGAGAGAGGGAGAGATAGAGACAGTTCGCACTTGTGGCAAATGAATGTCAACTTTTGCTTTGCCAGCGGATTACGGTTACTGCCAGAGTATGAGTGTGAGTGTGTGTGTGTGTGTGTGTGTGTGTGTGAAGGAAGCAAGTCAAGTCAAGTCAAGTCAAACTAATTTCGACTTATGGAGCCGACGTCAACACTACCATACAAAATTGAGTTTCGTTATGCGGCAGGCACAAATAACACTCATTAGCCATAATGAGTTATACTCGTCGGACTCGGACATGACTTGGACTACATTTGGATGGCTCTTTAGCGGTCATTATGCGGATGGTGTTTTGGTTTTTATTGGGCCCCCAGCGCTGCACTGCACTGCGCGGCAGCGGAACATTAAGTTTTCAGCTATTAATACTTAGCCGGCGGGCCAAGTGCCACGAGTGGGCGTTTTAAATAGATCCCAGAACCGACTGAGGGATTGGAATGGCAGCTAGCGAAGGGAGCAAGGGCGGCAGCTACCACAAATTGTTTGACATTTGGCACTGGCATTGGCTGTCAAGCCTTTCACTTTGCCTCCTGTTATTGTCACTTGCCAACAGCAGTTTCAGTTATTCTAGCCAAAGTTTTTCGTCACAGCAGCAGGACGAACTTTTGTTGTTAATTCGCTCAAGTTTCTGGCAAGTATTTACGTGCCCTAAGACCAGACATTTGCAAAGACTGAGACAGATAGTGAAAGAGAGAGAGAGGGAGAGCGAGTCTGGCTAGCCTAGGCTACAAGTACCCGGAAAGTTTAACATGTTAATGGCATAGTTTAGGCAAATGTTTTCACTGGCGCCCCTTCAGCACATATTTCGTATATAGTTTGCTCCACACACATGCATATATATATGTATGTGTGTCTGCACATTCTCGCCCTCTCACATTTTTGCGACAGAAATTAACTTTCACTCGCCACATTTAGAGCTCGGCCACATAATGTGCCATTGCCATCGCCAGCGGCTACGTTAAGTGACTTTCTTATGCTGGTTGTAAAATTTCTTGCTTTATATGGACGACCCTTCAAATGTGTGTCTGTCTGAGTCTCTGTGTGTTTGTGTAGCATACGTAAATGCCAAATATTTTCAGACTATGAAAGCCAGTAATTTAGTTGAGTGTACATAGCCCGAGCGAACACGACGAAGGCCGCGACTGAATGGGCAAATGGCAAGTGGATGGGCGTCTAGGCAGCTGGGCGTGGCGTGCCACAAAAGTTTTCCGGGCAAATGCATAGTTGCGTATTTTTCGATTTGCTTGAAATTTGACAATATGCGCGAAAACTTTTCACTGTCATAAGAAGAGAGTCGGAGAGAGAGGGAGGGAGAGAGAGAGAGAGCGAAACTATTCAGTTTTGAGCAAAAGTTGTAAATTTTTCCTTCAAAATATTTGCCTCAGCTTATTGCTCAGAGTTGCTTTAAAGCTTGTGCTGCTGTTGTGGGCACATGTGAATAAACAACTTGAAGACAAAATGAAGCTGTGTCAGGTGTAGCAGCCACTTGTAGCTGCCACAGCAAGAGTAAGAGTGCGTATTCCTTGGCAACAAACTGCAAATGGCTAGCAAAGGAGATGGAGTAGTGGAGAGTGCAGCTGAAGCTGGACAGCAAAATCTAAATAAGCAGAGCAAGCGCCGTGGGGCAGGAGCCAAGGATATGGTATGGGCCACTTGAGTTGAATAAGTTTCAGCAGAAACTAAATAAACCGACTCGAGCTGGAGTTTGCCAATGAAGAGACAGAGACAGACAGAGAGAGAGAGAGAGAGACTGTTGACTGAGTAAAAGATGCTGCTCCAATGATGGTGGCAATGATGATGGTCTCGACAGCTTGGCGACACTGTTGCAAGCCCAGAGAACAAATGAGCGCGGCAAGGCGGGTGAAATATAATTTCTGACGGCCAAAGAGAAACAGCTGAGTCTGCTTAACGTCGAGAGCAGCTGTCCAGGAGTAGGGAGCAGCAACGTGCAGCCATGAGGGGAGCTTAAGTAGTTTCATGGAAAATTTGTTGAGTTTCGCAAAAGTACGCGGCTTCCCTTGATTAAAAATTAAAGCAGCTCACTCATATTTCTGTGAGCGATTTAGTGATTCGATGTGAAATGAATTTAAGCACAATAAAATGGGAGTGGCAGAGCTACGTGCTTTGCATGCTGCCAAATGCGTAACTCGGACAGGTTGAAATGTATGTGATATGTGTGCATGCATGTGTGTGTGTGTGTGTGTGTGTGTGTGTGTGTGAGCTAAATGCGTGTTGTTATAAATTCAAATCAACTTAGTGCCCGCTGCGTCTGCTTCTGCTTGTTCCGTTCAACATCATCAAATCGATTTGGCCCAGGCAGCCCCTGGCCGCATCACGCCTTGCCGCTGACCTTTAGCTATAAATTGGCAGATTGCTAGTTTGGCCTTTTTTTTGCCATTGCTGCTGCCTTTGGGTTCTGTTGGCCATTTCACTTTGGAGCAGCGGCGCGTGGCGTAGCTCTTTGCAATGTTACAATGTTGGCTTTGCAGATTCAACATGACTTAGTGCCGACTTAAGCGCATTAGGCCTGGCCCAAAGCCCAGAAAGTCTTTTAATGTCTTATCTCTGTGCAAATAAATAAACGAACGCCAGCCCCCCCCCCAACAAGCTGTAACTCCCCATGCCTCATATAAATTTGCATACACGCTTCAATTAGCTGCGCTGCCCACTTGCAGCTGGCTCTGTGTGTGTATTGGTTAAGGCCAGCCGCAAAACACAAAGCTAATTTCAAAACAAATTCAACATAAACCTGGCCAAGTTCTCTCCGTTGCTTCCGCCAGACTGGGAGTGGCTTCCGCTGAGCTTTCAGCTCGACTATGATTTGAATTTGGATTTAATTCGAAGTGCACTTGTGTCCCGCGGCGCTCATTGCAGAGTTATTATTTTCGCATGCGAATCAGAATGGTGAAGAGCGAGTAGACGAACTTGAGCGTGGAGAAGAAGGTGCTCACGTGGATGGTCAGCATCCCACCAGCCATGGGCGCAGTTCGCTTCAGTGAGCGCTCCACAAACAGCATTAGCTTCTTCTTGAAGCTGCGTGCCTGCATTGGCCAATCGCAGCTGAAGGCAGCATAGTGCAGCTTTCCAAACCAGAGCTCGACGTCGGTTCCATAGTAGCAGGTGGGAAAGATTTGTAGAGGAAGACCCAGCGAGTAGAATATGAAATACATGATGGTCAAAGGGTCCTTACTAAGCAGCAGCCCAACCACACTTGTGCACAAATTGACGCCAGTCACAGCGAACTGAAGCAGCATGGGCAGCGAGATGAAGGACTCGAGTGTGCGAAAAAGTCTGCAAGTAAACGAATGCCTATTGAAGCTCTATTCGAAACTCTCACTCGACTGTCACCTACTCCAGCAAACACTTGTGATCTGTTATACAAGCCTCCAGCTGCTGCTCTGCATTCGCACGCTTGTCCTCGCCCACTTTCTCGAAGCGCCTGTACAGCATCTTAATGTGAGCTGAGATCAGGCACAGCATCATTGCGGGAAAGCAATCGTTGGCATAGTTCTGCCATATTTGCACGGTGAGTCCGATTGTCTGATATACGTGAGCGAGATAGAAGTTGCGAGACGAGTTGACCCAGTCGAAGGGAAACCAGCCAGGATACATGAGGACACGTTGACTCTGAAAGAAGAATGCCATTTCGGCGAAGATTCCAACTGGCACATACAAGCCAACGAAGATCCACATAATGCCTCTCAGCTGCTGCTTCAATCGAGCGTAGATGAGTTTCTCTTCCACAGTTGCTATCCTCGAGTCGAGCTGCCTCAAGAGTTGCTCCATGCGTTCGATCATCCTGAATTTGCGCATATAAATGAGAGTCTTCAATGAGCACGATGCGCACGTAGCGAACATCGAGAGATTCGAGATGTCATCCGAGAGGCTGGCGTTCCTAAACAGCGTCAAGCCCAGATGCAGTGGAAAGCAGATGGTCACGGTTAGGTTCACGATCAGACTATAGACGACATAGAGTCGATTCCAATCCATTTTCTCATGTGTAGCTCCAACAAACTTCCACACAGTCCAGTGGATTTGTATGAAGCTCACGCTATCGATGAGCTCCTCTGACCTTTCGGCGTTCCGTTTCATTGCGTTTTGATTAAGCTGGCATGCTAGAATTGCTTTTTATATTTATTCACAGAATAATGAGGGACATTTTCAAGTAATTATATAATTAATATTTAAATTGTATAATAATGAAGTGATTATTGAATGCTCTGTAAAATTGAATTACAAGAAAGAGTATATTATGTTGTTCAAATAAATGCTTGAAAGGGATGTAGAAACTAATGTCTATAATTTATTGCATCGAGATAAATGATAAATTTAAGTAATAATTGAAATAATATTCAATATGAATATCTGCTGACTTTTGCAGCTATAAAGAGAAGCAAAATATTAAAATAAATATTATTACCAGGTTTTATTGAATATATTTATATATATATAATTTTGGCATGTAGAATAGAATATGTTTAAGCTGATAAATATTTTTTATTTTAAGTTGAATAAATCAAGGGTAGTTCTCAGTCGATAGATTTACATTTAAGCAATTATTATTATTTTTTCTATAATTTGTCAATTAATTATTGAAAAGGCAATTATGTTAATTGAATTGAGGTATAATTAAAGTCGCCTTCACTTTGTCGAGGAGGTAAGGCAATATATAATATTATGAATCTTTTTTATTCATCAGGCAATGAAGAACAAATTGAGTCTTGACAGAGTTTGTTCCATACGTCGTGTATAATATGATGTGTATATCTGTGTGAAGTCTATATGAGAAAGAGAATGTAAATTTGATTATATTAATAACTAAATATGCGCATGAAATACTGTTTATAAATATGAAGAAATTTCCGAAAAAGAGAGTGGCAATTGGAAATGGAATTGGAATTGATGAGGTTTTTATAAAATATGTATAATATTAGCTGCTTAACTATATTTTATACAAATATTAATATATATTTAAACATTTTTATTTTCATTTATTATTGTTTTTTTTTTATTTATTTAATTTATTTTATTTCATTTATTAAGTAAAAACTTTCGTCTCTGTTCTCTAGAATAAAAATAGTAATAAGCAAGGATTTGCGTCAAATTACTGGTGGCCCCTGGTTCGTCTGCAACTCTGGGCTACATAGAGACAAAAACCTGGACACTGTGGAAGATCAAATTTTTTTCCACTCGAGTCGATCTAATGATCGCCTAATTTACCACGCTAACCGGCTCGCAAAAAAGCTGCCATCCTCCAGACCCATCAGAAGGCTAAGAAGACGCCAATTCGGAAGCCTTCCCACTCCCAATGTAACTTAGTTTTAACCTACACTGTATATATGTTTAAATTGTATAAATAATTATTTGTGTGATCAAAGGGAGATGATGGAGTAGAAAGATGCTTCGGTGCTTGCTACTAAATAAATTTATTAAACAAAAAAAATCTGTTCTCTAAATAAAAATATAAAAATAAAATAAAATAAAATAAATAAATAAATAAAATAAAAAAAGCATACCCTTTCACTCTCACTCTGATGCTTCAGTTCTTTTCGTTTTAGCTGTCGGTCGGACACCAAGAGTCGTGTGGCGCTCTTTAAGTGAACTTCGTTAATGGCGCGATACGATTGATGCTCGCATAACGCGGCTCAGTCAGTGAAGAGATCACTCAAAGACTCTATGCAAACGGTTTTCACATTCACATGAACATCTACTAATTCAATAAACAGCGAAGACAACTCTCGTTTACAAACCAATATACGAAGTCCGATCACGAACGAACTCGTTGAGAAGACGCATTCGGATGCTCTCTGAGCATAATAGAATTGCATAAATTTGAACATGTGTATATGTACTTTAATCAAATGAGCAACTGAAATATATTCAATTTTTCTGCAATTACTTTCGATTCATATGCTTCGCGACAAATAAGAGAAATCCAGCGATGCTGACACAGATATTCAAGACAGTCACGCTCCCGATTGCCTGATATAATCTAAATATAGATAAAGCCATCAAGACAATATTTATGTTATTGCTATTTCCTTATTTTATTTACTACAGTAGACGCTTGTGATAGGCTATGCAAGTCTCCAGCTGCTGCTATGTGCCTTCTCCGATCCACTCAAAGCGCACGTAGAGCATCTACATGTGAGCTGACACCAGGCACAGCACGACGGCGGGATAACAATCGCTGACATAGTTCTGCATCAGCTGAAAGCCGATGCCCACAACCCGACAGACAGTTGGCCCAGTCAAAGGGAAACCTGAAACGAGAAGGCCACTTCGGCAAAAACTCTCACAGGCAGATAGATGCCAATGAAAACATAGAGAATGTTTCTCAGCACCCTCGTATCCAATTGGCCAAACAGTTTCCCTATTCGCTCGACCTTCTCGAATTTGCAGGCATAAAGCGAGAATTTCAGCGAGCAGGCCAGGCAGGTGGCAAATGTTGTCAGTTTCAGAATATCCGCCGAAAGATTGGCATTGCGAACCAGCGTCAAGTCCAGATGCAGTGGATATCACATGCTCACAGCTAGATTCAGGATCAGGCTATAGCCAACTCTAAGCACTTTCATTGCAATGTCCTACGCCTACGAATGTGCTTCTGATTGAGCCATTAGTTTACGCTTAAAAATGTTTCAGTTAATTGCTGATATAATGAATTAATGAGAATCACACGAATACGTGCCTACACCAATTAAAATAATTACGATTAATATTTAATGATTATTCTTGGACAGGTGAAAATTTAATTACCTTTCAAATGCATTGTAAATGGGGAATTGATTTTGAATAGAAGTGTGCAACAGGCAGAGGGATCAGCTGAGTGAGAGACAAAGAGAGAGAGAGAGAGAGAGAGAGAGAGTGTGTAAAATATATAGAGTGAGAGAGAGAGTGAGAGGCAGAGAGGGAGAGCAAAGCAGAAGTTCGTAAATAAAATGTTAATTCACATCAAAAAATATTAAAAGGCAAGAGCTACAGGCTAGAGCACTCTGATTTATTTTTTATTGTATTTAACATATTATTTTATCTAAAAAAATATATAAGACTCTTAAGTTAAATATAAATGGGTCCACGAGCAAATCGGCTCAGAGATTCTCCTGCTCTGTCACTCTCTCTTCTAGAGCTCTCCCAATTGGAAATGATGTCATTTATTGTCTGGCCAGAGCTGCAGTTTAACTTTTTGTGTAGTAAATAAAATTGTCAATTTGCATTATATATATATTATATTTTTTATTATATTTTTAAATTCTTTTTTTGTATTAGTTGAAATAGTAATTGTAGAGTGAAATGCGGACTGGCAGCCAAATCAATAGCTCAAACGAGCACCAGGGCTAAATGCACTGAATAGCAAATGTTTGTTTTGTGTTTTACTTTAACGATTCGTTAATATGATTGATAGAGTTTTTTCTTTTTCACTTTGTTGAGTAGTAGCTGACGACATGCTAGCAAATGGCGCTTATTTTAAGCTACTTTTTCTGTTAGATTATTTAATGGAACATAACGATGAATCGCGAAATAAATAAATAAATATATATATATATATATATATATATATATACTATGTATGTATATATGAATTAAAGAAAAAATATGCGCAATGCTTTAAGCCTATTATGAATGCTTTTAGTTGAATGTTTATATAAATCAATCCATTTCGAATGCATTTCGGCTAAATGCTTCAGTTGGCAAAGCGCTGACAACTTTAACAATTGAATAGAAAAAAGTTTTTGATGATTAATTAACTTGAGCTTAGCTCGCAAATTGTGCATTGTATGCCAACAGAGTTAAGATTTTGCCATGCGAATCAGAGAGAAGAAGGTACTCACGTGGATGGTCGCTTCAGTGAGCGCTCCACAAACAGCATTAGCTTCTTCTTGAAGCTGCGTGCCTGCATTGGCCAATCGCAGCTGAAGGCCGCATAGTGCAGCTTTCCAAACCAGAGCTCGACGTCGGTTCCATAGTAGCAGGTGGGAAAGATTTGTAGAGGAAGACCCAGCGAGTAGAATATGAAATACATGATAGTCAAAGAGTCCTTACTGAGCAGTAGCCCAACCACACTCGTACACAAATTCTCTCACAAATTCCGTGGCAGTTGCTTCGGTTGCTGCTCTGCATCCGTACTCTTAACATCGCCCACTTTCACGAAACACTTGAATGAGAGCTGAGATCAGGCACAACATCATCGCGGATAATTCTGTATATTTCAACTACCTATTCCAAGAATTTTATATAGCTGAACCTTTCTCCTGAAAGCGAAATCCCTTTGCAGCTAATACTTCAACTGGTATTTAGATACCAATGAAGACAAAGAGCATGTCTCTCAGCTGCGTCTTCAGCTGGCTGTAGATGTGTTTGCTCTCGAGTTGAGTTGTTGAGGAAGCTATAAAAAACTTAGATGCAGCAGTTAGCAGAAGGCTGCGGGCTTTTCCCATTGAAACTTGCTCTGCTAGAGCATCATATACTCTCATATATGTTTTACACAATTGTCGTCAAAGAGATAGCACACTGAATAAAATCAACATTTCTACTTAATTTTACATTAAATTTGTCTACTAAGCTCTATTAATTTAGTATGAATTCAAACATCAATCCTTTGAGTAAGCGCCATGACTGAATGGCAAATGTTTGTTAATATGATTGATAGATTTTGTTTTTCACGTTGTCAAATAGTTGGCTAAACATGCTGGACTTGTCTGACATGCTCGCAAATGCTGCTTGCTTTGAGTTGGAATTTCGGAGTGGAACATGAAACGCCAAACGGAGAATTGTAAATGAATTAAAGCCGAAAGTGCGCAACATTGTAAGCTCATTATGAATGCTTTTAGTTGGCACGCTTATGTCAATCAGCGAATATGAAATTCATGCAGCTATAGAGTTTCGATTGCCAAACTCGACATTGTGTCAACGCACAAAGGCAGGCAAAAGTGCTTTTGACAATTAATAAAACTGACACGAGTGCATGTTTTTCGATGTTGCTGGCATTGTCAGCGGCGGTTTCGTTGTTGTTGTTGCATGCCAAATGTAGAGTAAGCGCCGCGCTCAAAAGTATGCTACGCAATTTACATGCACTCATTGTCGATTTTCGCATGCCATTTTCCATTTCATTCCATTTGCCACTCCCACTGCGCAGCAGCCACCAAAAGTTATGGCGCTTTTAATAATTTGACGGTTGAATTTGAAAACTAAAGTATGCACAGTTCCGGTTGGCCCTCGAATCGCGTTGATGGCATATGCAATTAGCATGTTTCACACACACACACACGCACACGCACACACGCATAGATATTCAACTGCAGTTGGAGCTGTGTCAACCAAAAGCTTGTTGCAATATTTTGGTGGCAGACCCCATAAATTGTTGCATGCACTTGAACATGGCAACTCGCCAGCAATAAAAAAAGGAAATACACAATGTACATCCTATATATATATTCATTTTGTGTATTTGTATTTCGCACTGCCAAAACGTGTTCTTAATTAGTGCGACACGTCATTTTAAACTTGGCTTAAAGCCATCCACAGTCAACCAATGCCAAATTTTGGTTTGAATCTACATTTTTTCTGCTTTTGCTGGCAACTGCGATAGACGCAACTGAACCAGCGTCAAATTTCACTGGAAATTTAGCTGTATACCAACATGCAGTGGTTTCGCTTTGTCAGGCGAATCCGCAATTGGAAGTGATATTTCAATTCGTTTATTTCTTTAAGCAAACGTTTGGCATACAGCATATAAATGCAGCATGCAGCATTGCATTGAGCGTGTGTACTCTAGCGCTAACTGCGAGCTAAGAGAGACTCTAAAATAATAGAGTCGAAACAGGAATTTCATTTGGCATTGTGCCACAACGCGTGCTTAAATTCACCAGAAATTTATCAAGACTTTAGTTATGATATGTGTGTTATTTAGTAGTTGCTATCGATGCATGCATACATATAGCTCAATCCTTAAGCTTCATAAAATATTTGTATTTTTCTATATATTTACAAATATTTATTTCATCTTCTCGCTTAGTATTTATAGCTGAAATTTCTTCTGCATATTTAAATATTTTTGGTTTATATATGTTGTTGTCTAAGGCTTAATCTAATCGAGCTAATCTAGTATTAAATATTTAAACGTTTAGATTATATTTTCTAATTTTATTTAGCAAAATTTATTATTATTTTTTTTTTTTTAATAAATTTTATCACTTAAATTGTTTCAGTTTGAAATAATGTTGAAAAATAAATAAAAAAAATATATTTTTGTATAATTCAATTTATTTAACATATTTAAATTGTCTTCGTTTGAATTAATGTTAAAAAAATCTTTAAAAATATATATAGCTATATATATAAATATAAATACCTTTGTATAATTAAATATACACATTTATTAATTTATTTTACAACTTAACTAAGCATATGCATATTAATGTTAAAATTCTATTTTAAAAATATTTTTGCATAAAGCATTTTATTTTATACATTTATTAATTTATTTCACAAGTAAACTAAATATATTCATATTAATGTTAAAAAAAAATCTAATGATACAAATATTTTTGCAGAAATCCTTTTATTTTATACATTTATTACTTTCTTTCAGAATTAAATTTTTATTCATAAATTTATTTTATGAATTTCTAAAAATCTATTATACACTAAGAAAATATTTATAATCCTATATTTAAATTCACTGCAAGTAAGAAACACATTTAGAGTAAATTTCTGAATTTGATATTTATAGAAATTTAAATTAGCTGCTTAAAATGTGGCTGGCATGCAATATATACTTTACACTCTGCAATTCTTACAATCACAAATATTACAAAAGACAATTTTATGGCTAAGCAAAGTCTGAGGGGCAAGTGCAGGATGCAGCAGCAGCAACTGCAGCAGCAGCTGCTGCTGTCATAGTGGGCAATGTGGGCAGCGTTTGCTGTCAGCAAATGAGCTCGACAACAATGTAATTATCATAATTAAAAGGCTGCCCCTGTCCTTAGCTGGCCTTGTCTAACCAGCGCCAAAAAACGGTCACAGCGGCCACAAATTCGCTATTAAAAGCGGCCCCATCACATGCAGCAGCAACAACAACAACAACAACAGCAGCAGCTTGAGTGAATAGGGTGAATGTGGAGGGAGCGCGACTGTAGACTATAGCCGACTGCATAATTGAGGCAGTTCCCTAATTGTGGAACGCTGCTCATTAATTGCGCCTGTAACGAAGCTCATTTAGTAGTTTACCTCAGCCCAGCTCTGCAAGCGCTGCTTGGCCGCTCTTTGGCCACCCTCACTACCTATAGTGCTCGCATTCCAACATCATCATCATCACCATCATCATCATCATCATAAATGATTAAATCATGTTGCAATTATTGTAATTTGCAATGCGCTCGCCAGCTAGTCATTGTTGCTGCGGCAACTGCTGCGCTTGCATTAACTTCTTATCAGTTCTTATCAGTGGGATCAGTATTCACCACGCCGGACGCTGTTCAACAGCTGAGACTCTCCGCTCGCAACTGCTGCGCATGCCCTGGAATCGAAGCATTTGATATCAAAACATAGCATTTGACTGGCTTGAATGATTTGATTTTGAATGTTTTGTACTAAATGATTATGAGAAATTAAAAATCCTATTAATATAAAATAATAATATATAATAAATATTCCAAAAAATATATTTTAATTTAAGTGAATATAATGATTATGGGAAATTAAAACTTAAAATTATATTTATAGAAAATAATAATATATATTAAATATTTTAAAAAATATTTATCAATACTGAATCGTTCGTTGCGATTAGCTTTAGCTAAGCAGTAACAAGTCGGTTGAGTATAGTTGAAATAAAAATCATTTACGTATACTCAATAAGCTTTACATTTTTCTAAGACTTTTTTTTATATAGCCAATTGTCTGATAAAATGAAATCCAAAAAATCAAAATTATAAAAGTATTAAACTGCATTTTAAAAATGTGTCAATCAATTTATTGTAAATCTATATTCTTTATTTATTTTATATATTATTTATTTTATTTATATTTTATATTATATATTTCTTATAAATTCTTAAAATAGATTTTCGACTAAATTTTGGAGTTTCTCATGTCGTAGATGTATTTATAAGAAACATTCTAATTTGCAATACGAATTCAGCTCATCAAAAGCCTTAGCCATTCATCCAAATATTGTAGTATAATAAATTTAGGCTAAAAATAGTAAATATAAAGTTCGTTTTGCAAAAAAAAAAAAAAAAAAAAAATTCAGCTGCAGACTGTAATTGAGAATAGTGAAATTTCTTCTGTAGACGGAGCTTCGTTAGATATGATTATTTTATTAAACTTGAGCTGAATTTATTTCTCATTTAAATTGTCGAAAAAGCAATACAAATCTGATAGACTGGAATATATATATTTATTCAAAATCAGTAATAATTTATAAATGATTATTTTGATAGTCACACTGATGTCTGCCGGCTGCCTAACTAATCATTTCCAATACAAATACAAGTAGTAAAGTACTATTAAGCCACAGTCGATGCACGCAACAGTTTAGTTTGAAGCCAGCAACTTCTTATCAGTGGCCAATAACATCGCGCTTCCAGTGTAATCAGAAACATCGCTTGGAGTACTCGCTGGCTCGCGTGATGCCACGAACTTACTAACCTGCCTCAATAGCAATCCGTGCAGCTGCTTTCACTTTTCGGCTTTGCGTCTACCCTATTGCTCCACAGACCCACATGGCAAAGCGGAGACGTGCCGAGCCAACGGTTCGTTCGCGGCTGTTTCGGCTTTGCCGTGGTGAATTTCCGTGCACGAGTTTCGAGTAAGCGAATCTCGGACTTGGACTTCGGCCAGCGATGTGCAGTTCGCTTTGAAGCGCGGCGCGTCGTAGTTGTGTGGCAGCTGGAGCATCCAGCGTTCAACTCTCAAACAGCCAGAGGCTCAGACCCTTACGGACTACTTCAAAGGCGCGAGACTTTAAAAAACAGCTATTCGAAACGAAGTGAAAGTGAACAAGTTAAAAAACAAACATATAAACATATAAATAATCATAGTAATTTTTAAATAATATTTAAAGAAAACAAATTAAATGAAATGGCGCTGACTATGCCTAAAAATCCAATCAAATAAAGTTTGGTTTAAAAAAATCTGTGAATAATAATTTAAAAAAAATTAATTGGTGTATTAAAAAATTAAAATCATATTTATTGGTAAGTAAATATTTACAAAAAAATATAAATAAAATTAAATTAAATATTCCGAATTGAATAACAGTGCAGATATCTTTAAAATAAATGTTGACCAACTGCAAATGTTGATAAGACTTAAGCCGTTCCGCCTCACAGTAGCGATAAAGGACAGCGCAGGCAAAGGCTCTTTGACCTTGTTAAGCTGCTTGCAATTGATTGATTAATTTACATAAACAAACAATGGAGTTGCTGAATATGCGAATTGACAGTTCATCAATAGCAGTCAAGCGTAACTGATTTAATGAAACGAATTAAGAACAGCAGAGCCTTGCATTGTTTACGGTTTTACCTCATTAGAACACATCGACTTAATACTACAAAGCTCTGGTCATTGTTATTGCCCCAAACAAATGCCGATGCACGTTGCCATCTGTGAGGGAGAGGGGGGCCCCTGTGGTGCTCTATTGAATAGTGACATATGTGGTGCAAACAGGTCTTCATTTAATTCAATTAAACTTAGAGCTTCGCTTTAAGCAAATATAAATACGAGTCAACAGCAGCTGCACGCAGCATGAGTTCAACACATTCGAATTAAACACAGCAAAAATGATAAAACTAAAGAATATGGCACATTAAATGAAGAGCTATTTTCTCTTCTTCTTATAGTTAAAGTTATTGTTTTAATTAAAAGTTTTC
Organism: Drosophila buzzatii; assembly: GCA_035045845.1. NCBI lineage: Eukaryota > Metazoa > Arthropoda > Insecta > Diptera > Drosophilidae > Drosophila > Drosophila buzzatii. Next base: position 12,597,788 of record JAWNOS010000244.1, on the reverse strand, counting down.
GCAGAATTGATAGAAGCTCAAATTTGTTTCATTTTTGACCTGCGGCGGAAGCACAAAGCAGCGGCTCGAAATCGATTTGAAGAGAAAGCCAAGAATTGTCTATGATATTTGAGGAATATTCATAAATATATACATATATTTATAGATATATACAATGATCTAGCTTTCCAATAAAGTATAAGTGAAATGCAAATTAAAACAAAGTTTTTCAACTTTTCATTATTCAATTTCATATATAAATAAATATTTGTTCTTAGCTAATTTACAACTCTTGCTTGAACAATTTTATATATAATTGTTGCTTTTTCAATTTTAATTTTATTTATTTACTTTTTCAGAAATTAATTTATATAAATGATATTTATTTTTAATTAGACATGATCTATGATGCAGCAAAAGTTTTTACAAAAGTTCAAAAAGTTTTGAGGCCAACAAACGGAACTTTAAGCAGCTTCTTGCTAGAAATAAATGCCATAGTTTATTTAACATAATTAATTATTTATGTGATACAAAATTAAAGGCTACAAATTGAAGTTGCGGTGAAATAACTTTACTTACTTACTTCAATATTAATTATAAAATAAATTGTAATAATTATTGCAAGATATTTTAAAACTTGGAAAACTATATTAAGGCTTGGCAGTTGGTCGAAAATATTTATTGCTGAATAAGTTAAAATATATTAAATTTCTGAATAAGTATTGCTTTATTTATATAATTTTATTTTTATTTTTTTATTAAGATTTTATTTTATTGAAAAGAAACAATTTGAAAGTATAGAAAGCATATATTACAGAAAAATATGTTAAAATATCTAAAATTTCTGAATAATTATTAATTTTTTTTTTTAAATATATTTTAAATATTTCTCAACATTTTATTTATTCATGAATTTTATTGCAAAGAAAGAATTTGAAAGTATTGTTACGTTTGCTCTGTGGAAAGCAGAATAGTAAAATAAAGTGGAGTTTGCACTCATAAGTTGCCAGCTCAGTTTTCAGAGCTCTACAAAAATATGCCATAAAATATTGTAGGAAAATCTCTGCCTCAAATATATGTAAAGTACAGATACCGAAAGGTTAAAGCTGTTAATTAATTGGATTCTTAACCAAATAGCTGTATGAAATGTGAAACTACACAGCGGAATTTCTCTTCTCAGCGGAATAAGGAAGGAAAAAAAAAAAACAATTTGTTTGTGCGTTTAATTAAATGAAATGCAACTGTTTATATATATCGCACATGTATATAGTATATGCTGCTTTACTGACATCTGTGCAAGCCAAAGAGTTTTTTCCTTGCGCAGCACGAAAACACGGATTTGACACAATTGCGTGGCCAATTGGCAGTTGCACTCGCTGCCACGCCCTCAGAATGATTCAAAGGCCAAATGGGGTAAATGGGCAAATGGGAAATGGGAAATGGGAAATGGACAGACAAACAGCGCAACAACGACGCAGCCAAGGCTGAGCGCACACAAAGCGAATTGAAAACGCAGAGACTTAATTTTCAAGCAGGAGTCGGGAGTAGATACTGGCTGAGGCTCAATTAATTAAACTGGCCCGCACACAAAAGACGGCTGGACGAGGAGCTGGAGTCGCAAAGTGAACATGAGTAAAGCGAAAATTAAAGTCAAAGCGAAGGTAGGCGTTGCCAGATGGCACAAAAATGGCTCATACGACTGACTGATGGGCCGGGCAGGGGCCTGGATTTGGGCCTCAGCTTGGGCCTGACTGCTGCTGGGCGTCAGACGAAGTGTGAAATTGTATTTGGCTAAAGTTGAGTGCGTTGCCAAGTTTTGCTTACACTTTGTGGCTCAACATTCCATGCCGTTCCGTTCCATTCCGTTGTTAGGTAAATTAATTAAACTCTTTTTGTTTGCTCGAAATTACAATTAACGCCTAATTAATTTCGCAAATTTCTTTCATCAGTTGTCGCAGCAGCCGCAGTCGCAGTCGCAGTCGCAGTCAAGTCCTGCGCTGCAGAAGAGAAATGAGCGCAGGCAGCCAGGAAATGGTCATATTAATGCCATTAAGAAGATTTGTCCAACTTGTGTTTAATGAATGTGTGTGTGTGTGTGTGTGTGTGTGTGTGTGTGTGTCTTTCTCTCTGTGTGTGTGCGCTCGTGCAGAAGAGCGCGAACAGTCGCCAGGCACACAGAATAAATAATTATATGCTTCATTCGGTTTAATTGTTTCCGACGCTGATTCTGATTATGGTTTTAATTGCGAGCATTTTGTTGCACGCCAACTGACATGAGCTGAAGCCCCTCTGGAATCCGAGTGTTAGTGCTTTGTGCATGCAAATTAAGTCAACTCTCTGGCTGATCCATTCACACTCGCTCGCACTTTGCCCCAGCTGAGCGCGAGCAGCCAACAGTTCGCTCAAGAACGTGGCCAGCCGCTTGGCAATTGTTTTTGCCCAGTTGCCAAGAAATTGTTTAAAGTTTTGCTTCGAGCTAAGCCATGTAGCCGGGCAAAGCTTAAGCTGTGCTTTAATACGCTCAAAAAGTTTTCACTCGGACTGCTGTTTGCTTGGGATTAGATATTTATCTGTCCTGGCTCTTACCTATAGCCAGCAGGACTCACGCACCTGTGTGTGTGTGTTTGCAAATGCTCAATGCTTGCTTTGGCTTTTGGGGGCGGTCTCAGCTGAAAATTTGCATAATTATTTCATAACTACTTAATCGGCAGCCGTATTATGTATACGCCGTGTGGGTGCTCAACTAAATTATTATTTTATGTAAGCGCTTTACGCATCAAATTGTTTGCATAAGCAAATGTAATTAAAAACCCAACGAAATCACAACAAAAACAACAAAAAGAACAGGAACAAAAAATAAATAAAATGGGCAACTATTTAATTCAGTTCAAAACTTGCCGCAAAACATTTTGCAATTAACGTAATGCCCAGTAATTACGGAGACGCAGCCTTCGTTTCGCATTTGCAGTTTGTGGAAAAATAATTTAAAATTCTACAAATTCAGGTAAACAAAATTAAGTGTGGGCGTTTTTTTTTTTTTTGACAGACTTTTTTTTTTTGTGAAGCATTAACTGACATCAAGCAGCGCGCACCGAAGAGTTGCAAAAGGCTGGCCAATTAATTAGGAACTGTTTATGGCTCATTTGGGCCATAAGAGCATTACTACCGGTATTGGCCTCATTCTGAAGTGAGCCGTCAGCCAATCAATCTAATTGACGGTGTACTTCTATCGTGCAGTCCTTCAGTTAGAAGCCACGAGCGCCCAATTAAAAATCGAAATTTCATTTAAACAGGCATCAGGCAAGTGCCTGGCTGGGGGTCGGTCAGCCATGGCGTGCCACGCCCGTTTGTTAAACGATTTAGTTATTTTGTCGTTCAGCCAGTTAACGCCCCCAACACACTGAGCACGCCATGCCTACATAAGCTGGGTGTGTTTGGATGTGTGTGTGTGTGTGTGTGCAATTGGCTGCTCTTTGGTTTCACAGTAAATTAGTTATGACGGCTGCGTGTTAATCATTAATTAACGTGGTTGATTGCGGCTTGATGAAACATATCTATTATTAAGCAGGCCTAAATGTCCACTCAAATGGCCGGCAACAGGCAACAGGCAGCAGGAGGCGGCCGATTGCTTGACAGCTCAAATGTGGGCGCTTCTTTAATTATACGCCTCATTTAAAGATAGCATCGAGATCATCGATCAGCGTCGATTAATTCGTTAAATGCAGCCTTAATGGAGCTCATTTAGCGAGACCTATTGAAGCTAGCTATATATGCACTTAGGTCCAATTCGTAGTAATGCTATTTGTTTTTTTAATATAATAATTTGTATGCAGCTGAGCTCACTTTAGGAAAAATTAAAGCTGTAATGGTAAAGAAAATATTCAATATTAAAAGAGATAGTAAAAGGTAGCTATATTGTTTAGCTATAATAACTAGGGCTGAAAAAGAGTATTTCAAGCTAACATAACTTTTGATGAATCAATTCGAATTTTCATTTTGTTGCATTTGCGTTAATTTCAGTAAGTATTTCTATCAACGCATAAAAGAAAATGTCCTAAAAGCCCAAAGAAACTTTGGTATATGATAACAAACAGCAAACACTTTTTACCTTTGCTGCAAACGAAGGCCAAAAAAAAAAAAAACAAAAAAAAATTGAAGAAAAGTAAAATGAGCTATAGACGACTGCCAGTTGAACTGTGTGTGTGTGTGTGTGTTTTTAATTACAATTTAATTTTTATTTTATTTTATTTGTTGTTATTTTTTTCAGAGTATCTAGAAGTAAAAAATATCTATAAAAATAATATATTCCCATTATTAAAGATTAAAAAATAAAAAACAAATTTCTAAAATATGTAAAACTGAAAGAAAGGAGATAAGTAATAGAAAAATTATTAAAGTTATTTTAAAATATTTTAAATTTATTTTTATTTAATTTTATTTATTTTTTTATCAGAGTATCTAGGCGTAATCAATATCTATAAAATAATATAGAATTATTTTTAAATATTAAAAAACAAATTTATAAAATATGTAAAACTTAAAAAAAGATAAGTAATAAAAAATCATTGAATTATTTTAAAATATTTTTAATTTATTTTTATTTAATTTTATTTATTTTTTTATCAGAGTATCTAGGAGTAATAAACATCTATAAATATTTAAAATTATTTTAATTATTTAATTAATTATTTTTATATATTAAAAAACAAATTTATAAAATATGTAAAACTTACAAAAAATGAGACAAGTAATAGAAAAATATAAAATTATTTTAAAATATTTAAAATTATTTGCAAGAAGACTTTACATCTTTTAAAGTAGATTAAGTATGAGTAAAATAAACTTACAAAAATAATATACATAAATAAATAAATATTAATTTAAGTTTATGGCAAACTCATAAACTCACAGAAGAACATAAAAAAATGATTATATTAAGAAAATGTTAAAAATAAATTGCTTTGGAGCAGCCAATATGCTCTCAACAAGCGGAAGAGAAGCCTTAAAATTTAGCACAGATTCAGAGAATTTTGTTTGCTTTGCCACAGGAAAACTGTCAGCGGTTTGATTGCGAGCTGGGCCCTATCCTGACAACGGCAACCCTTTGAAGTTTCTCGATAGATGCCTTTATAGCGCTGTCCTTTGTCTGGTTGTTGTGACTGATTTTGTCTTCCTGCCGAGCCGTAGCCGTTGCCGTTGCCGTGCATTGTTTGAGGCAGGTAACTAAGGTTGGCCAGAAGTTTTGTTTATGGCACAAAAGTTTTGTGGCTGCGCTTTGATTGAGCTTCACGTGAACAGCAACAGTTCATGTGGCTTTATGAAAACAAATGGACAACTGGCTAAATCAAGGCAAGTGCTTTACGGCCAGCCACATCTACACTCGAAGGACAAACGTTGGCTGGCTGGCTGGCTGCAACTAGTTGGTCCAAGTGTCGTTAGCAAGTTGGCCGTTGCAAGAGTGAGTTATGGCGACAGTTGTCAGTGCGCAGCGAATGCTCACGCGCAACTGCTTTGAAGTACAACTAACTGCAACTAAACTTGGCTGGCGAGCGTATAATTTATCAGCCTTGGCCATCAAGTGTCAAGGTTGGGACACAGACAGCAACATCTTCAACTTGTACAACTATATATATATATAAAGAGAGAAGAGAAGAGCCGATGTATATATAGTATATTGTATTGTGTGTGAACACAAAAGGCCCACAACAAACGTGACGCGAACCGTTTTACCGTTGCTTGACTGACTGACAACTCGTGCGTTGCGTGTGTTGCCATTGCGGTGGTATGTCACTGTGGCAGCGTGACAATGGGGCCCACAGGCCAAACACTGTTGTCGCGCGGCTGTCACCCCCTTCATGCCCGTCGATTGCGCGCTCACTCATTTCGTGCGTATATGTTGACGGCCTTTGTGCGGCCTGCTGCTGGCTGGCTCAGTGTTTATATTATTTAACGTTTGCCTTTCAGAATAATGCGTCTGTCGTTGTCGTCAGCCGCGACTCACCAGCAGAGAGCGAGAGAAAGAGAGAGTGAGAGTGAGCTGGCCTGTTTATTTTATGTGCTTATTGTCGGTAGAATTTGGCCCGAGCTAATGTTAGCTGCAGCTTGTGTTAATTTACGACACGACCAGCCATAAAAGTAAAACCTAATGGCCAGGCCGAGTCGGGAGTTGGGTAAACGAGAGTTTTACCAACTCTTATGCAGTCAGAGTACAAGTGGGCCATAATAATATCATGCACATATATACGATATAGCTATAGGTATAGCTCACACACATATACACATACATATATTCCATCTGCGCCGTTGACAATGCCTTTGCAATGCGTTTATGAATATTCAATTTGTATTTTCCACGTGCTCAGCCACACTCACTCACACACTCACACACTCTCACGCGACAAGGCATGTTTCATGTTCAAGGTCTTAGATGAACTGCCTTGGAGCATTGATTGACATGGACAGGAAATTAAAATCAGCCATACGATTTCTGCTGCATACTTTAAGGCGCCGCTGCACTTTAAGCCAGCTTTGTGCAAAAGCCCTTTTGCAAGGCATTAAACATGCTGCGCGACTAATCACAACTCAATGCCATTAAGCAATTGTATTTGCTTGTTAATACATGACAACATAACTCTCTCTCTCTCTCTCTCTCACACACACAAGCTAAGCTGGCGTGCTGTCAAATACCCAAAAAACGAAAGAAAAAAAAAACGAATCTTGTCATAAATCACGCTAGCGCTGTGTAGAGTTGGTCGTGCTGCTATAAATTTATAAATATATATACATATATATATTGGAACGGAAGTGTTATTGATGAGCGTTTAACTTTTGTTATTTCCGCTGTCGTGTGCTTTAAAATTTCATTTTTGCAGACAAGTTCACAAAAAAATGCTGGCGTCATCTATTCGCACATAGAGCGAGTCTATATATGTGTATGTGTTTATATGTATGTATATATATATTTTTATATATATTTATATATATATCTTGAAGTCTTAGCATTGTTTGCCGATAATTTACTTAATAGTTGGAGTTTGACTTTGGTTTTGCTTACGCGCGCCATTTGGCTTTATTTTCCAAGCATAAACACACACACACACACAGGCAATCTCTCTCACATACACACACAGACATGTTTTGCATGCTCGTCTGGCGGGTCTTGATTTTGAAGGATTTGTTCTTATGGCCGTCTTTGACTGACTGCCTGACTGGCTGACGAATACGCGTATCTGGTTGGTCAATAAAGTGCGACGTCATGTTTTATATTAGCTCTGTTATTCGGGCACGAATCTGCTGCCCGCTGCCCGCTACCCGCCTCCTGCTCGCCATAAATTAAGCCGAAAAATTCCATTTGACTGGCTTTGAGCATTTTATTCGTTGCCATTTTGTAAACTTTTGGCGCTTTCAATTTATGGCCACACGCTTTGTCCATTACGCGCTTTTGTTTTTAGCATCTTTGCAGCATTTGGACAAAACTAACCCGAGCTAAAACTCTCGCTCTGGCGCATGATTTATGTGTCATGTCTGAGAGTTGAGCAATTGCCAGACTTTCGCTATCTGCCTCTGTTTATTGTCTGCGAATTAAGCTAATTGAAATATTTGAAAATATTTTGAAAAAGAAATATTTCAATAAAATATATTTGTCAATCGAGCTGTGCCGATTCTTCTGCTACTGACTTTCATTTCATTTTCTCATTTATGGCCAACAATCTGCTGGAACTGAATTCTCTGGCAGCACTCGTCCGCTTAGCCTTAATGAGGCATTAGGATGTGTTGCATGTGACGGCAACCGCAAAACGCTTTGACAGCGCCGCAAAATTGAAATGTGAATTTGGCGAATATTTTATGCGAAAATTATGCGCATAATAAATAACGAACGCTTGTGGTTTTGACTTTCCGGATCCCAACTCTCTCTCTCTCTTTCTCTTGGTTTTTCTGTCTGTGTCGCTGTCTGGCTGCCGGTTTGTTTTCACATTTCTAAATCAAAATATAAATTCATTTTAATTGCTGTGATGTGTAATTTAAAACGAAATAAATCAACCATAGACGACTGTGGCACATGCAATGGATACCCTGTAACCAGATTCTTAAAGGTAGCTACAGAAAAAATATAAAAAAATATATATATATTAATTACAAAGAAAATATTTAGATGGAAGTATATATTTTAAAAAATATATAAAAATATATTTAGACAGAAGTAAACATACATAGTTGAATTGATATGTTATAGATGTTATGTATATGCCATAAAAAGTTCTGTATTTATTTTTTTCTCTAGCTGTCTTTATACTAATTTCTGATTTTGTCTAATTTTATTTCTCATTTTTACACAAATATTTTCTTTGGCTGCATATACTTTTGCTTAAATGCTCTTCATGGCTTAAGAGTGATTTAGTCATGTCAAAGCTCCAATGATCGAGCACACTTATACAAGTTTGATAGCATTCTCAATTTAATATCCAATATCTCAGCAGCATTGTGAGCGAGAGAGGAAGAGATTGAGTGAACACAGACAGCTCCAAAATTAATGAGCTCTTTTATACACTTTAAACACATATTAGTATTTTATCAGAGTCTTATTACTAATTCCAGTCAAAGCAAGTCCAGCGCATTTGAAGCACAGTTCATAGTTCTGTCTTTGGTCTTGTCTCATTCTACGCTGCTCTCGAGTACAGCTACCAGATGCTTATTTTATTACTCGGAATTCCATTTGAAGAGAGTTATATTTAGACAACGCTCACGTAGCATTAAATAGAACTCTCACTGTGTGTATTATTTTTACTCCTGAGAAGTATTCATGCTTGAAAAAGAGACGACGCTTTCGTGATGCAGCGCATGAGTCTCGATTGTTGCCATAGTAGATCCTAACATGCCTGAATAATTTACGTAATTTTTGTTCAGTTTGTTAACATAATAGATAAAGGAAAAGTATACAGCAAATTATTATTATTATAGCTGCTTTGAAATTCAAGAAATTTATAGATACCAAAAATAAATTCTATGGAAATCAAAGTTTTATATATCGACTGACTTATTTCCGCGAAAGTATCGTAAGTTGTTTTTTTTTTTTTCAAAATTGATGCAGAATTGTTAGAATATGTATTTCTCACAAGTCTGCAAAAGATTGTAACTGAAAAAGCTTTAGTTTTGAAAATAAATCAGTTTCGATTTGATTGTATGTATGAAATTATCGTATGTCCATACAAATGTATTCTTGTGTGGAGATAAGTTCAAAAATTAATCAAGATAAGAGCATTTTGAGCAGTGAAAATTCAACTTTGATTTAAGCATTTTAAACTGAGAAAACTAAAACTAAAAACTAAACTAAAAAAAGATTTTCATGTAAAATTTGGTTTTTCGACATACGATACTTTCGACAAAACTTTGAGGAAGATCACGGGAGTTCCCTGGTACATGAGAACCAGGGAGATAGAAAGAGATTTCAAGGTCACTAAAATTGGAGACAAAATCCTCTTTTGTATTATCAAGATAGGTTAAATTCCCATCCAAATAGCCTGGCCAGGCGCCTAGGTATTGCAGCTCTTAGACATAGGTATATCCATTAGAAGAAGACTAAAACGCCATCACCCTCAAGACATCAAAATTGTTTGTAGAATTCATATACTTTCCATAAAATATATATATTTTTTCTCCTTATTTATTCTATGTTAGAATTAATATAGCTTTAAGTAGTTTTATAATTTCTTAATTAATTTCCGTTCAGATTAAGTTTAAAGTTAAAGTTTAAAGATAAAGTTTAAAGCTGTAAATAAACATTTATTTAAAAAAAAAAAAAAAAAAAAAAAAAAAATACTTTCGCGGATATGAGTCGAAATGTTAAGAGTTTAATGTTAATTCAAAATGAATCAATTATTACAGTATATAAATAAATATATTATAAAGAAAACCTATGCTCTTTTTAAGCTTTTGTTATTTATAAAGTTATGGCACATTTATATGCAGTATTCACTTCTCATTGCATAGATTTGGATATCAACAGATTTCTGCTCTCGATAAAATATAATTTCGTAAGACATCAAATTTTATTTAAAATTCATATTCAATTTCTAATTTTTGTCAAATATTCATATTCTTATTCATATTCATTTTCATTTTCATATTCATATTATTATTTTTTATTCTTGCACTCAAACTGATGAAGCGTGTGTGAATGACAATTGCAACGTCTTTTTATGACGTTTCAAATCGCATTTTTCTATATTAATAATCCATTTTTGCATATGCGTAGATGCAAAATAAAAATTGAAAAAAATAATCATAATAAGAAATAATATGAACAGAGTAAAGTTATTTTTAGCTATGCAACTGGCTAAAGCCAATTGAAAACTCTTTGAGTTCTTTTATTTTTATTTCCATCTCCTTTTTTATGGTTAGCATCAATCAAGCGCTGTCGAGCTGTGTGTGGATGCATTTCTTGTGTTTGAAAGCAAAAGGCGACATCACATTAGCAATCAAGTTGCTGCCAATGGCAGGCAGAGTTCGCTTTGAACTGGCTGCACATTAAATCGATATGGAATCGAGCATAGTTAGACTCTTTAAGACATATGCAATTTTATATAAAATAAATAAGATATTCCGCTGAACTAAACTCCGCTTTAACTGTTTTTTTGGTTAACAAGCAACGGCTGATAAAATTGAGGCCATGTCCATTGGTCAAACTAATTGAATTTATGAATATCACTTTGACAATCGATGAACATCGACACGTGGCATTTAGTGCGCCAAGTGGCTGAAGGATTGCCGGTTACCCAGCCAACGTCCACAAAATCTGCCAATAGCTTTATTTGTGTGAACACCTAAAGGGGGCGACGCGAGGCGTGGGAGATGGCTCTGTGTGTGCGATATACATATACACTTGTTTATATTGCCGTGGGGCTGTATGGGTAATACCAGTACTAAATATCACTCGAAATAAACAGCTTACCTCGGGCTTAGGCTTAGGTTCTGATTTAAGCAACTGCTCTATTTTATTGCCATTGCGCGTTTAACATGTGGCACGTTCCGCTTGGGTCTTGGTGCTGCCTCCACTTGGCAGTTGGCAGTTCTCGGTCTGTTTGTGTTTGGGCGCCTTCAGAATTTATGCGTTCACGTATAAATAGAATTGATTTTGTTTAAGCATCGCATATTTTACCTGCAGCCAGTGATTTAATGCCTGGCGACATAATCTGCCATTTGGCGCTCGGCTTCGTTGGCATCACGTACGACTACACACATCAGCAGTAGCAGGAGCAGGAGCAGGAGCGGGAGCAGGAGCTGGATCCCTCCCTATCAGCATCATTTTGTTCTTATCGCTGTGTGTGCGCGCTCGTGAGCTCTGTGCAAATCCAAATCCATTTTCACCAAATTCCATTATGCGTGCGCCGCAACTGGAGCACAAAAGTATGCAATATGTCCCCGCATTTCGTGCACAAAAAAGAAAAGCAATTATGTAGAAATAATATCTTCAGTCTCGACACGCTCCTTAAGTGAATTGTGCGCGCACGCTGAGTCGATTGTTTTCGCTTCCAAGAAACCAGGCTCCTTCAAAAGAGGCGCCACATAGCCGTACCTAGTACTTACTCCTTGCACGATCTGATGATTGACGCGTTCGCCAAATATTTCGAATATGAGTGCCAGAGAAGATTGCCGAATAATGTATTTGTGAATATTTAATATGCATGCCGCGTTGCCGTTGCCCACCTCCCAATCAAATGCTCAAGCTCCAGGAATACAAAGCATCCAACGACGGCTAATGAGCCACAGAGCCACAGAGCTTAGTTTCATAAAAGAGATGCAAATATGCCAACGAATATTTGCGAACTCTTATAATTATGGCTATGACTCAACCTACACTGGAGCTCTCTTCCCCCTTACACTCATTTGACTAATGTCCAACCGATTTTTGAATACAGCTTACAGAAATTGATATATATAGGGCGACCAAAAGGCAGCAATGTGCCAAAAAGAAGAGCTTTGTTTGAGGTAGCACTGCATCTATGCCATGAATAGAGTATCCAATTCAGAGGCAGAGTAGAGACTGCTGCCGAATATACTTTGTTTTTTCTACTACTCTCAGCTAGCTCAGCTGTATTTATAGCATCTCATACCAATGCGTCTGGTGTTGGATTAAGATTTTTGAAAATGCTATTGAAACTTTTCAGCTGGGGCGATAAACTGTCTGCAGGCAAGATGAAAACAGATTTCATGACAAATTTATTACTTAAATTTGTGCAAATTAATTTTGCACATTTTTAAGACAAACCTTGAATGAAACGACAAGATTTACTTCATGTTTAAGCAATATAATGTTTAAAGTAATATACAATATACAATATATATGTATTTGCTACGTTTTTGAAATTGTAATGAAAATCACTTTTGCTCTATGTCATTTATTTATATAAATATTTATTTATAATTTATTTATTTATTTATTTTTTAATTTGGTAAGCCTAATAGAATTTGTAATTATATGAAAATACCTATACAATATTTCAAAAGCCAAATAAAATTAATATTATAATTTTTGTAAACTTTTATTTATACAAAATATTTTTACTAATACTCGGTCATTTCAGGCTTACATTTTCTTACTGTTAAAATTTTATTTAAATTATTTGCATATTTTTGGTAGACTATATGCTATATAATAATATATTTTTGGTTAAGTTTTATTTATTACAAATATGAAAATTTATTCAATGATCAAATTTTATTATTATTTAAATTTTATTTCAATTATTTGCAAATTTTTGTAGGCTTATGCAATATTTCAGCAGCTTAATAAAAATACAAATTTAAATATTTGCAGAATTTTAGTCTTCTCAAATAGTATTACTCCTGCTGTGTCACCCTATATTCTGATGACATTTTTTGTTTTTATTATGAGAATTTATTTGACAGCAGAGATAAAATGAGTGAGAGAGAGAGAGGAAGCACTTGAAATACACCTAAATTTTTACTTCAGTCACACGTGCTGTGCAGAGCACTTTCTCTGCTCTCTCTTTTTTTCAAAATAAATTTTCAAAGTGTGAAAAAAAAACCTTTTTTCATAAGAAAACGCAACGTGAATCGCTCTCGTTTGGCATATAAAACTCGAGCATGGCCCAAGCGGCACATAATCTGTGCAATTTGCGTGCGTTTTATGCGATTTTTGTTACAATCATTAGTGGCTATAAAGCACACCCACACACACACACATCAGCATGTGTGTGTGCAACATTTATATGCAAATTGTGAACAGCTCTTGAGGCGTCGCCATAAGTGTCATGTCGCAGGCAGCTGCTCAAGCAGGTATCATAGACGAATCCACTTGTATTGTTTCTCTAGTTCATAAACTAATTGAGCTGATGTAAAATATATAATTTTTTAATATTTCCTTTTTGCATTTGATAATTTGCCAGAATGTCAGATTCTCTTTGTCTGTGAGTCCAGCTGAAATCCGTTGCTATCCAGCAGCTGTATCTCTTACTGCTGATTGGCAGCCAGCCATCAGCAGAGAAATGCGAAAAAAATTATCCAATTTAAAAGTCAAATGTCATTTTTTGTTTGCCGCCATCGCCATTACATTATGTGAGTTACCTAACAAAGGTGCTACTTCACCAGTGGCGACGATGATGATGAGGAGGCGGAGGAGGAGGTGGAGGTAGGTCGAGGACGACGACTGCATAAGTCGAGTGGAGCATGACAAAAACAGTGCGACTGGCAAGAGACATTTCATTTTGCTGGCAAAGCAGAGCACAAAAATTGCGTGAATTTCATTTAACGGAGCAACTTTGTCACCAGACGAAAGACAGTAAAAGGCGAAAGGCAATGGACGATAGGCAGCAGGCAGCAGGCAGCAGGCAGCAGGCAGGAAGCTGGATTGGCAAAACAGACGCCTACCACGCGAATGCGTTGAGTTTGTTAATGTGTTTGCATAAATTTCAACAGCAACAGGGCTGAGTGAAAACTTGGCTAGCACAGGATAAACAAGTATATTTATATACATATACCTCGCATATACATATATATGTATGTATGTATGTATATAGTACTCAAAGACAGCTGGCTAAACAACAGCAACAGCAACAGGATCTCCAGCTGCCACAGGCATGAAGTGCGTTTCTAGGTAGTTTGTTGTCGAAAGTTTTCGTAGTCAAATCCGAGTCAACGTTCCATGACAAGGCTTGTATGATTCAATTTGTTTAAAGTTTTCAGGGCTCAAAGAGCTTGTCGCCTTAGCATATGCCTAGCTGAACATTAATCAGCCTAAACATGGCACATGCATCAGCAGCTATCTATAAACTTTGTAATTGACTGAACTTTGCCACAGCTGATAAGAGCTCAACCAGTGAACGGGCTGCACTCGCTCCTGCCACGCTCCCTCGCTGTTTGTTGGCATCTCTGGCATGTGTAGCTGCATGGCACGCCCCTTTCTGACAGCCAAGTTGTCCACCTGCTGTGGCAGCAGCGCAAAGGTTAAGTGCACAAGTGGAGCCCCTTGGGCATGTGGGGCTGCGTTTAACTGTTTGTTTTTGTATCCTTTTGGATTGGGGCCACGTGCTGGTTGCTCTTTGTCGCAATTTTGTCGTTTCCCGTAATGCATTAGCGCTGTCAGTCGCTTCATGTCAACCACGGCGGAAATGTAGCACAAAAGTTGCGGCGCGTGGCAAGAACCGGATATGTTCCGGGTGTTCCGCACACGCTGCCAATTGATATTTTGTTTTGCCATATCGTTTTCATAAAAGGCTAAAAAGGGCTTCACGTTTTGGCCAAATAAAATGAGCTGCGAACTGGAGCAGCTGAAAGACAGCCAGCTATGGCTAGAGTTTTAGCTGTTTTGTACTATGAATATAAATCCGTGCATATTTCAATTGATTGTGTTGCCTATGCCCTCAAGTGCGCTCAAATATTTATGAAACAAATCATATGAAATTCAAAGAAATAGCTAAATTTAATCAGAGCATAAAAAAAATTTTGCAATTCAAGTTGTATTTATTTATTTTTCGTATTTTGCAGTTCAAGAAACTCATTGCACTAAGATTGGGTGTCGATTTCTCCAGCTTGATCGAATTTTCTTTTCCATTTACTTACACACACACACATGCACATGTACATATGTACATATATGCACATGTGTATATATTTCTGAGTATCTCCCAAATGTATTTGTGTATCTCTTTCAGATTCTTTGTTGTTTGTGTCGCCTGGGCGCAATTTTTATGGTTCATAAAACCCGAAATTAGAAACTGCCGCTACACAGACACACCCACACACCCACACACACACCCACACACACACCCACTCAGTCACTCTCACACTCTGAAGCAGAAAGAATTTTTATGCCCTGTTCATCCCACTTAAGCGTGAAAATCTGGCAGTCCACAGTGAGAAGCAGCCACGAAGTGGATTTTCTTATTAGTATTACATTTAAATGGCATATAATTTGTTTGCGTCATAATATTTATGTAGCTTGTGTGTCGCTTCCTGCTACTGTTTGTAGTATATTTATGTTCACTTGGCTGCTGCTGCTGCTCCTGCTGCTGCTGCTGTTGTTCGTCGCACAACGACATGCCGCAAGCAATGCGTATGCTGTTGAAATCCCAAGCGTAGAATCATGATTTCGCCATCTTAGAAATTGTGTACAATTTGTAAGTGCCTGCACAATGCAGGCACGGCAACACGCGGCGTATGCGCAATATTTCGCTGCAAATGCGCAAAATGCCTGTGAATGTGTGCGTGTGTGTGTGTGTGTGTGTGTGTGTAGGGGGAAAAATAAGAACAATTTCCTATTTATCTTCAACTTAGACGCCGTTGTGATGTTGACGTGTGGAAATTTTTAATTGCCGCTTTAACAGAGGCAGCGAAATGGCCGCAGCTTTTGTTGGCCGTTTGCGTGTTTTGTGCCTTTGGCTTAGCTCTGGCGCTCTGGCACTGAAGTGCTTGTCATGAAACTGGCCTTTAGCACATAAAACTGCGTTTTCTTTGCGCTTGCACTGCCATTTATTTGCACACACAAAGCGCGGCGTGGAAAAGACAGAGAGCGAGCGAGAGGGAGAAGGAAGCAACGCAATGTATAAACATTTCGAGATGTCCTTGAGCCAATCTCCTTTCAAGACGAACAAGTAAATAGCCAAAGAGGAAAATTCGCATAAATCAAAGCAAATATTTTGCTTACGTTTCGCAACTCGCATTGAGAGCGCTTGCTTTTTAGCTTGCCCCCAGAACGATTCGAAGTCTAATCAAGATTTTCTCCATTTCTCTTTCTTTCTTTGCAGTAACATCAAATTGATATTGCAGCAGGGCAGACAAGGTGCAGCGAAAACGGTCTAGGAGAAATGAGCTCAATAACCGCGTCGCCGATGCCCGAGGCCCAACGCTGCTCGCAGCCTAGCCATGGGGACTGCCAAGTTAACGCTTTGGCTTTGGTCTATTCAGCTTAAGGCGAGAGCAACTCTAGCATCAGCGATAGCCCATAGTGAAATTGTAGCGATCTAACAAAGCGATCGATCGCAACTCAAAAGAAGCCCCCCAATAAAACGGGCCAGAATTTGCCACGCCGAAAAATCGCTGAGCCGTAAAACCTCCGCCAGAGCTGCCGCTGACAATGCAGCCCAAAGCATTCCTCTCGCTGCTGTTGTTGCTATTGGTGTGGCATGCATGGGCCGAGCTGGCGCCTTTGTCCGCATCGGAGCCCAGCTCCGGACTTGATGCACCACAGCCGGCGCGAGGGCGCATCAAAGCGAAAGCGGAAAACATGTCCAGCACGGGCGACAGCTTCAACATACGTCACGGTCGCTCCCGGGCACACATGCTGCACGACAGCAGTAGCATTAACAGCACGCGATTGACTCTGGTCAGCGATGCTGCAGCGCTGGGAGCTGTGCCCCAGGCGAAGCCCACGTCGCCGCCAACGTTGCCGCCCACACAGCAGCCGGACGGCAGCGGGGCGGCAGTCACGCATAAAATTCGCAAATTGCACAAAAAGAAAATCAATGAGAGCATACGGAAGAGCGTCGACAAGAGCCTGGGCGTGGTGCGAGCGGTCAAGAATCATCGCAGCCTGGCCGAGGCCGAGCACCTCCAGGGGCGGCCCACAGATGTCGATGATGCGGACGATACGGCGGCGCTTAGCGAGATTATGCAATTGGCAGACGAGATTGATTTGGAAAACTCATTAGAGTCAGCTTACCCGAATGCTGTGGCCCTCGACTCAATGGCTCAGCCAACCACGGACAGTGTACGTACCCCAGGTGCTGTAGCCAAGGGCAGCATAAGTAACGCCGCAGCAGCAGGAGCAGCAGGAGCAGTAACGGCAGCAGCGGCAGCTGGTCGGCAATTTGTGCGTGCCAACAGTGATGATGCCAATTATGAGGACAGCGTCGAGAACGATGAGCTGTCAACCACGGAAATGGCAACATTTGCGCCTCGTCAGCCAGCCGCAAATGGAGCGAAAAGCTGGCAGCTGCAGCAGGCCCGAGTCTTGGGCCGTACTCGACTCCTGCCAGTCAACCAGAGCAACAGCAGGCCATTTGCCTCGGCAGCAGTTGGTCTCAATGTTAATTCGCCCCTGAGCAGTGGAACGATGGATTTCCAACTTGAGGTCTCCGAGTCGCGAAACAACGACAATGACGAAAGCGGAGATGGAGATGGCGATGGAGATGGCGATGGCGATGATGATGATGATGAGGCAATAGAGGAGGTGACAGTTGCTGCCCACGAGACTGGTGGCAACAGCAGTGTGGACACCATTGCCGAGTGGCCTGGAACGGAGAGCATGGTGCGCTCCCAGGCCATCACCAGTAGTCAACAGGATAGAGAGGGCCTGGTAGTCAAGCAGATCAACTTTAATTTGGAGTCAGAGTCCGAGTCCGAGTCGGAGACAGAGACAGAGGCAGAAGCAGAGGCAGAGGCGGATAGCATGTCCGTGCTAGACACTTCAGAGGTTACCATGGACGACGGCTATCCGCCCGAGGTGCTCATTGAGGACAAGACAAAGCCACTGGATATTGGCGATGTGGAAGGCGATGGCGTGGATTCCAATCAGATAACGGCCGATGTTATAAATGCGCGTGATAGCAAAATTGACTTGGTATCGAAGTTTCTGCAATACATCGAGCAGCAGCATTTGATGGGCTCCAACTGCGTGGCCGGCACATCGCTGAATCTCGGCGAGGGTGTGGTCGACCGCTATGCACAGGATCGATTTCGTGTTGAGGCCGAGGTGGCCGTCAATCGCGCCAATATGCTGACCAGGTGAGTCACTCAGTCACTCAGTCACCTTCCACTCAGACCTCCCATTGCGCCACTCCGCGCCAACTATTATTCGCATGCCAAACTTTTCCAATCGAAACTTGGCCAGCGGCAACAGACGCCGCCCTGTGAAGTCAACCGAACTGTGGAAATGACCACGCATATGGCCGGAACAGCGCACACGTCTGCCCGCTGGTCAATGCCTCCTGCTTCCCAGTTGACCTCGTGACAGGAATAAATATGTGACAGCAAGCAGACACTTGCATATGTCAATACCTGAATATCTTCAGCAGTATTAAGTTAGCACTTGGGCTGAATACTTCTGTCAATAATAGTTGAATGAAGTTTGGCTACAGCTTTTGCAATGATAATTAAAGTTTAATAAATACCAAAATACTTGTATTAAAGTTATACGTAATGAATGGAATTCTATTTTGTTAATAAAGTAGAATATTTAATCTTAATTATGCTTATTATTATTTTTAATATTTATTAATTAATTAATTATCATTATGATTAATAAATCATGTCTTAAATAAGAATTTTCGTTGCTTATGCTAATATATAATATTTTATAGAAATAATTATATAATAATTATTATAAATATATTTTTGGATATGAGCATAATAGCAATACCAACTTATATATTTTATGTTTATGAACCAACTTATTTTTTATAAATTATATAAAATAATATCTACTTCTGCTGACCATTTCTCTTCTATCTGCAAATAAGTCTCTTTCACTCACACTTTAAGAATCAACTCAGAGAGCAACCGATTGCTTCGGGTCATCAACGAGTTCGTTTACGATCGGAGTCTGCATATGTGCATATGTATGTGAATGTATAGAGCGTTTGCATAGACTCTACGAATTAACTGTTCACTCACTGAACGTCAGTGTGAGAGCGTCAATCGTATCGCTCCCTAAACGACGTTCGTTACAAGAGCTGCACACGAACAGTTCAACTCTAAGCGCTTATATGAAAAGGAAAACGAAAAGAACCGAAGGCCCGAAGGCCCGAAGGCCCGATGTCTAACTTATTTCGATTGATCTCATAAAGAGGGCATGAAAGTTCAAATGGCTACAAATTATTTGTGAGCTATGATTAAAATAAAAATAAAATTAAAATTAAAATAAAAATTAAAATAAAAATTAAAAATAAAATTATCATATATTGTTATTTCATATGTAATTTTATTTATATATAGTTTATTATATCTGTGAAACTTACTTATTTAGTAATTTTTATATATTAATAAATTATATTAAAAAATCATATTTTTTGTCTATTTTAATTAATTATTATATAAATATACTTTTACGTATAAAAATTCATAAATAAAATTCATTTATTAAATAATATAATTTAAAATTATTATTATTATTGTTGTACATAAAACTAATCAATTTGTTTCGCAAAATATTCTTAATTTATATTATTTCTAAAAAAAATAAAAAAAAACTAGTGTTATTTTAATATTTTTCCAAAAAATAAATAAATAAATAAATAAATAAATAAATTAAAAATAAATTGAAAAAAATAAAATAAAATAAATAAATATGACGCATTTAGCTAAAATTTTATTTTAATAGGTATTTCCTAGATTTTGGTAACATAATACATTTGTATAGACTAAGCTTAATACCAATTTTATTTGATCAAATATTAATAAATTTAATTATAATTTCTTTCTATGAACATCTCACTTGTAAACTAAAAATGAAAAGGGAATATGTCCGTTTATCCATCAATGCCATTGATGTCAAATATCATCCATGCATGTCATAGATTGCTATCAAATATGTTCCTAATCCTAGCAGCAAATTTGAATATGAAAAACAAAGTGAAATGTGTTCGATAACATAAAATATGCAATGCCAGAACTATTCTCTGAATGATATATTTATTCCAGTCATGATTTTATTTTGCATATTTAATATATTCTACTCATGATACGAGTCAAATTATGCAAACAGCTCAACAACTCTTGAAGTGAGAAAAGAAAATAGCTAAACTGCTCGAACTATGGATCAACGCACACATACACACACACGCTCATTATATAATTAGTTATATACATATATATATAGATAGAGTAAATATTAGCTATGATACGATATTAGCTCAATTAATTTATACTTATATTGGTTGCTTGCCAAGCTGCCTAAAGTTGTCTGCAGTTTTGATAAGAGTTCAATTACTTAGTGAATGGGAAACAGCGCAAACAGCGATTGCCAAGAACTTGGCCAACAAAAAGAAAGTGGAAAAAAGCAGTCAAGAGCTCTGATTTACTTTGACAACCGCAACAATGCCGATATTTGTTCCATAGAAACTCGCAGCTGTCGCTGTGAGCACGCCTAGTTTTTGCCCATTTCAACAACGAATGCTGAACGTTCAAGGACATGCCATACCTCTTGAAGTCTGCCAGTCTGCCAGTCTGCTCAGCAACAGCATCGAACAGTTCTCTCTCAAGCAGCCAGCAGCGCTGAGCGACATTTGTTCCACTCTCCTGGCCATTCGGGCGCAATAAATGCCAAACTTTTCTTCACAGCACACATGTGGGCTACAACGAATGACTGTTGCTGTAGCCACCTGCATGTGACTGTGCTCCTTGCAGGACATTAGACACTGAATATATGTTGCTTTCACTGAAAAAGCATTTCAATTTTTTGCCATCTGCCAGTTCAGGCACTGACCAAACGCATAGAAAATGTCACCGAGCAGCGAGAGAGGTATTCACATCTCTCTCTCTATCTCTCTCTCTTTTTTTCTCTCTGTCTCTCCCTTGGCTCCCACATAATTTCCACTCGCAGATAAAAAGTTTTTCGTCGAACTTTGTGCGTCTTGCATCGATGCGACGCACAGCATTGATTAGAGAGCGCTTAAATCACGGTCATTTGTTCGCCCAAAGTAAAAGTAATTTATTAAGAAGCAGACGCAGAAGAAAAAGTGTGCTAGAAAAATAAATGAAAACAACGAATGTCAAATGCTCTATAGATAGAGCAGGTAGATTGACAGCCCAAGGATTTATGACTTTCTTTTTGGCTTTTTCACATTCAAATGGGTTCAATGCAGTCGCAATTGACTAGAAATTGAAAAACTGAGGAGAGCAAAAACCAGAGCAGACATGCAGAAGTTCTAATGGCAGTAAAGCCTAGAAATGCCTTCGCTTTATTAACTGCAAAAGTCACACTTGCTTGCCTTTTGTCTGTTCATAAAACACAAATAAACAATTAGACACACAAACATGACAAATTAAGTGGATCGCGAGTCAAACTGAGCCAAAGCCAACAGCAATTGACACTAGCCGTCGCGACGGCAATAAAATGCCATTGGGGCCGAGTTGCTGGGAATGTGAAATGTCAATAAATTATATAGAGTCCAGGGCAGGATCAACATTATTGCATTTAGTATCACATGTTAGACGCTTGCTTTCATTATTTCCGAATAAATGTGCCTCGCTGTCAGATTGCTCTGTGTGTGTGTGCATTAAATGTTGCCCTCGGGAACTGTTGCTGCCGAGTTGGCTAATTCCCACTTAAGCTGGCCCGTTGCTGTTGCCTTCAGTTTTACTCATAATCTCGCAGATATTCATCAATTATTTTAATCAGTTCTCGATAGGTCGCCAACGCAATTTGTTTTGTATGTAAACATAATCAACGACTTCCTGTCGCCCACGCGACGCGGCAGCTGGGGAAATCCAAAAGCGAAGAAAACCCAGCAACGCCTCCAAAAAAAGTAAAGAAAACAACATCCGCGGCCAGCAGTGGGTGTGATAGAAGTTATTACAGAGTGCTTGTGGGTGGGTTCGAGTGCTGGGTGGTGTAAGTGGAGGTGCTCTGAATTGTAGCCCCTTTTAGGTGGGCACACGTACAGCCAAACTAATTGAAGTTATTGTTTAGTGATACAATTTGCTGCCGCTGCTGCTGCTGCTGCTGCTGCTATTGGTGTTTGTGTCTAGGCATTTCCGTTTATTTGTTACGCAAACAAAAACAAAGAAGAACAGTTAAGAAAACACAGAAGAAACAACAACAACGAAACAGCAAAACAAAAGCGACAGGAAAAACAATATCAATTCAAGTTGAAATTACGAGCTTCAATTGTTTTCTTGCCTTGGCCACTTTTTCTCTTAGTTGCCGCAAAGTGTTGCCAGCAAGGCTAAGCACACACACACACACTCACACGCACACACGCACACCTTTTGAAATGAGCAAAAAGAGTTGGCAAACTTTTAAGTACTTAAATGTGTTGTCGTCGCTTGAGTTTTAGCTCGAGTGCTCCTGCTTCTGCTCCTGCTGCTCCTGCTGTTGCTGCTGCTGCTGCTGCCCTCTGCATTTGTCGACATCCTGCATGGAACTTGACTGAAATTGAGTTTCCGGTTTCTTGTTGTTTGGCCATGGTAATGTTTTTGTTGTTATTGTTGTTGCTGCCAAGTCGCGTCTTCAGTCAGCAATTCGTTGCGATTTTCTGTTTATCTTGAACTTTTCCGATAAAGTGAAGCATGCAAATAAATCGGCCGCTCTTTCGGTTCGTATTCAACTTGTCGTTGGGCCTGAGCTGCGCTGCGCTGGCTGGCAATTGTTGCTGTTGCTGTTGCCAGGCGCTGTTTGAGCTCGCGCGTATTTGTTTTCAACACAAATCGAAATCTGCATAAGCGCTGTGCAATGGCAAAGGCTGCACAAGGAATGGCAAAAGGCAAATGGCAAATGGTGAATCGCGAATCGCGAATCGTGAATGCCGAATGGCAAATGGCAAATGGCAATAGCAGCAAGTAAGCAATTGCCCGCCCGCGGCAATAAAACGCAACTGAGTTGACGTTGTCGGCGCTGACATGACAACAACAAGGTCACCGCCACACACACACGCAGAGTGCGAGCCGAGCCCCTTCCGTGCCACTGTCAACATCCTTCAAAGTTTGCCACTGCAAACAAATAAATATGTAAGTGCGTGCAGTCAGCGAATGAGCTGCAGACAGACAAGGATACAAATGCAGATGCAAGCAAAGATACAGATACAGATACAGATACAGATGCAGCTACATGCAGAGCTATAGATAGAGCCACATGAAACACATGGCCAACATCCGGCTTTGCTTTGGCCTTTGGTGGCACTAATGCCGCTTGATTTGCTATGCGCCACGGGTGGTGCTAATAACACCCACACCACATTACACCAACTAATATAAACGCATTCGCTGGCTCTGCTGCTGCCGCTGCTCTTGCCCTCGGTTACGAAATGGAAATTGTTTTCATTTCGCACAGTATATACGTAATGTGAATTTCAACTGCTCACCCGCAATTGTACAACTGCAACTGACAGCAGCGTGCGGTGTTGCAGTGGTGCAGTGGTGCGGTGCCTGCGGCTGCTGCGGCAAAACTGCGCCACCACCGAGCCTTAGGCTAGCCTCACTTATCCTGCGAGCTGCTTTAGCCGCGGCCTGTTTTTTTTTTTGTTTTGCCAGTTGGCTGGTTTTCGCCAGCTACTCTGACTTTGACTTTTGTGATGCTGCTGTTGAAGCTGATGCAAATGCAAAAGTGTAAATGTTTTGCCTTTTGTTGCTGCCAGGCAGTCAGCATCAGCATCAACATCAGCATCAGCTTCAACATCCATATCAACATCAACATTTCTTGTCGGCTGCATTCCTTGTGCTGTGCTGTCATTATGGCTCTAGTTGCAGCGACTGCAGCATGTGTAGCTCAATGGCTTAACAAATGGGGCTGCGTGAAGCCGCTGCCATGGCACACTTTAAGTCTCGCACCACAGCCGCCGTGTGTTGGCAAGTCTATTTATACGCAATAAAAACGCCGCTGCCTTTTTCGCAGTTAAGCCGCAGCCGAGCAGTCGAGCAGCCAACAGAGCGAGTCGAGAAAGTTTCTCCCACAGAGCAAAGCTTCGTTGTTTGGGCCCACATTCGCGCCAACACCACCCAACGGGCTCATTATGACCGCGCCGCGCTGCGTCTGGGCGCTGGTGCAAAGAAAATCAAAAGAAACTTTTTTGGCCAAAATACTTGCCAAGTTCGCTTTTTGTTTTTTGTTCTTGTGCCGCAGCAATAATAATCATCGGGGGCGAGCACAGAAGTTGCCAACTCGAAAGCAATTAACGGACTAAATCAAAAAAACATTTTTCAAAAAGCCAAACGCACAAAAGAAATATGAAAGCCAAATCAAATGGGCGTTGTCTAACGGTGTGTGTGCGTGTGTGTGTGTGTGTGTGTGTGGAGTTGGTGCTCGCGGCTGGCATCAACATGTCAACGGCGCTTGCCTCCGTTTCGGATTCATTTAGTCATTTACTTGGCTCCATGCCGGAAGGCTACGCAGCAAGCAGCATGGAGTCGAGCCAAACCCTTTGGAGTTGGCTACGTAATTTTTAATTAATTAAGTTTCAATTTCCAGTGCTAATTATAGAAATATATGCGCACATATTGAAAAGCAGCAGGGGTAATGTGTTGCAGCTGAAAGGGTTTCAATAATTATCTGCTCCGTAAAGAAAACATCAATGAGGTATGATTAGGAGCCAAGGAAGGCTCAGGCTAATTTGGGTAATGCGTAAGTGCCTCAGTAATTAGCTGCTTTGAATGGCTTTCATTTTAGTGAAATCGATATCCAGCTCTGCATATGTGAGTGACTTAGGAAAGCCGAGCCAGAGAATGATAAAAATCCATTTTGTCGAATTAATTGAAAAAGTGAAATCTGAAATTGTTATGGGAACAGTTTCAACTAGCTAAAATATATGTAAATGTATGTTATTGAAATGTTGAAATTATTGTTGTGCATAATAAAGATGATATTTGATTATTTTTGCTTTGTTGAAGAGATCAACCGAAAAAGTTCACTCTCACTCACTTTCGCTCTCGCTCTGAGCAACAGCCTTCGGCTCATTTCGTTCCGGTTGACTTTAGCTATTCGCTCTATTCATGAACATCACTTAGAGAGCTATCCGATTGACGCTCTCACGCTGAGTTTCCATAAGTGAGCAGATAATTCAAAGAGCCTAAGCAATCGGTCTTCACACATGCACACACTCAATTCAAGAACGCAACTCTAGCAAACTCTCCAATGCATGCCCAAAAGACTCTTTGCTTCATTTCACTCAAATAAACGAAACGAAAGCAGCTGCGAGCCGATCGCAAACGAACTTGTTGAAGAACCGATGCAAATAATTGCTCTCTGAGTCCCTCAACACAGTGGACGTAAGAGAAACTTATTTGCTACGCTTTTGTATCAGTTGTAAAAGATATTTATATACACGTTAAATATATGCAAATTAAATCTATTTTAAAATCATAATTCCCAGTGCAAGCTAACTTGAAGAATAATAAGGTACTTTATTTTATTTTCTTTTATTTTATAATATTTTTTAAATTTATTTTATTTTATTTAATAATTATTAAAACACAGTCCCCAATTCAAGCTAACTTATTAAAATCACAAAATAAAAGCTAAAGATAGTTCAAGCTAAATGGAAACATCAAGAATTTAAGAATACTAATAATAAATTATTTTTAATTTTATTTTACTTTATATTATTTTTTATTTTATATTATTTTTTATTTGATTTGATTTTATTTTATTTTATTTTTTATTTTATTTTATTTAATGCCTATTAAAATCACAATCTCTAGTTCAAGCTAAATGGCAACTTGCAGAATTTTAAGAATACTAATAATAAATTATTTTAATAATAATAATAATAATTTTATTTTATTTTACTTTATATTCATTTTTAAAATGTAATTTTTTTTATATTATGTTTTCTTTTATTTTTTATTATTATTTTTTTTTAATTTATTTTATTTTATTTAATGATTATTAAAACATAATTCAAGCTAACTTATTAAAATCACAAAATCAAAACTAAAGATAGTTCAAGCTAAATGGAAACTTGAAGAATTTTACTAATAAAAAAGTATTTTATTTTATTTTACTTTATATTATTTTTAAAAATTAATTTCATTTTAGATTATTTTTTATTTTATTTTATATTATATATTTTTTTTTAAATTTATTTTATTTCATTCAATGATTATTAAAACCCCACCCACATTTCAAGCTAACTTTTTAAAATCACAATCTTCAAGCTAAATAGAAAATTTTAAGAATAATTATAATAAAATATTTTCCAGGAGTGTATGTACATTAAAAACTTGTTACTTATACTTATACTCTATTATAACGTATATATATTTACTTAAAAATTATCAATATGTATTTCATAATAATATTCAATTTCAGGGCAATAAATTTAACAATAGCAGCTGCATTAATAAAATATAAATTTTTCAAAACATATAAACATATTTTGATATTTAGTATTTTTATATTTTATTTATTTATTTTTTCCACAAACTTTTCAATTATGGAATTTAAAGAATATTTGCAATCATCAGTAAATTTCTCATATTTACTAATTTAATAATATTTTTAAAGAATTTGCTTTGACTGTTTCGTTAATTTCAAACAATAATTTACATTCGAATGCATTCAGATTGTAGTAGCGCGCATTGCCCATTTGATGATTAGGGTCTAATTAATATTGATAAGGGCCATGGTCGTTGCCTGCTCTGTTATGGGCTAAAACCAACATTTGCCAGGAAGCTGGCCAACAAAAGGGCGAAAGCCTAAGACAAAGGCATGCGAGGTGGACCATTGCCACAGCCCAAACCAAAGCCAGAGCCAGGGTCAGGGCTAGGCACTTTCAATATTAACTCCTTGCCCTGATCCGTGCAAGCCAACGGAGCAGACGTTGCATGCCAAACATGCGCAACGGTGAGCTTTGAATAATTAAACTAAAACATTTCGCTTTCAATTAAAAAGTCGACATAAAGCCTGCTTGCCCCACACACACACACGCACACACACGCGCGCACTTGCGCTTGGGCATTGCCCAAGGACACGTTAAAGTGTGTCCTTGCCGAAGTTGGAGCGCGGAGCTTGAAGCATGGAGAGTGCATGTTTGGCCCTGTCTGCGTTTGTATTTGCATGCCGAAAATGGCCTCAAGCTGCTTCGACTGCTTTCTGTGTGCTGTTTGGGCTGATTCGAGGCTGGAAAGGTTCCTCTTCCAGGTGCCGCAATGTGAATTTAATTTGCCAATTTTGCTTTTAGCTGGTTTCCCGCTCATAACTAATTGGTTTTTAACAAATAAGTTGAAGTAATCCAAATAATTGAATGAAATTTGAAACATCAAGCGTGAATACAATAGATTCTTGCTTTTCTGCTGATTCCAGCAAAATGAAATCAATATTAACAGCAGCTCACAGAGAACGAGAGAGAGAGTGTGGGAGATGGAGAGAGGGAGAGGGAGCACGTCCTTGGCATCAGCTTTAAAGCAAATTGGCATTTGTAAATTATATACGTTATGTGGGCCCCGGCCGGGTAACGTCAGCTCCTGTGTCAGCTGCTTGTCGGCCTTCTCAAGTCAAATAAAAAGCGGCTTAAATGCCTGCCGCTGTTCGTTCACTTTGTTGTTCTCAGCTCGTTTCTCGTTGCTCGTTGTTCTCTGTGGGTTGTTGCTCTGCGCCCCTGCTTATCCCAGCTTTCACAAGTTTTGTAATATGTATTTCAACTGTGTTGAGTGCTGGGCACGGACACCATATGCAAACCAAATAAGCCACATGGCCCGCGGCTCATGGCGGCTTAGGCGCCATTTTGACTGTCATAGAGACTCATAATATGAATACACAAGTGGAATCTGTCCGCCTGCGGACTGTGCTGTGATATGCTGACAAGCGGATAGCTGATAAGCAGTCATATTATCTATATTTCTATAGTTGCTGCTGCTGCTGCTGCTGCTGCTACAGTTGCTGCTGGTCAATGATTTTTAATTAAATGTCAGCTGCTTTCAAGAACAGCAATAGCAAGCAGGTCATTAAATTTCCTCCAACAGAGAGAGAGAGAGAGGGAGTGCTTGCTGCGTTTCTTTCTCAAGAGTGCAAGGCACGAACAACGACAGCTTTGGCATTCTGTCTGAACATCAGCCCATCTGCTTGTCTGTCTGTCTGCTTAAATACCTGGCTGGCTTGACACACCTGCAGCTTAGTGCTTGTTTTGCCCTTGCAGCACTCGAGTGAGTGCAAAGTGTCTTTAACACACTTTTCGCAGCAACAAAAAGTAAATAAAAAATAAAAACAGACGCTGCTGCCAGTATACATGCCGAAGAGTTCAAGTAGTCTGCTCGAGAAAACACCTAAGAAAAAATCTTAAAGAGCGAGTGAGAGAGCATGTGTGTGTGTGAGTGAGTGGCATAGTTTATCATGCTGCTGCTGCTGCTGCTGCTGCTGCTCAGTTATTTGTGGACAGCTAATTAAACATTGCAACTAACAGGCACTCATATGTCGCATCTCTACACGCCCACATCCACATCCACATCCACATCTACAGCCACAGCCACAGCCACATCCATTATATACTTAACACCGTGGCTGTTCTCGAAGCTGGCAAGTGTGGCCGTAAATTATGTGTGAGCGTGAACTGGATGGGATGCCAAAAAGCTGTTCCAGCTTTGTTGCACAGTCAGCATCGCGCTCGCCACCATTGCCAGCATTGCTCATTATCATCAACAACGTCATCATCATTAGCCAGCTTCAAGTTTTTTGTCGAGCCTGCGAGCGACTTTTCAACTCTGACGGGGGCCGTTCGAAATGACAAAATGTTGCTGACATTTACAAATGAACCTCGCAACAGATCAACTAATTAATGAGCCACGCCCCCAGTTAGCGAACGTGTCAAAATCACACACAGAAATTAGGCAAAGCCACACGCACAGCCAAGCGCCAATTTTGGTCCACCCTAATGGAAAATGAAGGC
The DNA here is from genome assembly GCA_035045845.1 of Drosophila buzzatii. Classification (NCBI taxonomy): domain Eukaryota; kingdom Metazoa; phylum Arthropoda; class Insecta; order Diptera; family Drosophilidae; genus Drosophila; species Drosophila buzzatii. The sequence goes on along the minus strand of JAWNOS010000244.1, from coordinate 12,568,761 downwards.
AACGCAGTAGCAACTGTTGCTAGAATATGTGAAACCAAATAGTAGAGTAGCTGTGAAATTGATATTGACAAACACTTGGAGAAGCTTCAATGCAAATAAACTCAATCAATTGCATTGCTTTGTCAATTTCCTTGATTTGAACTCTACAACAAATTATTTTTTAATATATTTGAATTTGTCATTTGTTGTTTATAGTTTATCTGTTTACCTACATTTATCTAACGCATTTGTCATGCAAATATCAAATTTATTTGCTTTGTGTTTCAATTGAATTGTTCATATTCCGGCAGTAAACAATGTAGAGGGAAATTCTCAATTTAGCTAGAAAACAAGGACTTTACCTTTGGAGTGGGACAGAGGGCATATCATATATGTATGTGTATATATGTACATATATATTTGTAATAGTAATAAATATATATAAATTTTCTCGTAATTCAGCTTTGTACTTTGTCTGATATATCTCATGAAACTTGCTTAACAAATGTGCAAATTGTTGTTAAAGAGGGAAAATTCCTTATATAATTATTAGCATAATTATAACTTCTATTAAATAACTACTATATTATTAAAATCAGTTGAAAGCAGGGTTGTATACGCTGCAGATCTGCATAGACAAATTTCATCCATTCGTTAATTTCTTATCGACTTGAAATTGAATCTAAAAAGAAAAGAAAGTTTAAATATAGAAAAATATTTTTTCATGTAGTCAAAATATATATTTTTGCATATTTGTATTTTCTTTTATATTTCATATTTGATTTAAAATATATAACAATATTATTTAAAACAAACTTAAAGAATATTAAATTTTATATAATTAGTTAATATTCGTATTAATATATTCATGAAATGAAAAAATTTAACAGAAAATTAATAAATAATATGAAATTTCTTATAATTTATTTACTCATATTAATTAATATATACAAATTCATAAAATGAAATAATTTATACTAAATTTAATAAGGAATAAGAAATTGTATATATTTTGACATAATACGAAATCAAATCTAATAAATTATATTTACCATAAATAGGTTTTAAAAAATGATAAATTAAATTTTAATTTAGGGATTATTATAGAGATTAAATTACATGAAATTTAATATAATTTAATATATGCATAAAAAGTATTTAATATATTCATTAAACTAAATATATTTATAATCTAAATATAAATATAATCTTAAATTAATTTCAGTCATAGAACGATTTTAAATTTTTTTATTTACATTTAATTTTAAAAATTAATTAATTCATTAAATTATAAAATACTTTTTACAATTTTATATATATATCTTGATTAAATTTGAAAAATAAATCATTAATTTAAATAATATTTTTTACAGTTTAATATATTTATCTTGATTAAATTTATTTATTGTTTTATTTCCAAATTTATTTAATAAATGCCTTATTATATTTGAATAATAAAATCTTTAAATTATATAATAATTTAATTTTATTAATTAATTAATTCTTTAAAATTTATATTACTTTTCACAATTTAATATATTTATCTTGAGTAAATTTATATATTATTTTATTTAATAATTTATTTAATAAATGCCTTAAATGAAATGAAATTGAAAGTGATTTTATGTATTATATCAATTATTAATTAATTTGAAATATACTGTTCATTTATAATTCTCCAACAGGTAATCTATAACATAAGCTTTAGTGCACCAATATACCCTTATTCTCATTTAAGGCTTAATTGACCAAGTTGACCAACGAGCTTTAAGCCTCTGCTGTAACATATATACACACGTACAGACAGACACTCGCCTGCCTTAATAAGTTTAACATAAGTTTGTCTGCTTGTTAATCTGCTGAAAAAGAAACAAACAAGTTTCGAGAGAGAGAGAGAGAGAGAGAGAGAGAGAGAGGGAGAGAGATGTTATTGCGACCGCAAACAATTATATATTCATATTGGCAGAATTTTATTTTGGCTTGGACTTTGGCCATAGTCTTGGCCATTAGCAGGAATCGTAGAGGCGAGGAAGCCGCCTGTGGTTTCTGTTGTTGCCTAAAGGAAATGTTATGTTAAAGTGATATTTTAATTAATACCGACCAAGCGACCCGAAGTAGACGACGGAGATAGGGACTGGGGTTGGGCAGAGAGACGGCCATTGGCGACGGGCGGCCCAGGCGAATGGCACTTAAGGCACAATCTTGAACGCAATATTCTCGTTTACTTTTACCAACACACACACGGACACAGACACAGATACACACACAGACACACAGACACACAGTCACACACCTAGTTGGCAACACCCAGAGAGCTCGGTGGCGCACAATAGCCGCACCCGGCAGCAAGCAGCGCTTGGAGCACTTGAGCACAGCTTGAAGCAGCATAATGCGCTGCGCCTATAAGTGCACTTGTGTTAGAGCCCGGGGGCCCAGGCCAGCAGCTGGCCGGAACAACAGCCAGAGCCAGGGACGGTGGTACACTCACTGGGTCAGTCAGCGGTGGCGGGGCAGTGGTGCAGTCGAACAAGCGGTTATAAAAATATAAATGACAGCCCCGACAAAATGAGAGGCAGCCCGGGCAGAAGCAAACAATAACAAGCCTTGTAGCAGCCACCCACTGGAATCTCTGCTGGAACGCTTTAATCTATGACCCGACTGAACATTATATATATATATACATATATATTTTTTATATGCCATGGATTTTTAATGCAATTTTCGCTAGAATTGTGGCGCGCTCACTAGATTCATATCGTATAATTTTCCCACATTTTTCCGTTTTCGTGCAGAATCTTCAAGACGACGGCGCACTCGGTGCAGGAAGATGTCAACCTGCTGCACGCCTCGGTGCTGTCCATGGTGGAGTTCGACGATGACATATTTGCAGCGGGCAATTGCTTCGATTGGAATGAGCATCCAGCCCAGCCGGGACTCTTCTGTCCCTTCGCCTACCGCCTGCCGCCACCGAATCTGGGCGCCGTTCTCGCCAAGGATCTGGCCATGGAGTACCACTACCTGGGCAACACATCCGAATGGTTCTTCCTCGCACGCAAGAACGCCGAGCGAGTGATAGCACGCAACGAGCAGTACCTGAAATGTAAGTAGGCTACTGATTTATGCATCCTTTTGTGGACTGGGACTCAGCTTATTTATGCCTCAATGGCAATGGCAATGGCAGTGGCAGTGGCAGTGGCAGTGGCAGTGGCAGCGACGTATACACGAGTATGGCATTGAATATTTATATTTGCTGCGTGCTTTAATCTGTGACTTCATTAGTCACTGTCCAGACGACATCAGGGACACTTAGCCGCGTCGCCAAGGGAGCAACCAGGCCATAAAAGCGAGCAGCTTTTGCTGCTGTTGCCTAATTGCGATGCCGTTGCTATCCATTTAGAGTCGCATATTTTACTGTCGCTTTATCATTGCCAGTTGGGCAAATTTCTATCATAGCCCAACAATTAAGCAAATAAATAAGAAAGAAAATGCCGCCACTGTCTCAAATTGCTATATACACACATATATAAATATGTCTGTGTGTGTGTGCCACTTAAAATGTAAATGAATAGCCCAGAAGTCGGCACAGCCTTTCTAATTAGCTGTGATTCCTGAATACGCACCTGGGACGCTCAGAAGAAAACAACAAGCGAAAATTGCATGTGTCGCCCTTAAATTATGGTCAACTTATTGCAGCACTCAATCGAGGCTTTTTAATGAAGCAGAACACGTTTAAGCTCCGACTACGCGAGTTGAATAACGTTTGACATGCGTCAATCAGTGCATTAAATGCAGAGTTCACAGTTCGTAATGCGCTCGTATTTACATTTAATTAGTCAATCAATCAGTTCGTCAACCAATTCTTTCAGTTCTGGCTCGAATGCATGTAGATGCTCTCTGGCCACATTGCGATATGCATAATTTTGTAAATTAAAGGTTACGTATACGCCACGTGTCCGTGTCGTGTTTGCCATGTCGGCTGCTCATGTTGGTATGCAAATTATTTGCGCGTTCGGCTGCAGGCAAACAGCAAATACATATCGACATTTATATAAGTATGTATGTATATATATATGTATATACATACGTCACACGTCGCGTATGCGCAATTTGTGCACGCGAGCCGCACGCTGTATTACTTAGCATGGCAGACAGCATTTTCTAGCTGCCAACAAATTGCATGTGTTGTCTTTCTCAACTACTCAAATAGAGCGCGAGAAAGTGATAGAGAGAGAGAGGGAGAGGGAGAGAGAGCGAGCGAGAGGGCAGACAAACGGAATTGAAAACAAACACGCAGCCGCTTAGGCTGCATGACGCCCGCACTGAATGCCGCTGCATACTAATGCCGCCGTTGCCGCCACAAATTGCAGCCTGTTTGGGGCAGACAAACAAAAGCCGGCTAACGTTGAGGCTATTTGCCACAGATAAAAATTCATTTGTTCGTTCTTTCATCGGCTCGTTTGTTTGCTTGCCGCCGTCATGGGGGGTAATTGGAAAAAACAAACACTCGTTGAAATATTATTTGTAGTCCAAATATTAGGCTAAAACCCATTCAGCTTGAGGGCTCCTGCCCAAGCCCAAGTCCATGTCGTTGCCCTGTCATGCCCTGCGCTTGATGGCGAGCGAGGATATAACATTTCTGGTTTATATATTTAAACTGTTGTCGGACATTTTATAGTATCAGTTTTCAGAAGCTATAGCTGTCTGTTGAAATGAAAAAAAATGAAAGCATTTCTCTATTTTAAGGTACTGTAATATGCATATGAATTTGATGATCAAAGAAGAGCAGCTGAGAGGGTATATAAGAGTGTTCTCTTGACTTAGTTTAAAAGCGTCTTCATACACGTTCAAGCTTGACTTTAAAGTCTATGACCATTCGCATGAAGAAGTATGCTCTATGACTCAGTTACACGCCGTGAGAGACCAAGGAAAGAGAGTTCAGTTGTGATTAGAGCAAAAGGTTTCTACGAGAAAAGAGTTTTAAATAAAAGGCGGAGCGACAATCAGTTCAGCAAAGATCCTCAATCATGTGGAATAGCAAATCATTCAAGTGTTTGCCTTTACTTCGCTGAGCAGCAAGAGCGTCTTCAAAATTGTCGTCGCTCAATATGTCTGACTCGTCAGCAATGCTCACTGCTTTGGCATCGATTTGCTCTTCAGCTTATACAAAGCTCTATAGCAATTTGTTTTTAAGATCTCAGCTGCATTGAGTTGATTGAGATTGAGATTGCAAAAGAACGAAAGAACGTTCAGCTGTAGCAGAATTTTGCCATTATAATTAATACTCACATTTATGATAATTATAATAATTTTTAAATAAATGGAAAATTCTAATAAATTTTATAATAGTCAAATATTTGTAATAATTTAAACAGCTCTTAAAATATAATTTTTTGCAAGAATATTACGCATGTGAGGTCAACTCGTGCATTTCAAATTGTCAAATGTAAAACAAAGATTTTGCCGAAATCAATATGCTGCTTGTGTTTGCTTTCAAGCATCAGTGTATGAGTTTTCATGTGTGTGTGTGTGTGTGTGTGTTGAATAGCATTTTGACAACGAATTCATATATCTATGGCAAACAGCGACCTCGCTGGGTTGTAGAACTTAAGCGAAAGATGCCTCACGGCATAGCCACAACTATGAACTATGATTTATGTACGTTCAGCGTCACATCTCTCTCTGTGTGTGTGTGTGTATATGTGTATGTGTGTGTGTGTAACAGGCATTTCAGCACAACTCGACACCAGAGGCAGCTAAATTGCGTCTTAGGGTCGGCATCGTTGCTGTCGGAATATCTGCATAACGTAGCTGACTTTCAATTTATATGCATTTACATATTTGAACTGGGTTTAGCCGTAGTCGTGGGTCTCCGGCGTGCTGCTGCTGCTGCTGCTGCCGCTGCTGGCCGCATTCAATGTTTGCTGGGCAAAACTTTGTCTTGCTGGAAAGTCAGAGCCGAGGCGGCGAATGCCTCGCAAGGCGCTGGTGAAATTTATTAAATTTTCAGGGATTTTCTCACGCCAGCTGACAAAAATACATAAATACTTTGCAGCCGCAACAAATTGCCGGGCAATTCATGCGCAATTAATTTGATTATATTTTTGCGGTGTGTCACGATTGTGATGCCAATGCCATTTTTTAAGCAATTATCGATCGCAACAAGAGAGCAGCAAAATGAAATCAAATGAAATCAAATGAATTGAGCGGCCATTAAAGGAAGTGATTCCATTTTTGCCGTTACATAATTAATTTTATTTTGCGCGTTGCTGCGCCGCAATCAGCGATAAATTGCGTAATTATTGCCAGAGTTTACTTAATAGCTTTATCAAACATAAATAAAAGACGCATATCAATTAATTATAATTGCCGAACAAAAATCCAAATCCAAATCCAAAGCCAAATCCACAGCCAAATCAAAACCAATTTCAATTTCAATTTCAATTCAATGCACTTAATGTGCAATAATCAACATTTATAGCCAGCAAATGGCCATGGCCAATTGCACAACAATTCGTAGCCAAATATTCATTCGAATTTTTCGCATTTCAATTCAATTGGCACAATGCGTTTCACTTCATTAGAACTACATATATTCGAGTATGTGCATTATGTGAAAGTAGCCAAATTAATAATTTATGTCGAACAATATTATTATTTTGCAGCACTTATTTACCTATTATAATGAGACTCGATTTGCACACTTTTTTTTTTTTTTGCTGTTTGCAGTGAAAACTCTGTGTGGAAATTTACACTGGCCAACATAAAAGTATTTTAGATTTGTGAATGTTTTCAGTGTGCTGCACCTTATTAAGCTAGAAATTTAGCTCAAAATTAGTATTAAACACATTATATATGTTTAATAAATATTATATATGTATAATATTATATATGTATAATAAAAATGGCCAAATTAATAATATTCTGGCATAAATAGAAAGTGTAGTTTAAGCTTTTTATTGAGAAACTGGAAATGCAAATGAAACACTTTTTTTATTTTATATAAATTATATTTTTATCTTTTGATGCAAGCTTTTGGCAACACCAGCAAACACGTCTTATTCTTATTCTTATTCAATTCAAAAGAGAACTAAAGAATGTCAAGTCTGACCAGTTCAAATGTCATTTAAAAATACTCAATCTAGTATTATGCAATGTAATTAATGTATGTGGAATAGGGGTATTCCAACACTTTTTATTTTTTATTTATTTTTATTTAATCTTTTTTTCATTGCTTTGATATCTCCCTCTCTCTCTATGTCTCTCTCTCTCTCATTTTATATCTACCTAGCTAACTCTCTGACTCTATGTCAATCTATTTCTCGCTCAATTTACTCTCTCTCTTTCTCTCCCACTCTCTCTGTCTGTCTCTTAGACTCCCTCGCCCCTCTCTCTCTAAATATATATCTCATATTTTTGCCGCCTACTCCTGTTGGCCTGTGTTATTTTTTGCCTTCCATTAATTAATACATTAACAAACTAGTAAATTGCGCGGAATTCTGATGTGTATTGATACAAAGATAATTGAGCGATAAGCTGCTGCGCGTTAATTTCTAAAGTGTGAAAAGATAATTTGAATTATTTGTTATATGAACTAGGCTTGGTCTAGAGTCTGAGACTTACCTTTAGCTAAAAATTGGTTAATTAATTACATAAAAAAAGAAATTCTATACATATAATTATTTTACATGAATTTATTGAAATAAAGTAATAGAAATGTATTTAAATAAAAAGACACAAATGTATATATCTAATGCTAGCAATCAAATAGTCAAGTACAAGATTTATATTTTATGTTAAATATGCTGAATAACTTCTGCCATGAATTTCATGAAATATAATGCAAAATTAAGTCAAGATTAAATCAAATGGTACTTGAGACCTATGCTAAGCACAAAATATGCAAATATGATGAAGAAAAAAACAAAATAAATAAATTAAGAACTAGAACAGTAAAATGATTAGTTTAAGCAATACTTTAAGAAATATATATGTATATATATTTAGTAAAGCATTTTTTATCTCATTTACTTTTAAATCTCTTATATATATTTCAATTTATATATATAGTATTTAAATAGCTGCACTTCTAACTAGAAACTTTTGGCAAGATAATTCAACTTGATATTTGTATTTTTTTTTTTTTTTTGGCAAATTTTAAACTTGAGCCAAGAGGCTTTGAAGTATAATCTACATACATACAAAGGGCATGTTGAATAAATATGCTGACTATGTGAGTCTAACCTCGAGTGTTGACACTGTCGAAAAAAAGAAAAAAAACACGCAACTTAATTGCAGCAATTTAACAAATTTCATGTGCCGAGACTAAATGCTATGCAATTTTTTAAGCAGCTGCATTTAAGTGTCATTTTATGTGTGCATGCGTGTGTGCATGTGTGAATGCCAAAAAAATAACCGCAAAAATATGTCATAATATTTGTATTTTGTTCGACAGCCGAATTGGCTTTTGTTGTTGCTGCTCCTGCTGCTGCTGCTGCTGTCGTCGTCGTCGTCGTCGTCATCGTGTCTGATTCCGTTGATACTTGCTATATATGAATACACATATTTATATATATATATATATATATTATGTCACATATGTATATATGATTTTTGCTGTCTGCCCGTCACGTGTTTAACATAAAATTTAAATAAAAATCACATACAATATGTAAACAGTAATATGTATGTGCGTAGCACTTCCTGCGAGAGCTACGTTGCCCAGGGAGTTGCTCTTGCGGCTGCCTCTGTACTTTTTGCTCTTTTTATGTGCCCTGATTATGTCTTGGCATTGGTAGAATTCTTGTTTCTCATTTCTCGTTTGTAATTTCCGTCTGTTAACACAATTTGCAAATGTTGGCCTGGCCCCGCCTCCGCCTCCGCCTCCGCCTCCGCACAGCTCTCTGCGCCCTCAGGGAGTTGTATTCCATCCGTTTGTGGTTTCTCATTTCCATTAGCATTTTGGGCCTCGCAATTGCAGAGCACAACTAAATCAGCTAAATCTTATAAGATAAACTATAACATGTACAAATTCTATGCAAATGCCAGCCACAAACAATGTCGAACCCCCTCAATGGGGACTGATTCTCTCCCTCTCTCTCTGTGCGTGTGTGTGTGTGTCTATTACTCTGGTTTACATTTTTTACTAAGGGGAGCTCGTATTAGAGGCAATTGCAGACGAGCACTTGGCACGCGCCAGACTCGTTTAAGGGTGCAATAAATAAAGATGGAAATTTACGTTAATATAAAAAAAAAGTGGATAAGCCCCAAAGTGCTGTCAATGCACAGTGGGGCAAAGTCGATTCGTCTTCTACTGAAATTGTTCGGCCAGATTCATTTGACGCACTATCGTAATAATGCTGAAAGCAAACTTGGCCACCTGCCGGAAATAGAGATTTACTTGATTTAGCCTGCTCTCCCTCTCTTTTGAATACTCACACTTATATTGCTGTTCATCGAGATGGGGAATATGCCGCCCGCTACGAAGACAATGGGCTGCTGTACGTGATGAATAAAATTGACCATGGTCATTTTGTAGCGCGGCTCTGCGTCGGTCCAGTTGGACTGGAAAATCGTATTGGCCAAGTCGTCGCTGTCATCAATCATCAGATTGCAATTGTAGCAGAAGGGAAACGTCTGCAGCAATATGGTGAGCACAAAGAGAATGGAGCCAATGGCTTGCCAGAAGTTCGCGAAGAAGAATATATTCATCAGAGTGAGGCCGAGCACCAAGCCAATCAGCAGAAACTGCACAAAGATTGTGCGGAATACTATTGGCCGAATCATATTGCAGCATCTGCCCGAAGAAAAGAGACGTATGTATATTGAGCTAAGTCTAAAGATCTTCAGTGATCTTCAGCACCTTAGTATAAGCTTGTGATCCAGTATGCACTGGACTAGCTCTTCATAGTTCTCGTTTTCGCTCTTGCTGGGATCCGTGCGCAGGTTTCGTATGTGATCCTTGAGCACATCCAGATGGGCGCGAAAGATGAGCGTATACATCAATGGGTACGAGTCGGCCAACTGATCCTGCAGCACAGCAAAGGACATGACGAAGTACTCAAAGACCGACTGCACCCACAAGTTGAGCATGCCTTCGCGCCAGTCCAGAAGCGGATTGTAGACGGCCCACGGCGGACTACCGTTGAGAACCATGGACAGGAATGTGGATATTGCAAAGCCACAGTAGATGAAGGTGTAGATCAGAAAGGCGTGATTGGAGCGAGCCACCACATTGTGTATCTTCTGGCGATCGTCGTCATTTAGCAGCCGCTCATCCAGTCTATCGAGCAAGGTCTCCGTTTTGCTCAGCCGCCACAGGTAACTGTATGTAACCGAGGACTTGGCCGACGAGCCATACACATTGATGGCCACCTGCAACGAGGTGAAGAACTCGCTGGGCGCAAACCTGCTGAACTCCAGCACGTAGCTGACGACAAATGCTATCGGCAGATAGAAGACCCCAAAGAAGAAGGTCGTAAATGTCCAGATGAGATAAACATACCGCCAAACCCCCGACTCCGGCGGCAGCCAGCCAATGAGCCACATGCCTCGATACATGTAGATGAGGCCCTCACGGGAACGCACCCGCTCGGTGAGTGGCGCTGGCTTTATCAACTTGAATGAGAATGCCATGATGCCAACGTTGCGAGCACTTCTGAGTCTGCCCAAAACCCAATATACGCCTTTTATAGCAGCAATCGGCACAGATGTTCGATTCTCGCCGTCAGCCTGGCTGCCATTACGAATTGATGGACTGTGACACCTTAAAATATTCACGCAAATGCTTCAATTGGAAAATGTATTATTATTTCTCTGCTGCAAGTTTAGTCAACAGGCTTAAAATTTAATGCCAACAACTTTGCAACTTGTTCAATTCACACTGAATGAAAAGCATTTCAAATGCAGAGCTTAACTTGCTGGCTTTTGGCTAATTTATCAATACTCATTGATATGTTTGACTGATTCTGTTTGGTGCAGCTGTGAATAATATTTGATGTGCATATATTGATTATTTTATACGATTGAACAGATATAATATATATGTATGTACATATAAGCAAGTCTAAGTCTAGCAATAATAGATGAAGTGCTCTCTCTCTCTCTCTCTCTCACTACCGCTTCATAGGCTGCTGCTTTTGGTCTCTCTTGCACAACTTAAGCTTAATTTTGCCTAAATGAAATTAAGTTTCTGTTTAAGTTATGCTCTGATGGATTATACTCTTACTGATAATACTCCACTTCTTTATAGCAATATGACTCCCATTGGAGCTATAAAAAAATACAAATTCAAGCTCTTTTCTTATGCAAACTTTTCTAATAATCGTCAACATTAAAGACATCTAGCTTTACATTTTAAGAGCTAGATTAATGAATTTTGATCTACGATTTCAGCTTGCATTTCAGCTTTGTGTATTTTTAGAGCTCGAGCTCTTTACTTCTTAGTTATTTTTTTTTTTTGTAATTAAATATTTATATGCAGTTAGAAGTTAATTGGAAATTAATTAAAAACTACTTAAAGCTATATTAGCTTAAACATGGTATACATAGATATTTTAGGAATACGATATAAGTCTTAGGGATTCGCTATGAATGGGAAGATACGATCCAGCAGGTCTTGAGGGTGACGACGGCTGAGAGGACTTTGAGCTGCAGCACCTAGGGACCTGGTCAGGCAATATATGTATATATGCATGGGAATTTAATCTCTCTTGAATTTTCATATGCGTGTGATTCATATTTAAAATCAAAACATTTTTTATAGACTTATATTCTATTCTTATACGGTAAGAGTTAAAGTAACAAATTATGTTTCATAAAGCTCTTTATACAATAAAATACAATTCAAATATCTCTTCAGGTTTTATTTTCCAGTCTTGCTAATGAACTCACATATACGTTTTGTATTTAACTTTTACTAATCCAATGCAAATCTTATTCAATATAACTCAATCTCTCATTAGCTAAATGTACTCTCTGCAATTTCAAGCAGTTAATAGCTCTTCATGCACTACATACGACTTGACATGGGACTGTGTACTTAGTGCTTAGATAATGTCATGCTGCCAAATCTATTTTTAATGCATCAGCATGAGAGCTGCACTTGAAAGTCGTTAGCTTATTGCTAGAGGACAATGCGAGCGAAGGTCCAACAGAAATGTGGGCATCGCATTGCATTAGCTGTTGAATTGGTGATCAGAGAGAGCGAGAGAGGGAGAGAGCGAGAGAGGGAGAGAGCGAGAGAGAGAGTGTGAGAGAGTGGGACCACTTCTATTGATTAACCTTCATCTTTTCGATTTGATGTCTTGCAGCATTTCATTTATATTCGAATCGAACCGAGGAGCGCGTCGAGGACGACACGTTGGCCGTGAAGTACGAGGACGGCAGATGGTCGAAGCCATATTATGACTGCGGCGGCGGCAACATTTGGATGCTGACCTACACGGTGCCGTTCTTTGGCTACGAGAATGGCAGCTATCACTTCAAGTAAGTCTGCAACAATTGCAATACAATGCCAATGCGAGTCTGGCTGCATTACTCAGTCCATAAATAATTTGCAGGCCAAAGAGCCAAGCGAAGGCAACCAACAGCAATGGCCTGCAAAATATGCCATTTGCGCAGTTTTTTCTATATTTGTTTTCATTCTTATTGTTTCGGCGGCATTTTCAGCTGTCAGCTGTCAGCTGCAGTTGCACTTGCAGTTGCACTTGCAGTTGCAGTTGCAGCTGCCTCTGCTGCCAGCACAACTGGGCGTGGCAGCAGATCTTGAATGCCCATGCAGCACCCACAGCATCTGCCCGCATTGCTTAGCTACTTTGGGCAACTGTTCGAGGATTTCAATCACGCAATGGCAAACTGAATACTTTAACATGGACACTACATACTTATGAAAGTTTATGACGTGCTGCCTGACTACTTTTAATAAAATTTGTGCGGGTTATTTTCTCCTTCTATATTTTTCACTTGATTCTCTTCCTTTTTTTTTGTGTGGAACATAGTTCTCTTTGGGAAAAGTTTCTCAAGTGAATGTTAAAGCAAAAGTTGGCAACTGTGCGAAAAGTCAGAGCGAGCAGAAGCGTAAAACAAGTTACACAGTTTAATGAAAATTTCATTGATGTCGGTCCGAGACGGTTGGCCAAATCAATAAATTTGAAAGCATTTCCCTTTCCGGGACGGCACTTAGGGCACGACGAGTGCACTTTGAGCATATTTAATTAATTCACTTGGCTGCCAGGCGGCTCTGTAGTAGCTGCTGGAGGTGGCGACGTTGCCGGCAGTGAGGCCTGCAGACAACAGCGCAAACAAAAAGCTGCTCACATTCGTTCATTAAATTTGCCAAATCAGCTGAAAGTGTCAGGCGCTTTATTACCAAATATTTTCGAGCCCAAAAAGGAAAAAACAAAACCTCCAATAAATAAAAACAAAAATAGGGCCGGCAAAGGAACTGGCCGAACGGCTTTTACCATAAACAAGGCCATTCGACAAGCAAATACCACAATCACTGGAACTGAAACAACAATTGCAAAGGCTAACAAGTGAAAGAGCAATTCAAAATAAACTGACTGACTAGGCAATGCCCTATAAGAGAATGAGAGACTGTTGAAATTTCTGTTTACTTTTAATGTATGCCAGGCAAAAGTTAACTAAAATTTATATTAATATATATTAATAATTAAATAAAAATTAAAATTAATATAATACATATATAAAAAAAAAGAAAATATTTAAATATTTAGAATCGACTTAATACAAATTTAAAATGAAGAGAATGATATATAAATATATATTTAGAGTTAAAGTTTACTAAAATTGCTTTTAATATATATATGTAATTAAATAAAAATAAATAATAAATCTTTTAAATTTATATAATATATATTTAAAATGAAAGAAGAAGCCATCCATATTTGGAATGAATATAAAATATATTTAAAAATTGGAGAAGGATGTATACCATATATTTAGAGTTGAGAAGAAAAGATTGAGATTGGGAGATGCCAAGTAGGCAACAAGGAAATTGGATGAAAATTACAATTTGTGTTGAATGATAAACTAAACTAGGCAAAAATGAATTAAAATATTAATATGTATTTGAAAGTCTAGAATAGACAGTCGAAATGAAACAACAAATTCATATTAAACGATTTCCTCGGCCAACTTCAAGTTCTCATAGTTGTCAGCTCGTCACAGCAACCCTCAACTGCTGGCAGTGTATAGGGAACAAATTGTAGACACTTTACAGGCTGCTTGGTTAGTTGTAGTTGTAGTAGACCCAACTGAACAGTTAGTTAGGACATCAAACTGAGTGCCTCAATGTTGCATGCCCATCAGCATAATGACGACTGAAAGCCATTCTCCTGTTTATGACTAAATTGCGAACATGCCGACGCTGCGACGAGATGGCAAGGGTTTTCAATGAAACAGAGACAGAGAGAGAGGCAGAGGGAGAGGGAGAGAGAGGGGTAGAGACTCTGATTCCCGCTCAGCTCCTGCTGCTGTGCACAATTAACCAGTCGTCGTTGCTGCTGTCCGCACTTCCACATCGTTTCATGCATAATTTGTAATTATTGCCTGGCAACGGACAACGGACAAGGGACAAGGGACAAGGGACCACGGCCAACCGACTACGGACAACAAACAATTGCAAATTCCGGCGTACAATCTGTTTTTTAGAAAGCGTCTTATTATTATGCCATTATTAGAAACGTCTGCTTGCTGCTTTGCAATTAGAAGCTATCAAAATAATATCAGGAATTTCAATAACAAAGATTAAGCCTAGGTATTTGTTCAATTAACTTGAGACAATCAAAGCAGACTGAATATGGATCAATGCACAAATTTATCAAATAGAATTCATAAAGAACGTAGCTATAGTATTTAATATTGCACTCTTCTATTTACTTATTCAATATGAAATAGTTTTTGGGCTCAATCAAGTACGTCTCATAGGCTCTTGTGCTCGATGCACCTGGCTGTGGCGGCTTGTAGCAGTAGCATGGATAGACTTTGCGCCTTTTGGGCGGATCAGGTGTTTCGCCTGGATCTGGCGTCGTTATGAAGCGTCTGCGCTGAGACCCTATTGAGGGAAATCCCAAAGCATCTAGAACATTTTCTGTTACGACTCTGCGATCGTACTTACAGCGCGACTGATAGTAAACCTGTTGACGCCAAGTGAGTCCGTCAATTGATTCAACGGAATGGGCCCATCGATCTTTTGCCCACAATATGCCTGGCAACAGCAGCAGCAGCAGCAACTTAACTGTTCTGAACATTTCAGGGCAACACTAACAGCTGACAACTGACAACTGACAGTTTAAAGCAACGCAACGGCTCTTGCTAAAATTTGTGCTAATAAATTGTGTTATTACGCCCAAGGCGTAGCAAATTTCATTAAACGGGCTCAGTTGGGCCACAGGTGGGTGACGGCAGCAGCAAGTGTGTGTGTGTGCTTGTGTGTGTGTGTGTGTGTGTGTGTGTGTGTGTGGCAGACAATATTTAATGAAAGTAATCAATTAGAAGCAGCAGACATCGAGGCGCACGCCCGCACATGCCTAGCCAGATATGCCAGTTAATGCTCATTGACTTTGCGCGCTCGATAAATTTCACACATTAAACTCACGCACACACACACATGCAAGCAAAAAGGCAGCGCGGAAGCACGGTAACTGCCTGCAATTAGTTGCAACATAAATTTTGGCTCGCCTAATGGAAGGATGCAACAAAATTAATGTCTAAATGTTGAAAAGTTCCTACGGCTTAGGTGCAGCGACGCCGTGCAGCAGACACAGCCGCAGCCAAAAAAAACACAAACAAAGCTCATTTATTTTAGCAACTTAAAAAAAATAAAAATATATATACATAGAGAGCGCGTAACTTTTGCCCAGCTGCAGTTTAAATACTCTTATTAATTATAAAAAAAAAAATAATAATAATAATATATCTAAAGTTAAAGTTCAACTTTATTTTGTTCTGGGAATATTTCTATTGTCTTGTTTAGCTAGTCAGACTCGCTTCACTATTATTTATATAAAATAAAATTTGCCGTAGTTATAACTAACTTTGTGTGTAGTAATGTAAGCATATATAAAACTTACTTTTGCCCAACTAAATTTCATAACTCTGTTGTGAAATGACCCAGTATGAAGGCTTGTTCGCTTGCATTGCCAGCGGCTGGCTGAAAGCTGAAGTTGGCCACTTGGTATCGTGTTAATAATGTGCTGCTATCAGTATGCCATTAGTTGCGGAGCTGGCCACAAAATTAATTTGTTTACGTCCCGGCAGCTAACTGCCGGCTAACTGACTGAAAAAGTTGGAAGTCAGACGGCGGCATGGAAAAGTTGCTAATTGATTTAATTTATGTATTATGCTCTGTTATGCTCTGTTATACCATGATAAATGCAGGCGGCCAAACAATGGGCCATTGTTGCCAGCGAAACATTAACTTAATAATATTAGAAATTATTTGGCACTTTCTCAGGCCGAATTGCGACCAGCGTTCTCAGTCAAGCTCAAACCCAACCCCAACCCAACCTCAGCACTAACGTCAACCTCAAACTGAAACGCAAATAAGTATAAAGCACAAATCACATTAAGCACCCGCTGTGAGCCTGTGAGCGAAAGGACAAGCTGGCCAAGTCAGCCTGGCGCTGTGGCAATCTGCTCAGCCACGCCTGCTGGGGCAATAATTTTATTGGATTTCATTTAAGTTTTGCTTAGCGCGCGCTGCATGCAACAAATTTTCAATAATACGACAGAGAAATGTTGAAAGAGAGAGAGCGAGTAGGGGACGGGTTATCTCTCTCTCTCTCTCTCTCTCTCTCTCTCTCTCTCTCTCTCTCTCTGTCACACACTCTCCCTTACCCTGGCATACAAATAATCTCTGCGTTGTATTTATTTGACTTATGTTGCAATATCTACAAGTCTTGAGCATATACACATAAAAACATACACAAAGTCTCTGGCAAAGCATAATGAGGCAAACGGAACCGGAAATATCAAATATTGCAATAAGCATTCCTTTGAGCATGCAACGACGATAGAGAAGTGTGTTGCCATGGACTGAGTAGGTGAGCAGGGTTTGAGTTGGGTTGTGTTTAGGTTGGATTTGAGTTGGGTTGGGGTTGCGTTGGGTTGGGGTTGCGTTCGGGTTGGGGTTGCGTTCGGCTTGGCTTGTTAGCACGCCTGAATATACATGATTATGAATTGAAGAATTTGAATTTGATGCCCGTGAGAATCTCTTACTTGCTAGTACTTAACTAATAGCTGAGTCGAAAGAGATTTGAGTGCTATTTGTGCTGCAATCGTGGCAATCCTTTAAGTAAAGTTTAGCTCCTGCGGATGTCGTTTACATTTCTTGCGACTGGTTGCAGGGCGTCAACTCGCTGTTTTTATTAAACAATGTCAATGTCTTTGTCGAACAGCCAATTATTCGCAGCATTGCAATACGAACAACAGCAACAACATTGGCCTTTCAATGCTAGCACAGCTGTCTGCTGCACAACTTGCAACGTATTTCAATAGCTGAAAAAACGAAGAAGAAAAAAAGCCAACAACAGTAACAAGGCCACAACAGTTAACAATCAAATCAAACAGGCAAACAAACAAACGACATTCGTTTTGTGACAGAGTTTTCATAATGTTTTCTCTTTTTTTCTCGTTTTTTTTTTTTTACCTTCCAGCTGCACTGGAATAATTGAAATTTGTATTCCGTTCACTGCAGAGGTGAAAAAAACAAAAGTAAAAATATTTTCCATGCAATATGAAGAGCAAAGCGATTATTGAATTGCTACAAAAATGTTTGAGCTGTGCTTTGTTTCAATTGAACTACACTTGTTGCGAGGGCAGTTAGATACATTTGAAGAAGAGTTGGTCAATTTGGGATATATTTAATATTTATATTTATATATATTTTTTTTGCTATGTAGCTATAAAGATTTGTTTTCATGTCGTATCAACGAATAAGTTTATATAGTACTTGCTTTTGCTTATGCATAAAATAAATATATATGTTCATAATTAATTTCCTATTTACGAATGAATTTGCCTCATAAACTGTGCTGGGACTCTAAGGAAACTTTTCGAGCATAGCATAAAATAGAAAGCAAATAATATTATATTAGCATATAAAATGTGAATGACTAGGCAACAGAGCTAATATTTCTAAATCCTCCACTAGATTTACAGCTAAAGTGGCTAAAAATATGCAAATGCCATAATATTTAATCATAGCTCAGCTTATGCCTATGAAATGATTACCAAGTACTTCAAAGTTTCTACTCATTTATTAATATGAAATTTGAAGTCGCTCGCCCAGTCGTAGCTGCCGTACGCAGACAACTCATTACAGAGGCTGAGTAAACTCCTTTAGATCTGCAGTCAACACTTCCACTGGCCACAAAGTGAACAAACTTTAATCAGCTCAAGCCTAAATGAAGCTTCTATATCTGAAATTGCTTTCTCTTTTTTTTTTTTTTCATTCATTCATAGTGCTCTCAGTTGGTCAACTATTCTATTTGCTTGCAGCTGGTCGGCTTTACATGAAGCAATGCCAACATTATTTGCCCCTGTTCCGTTCATATGAACATGCAAATGGGCTGACCCACAGGGCTATATGGCTTAACGACCAAAATGTGCAATTCTTTAGGCCAGCACACAGTTTGGAAATCAACTTTAGGCCCGATGACCGAATTTTAGCTGGCTGACCAACAATGTCAGCGAGGTGAAAACTGCAAAAGTGAAGCTGATTATGTGCATTAGATGGGATCTCTCTCTCTCACACAGACACAGACACATTCGTTCACTCACTTACACAAAAGTAGTTTGCTATATATTGGCAAATGGCAGCGTATATGGCGTATACGTAATCCAAACGAAGCGAGCTCTTGTTTACAAACTGATTGCGAACTGCTTGCGTGCGTTGAGTAGTGAAAGAGACTGGCATATGCCAGAGACACACATCTATGAATATATGTACGTGTGTGTGTGTGTTTGTTGCATAACCAAAATACGCACAAGCAGCACAGCAAAGCAAACTTAATGCACTCGACAATAACGCACACACTCAGAGCTTTGCGTGGGAGCGGGCAGGATGCGTATTAGCTGTCAGAATTTTAAAATGGAGCGTACGTGCTATAGTAATACTTAGCTGTGAATGCGTGTGTGCGTGTGTTTGTGTCTTGTTTTTCTGTTTAAGCTGCGAAAAATGCATTTTAGCCATGCACGTAGACGGTGAGCTGTGCACGTGCTCGGCGTGGCTTAAGTAATCGTTACACACACAGAGCCATCTGCTGTAGCCTTCGCTGTGAGCTCTTTTTATTCTGTTGTCTGGCCAAATATTTACTGCAAATTTACTTTAAACTCAGTGACAACAATATAAATAGTCGTTAAAGTGTGAACAGTTTCAATGGTCCATTGTCGCCGTTTGGCGTTTAATTAGACCATTTTCGAGCAGTGAAGAGAGTTGTGGAAAAACCAATTATGCTAATCAGCTGAACGAAGAAATAGAAATGAGCTAGGCGCAAGGTCGTAAAGTGCTTAATAAGATCCTTGAAATCCGCATGCCTCTCGCAGCAGCATTGAAAATCAACAGGCACAACAAACAGGCTCACGCACTGGCCAGGACATTTAAATGGAGCAGCAGGCGGCAGACAGCAGCAATATCTGACAACAGCAATTAATTGACAGCTCATTTGTAGGCATTGGGCGACACTTAATCAAAGGCGCATCAAGTATACGCCAGCTAAGCCGGACACATTGCTACATCAGCAAGGCGGCGACTGTGGCCAAAATACTTCCTTGTCACCAGACGAAGGCGCCAAACTAATAAATCAATATGAGCCGCACAGAACTCATTCGGCCGGATGCCCGGCCAGCTCGATAAGCTTATTTTCCGATATCCCTTTACAAATTATCTTCAAAACTGTCAACAGCAACAACAATGGCAGCAGCGCTGACAAAACGTAACCGCAGCAAATAAAAGGCAAGCAAATAAGAAAGGCGCAAAAAAAAAAAGGGATACCAGCCGACGTACAAAGGCATTGGGATCAACTGCAGGAGAATTAACATAATCATTATTATAATGTAATATGGCCATTGTGTAGTCCGGCTGCGTACCAGACTCAGCCCAGTTATCCCTTTTCGCAATCAATAAGTTGTCAGAAACAATCAAATAAATACAAACTGATATGTCAATATTAACTGACAGGCGCATGAAACTTCAGACCCTACACACACACACATCACACATTAGGCCCAACTTTGTGTGTGTGTGTGTGTTGGCCAACAAAAAAAAAAAAAGGGTCCACAGCCTGACGTCAGCGGGACGCTCGGGCGGGCAGCTAAATTTCCATTAGACATTGGGCCTCCACATATTTTTTTACTCCATTAAAATTCAAATTGCACATGAATATATTTGTTCAGCATTATGTAGTTTATGTCAAAATGTAATTATAATATTTATAGTTCAATTTTACGCAGGCAATAATGTTATGTGCGCGAAAAAAAAAGAATATACATGAAATTGTTGAAATAACAAAAATGAAAACACATTTTATTCGTATGTTTTTAGCAGCACATTTGAATAGGAATTTGAGTTAGAGCTCAAGGGCTTACAAATCAATTTATTTACTAACTATTTAATAAACAAATATTATTCATGCAAGGCAGACATTTTGTAAAATGTTAGCTATAAAAAAAAATTAAGCGAAAAAATATTTAAAGTAAAAAATGAAAGTTTAGGTAATCAAAATACTAGATATAAATTAAAATAATTAATTAATGCAATCATAATTATTTTAATTATCTTATATTGATTTAAATTTAATAAAAAAAATATGGTTGATTTTATTATTTATTTAATTTATATAGAATTAAGTAAGTATTTGATAAAGAAAAACTAAATTAAATTTAGCTTTTACTTTTAATTATAACAAATTTTAATTTTTTATATACACACTTTATATATAAAAAAAGTACTTAAATTCTTAAAAAATAAATTGATGCCAAAAATAAATAAAAATTATCAAAAATAATTTGGTATATAAGGTTGATTTTATAATTTTTTTAAATTTATGTATAGAATTAAGTAATTATTTTAATTTAATATTTTCCGATAGTTGATGAAAGAAAACTAAATTAAATTTAACTTTTGCTTTTACTTATAACAAATTTTTATTTATTATATACACACTTTTAAAAAATATATATTTTTAAATATTTAAAAAATAAATTGATGCCAAAAATAAATAAAAATTATATAAAATAATTTTGTATATAAGGTTGATTTATTGAATTATTGAATTATTTTAATTTAATATTTTTCGATGTAAATTGATAAAAAAAAAAAAAAACTAAATTAAATTTTACTTTTGCTTTTTCTTGAAACTAATTTTTATTTTTTATATACACACTTTTAAATTTTACAAAAAAAGGTATATATATTTAAATAGTTACAAAAATAAATTGATGCTAAAAATAATTTAAAATTATAAAAAAATAAATAAATTATTAAAATATAAATTAGAATAGTCTTTGACCCACTGTGTTGGTGGTCCTTGGATTATGCGTAAAATTCTCGATGTGTTCCGGCTGCCTGGTTACTCAGCGTTGCCCTGTTTGGGAATGCGTGTAATTGGGTGTTGGCGACTGCCCATGCCAATGGCTCCATATAGAATTTCTAGGCTGCGAGTCTGGCCGTGCTGGCTGTCGGGCTTAGTGCACCCTTTTCATGGCTTTATGTCTTTGTGAAACGACAAGACAGGCAACGACAAGAAAATAATTTTCTACTACTTTTTTTTTTGCGTTCATTTTCATTGCGAAACCGGAACCATAACACGCTTGTTAGTTTCCGCCTGGCCTTTATCCTTTATCCTTTCTATTTTCATCTACTACTTACGCACACACACACAGAGAGAGAGGCGCGCAATCAAAGGCGGAATTTATTGTTTGTTATCGCTCGCATTACAGCAAAAAAAACTATATATATATATATATATATATATAGAGGGAGAGCGAGAGACACATATAATGCGAACCAGTGGCTGGCCTTTTGGTCTGCTATAGACTGGCCCTAACCCGAGTTCACACACACTCTCTCACACACACACACACACACACACACACTTCTTTACTTACGCATACATAAATATTTGAGCTGCTGGCACTGTGCACGTTTTATTGAATTGATTTTTATAAATGGCGCCATTTGGCTTAAGTGCCGCCCAGTTGATTGTTAAACTGACAAATTAATAAAAATAAAATGAAGCAATTTTTGACTGCCTTCGCTGATCGGCATCCGTCTGCTTGCAGGGGCACATCTGGCATCGATATTGACTTGCGGCGCGTGGACATCGACCAATGCCCGCAGCGCCACACGCCGGGCACCAAGCGACCGCTGAACATCTTTGCCGGCACCGACAAGTGCAAACAGCGCACCACCATGGTGGGTACTTAAAACACTCCTAGCAGCAATCATCAGTCAATTGCTTTCACTTTCACTTACACTTTCACTTACACTTACACTTTCACTTATACTTTCTCTTCCACTTTCACCTACTCGATTATCGCAAGCGCAGTGCGAGGCCATTATGGGACTGGGCTTTCGGCGTGGCTCCTACAAGTGCCTGTGCCGCAAGGGCTTCTACTTTCCGGACGTTGCCTCGCTGCACAAGTTCTTTAACGGCAGCCTGCTGGAGGAGGAATACGAGAAACTGATGCTGGTACGTTGGAGCGTATTGTGGTTATATAAATTACCATTATCATGCAGGGGCCAAAGGCACAAAACGGCTGACTCAACTGGTTGCAGTAATTGCCAACGCTTAACCCCACCTCCAAAAAAAAAGAGAGAGAGCGAGAAAAAAATAAAATAAATAGAAAACATTCATTTAATATTTACCCAACTACACCTCTCACTTACGCAGGGCAAGAACTCCACGTACAACAGCAACAACGAATACGAGTGCCTGCCCTGTGCCGAGGGCTGTGATTCCTGCGAGGACGCCTCACCCTGCATTGCTGCCCTCAACTGGCCCATGCGCTCCAGCATCCTGGCCCTGGCCTGCATTGTCATCGGTCTGCTGCCCCCGGCCGCCTGGTTCACATTTCGCTATCAACAAGTCAAGGTAGGTAGCTGGCACACGTACCACAAATGTCGGCGCCCAAATAGAATTACTTTGTTGGCACTGCATTAAGTGGCAGCCAGAGCTCCACTCTTGTTTAAAATGCCAGTACAAGTTTTTATAAGCCAGCTGGCCGAGTTGGAGTGGGAGTAAGACTGGGACTTTAGAGAAGTTGCCTTCGGCAAGTCGCCGCTGTCAAATAGCTTAGTCGATGGGCGAGAGGCCGTGGAGCAACCTAAGCTGCTGTCATTGGAATGCTAAGCTGCTTAGCATTGTTAGTTTCAAGTTAATTTTGTACGTGCTGCCCGTGTCCATGTCTATGTCCGTGTCCGTGTCCATGTCCTCGGCAACGGATATTGTGCCGCATAAACGGAAGTGCAAACACTCGCAGAGAGACATCAAGCGGCTTCGGACTGCACTGCGGCCACAGTCTGGTGTCACTCGAGCGCTCATTAGGTGCGTCCATGGAGCAGACTGTGCGGCCAACTGTCTCTGGCGTATAGCCTTAAACCGTTTTGAACTTTGCCATGTCCATGCGAGGACACTGTGTGCACATTCTATACGTAATCAGAGTGAATTATTAAATCCCCACTGCTGCGTCTGTCTGTCCCTCTGTCTGCGTCTCACTGGTGCGAATCAGCGCAGTCAGCCAACTAAACTGTTTTTATTTCAAATGCGATTCTGTCTGCAACTCTCTCCCACATTCCCTTGTCCGACCAGAACTAATTAAATGCCGCTAAATCCCTCTCTCAGTCTGACAGGCAGCCGAGTGTGACTCGAGGCTGGATCTCTGCACTAGGTGAACTCTTTGTGGCTTCTGCTTGGCTGTGCGCAATTGTGCAGCTGAGACGATTCCAATTTGAATTTCAACTAAGCCACGCGACGTGCTTAGCTTTAATAGCCCGCGGCACACAGCAGCCCAAATCGACTCACATCCCATCTTAAATCAGCCAAATCTTCATTCGTTCAACAGCCACATAATAAGTATTTAACAATTACAGGTTGTGCGCGCTGCCAGCCCGGCGCTTTTACGGGTCATCGCACTGGGCGCCTTCTTCATTTACTGCACGGTAAGCTATAACGCGATTATACGTTTAATCCGACTTAAAACTAGACATAAGCTGACGCAGCACAGTTTACAATTCAGCCAACTTTATTGGAGTACTTCAGGCAGACAAAGCCAACATCTATATAAAGGCCATGAGTGGGAACTGATTTTTCTCTCTGATTGACTGATTTCTAAATGCTGCATGAATGAAATGTCTATTTCGATTAAAGAGTGCTGTAGTTGAGTGACTGATTGATTGACTCCACTGTCTGACTAACGGACTGACTGCGTGATTGGCGATCAAAGGCGCAGCTGTGTTAACAGCTGCAAATAAAGTCAACTTTTGCCTTGTGTTTGAATTTGAATAGCATTGAGAGAAAACTGAATAAAAATAAGATCGTATTTAAAATGTTGAAGCTTTTCTAACTTGTATTCTAATATTAACCTTGCGGACTAGCTAATGACAAATTGTATTATTTACTTATTATTATTTTTATTATTATATTTTTTCAACAATTGGAAATCAATCAAAATTACAAGAAATTCAAATATTTGTATGAAACGATATATTTATATATATTTATCAATTTGAAATAAATTTATATTTAATAAATTGACAATATTTTTTAGAAAATATATATTTGTCTTATAAATATTTTATAAACTGTCAATTAACTTCTATAAAATAAAAATTAAAAATTAAAATATTTATAATTAATTATAATTAATTAATAATTTTTAAAAGTTTTCGTTTGGCAATGTGAAAGGCGCAAATCACATGTCGAATGAATGTCAATAATAAATAATAATTTAATTTTTTAATTAAATAAAATAAAAGTATGAATAGCAATGTAAGCTGAGAATATAATGATTAAATGTAGATAATTAAAATTAGATTTCTATGAATTTAATTTCAAAAACTATAGCAAAGCATAGTCTAGTTTGAAAAACTATTATATTTTTAATATTAAACATTTTTTTTAATATAAAAAATTATTTTTAAAATTACAAATTATTTTTAATATTACAAATTATTTTTAAAATTAAAAATTATTTTTAAAATTTAAAATCTAGTAAATTGAACCAACCAGAAATATAGACTTCACTCATGGATATTGATGTGCTGAATTCGAATTCTCATCAAGTTTCAGTTGAGTTGCATCAAAATTTAATTTAAATTTACGTACATCGAAGCCCATCTAACCTAGCAGCAAATTTCAATGAATAATCAATAATATTTAAATGCAAACTAAATACTCACATCCTAAGGTATTTGCCAGATAAAAGGCGACAAAAGTGTGTCTGAAGTCTATACCCATTCGACTTACTACAAAACATCATTTAAATAATAATATATTACCTCACCTATACGAACAAAGACGGCTTGTTTTAAAGCTAGCTAGAAAATAAAGTAAAATTTAATTCCAATTAGTTCATTTGTAAGAGCTAAATCTCAACTAAATGTATATACATTTATATTTCTTTATTTTATTTATTTATATAAATTTAAATACTTGACAGTTGCTCAGTCAACGAAAGAAGTCAAAACTTTAAGCTTTTCATTCATATCAATTTAGCTATTTTCAATTATTTCTCGCATAAATACCAAATAAATAAACATGAAATAACACTAGAAAGCCAGTTCAAATATATTACCTTTGCAAAAATCGTAAATCGTTCAAAGCACACAAATTTATATATTTATTGAATATTATTTGAAGCATAGATAAAAGAAGTTTACTTAGGACAAAATTGATTTCTTTATGGGTTTCAAATTGTCATATTCATCATTTGCACAGCCAGCAGGTGGCAGAAGCTATGAATATCTATTACCACATACACTGAAAGAAAAACGAAGCGCACACCAGCTCGTCGTGGTGACCAGACGCAATTCAAATAGATTATTTTACAATTTAAAGTGATTGATTTATGGTTCGTGACACATAAATAATGTGGCAGCAGAAGAGAGAACTTTAAACGAGAGCTCATCATTTCACACTCAGATGAGATATATGTACAGCTTCAGATAGCTACATGAAATGAGCATACAAAAGAAATATATTTTGCTATTTATCTGCAGGCGAAGTGCTTGCCACACAATGAAGCCACAGCTAAAAATACAAGCGAAGGCAGAGTAACAATGCTTTATGATTATTTAAACTGTGCAAAAATCACCAACTCCTGCTGCTGCTCCTCCTGCTTCTGCTGCTGTTTACTGCCTTCGCTTTACTTTTATTAATATTTCAGTATAAATGAAAATAATTTAACAATAAAATATAGAATTGTTGACTTTAGAGTTACGCTCGAATGGGAGAAATAAAAATTGAGAAAAAAAAAAAACAAAGAGGGAAAAATATATCACAGGTTGACTTTCCTGTTTCGTATTCGCATTTCTTTTGCTGGTTCCTGTTCCTGTGACAGGACGTTGCGTCTAGAACTGAATTCAGTTTTGCAATTCAAAGCGGCTAAACGAACGAAAAACGAGCCAACGAACGCATGTCTGAGAACAACAATCGGCCATGTGAGTGGACTAAATTATTTGCATATTTGCCCATTTGCAGAACATTGTGATGTACCCGAACCCGAATCTCTACACGTGCACGGCTCGCATCTGGCTGCGAGAGATTGGCTTCTCCCTGACCTACGGTGCTCTGATGCTGAAAACCTGGCGGTAAGTGGGCAACGCTTCAAGCTTTCATTCTCATGCATAAATTCTTCTTTTTTTCTCTCTCTGCAGCATCTCGGTGATATTTCGCGTGCGCTCGGCGAAGGCTGTCAAAATCACGGACGCGGCGCTGCTAAAGCGGCTGGGCATCATTTGCGGTGCCATTGGGACATGCTTGCTGGTGCGCACACTGGTATCACCGCCGGACGTTGTGGTGGGCCGCACGGCGGACGATCTGAAAGCGTTTCTATGCAAAACCGATTGGTGGGACTACACATTCACCTCGAGTAAGTAAGCCGAGACGGCGATGCAAAATAACTCCATGGGCCGGACACGAAATGCCATAAAGCACATTTGATTGATCCTGAAGCCACTTAAAATCATTCCCAACACACGAATAGCCAGGCACAAAACGAAGCTGCAACAATAATAAAAAATAAAAAAAAAGAGAAGTAAAAACGAATATGGTATAGCTGACAGTATTACGCATACGCAGCGTGTGCCATGACAAAAGAAAAATATTGAAATGCCGACGTAGTCAGGCCAACTGGCCAGCAATAGGCAACGTATGCGCGTGTGTATGTGTGTGCATGTGTGTGTGGGTGTGTGTGTGTGTGCTCCTGCTGGCTTAACATAAAATCCAGCCACGAGGCCACAGAGTGCTGCGATTTAGAGGGAGAGCAGGCAGACAGCCACTGCAGCTAAATGCGACTTTTTGTGAAAGCTGGCGTACTGTGATGCGTCAAAAGGCATTTCGGCCAGTGTATAAGGCTTATTCACAAATTGCAAGTCATCCAAACATAGTGCAAAAGTTGCCATCCAACAAATGCCAGCGTTGTTGCCAAAGTCTCTTTTCAAACTCTCAACTTGAAAGGCAACCCAGGGGCGCTTTAAGAATAGATTTTGTTGGCTATAGCTGAAGCAGCTATTTACATTACTTAATGAATTGCAAAATATCGTAGATTTAATGCAGATCCATTGAAATATTTGGCATTTAAAGTCGTACTGAACTCGTATTGAATCAAAATACATAATAAAATTAAATCTGAAACAGTTTTTAGTTAGTTTTTCATAAGCCATATATATATAATTATATTTTCTTGATAAAATTGCTATATTTCATATTTTTGTGTCAAAATTATGTGAATTTATGGGAGAGCTACAAGTTCCTGGAATTTATCAGACTGGTTTTATATATGATTGATTCAGGCGCTCAGCAAAAAGTTGCTACGCCAAAGAAAAACTGCAGACAACTTGCAGTTGATTGAACATAAACAAGACAGAGTGAACTATTACAAAGTTAAAAAAAAAAAACTAAAACTAAAACTATACAAGTTAGGTAAGCTATAAGTACAAAAGCAAATATCTATCCAATTTGTAGGCATATTATTTCGATAAAACAATATATTTTCATAGTAGTTTCAATATGAAACAAATTTAAATTTTTCCTTTCATGAAAATTGTTGCTTTAAAATTTTAATAGCTATACAATTTGGGTTTTAAGTTTTGCGAAGCATATTTAAGTCTACTTTGGTCTTTAGCAAAGCAAATTCAAATGGAAACATGTACAAAGTTAGACAGTCTTCTAAAGGTAAAGGGGTTTAACTTATAATAACGTACAGCAAGAGTGAAAAATGAAGACAATTAAATGATAATTAAAAATAAATAAATAATAATATATAATACTCACAAATAAGAAATACTAAATAAATAATAATAATAAAAAAATAATAATAAATTAAATGACAATTAAAAATAAATAAATATTAATGTATAATAGTCACAAATAATAAATAATTAAAATATAATAAATAATGAATAAATAAATAATAATAATAATAATAATAATAATAATAAAAATTAATTAAAAATAAATAAAAAATTTATAATAATCACAAATAATAAATAATAAAAATATAATCATAATTAAATAAATAAATAAATAATAAAAATAATAATAATAATAAACATTAATTAAAAATAAATAAAAAATATATAATACTCACAAATAATAAATAATAAAAATATAATCATAAATAAATAAATAAATAATAATAATAATAAAAATAATAATAATTATAATAACAATAATAAATTTAATTATAATTACAAATAAATAAATACTAAATAAATAATAATGTATAATATTCACAAATAATAGATGCTAAAAGTATATAAATAATAATAACTAACTTGACAAATTTATAATCAAGTCCCTTTAGGAATTTGAGCTCTATATGAGCACCTTTTGTCTAGACTATGGCCAAGAAACGTTTGGCCGAATGTGACTTGGCAATATTTTCGACCACTCACGGGCAAGAGCTTTCCTTTAACGTCTCAAGGCTGGAGTATTATTTTGCTTCGCAGCTTTCGCTTCAAAAGAGTGAGAGAGAGACAGAGAGAGAGAGAGAGAGAGAGAGAGAGAGAGAGAGAGAGAGAGGGAGAGAGAGTGAGAGTGAGAGAGAGACAGAGAGACAGAGAGAGAGAATATATCAGACTCGTGTCTGTTGAACTCAAGAGCCCATTCTGTGGCTTGTTTTCAAGTCATTCTTGGCTCACTTGAGATGCTGCAACTTTCACGCCTATTAACTGACTCATTCAATGACAATGAACGATATTTTAATGCAGTTTGTTTCGGCTCTAATCGAAGTGTCTGAAATTACATTTTATAGAAAATCTTTAGCAACTCATAAAATGCAATGTAGATATGATTTTTTGTTATGCCAAGTGAAAAACTGCTAAAGCTAACTTGACTGATTGCTGTTAAACTGATTTTCAATAACCAGCGCTAATATGAAACCGTAAAATTTATTAAGCTACTTAGATTCGATAT
This sequence comes from Drosophila buzzatii, assembly GCA_035045845.1. NCBI lineage: Eukaryota > Metazoa > Arthropoda > Insecta > Diptera > Drosophilidae > Drosophila > Drosophila buzzatii. Next base: position 12,539,125 of record JAWNOS010000244.1, on the reverse strand, counting down.
TGTGAGTAGCACAAACAAAATTGTTTACAGAATTCGCCTTAAAGCTACGTCCACTTTCAGCTGCTCGTGCTGACCATGTTCATGTCCATTCATGTCCATGTGCATGTCATCAGCCACAGCAGCTGCTCACTCTCTGGCAAGCTTATATTTCACTCAATAGTATTATAAACGAATATTGTTGTTCAGAGAAAGGGAAAAAAAGAAAACAAACTCAGTTTACTTTTTATTTTTATGCACAGCAGAGAATAAAGTGACAGAGCCTGTGCTGGCGACAGCAAAGAGAACAGAAATCAGTGCATAAATAACTTAATTTGAATATAGTGCACATGGGACAGCACGAAATGCGCATTAAAATCGCTGCAAACGGCTGCGTGCTGAGTGCATTAATTTTGCTACTTTGCGCTGAAAAGTATGCAACAGATTCGTGTTCAGCGTAATCAGAATTGAAATTGAATTCGCAGTCTAGAATGTGTGTGTGTGTGAGATATCTTTATTAATATGCTCTTTCACTGTGAAAATCTGAGAAATATGTTAAATAACATTTCAAAAAGGCTCATAGGCATTGCCGTCTAATTAAGCTGCTGGCGCACACGTTCGCTCAGCGCCCTGAAGTTTTTAATTAAAATTCAAAGCAAACCAAAGTTAAAAGCCCTGCAAATGCACAAAGCATCCACAAACTGAGCCAAACGCAACAATTCATTTTCACTTCTCTCACTTTCATATGCTCTGCACGAAACAGTGGAAGTTCTGTTCCTGGCCTGGGGCGTTCGGCTCTGCATCATGGTCAGGAAGGCGCCATCCGAGTTCAACGAGAGTCGCTTCATATCAATGGCCATCTACAATGAGTTTCTGCTCACCTGCTTTCTCAATGTATCCATGTAAGTAGCAAGGCCAGCAAGAGCAAGAGCAGCGAACAAGAGTCTTCAGCTGCAAGCACTCAATGCACTACGATTCGTATTTTCTTTGATTTAGCATTTACAATGTATCTGTCTGTCTGTGTTTTTCTTCTCGCCCTCTTGGGTCAGGCTCTTTCTGCAATCGCCCGCCAATCCGGATCTGCTCTACATCATCTTCTTCTGCCACACCCAGCTGACGGTGACGCTGCTGCTGGCACTCATCTTTGGCAGCAAGGTGGGTCGCATTTCCATGATTTCCCATTTACCTTTCAACCCCCCCTTCCCATCAATATAGGTATACATTGTGCTGCGCAGCGGGAAATCGCATCAGGAGAACATTGGCATGGGCGCCAAGGCATCGGGCGCCAAATTCAATTTTCGACCACAGGTGCGCACCTTTGCCCATCCCAGTTCGATGACTACGTCCACGGTACCAGCAGCTGGCACCACGTCGGCAGGTAAGCATAATTGCATCATTACGAACCAGCACTCGAGTGCATATCGATGTTGCAGACTAACGAGACGCTTGACAAATGATCTGGCTACGCTTCGTTTTTGTTTTTGTTTTTTTTTTTTTTATGTATGCACAGTTCAAGGATGCTGATTAAGTCAACTCATCTGTGGCATTTTGACTTTTATTTATGGCACTTTGTCGGGCGAATTAAAAAATAAACTGATTGTGCGCATTGGCGTCAGCGTCAGCTTAATGCCGACATTCCTGTCTAGCCGCACACATAAGTCCTCTATATATACATAAATATGTATATATATGTATATGTATGTGAATATGCTAAAGTATTCGCAGATATCTTATGTCAACTTCAGCTTTGATTTATGTGCGCAAAATGTCCTCTATGCTTGATGTGGTTAACCTTAGCGAGCGAACCAGAGGGGAGAGAGTGGGGGCTAGGGCACTCAAGCGCTTGCTTGTTTGTGGCAGAAATCAGCCTAGCGTTAACTTCCTCGTCGAGCTGCCAAACGTAACATTTATTTATTTAGAAGCCACTACACAAGAGGCAGCAAATTTGCTAAGGGTTTATTCCCCGAAGTCGCTCAATGCCTGATGATGTCCTTTTGATAGGATGTCGCTGGCATAAACAGCAAATCTCTGACTTGAAGCTGAGGCGAGTTCCAAATTAGATAGAAGCCAAAAACTTTTGCCCAGCGACGACAGAGACGAACGAGATGCGCAGGTGGCATTTTATGTTTTGACACGTGGGCGTGGCACGTCAAATGATTAAGTCGCTGCGAAAACAGTTGTTATGGGCAAACAACAAAAAAAAAAAAAAAAACAGTTACGAGCGGCTTGTTGTCTAGGCCGCATTTTAATTCCGCGCTGCCATCGCAGTTTATTGCCAGGCTTAAAACTGACTGAGCTGGGCTGGGCTGGAGTGGGCTGGGCTGGGCTGAGCGACGCTTTATATTTTAATGCTTTATGAGCGACCTTTTCTCATTTGGCGTTTTCTTTCTTTTATATATTTAATTTTTTATTGCTGGTATTTCTATTCTGCCGTTGCCCGGCACGACCGCAAGACGCATTTGCGGTTGCGTAAATTGTGCGTTAAATTTCCAACTGTCTCGCTCACTCTCTCGCTCTCTCGCTCTCTTGCGTGCATTCGTTTCTCTTTTTTTTGCTGCCTTCAATTTGCATATTTAAATTAAACAATAACAAAGCCGCAAAAATACCCAACCACACACCCACACACACACACTCGCTCAGTTAGAGACAAAGTTGTTAGATTATATTCATGTGAATTTGTTTTTGTGTGGTGAATTTTAAATATTTTTTGTGCAAATATGTGTGCACAATTCTTGGCCCCGACTGTTGTTGCGCGGCTCCTGCTGCCGCTTAATTTCACAGCCATAAATCTAAATCCAACGGCAACAAAAAAAAAGTTACTTTTTTTTTCCTTTTTTGTATACATTTGAAAGTCGCGTCAAGTGGCGCTGAGTGGACTCACTTAAATCACACTGACAGGCTTTCAGTTGAATTGAACGGCCATTTATCATCGAGCAAGCAGCAGAGAGCCCAGCCCAGCTCAGCCACCCACACACAAACACACACATACATAGACACTCGACTCTCTACTCGACTGTCTTGTATAAAAGGCGTCGGCGTCGGCGTCTGCGTCAGCGTCAGCGTCAGCGTCGACGTCGACAGCCACAGCCGCAACAGCGTCCATTTTCATTTCCATGCTGGGCATGTTTTGTTGTCTGCCACAACTACAGGAATACGCATTTAAATTGTCCTCGCCAAGCCGGGCCGAGCCGGGCCGGGCCAACTTTTGACACGAGACGCAACTTTTTTAGTGCGAAAGTTGTTTGGCTGGCAACTTTGCGAGCAGTTGAAAGCTGCGTCGGCGGCGTGTAAACGACGCTTTTGCCTTTTTTTTCAGTGCAGCCCCAACGACTTCATACAGCAATCATTTCCTTTGCAGAGACCAAGCTGTCCGACCAGGAGGCCCTCGAGGAGATACGCCAGCTGAGCATGCAGCTGCAGCGCATCCAGGACATGGCGCCGCCCAAGGGTGTCGCTGTGATGACCATATCGAGTCTGTTGGATGGTCTAAAGACGCCCGGTGGCATGATGATGGTCGCCGCTGCCGCCACGCATGCATCCAGCGGTCATGCCGCATCGGCAGCAGCGCGCCAAACGGCGCTGCCGCTGCTGACGCTCAATGCCGAGATGCAAAAGTACAATCAGCAGCTGCAGCAGAATAACAATGCCAATGGCAGGGCAGCGTCAGCGGCGGCGGCGGCGGCGGCGGCGGCGGCGGCGACGGCACGTGGCAGCATACCCACCATGGTGCTGGAGACGCCACCTTCCTCGGCCACACCCACGCCCACCACCGCCTACGAGGAGCGGGCGACCAACACGGAGCTCAGCGGCGACGATTTCCGAGAGCAGCTGCTGCGCCGCAGCGCCGATGGCCACATCATCTGCAGCCGATGCCTGGACGCGTCCAAGGAGCACTACTACTGCTGTCCGCCGCGCACGGCCTGCGAGGAGCTCGGCTCGCCGCAGCAGGAGGGCAGCCTGAGTTTCGCCAACATCAAGCTGGACTGCATGTGCTCGCAGTCCGAGGACCTGGACCAGGCGCAGCGACGGCGACCCGCTGTGCGCACTGCGGCCACCAATACGCCGCCCACCAGCTGCAAGCGTGGGCCGCGCAACCTGCTCGAGGCCGAGGTCAGCATTTCGTATCAAATTTGTGATAACTGTAGAAGTAAGTATAGGCTTAGCGACAAGCCCACGCCCGCCGGCCGACGGCGCAGCGGCAGCTGCACCCAGGCTGCGCCCCAACCTCTGTCCGGCCAGACGCGCAGCAGCGAGCTGCTCGATCGGGCCGAGGTGGAGGTGAGCATTGCTGTTACCCAGGTTGCTCGCTCCACCGACGACATTGCGCTGTACAAGACGAGCGCCAGGCCAGCGGGCGGCGGCGCTGATAGCGACACCGAAGCCGTGGCACAGCCAACGGCCGAGGCGACCATGTCGCTGGGCAACGTGTCCAATGCATCGAACAATTCCACTAGCCAAACGGACAAGACGAGCGGCAGCGCCGGCACTGGCCGGCCCAGGCGACCCGACAAGTTGGTGCTCGATCTGAATGATCGCTCCAAATATACCAAGGAGGTTTCTGTATAAAGAGAGAGAGAGATAGAGAGAGGGAGAAGGGGATGGCATGTGTTCTCTGATTACAAATTTCTATTGATTAATATACGATTATGTTATGATAATTAAATAATGAAAGACTTTATGAAATTTAATTGTATTACTATAGAACTAATCAATAAATATATATATATATATAAATCCCTATATATATAGTTGTGTACATACATATAGAATCGCGCTAAAACCAATAATCGAAAGCTAAAACGCCTGATTTCAGTGAAAGCCAAAAGCCACGTTTAGCCATGCAAACACACGCAAAACATTTGCAACTATAATGAGCCCCAAATGTTGTAAATATTTTGCCTACACACACACACAGACACACACACACACAGACAACTGTACACAGTTAAACAAGCAGCGTCGCCATTTTGTTGTAAATCATGCGTTTTAGCAAAAATTTAATTTGAATTTGAATTTCATGTAGCATTGCCGCTTAACTAAATGAAACGAACTTAAAGAGCAGCTAAACTGTTAAAAATTAATAAATGAATTAATAAAGCGCTAAACTAAACCAAACTAGCAGCAAGCGCCATATATGTATGTATATGTATATAGCTTAGAGTTCATACTTCTAGTTCTAAACTGTAAAATAAACATATCTCTGCCAAAAAGTAAAAAATTAAATTAAAATTAATTGTTATTGTTAGATACAGCAAATGAGCGCTCAGCCTTCAGAGCTTAGTTTAATTGTAGCTAATAATAATACAAAAAAAATTACTAACGATTGCCCCTAAAAAAACAAATACGAATACACGCCTAAATGCATACGAAAATAATAAAAATTGTTTATGTTAAAAATGACGGCTAAATTTGCATTTAGCATTGTTCACAAATATTTATTTAGCTAAGCATTTCAGTTATAGATATGAGAAAAACAACAAGAGAATCAAAACATTTTTAAATACATTACAAATGTACGTGAAAAATGCAAATGTTATTTAACTATATAATGATGAATAAAGGTTTACTATGAATGTCTGTAAATACAGCAAAGTCGTCTCGTCTGGCTGCAGCCGCTGCACTCGACAGCCATTGGGGCGTATGCGTTATATGGCAATGGCCAGCTGTGCAAATTGTTTTCACACGGCTCAATGTCCATTTTCGGGTAAGTATACCAGCGTGTCTGTGTGTGTCTGTGTGTGTGTGGGTATCAGCAACATTACCTAGTGAAAAGAAAAAACCCAAACACAACATTCAACACTCAACACTCAACACTCACACACACATGCTCCGAAGACTCTTTCGGTTTATGGCAACGTTATGGTCTTTATCTTTATGGACATGCCTGTGTGGCAGTGCGTGCGTGTTTGCGTTTGTGTTTGTGTGACCCTTTTGCCATTTATGGGCTCGTTTTATGAATGCCTTTCCAACACACACACACTGGCACACACACTGGCACACTCGCACACTCGCACACAGTCCCACGCAGTGTCAAGCGTTTTAAAGGAGACGTTAATTTAAATGTTTTTACAGCATTTGCCTGTCGATGTGCTCAGTGTTGCCTCGTCTGATGTTTGTTGTTTGTTGTTTGTTGTTTGCGTTCCAAATTAAAATTCCCAGCCGGCTGACAGTTTCTGTTAAAGACCCTCACACACACTCGCGCGCGCACACGCACACGCACAGAGTGGCCCGCATGCGACAGGGCCCCAAGTGTTATCAAGTTTATAAAGGACTCTTGGCTGCGAAGTGCGTGTATTGAATTTTAAGCAACTTACACATCGACCACATTTGAAGTTAAATTAATTTAAACATGTCTCCTGCCATAGTGCTTTAAGCCAGATGCATTACTTTTATTCTGCCAGAGCCATGCGGAAATCGAGAGTTAGGTAAGGCATAAATTAATTGCAAATATATCTCAGATTACTTTCAGTTGGAGCGTAGTCAAAGTGCCTTAAATTGAATCGTCTAAACATATTTGAGTGAACGTATTTTGCTAATGCATTTCCTGTTCCCTACGTGACTTGCTTAAACAATTAATTCAAGCTTTAACTTTCAACTCTCTCGGCTGCATTGAAAATTCAGCAAATGCCTTTATCCAATTCAATTTTAAATCTTAGATAGCCGCCGTTTTTTATTCTCTGTTTTAATCGTGCGAAGGACAAACGGAAATTGAAAATATATCTAAGAGAGCAGAGTACAAAAAGTAATAATAGAAAACTAAACTGACATCGGCCAATGAATTTAAAAATATATATTCGAGTATTTATTATATTTATTTTGTATTATATTTTATTTTAAAATTTTAAAAATTTATATTTACTTATTTAATATAATTTAATAGCTTACAATATCAAACTAAGCCAACTATGTTTTTTGCGTGGATTCCTATGAAAAAATGTTCGGTGGAATTTCAACGCATTTCAAGAATGTCGGCAATGCCTTTGTTAAGCTTGCTAAAGCATTTAAGTCTTATGAAAAAATCTCGCCTGAAAATATGAAAAAAATGTATAAATATGAGGAAATATGATTTCATGCAGCATACCCTGGAAACTATTTTTTTTTTAAATTAATAAAAATAGCAAAAATATATATCTTGAAAAAAACTAAATAAAATTAAAAAAAAAATATATTAAAAGAAATAAATGAAATTAAAAAAGAAAAATATATTCAAGTTTTTTTTTTTCTTTTTTAATTCACATTACTTTATAAAAATTTTTAAGGTAAATATTTTATATATAATATTCGAACAAATTAAATTATGCCAACTCTTTGCTGCCTAACATATTTCAGCTGTTCATCATAACACATGTTCCCTGTCATTTTTCTATAAGCGGCCATTATTACAGGGTATATTAATGCAGTTACGCATATTCGCATATCCAACCACTTGAAAATCCAATTAAACTAATAGACTTGCCTGAACAAAAAAAAGTCAAACTTAACGAAAGCATTTTGACTTTATTTGCGGCGTTCAAGCGTTCGGAAAAAAAGACAAACATTTAATGAAGAGCCTGTTGCAATGGGTGCAAAAGTCAGGTGCTTTATTTGGCCTGGTCATAAATTGAAGATCTGAATGCGTTAGAGCAGTCGTTTGGAGCAGGCCAAATAACGGAATAAAGGCACTTAAGAGCACTGTGAATGGGTCTGTGCTTCAGAATTTATAACCATGTCGATGCTGATGACCTTTGATGGCAGCGGGAGAGATGAAGGGCCATGGCATGGTTACAGATGAGTGTGCAGAACGTTTCAAACATTTTTCATCACTTAATTACGGCAATAAATGCCAGTGGGAATTTCTTTGCGCCACATCAAAATGGCATTAAATAAAAACATGTTAACGACTTGCAGGCCAAAAAATTGCAAAAACCAAACAGAAAAAAAAAATGCGTCGAGCAAATTTATATGCGAAACAATAAAGGACCAAAGCACACAGCATCCAGTAGGGAGCTTGGAGTATATCCGAGTATGGCTGTTGCGATCTGATAGAGAATCATGTCGACATGGCAAAAACAATAACAATAGCAACAGCAACAACAATCGAGGACAACAATTTAGGTTCACGTGCGTTGAGCCAATTAAAATTAAAGTAGGCAACTGCCAAAAAGCTGGACTATAAATGTGAGTATGTGTGTGTGTGTGTGTGTGTGTGTGTGTGTGTGTGGGTGGGTGTGTGTCTGCCAACTCAGATGCCAAAAATAAGTGCAATAAAATTAAATTGCTCAACAACACCTTATTAAGGGCAGCTGCTGCTACAGCTACAGCTACTGCTGTCTCTCAATGGGCAGGAGAACAAGCGAAGCCTAAACGAAATTGAGGAAATTACCAGCCAGCAGTCACTTGTTTCGACGTCTAGCGATGCCTTGGCTTTCCAATTTTTACTTGCCAGCTTTCTTTTGCTGCTGTCATAATATTGTAAAAGAGATTTTCCCACTTTGTTGCAACGAAGCGCAAATACCCTGGCAAGTAAACATATTGACAGTTGCCTCGGGCGCAACTTGTTTTCTCTTTTTCTCTATACAAATTGAATGCAACTAGAAGTAAAAGGTTTACTGTCAGCCCGAAGCCAAAGCCACAGCTTTCGCTTTGTACTATATTGTCAAACTGTGTTTTAATATTAAACATTTTTGCTTAACCAAAATGATTTTCCTAAATAGTTTCGAAAAGTTCATATGAAAAATTTCAAATATTTCATTAAATTTAATGTTTTATACGACTTTACCATATGAATTTATATTAAAAAAGTTTACATATTTGTACACATTTGACGCAAACAATAATAAGCAGCCAATTGAGAAGTTTTTAATGTGTAAATAAATTTGTACAAAAAAATATAATATTAATTTACGTTTGTATAAAGAGTTTAATATTTAACTAAATTTAGGCGAATTTTATTTAATTATTAATTTATTATTACAATTATATATTAAATAATTTAAAATTATATACTAAGAATTTAATTTAATTATTAATTTAATATTAAAATTATATATTAAATAATTTAAAATTATATATACGAATTTAATTTAATTATTAATATAATATTAAAATTATATATTAAATAATATTAAATTTTAATATGAATTTAAATACAAATTTATACAAAAGAAGAGTAAAATATTTAACTAAATTTAGGTGAATTTAATTTAATTCATTTAATATATAAATTATATATTAAATAATATTAAAATCCTATTTAAATATAGAAATATTTTTGAAATGTATTTAAATTAAAAGAAATAAAATTAATACAAATTAGCTAAATAATTTTTTGGCTTGACAAAATAAATAAAATATTTAAGAAAGATTTTTTTGTAAAATATATAAACAAGATATGTCGGGTCTCCATCTATATTCCCATTTGGATGCGGCCAGAGTATTTATAATCCTTTTACTCATGACGCTGTGTTTATTCCCGCTATTTTTCTAATTCTCTATTTCTAGAACTTTCTTTAGTTTTGGCAACCTCACTCATTGCCATTTTCCAACACTCCGAACACGGACCACACTCAGCAATTAGGGTGACCCTAACTGCCACCCACAGCATGTAACTATCGATATTGCCAATCGATGCCTTTATTTACATAATTCTCCGACAGATACATAAATATATAATTTTTCTCTTAATTATGCATAATTCCTTTAATTAATTAATGCAAACACAACAATTATAACTAACTATTGATTTAATCTCAGCAAACAACTTGATTCAGTTGGTTCATACAACTCGTGTCTGTTGTGAGCGTATTTAAAATGCGAAACAATCAGCAGCTGGGCGCTAGGCATTTTATCTGCTCTCTCACACCAAGAGACGCTCCATAAAGGCCCAAATTACAGCCACTTGTGTTCTCATGTGACTTAAAGCTACCTTAAAGTTTGTCCTCAACCGAAATGTCGCTGTTAATTGGTTGAGAGGAAAGCTTCGTAAATATTTTGATCAGATGAAAACTAATCTATAGCCATGTTTGCATAGACCAAGCTCAAGTGGTTTTCACATAAGCTGCACACAGTACATTACACCAACGACAACGAGGAACGAGCAAGAGTGGAGCAGTGGACGAGGAAAGCGAATGACAAGCAGCCAACCGATGCCAGGGCAATTTTCATATATTTTCATCTTGCATATACATATATATATAAAATATATATATATATATAATATGTATGTAGCAACATTAGCCTGGTTGAAATAGTACTGCTGTATGGATATTATGTGAACTCTACCTAAGCATAACGAGTGCAACTCCACTGGGATATACAAAAGAAAATATGAAAAAAAAAACAAAAAGTTCAAAAGTTGCGCATGCTTGACTAGAAAATACCCTAGACTTTAAGACATTATGAACTCTACAGCTGAGTAGAAGAGGCGAGAGTCTAAACAGAGCTGAGCTGAGTATGCGCTCGAGCAACTTCAATCGATAGTCAGAAGGTTTTTGCTTTTATGCCAGATCATACATATACATTGCCATAGAAAAAGGTTACTCTCCATATACCGCATGTGCCATTTATCACTATGCACAGGGTATAAAAACAACTGGAACAGAAAAACGCACACGCACAACTGCATTTGAGTGTGCACGTGAATTGCATTAGAAAGTTGAAGGCATTTACATATGTATGTATGTGTGTATGTATAAAATAAATCTGCCTCAAGTGCAAAGATTGTAGTCCCACACCTGTCGAGCACACACACACACACACGCACTCACACACACTCACACACTACCCTAAACATAACCATTTGAATACAGACATTGTTGGCAGTCTTCGAGTGCGTTGCATGTGGATACACATCCACTAAAAGCTTGGGCTCCACCTATGTCCGGACTTCGACTTCGACTGCGACTTCGACTTGTCTGTCTATTCGGCTGTCTGTCGGACGTGTCAGTTACAAGCAATTGTGCAAATGTGTCGGTTGAGATGCGGATGTGCGATAAGCGCCAAATGCAAAAATTGAGTTTAAGCTCAGCGAGTATGCGATGCCGATAAAGATACGCAGTGTAAATAGTTTCCTACTCATCTTAACAGTTTAGCGAAAAAATATTAGACTAGGGTATATTTAAATAAAAGATACCCTGTTTGTTGTTAAAGAAAGTGGAAGAGAGTCAGAGATAGAGATTTCCTTGCTCCACACGTATGCTCTACCTATATATTTACAGGATATTCAAGGTACTAGCTAGCAACTGTGTTACAGTGCGAAGCATATGGCAGTGCCATGTCTTTGGCTTGACAACCTCTTTCTGGTAATTCCCACTTAATAGAACATCTGCATGCTGAACGTTGTCTCCACTTTTATCCGCCACTTCAGCTCGCATTTTGATGGCTGCTTCAATTGGGCGTACAAAAAGTAACTGAATGCGATTTACTTTTCATGGCTGAAATGGAGAACAGGCTAAAAGCGAGAACTCAAATATGCGAAGCTTCAAGCTTTCAAGTCTTAAATGCAGATTGTTAGTCGAACTAAAGCCATTTAAGTGGAGATGAGAGAGTGTCAGAGAGAGAGAGAGAGAGAGAGCGCGTGTGTGAAACATATTCTATGAAAGTACTTAACCACTCTGCCAACCCACCTGGACCACCCATACACCCACCCACCCACTGTGCTGCTAATGACAATATTGTGTGCCACCGCACCATGAACGGCCATGGAAAGAGCGTTTCCAATTAATAAAAAAGCGATTAATTACATCAAAAGCGTCTGCGGTGCAAATGTCAAGCTCAAGTGATTGAGATGAGCATGAGGTGCACTATACAGATACCCTGCAGGCAGTGCGAAAGTTACTTTGCTCTCGATGTGGGCGTAATAACTAATTAGTCATTGGCATACTTGGGAAAAGTTAAAGTCTATATATGAAACTTATTACATTCATATTAAATTTCCATAGTATTTAATCTATTCGCAAGGTCACGCAATGAAATGATAGCTTTTTCATCGAATATGTATTTGTAAATAATTTTTATTCCTATTAAATGAAGTGCAAATTATTAATATAATTGGATTATTATCAACGTGCATAAGCAAATTACAGCCATGATGCAAGCAATTGAAAATGGCTTTTAATTACACTGGCTAACAAAGAATTTAGAAATTGAAAATATGAGCATGGAACTTGATTATAATAAGCTATTCCAATAGCTAAGGTATATTTATAAATGCGCTGTAGAGTTTAAGACAAAAGCTGCAATAAAATAAATAAATTAATCAAAAAAAAAAATAAATAAATAAAAAATAAAAAAAAAATAAGCTATTGATGTAAGCTATTGAAATAACCGAAAGCAGAGTATATGTAGGATGGAATGAGAGGAGTTCACAATGAAGAGGAGATAGAGACTGAGAGTGGGAGTGGGAGTGTGAGAGACCGGAAATGGGAGAGGGAGAGAAAGAGAGGGAGAGTGAAACTGAAAATCTTTGAAAGTGCTAAATCTTTGTTTGAACACTAAAATAGTTTATATACATACATATATAATATAAGTATATAAATATAAGTATATTTTTTTTATTTTTCTTGGTTACCAAATCTTGTTGACCTGTGTTAGTTAATGCAATTTAATTATTTGGATTTTTTTTTATTATATACACGAGCTTATCAATATTTCATGCCATATTAATGCTTTAAATATGTTTATAAAATTTTACATACGTATTTAAAAAATTTACCGATGGAATAAGACATTATATAAAATATAAAAATAATATTACAAACAATTTATATTTATATTTAAAAAATACAAATTTACATTTTAAAATTTTGTAAATTAAATATTAATAAATTTATGCTACTCACAAGACACTCAAGTATGAACATGAATTTTGCTTTACATATTTACCTCTCGTGCTATCTGCTTCAAAATTAATTAAAGCAATATACATAAGAAATGTAATTAAAATTTGAAGTAGCTGTCCAGGAAGTAACAATTTATGGCTGCAGCTTGAAGTGAGCGTGGCCCACTTACGAGGCGCGCCACAGTCATATTTTACAATAAAGCTGCGAGCCCATTTCAAGTGCGGACTCTTAACATTATGCGGCACTTTAATGCTAATAGAGCTTTTATGCACTCTACATTACGCCCCCGAAAAGGAAAAAAGCACTGCACGAAATGTGCATCAAAGTGAGCCACAAAGTACACATTACACAGAGAGCGGAGGCAGCCACAAACACAGAGAGAGAGAGAGAGGGAGAGAGGGAGATGGGATATATATATATAGGAGAGGTAAACACTATTGGGTACAGGTGAATAATAGCAGCGAATATGTGACTAGGAAGGCGAACAATAACAAACACAGTTAAGTATGTCTGACTACCACAACTATAGCTGTAACGGTAACCATAGCTGTATCTGCAACTGTAAAGTATCTGTAGTTTTATCTGTTGTTGTTGTTGTTGCTGCTGCATGTATGAGCAATGGTTGATTCCCCATTTTATGTTGCGTCGCATTTAACAATAAAAACCTGAAATGTTTGTAATGAAAAGCTCAAAACGGCAATAAACCACACACACACGCATGCACTCACATATGTATGTGTGTGTAATGAGCTTTGTGTGTATTGTTGTTAGAGCCACTTTTACCTAATTGCTGCACTCAGTTTAAGCACAATTGACGTGTACAGCCAGGCAGCCAACCAGCCAACCAAGCCAGTCGAGTGGGCAAGTCGACGCAGCTAATGGCTGGAGGAGGAGCAGCAGGAGCAGCAGCATGAGTAGAGCATCTCGAATCTATGTATCGAGGTCTGGGCAGGAAATGCATTTTGCGGCCATTTGAAAGCCAAAGCCAATGAGTTGGCTGAAGGCCATTCGCCACTCGAATTGGATGTGCAAACAGTTTCAATGGAAGCACTCGAAATCAAGTGTTGCAAATTAGAAGCGTCTTAGAAGTGAAACACATTTGTTGCATTAATTACCGCATCGCAATTTGCGGCAATCTCCGCAATTTGCCGCAAATTAATGGGTTAGCAACGTTTCAGTTATTTCTGCTTATTTATCGCATCGCAACGCATCGCCTTGCCCAGAAAACGAATTTAATTAAATCCTGAATTTCTCTTCTATTCCTAAATGTGGCAATTGTGACAGCTTTGCCAGCCGAGTTAATTAATTGATGATGATTTTCGTCTTTGGCACAAAGTGAACTTGAACTCGACTCGAATCGCACATTATCTCGGACATGACAGCTCGAGGACATTCTCTCGCCCAGCTAGAGTCAATCTTGTTGAAATATACTTTTCTCATCGAGTGAACAGCAGCAGCTGTTCAATGCTCGAAAGGATTTCTGAATCGAATTTGTCAGCAATTGCAATTGAGTGTGAGGCCCAGATCTAGCTGCGAGCTTACTCGACGGCGCAGCGCACATAAATCACAAAATTAAACGAAAGCCGAAAAATGACATTGAGAGCTTTAGCAAACAGCAAATTCAATTTACCGATCAAAAACTATCTTCAATTGTGATACTTGAATCGAGTGAATTTTATTGCAATTTCTTTCTTTTACTGCATCTTGTAGTTATATTATTATGTACATATATTAGTTATATTAAATTTGAATTATTGGCCTTATGTGTGTTATGAATGTTGAATTTGATTTAGTTTTGCACAGTTGTATAACAGTCACTCCAATCTGGAGGTATGGTGTGCAAATATGGAGAGTCGCCGCACAGTCTAATAGACATAAGATACAAATAGTAATAAGCAAGGATTTGCGTCACATTACTGGCTGCCCCTGGTTTGTCCGCAACTCTGGGCTACATAGAAACCTCAACCTGTGCACTGTTCCTTCCACTCGAGTCGATATAATGATCACCTGAAGGTCCACGCCAATTGACTCGCAAAAAAGCTGCCATCGTCCAGACCCATCAGAAAGCTAAGAAGACGCCAGTTCGAAATCCTTCTCACTCCCAATGTAACTTAGTTTTAACCTACACTGTATATATGTTTAAATTGTGTAAACAACTGTAAGCCTGTGATGTCTGATTACATAATAAATTGCAAAAGTAGCAAGAAAGAACAAAACTTTCAGCATCGTGGCCTCTTTCATGGGCCTCGCTCAAGGGCCCTGCTTCGTAGCATCGCTCATTGGCTTCGCTCATGGCTTCGATTATACCCGTCGCTCATGGGCCTTCGTTTCGTAACCTCACATCATAGCTTCCCTTCTCGTTTATGGGCCTTGCTCTTGGTCTTCGTTCTTGGGCTTCGCCCATCGGCTTCGCTCACGGGCTTCATTTCGTGGCCTCGCTCTATAAGCTGCGATGATGGGCACCGCTCCGTAGGCTTCGCTGTTTGACGATGCTCAGCAGCTTCGCTTCGTGGCTTCGATCATGGGCTTCACTCATTGCCTTTGCTATTTGGCCTCCCTCTTCGTAGCTTCGCTTCGTGACCGCGCTCCATAGGCTTCGCTCATGGTCTTTGCTTCGTGGCTTCGCTCATCGACTTCGTTTCGTGGCCTCTCATGGGCCTCGCCTGATAGGTACGTTTCTTGGCCTCTCTGATCGCCTTCGCTTCATAACTTTGCTTCATGGCCTTTCTCATTGGCTTCGTGGCCTTATGGACCTAGCTTCATAGCAATGCTCATGGGCTTCGCTTCGTGGCTTTGCTGCTTGGCCTCTCTCTTCATGACTTTGCTTCGTGCCGTCGATCATAGACTTCGCTTCGTGGCCTCTCTCATCGGCTTCGTTGCATGGCTACGATCATAGGCTTCGTTCACTTCACACACCTCGTTCAGCTTCACTCATGGGCTTTGCTGCATGGCTTTGCTTCGTAGCCTCGCTCATAGTTCATGCACTTTGCTCTTTGGCTACTCTCATTAGCCTCACTCCATAGACCCCATGGACTCGCTCATAGGCTCATGAAATTGATTACAAATTAAGAGAGCTCTGAGATAGAATGCTCATTTAAAGAAATCAAAATTATATTAATATTGCCTAAAGCAAAAGCAGCTGTACCAATCGAGAGAGAGGGAGAGAGAGCAAGTCCGTAAAGGGCTCCATGTCCACAAGTAAACATTTAAAGTACACACTTTAGTCCATCAATAAAAATATTATTTAAAAACAAACTCGACATGGTGAGAGCCTTCAGTGTAGACTATTTGCAGACGCACAAAAAGCCAAGCAGCATTATATGGCTTATAAGCGACGTCAATGGCTGTGACCGAGCATCATGAAGTCAGCTGCCGCTCGGGGGTCAGCAGAGTGCATGTAATGCAGGCATTTGGCAAACTATGGGGCTTAGATGCGAAACTGGAGACTAGAGTTTGTAGACTGGACAAATAGCAATTTAAATTCAGATGCAAATCGGTTTTGGGCCACAATGTGGAATTGGGTTGAATTGATTTGCATTCGCCTAATCGACTTTGCTGCACAGTTTCCGATAGCACACAGCAGGCGGTGCCAGTGTGACAGGCAGAGAGCGAGCGAGAGAGAGAGAGAGAGAGCAGAAACCGAAGCCCAAAAACCAAAACTCGACTCAGAACAAACAAATCGACAGACCGAGGACAGACAAGACGTGCGAGCAGCGAAACTTTGATTGACATTTCAATTAAATTATAGCCAAAGTCGTTGGCAAAGTCATTGCGATTGCTGCTGACAAGATGTTTCGAGTGCAAAAAGTTTTACTCACCGAGTACCAGGAGATCTACGAGCCCGTGATGGTGGAGAGCCCCTTCACGCTGGTCGACGCACACGGAGTGGGTCTGCGCCAGTACCAAATCGCTCTGACGGGCACCAAGCTGCTCTTCGGCTGCGACAACTTCGACCGGGAGGACGAGCACTATGGCGAGCCCTGCTGCTATTGCAGCCTGGGCCAGGATCCGGAGATCGAGTGCTTCGATCTGATCAGCATGGTGCCGCTCGAGTATGTACGCTTCAATTTCTATCGCAAACGTGAGCGCTGCCTCATGATGCTCAGCGTGCAGCCGGTCGATCCACAGCTCAAGGCAGAGAGTCCCATGATCTTTGAGTTTGGCGGTCACATACACAAGCAATACTTCTGGCACACCTGGCGCGAGCGAGTGGCAGCCATACGCACCTATCAGTCCCGCTTCAGTCAGATCACCGGCGCATCTCCCTTCTCCAGCACCGATGTCCAGGTGGATGAGGTGCAGCACCATGCGCTGGTGCATCAGCCCCACCGGCCACGATCCATCTACAGTGTCTGCTACAGCTCAGCCGGCGGTGCCTAAGGTCAAACGGCTATGAACTCTCACACAGACACACTCAGCGGCATTCAGTGCATGCATATTTTATAGCTGGCTAAGCCGGTTAGCCGACAGCCCTGAACAGCTGCTGCACGCTATTGCCAATTTGTTGGCCAACTACTTCGCAGGCGTTTATTTATTTATGGTAGAAAACAAGAAAGAGCAAAAAAATTAGCCTTGCTGGCCTCAAGACGCGTGAAATTAAAGCCGAGTCGCATTTGTTGCTCGCTTACTTTGATTGTTTTCTTATTTCTGATTTTGACTTCTTTTTTTTCTGTTTTCTTTGTGGGGCTTGCTGGCGGCCAAAAGACTTTGGTTTTGCGGTCGGGTCGGGTGGTGTTTTCATTTATTCTTCTTGCGCTTGGCCCAACGAAAAAGTTTTCAATTTGTCGACAAACTTAAGCCGCAGCCGCAACACTTGTCTCGCCTCAGAGCCCGTATCTGTGTCCGGCTGTCCGGCTGTGCAGCTGGCGGCACCAAAAATCAATTGCAATAAAATGCCCCGCAAATGAACACAAACAAAAATGCCAACAACAACAACAGCAGCAGAGAGCGAAAACAAAAACAACCGCACTGGCAGTGGGTTGGGCTGCTTGGGATGCTTTGGGGACTGGGGGTGGTTCAGTGGGTGGACTAAAATCGTCATTGCTTTCCGTTTGTTTGTTTAGAGCGTTTAATGGTCAAAGTTTTTGCTCGAGTGCTGTGTAATTTATTTGATTTGCTTTCGCTTCGCTGTTGCTCAATGATAAATTACAATTTATTTAATAAAATGTACAAAATGCTCACATTAATCATATGCCATGTGGTGTGCGCACAGGCAATTTTATAAATTTCCATACGCACACACATACGCTTGTTCATGTGTGTGTGTGTGTGTGTGTGCCTTTCAAATGCGTAACTAATTAATGCGCTGCTTCGAACTGTTTTGCCCTTATACACGGCCTGGCAACAGCTCTACGAAAAGTTAATTAAAAACTCATTGGCGCAACGCACTCAATGAAAAAAGAGAAAGAGAGAGAGAGAGAGTGAGAAAAAAAACAACATTTCAATAAAAGCAATGAGCGCCATCGTATTAAATGGCATCACACACGCCGCCAATGTCAACCACCGACCCAGCAGCCCAGCAGCCCACCGATCCAGCGACAGGTGCCCATCGTCAGATTCTTCGCTCTCAATGCCTTTGTAATACAGCTGCACACTTTTGCAATTATGGCAGCGTCAGGGCAGGTAATGAAACCCTTTCGACTGCCGCTTAATTAGCCATTAAAATTTAGCTCTTGTCTCGCTGCAATCAAAGACTGCTATGAAATAGAAAAAATTGCTGTATTTAAATATATGTATATGCATTTGTTTTGCGCTGCTCTTTAAGAGTTTATTGCTGTCATGGCCGTCAAGTTCAAAGCCGACCAGAAGCCACATCAAAAGCTGCGCCCTAATTGCTTGCCAGAAATTGAAATTACAAATTTTGCCAAAGGCAGCTGACGTGTATTTGCGGTGCGGCTGACCAAATTATTTCAATTTAAGCACATTTGGTACGCCAATGCGTTTACTATATAACCAGCACACATGTGCATAATGCAATTGGCATTCGAATGTCTCAGGTTGAGTCAACGTCCCAATTCGAAACTGACACAAATCATATAGAATGCTGAAAAGGCTGTAAGCGCTGGCTTAATACTCATTGAGAGGTTTCGAAGTACACTAAATTTTATAGTCTAGCTTGAAAAGTGCAAAAGATAAAAAACTTGCTGATAATTAATATATATGGAACTATATCTGTAAAAATAATAATTTAATTTAATTTTAATTTATTATTATTATAAAATAAAATTCTCGCTTCTGCATTCAGCTCAATCGTACAACACTAAAAGCCAATATACTCTACATTTAAGCACTCGTGAGCAGTCATGAATTAATGCAATCAAATGCAATTTAGGGAATCTTGCACATGAAATCAACCAAAGGCCAGTGGTTGACCAGTGCAGCTCGAGCCAGATTAACTGTCACAGTAATTGAAAATTAACATGCAAAAGGTCGCAAATAATATATTCCAGGCTGTTTATACATATTACATACAGACATGAAGCCAATGGCAGCAATGTTAATTGAACTGCAATTAAATATTAGCCGAAAGGCAAGAGTTCAGCTTAATAGATACGTGACATAGTAGTTAGCCTTTAATTAATTTCAATCAGAGTATTTAAATCAACATTTCAAAAGGAATTAGAGGCTCGTTTGTGGGGAGGATCTTCCAAAGGATGCGAATATAAAACGTGCCAAGTGAACTGAATGACGAAATCAGTGCAGGTGCAGGCCTTGATGGGATTCCCCACAAGAAAACTGCAGGACGTGGCGACATGCCGCCAGCGAGCGTAATGCAGACGCCAGAGGTGTTGGATTCGCCGGCTGAGATGCAGCCGTTGAACGAAAGGCAGGCTCAGGGAGGAGTGTAGATTTCGATTACAGGCTTGGAGCCCACTCTCCGCCTGCTCCTTTCTTTCTGTTCGGTTTCTGCAGAAAACGCGCGGAAAGAATGAAGCAGGCGGAGAGTAGGCTCCAAGCGTGTAAGCAGAGTCTACAATCCGTCCGGAGCCTGCATTACGTTCGAGGGCTGCATGTCAGCCGGCAACCCCAACACCCCTGGCGTCTGCATAACGCTCGAAGGTTGCATATCGTCACGTCCTTCAGTTTTCTTGTGGGGATTCCCATCAAGAACTGCACCTGCACTGATTTCGTCTTTCAGTTGACTTGGCTCGTTTTAGTTTCGCATCCTTTGGACGATCTCCACCACAAACGAGCCTCTGACAGATATTAGCCGGTTTATAAAAATCTGTCAACTGTTTTGTAGCTCTCTATTATGTTGGGCAAATCAACGGCTTTAGCTTGCATCGGTTCACCGTTCAGCCACATCTGTCCGTTTCGCATATTGTGGTTCAGCGGAATGGCTAATATCTTATGGATAGTATCATTTTCCATGGCTCTGCGTTTAATTTCTGCCTTGTCCTGAAATCAAATATACAAAGTATAGCTAAAAGCTGTTTTATATATTTTCAATTATATGTGGTTATTACCTCCGGAAACCGTATAATAAACTGACTCTCTAGCTCCTCTTCATCCTCGAGCAGTTCTTTATGATTATGGTTATTTTTCTCGGACATTTTTTTACAATTGGTTTTCACTGAGAGCAACTGTCAAACTGGCGAAAATTTAGTCACAGCACTAATAGTGTTAGTTAACACCAGTTATCTATCGATAACAAATGTTACATATGCGATATGACAATATTTTATTTGCTTCGACGGCTCGATAATCAATGTAATTTTAAGAATAGCATTGCGGAAGTATAAAGTATGTCAAGTCTATTTAAATATGCCTATAGATATGATTATATGTACTGACTCTTCATCTCTAGTTAAAAATATATATCTGTCCCTTTAGCTTATGTTGGACAAATGAACGTTCAGCCACATCTGTCCGTTTCGCATATTGTGGTTCAGCGGAATGGCTAATATCATATGGATAGTATCATTTTCCATGGCTCTGCGTTTAATTTCTGCCTTGACCTTGACCACAAATGAATGACGAAATCAGTGCAGGTGCAGGCCTTGATGGGATTCTCCACAAGAATACTGCAGCACGTGGCGACATGCCGCCAGCGAGCGTTATGCAGACGCCAGAGGTGTTGGATTCGCCGGCTGAGATGCAGCCTTTGAACGAAAGGCAGGCTCAGGGAGGAGTGTAGATTTTGATTACAGGCTTGGAGCCCACTCTCCGCCTGCTCCTTTCTTTCTGTTCGGTTTCTGCAGAAAACGCGCGGAAAGAATGAAGCAGGCGGAGAGTAGGCTCCAAGCGTGTAAGCAGAGTCTACAATCCGTCCGGAGCCTGCATTACGTTCGAGGGCTGCATGTCAGCCGGCAACCCCAACACCCCTGGCGTCTGCATAACGCTCGAAGGTTGCATATCGTCACGTCCTTCAGTTTTCTTGTGGGGAATCCCATCAAGAACTGCACCTGCACTGATTTCGTCTTTCAGTTGACTTGGCTCGTTTTATTTTCGCATCCTTTGGAAGATCTCCACCACAAACGAGCCTCTGACAGATATCAGCCGTTTTATAAAAATCTGTCAACTGTTTTGTAGCTCTCTATTATGTTGGGCAAATCAATGACCTTTAGCTTGCATCGGTTCACCGTTCAGTCACATCTGTCCGTTTCGCATATTGTGGTTCAGCGGTATGGCTAATATCTTATGGATAGTATCATTTTCCATGGCTCTGCGTTTAATTTCTGCCTTGACCTTGACCACAAATAAATGACGAAATCAGTGCAGGTGCAGGCCTTGATGGGATTCCCCACAAGAATACTGCAGGACGTGGCGACATGCCGCCACCGAGCGTTATGCAGACGCCAGGGGTGTTGGATTCGCCGGCTGAGATGCAGCCGTTGAACGAAAGGCAGGCTCAGGGAGGAGTGTAGATTTTGGTTACAGGCTTGGAGCCCACTCTCCGCCTGCTCCTTTCTTTCTGTTCGGTTTCTGCAGAAAACGCGCGGAAAGAATGAAGCAGGCGGAGAGTAGGCTCCAAGCGTGTAAGCAGAGTCTACAATCCGTCCGGAGCCTGCATTACGTTCGAGGGCTGCATGTCAGCCGGCAACTCCAACACCCCTGGCGTCTGCATTACGCTCGAAGGTTGCATATCGTCACGTCCTTCAGTTTTCTTGTGGGGAATCCCATCAAGAACTGCACCTGCACTGATTTCGTCTTTCAGTTGACTTGGCTCGTTTTATTTTCGCATCCTTTGGACGATCTCCACCACAAACGAGCCTCTGACAGATATCAGCCGGTTTATAAAAATCTGTCAACTGTTTTGTAGCTCTCTATTATGTTGGGCAAATCAACGACCTTAGCTGGCATCGGTTCACCGTTCAGCCACATCTGTCCGTTTCGCATATTGTGGTTCAGCTGAATGGCTAATATCTTATGGATAGTATAATTTTCCATGGCTCTGCGTACAGTTTCTGCCTTGTCCTGAAATCAAATATACAAAGTATAGCTAAAAGCTGTTTTATATATTTTCAATTATATGTGGTTATTACCTCCGGAAACCGTATAATAAACTGACTCTCTAGCTCCTCTTCATCCTCGAGCAGTTCTTTATGATTTTGGTTATTTTTCTCGCACATTTTTTTACAAATGGTTTTCACTGAGAGCAACTGTCAAACTGGCGAAAATTTAGTCACAGCACTAATAGTGTTAGTTAACGCCAGTTATCTATCGATAACAAATGTTACATATGCGATATGACAATATTTTACTTGCTTCGACGGCTCGATAATCAATGTCTTGTTAGGAATGGCATGCGGAAGTATAAAGTATGTCAAGTCTATTTAAATATGCCTATAGATATGATTATATGTACTGACTCTTCATCTCTAGTTAAAAATATATATCTGTCCCTTTATCTTATGTTGGACAAATGAACGTTCAGCCACATCTGTCCGTTTCGCATATTGTGGTTCAGCGGAATAGCTAATATGTTATGGATATTATCATTTTCCATGGCTCTGCGTTTAATTTCTGCCTTGACCTGAAATCAAATATACAAAGTATAGCTAAAAGCTGTTTTATATAATTTCAATTATATGTGGTTATTACCTCCGTATAATAAATTGACTTTCTAGATCCTCTTTATCCTCGAGCTGTACTTTATGATTTTGGTTATTTTTCTCGGACATTTTTTTTACAATTGGTCTTCACAATTTTCACTGAGAGCAACTGTCAAATTGGCGAAAACTTAGTCACAGCACTAACAGTGTTACTTAACGCCAGTTATCTATCGATAACAAATGTTACATTTTTTTTTTTTTTTGTTTTGACGGCTCGATAATCAATGTCTTGTTAGGAATGGCATGCGGAAGTTTAAAGTATGTCAAGTCTATTTAAATGTGCCTATAGATATGATTATATATACTGACTCTTCATCTCTAGTTAAAAATATATATCTGTCCCTTTATCTTATGTTGGACAAATGAACGTTCAGCCACATCTGTCCGTTTCGCATATTGTGGTTCAGCGGAATGGCTTTGATAGTATACAGTACAGTTTCTGCCATGTTCTGAAATCAAATATACAAAGTATAGCTAAAAGCTGTTTTATATAATTTCAATTATATGTGGTTATTACCTCCGTATAATAAACTGACTCTCTAGATCCTCTTTATCCTCGAGCTGTACTTTATGATTTTGGTTATTTTTCTCGGACATTTTTTTTACAATTGGTTTTCACAATTTTCACTGAGAGCAACTGCCAAATTGGCGAAAATTTAGTCACAGCACTAATAGTGTTAGTTAACGCCAGTTATCTATCGATAACAAATGTTACATATGCGATATGACAATATTTTATTTGCTTCGACGGCTCGATAATCAATGTAATTTTAGAAATAGCATTGCGGAAGTATAAAGTATGTCAAGTCTATTTAAATATGCCTATAGATATGATTATATGTGCTGACTCTTCAGCTCTAGTTAAAAATATATATTAGTGGGACAGCCCTTTATCTCCTCCAATAATATAATTTGCTACGATTCGCAGACGTCGCAGACCCCACAAAGTATATGTCGGATCGATATTTTTATTTTATTTCTTTATTAATTTGTGCCACCGATAATTACTATTTATTATTATCATTTTAATAATTCTCGTATCAACCCTGATGTAATGTATCATCTCTGATATAATGTATCATCTCTAGTAATGAGAAAGAAAGAGAACCAAAATATTGTTTTACCGTTATTGGTTTCCATCCCTTTCCTTCATGTGTATCTGTCTCACAACATCATGTCATTCTCTTGGGAGCCCAACAGATCTTTCTGTTCTGCATAGTCCCGGCCGACAATGCAATAGAGTGAGATAACAATAACGTATAGTAAATTGTATTAGTATTGAACGTTGAATGTGTCCACTTTGATTGTGTAAAGAGGAAGAGAGGTGACGCGCATAAAAGGCGCATTAATGTTGACAACTCAAAATAGGAAGCTTGCATTATGTCCGACTTAGAAAACGCAATGCACGCGGTGCTGAAGAAACCATATTGGAACTGGACGAGAACGAAGCTTCTACATATATGTACATACAGTGGTTCACAGCTTATTTCAACCAGCACCTTAAAAAAAGTTTGCTGGGCTATAAAATCTAAACTATTGGCGATATCCCAAAAATTGTTAGTGTGATGATTTAACTATTACAAAATCATTTCATTTATTTTTTAAATATTTTTTCATTATTTAATAATGTTTAAAAACTAAAAAATGAGACCAAGAAAGTTCCACAGCTTATTTCAACCACTTATGAAATAACATTATTTAACATTATAATAACTTCAAATAACAACAAATTAGTACTTGGTGTGACCACTCTTTTGGTTAACTACCATTTTAAGCCTTTTTGGGTTAGATTCCACCAACTTTTTGGTGACTTCTGGAGTAATTTTTTCCCATTCCTCAACCAATGCAGTTTTTAGGTCCGATTTGTTTGAAATTTTGTGTTTGCGAATGTTTGTTTCCAAAATCGACCACACATTTTCGATTACATTTAAATCTGGTGACTGGGCTGGTGGTTTCATAACGTGCGGACATTTCCAGATCAGCCAAGTCTGGACAATTCCCGCAGTGTGTTTCGGGTCATTATCTGAAGTCCTCCTTTAGGCCCAGTTTCTAGTTACAAAAGCTAGAGAGCTGAAATGAACACTCGTATGTTAGTTAAGCAGTACGATTTTATTTTGTTTTTTTTTTTTTTCGATAACTCATCCCATTTCCAAATTATCGACAAAAAATTGAAAATTCGTTTCAATTTTTTAAGTTTCTTGGACATAACTTCTACACCGTTTGAGCTAGAGACTTCAAATTTAGATAGATATTATGGATACGCAGATTTTGCAATTTTTAGATTTTGGATGCCACGCCCCCCTCGCCCGCAATTTCAAAAAAACGCAATTCACATACTAGAGACTTGAAATGTGGCAAATACACACATTTGGGTGCTATTAATACATTCTGAAAGATTCATGAAGATTATCCATCTAGGATGGATGGGGTTATAAACGTCTAAAGTATAGATTGCTTAATTGCAATAAAATCTAGAGTATAGATTTTGTATACCCTGAGCCCATTGAAAATGGGAAATCAGGGTATAATGGTTTTGTTAAAAGTATGTAACAGGAAGAAGGAGGCGTGGCAGACCCCATAAAGTATATATATTCTAGATCAGGGTGACGAGAAAAGTTGATATAGCCATGTCCGTTTGTCCGTGTGTTTGAGCGCGTCGATTAAGGAAGATACAAAAGCTAGAGAGTTCATTCTTTTTGTGTTAGGTCCGTATATTGCACGCGCAGTACGAATTTGTTTCAGAAATTTGATAACTTGTATATTTGCAAAGTTATCGATAAACGAATTTATCGGGAACCAGTTATCAAATTCTAGCTAATTAATCTTTAGAGATAGAGTCTCCAAGTCTTCTGCATATATATAGATACTAATTTAATACAATTTCGGTTTTTGTCAGATTTTGGTCCCCACTTCGCCCCACCACCCCCAAATATGAAAACAATTCATTTCAAATAGTAGAGACATGCAGTTCTGTTTAGCATATAGATACATATGAATATCATAATCATAATCTGAAGATATCAATATGATTGTCCATCTATAAACGGAATTATTAATCATCAAAGTTTTCTCATCAAAACCCATGCGGCGCAGCAACAAAGGCAGAGAGAGACAGCAAGACGCTTGCAATGCTTACACACATGCATACACACATACATGCATACAAGCGTAGATCAGTGTATATGTGTGCGCGTGGTTTTGCATGTACAGTTTCTTATGCGTCCAGAAACGAATCGAATAATTGTTGGAATATGATTCGTTCGAAGAAGGGCTCAGGGGATTTCGTAGTCGAGCAGTCTCGACAACAGTTTTCTTACTTGTTTTTAATAAATTTATTATATAATTCTTAATAAAAAAATAAGTAGTAAGCTGTAATCTTTTTTATTTATTTAAGCATATAAACTTCCCTATTAATCAGAAAATTTAATTTTTAATATAAAATGTTTACAGTGGATTACAGGCAAGAAAAATTGGAACAATCAACATTAATTCTGATCTATCTTAAGAAAATAAATAAATAAAAAATCAATATAGAGCCCAGATTTATATATAAATATTATTGAATTATTGTTTTGTTCTTTATTGAAACGTTAATCAATTAATCGCATCACTGAGAAGCAACACTTGCGCGCAAATCGTAAGTTTGAAGAGAGAATGTAAAGTGTGGAAATTTTTTTGTATTTATTTGCAAAAACGCAACCAACATGCTTCAGCATTTAAAGCTGATGTTGATATGCTTCGCATCTCTCAGGTCTTTATTTAGATTTGTTTCTTTAGACACCCAATGAAAAGTTGGATTGTGAGGAAGAACATGGAAGTGACTAGCACGAGCCAACAATCGAAGCCAGTTGAAAACACATTTCCCATATATTTTTAAATGCTTCGGGTGGCTTCAAGCATACCAAGATGATAAAGTCAATTGTGGAGGATAATTTGCCATTTTCACACGTCCGAGCTACTGTTCCTGAATTCAACACTAAATAACTAATAATAGCACTATATTTGTCGATCTTATAAAATACTAAATAAATAGTTACTACTTTTTTATAAAAATTAAAAATCATTTGATTAATTGATTATTTCCACTTTTGTTCGATTAATTTCGATTTATAATCGCCCAGGTAAATTTAATCATATGATTCAATAATCAATTAATGTAAAATTGTTGCCATCACTATATATATGTAGCATCGTTTTGACATTATGACGTTGTGTTGGTTATTATATTGTGATTGACAGTTGCAGTAGTATTAAAGAGAAGCTGACAACTAGCACTAATCGAATGAGTTAGCATTTTAGTGACAATTAAAGGATGTTTTGTCATTAGCAAAGAGATAACTATAGCTTTTGCTGAACGTTGTCTCGGATGCCGATGAGGGAGACCGAGACGGTTACTTATATCCTTCGCACAGAGTTGCTATGAGGCAGTTTGAGAGGAGAGCTGAAAAAGAGCAGTCAATCAGAGTTGGCTGAGAAAGAAAGACGTTTAGTGATAGAAGTCGGCGACACCGAGAATTCGTTGTTAAGCAAACATATATGTATATATATATTGCTCATTGATCTGCTCAAGAATGCGTTCACTTTAACTATCTTTAGTCTCTAGTGTAAACATTTTCCACATTCAATGAAGCAAAAACATATTTATGTGCGCATCTACTCATCATTAAATTAAAAGCAATCAACAAATATTAAAAAAAAATAAATAATAATAAAAACAATTTTCTCCTGATAATCAGAGACATATCAATTAAATGCAATTAAAATATATAAAATAAAAAATTAAATTTTGTGCCACATATCAATACCAATTTAATTTATCAAACAATCAAATTTGATCAACGTTTTAATGCATACAAATTAATGAAGGAAAAAAAACTCATTTATTTTAAATTTGTAATAAATATGCTCCACATCATTATTACAATCAATATTTTTTCAAATTCATGCAACTATATTTGGCTCATATATATTTGATGTCGATTCACAGCAGGCACAATGCAAATTTAAAGCCCCAGCAGCCAGCCGGGCCAGGGGCGTGAAATTAAAGCACAATATGCAAAATGCAATATGCATCGAAGCTGACAGTGATGAATGTGTAATTTGTATTTATTGAATGCCAATATGTGTGAGCAGGTGCCAGAGTGAGCGAGCGAGATAGAAGGCGACGAGAGCGCACATGGAATTTCTGATTAAAGGACAAAGGGAAATGAAGGCATTTAAGAACGCGCATCCGATTTAATTTTATACAGTTATTTAGAAAAGTTGTTCATTATTAATTAAAATTGTATTTCAATTTGAAAGTTGACAAAGTCTAATTAATTTCATATTAGTAAGTTGCAATGTAAATAAACTTGAAATCTCAAGCTGCACAGCCAACTTCTGTATGCATTGCTCGGAGCTTCAGCAATCTCATTGCTCATGGATAATTGATGCCAAACAAAACCTTCAGCGAAGCTTTCGATTATCTTTGGTTTTCATTTGCGTTGGATTTGCGTAAATCGCACTTAAAATGCTCGAAAGCATCTACAAACTTGTATTGCCTAGTTTCGATTGAAGGCGCATCCCTTGCATATGCAAGGCTATTACACACACACGGAGAGAGAGAAAGAGAGAGAGATATGGGCATATACCTGGCGCAAATTGAAAACAATTTTCCGCTGCTTACACATGCGCGTCTTGTGCTAATTTTATTTGATTTTTACTCGATGCTAGCCAACTTTTAAATGAAACGGAACGTGCCGAGCATGCCAAGTGCCCCAAAGAAAGACCCAATGCGGACCGCAAAGCGCTGTGGTCAAGAAACCGCACTAAAACTTGGCAAGCAAACGGCGCCTATGTGCCTTTATGTGGTCGCGTAAACAGTTAAGTGCCAAGGGCTACCTGTCCGGGTAGCTCAAATATACATATATGTATGTATATGTATGTGTATGCCACTGTATGGGCAAGCCAGCGTCCTCTCTAGCAACTTTTCAAATTACAAATAGACGCTTTAAAAGTGCCAACGGTACTTACGCACACATATGGCCAGAGACAGCGGGAACATTGTTTCGCCTTTCATTTCATAGACCCTGGCACATGGCATTGCGCTGGCTTGCTGGGTTGGCGCTTGGCTAACGGATCTACTGTAGGTCAAAGTTTTGCGTGCCTGACGTGCTCCACATGTCTTGGCTGCTTCTGAAAAATCACAGCAGCAGCCGTGGCGCTCAAAAGTATGCTTCATAAAAGAATTCAGCAGCTTGCCTACATTTCGCTTTTGTGTCAAGTGCAAAAGTGACTGCCAGCCACGAGCAGCGGGTAAGTATAAGCCGTTAATGTTTATGATAGTGATGGTTACATGAACGCTCACCACATACATATATATACATATATGTATATATGTGTGTGTGTATACATCAAATATATTGCATACTTGGCAGCTGCAGAGCGACAGAGGCCAAGGCACATCAGAACAGCGCCGAGCTCTATTATAAAAGCGTAGCCAAGCGAGAAACGTGACTGGGCGCCAGCTGGCAATGTGGGCGGGGCGGGGGCAGTCGGTAGAGAATTGACAACATCATTAATATTTAACTGAATATGCGCTGCATATGCGCTTAAAGATGCGCCCGTAAACATAATTATATGTCCACTTCATTTATATTTTACATTTGCTTAAAGTATTAAATCATCAGTTTTTACCTTTAAAACGTTTTTTGTTGTTTGTGGTAGATAAATTTCAATTAAATTTTTGTAAATTGAATTATTGACTCTTCGTGCTCGGCATATCTTAGTAAAATATGAGAGCTTTCAAGTGCAAGTGCAAGTGAAGAGCCATTGAAATACATTCCTTCAAACAAACACTTCAGCTCTCAGTGATGCATTAAATTTTAATATATATTTAGCATTTCACTCAAATGAACCATTTCAATCAATTTCAATTTTTGCAATACGAACAAACTAATGGAATATTCAATATTATTCACAACATTTTATGAAACAATCAAACTTTTTACAAGCAATTTCAGTGGCATTAAAAATAAAATTACCAAATTCATAAACATGCATTCTACGAAAAATATTGCAGATTGTTTGAGTTGAGCTAGACAGAAAAATAAACAAGTTTATGGTAAAAATGAATAAATAAACTGCAGCAGATCTGACGTATAGAACTAACAAAAATGATTTTTAAATTTCTACACTATGAAATATTTTATGAAAAATATAATAAAATTTTGCTTAGATTTTTACAAAAAAAAAAAAAAAAAAAAAATAATTGACTTTAAATTTTAACAGAAATAAATTATAAAAGCTGTTGAAACTTTGTCTTAAATCATATATAAAATTTAATTTGACTAAATATGAAATGAATACATTTATAAGCTGAATTGTATTAGATAATTATTTAAAAAAAAATATTTCTTTTCCATTTCCATTTCAATTTATTTCACTCTTTATTTGTGAATGTTATCTTATAACAATTAACGAGTTTAGACTAAGAACTGGGACTGTTCCTACTAAGATATTAATTTACCATAAATAAAGCAATATAAAGCTGAAAGTTCATGCAAAAATATTATGAAAAATAATTTAAAGTGTAAAACGAAATTAAATAACACACAAAAAAAAGTCCGCTTCTATTAAAATTAAATATTAAAAACAAAACAGCTTTGTTTTTGTTTTTCTTCTCCGTTGTGAAATTCGCATAGTGGCATTTATTCATACAAAAGTTATATAAACGAAAACAGTCGACAAATCTGGACAAATTTTGTGTTCTGCTCTCATAACTAAATATTCACTGAGTACACATAAGAAGATAGTTGACATTTTCACTGTAACAATAATGCAAACTATTTCAATTTGTTTGTTCTCCACTTGCAACTGGCTGCAGATGTGTGTGTGAGAGAGTGCGTCTGGGTGCTTGTGATTGTGAATGCATGTATGTGATTGTGTTTGTGTGTGTGTTTATGCATATGGCCATGAAGATTGAGTAGAAGAAGGCTTTGTGCAATTGAGCAGAGCAGTAGAGAGTGTCGAATATATAGTATAGATAATATTGCTTGTATAGTTAGTATATATAGAAAATAAATATAAAATATATAGAATATGTAGAATATATAGCATAGATAATATTGATAGTATAAATAGAGTATAAATCTGCAAAAATAGAAAACATAAATAAATAAAATATAGACTATAGCTCCACTCAGTCCAGACTCAACTTCGTTATATGCAATAGCTTTGCCTATGCCAAGAAAAGGTCAAGTGATATAGATATATAAGTGATAGATGTAGATATTTGAACTTATCAATAAATGAGCTCAGTTCATGGTGCAATTCCATTGATTCTCAGCACATTCAATTGAGTGAAGCGAGAATCGATGCTGGCTGCACGAAATGTATTTAAGGGCAAACTAAGCCCTGTTGGCACTTAGGAGTTAAGCTGCTACATAAACAAACTGACGGCAGTGAGGGGCATTAGAAACCTATTAAAATGCTAAACTCTCGCCCATGTGCGCCACTGAAGCAGCCCCTTGCAGATAATGCGTGAGAATGCAACAAAGCGTTGCCAAGGCCACAGCTACAGCTACAGCTATAGCCAGAGCCAGAGCCATTGCCATTGCCATTGCCAATGGCCATCGAAGAACCAACTGGCAAACAATCGTCCTGGATGCTGGTATTTTCGTTTACAAATTGCATTGGCCAGGAGGGAGGCTTATGTGGCCAAAAGTGCGGACGTTCTCAGGCAGTGTTTGCAGTTCAGTTTGCCTATTAAACGTCTACCGTTTGGGTGAAACCAAAGTCTGGGTTTAGCGAGAGCTGCTGCCTGAGCGCTCAGATTATAGACAGTCGTAAATTTAAATGGTTCAGCGCCTCCACTGGCCTCGCCTTAAAGCTAAGGTAAGCCGTTAACAATATTCCAAGAGCTGGAGCCACAATAACCTTTCGAGTGCTTTGCAAAAGAATCCATTAAACTTTTTGAGTTTCACGCTGACAGCTTGATGAAAGCTTTAAAGCCAAAATCGCGTAACTCCGACAAGACAATAAAAGCCGAATTAGGAGCTATTCCTTGGCCACTAAATGGCATATGTCCGCAAATGCCAGTTGAGATTTACAAGGCGACATTCGTCATAATTCGTGTGGCTTCAGGCCAGTTGACACGCTTTGCCGTCACGTATTTCACTGCTTGATAAATCTTGGCCAACTGCTCCACCACTCAACGCCAAAAGTTGTCTGCCAGCCTGGCTGGCTGGCTGACTTAGCCACCTTTGGCTAGGGCTTTGGCTTTGGCGTCGGCCGAAGCACGTGCTCGCTGTTATCCTCAAAAAATGCGCTGCTAAAACATTTTTTTTAACGCGCCTTTTCACTCACTCTCGCTCTAAGCCATTAGACGAAGGTTTCTGACAGCGGGTCAGCGGTGCTAGCCGCAAGACAAAACCATTCACAGTGGGGCCACCGCACCACAGCATTAAATCGAGCTGATGGCTCCTACCGGCCGCTGCTCGCGCTGACCCAAGCGTGGACATTCCCAATCCCAATCCCAATCCTTTTCAGCCAGCATACGTGCCGCGTACGTGCACTGGGTGACAAAGTAGCTCTACATATACAAATACATAAACAGGGTGTTGCACTACAGATAACTCAAGCTGAAATCATTTTCTTCTTATCTGATGTCAGGTTGTTAACCCTTGCCAAAACAAGCTTTAAAGCAAGGCTAGTTTACAGCACTCGTAGCTTAAAGTTGAGCATATAGAGCTTGATAAATTGCTGAATTATATTATATATACTTATCTATATAGATATATTTGAGCAGTCGCTTTCTCCTCTGTCAGCCAACATTTTTATATTTCCTCATTTTCTCAACCTTTTAATATGCGCGCAGTTTTCCTTGTTTCTCTGTACATTATTTTTCCATTTATAATGAACGCTAAATCAACAAGAAAATTCATTTGCAACAATATTCTAGCTAAAATATAGTTTTCGGTATTGCTTTTTGCTATCAGTTTTGTTGCTTTGCTTTCCACGGTTGCTTTAATCTTTCACGTTTTGCTTTCAGCGGTCGGAATCGATAATTAAAGAAGGTAAAAGTAGTAGTAGTGAGAGTGTAATAATCGACTGTCCAATACCCTGTATAAGATGAAAGTACAAGATAGAGAAGTATTTTTGACTCTCGCATAGCTTACTAGAAATCATACTCGCTCTCACACTTGCTCTCGCACTCAACAAGAAACTTCGTTTCTGTTCGTTTTTCTTTACTGAGCGCCTTGAGCCGAACTGACATTCGCGTGGAGCTCTTGCAACGTAAATCGTTTTGGGAGTGATACGATTGACGATCGCAGCGTAAATCTCATAACGGTCTTCACATACTCATACATTTCCACACACTCACACTCACGTAGCAAAGAGAGCTCAATACCAATACACACACGAAACACTTTTTGCTTCATATAACTCAACCAAACAATCGAGCAACAACCTGAACGAAGAATGTGCATAAATGAAAGCAGTTGATCTCCGATTGTTAAAGAATCGATGCAATCGATTACTTGAAGACATCAAGAAATTGTTAATAGTTATTTTCGAATTACTCCTTATATATATGTATATCATTCTATCTAGCTATATATAAATATCTCTCTCTCTCTATCTCTTGTACCGTCTTTTGCTGTTTCATCATTACTATCTATCTTCATTATATCACTCTGCTTTTATTCTCTCTCGTTTTTCTCATTCAGCTTCTCTTCGTTCTATCTTATCTCTCTTGAAACTTCTCCCCTTATATCTGATTCTCATCTAATTATGTCTTTTATCCTTTGTCATTTATCTCTTATATTTATAATTCCCTGCCTCACCTAGTCTTTCTTTAACTCTCTCTTTCTCTCTTCTCTCTAGCTTTCGCTCCCACTCCCTCTCTCTCGCTCTCGCTCTCTCTCTCCATCACTGTCTCTCCCTCTCTCTAGCTCACACTCCCTTTAAACTCTTTCTTTCATTTGATCTCTCTCTAATTCTCTAGTTACTTAAACGTACCCTAACACAAATGAACCCTTTCTCAGCTTCCCAAGAGAGTATACAAATTTTAATCTTAGTAAAAGGATGCTATACAATTCGCACAGTTAAAAACTTGACCGTTGAGCTCATTGTTCCTTAAGGGAAATGAGTTCCCAATGATTATCGAGATTTTTCATATACCCTAAGCTAGTCCAAGCAAACAGTCAAAAGTTTGACTCGGCTCACCTTCAACTTTGCTGAACAATAGGTAAGGAATTGTGTTACAGATTTCCATATTCTAATCAAACTATAAATCATAGATAGGTGCAGCACCCTGTTCGGCGTGCTGGCCTCGCGCTAGCTAAGTCTCAAACAGACTTTTTCTTCAAATTAATGACCAACAATGGCCGCTTGGGCTGAGTGAAGCGCGTAGTTTTCAGGCGCCAAAGTCACGTACACGACCGGTGGTTGGTGAGATGGTGTGATGGTGAGATGGCTGATGGTGGTTAGAGGTGCACCATATTTGGCAGCCTTCAAGCATGTGGCCAGATTTTTGCATACAAACGAAGAATTTAAGCGACGGGCGACGGGCGAGAGACTTTAAGAGGCAGTTGGGTTGCCATTCCCCATGGACGAGCCGACACACAAAGCGTCAGTTTATCTCGAGCGCATTTATTTACTTGCTGTAGCTCTCTGCTCTCTGTTGTAGGTTAACATATTTGCGCTGGTTAAGAAGCAACGCCCGCATGGCTACTTTTTCGGCAAAGGGAATGGCAATGGCACGACCAGGAATAGTTGTGCTAGCTGGTTAAAGGCGGGCCGAGATAAGCGCCAACAGCACAAAACAGCAAACAAAGCTGAACGAAAAGTGAGCAAAAAAAAAAAAAAGAAAGAAAGAAAGCTGCTGGCATACCCACAGCTGCACAGCTCAACTGCTCTATTGCCCCACTGACCCACCCAAAAAGCATGCCACATACACACACATGATGTGCAGCTGCTGATGCAGCAACAATTGCAATTGCAATATTTGCCACGGTGCCACGCACTCGAATTTCATTATAATTGCATGCCAATCGACCTTGATAAAAAACATTTTCACATTTCCTTTCTTTTTTAATTTTATTTGCTTTTTATACACCATTTTGCAACTGGCATTTCGCCAAGTTTCGTCTTTGCTTGTCTGGCTGGCTCGCTCATTAAAATGCCAACAGTTTTTGGCCGAATATATATCATTGTAGGTATTTCGAGCTCGACTACTACTGTGGGACATCGGAATTAATTTATGTATTGTTGACAGCCGCAAATTGCACTTAAAATGCATACATGAACGCCGCGAGAACTGACCCAACCCGGGGCAGTAATGAAATCTTGTTCAGCAATATTTTATTTATCAATTACAGACGCTGTCGCACGGAAGAAATGAAACTGTATGAAATTTTTTGCTCTCAATGGCCAACGAGGCACTCAAGCCAAGGCGATATAGAAATCAGGCAGCAGCTGCAGCAGCCATTGGCCAAGATAAGCTAGCAACAATACCATTTGCTTGCCCAGCGGGTTCACAAATCATAACCCATAATGAGATTTGTCAACCGATACTCGATGCTCGAATGGTCGCCATTTTCCTAGCTCTCAGCATTTATTTATAGCTGTTGCGCTTCGTTTCACTTACACGCGGCCAACTGGCAACTACCATGGCCGATAGCAGATAGCCCATAAATCAACAGCATTACGAGTATTGAGCAATAGCTGTTGCTTTATCAACGAGCACATTACCAGAAATGCCCAAACAAAACAAAGCAACAATGACTGAGATAGACAGATAGAGGCTAAGGAGGCCAGCTGAGTTCAGTGGAAGT
The DNA here is from genome assembly GCA_035045845.1 of Drosophila buzzatii. NCBI lineage: Eukaryota > Metazoa > Arthropoda > Insecta > Diptera > Drosophilidae > Drosophila > Drosophila buzzatii. The sequence goes on along the minus strand of JAWNOS010000244.1, from coordinate 12,503,458 downwards.
CTTGCAGCTGCCTCCCAGCTTGACCCCAAAGTACCAAAGTTGGCCATTGTAACTACTTAAATCTGCGCCAGATATTGTAACTTAGCTCGAAAAGCTTAAAGAATTTCTAGCTTTTATTCGAGTTTCGCATTAATATGAATTCTAAAAATTATTTAGTCATGTTTCCACTTGAATTCCAAATAATAAAATAAATAATTTAATATCAATCAATACAATTTATCTTTATTTTTTTTTCTCAAAACTAGCATATAAATTTCATTGAAGTGCGGCTCATAAATTATATTTACATTTTCCGTTAAATTCAACTATTTTATTATTCCTAAAAATCTTTTTTAAAAATTTGTAATTAATTTGAAACTGAAAATCGTTATTCAATTTATAGTTGATTGTCTTAGCAGTAAGAAAAAACAAATTGTAATTCAACTAAATTAAATAAATAATATTTTTTTTGCATTTATTTATATTCCAGTAATATTCTTTGATCAAGCTTAGCTAGCATAAATTGCAATTGCAAAAATTGACTTCAATTGTTTTGATTTTAATTGAATTTAAATAAATTGCACAATTTATCAGAAATGTCAGTGCAAAAAATGTCTTTATTGTCCCAAAAATGTTAGAAGCCATTGAATGCGGACAAACTCAATTTATTGCAAAATATTGTAAGGAAATTGAACAACTGTAAAGCATTTGGGAACGCACATGCCTTTCACTTGCCTTCTCTTGCCCAGCCTTGCCACGCTCGCCCACTTGCCTCAAATGCGGGCCTCAAATCGCATTTGGCACAGCCACTGCCACAGCGCCAGCCATTTGAACTGGCCCATGCCAGCATTCGCAGTCGAAGCCACAGAACTGCAGCTGCAATCGTAGCAGCACCCCTCAGATCGTTATCGTAATGCAATTTTAGAACAAATCAAGCCAACAAATTGTTGCAATTCCCCTCACAGATGCATTGTAAATGAAAAATTGCGGTAAAATGTTTGAGATTTGAGTTGTTCTTCAGTAATACTTGGGACAACTTTAACTAAAGTAAATCAAATTTCGATTTGGAAATACGCATGTCGCATATAGAATGGAATATGAAATAGGGAATATATTTTGAATGAATGAAATTTGGAATTATTATTTTCTTTCAAATATTTCTTTTTTGTTACTTTTGTTATTTACATAATTATTTAATTACATATTTATTTATTTATTTATTTATTTGTTAACTATTTAGTTATTTATTCATTCATTCATTTATTCCTTTACTTATTTAATTTTATTTATTTATAATGCGTTATTTATTAATTTATTTATTTTATTTTATTTATTTATTTCATTTGTGTATCTATTTAGTTATTTATTTACTTATTCAACATTTATTTATTTCTTTATTTATTTAATTATTTATTTATTTAATTTTATTTATTTATTTTTTATGCGTTTAGTAGGTGTTCAATTATGCTATTTTAAGAGTTACTTATTTTCAAAGCTTATCACAAGCTCACTTCACAATAAGAATTACTTTGTCTGAGCTGCCCCCAAGAGTGAAGAAATTTATACGAATAACATATTAATACATTATTGCATCAAATGATTGAAATTTGACAACATTTAATACAGAAACAAGGAGCGAGAGAAAGAGAAAAAGCGATAGAGAGAGAGAGACAGAGCTACCTAGCTTGTAGTCTGGTCATACCTATACATTTACCTCTGTCGGACATCCGCTTTCAGTGCACACGAACGTGGCGTTTATGGGCAGCGATCTGAAATAATCAACCCATCAGGTAATTACGGTCTGTGCAGCTTTGCCATTGTTTGTTGCTGGCGTTGTTTTGGACACAGCCAGCACATTTCCGGCACATTATGTGACCATTCTACATGCATGGCGGTGACACAGCAATTCGCGTGCTCAAACTGATTGACAATAAACCCAAATGCTGAGTGAGGTGCTTTAAATGAAGTGTTTGTTAGCCAGGATGCTGGCAAATTCTACAGAATTTGTGGAATTTCGTAAATCTCGATGAAGTTTAATTTGATGGAGGATGAAGTTCACTAGAGTAAAAATATAAATAATTGCATTATTAGTAGTAGTAGTAGTAGCATTAGTAGTAGTATTAGTAGTAGTAGTAGTAGTAGTAGTATTAATAGTAGTAGTATTAATATTAATAGTAGTAGTATTAGTATTAGTAGTAGTAGTAGTAGTAATAATTATAGTATTAGTAGTATTAGTAGTATTGGTAGTATTAGTAGTATTAGTAGTATTAGTAGTATTAGTAGTATTAGTAGTATTAGTAGTATTAGTAGTATTAGTAGAATTAGTAGTATTAGTAGTATTAGTAGTATTAGTAGTATTAGTAGTATTAGTAGTATTAGTAGTATTAGTAGTATTAGTAGTATTAGTAGTATTAGTAGTATTAGTAGTATTAGTAGTATTAGTAGTATTAGTAGTATTAGTAGTATTAGTAGTATTAGTAGTATTAGTAGTATTAGTAGTATTAGTAGTATTAGTAGTATTAGTAGTATTAGTAGTATTAGTAGTATTAGTAGTATTAGTAGTATTAGTAGTATTAGTAGTATTAGTAGTATTAGTAGTATTAGTAGTATTAGTAGTATTAGTAGTATTAGTAGTATTAGTAGTATTAGTAGTATTAGTAGTATTAGTAGTATTAGTAGTATTAGTAGTATTAGTAGTATTAGTAGTATTAGTAGTATTGTAGTATTAGTAGTATTAGTAGTATTAGTAGTATTAGTAGTATTAGTAGTATTAGTAGTATTAGTAGTATTAGTAGTATTAGTAGTATTAGTAGTATTAGTAGTATTAGTAGTATTAGTAGTATTAGTAGTATTAGTAGTATTAGTAGTATTAGTAGTATTAGTAGTATTAGTAGTATTAGTAGTATTAGTAGTATTAGTAGTATTAGTAGTATTAGTAGTATTAGTAGTATTAGTAGTATAAGTAGTAGTAGTAGTAAAAGTATTAGAGATACTAGTAGTAGTAGTAATAATAGTAGTATCAAACGTAGTAGTAATAATAATAGTAGTAGTAAAAGTATTAGTAGTAATAGCATAAATAGTAGTAGTATCAAACGTAGTAGTAATAATAATAATAGTAGTAAAAGTAGTAGTAGTAATAGCATAAATAGTACTAATGCATAACTATTTGTAGTAATATAATAGTAGATGCATTTACATCTCCATAATGTCCAAAAGGAAATAACATTAAAGTCTAATTTAAATATGTTTCTCCCTACTGGAAATATCAAATATCAATAATCGGTTGTTCGACTGAAAATATGTGAATTTTTTCAAAAGGCTTTCCTGCGGAAATGCGGTTTTGTTTATTAACGACAATCGCTGGCAATAAATACAATATTTAATATTTATATAAACACTTGATTATTGAATTGAATGTTAAAGTAACCATTAAACTTAATTGGACTAATTAATTGAAAATCAATTTTGGACGAGCATGTTGCGCGCTGAGTAATGTAAACAAATGAAAACACATTTGATTCATACATATTTGCATTTAATTCGCACGATTGTTAATTAATTTATAATAATTGTGTAGAGCTGGAATAAAATAAAAGACAGAGAGAAAACAAAATGTGAACTGTGGCAAGAATTCCAACAATAAAATGCGAGCCAGCTTAAATGGCAGCTAACAAGCGCTGCGTTAATTAATTAATTTCGCAATGCATATTTTTAATCTGCTGCACGTAACAGCCACGCCCCCCACGCCCCTAACAGCTGCCGCTGCCAGGTGCGCCCAGCAATGTGGCAAGCGACTAACATGCTGACAGCGTAATGAATTCAATGACACGTATTGCCCGGCAAAACAACGTGCAAAAATCGAATGGAAGCGAAAGGGACTAGTGAAAGTGAAGCCGAAAATGAAAGCGAAGCAAAGTAAAAACCTTAGACGAATTTGAGTAGTCAAGACTAGAAGTTGCCCTCTTATGTCGTAAGTCTGCTAAAGATATTTTATAAATTAAATAATATATTTTATTTCATATTGAGCAAGCTACAACCACGTTAAAGACCCAATTGAAGCTTGTATGTATGTTTATTAGCTTGTTTCACATTTAATCATAATTAGTCAATCATGAATCTCATACATTTTAATCATAAGCCGAACTATCGCTATTAATTAAGAGATGTTTAAATATTGTATATAAAGCCTGTGATGATTCATGCGTTAATTTAATAGAATTTCATTTATTTAATGCATAAATTCTTCGCTTTTGTTGGTATTTCCTATAGTTGTCATTGGTAAATATATATTTATTATATATATTAGGATAAAAATTACCAAAACTTAAGCTAATATATGAGATTTTAAAATTACTGTAAAATAGCTCAAATTATTATTATTATTTTTTTTTTTTCACTATATATAATTGAAAAATTTTCCAGATGTTCTTCTCGATAACAGAATTTTAAGAATAAAGAATGAATTATAAAATATAAGCAAACAGCAATACCCTAATAACATTTATTAATGCAATACCTACATATTCCATATAATATTAAAAACACTTTCTCAGTTCTATATTACATCCCATACAAGTTTACCCGTGTTATTACAGGGTGTTTGAAGAAGCAATAATGTTTGCGCACGTAAGTATGCAACGATTTATTTCGCTTTTTGTGCGCTGACAGGGCGACCGACCACTTGGACTTGCACAAACACTAGCAGGATGATGAAGAAGCAGAATAAAGAAGCGTAAGAGAAGCGCCAACCACAAGAACGTCGAGAACATGGAAACCAAAACAACTTGTCAGTCTTGGCGGCGTTGTCCCTGTCAGCGCGTCCTTATGCCGATGCCGACTAATTCATTAACATTTAACTTGATTGACACACGAAAGAGAGTGCCCAGAACACACACAAGCTACTGGGTGGGTGTGTGTGTGTGTTTTGTGGCTACGCACGTACACGACTTGCTGCTGTGGGCGTGCCATTTGTTTATACAGCTATAACACATAAATGGCTTTGAATTTGGCTAACACGCACACGAGACAAATCAGGTGCACGCGCGCGCGCTCGTTGATAGCGAAACAGATCGCTACTTTGTTAATTTAATAAGCGCAACGACAACGATACAACAGGTGCTGCTGCGAGGGCTACTGCCACTGCTGCCACTGGAGCCACGCCCACGCAGCCAACAGCCTCAAAAATGAAGTCACGTCCCGGCCATAAATCAATTGCCATGAGACGGCGCAGCGCGTGTAGGAATGTGAAAACTGCATGAACTGCATGCGTTATGTGTACACAAGAGGACGTCTGAAGGATATGGCAGAGGCGTAAGCCAAGCACCGGCTCGAACAAGCCTCTGCAATTGTTACAGCTGTTCTTGTGCTCTAACAAAGGGCATGGAGACTCCGGCATGCATTATGTAAAGGGCTTATAAAAACAGTCGAGTTGCTGCCTGGCCTAGTTCTATGTGAGCTTAACACAAATTTTATCTCGCATAGAGTATGCGATTTCCTGTAACATTTATACAATCTAGAGCCAACAAACAGCTCTCATTGCAAAATAAAACTTTTGACAAGCATTTGCGCATGCCAGAGTATTAAACTGTCGTTGTTTTCTTATTTCCTTCTCGTTGCTGTTCAGTTGGCAACACGACAGCTGGCACTGGGGGCAACTACCAACTCGTCTGCCGTCCGTTTGGGCCATAAATTGAGCGCATGCAATGAAAGTGTAACGAGCCTTAATTTGTTTGTCCAGCGCGCCAAGTGGCCGAGCTAAATGGAAATTATGCGAGTCCGGCGAGCCAACTGGGCGCAATGCCAATGCCATGCAGAATAATGCAGCCTTTATTTTCAATTCAGATATAATTACAAATGATTATGCAGACTTACTGAAAGGCGATAAGTTTCTTAAGTATGTGATTCAATAAATATTGATGGCCTCCTGAACTTGAGCATTATTGCTGAAATTTAAACATTTATTTTTATTGGAAATCTGTGTTGCCTCAAGTGACGTTATCTCTTTAATTAATACCACGAAATCAGCTTAGAGTATATCAATACTTGTATATCGATTGGATTTCTCATCAAGTCCATTCAACTGCGTGCTGCCATTGAGGTAAATACTGAGAACTTGAAAGTTGAATACACTTGTAAAGAAGTCTCTGACATGAAGCATTTCTATTAAGTGAAAGGGTTCTAAAGAGTTTGCCATTAGCATAATTAGCAAATTTATTAAATGTATTTTATTTGTACTTTCAGAAAAAAAAAAACTCTGAGAGCAGCCAATTGCATCGCTTCTTCAACAAGTTCATTCACGATCGGAGAGCATCTGCTTTCGCTTCGCTCTGGCTGCTGCCCGACTGCTGAAAGCCTTTTATCTTTGTATTGGTGTATTGGCGATCTGTTCGCTATGGCGATGTGAAGACCCTAATGACTCGTAAGCTAAGTCTCATTGTACGACCGTCAAGCGTATCGCTCCCTGAACGATCTTCGTTAAAAGAGCGTCGCACGAATAGTTCAACTGAAGACGCTCAACAGAAACGGAAAGAAACAAAGTGTGTTGCACAGAGAGAGTGAGAGGGAGAGAGAGTGAGAGAGAGAGAGAGAGAGAGTCCGGAAACTGGGCGCAAATAATAAAGGGAAGAATTCTTATTTGCGAACTATGAATATGACTCATAACTTAGAATTAGGTTTGATATTTGAAAAGAGAGAATTTTAGTACACTCTACTGAATAATAAAAGCACTTTAAGAGGAACGAATGCAATTTGTAATGCAAGCTGAAACGAAAGAAAAATCCCGATTACTTTATACTTTTTTAGTAAATAATAATATTAATTATAAAACAAAACCATTATACCCTGAATTCCCATTTTCAATGGGTTCATGTTATAAAAAATATGAATAATAGAAAATAATAGAGCTCAGATTAGCTCTTCAATATTGTTATAGCACATTCACTGGGAGCTTTCTCTAAGGCTGATAGAGTTAAAGAGAAAATGAAATCAAGAAATTATAAAAGCTAAATTAAGAACTCAGCTTCAGTTCAATCTAATGAGTTATGATTGCAGCAAATACTTCACTTTCATCGATGCACTATAAATATGCTAGAGCCCAACCCACAATCTGTTGCCAATTCCTATGCCCAACCATTGTTTCCATATTCAGAGTTTAATCACAAACAAACAACAACAACAACAACGCTCGCTGCTGGAATTTCTGAGCAGTTGACATCGCTCATCTATTCAACTATTTCGACCATTTGCTACATATTCAAATGCCAATTGCTTCATACATATGGGATTGTTGTCCATTGCTGTCCATAGCGATCACCAGGTGAGTATGGACATGGCAGCGCCCAGAATCTCGGACAGATCCCAGCCGTAGCGACGCAGCAAGCGCAACGGGCGCAATGCATCGCGTTTCATCTGTGGAGAGTGAATGTTATCAGCCAGCCAGCAGCAGTCATCAGACATTCATCCATTACTCACCATATTGGTGCGCATGTGCGCCTGGAAGGCCGGCGAGGTGATTGTGTCCGCAAAGAGTCCAAAGTTGTTATGCATTGCTCTGGCCTTGGCCGTATATTCGTGCACCTGGCGATTGGGCATGGCGGCCAGAAGATCGCCGACGAAAGTGTGGCCGCGCAGCTGCTTGCAGTCGCAGGTCTTGTTGGGCTGCTGTGCCGGCTGCTCCAGGCAGGCGAAGATGTCCACGATATTGTCAATGTCACTGGTGTCGACGCCAGCCAGGCGCAGCTCTGCTAGCATCGCTAGGTAGGCCTCGCTCTGCTGCAGCTGCTGGATCACCAGCTGGAAGCGCGGCGTATTATAGTAGCACAGGGCCTTGCGGAACTTGGAGTTGCACTGATAATGTGCCTGCACGAGCTCGGCTAGCGTATTCACATCGATGATGCTGCTCAGGTCCTGGAAACTGGGACAGAGTGAGTCCTCACCGTCGCGATTATCGTCGGGTGTCGTCGGGCAGGGCGTCGTCGAATTCGATGTCGAATTGGCCGCCTCAGCCAGAGCCTGGCAGCCAAGCGCTGCGCACAGAAACAGAATCTTCAATGGCAGCATTGTCGCTTGATGGATTGATTGTCACTTCGCAATGTTATAGTTGGCGCCAAGACAACTCGCTTTTATAGTCGCGTCAAGGGAACCTACGGCAATTACATGCATTTCCTATCAACTGCTCTCCCAGCAGCTTATCATGCAACAAGCAGCAAGCACTTTGCCTAATTAGCCAGCAACAACAGCAATTGCAATAGCTCAGCAACAACGTCTTCTGCTATCAGTGTAACGCAAATAATAAACAAACAAATATTGACCACCACGCCCACTCTGCCGCGCTCTCGCCCCTGTTAAGAGCGACACATGCAGACATCATTTGCTGCTTGTCAAACACACGTTGCAAATTACGAACATTGTAAGCATTTTCCTTTAGCAGTCGCAAGGATTGTTCAAATTATTGCGTCACTTGACTTGAACGGAAATTACTCTCTCTCTCTATCTCTCTCTTACATAGACTCTCTGCTAACCACGAATACCAGGCTCTAATTGACATTTTCGTAGAGTGCATAAAGCAGACTAAGCTCAGCATGGACATCGCTCGACCACACATGTGTGGACAGGCACTCGTTGGCCCTTCAAACACGACAAAAACTCCTAAAAACTGACAAAAACTTTTGCCCAAGCTATTTGTTGTAGCCATGGGAGATAGCAACAGTAGCTCATTGCCTGAACCTCATGCCAGTCGCTGCCATTGTGACTAGAGACCGAGATTTTGAGTTCAGCCAGCACTTGGCTTGCACTTGGGCTCAACTTAATTGCCATGGTAATGCCTAGTGAACAGCAAGAACTAAATTGATATTGCCAAGTGCCGTCGCATGCATTTCTATGGCTGTGCCCGCTCCATAGATAACTCAACTAAGCTCAACTTGCAGGTAAATCAAAAGCAAAATTCATACGCACCGTTGCCCCGCAGCTCCAATATAATCGATACGCACATGCACATGGTATTTCCTACTGTAAGCTTTGGCCTTGGCTTGACAACCAACAACAGAAACAACATTGAATGCAACAAAAAATGTTTGCAGGTCAAACAAGTCAACCGGAAATAGTTGACCGTTCCTTTGTGTGCACAGCTTTTATATTTGTTATTTTTCTTTCTGTTCTCTCATTTTTCTTCTTTTTTTTTATCTATTTGTCACACTTTGTAATTCGTTTAGATGCTCGGCAGTTGTTTGGTTGCCATTTAAAATCAATTTCGTTTACATTTAAAGGTTTTCACCAAATAAAATCCCGGATTTGGATTGGCGAAAAGTTTATGAGCGGAAATCAAACAGTTGAGCTAGCAAATAAATCAATTGACAGGTACGAGAATATATAGCATTTAGGGCTGACATAAATAGTGCAGAAATTTATTTATTAAATATATATTAACTATCTTCATCATATTATAATAACATCTATGGATTAAAGGCTACAAATTATGAAAATTATTTTAAATATATAAATAAAAATATTTATTTAAATAAAATTGTATTTTGAATACAAAAGAATACATTTTGTTTTATTTTCTCTTTTATATTAATTATTGATAGTAATATATCGACCTCCTCACATAACGTCATACTTAGCGACAATCACTCGCTCCTTTTCCCATAAACTCATATATCATATTAACGGGTTCATTCACCCTATATCCGCCAATAGCATAACACTTATATAAACAGTCCACGTGTAACCGACAGCTACAAGCCCCACGCGTGAGAACGCCTGATCAGCAATTTTATCCTTAGCAGCCAAAAAGCGTGAGATCGCCCATTCAGCATATTATCAATAACCAATCAGATTCATTCTGACATATCGTCCGATCAAAAGCTCACCACTGAAAGCTCAGGAGCTTTCCAATACCGCATATAATAAGCCAACACACAATTGTATCAAAAGATAAAAAATCGAATCGAGTTTTAAGCCACGGCTCTAACATTGCTGTAACTTTTTTAATAAGATATACTCCAACTGTTAAAATAAAATAAAGTTATATTTTTTTAATAATGACGGTTGTTAAACATATAATTATATATATTCATAAGCTAGACTCAAATCACTTCACAAATTTAATCTTTGTAATCTATTAAATCTTCCTTCGCCGCCGCCTTTAGCTCCTAGCATTTTATGCATTTAGGCAAAAGGCTAATTGTAATATTAGTATATATAAATTTTGCTCAGAATATATTTAAATATACATATATATAAGATACATTTAAATATATTCTGTATTCATGTATGTAAATAAAATTAAAAAAAAAAAAATAATAATAATAATATTTTACGTCTGCTGCCGAAACTTGTCCACTTTAATTAAATTTAAAATAAAAACTCTAAGTAGCAACGAAAGCAAATTTAATAAATATTAGAGAGAGCTAGATGCATTTAGTAGACAGATAAAGAGCTCAACAATTGCACATAAACACATAAATAATTTCAATGTTGTTAGAAAAATCTCTGTTATTCATCACAAAGTAAAGAACTCAACCTAAAAAACAAAAAGTTTTTATTTGCACTGAAAGTTGAATATTTACGAAGCCATTTAACTTTTCTCTTCAATTTTTGCAATTTATTTTATTTATTTTGTATGAATTTAAGAACTGAAAAGACAGCAAATAAACAGAATTTAAAAGCAAACAAATTGAAGCAGAAATAGAGATAAATATATTTTTAAGTGAAAAACTATTTGATGATGAAAACGATGAGCGACTAAATCATGCTACTTAGTTGACTTTAATTATTATTAAAAACAATTGCAGCAAAATGTATTCAAAATTGATTATTATATTTGCTCATTCCAATTACCTGTTGCCACATATTAAATTGTATGCACTGACATTTGCCATTGGCCTCATCAGCTAAGCACACTCTAACAACTTCAATACACCCCAGGGTATAGTCAATGCACATACACACACATGTATGTATCTGGCAAAGGTTAAGTTGAACAGGTTACAAAACTGTCAGCAAGCAAAAGTGTCTGGGCGATAGTTGAATGGCAATTGCAGGCAGCTGAGAGTGTGCAACAGCATGATGATAAATGATTGGGTTATTTGCCCAATTGCCAATTGCCAAGTGACCCACATGTGATAAAGTTTATTGTGTGTGTGCTGTATATGCTCTGTTGTGTATTTAAATGTTTTCATTGGCCGAGGGCCATAGGTAAAAGTTGAAGTTTTGTTGGACTAAAATGCTTAAACAGAAAGTGTTGCCTACTTTTAGGCTGTGCGGGAAAATTGCGCAATGTGGTCGCTGTCATTCGCAATAGATTTTCATGTAATTAGTTTTATCTGCTAATAGAATGTCACTGGCCATACAAGCCACAAACAATTGAGCTCAGAGCAGAAACAGAGAGAGACAGAGAGAGAGAGAGAGAGACAGAGAGAGAGAGGGAGACAGAGACAGACACTGAGTGTGTGCGTATATTTTCTTTTTTTTCAAACTGCATTTTTGTTGTTGTTTTGTTTGCGAGCTGTTTGAGATTTTGCGCATCGACCACAAAATAGACGACAGACAGCAGCACAAGCCACTTAGCTGTGCGTGTATGTGCGTGTGTGCGAGTGTGTGTGTGTGACAATTCCAGAGACTCATGTGCTATGCTATTTTCATTTCCCTGGACAATTTACTCAATTAGACTAGAACTTGAAGGCTTTGTGGCATTTGGGAGAATCGCTTTATTATTGCACTCCAAGCAGCGTGGAAATGGGAATGAAAATGTACATAAGAATGGGAATTGGCAACTCGATATGGAGTCAACGCTGTTCATATAGTTACACACTCTACACAGATGTAGCATCGCTCTTGATAAAAACCAGCTTCGATGATGTCTGCTGCTGCTGCTGTTGTTGCTGTGAAAGTTAAGCACCAAACTAACGCCGATAAACAGGCTTAATTAGCGTCAGAGCTGAAAGTCAACAGACTGGCGCATTAAGCCAGAATCCAAACACACACACACACGCACAGACATACACATGTATATAGAAATAAAATTAATGCCAGTTGAGCCATTGGCAGTAGTATGTTTCCTACAGGGTCTCGTTAGGCTTAACAACAGCAGCAGTAGCAGCAGCAGCAGCCGAAGCTGTCGAGTTTCCTGCTTAATTATGTGCAAGCAACAATGATATTTATATTATCAGGCAATAGCCAAGACAAAGATGCCCTCAACTAGGTAATGTCGTTGTACGTCTATAACCTAAAGACTTTATGCACACAATGCACCTCCTTCGACCTGATTGGGAACGGAGAATTTAAATTCAGACCATGCTCGAAGCTGTTGAAAATGAAAAATCATCAGGGCAAACATCTGCGACGTCAGCAGACAAATGATGTGACGCCGAAATCACTGAACCCTGCTCAGAGGCAGAGACAGAGACAGAGACAGAGGCCTAGACAAGAATAGTTCTCAGCTTAAGTGGCAGATATATCAGAGTGCATTCACTTCTATCAAACGTTCAAGTCGAACTGTGCAAATGACAAAAACAGCAACAACAACAGACCTGTTGCCAGCTGACATAGTCAATGACAGACCATTTTTCAGACTAGCCGCCTTCTGCTAAGGGTGCTCGAACAGGAGCACATAAAAAAATAGCTAAAAAAAAAAAAAAAAGAAATGTCGGCAAGCCGCCATTGTTAGGGCTGACCTAAACAATTAAAAAGGCAAATGGCGTGCACAGGTATGCATACAGACGTAGACAACAAAAGTGAATATAGAAAGCAACACGCTGTGCACGAGCCGTATCAACAACAACAACAACAGCAACAGCAGCAGGGACAACGGCAACAACTCAACTAAGTAAAACAACATCCAAATGGTGCACACTCATCGCAGTCACATTTCTCAATTTTTATGACAGCTTTGCAGCTGGAGTGCGAGGGGGCAGAAGCGGGTGGGAACAAGTTCGAGAGTGGGTGCTTATGTATCTGCAAAATGTTTCGAGCAATACAAATAAACAACATCAACAATGTGCGATGAAAGGGTATGCTTGGCTGCAAATTGCCCTATCAAGGCGATAGTAGAAGTAGAAGTAGAAGTAGAAGTGGAAGTAGAAGTAGAAGTAGAAGTAGAAGTAGAAGTAGAAGTAGAAGTAGAAGTAGAAGTAGAAGTAGAAGTAGAAGTAGAAGTAGAAGTAGAAGTAGAAGTAGAAGTAGAAGTAGAAGTAGAAGTAGAAGTAGAAGTAGAAGTAGAAGTAGAAGTAGAAGTAGAAGTAGAAGTAGAAGTAGAAGTAGAAGTAGAAGTAGAAGTAGAAGTAGAAGTAGAAGTAGAAGTAGAAGTAGAAGTAGAAGTAGAAGTAGAAGTAGAAGTAGAAGTAGAAGTAGAAGTAGAAGTAGAAGTAGAAGTAGAAGTAGAAGTAGAAGTAGAAGTAGAAGTAGAAGTAGAAGTAGAAGTAGAAGTAGAAGTAGAAGTAGAAGTAGAAGTAGAAGTAGAAGTAGAAGTAGAAGTAGAAGTAGAAGTAGAAGTAGAAGTAGAAGTAGAAGTAGAAGTAGAAGTAGAAGTAGAAGTAGAAGTAGAAGTAGAAGTAGAAGTAGAAGTAGAAGTAGAAGTAGAAGTAGAAGTAGAAGTAGAAGTAGAAGTAGAAGTAGAAGTAGAAGTAGAAGTAGAAGTAGAAGTAGAAGTAGAAGTAGAAGTAGAAGTAGAAGTAGAAGTAGAAGTAGAAGTAGAAGTAGAAGTAGAAGTAGAAGTAGAAGTAGAAGTAGAAGTAGAAGTAGAAGTAGAAGTAGAAGTAGAAGTAGAAGTAGAAGTAGAAGTAGAAGTAGAAGTAGAAGTAGAAGTAGAAGTAGAAGTAGAAGTAGAAGTAGAAGTAGAAGTAGAAGTAGAAGTAGAAGTAGAAGTAGAAGTAGAAGTAGAAGTAGAAGTAGAAGTAGAAGTAGAAGTAGAAGTAGAAGTAGAAGTAGAAGTAGAAGTAGAAGTAGAAGTAGAAGTAGAAGTAGAAGTAGAAGTAGAAGTAGAAGTAGAAGTAGAAGTAGAAGTAGAAGTAGAAGTAGAAGTAGAAGTAGAAGTAGAAGTAGAAGTAGAAGTAGAAGTAGAAGTAGAAGTAGAAGTAGAAGTAGAAGTAGAAGTAGAAGTAGAAGTAGAAGTAGAAGTAGAAGTAGAAGTAGAAGTAGAAGTAGAAGTAGAAGTAGAAGTAGAAGTAGAAGTAGAAGTAGAAGTAGAAGTAGAAGTAGAAGTAGAAGTAGAAGTAGAAGTAGAAGTAGAAGTAGAAGTAGAAGTAGAAGTAGAAGTAGAAGTAGAAGTAGAAGTAGAAGTAGAAGTAGAAGTAGAAGTAGAAGTAGAAGTAGAAGTAGAAGTAGAAGTAGAAGTAGAAGTAGAAGTAGAAGTAGAAGTAGAAGTAGAAGTAGAAGTAGAAGTAGAAGTAGAAGTAGAAGTAGAAATAGAAGTAGAAGTAGAAGTAGAAGTAGAAGTAGAAGTAGAAGTAGAAGTAGAAGTAGAAGTAGAAGTAGAACTAGAAGTAGAAATAACAAGAAGAAGAAGAAGAAGAAGAAGAATAAGTATGTCAAGTAAACCCCTAATATTGCATTCCAAATTGATTGACTAATAAGAGTTAATATGTTAGGGTATATTGTATCAATGTGACCTAAGATTGAAGCATATAAATGAAGTTGCTAGACAAATTGAGCGCTTTTGCATGTCCCACACACCCACACAAAGATGTCTCTGTCTGCTCACTTAGAAGTACATATGGAGATCCATTCACCTTCGCCTATATCTCTCATCCGAGCGGACACCCACACACACACACACACACACAGAGAGGAACTGCTTAGAGGCCGACAAAATGCCTATGGGTCGTGTGTGTTTGCACAGCTGTTGGCTTGAGGTTTATCACTTTAATGGCGGCCATATTTGCCAAGCTCCCATTTCCAGTTCCACTATCTGTGTGTACCTGCGATTCACCTGTCGGCTCGGCCGTAGGTAGCATCAACCAAATTGGCAACGTGAGTTGGCAAGCGCTGGCGAAAAAGTAATTTGCGAGCAAATTATGATAAATTGAAATTGTCTTGTTGCTGGCACTGCACATCAATTCCCGTGTATACAATAGAGCGACAGAGACAAAGAGAGAGTGAGAGAGACAGCAGAGAGAGAGAGACAGAAGAGAGAGAGAGAGAGACTGAGCAAAGGCGAATAAATATGATGAGCAGTTAGGTCTTAGGGATTTGCAGAGTGTAATGCCTTTCTTTTGGAGTGAATTACTTATGCATTTTGTAAGTAAACTTATCGACGCGACTTACTGCAAAATTTAAATTGATGCATTTTGGCAGCTCAACAACAAGAACAACAAGAAGAAAGAGCTCAAGGCAATTGGCAATTCGAGGCAACCGATTGAATAAAATGCAAATCGAATTTCCATCCTATGGCAATGCGAAGAGTAAAACCTCTTAACACAACGTGTTTACCATAAATAACTTAAGTGAATCCGTACTGCAAAAATAGTGCAAAGGAGACAGATAAACCACGAGCAAGAGAGAGAGAGAGAGAGAGAGTGAGAAAGCCATGTCTAGTAGCAAAGACATTGCAATGGAGCTCAATTAAAATAGCATTAAATTCCATTTGGATTGCTTTTTCAAGCTAGCAGTCTGCACACCTCCTTCTTCTTCATCTTCTTCTTCTTCTTCTTTAGTCAACCTGCCCCGCCACTCTTGCTCTCAATCCACACCAGCGTTGACATTGCCTTTGTGCACAGCAGCAGCAGCAGCAGCAGCAGCACTCCATGCATTTGGGATTTGAGTCCAAGACAGATGCTCAAACGATACGACAGTTCGCCTTAGTCTCAGTCGCCAGCTTAGCCCCAGCTGCTCTCCGCCTTAGCCTGTGGAATTTTCACCATTCTCTGATGTGGTCTCTTCCATGTCGCTGCATAGCTTTCAGCGCCTGCTACTTTTCCTGACAGTGCCCAGAGCAAAAGGAATTTCAGCTATTTGCAGCAAAGCCATTTTGCCTCCTTGTTGATTTAATGACATCTGCAGCTTTAAGCCATATGCAAGTGCCAGCTGAAGCCACAGATGCTGCAGTTGTATTCAATTTGAATGCATTTTAATTTAATTTATTTGTCAACTAACTATTATGGCAATTTGTTTCTCTCTATTCGGGTCATTACAATCAGCAAATAAATGAATATCACCTAAACGAAATCAATTTACCAACTTGTCGAACAAGCTCGAATATTGACTTGTCACGTATCTAATGAGAAATGCACGAGGGTGGACTCGTGAGTTATGGACTAATTGCTTAAGTAAAAGTGAGGAAAGAATTTTGTATTCTGTTGTAGATTTTATATATTTTTTATATTTATATATATATTTTTTATATATATTTATTTATATATTAGAGTCATACTTTACTAGTAGCATTTTTTGCATATTAAAATATATTATAATAAGGAATATAGTAGAGCTATACCTCGTATTTTGTAATATACATTTTTTTTTAAATTATTTTATTATATTATAAAATATTATTATATGTATTTTTACTCACCACAATAATATGTCGTCATTAATATAAATATATAAAAAACATATAAAAACATATATACCAGTGCGTCTAACTTAAAATCAGCGGTGTATATATCTACATATGTATAATTTATTTTATTTTTATATAATTAATTTTTACCTATTATTTCATAATAAATATCCATTCCTGAGCTTTAGTAGAAATGCTCCGCACACATTTGTTATCTCGACAAAATCAAGTTATTAAATTGTTCGCACTTTGCTAAAGCTTATTCCAATATTCCTGCATCATATTCCAATTAGATTGATGAAGCCTTGATTCGCCATGATTCGCTGCAGCTATAGCCAGGCTCCAATTGCAGCTATCAGTTGCCATAGCTACGCTTTAATTTCACGCGATGCCAATAACAAAATGTTTTCATTTCACTTTTAGTCACCCTGGCAACCATTTGCAATGCAGCTTTACCTATGCTGCATTCAAATATATATTCATAAATATAAATCCACATACGATTTAGCTTGCTACCTTCATGCCATACCCCTTGAAATATTTTGTTTGCCTTTTCCAACACACTTTACTTGAGCCACAAACAACTCTTGAGCTCAAACTTTACTTCCAGGCAGCAAAACACGAATGAATGTGAATTCCAATTGCTTAGACCACCTTCGGTATTTGTGTGTCGAGTGTCAGATGTTGCCCTGGGCAGGCATTGGCAGTGCATGCATAAATACCCTGCACTTTCAATGCATTCACTCTCTGTGTTGTCGGTGTCGTTGTTGTTGTTGCTAAACAAACTGTATAAAATGTATGCGCCACAGAGCTCCACTCACATATCGTATCGGACGCCATAAAGTATGCATCAGAAGCGAGCGCGCTGAGCTGAAGTCCAGAAACCGTGGCGCACACCTGTTAAATATTCAAAATCATATGCATGAACAACAAAGTCGGTGCCGGGTTCAACTTACAGCCATCCACCCACACAATACTAAAACACACACACACACACTTGGACATACGCAGCAATTTGTTCGTTTGCATATTTGATTTGCGTTTGTTTGTGTTCAATTTATGCGGCATTGAGAACTTTGGCGTATTTGACATGACCATAAATACATATTCATGCAATATATTTCTATATATATATATATATTTATATACTATATTTAGACATATTTGTGTGTGTGTATGTCACATACACAAACAGACTCGTAAATATGCCAAAACGGACGTCTAATTCAATTTATTTACTATATGCCATGCTCTCCATGTTACATCTGTATACATATACATATACATATACATATGTATATATTTATGCATGTATGTGTGGAAAAACAGTTGTTGTTGCCAACTAACATACTTTAATCTAATGGCTGAAAACAATTTTCGCATTTCGAGGTAAAAATCAAATAAAAGAAACAAAGATTTGCAACTAAAACCGGCTAAAGCATACAAACTGTCAAAGAAACAACTAAAAAGTGCCAGAGATGAGCGTGATGAGCTCAAAGATACTTGGTAATTAATTAGAAATTAAATATATATTAGAAATGTAAATGAAACGTAAAAGAAATTGAACTCTTTTTATATACAAATTTTAATTTAGTTATTATAGCAAAGATATTTTTTGAAGAAATTCGTAAATACAGAATTTACATAAAATATTAGTTATTACAATATTAAAAAAAAAAAAAATTATACATATGTATATAAAAGATAAAAAATTAAAATAAAAAAATAAAAAAAATATATATACAAAAATAAAATTAAAATGAATTATTATTTTGTATTATAATAATTATACATATATATATTATGTATATAAAAGATAAAAAAAAATAAAATTAAAAAATAAAAATAAATAAATGTACAAAAATAAAATTAAAATGAATTTTTATTTTGTATTATTTTGTAATATAATAATTATATATACTTATACTATGTATATAAAAAATAAAAAATTAAATTAAAAATAAATAAATATACAAAAATAAAATTAAAATAAATTATTATATATAAAAATAATAAAATAATGATAAAAAAAAATACATAAATTAATATACAAAAATAAGATTAAAATAAATAAGTAGTTTGTATTATAATTTATAAATATTTAAAAATAATATATATGCATTAAAAAAAAGAAAAGAAAAACAAAAGAAAATCTTTTGAAATCAAATAAAAAATATATAATAAAATAATAATATAATGAAAATAACTAGGAAATGCCCTACCTCAGATGCAAAATTTGTTGAAAACTGCTCTTAGTTAAAATTCCGTATTTTAATATAAATTTAATAAAAATATATAATGTACATATTTTTAGTAAATTTAATTAAAATCTCTTCATGTGTATTTTATAAAATATATGCACCAATTTTTTATTAAATGCAAAACTTAAGAATTCAGCTACATTTATTTACTTAAAAATATATAGAAGTGTTCTGCTGGCCACTAATGAGCTAAAATAACTATTTATTTCAATATTGTTCGATTTTAGCCATCTTAAAGCCAACGACAAGTCAAAAGTTGGTCACATCGAGGACTTGTTAATTTTATATTTGTTTATATTATTTTAAATAAATAAAAATAATTTACCAGAGTTCTCCCATTTCTTACAAACATTTCTAAAGTCTTCATAGTCAATATACTCGAATATTTTATTATATTTATTATATTATATTTAATACCCATCCATTGCCTTTTCTCTCCATATACTATCCAATTATTATCTTCATCTGTTACAAACCTCATTATTGCACTCATGCGATCTTTTCACACATTTTCATTTTCAACAGGGTATTATTACGTGAGTCGCATGAGATTTGGTTATTCACCATGTAAAGTGCTTATGTATACATTTTGTAAATGTGTTTTATGTTTTTTGTAAATTTAATTTGTTGCCGAAATTCTGATGCTCACTCAGCCGATAGGCAAAGTGGGTCTTATAAAGGCTTATACGCAGATTGTGTTAAAATTGAAATATTAGAAATGTCAATTTGTCAAAAAGAATACAAATTAGTTTTAAGACAGGCATATCTATGATAAATGTTGAAAGAGATGAAGAGATTTTATTTATTTATTGGATGCTATAACTCTAATAACTCTATGAGCTGATGATCAAGTTATTAACTTACCTGCTATACTTAGGATAACTTCTAGTCGGATAGTTGCCTAGTTTCTAGTTTTTAGTTGCCTAGTTAAAGTCTGGCACAAGCCAAGTTAAAGTCTTGGAATCCCTTTAAATATTTTCCATATCCAATTCAAAACTGCTAATGAAAACATATTCCACGAATCACAAAAGGCTTATTATTCTGTCTGGTACTTTGGTCTATTACCTGGGCAACAACTAAACTATGTTAATCAAATAAGCAATTTGCGTAGAAATCAGTGCGGTTAAACCGACTGCAAATGCGAAGAGTCGCAGCACATTGAGAATTTCAAACGAAAAGCTGCAGGAGGCTGCCTTACCTTGATTACATTGATGCATTTCTAGATCATTAAGTCAGCAAACTAAACGCCATTAGCACCCATGTCAATATGGCTTTGTGTGTGTGTGTGTGTGTGTGTGTGATTGTATTGTGGTGTGTGTTGTGGTATGTGTGGTGCGTGTCAGCTTGCCGCAAGCTAAAGACATTGGGTCTCAAGCAGCGTAAGCCCAAAGCGTTAATCTACGCATGGGTCTTCAGTTATGCATGTGCGTGTGTGTGTGTGTGTGTGTGTGTAGCATCGCTTCCGGTTGAATGCGCCAGCTTATAGACAGACAAACAAGTGCAGACCGAACTGCTTTGGGTGTCAAGTAAACTCATTTGCTGCCTAATGGCAAATCAATGTGCCGTCCAATGCTCTCGCCGTGTGGCCAAAAGCCAGCTGTGACAGCATCAGCAACAGCAACAGCTTCAGGAGCATCTTCAGGTTTTGGGTTCAGCGTCGCTGTAAATGTGTTGATGACACTTGAATGAGTTTTTGGTCCTTTGTCATTGTTGTAGTTGCCATTCCATCGACTTCTTACGCTAAATTGCGCGTATTACTTATACATCAGAAATCAACTGACCATAAGTTTTGTATATTAGCTCTAAATGGGCTAGAGCTAGAGCTTTATGGACTAGACGACTGCTTGGCATCTTAATTGTAACCCTTGGCACATTAAATTCCAATTACACGACAGCGTTCTTGCGTTAATGGCCAAGTTAATGTATATGCGCAGGAGCTGGCGCGAGGTGGGCTTTAATGCTTTGTGGGCGTGGACAAATGACACATTATGCACACCTTTTATATGTCATATATAATATAATATAAACTCGTATATATATACATAGCTAAGTGTGTTTGTACATGAATGAATTGTGATTACATCCAACCGAGACAGCCGGAGCGTGTGTTGATGTCTCTATGTGAATGAAGAACGTTAGTGAAATTTGGAGTCAAGTGAGCTTTAAGCGACGCTGCTGCTTGTTAATATTTATAAATAAAATATACATTAGGCATTGCTGGTTAGACTTATTAACTAAGCTTACAATTAGCTTACAACTAGCAGCCACGATTTGGATGTGTCAATTGTTTGTTGTTGGCCATCCCGTGCTCAGTTTTATTTGATTTGTTTCATTCTTTGTGTTAACGGGTGGTCTTCTATTTGGCTTCGATTGCTTAGCCGATTCGAATTTGAGTGCAGGTGCATAACTAAACGTAAACCTGTTTAATTAACATCACAATGTTTGAGAAAATCGTTTGACAGTTCTCTGGCTCTGTGTTTAATAGCAGCACCAGCTTGGCCTCTCCACCTGGCCGAGGGCAATGTGCTCGATCGCCCACGCGGGCTTCTCCAAACGACCCTCGCCCGTCGCCTTCACATCCTGCCCATCGACGGGTATTCCAATATGCACGTAGGGCAGGCGAAATGCAGCGCTATCCTCGTTACGTGCGAGTGCTGCAGCCGTATAGCTAAAGGCCGTATTGCCGTTGGTGTAGAAAAGCGAATCGGTGGACTCAAAGGAGCGCAACGAATGACTCTTGCCCTCGTCGGCTAGACGCACCAGACCCAGTGCAGTCGAGATGAACACCTGTTCCAGGCCCTGGTCCGTTTCGGTGGATGTCTCAAAGTAGGTGGCCCCAATTGAGCTGGCAAAGAGATAGGCCTCATCGCGCGAGACGGCACGCTGCGATTGCAGATCCATTTTGTTGCCCACCAGCGTCAGTATCATCGGGTCCTGCACGTTGCGATGCAGCTCCTGGATCCACGATTTGATTTCAGTAAATGTCTTGTATTGTGTCAGATCAAACACTAAAATGGCAGCATTCGCATTGCGATAATACATGGGTGCAACGGCCCTGAAGCGCTCCTGTCCAGCGGTATCCCAGATCTGTGGAAGAGACACAAAGAGATGAGTACTCAATCAACGGATGCTGATGCAAAGTTCATTGTGACCACGACACTCAGATCAGCTCATCTTGACTCTAGCAACAATCGGCATTCAGCACTCGAAACGACTTGAACTTTAATTGAGCCATTCTACGTTTATTCTGCAATTTCGGTCTTTATGCTTTTCGCTTTCCCACAATAATAGCAATCATATTGTGTGTGCGAGTGTGTGTGCTCATCTTTATGGTGCACAATTCAAATCTTCATAAAAACTGTTGTGCGGGCAACGAACGACACGACCAGAACGCAGCCAAGACAAAGGGCTAAAAATCTGTGCCAGCGCAAACTATTTGCCATTATAGCTGCTGCTGTCCTGCATGGTATATAAAAAACGAAATCGAAATCGCGCCAAGGAAGATACGAGCAGTTGGGTAGGGGAAGGAATTCAGTCCCAGCTTATGGGGGAAACAAATTTAGCTTATCAATAAACTATAAAAGAGAAGGAAAACGCGAACGACCATCGAAAAAGTAAAAGCCAAATAAACCGAAAGTGCACTGGACGAAGAAATTGCAAATAAAAAGGGGACCAAGAAAAAGAGTTGAAAGACGGGCGTACATGCAAGGAGATACCCTGTACCCAGATATACTTTACATTATAAATTATTCATAAAACACTTTAGAGCGCTCATAAATTTAAAAGGGAATTTCGGAAGACTAGAAATGGAGGCTAAGAAAAGATTCACAATACAGACAGATGGACATGGCTACCCCTATCGAGATCTATATCTACTGGATTACAGGGTAAAGCACGCTATCATATACATGTGTGTAATCTCCGCTGACTAAGAATAACACGAACGACATCTAAAACCAAGTACCGCCGGGCAGTCCGAGAGGCTCTGATTAGTCCGTGGCACGTGTGCAAATGGAAAGGCACTTGTTGTGCTCACCTGTAATTTGATTTTGACATCATCCAGCATGATGTTGCAGGTGAAAAAGGAGACAGCTATCGTCGGCTCCTCGCTGCGATGCAGAGCATTTTTAATATACTTGATGACCAAACGAGATTTGCCAACACCTGCAAAGACGAGAAGAGATTTTCAGAGTCAATTAACACAGACTATATGAAAAAGAGAGTTCAGATATCAAAATGCAATAGAAAAAGCAGGCAAATGAGAGATTCAATAAAAATCAAAATGTGAGGGAGAGACAGAAAGGGAGGTTCCTCGATTGGGGATATCTGAGGATATTTATTGTAAATTTTGTTTAAATGTAATTTTCTTAAAATGAAGCTCAGACTTAGTTTACTTTGGGGAAATTTGAGATTCTAAGAGCTAAAAGTATCTTTAAGTAAATCTGACTATCTATAAAGAATATATCCGGAATTTTGATATACTTGATGAAAACTGTATAATTATTATATATGTATAAATGGTGAGTTTTGAATATAGCCAAAAACTGTTTTCGTATATCTAAGATATCAATCTTGAATATATCCAGTTTTTCGATATATCTTCTGACTAATACTTAATAAATATATACAAAAAATAAACTGAAATATTAAATCTACAATCTTACTACTCCTATTCCATTATCTACATATTTGACCATTTGGTATTATAATTTGGAAACGGAATAAATATAATCTGGCATTTAATATATGTATGTACATATGTACATATGTATGAATGTATAAATGTATTTCTATATTTTGTAGGCTTAAGGAAGTGGGCGATATTACTTATCTGATACATAAACAAAGTGGGTTCAATAAACAAAAGGTGTTACTGAGACGCAGCTAGCGGTAAACACGCGATAAGCAAACACCACTGAATTATGCATACATACATACATATGTATATATATATATATATACCTATATACATATGTATGTATGCAAGTGTCTCCAGCATTTATTGTGTGTTTACAAACAGACGTCGCTTTGTTATGTATTAAATGAGACATTCCTATTGTGAAAAGCCCCTTCAGATATCGTGCGACTGACTCATCTTATAGAATACAAAAATACACCAATAACGGATTAAAAAATAGTATGAGACTGATTTAAAACTGAGCATGGCGAATGTCGTCGTCGTCGTAAGATATGAGCACGCATTCAAACACACACACATGCATGTGCACTCTATCAATACACACATACATATGTATGCTTGCGTGTGTGTATGCGTGTGTCTGCTATGTGGCTCAAATTCATAGGCTTGCTGACCTTGCAAAAATACAAAAATCGTACGGTAATTACGAATGTGCGCGAAGCAAAGCAAAGACGCAGCTACATTTTGCAGGCCTGCCTGTAGTTGAAATACCCTTGCAAGCAAAACAGTTATATTTGAGATGTGAATGTTTGCAAATGCTAAGCTTCGATAATATATTATATATGAGACTCGAGTATGACATTTACATATGTACATAAATAATAGATATGCAACTGCTAAAAATGTCAAGTGACATAGTTCGTATCAAATTTATGCTACCCTGCGCACACAACAAAAACATATAGGGTGTACCACAACATTGTGAATGACGAACAAAAAGTCCCGTTTGCTTTGGAATGCAACGTAGGGCGTAAGACCTCACAAGTAGCGCCTGGCCTAATTTCCTTAGGGTTGCAGAGCAAAATCGCGAACGAAAGTCCCCCCAGAAAATGTTCAAGCAGCGGGCGCTTATCGAATTGGGCGCGCAAAAGAGAAAAAAAAATAAGAGCACAAGAGAAAAAAGTAAAGCCCAGCTTGGTCTTATCTCTGCGCGATTGCTGAAATTGCTATCAATTAGGAATTAATTGGGTGAACTACGCTTACTTCTGCGATTGGGTGAAAGTTCGGAGTCAATAAAAATACTATTGGCTAGAAACACATTTGATGCTTACCTCGCGAGCCTAGCACAACAACTTTGCCCTCGATTCCACGCATCTTATTGGCAGTGTCAGTCAGTTGGATGGCATGGCTGAGTGTATGTAATAAATGGTGCACTGATTTTGGGAAGTCGCAATGTTGTTGATTTATTTTAAGTGGTTGACGTTTTTGTTGTTGTTATAATGACACTGTGCAAAATGCTGCACTTTGGCAGGTGGTCAGCGATGAATGGCTTGACAAAGAGCGTCGTTGTTTATTTATCGCTGAGTAAGCTTTATTATCAGGGTAGGCGATCCGGAGCACTCACAAGTCGTTTACTTACGCTCGATATGTTGTTTACCACTGAGCTTGTTGCTTTTACAAAATTAATAAAAATAAGTGGTGTTTTTTTATTTTTGTTCCCCAATTCAATCGATTTATTCGATACATCAAGGCCTGAACAGCTGTGAATTCCAGTTGTCCATCGATGAGAGTTGTGGATCTCAAATTGTGTTTAAGTGGGACCTATTTCTGTCAGCTGTTTCGCAAGGGCTGCATACGCTGACGTAAACAATGTGAGTAACATTTCCTAGTAGCTTTTTGTCGTAATTGTTTTCTAATGAAATAATGCTTTGTAGATTTTTTTATTTATATTTCTGTCTATTTATATTAATAACATAAATAAGTATTCAGTGATAAGAGTTCAAGTACTTCCTCAATGCAATGAGTCGCTACACGTGGCATATAAATGAGTTCTTGAAATCTTAATAATTTTGATAAATACTTCATTTTTATTTTGTTTAAACGGTTTTTAAATATTTTACATATAAAAATATATTAATTATAAATTATTAAAACTATAATTTCCATCGCTATTCCATTGTTTTCGAACAATCTTCAAACTATCGGCTACAAACATATATCGATATATCGAAACAATGCATCCAATGAGCCGCCGCCAATTTCTTGATGGCAGATGTTCTGTTCACACACGCAACGTAATTCACAAAATCAATATTAATTTAAGTTAAATTAATATATTACTAGCGTGTTTAGAAATGAAGCCAAGTTATCTTTAACAGCATTCACACATTTACAATACTTTTGCAAATTGTAAAAGTTCGAAAGGTTTGCAAAAACGGCATATAATGCGCGCGCATTTTCTTGCCTGATGCCGCTGCATCGCTTAGAAAAAAGTGCCACATTTCATAAGGTAAATGCAAGAGTCCAACTTGTGGGAGGGATTAAGCAAAAGCTTATCTACTTGAGCACAAATACTATTAACATGACCGCATAATATAGTATTTGCTATAAGTCGCGCCCATCGCAATTTCTCGCGGGCGCGCCTGTACCAAAAATATCCAAAAATAACTGCACTATAAATTAAATGTTTTAATATATAAATGTGTGCATGTACTTTTAGTTGAACTGCGGAAGGATGGCTGCACCTAACTCCAATACGGTGCTCAAGATCAACAACAGCTACGATTCAGAGCCATCCACGGGCAGCGGGGTGAGTGGAATTGCGCAATTATAAAATAAAAAAGAAATCGATTTAAATTTCTTTTTAATTTGTAGTCTTCGCTCAGTGAACACAATGAGGGCCACATATCTGACGAGGAGAACATGAATCTACCATATCTGCTCAAGCCGAAGACACTGAGCACAGACAATGCCCACAAATCGAGTGCCCACAGCAGCCAGGAGTCGCAGTTCCGAGGATTCGGCGACAGTCCCTATGGCCAAGTGAACAAACAGCTGTACGGCTCACAGCTACAGCATCTGAAACTGCCAGAGCCTGAGCAAGACAAGCAAGCCGAGAAGTTGATCTCAGCCAAGCGCCAGTCGCCCGGCATGATTGTCTTTCCCAGATTCTATGACAGCGTCTTGGAGGAGAACAGCTGCAATGCGGTCGACATGACAGACACAGCAGCTGCATCCATAGCACACACAGCAACAATAGACAGTCTCTCCTTTGATGGCAAAATCAAGAGTCTGATCGAGGTGCCTAGCAGCAGCTCGAGCAATCAAACTCAGCCGGTTCCTCAGCAGCAGCAGCCGCCACAGCCGCAGCAGCTGTCGGAATCATTTATACTCAAGAAAATGAACAACGAACGTTCACCCGATCTCTTTGCTGAAAGCGATGAGGATGAGGGCGACGAGCAAATCGACAAGGGGTTGGGCACGACGCTGGAAGACTTACCCGAGGCACCGGAGGAGAGCCAATGCGTGAGTGAGGCACCAACGACGAGCCACAATGCCAGCGGACGTTACTCTCTGAATCCGCCCACGGAATCTAGTTTTGTGGACGAGCAGACGCAAGACACTCAGCTAGCGAGCAGCGATCCGCGCACTCACTTCATCGAGAATTGTAGGCGAGAGCGGGAGCTCTATCGACGCATACGTCGATGTTTGCAGGGTGTTCGCCCCCCGCCCACCGTAACAACGCCCGACATCGATGTCGTCAGCACCGTGGTTAATATGAAGGAAAATGTGTTGAACTTCCTCTCAGCATCCACACCGTCCAGCATTGAGGACAGTGGCATCTGTGCCACACCCTCACTATTTAAGCCCACCCACAGCCTGGCCGAAACGCAGAACATGAGCTGGCGCGAAGTGCTGGGCGTACGCCAACACGGACTGAGGTGAGCCTGGCTAATTAGTTGATTCTCTAGTTATTCTAATTGGCAACTCTTGCACATTTCCTCAGCTACAACTTGAACAAGGCAGCCGAACAAAATGAATACCTCAGTCTATCCGTCGTGGAGCGTTACGTGGGCGCAGAGACGGCAACGTCCTATGTGCGCTCGCCCTCCAGTGCCAAGAAGCGCAATATGCGCATGAAGTGAGTGCAGCAGCTGTAAATATTAGTTATACTTTAATTATATACAATTTTGATATATTCTCTATGTAGAATGCTGACGCAATCGCCGGGCAATCGGCTCAGTCATTTGGCCAAGCGTCGCGCCATATTTTCATCGGCAAATCTGGCCACCAACTCCATTAAACTAAACAGCTCCATAGGTCCACAGATACTACTAGATAAGAAGTAAGCAGCTGCAGTTGCAAATCTTTTTTCCTAATTAAATTTTTTAATTTATTTCACAGAAAAGAGCGCAATAAACGCAAAGCAACGCCAAAACGTAAAACACCCGGAAGCAAAAAGAAAGGTAACCATTAGAAGCTGAATGAGAATGGTATCAAATATTTATCATAAGCAGGCAAAGGCTATTGAGAATCTTTATGTATTCCTGGTTAAGATAATGCTTTTTAGTCTGACTGGATAAAGCAATAGATTGGTGCTGTTAGCGATAGTAAATAGTGGATTGTATTTTTTTTTATTTAATTTATTTTATCCTATTTTGCTTTCATTTATTTTTATTTATTTAATTATACTTTAAATTATTTTATTTTACTGCAGTTTATTTTACAAAAGTTTTTATTTTGTTTTACATAAATTTATTTTATTTTAAGTTATTTTATTTATTTTTTTTGACTATATTTAATTTTATTTCCTGTTTGTTAACGTTAAACTATTTTAATTATTTTACAACAATTTATTTTGTCTTAGTTTTATTTTACTATATTTTATTTATTTTACATTAATTAATTTTAATTTATATCATTTTAATTTCTATGAATATTTATTTTATTTATTATTATTTTTATTTGTTTTTACTTTAATTTATTCTATATTAATTTAAATGTATTTTATTTTTACATTTAATTAAATTTAATTAATTTATTTTATTTTATTTACATTTAATTCATATTTATATCTGCCACTTTCTCTTTTGCAGCACGCAAGACACCCTCCTCCTCGGCCCGTAAACGTCTTTATCGCACCGATCTCATCAAGCCGGGCCCATCGCGCGAGACCTCGAAACGCGCACTGTTCCAGAGCCCGGCGAAGTCAATGCAACAGCAAGTGATACCGCCCAAGCCGCTCTTCAAGCCAGAGATAGCCAATCGTGTGGAGAGATCGAAGCGTGCGCTCTTCTCGCCCGACAACGGCAATGGCAGCCAGCCAGAGGGCGCTGTCTGTGCCGATAGCGTGAGCCAGCAGCTGGATACGCTGCTTAAGCGAAAACGCAATGCTCAGGACGACGACGAGGATGCCGCCGAGCTGGCCAGCCAGAGCAGAAAGCTCTTCCGCACCGGCGGCTCGGGCAGCCACGGCCTAACGCCACGTGCCCTCAAAATAAAGAGTCAGAGCTTTTGCATTGGAGCTGGTTCCTCCACAGCAGCAGCTGCAGCGCCGTACATGACGACGGCCAGCTTGCAGTCGGCGGTTAGCTTTGGCAACGCCAGTCGACTAAGTCTTGGATTCAGCGGCAGCAGCAGCAATTTGACCAACAGCACAACACCAGCTGGCAGCAAGTTAATGCGCGCCCATTCCGAAATGAGCGCCACGCCGCAGAGCGCCATGACGGACAATCAGCGCAAGGTGAGGCGAGAAACTAGTCAATTCATAATTCCAATTCTAATTTTAATTGTTGCTATAGAAACTGCTGTGGGCCGTGTCGCAGGCGCTGCAGGATAGAAAAATATCGGTCAAGCACGAGAATTTCCGGCAGCACGCAGCGGACTTGGCGCGGATTGTGAAACGCATATTCCAGGAGTTCCACCAGGGGCACACGACTAGCAACAGCGAGACATTGCTGCGGTTCGCATTTAGCTCTCTTTTAAAATGAATTCTCATTAATTAGAATTATTTTTACCTCTAGGCTGGCCAAGAAGTACGCCTTTAGCGTGATTTCCGGCAAGCAGCCTGACGAGATCTACCTGCATGCACGCAGTCACGAGAGCGAAGCGAAACGACAGTCCTCCACGCGCCTCTCGGGCTACATTGGACCCGAAGAGTTTGCGCAGCGTAAGCTTCTCTTATCACAGAGCTCCACTCAGTCGCTGTCGCAAATGTCGCTCACGCGCAGCCAGGCTGGCGGCTCCATACAGAGCCTATTTGGCAGCGAGAACTCTGTCGACTCGTTCGGCTTCGGCCAAATGAGTCAGAGCAATGGCGCCTCCAATTCGACCACGCAGTCCAGTCTCATGGATCGCATCTCGGATGATCTGTTCAGTAAGCAACAGCAATCGCAGCAGCAGCAGATGCCCATTCAGCCGAATCCCTCGCTGCACAACAGCTCATCCAAGAGCAACCTGGGCGGCCTGGCACTGCGGGAGAACGTGCACTGCGAGCAGCGGCGCTCGGGCCAGAAGAACTTCACCGGCAAGGACCAGCGCAATATCAGTCCCTACTTTGGCGGCAACAACAGCAACGGCTCGGCGCGCAAGCTGCAGGCGAATGCAGCCTCCAGTGGCGGCTCTGGCGTCAAGGCGAAACGCCAGATATCCTTTGATAGCTAAATTTTGATCCTTTGTTTTTTTTACCCCCACAAAACTATTTATTCTGAACAGAGTGTATTGTTCCATATTTCACGGGTTGTTTTCTAGCCTAGTTTAATTATATTTGCGGCACGTCGAGTCTACTCGGCCGCTTCAAAGCAGACCCCGACGACTACATACTTATTTACATATAAATATTAACAGTTAAATGAAATGCAATATTGAGAGAATGAAGAAAAGGCAGATATTGAAAATTGTAACTAGAGCTATGTATGAATAATATATATATATATGTATGTATGTATAGGAATAAACCTTTATTCGGCTGGTACTTGAATGCCTCGCAACGAATACGAATTATGAATTGTAAACAAAATGTAAGCTGAATAGAATATGTAAAATAATAATAAAAGAAGCTTAACTCAATAGTAACCACTGCGATTGATGTAGCGTCGCACCAGCGTGAATGAGACGATGTGGAAGACCAGGGCGACGAGCAGGAGGCTGGCACAGTCCATCCAATAGGTGTAGTCGGCAGTGCGAAAGGATGCCTGCTGCAGCACCTCCAGGCCGGTCTTGACGCACGGATGCTCCTCATTAACGGGGCAATCTGTGGAGATAGAGTTGCTAGTCAACTAGCTAAGACATGGCTATCAGCTCTTGGCTAACCCACCTATGTTGTCAATATCGATCCAGAAGTTGTACATCAGCGCCTCGTTGGAGTAGAAGAAGAGCGAGAAGTACTTGAGCAGCGGCACAGAGTCGACGTTCATGTAGGTGCCGCCAAAGATGAGAAAGATTAGATCGAAGGGCGCGGCGCACTCCGATGCCATTTTGTCCGTCTCAAAGAGGCTGGAGAGGAAGATGCCGTAGCCCACGGCCGCCGTGGCCGAGAGGCTCATGAGGAAGCCCATTGTCACGTAGAGCAGAAATCCGCGCGTGTAGTAGATGGATGCATAGATTACGGACAGGAAGAGGTAGCCCTTGAAGAAGGCCACCGGCACAAAGGACACCACCAGCGCCACATAGTAGGCGGACAGGCTGTAAGTGCCCTCGCCCACCTCGCGTCGGATGATGGGCAGGGCGGCGGGAAAGATGTACGTGACGCCATAGCTGAACGTGAAGATCATCTCGTTGCTCAGCATGAATATGGAGCCGCCCACATCCTGCACCGTGCGCTGCGTCAGCCCACCCACGCCGGAATACATTAGCGAGAGCGTCACTGCGGTGATCATGAAGAATCCGAATCCAATCAGGCCGCTCTTGATGTTCCGCAGATCTTCAGTCATGAAGCGTATGACCAGCAGGTATACTTGATATATCCAGCGTATCTTCTTGAAGTTCTGCAAGTGCTTCAGATAGTCCCCGCTGTAACTGCGCGACAGCAACCAGCTGCCGCTATAGAGTCCGTCCGTCTCATGCTCGTACTTGGCGCGCAGCAGCTCGCCCGCATTCCCGGTGCCTTGGCTGTCGGCCAGGGTCTTCAGGTAGAAGTCGGCGGGATTGCAGTTCAGCGGCTGCATGAAGCCCATGCTGCAGGCAGAGAGAGGAGAAAAAGCTAGAAATGACTGTATGTACTAGGAGATACCCTATATGAGGTAAGGATCTACTACTAAAATATATCCTATATAAGGTGAACCACTAAAAGATACCCATTAATATTGATGCATGATTAGCTACATTTCCTGAAGATTTATGGAATTCTCATTAAAGAGTAACTATAATAAAAATATGTGAAGAAAAGTATGCCGACTAGAAGATACCCTACACTCAAGTCCACAGAGGCATTACTTCAATTACCTACAGCTGTAATCACATGCACTTCCATCTACTTTGTTATATTATCTCTGAGATACCCTGTATTTGTATGCAGCCGACTAGCAGATACCCTGCACTACACAATTCGACATATTCATATCCCATATATCTATGATAACTTTTCATCTATTAAATAATCTAACACTCATCTTTGTTATCTTACCTAAAAAGACACCCTGTATTTATTGCATTCTTCTTTCATTGTATATATCTAGCATCTATATATTTATGTGGATTACTTTCTTATCTATGTATATGTTGCTATCCGGAGAAAGAGATCTATCAAATAATGTAATTTCCGTGTTTATTATTAACTTTTGACGCTAGATAAAGAGCGTGATAAAAAAATACTCATACTCCTCTATTTGAATTAGATAGAGATTGCGCCATAAAGACCCTCTACAATGTATGCATAAATAGAGAGAGCGAGAGAGCCGACGCGAGATCTAGAGAGATTGGGGAACACGTGTTTCGCACTCACTCGGTAAAGAACTTGGCTGCCTTCTCGGTGCGTCCCTGGTAGATGATGCGACCCCCGTCCATGAGGATGATGTGCGTGAAGAGCTCGAAGATGTCGGACGTGGGCTGGTGGATGGAGCAGATGGCGGCCTTCTTGTGGGTGCCGTTGGGACTGTTGTTGAGCACACTGAGCGTGGGCAGCTCCTTCATGGCCTGCAGCAGGCTCTCCTGCGACTTGTCCACAATCTCCATTTCGATGGAGTTGCTGCTGGTGCTCTCATCACTGGGCGTCGCAAACGAATCCTCGCCATAGACCTGGGTCAACGAGTGCTTCGCAATGCGCCGCCGGGTGCACAGATGGCGCAGTGTCTTGATCACGGAGTAGGCACTGAAGCTGTCCAGGCCGGTGGTTGGCTCGTCGCAGAAGAGAAATATGGGATCTGTGATCAGCTCCTCGGCCAGGCTCAGGCGCTTGCGCTCGCCCCCCGACAGCTGCTGGATGCGCGTGTGTGCCGAATCCCTCAAGCCCACGGCCAGCAGCAGATCCGAGACACGCTGACGCTTCTCCGCCTTGGTGGTGCGACGATGCATCTTGAAGTGGGACTGCGGGGTGGAAGATTAGGCAGGCTTAGACGTGAGCCATGGCGATGTCTGTGCTAGGACCTACCATGAAGTACAGATGCTCGTAGGCGGTAAAGGTTTTGACATTGATCTCAAATTGTGGCAGAAAGCTGGAGATGCGTGTCATCTGATGCCGCTCCATGGCCATGCCGTTCAAAACCACATCCCCGGTTAGGTTACCGCGCAGCCGTTGCGAAATCGCTGCCAGCAATGTGGTTTTGCCCGCCCCCGAGCCGCCCAGAATGGCAATGAGGTCGCCTGTCTTCAGGTGACCGCTGACTGCGCAAGGGGAAGCCAATGGCCACAGTTATTTGGATTCCGTTACGGATTGGGCAATGCATCTATCTATATATGTAGGTGTATATATGTAGCTTACCGTCATGCAGTATGCGCAGCTCCTGCTGCTTGCGGCACTCGTTCCAGAAACTGTAGTTGCTCTGCTCCTGGGCAGGCACATAGTAGTTGAGCTGCTTCCACTCCAGGCACAGGCCGTGCTCCTCCTCCTGCGCTGGCATCGCTCCACACGAGTTCAATGCTCGCTCACAGTCTTTTTGTTATTTTCGGTTAGCTGCGCCGCGTCGTTGCTCTTTGCAGCATCCGCACTAATCCGCGCTTATCACTCGGCCCACTTTTATCTTATCAGCTCGTCTATTGGTATTTGCATATTTCAGACGGCTCCACTCTCACTCACTCACTCACTCACTTTCTTTATATGTGACGTGGGCGGGAAACCTTAAATCTGTGCCGTGGGCAAAGCGAGCCAGACCGAAGAGCGCGTCAACCGTTCGAGTCCAAGCGCCGACACCAACTGTGCCGCAGCGCCGACAGCGACGTCGTTTTTTACACCCCCAGCAAAGCGAGGGAAAAAAATATATATATATAAAACGTGGGTAACATTAAACTTCTGACCGCATTTTAGTCAAACCAAACTAATTGTTGCTTATCAATGCGCTTGGAATCCGCAGCGGGCTGAGGTCTACATGGACAAAGCCAGCTTTTTGTTGCGAATGCAAATATCTGAGCTATGCCAACTTTTTTAAAGGTCAATTGAACAACGAGCCAGACTATAATGTCAGGTGCTGTCTTAGTCTAGTCTAGTCTAGCTCCCTTAGTGCCCGCGCCTACATCTCTTCTGCAGCTCAGCTCAAGCGTCAATGAATGCTTTATTGAACATTGATTTCATGCTAAGCTTAACCTAATCCCATTTCAGTAGTAGATGCTCAGCACCTTGTGGAATGGTATGTGCTCCAGCTCGGCGGCGTGGGCGCGTCGAAAATCCCACAGATATTGATCAATCAGTATGGAGTTGACATTGCGTGTGTCCACGTCGGGATGCTGTTGCTTGAGCAGCTGCAGCACAGCGTCTTTGACCTGCTCAATGATGTAGATGGAGGCGCCACGGATCTCCACTTCCATGGCACTGCCATTCTCCAGCATGGTGTCCCTCACCATCATATTCAGCAGCTTGGGTGCGTACTCCAGGCAGCCAAAGTGCACCAGCACCTGAGGCACTCGATAGTCCGCAAACATTGTAACTTTATCGATGTCCTCAAAGTGGCCAAGACCCTCGCCACGATAGCAGGACCACAGATCGCCGACGAGGATCTGAGCGCGCTTCCAAATGGCCACACGTTCGCCAGCAAAAGTGGCCTCATCACGGAAGCAGGGAAACTCCTCGACTATCAGTCGTAGCAGCGCTTCAGCAGAATGATTGGCCGCCTTCACGACATTCTCGAAGCGTCCCTGCCAATTGGTGAGCAGACGTTTGCCCACCTGGTGCAGGCACAGCAGACGCTGCTCAAGCAGTGGAATCTTTGTGTTCCCATCGTCTGACCGGAATATGGATGACAAAGTTTGCAGACTTATCTTGGAGTAGAACTCGGGATTCGTTATGTCCAGGCCATCGGCCATGGCGCGATTGATGGCCGCGCACAGAGCAAAGTAGCCGGTATAGCCATTGACCTTGTACTTGATATAGTTTTCTGTAGATAAATAAAATTATACTTATTTCATTATATATATATTTATATACTCTACTCACCTGGCGTCCAGAAGCAAAAGTTCAGCGTGTCTACAATGAAAATCCAATTGGCTGCGAACTCATCGCTGGACTTGGGATGCAGTTGATGCTGCGAGAAATTGGCAACATCGATGCGCTTAGCTGAAATACTCGTTTCATTTAAGAGCACATGGCATAGATCATCATTGGCTTGTTAACTTACTAAGTACACCGTCTGCAATCTCTTTGACAAGTCGATCAATGCCGGCGGGCAACACTTTTACATATTTCGCATGTTTCACAATGTGTTCGCCAGATTCACGAGGAGTTAGAATGGAGCTCATCTTGGACAGCGTTCGTTTAAGCGCAATTGAGGCCATAGTATCGATACATTTAGTTCTTAATCGAGATAAGTCTTATTCTTGTCTTTTGAACCGCGATACTATCGCTGATTAGCACAAAGAATGGACCAAAGAACATTAGAAGTGCATAGGGAAATAATAAAGTAACAAATTTATTGTCCAGCTTACAGTAACTGTTATCTATCAAACAAGTAATTATCTGAGACATTAATTTATCTCATTTTCTAATGCACCTAACGCTGCTAATAATTTTCAAACTTCGCGCGCTATTGTAATTTAAAATCTAATGCCGAGCAAATGTTAAACATTGCCCTGCCAATCACACAAAATGCCACTGTTAAGCTCAGCTAGCATACTGTAAATGTAACATTCAATGCTAAAAGTATCGATTAGCTTCACTTACGATAGTAGTACAGTGTCACCTTATGGCTTAAAATAGAATAAAATTCCGATAGGCGCCAAACTCTCAGCTTTTCAAAATGCACATTATTTATGTGGCAAAGTTATAGATGGCAATTTTGGATTATATATTGCAAAGCAGGCAACAACTAACTCTTTCCGTCCATCATCATCAGCAGCGGCAGCAGCAGCAGCAGCAGCAGGTTAATTGTCAGCAACCCCAAACGCAGTAAGCTTCATATCCTTGCTTTATGACACGCGTAATTCGAGTCAAAATATGCAATTAAACAAAAACTTCTTGACTGTAAAAATATTTGCATAACTTGAGCAAACAAATGTCAGGGCGTCACGTTCCACCAAGACAATGCTAAGTTGTTGTTGAACTTGTCATTATAAGCACACACACACACACACACGCACAACTAGCGAGGGAGGTTTGTGCCTTTCGTCTTTCCTTTGCGCTAAAGTGTAGATTAATAGCTGGGGCGTTGGTTGGAATGGGGTTGGCAGGAGGCAGTGGGTGTTGCTCCCTGGCGGAAATCAGCGCTCGTAAAATGTACGTAAAATTCATTAAGCGCAACAAAAGACACCAGCGAAAAACAGGTTGCAGCCATACAGCGGCTAGAGTGAGAGGGGAAATAAAGAAAGAGAGAGAGAGATTGAGACAGACAATCATTTAGACAAAGCCTTGCATAGTTGATAAGGCGCGTCGTTGACGTCGTCTCTCTAGTGCGGGTCGCATAGACAACGACTACTTCTCCGACTCCCCCGACGCCCGATCCCGTCACGACTCTGACACCGACTTTGACTTCGCTTCGCTGTCAAGCGAAGCCGCCCGTCAAGCGCCAACAAATTTTTGCTATTTGAAAGGATATGAGAGAAGCTCTTGCGGTGCGTTATTGTTGCACCACAAACACACACACACACACACACACACACACACACACATACACACACATACACATATACACTCCAGTTGCTCATCATCTCGCATCATTATGATCTTTTAGCTCATCCGGGCGCGACTTCAGCTCAGTTCCTTAAGTGGCCGGGCTCATACTCTTGACAGATTAGCGCTTTGGCATTTCTGGTTCAGCCAAATTGTTTAAAGCCATCCATTCAACCTGATGCAGGCTCCAGGCGAACACAAAATGCCCGCACAGTGCCCGATTGTTGGCCACGTTGATAGAGAGACCCCGCATTACAGCATGTTTGTGGTCACCAGAGGGGATTCACTCTCTATTCCTCTCTCTCTCTCTATCTATCTGTGGAAGGGGCGGGACATGTGGCATGTAATGAGTTTTACGCGGTTATACACACGCACGCACACACACTCACGCATTCGCACATACGCACACATATTTTCCATGACAATTTTTGGTCGGCTCCCAATTTATGGAGCCGATAAGCTGGCCAGGGGCTTTGTGTGCTAATGCCGGTAATTAACGTCTTTTGTCAACTGATTTCAACGTTCTCTCTCGTTTAGTTGCACACTGATGTACTTAAATGCGTCTGTATGCACAAACATATATGTACATATGTATGTACGTAATTGCATTAAACTCTTATTGAGTAAAATTTAACATGTAGTTAGCAATTAATCGAACGCACACATTTCGATAGTAATTAATATGCATTGTCAATATGCCGATTAATTAAATAATGGACACACTTGCCGTCAAGTACTAGAGATGAACGTCAATTGGTACTTGAATAAGGGAATTAACTACTCGAAGGAATATTTATTAAGATTTCGTATGCATTTGGTTTCTGGCTTCTCAATAATTTAGAGCTTATTAAAAGGCATTAGTTAACTACTTAGAAGCGTGGAATTATATGCATCACCAAGGCTTACCTTGCATGGGACTTTAGTACCAAGCGCAATAGCAGTGCACGCTCGTGACACGATTGCAAAGTGTATCATATCTAGTTGCGGCTTAATATTTACGTGCTTGGATTTGATTTATTTTGTGTTTATTAATTTTAGTGTTTACTTTTAAGTGAAATAGTTTTATATAAATGTGTGACAGTGTGTCAAATGCTAATAAAACAATTCGCAAAGTATTAATGATAGCTAAATGCAAAATTATGTTTTTGGTAAAATTTCTCAAAAAGAGCTCACCAACACATGCACACTCATGTACACACGTGCTTGTATGCGTGCATATGTACGTGTGTGTGTGTACTTTTTACTGCATAGAAGAGAACTCAATTTCTTTAAATATGCTGAAACTGTAATTGGAAAATAAATAAGAATGCAAAGTGACCACAAATGCAGTGCTCAATGCCAAACAAATTTCCATCTATTATCTGAAGTACACAAAGTGTACACAAAACACTAAAAAAAAAAGGAAGCGAGCTCGGGGCAAAGCGCTTTCATGTCAACCATAAAAATAGCAGACGCATAAAAAATTAATAAGCAGTCGATGCCAGCCACTGCCCAATGGCCAGTGGTTCGGTGGTGCCGTGGTGCGGTGGCTAAGGAACTGGTGGTGTGGCCAGAGGACAGCGACGCATTGCCATTGTCTTTGCTTTTCTATTCTATTCTTTTCGTTTCTTTCGCTGTCCTTTCTGCTGCATGAACCCTTCAACTGGCACCTGCCACGCCCACGCGCACTCTGGCGCACCGCCCTCGCCTTAACGGAGCGAGACACATCATTAATGCATAATTCAAGCGTTTGGCAGTTTTCAATATTCAATTTGAATGCCGCCCAAAGCGAAACAGTGTCCTTCTGCACAATCGAGTGTTTTACTTTTCATTCAGAAAGATACCCTGTAAAGTGAGTGAGAGAAAATGATTGGCAGAGGATAAAAATGATTAGATTAGATTATTATATTTTGTATATATTTTTCCTAAGCATTTTCTACTTTTTAAATATATATTTATATATAAAGTCATAGGCATATACATATATTTATATTTTAATACTAATTTATTTTTAATTATCATTAAGTATTTTTTTTTTTCAATTGGAATACTTGCAAAGGAAATTAACATATATAGAATGCATAAGCTCTTTACCTAGGGTATCTCTCCGTCTCTCACTCATTTTCTATGCAACTTTCTCTTGCTTGCTTGCTTATTTATTTGCTTTCTATGGAGCGCTGATCATTTTGCCACTGCTGCACGCTTCTCTCTCTCTCTCCCACTCCCTTCCACTCATGCTCCCTCTCTCGCCCACTGCTTCGTGTACCTGCTGCATTATTCAGGCGATTCGATTTACAACAACACAAAATGCATGATAAACCGTTTCACGACTGAGACGATGGCCATTGTCTCGGACCTGTCGCCATCGTCATCGACAGCGTCGTCATCGTCGTCCTCGTTTTAGCCGCGAGGGCGTTTCTTCAATATACAAAGCAGTAATCAGAAATGGGTTATTGTAGAGAGAGAGAGAGAGAGAGACAGAGAGGGAGGTTGTAGTGTTGCCACGCCTCCTGCTGCTTTGTGTCGTTGTGTGCTGCATGCGTTTAGTTGTTTATTAAATATAAATGATTGTCACTTGCGGCATGTTCTCAACGAAAATGTTGACGTCGGCGATGATTGCTTGAATTTCATTGAGCAAGTGCCTCGAGGGCCTCGACAATGCTTCTTATTGCGTTTTCTTGTACCTAAACGTGTTCTTAGTCCTGTTCTTGTTCTTCATGTTCTCGTTGTTGTTGTTGTTGTTGTTGTTGTTGTTGTGCAATTGCTTGCAATTTGCCCCCCATTCGGTTGGGCTGCTGACACTTGGACGCCAGTTTGACAAGTCATGGACATTGGAATTGATATTGATACGACTATTGGCCATTTGGTCAACGTCGTTGACCATGTCCATGTCCATGTCCATGTCCGTGTGCATGTGCATGGCCATGTGGGCAACGCACACACAGTCGTAAATGCGAACATCATATGCGGGCATTGAAGTCGTCAAAGGGATTTTTGAAATCATTCGCCGGATATTGACCACAAAATGCCATTAAAAAATAATTACGAATTTTAATTGGCATTTAGTTGAGGGCAAAAAAATTAAAAAAAAAAAAAGGAAAATATTAAGTGCTATTGAACATAAAAAGTGCTTTTATTATTGATTACTTTAACGCTTTTATTTATTGAACACGATCTGTCTATACATACACTATAGAGTGAGTATGTACACACACTTTTATGACAACAAATGTGCAGTGAAGCTTCCATAGAAAATGCTAACAAAATTATGGAAAATATACTAGATTTATGTCAATCAGTAGTATCTAGTATTATTTATTGTATAAGTCATGCAGAAGATGTAATCAATTATATACTTGAAATAATAATAGCTTGATGATAGCTTAACTTATCTGAAATAATATTCATTTAATATTAAAACATATTTTAGATTATATTATATTATTATTATTATATTTGATGTATTTTAATTGAGAAAAATATATGTATTTGATGACTGAATTGAATAATATTATTATAATTATTGTAACAATATGAATTTCATATAATGACTATTTACAGAAACAAATACCAAACTTTCTTTATATATTTACTATAATTAAAAGTAGTTCTTCAAAATACTTTTTAATCTCTTACTCTAGATTCGACATTCTTTAGTTAACTTTTCCCTTTATGTTCTGCATCCAGAACATATAACAAATTTACACTGTATCGTTTATATATATATCATAACAAACTTAAACTTTATTGAATATATATAAAATACACCAATGTTTTGTCTATTTAATGTTTTGCGTTTAATTTTATATCTTGAACTGCCGCTCTTCGGCTCATTTTCAAGACTAAAGTATCGACGTATCGAAGCTGGAAACCCAGGGCTGCGATCCCTCGATAGCTAACAGGGCTGCAAAACAACAATTGGGTTTGGAATGATCTAGTTCACAACATCCCGCCCACCGTAAAACTACGTGGGAGTTTTACCAATAACATCAAGAATAGCTAATTTAGATACGGGACGCTTTAAGATACCAGTTGCTGTTTTCACCTCCGCTATACGTATGACTCCATCCTTTGCTGAAAAGGTGTTGATTACGATTCCTTTCTTAAAACTGCCTCTCAGCTGATTGTCTTCACATATTAACACAACGTCCCCTATTTGTATAGGGTTTCTCTTCATGTTCCACTTCGTGCGTCTT
The DNA here is from genome assembly GCA_035045845.1 of Drosophila buzzatii. NCBI lineage: Eukaryota > Metazoa > Arthropoda > Insecta > Diptera > Drosophilidae > Drosophila > Drosophila buzzatii. The sequence continues at coordinate 12,462,660 of JAWNOS010000244.1, read as the reverse complement.
GTCAGAGTTGGCAAATACTCTCTAATCCACTGCTTCCAAAATTTGTTTTTCAGTTCTTGGGAAATCCGATATTGTTGTATAATTAATTTTGTAATCAAATTATCTTTTGGTAAAATTATGGGTTCTCGTGTACTTTTCGAAACTGCTGTAGCGTACCCAATTCTTCCGTGTACAATTATAAGTCCCTGATCATTAAGTGTGGGAGTTAATGAGTGTATATCGCTTTTCTTTGATACTGTTCCATGCTTCTGTAAGTCGTCTATTTCCTGGGTGAAATTCTGTTGTTGTGCCATTTTGCACAATATGACCTCTGCTTTCTGTAGTTCGATTGATGACAGTTCCTTTGTTGAGTTTTTTACTTTATGTTTACGTAGTTGATTTATGAATCTTACTATCCAACCTACAGTACGTTTCAAACGCATATAGTTTGAGAAACGCTGTATATCGATCACAGGAGTTATCGATATCGTTAATATATGCTTACGAAGTTCTATTGCTTCCTCGTTTGTATAATCTGTTTTCTGCGCTGGCCAAAGTGATTCATCTTGTTGTAGAAATGTGGGACCTGATGTCCACAGCCCATTCGGCACGTAGTTCAAAGTTTTGTGTGCCCTCGTAGCAATATCAGCAACATTCATGTTGGTTGGAACCCACCGCCAGCTGTCTTTATCAGTAGTTTCCAGGATTTCGCCTATTCGATGAGCCACGAATGGTTTATACTGTCGTTGATCAGAGTTAATCCATGACAAAACCGTCTCAGAGTCTGTCCACAATACTGATCGTCGTATGCTAATGTCGTGACACTCCATAATTGAGCTTCTGAGTCTCGTTCCTAGTACTGCAGCTTGTAATTCGAGTCTAGGTATCGATAAGTGTTTTAAAGGAGCACATCTCGATTTTCCTGCAACAAATATGACATTAATGTGATTCTTTACCATTATTCTCCAATAAGCAACTGCAGCAAATGCCTGCTCACTTGCATCTACAAATATATGTAACTCCACATTAATTCCTTTAGTTAGAAAATAAGGCGAATAGCATCTTTCTATTTTAAAATCTTTTACTTTTTCGATTTGCAGCATCCATTGCTTAAATCGAATAAATAACTCTTCAGGCAATAAATCATTCCAATCTATTCCAACTCGCCACACTGCTTGCATCAAGTTTTTTCCATATATTGTTAGATCTGCTAACATTCCAAACGGATCATATACTGACATTACTAGACTGAGCAACTGTCGTTTAGATGGGCACTTAATCCCTCTAACGATGTCTTTATCGACCTTGTTCAGCTTCAAGTCGAATACAAATTTGTCCTTTGCGCTGTCCCAATGCATGCCCAAAATTTTATCGATGACTTCAGCGTCCATGTTAACAGTTTGTCTTTTCGACCAGTCGGTATCCTTGTTTAGCTTTGCTTGTACTTCCGTTGAATTTGACACAAAGCCCCTCAGTTCGAAATGCGCCAATTTGTGCACTCGACATACCTCTTTACTTATCTCATGTGCTTGCTCTTTAGATTGGAAGCTAGCCACATAATCGTCCACGTAGTGTTTGAAGTGTATTGCATCGATCACTTCATTTCTGTATTTTACAGCATGATACGCATTTAAGTTTTTTACGTATTGTGCACAGCACGGTGAGCAAGAAGCTCCGAATATCATAACCTTCATTTTATAGGTTTCAACGTCACCATTCGAGCTAGGCCTCCATAAAAATCTCAATGAATCCTGATCTTCCTCTCGTACCGATACCTGAAGAAACATTTCTTTTATGTCAGCGCATACTCCAATCTTACCCTGTCGAAATTTAAATAAAATCTTCGTTAATGGCGGGTTTTCATCCGGTTCTTTTAACAGTTTGGAATTCAATGACACTCCGTTAACCATTGCAGCAGCATCAAATACAAGTCTTATCTTGTTTGGTTTATTTACATTGCTTACAGCGAAATGTGGTAGGTACCATGTTCTTGTACCAACCTTTTTTGCATCTTCGATTGACATTTTTACCGCATACCCCTTTTTGACAAATTCCATAAGTGCGGCATCATACTCCGCGAATTTCCCGTTACGCTCCAATTTGTATTCTACTGCTTTTAACCTTTTTAATGCTGCGTTATAGCTATCCGGAAAATGTACATCATCTTCAGACCATATAAGTCCAGTTTCGTAAGCTCCTTCAATCTGCTTTGTAGTTTCCATCAATATTTTTCGAGCACGCTGATCATATACAGATTCCAAGGGCTTTCCGATGGGTTTTACTCCAAAATTTTCTGTTGAAAAATAGTCAGACATAAGTTTATGCAATTCTGACTCCTCCGTATTTTCATTAACATGTGTATGAAATACGACTGACATCAATGGAGACGAGACTTGTTTCTGTGATCCCAGTGACCCATATACAAGCCATCCTAATTTCGTTTTTGCTGCTAATAAGTTACTATCCAAATTGATGCTTCTCAATGTAGATCCCAGATGACAATTATTTATGCCAATTAACATTGTAGGATCTGCATTCATATATCCGTCCAATGGGATATTTCTTAGTTGTCTGTATTTATTTTTTAATTCTTGTAGATCTACCGTCTGTAGTGGTAGTTTCAAGTCTGGAACTGTGTTTGCTTTAAGACTCATCCATTTTCCATTCCCACCTGGGTTTCTTACTCTCAAGTTACAGCTCATTGTCTTTACATTAGACGCATGACTACCAATCCAGTTGAGCGTAAGATCAGACATTTTTTGATTCACGCCTAACTGACACGCTAGCTTCTCATTTACGAGTGATGCTGAAGATCCCTCGTCTATAAACGCATATGTCTTCGTTATCAAATTATTTGGACCAATGACCTCAACTGGCAAAACCTTAAATAACAATCTTGAGACTCCATTGTCAAGCTTATTTATGGCTGCCTCTGCCGTGTTATTTTTTGAAGTCCCATTCTGCATGTCATAATGCAGTGACTTATGGTGTAGTTTTGTACAACCATCCTGACCACAACTATGTTTCTTTTTGCATGTCGTCAAACTGTGTCCTCTGTTCAAACATCCGAAGCAAACTCTCAATCGTTTCACCATTGTCCACCTCTCCTTCGTGCTTGCTTTCTCAAACTTGTCGCATTTTGGTAGCGTGTGATCTCCCTCACACTGATAGCACTTTATCGGAAAATTGACATGTCTCTCTGACTGTTCAGTAGTTTGATATACTCTCTGAGTATTGTTTCGACCATTCCTAGACTGTGGCCTTTGACTACTTGTCATTGTTGCTGCTCGCGCTACCGATCTTGCCACGATACTGAGCCAATTAGTGAAGTGTCTCAGATCTGCATATGGACGAATACCTGCTGCGTAATCTACCCACTGGATCCGCTTCGTCATTGGCAACTTCTCAACGAGTTGTTCCAAAAGTACTGGATTGTGCAAATGCTGGATTGCATTCGCCGATTGTAGAAATACTACCAAATTCTCAACTTTAGACGAAAAAGGTACTAATTGCTCCAAATTATTCTCGTTGACCGGACGAATCTCACCAATCACCTCTAATTGGCTTTTTATGAGTAACTCTGGTCGCCCATACGTAAATTGGAGACGCTCTATAATGCGTTCCACATTTATTGGATTAATCAGAAGTCCTTTTACTTCTTCTTTGGCCGATCCCTTCAAGCTCTTCTGCAATCTGAGCAAGTTTTCCAAATTAGAGTATCCATACGCTGCAGAAGATTCCCTAAACATTGTAACAAATACGGGCCAATCTTCAGCATTTCCTCTAAACTCTGGCAAATCAATTAACTTATACAGTGGTGAACCATGTGACATACTCATAGGTGTTCTATTCTGTTCATTTCTATTATATATTCTACGGCCCTGTGCAGCCAAATCTATCTGATCGCAACCCTGGAATCCCTCATGCCCCGATACGTTACCATACATGCCGACTGCAACAAACGATTCATCTGTATTGGGGACTCCACTTCTAGTACCAACGCCATAGGTTCCATAAGTAGTTGGACCATTTCCATGCGAGACGCCATACACGCCTCCTTGATTGGGTATACCGAAGCTCACGTTGCCACCAGTTGGCGCCGCTTGCTGCCCTGTTTCAATTCCAGATTCTCTTCTTAGCATATCCTGGTTGTCACATAAGTCACCCTGTGTGACTCTTTGACCATCCAATTTGGTCACAAGTGCTGCTTCATGTGAGACGCCATACACGCCTCCAGTATACGCATCCTTCTTGCCATTGCTTTTGCCACGATCGTCATTTGTGCTGAGTCCAAGGGTATTGCCAGAACCAATGCCTTCGTTTGCTGATACCACCTCGTGTGTGTCCAGTTTCGGTGTAGGCGTGACGTTTACATTTGATGCGGTCTCTAAGCCACCAGCATCCATTATAGCAATCATTGGGCCGCCCTTTGCTGCTCCAACTAGTCCATCGCCTTCACAAACTGTCGCCTGCGAAGCTTGTAGTTCCTCTATGCTCTTCTTCATGTTATTTATCTGTTCAGCTTGACTATGCTGCATCGTAGACACTTGCGTAGTTAATTGCTTTATTTGTTCCAATAAGATTCCAATCAAATCGTTATTATCATTATCTTTTTCTTTATTAATAACCATATCATTATTATTCGAATCCATTTCCGAAAATTCATTTAACTTTTCATTTGTTTTCTTATTTTCTTTCTTCTGTTTCTTCGCACTTCTTAAAACTGACATCTTGATTTGTTATATATGTACATGCATATACACTCGAAGCGTAGAAATACCAATGCAGACATTCATGTACGTATGTATGTATCACTGCATTGCGCCGAATTTCACAATTCCATGTAATTGCGATTCACATGCATATAAGACGGTTGCTAAGCCAATACAGACACACATGTACATATATATGTGTGTATCACTGCATTGCGCCGAATTTCACAATTCCATGTAATTGCGATTCACATGCATATAAGACGGTTGCTAAGCCAATACAGACACACATGTACATATATATGTGTGTATCACTGCATTGCGCCGAATTTCACAATTCCATGTAATTGCGATCAACATATCCAAAGAGCGCCAATATCATGATAAAATTAAAACTGTTCTGCATCCAGAACATATAACAAATTTACACTGTATCGTTTATATATATATCATAACAAACTTAAACTTTATTGAATATATATAAAATACACCAATGTTTTGTCTATTTAATGTTTTGCGTTTAATTTTATATCTTGAACTGCCGCTCTTCGGCTCATTTTCAAGACTAAAGTATCGACGTATCGAAGCTGGAAACCCAGGGCTGCGATCCCTCGATAGCTAACAGGGCTGCAAAACAACAATTGGGTTTGGAATGATCTAGTTCACAACACTTTAGTTAATTCGAACTATGGACATAGGAATTGTAATGAATAAATGTGAATTGTCAACGCTTGATAAGCTGCAGAGCACTTTGATTGGTTTGCGTGTCGCAACGACACTTGAAAATCAATTAAAATGTCGCGAGGTCAAACTAAACAAAAGGGAAAAAGAAATATAATGAAAGTGAAAATGGATTTAGATTGAATTGAGTAATTAGCATTTAATTGATGACATTTAGGGAATGACATTTAGGCATTTTGTTATTTGTGTTATATTTGTGCAGAATAGATCAAAGTTCACATTTAGCTTTCAATTAATTAGATGTAAATATAAAGTCATTTAAATAGAAATAGGGAAATTCAAGACGCATATAAATATATGTATATATTTGTGGAACTAGATATGTAATTGATATTCAAGTATATTTATGTATTTATTTAAAGCTTAATTATGTATTCTATGTAATTAATTATGTATTCTATATTAAATATGTTTCAAGTTCCTTTTCTATTATGCAAATGTATATACGACCTGTTGAAGCATGATAAGTAATACATATATGTAATAATACCTATACTTATTATTATCAATAAATAATGTAGAACTAACTATAAATTAAAAATTATACAACAAAGCTCAATTTATATTAACCATTGCATTTTACACTGACTTCTCATTTTCCAGGTGTTCAGGGTATATAATAATATATTAACTTATATTTGATATTTCAGGAGCCAGAGTTGTTATATTTCTCTCTCAAGTATCTAAGTTATCGAAAATTCCTAAAAGGAAAGCACGTTAAACAGCAATACGTGATCTACATACATATGTATATGTATGTTCTTCTGTATGCTAAAAATATATATATATGAATATATAGCGAGAATTACTTTGAAAGCTTGAAATATCTTTTCTGAATGCAAAGCCCTACTAACTCTACCAGCATGTCATTCTGTTACCTGTTTCTAATATAATATAAATACTAAAAATACTTAAAAAATACTGCAAAGACAACTTCATCTAGGCACTGCCTGACTGGGAAATGCCTTTAGTAATTAATTCAGTCTAAATGCATTGACATCATAGATCAGCAGCTCAACTTCATTTTGCAAATGCAAACGCATATCCGCTTAATGGCATCACCTCTGTGGCAGCTCGCGGAGGCAGCAGCACAGCCATCGCCTTGCCTCAATTGTGTGGCAACATGGCAACTGTGTGCCGCCATCGCGTGCACAATGTACACTAATTGTGGTATGTATTAAATAAACTACAATTGCAAATGGCGCATTGCATTTCGCCTGTGTGTGTGTGTGGGGCATGGGACATTGCCACGTAGTTTGTTATTATTTGCAGTTGCATTACACAGCAATTGTTATTGCTAGTAGTTGCTGTTGCTGTTGCTGTAGCTGTTGTTGAGCCCTTAGTTTGCATTGCTGCCATTTCCGCTGCGGGCGCATTTTTTCTGTGTAATTCCGAGTTGTGTGGGCGGCAATGGCAACTGCGGGCATGCAGCACATATAATAATGTGCGACAATTAAATCAAGTTTGTGGCAATATAATTCGACTGCCCGACTGAGATACTAGCTGTGTTGCAGTTAATGCAGCGCCTCAAATCATGTTGCAGTCACACACGACAAACCTGTGCGCCATATGCTATATAATCATATTTAAGAGTTTCCCAGAATATTCGTGCAACTGGAACCTGAATTGCAATTGCTGTTGCTCCTGCTGCTGCTGCTGCTGCGGCTGTTGTTGGCCAGTTCGCTGGCTGGCGGCTTATATGCTGGCTTTCATCGTCGTTGGCGGCTGTTTGGTTGGAAAACCACAAATTAAGCAGAGAAATCCTTGCCGTGCATGCAACCGATGGCGCCGCATCATGTCGACACACACACACGAGGCAAAAAAAAAAAAAGGAAGTAAAGTCCAGAAGAAAAGTATGAAAGGGGGTCGCGAGTGGGCCACACAAACATGCAACAACCGACCGCAATGTTATGGCTGCAGCGTGCGGCGGCGAGGCGTGGCTGGTCTGGCAGCGCCAGATAAATGCCCATTGCCACACTGTGCCTCGCGCCGGCTGCCACGCATGTTGCATGCAAACAAACGAGGAGCGCAGAGCGAGGAGGGAGGAGCGAAGCAGCTGAAGCACAGTCAAAGCGCAGCAGAGCACTCACGTAAGCGCTCGTGCGTTTATTTGCCGTTTCCGCTTCCGTTTGTCGTCGTCGACGTCACAGTCGACGTCAGCGTCGCTGTTGCTGCGGTCAATTTCAATGCCTCCATTGCGCGTTAATAAGTCGCCATTGCTGCTGCTGCTGCTGCTGCTGCTGCTGCTGCTGCAATTGTTGCCACTGTAAATGACACACAAAAATGCGCAGCATTTTGCACATGGAAATGAACTCAACGCGCCACGCCCCTTTGCATGACCATAAAATAGCCTTTAAATTACTAAAAACAAAACAAAAGAATCCAAAAATATAAATAAAAAATACATACAGTGTAACCAGCATTTGCTGCAGTTGCAATTTGCTGTTGCAACAACAACATTTTTATTTTTTATTTTGAGCGTCTAATGAGTTTAAATACAGACATCAAACGGAATTCTAGGGAACAAATTATATACAGAAGTTGGCATGTGAAAGAGAATTAAGATTAAATGAGATTTGTTTGACTGAAATTTGATAACCCAAAATAAAGACATTCAATCTGAAATGCGCTTTGATCTACATAAATACTTTTGTGGGAGATGAGCGAAAAAAACTTGCACCTATAAATGAGAAGCACTATAAAATGTAAAAGTAAATCGGCAAGAGTATATATATGTACGCAATTCGGGAAACATCAGCATTCGCAATGTTGCTTGTATAGGCCTCGTATAACAATTCTGCAGAGAAGAATTTGTTGCTTTAGCTAACTCACTCTGATTCTGCTTGAATTTCGTATAGGAGTTATTGTATATATATATTTGTCTTTATTTACATTTATTTATAAATATTTACTTAATTATATTTGCTGTATTTTTGTATATTTATTTAATTATTATTTATATACCCTGAGCACATTGAAAATGGCAAATCAGGGTATAATGGTTTTGTTAAATGTATGTAACAGGCAGAAGGAGGTGTGGCAGACCCCATTAAGTATATATATTCTTGATCAGGGTGACGAGAAAAGTTGATATAGTCATGTCCGTCTGTCCGCAGTACGAGTTTCTTTCAGAAAATCGATAACTTTTCTATTTCCAGAGTTATCGATCAACGAATATATCGAGAATCAGTTATAAAATTATATTTCATCCATCTTTAGAGTTAGAACCTCCAAGTCTTCTGCATATATATAGATACTAATTTAATACAATTTCGGTTTTTGTCAGATTTTTGATACGCTTAAGCTTCAGTGTATTTCAGCCATGTCTAAAGTAAGCAGTTATGGTCTATTAAGAGGTGTAGATAAGCTGATTTGCAATTGATGCACCTTTCGCGGGTTTTACATCTATAAATATGTGGACTTGCTCAGTTGTACGTTACATTATTGTCGGGGATACCGTAACAATCGAATATATATACAGTTCCAAAACTAACGTCTAAATATGTTGAATAAAATACATATTTGGAGCTTCTGCTTGGTATTTGCATTGATACTGCAATTTGTCTGTGCGGGCAGCAAGGCTTTCGATAATAAGCGAGAAGGTCAAGATTGTGGCCATACAATTGGAGCGTGCTTTTTTGAATGTAATCCTGCCGTGATCATACCTGCCACCGATTGCCCCAGCGGACAAGTTTGCTGTCTTTTGGAATAATTTGCAAATTAGGTGCAAATTTATTTGTCACTTAAACGATATAGTCCACAATGCTTTTACTTCTATGTGCTATGTACGAACTATTCTTTGATAAAATATATTTCTTCTGCTGATATAAGGGAAAAGAACAATGAATTTTATTTCGTTTGCTCAAATCAGGCAACAGCCCAAGGACATTGAAAAGCTGCCAGATGCTCGGAAAAGTCTTTTAGCCTACCAAAAACAAGAAAAACGGACGATTTCTATCTTAAATAGTTATAATATATAAATTTCGATATGTAATCTTTGGATCAAATTTCCATAAGCAAATGGCTTACCTAGAAGATAAGCTAAATATGTTAGATTTGCCAAAGCTTTCTATATGCACGCTAATACATATATATGACATATATATTGTTGGACTTACATATATAATATTTGAAAGTGATAATATTGATGTTTTAGGCGTATTTTCTTGAAAGAATAATATAATATATATTAATCAATAAAGTTTTCGCAGCAAAACCCATGTGGCCCAGCAACAAAGGCAGCGAGACAGCAAGCCGCTTGCAATGCTTACACACATACATGCGCACAAGCGTAGATCACCGTCTGTGTGTGCGAGTGCTCGTGTTTTTGCATGTATAGTATAACGTGGAGAATCGAAACGAGGCATATGATTTGTTCGAATAAAGGCTGAGGGGATTTCGTAGTCGAGCAGTCTCGACTACAGCTTCCTTATTTTGGCTTTGGTTTTGTTTCCTTTTGGGCTCGATGATGCAAAAGATTTGAAATGATCCAAGAGCAAAGTCAACATCAAATCAGCTGCCAGATAGCTACGCCTCGCTTTGAAAATAAGCTTGCAAATACGGAATTACCCAATTTAATTTGCCAAGAGCTCATTCCTCATTTTTTCGCAGCACAGCTGAGCCAAGCCAAAAATTGAAAAACTAAAGCGAACTAAATGACTTAAAATTAACAAAATCAAAGTGCCCCAACGTATTAATCAAGTTACCATATGTATTTTTTGTAACTTTTACACACATTATTTATTTTGCTACTATATTAATTAAAAACTCACACTCCAAAAAGGGAAAAAGATATTTTTATATTAGTTAACAAATCATAGTCCAAAATCATACCGAATTATTTCATATATTTTTTTACGCCGGCGGCGGAAAAGTCGTCTGAAATCATTCAGACTAATGTAAAAATATCTTTTTCCGTTGGATTGATCCAATACTCCTGGACTACAATTGCAGCTCGCGCACGAGCTGCCGTGCATACGTCGCAAATCGGATCGCCAATGAGATAACTCGGATCACGGATCACAGCTGTTGCTGTCGCAGTGGTTCGGCTTCCCAGACCCAGAATTTGGCTGAAATCATTGCAAATAAACTGGAAGAATTGCAGCGTATATTGCAAGAGCCCTACCTTGTGCGCGATGCGGCCGTCCAATTTCGTAACCGGATCTATGCGAAGCGAAAAAAGCTAATGGCCAGCATAAATGTCGGCGGCTGGGATGAGACTCTGGGAGGTCTATGCGGTCTATGCGGTGCCAATATCTGCTACTACTGCGTGAAAAGTGCACCATCGGTAGTTCCGGCGGCACCTACATTCAGGGCTATATGATAAGATGGTGCGAAGGAATTCATTTTCGATAGTAAGGATAACGATCTGATCGAATAAAGTTTTGTGGAATCTCGAGTTTGGCGAACATTAATCCATTGAAAATGGGAATTCAGGGTATAATGGTTTTTTGGGATGTCAGGGTATCTAGTAGTCGAGCCGTCTCGACTCGAGCCTTCTTACTTGTTTATATATATGTATATTTAATTGACATTTTTTAATAAATGCAATTTTTACACATGAACAACGTGGAAAAGCAATCAATTTTGTATGGCATATTATTTATATTACAATTTATTATTGCATAAAAAACAAAAACTTTAAAATGTGCATTTAACACAACAATATTTGAGTATGAAAAACGTCAAACATTTTAAGCTTTTAATAATTGATTTTTATTGATTCAGATTAAATTACTATATATAAATTACTATATTTGAAAATGCAAAAATTATTTATAAATTTCTAAACTAATTTTATAAATAAAATATATAAATTTAATATGCAAAGTAAATATATATAAGTTTATATATTTTACTTATATATTTACTTTGCATATTTAATTTATATATTTTATTTTAAAAATTAAAAAATTAAATTAAATTTAATTTAAAAATAAAAATGAAATATTTAAAAATAAAATATATAAATTAAATATAAAAAAAAAGAAAATGTATAAATGCTACAATCAAAAAAACTTTAATAATAAATTGTATAATTACTCATTCTATTTACTTATTTATTTTTATTTATTTTATTTATTATGCCCTGAGCCCATTGAAAATGGGAAATGGGGTTTTATTTTTTTTTCCGATTAGTTACAATGAAGAGAAATATGAAGACTGAACTAGGATAAGTCATAAACGAGTAAGAAAGCTGTAGTCGAGACTGCTCGACTACGAAATCCCCTCAGCCCTTATTCGAACAAATCATATGCCTCGTTTCGATTCTCCACGTTATACTATACATGCAAAAACACGAGCACACGCACACACAGACGCTGATCTACGCATGTATGTGTGTAAGCACTTGCTGTCTCGCTGCCTTTGTTGCTGGGCCACATGGGTTTTGCTGCGAAAACTTTATTGATTAATATATATTATATTATACTTTCAAGAAAATACGCCTAAAATGAACTGATTTTTGCAAAGTTTTTCAACATCAATATTATCACTTTCAAATATTATATATGTAAGTCCAACAATATATATGTCATATATATGTATAAGCGTGCATATAGAAAGCTTTGTCAAATCTAACATATTTAGCTTATCTTCTAGGTAAGCCATTTGCTTATGGAAATTTGATCCAAAGATTACATATCGAAATTTATATATTATAACTATTTAAGATAGAAATCGTACGTTTTTCTTGTTTTTGGCAGGCTAAAAGAGCATCTGGCAGCTTTTCAATGTCCTTGGGTTGTTGCCTGATTTGAGCAAACGAAATAAAATTCATTGTTCTTATCTCTTATATCAGCAGAAGAAATATATTTTATCAAAGAATAGTTCGTACATAGCACATAGAAGTAAAAGCATTGTTGACTATATCGTTTAAGTGACAAATAAATTTGCACCTAATTTGCAAATTATTCCAAAAAACAGCAAACTTTTCCGCTGGGACAATCGGTGGCAGGTATGATCACGGCAGGATTACATTCAACAAAGCACGCTCCAAATTTATTTTGACAATCTTGACCTTCTCGCTTATTATCGAAAGCCTTGCTGCCCGCACAGACAAATTGCAGTATCAATGCAAATACCAAGCAGAAGCTCCAAATATTTATTTTATTCAACATATTTAGTCGTTAGTTTTGGAGCTGTATATATATATTCGATTGTTACGGTATCCCCGACAATAATGTAACGTACAACTGAGCAAGTCCACATATTTATAGATGTAGAACCCGCGAAAGGTGCATCAAATGCAAATCGGCTTATCTACACCTCTTAATAGACCATAACTGCTTACTTTAGACATGGCTGAAATACAAAAACCGAAATTGTATTAAATTAGTATCTATATATATGCAGAAGACTTAGAGGTTCTAACTCTAAAGATGAATGAAATATAATTTTATAACTTATTCTCGATAAATATACATATAAATATACTCGTAATGCGCGTGCAATATACGAACCTAACACAAAAAGAATAAACTCTCTAGCTTTTGTATCTTCGGAAATCAACGGACGGACGAACAGGACTCAATCAACTTATTTTTTATGCTGATCAAGAATATATATACTTTCTTCTGCCTGTTACATACATTTTCACAAACACATTATACACCCAGGATATAAAAATGAACTAAATGCACAACTTAAACATAATTTTAGATTGATAATGATTATTATATAAATTATTGTCAAACACTAGGAAGGAATTGCAACTGCTTTAAAAAGGCTTTTAAGTTGTTAACCCAAAGCTTCTCTAATTCAAGCTAAATCTACATTGTTTAGTCTTGAAGGTATCATAAAAAATTCCAATTAATTTGAGTTTGCTAAAAGTAAAGCAACATATGCCTGTTTAGATTGCATTCTAAGTACAAGCTTGGCAGTTGTTAACTGTTGGCATGCGATTATTGCCAAGAGTTAAGTTTTATAAGTAAGTTTTACAACTGGAGATTGACATAAAAGTTGCTTGCTTGCTTGCAATCACAACAAGGCACACACACCCTCAGCTGCAACGAGAGACCTAGACCCAGACCCAGACCTGAAGTCGCGCTCGAGTTGCGACACCGAAGCCGGCAATGGCAATGGCAATGGCAGTGGCAGTGGCAGTGGCTTGGTAGTGGCAGGCAGCCCGTCGTCGTGTCAAAGTTTGAGAAGCATCCATGACACTTGGACCTTCATTTAGTTAAGCTGACGTTATTGTTGATGCCCCCATCGCTGCCGCTGCAGCTCACAACAATGGCAACATAGTCAAACGACAGCATTATCATCAACAACATGTTGCTGCAACAGCAGCAGCAGCAGCAGCAGCAGCAGCAACAATGCTCGCAGATAGCATCAGCAAAGCTGCTCTGACACTGTACAACAAGTTAAGGATGTTGGCTGGTTCCTGTTCCTTGTTAGGCAACAGTGTAAGCTCTGCAACTAGCTCAACTCAACTCAACTCAACTGTTGAAAGTTTTTATGTGCCCAACCTGAAAACTAATAACAATAATGCGCAACGTTCATTGAAAAGTGTCGTGTGGCATGGCTCAAGAATTCTCTTAGCGCTCTGCTTTGATGGCAAACATTTAGCCAGCTCATAAATATTATTTAGCACAAACATTGGCCAACTTGTTGTGCTGGTAGTTTGACTTTAATGAACTGAAAATTCTATCTAACTCTACCTCTCTCTCTCTCTCTCTCTCTCTCTCTCTCTTAGTCTGCTCTTTAGCTTGCTTTTAGAAGTTCGCTTGACCATTCGGTTTGGCTTGGCCAACAAGTTGTATCCTTGGAGCTGTGCTGTTATCTGCTGCCAACAAATCAGAAAATTCTTATCTGTGGCCAACGAGCCACCAAGTGTGAAAGTTAACAGTTGGCTTCAGCACTTTCGCCTTCACTTGATCAGTTAACGCTTTAAAGCCCCAAAACTTTTGCTGGCCAAATTAAAGCCAAAATGAGCTGCCATAAATTATGCAACATTTTCTGCCATCAGCTTTTGGCGGCAAGAAAAATGGCTAAACAAATGATTGACATGTGCGGCATTTGCCACAACATTTGAACTGTTGCCAGTTGGCTGTTGGCAAAGTTAATGCGAGCAACGCCCACCCGCAGCGGAAACGCAGCAGCAGCAGCGGAAGTTGCGTTCGTGTGTGTGTGTGTGTGTGTGTGGGTGGCTAGCAAAAACTTTGGCAAAGTGAAAAACTTGCTGTCAGCATTAGATAAGCGCTTCAAGTTAATAGACTTGTAAAACACACGCTCCAGAACACACGCTGACCTCCCCCTCGATGAAACTGGGCTCAGCTCGACACTTGGCCAAACTTCTGTTCTGGTTGCAGCCGAAAACTGGATTTTTATTTATTTGTTTGTCGTTTGGCATGTGGCGCGTGTCCCAGCCCCGTTGCGGATCACATAAAAAATAGTGAAATAAATAAAAATGTTATACACGCCCATGCAGCCGGGCAGCCGGGCAGCCGCTTAGGCGGGACAAGGGGCGAGGTTGAGGGCGAGGTCAATGGGTACAAGAGCAACCCTTGGCTAGTTGCTTATCGGGCCAGAGCTAACAATTTAAGTTGTCAACTTGATATGAGCAAGAACAACAACAACAACAACATCAAATACATTTGCCGATTGCCTCTGTCCATATCTCATTGGGCGAAACTTTTCTGTTTAACTAGTCTCTCGGTTAATTTGGACGTCTGTGCCCCGACCTCTGGCTCTGGGGCTCTCGCCTTGTTTGATGAAACTCGGCGTCGTCTTGGTCAAAGTTTAGCTCATCAACAAATGACCGCACAATGCGTGTGTGCCTCTGTCTGTGTGTGTGTGTGCGTGTGCCAATTTGGTTTCAACCTGATTGACAGGCCACTTCCCCTGGCAATAGAGTATGGAGCATGGAGTATGGAGAATGTGCGCGTCTGCCGGCTGCTTATCGTTCAACTTTCAAAGTCAATTTCAATTAATCAATTGTCAAGTATTTTGACAGCCGAATTTATAGCTCACTAAACCAGCAGCCAGCCCAGCCCAGTCCCTACTATGCAATTTGTGTATAACTTTGTGCGATTAGCTCAACTTGTTACAGATGTCGATTCTTTCAGCTTATGGAATAATTAACTTGCGATCCGCGTTGTTAGTCCTCGCTAGATTCCTTTTATAAATAACTAGATAACTGACCAGAAGGAAAGTCTATGACTCCAAATGGAAATGCTTTTAGAGAAACGTAGACAAATAACAACCTTCAACCATTTATATATGAATGTTATAGAATACATTGAGCTTACTTTTGCTTTTAAAAATTTACTTTCTTTTTTATGTAAAATTCCTTTTTGATTTTATAAAAATATTGAGATGTGCAATTCGCAAAGAATTCATTTATAGAAAAAAAAAATGTTGCTTTCTATTTATTTATAAATTGTGTAGAATTTATCGTAATAATTTTACATTTTACTTTGCTAAAAATACAAATATACAAGCATTATAATTTATTTGAGTGTTTTCTACATTTTGTCATGAAATATTGAGTTATTTATCAAAGTCAACTTAATTTTAATGCAGCTTTTCATTTTTCTATATACAAAATAAATACTTGCTACATGTTTAAATATATATTTTTTAATTATTAACTTTTCTATCGAAATACAATTTTTGTTAGCAAACTTTTTAGTGCTCATGATTTTAAAAAATAATAACAATTATTTAAAAAATATTTCTAAAAATATAAAAAAGGTTATATATATTTTTTAAGTTGTATAAAAATTAATAAGATTTAAAATAAAATTTTTTTTTGTAATAAAAATAATCATTTTTATATTTTTTTAGTTTTTATAAATTACAAATTCTATTCTACAGTATTATATTCTATGTGATTTTATTTACCTAAATCATAGAGATATTTATATGTAAGCAAGTTCGTCTATTATGCAGACGCTTCTATTTGCATAAGCTCTTAAATGTTTTAGCGCATCTTTAGATTTTTTGTTGTATAGCTTAAAATGTCATTAACTATAGTGTAGCTGGCAAGTGGATATCAAAGTCTGCTTAAAAATCTACTATGTATGTATACGTAGATGCATACATGACAGGTGAGTCCTGCCAAGTGCTGAGACAAACAGCAAACGTAGTGAATGCCAAGTGCAAGCTTAACACTTCAAATGTAATGTATTTGTTAACAAAAAAAAGGCGTAGCACAAATACACACACACACACACGCAGCAGCAGCCATAGACTACGTGTGTGTGTGTGTGTGTGTCGATTGTTGCTGCCATACTGCTGACTGTTGACAATGCCCTGTCATCAGTCTCTCAGTCAGGCAGTCATTCGCTCACTTTGTCAGTCTCGCCGTCAGTCAGTCAGCTGGAGGTCTCAGTGTCAGGCAGTCGGTCTGCGTGTTTATGTGCCGTTATTTACAATAGCGCATTTTTTACACATATTTTTTTCAAAGTCAACAACATGATTTTTCGCAGTCTGCGCTGCGACGTGTGCATAAAAGCCAAACAGCCCAGCCAACCCAGTCAGCCACCCACTCGCACAGCAACAACAACAACAACAACAACAACAACAATGCACAACTGCGAAACAACATTTACATTTTAAGTAGTTTTTAAATCGCTGCAGACAAACGTCAGCGTGTTGACAATTTATCATGCGCCCTGGCATGGCGTTACGTGATTCAGTCCGAGATTCAGACCCTAAGGCAGCTGCAGTTTTTTGATTGATAGCTCAAGCTTAAAGCCAATAGAGACGCATGCCAGGCTCACCTCGAGATGCGCTTGCTTCACATATTTATTTATTTTTTATTTTACTTTTAATTTTAATTAATTTATGGCAACTTATTGATTAATGCAAGGCGTTGGCTCTGGGCAAGTGACCACACTCACACACAGGGCTGGCTGCAACTGCCACTAGCAACACGCAGCTGAAGTGTGTCGCTTGCAACTGACTGCTGCAGTTCCGAGGCGCCACTTAAAAGTAGAATACTCAATTAGCTGCAGTCTCTCACTGACTCCTGGCTCTGACTCGATGCTGCTGCTGCTGCGGCTCGTTAAGTTGATCAATGCCTCGCGCCAAGTGTCAACATGCAGTCCACTGAGTTGCTGCACTGTGCAAAAAGATACTATGAAAAACTGATACGATAATGACGTAAATTACTTGATCTGAAATTGAGCCAAAAGTTGATGTTTTAGGCCTGTTAGATTGTTAATTGATCTCTTGATTAATTTCGTTGTGTTCGCGAGATGATCAATCGTAAGCATATTAAACTTGCACTCGTTCTGAGCAAGAGACTTTGTTTCTTTTCGTTTTTGTTGACACTCGTCTGACACTCATTTTACGAACATTGTTTAGGGAGCGATACGATTGACGTTCGCACAATGAGACTCATTTCAAGAAGTCTTAGAAACGGTCTACACATTCACATACACACACTCAATTCACGATTGCAAGTGATGTTGTTTTATGAGCTCATCTCTCGCATACAAAGATTTTTTACTTCATTAAACTCGAGCAAATGATCGGGAAACAGCCAGAGCGAAGGAACTCATTAAAGAGCCGATGCAATCGGTCGCAGAGACAAAAAATATATAAATAAATAAATAAATAATAATAAAATTAAATAAAATATTTAAAAGAAACAAAATAAATAAATAAATAGAAAAATAAACAAAATTAAATAAAACAAAAAAATAAACAAAATAAATAAATAAAATAATAAAAAATAATAATCAAATTAAATAAAATATTTAAAAGAAACAAAGTAAAAAAAAAATAAATAAAAAAATGAACAAAATAAATTAAAATAAAAATAACTAAAAAATAAAATAAATAAAAATAATAATAAAATTAAATAAAATATTTTAAAGAAACAAAGTAAAAAAAATATTAAAAAAATTAACAAATTAAATTAAAATAAAAATAACTAAAAAAAAATAATAATAATAAAATTAAATAAAATATTTAAAAGAAACAACGTAAAAAAAAAAATTAAAAAATTAACAAAATAAATTAAAACAAAAATAACTAAAAAAATAAAATAAATAATTAAAAATATTCGATTCAGAGGTTTATTAGAGACTGAAATACATAACGAATGTATGTTGCAGCGCAGGCAGCCGAAAATTAACTTAAAGCATAAACGAAAGAATGTCCGTTATAGTTTACAGAATAGAACATGCGAATAATGTTAGGAAAGAAATAGACATTCAGCCGTCTTTACATACATATTTTTAACAAAAAATGATAATAAAATTAAATAAAATATTTAAAAGAAACAAAGTAAATAAAATAAAAAAATTAACAAAATAAATTAAAATAAAAATAACTAAAAAATAAAATAAATAAATAAAAATAATAATAAAATTAAATAAAATATAAAAAATAAGTAAAATAATTAAGTAAATAATCAAATTAAATACAATATAATAATAGGCAAATAGGCAACCCGAATTATTATTCATTGCCGCAGTTGTTCCACTTGCAGCTGTCTGTATGTATTAGAGTTAAGAGTTTCAGCCTCTCAGCCTATGCACTCTCTTACTATTAGCATCTGTTTAAGAAAAAACACATTAACTGAGCTTCTTAATGGACATGTGTAGACGAAATTGAAGCATTTGCTATAAGCCAACCTACAAATGTAAAAGCTATAAACCAAATTTACTCATAGACCATATTCTGTATTGATTAGGTTTAAGCTCTTATTGACGTCAACTCTAATGAAATATAAATTACTAAAGCTTGAGCTCCTTTTCCACCTCGATTCTGAGCTTGAGCTCGTTTTTAAATATTCCCCATAACTATAATTATAATTCTTATCTAAGATTTTTACCTTCCACAACTTACATTGCATTTCTCTCAGTGTAAATGCGTGTGTAAATGAGCTGCTTGCATTGCTCACTTTTGAAGCCTGTGCATTAATTATACACTGCATTTTATTGGCATCGAGCAAATGGCCGGCGCCGCGTGCCTTTGAGCCTTATCTCGCGCAAACACCAGCCTCCAGAATATTAAAGTCGAAAGTGAGCGAGAACGTGAAAATCAAATTGAATTTTTATTTTGCTAAGAAACTTTGCAGACAACTCGAATGCCGGACATGCCTAATTTGAATGCTCTTCGGTTTGTGGGGGGAAGTGAAAGTTTTCTCTTGGCAAAGCTGGGGCCACCTTTGAAAAAGTTGCATTTTGGAGAAATTTATGAAGTGGAGCGCGTCTGATTTCAATTGTCCATTGGTCGTCGATTTCTTGCCATGGCATCGGCTCTGAAATCGAGTTTTCCTCTCGTTTTCCCTGGACTCGAGGCCACTTGAAGCGCATTTTCTGCGCCATTTCAATTCTGTGTGTTTTCCCCTCTATTTCTCAGTCTATTCTCCGTTTCTTTCTTGCCGTTTGCCTTTCGCTTGGCAGTCGGCATGTTTGATAAATTGTCTGGAAATTACAAATGGACAAGAGGCCAATAGCTTTTAGGCAAACGCCTTTAGCGCCCGGGGAGGTGAGGCCCAGCCCGCTGTCTGGCTGGCTGGCTGGCTGACTGGACGATGGTTTTGTGAACCAAAACATTTATGGTAATTTCGAATAAATGTGTAGGGCTGGGGCACATTTGTGTAGCAGATTTTAAGGCGCTTCCTGTCTATTTACGCTGATTTATGGCGGGGAGCATTGTTGACTCTTAATGGCAAATGTCGACAAATTTGTTTTAATGGTCAATATAATGGATGTCATGCCTGACTTTTGATTTATAGAAGATCCGAGAGACCGTTTGACTGTATAGAAAGCCTACAAGTCTTTGCAATATATATCAAAACATTAGTATTGTTATTTTAGTTGCCTTATGCTGTATGCTAGGCCGTAGGGTTAAAACAGTTTGTCATTTAGCTTCGCAGGCTCCACACACAAAATTAATCTCTCAAAATGCCAAATGCTCGCAAATGCAATGAATGTGGGCAAACGCACGTTGCCGGTGCCAATGGGTGAGTAACCAATTCAACAACTGCAAATTGCAAACAATGAAAATATGAAAAAAAAAATAAAATAAAAATAAATAAAAAATAAAAATTATTTATGCAGTGCCATCTATTGTGGTGGACCACTGCTTCGAGCAGTGCAGACGTCCAATTTGTATAGGGATAGCAAGTACTTTGTCGACATGACCTGTCGATATTCCCCAGAGCGTATCCTTGCCGACTATCAGCTGTTTAGCTCGTGCAAGAAGAATGAGTCGTCGGTGAAGCATCTTACGAATTTCATGGACAATCATTTCGATCAGCCCGGCACCGAGCTGGAGTATTGGTGCCCGCCAGATTATCGCTGTGAGCCGAAATTCGTGGAGAAGATCAATGATCCCGCCTTGAAGAAGTTTGGCATGGATTTGAATCGTATTTGGAAACAGCTCGGGCGCTCCATGAAGGACTGTGTGCGCACAAGTCCGGCCATGTACTCGCTGTTGTATGTGCCGAATCCGTTCATTGTGCCGAGCGGACGGTTTATTGAGTTCTATTACTGGGACACCTATTGGATTGTGCGAGGACTGCTGTACAGCGGCATGTACCAGACGGCGCGTGGCATGATCGATAATCTCTTGTATCTGGTGAAGCAATTCAAGATGGTGCCCGGCAGCAATCGTGTCTACTATTGGGGACGTTCGCAGCCGCCGTTGCTGGTGCCCATGGTCAAGTCCTATGTGGAGTTTACCAAGGATGAGCAATACGCAGTACAGAATCTGCCGACGCTCGAGACGGAGATGGAGACCTTCCTTCAGGAGCATGCAGTTCAGGTCGAGGGCCGCACCATGTATCAGTACCGTGACAAGTCGACGGGACCACGACCCGAGGCGTATCGTGAGGATGAATCGATCGCCTCTAGCTTCAATAATGCCGAGGACAAGGAAGAGGCCTACTCGCACATCAAAGCTGCCTGCGAGTCGGGCCAGGCCTTTAGCTCGCGCTGGATCGTCTCGTCCAGTGGCAACAATGTGGGCACCATGGCCAATATCAAGACGGGCTGGATCGTGCCCGTCGAGCTGAATTGCATTCTATTTCGCAATTGCAAGACGATGGGCGAGTTCTTTACCATGGCCGGCAATCCCGAAAAGGCGAAACAATTCCGGACCACAGCCTGCTGCCTGATCAAGGCCATCACTGCTGTGCTGTGGAATGAGGAGCGGGGCGTCTGGTTTGACTACGATCTCAAGAATCGAAAGCAGCGTGACTATTTCGCAGTTACGAACCTATCGCCGCTCTGGCTGCACGCCTATCCCATAGCGGATACCGAGAAAATCTCACGCTCCGTGATGTGCTACATCGAGGAGAATAAGCTGGACTCTTATCCGGGCGGAGTGCCGCATACGTTGAGCAATACTGGCCAATTGTGGGACTATCCGAATGTTTATGCGCCCATGATGTTAATGCTGATCGATGGCCTCAGCAATCTGTGCACACCCGAGGCGACCGACATGGCCAATCGTTGGGCACAGCGCTGGGTCAGCTCCAACTACGAGGCCTACAACAAGACGAATTTTATGTTCGAAAAGGTAAGCCTATCATGATTCTGATCTATCCGTATTAATCCTTCTTCTGTTTGCTGCAGTACAATTGCGAGGAATTCGGTACAGGCGTTGGCTCTCCAGATGGACAGAACCACACGGGCTATGGCTGGACGAATGGCGTGCTGATCGAGCTGCTGGTCAGGTACGGCTGTCAGTTGACAAGTAACAGCGGGGATGGCGGCAATGAGGGCGATTGCAACTGTAATGCCAATGATAATATGGCGTCGGCTTTGCAAGACTGTCCCATTACCAGCGATGCGTATTTGGAAAAGAAGGCGGCAGCAGATGCCGATGCGTACGCCCAGATGTGTAACGATAATAATATGAAGTATGAGGAATCGCAGATGTGCTGCGGTGCGGCAATGATGGTGCAAGACATCGCGAGCTTTGCCACAAGTGAGCCTGGTCAGCGCCAGCAACAACCACAACAACAACAGCAACAGCCTCAATCCTATCAGAATCCATACGATCAAAGATCTAGCCAACAACAACCTAGACCATTTGCCGACGATGTTCATTGTGTATGTGACTCTGAAGGCAACCCAAAAGTCACAAATTATGATCACAGTGCAACATGCGGAATGTGTGGCGTGGATGATGGTGACCTCCGACCTGGCGGTCAGCAACAGTCTGGTCAACCGTGCGAACAATGCTATCAAGAACAAAGTCAATACCCTCCACCTGTTCAAAGCCAGGCTCAAGGTGCACAGCAATATTCTGCTGATCAGCCTTGTACAGAATGTGCTCAGGCAGCTCGATCTGGTCAAGGTCAGGGTCAGCCTAGCTGTGGTCAAGGCGGTCAGGGTGGTCAAGGTGGTCAATCGGGTCAATATGGTCAGTATGGTCAATCCGGGCAAGGTGCTCAGCAATATTCCAGTCAGCCATGTGGTCAAGGTGGTCAATCGGGTCAATATGGTCAATCTGGCCAAGGTGCTCAATCGGGACAATATTGTCAACCTGGCCAAGGTGCTCAATCGGGTCAATATGGTCAGTCTGGCCAAGGTGGTCAAGCTGCTCAGCAATATTCTAGTAATCAGCCATGTGGTCAAGCTGGCCAAGGTGGTCAATATGGTCAATCTGCACGATCTGGTCAAGGTGCTCAAGGTGCTCAAGGTGCTCAAGGTGCTCAAGGTGCTCAAGGTGGTCAAGGTGGTCAAGGGGCTCAGCAATATTCTTGTAATCAGCCCTGTGCTCAAGCTGGTCAAGGTGGTCAAGGTGCTCAAGGTGGTCAAGGTGGTCAAGGGGCTCAGCAATATTCTGGTAATCAGCCCTGTGCTCAAGCTGGTCAAGGTGGTCAAGGTGGTCAATCGGGTCAGTCTGCTCGATCTGGTCAAGGTGCTCAGGATAACTATGGTCAAGGTGCTCAATCTCAACCTCAAACAGCGCGAAGCATTCGAACTGCTCAAGGTGGTCTAGGTGGTCCATCTGCTTGTTCGACAGCCCAACCCCAGCAGGGACAGAAGCAGCCACAGCAGCCGCAGCAGCCACAGCAGGCGCAGCAGCCACAGCAGGCGCAGCAACCGCAGCAACAGCAACAATATCAGCAACAGCAGCAATACCAGCAACAGCAGCAATACCAACAAGGACAATCTCAGGGCCAGCTGATAGACATGTGCTCATATTGTGAGGCGTGCCGCGCGAGAGCGCTCGAGGAGCAGGCATGTGCAAACGGACCTCAGCCAATTATGCAAGAAATGAATGATGATAATGGTGTTTTGGAGCTAAGTCCCTCCGAACAAGAAGAGATCAAGGGCATGTGTCCGTGCGCCTCCAAAGACCCCAATGCCAAAGATGGTGATGGCACCAATTCAGACTGTGGCGATGAAGATGAATGTATGTGCCTGGCATCCCAGCCGAATCCCATCTCGGTGAACAAACTATTTCCGCTAGCCGACGAGGCTGGTTGCCCGATGCCATCTAGTGCATCTAATGCACCTGTTGACGAACAGGATTCGGCCTGTGCATGCGACAAGGCAGCCCGCGAGAAGAAAGAGAGAGAGGCGCAAGAGTAAGAAAGAGAGTGTGAGCGAAACAGCATCAATAGTGCGCTAGTTGGAAGCAATTGACAGAATTCTTAGATTACAGCCACATTTAGTAAATAAATTATCAGTTAAAATGCATGCAAAATAGACAGCAATAATTAATAATAATAATAAAAAAATATGTAAAATTAAAAATCAAACGAAAAACATACGTTGTATTCATTTATATAAATCGTTGATAAAATATGGGTAGACAGCAATATGAATTTTATATTTAATAAAAAATTATTAGTTATTAACCATGCAAAATACATAAAGATAATAATAAGAGCAAAAAATAAAAAAATAAAAAAAAATAAAATAAAAATAATTAAATATACAAAATTATAAAATAAAAAAAATTAATAAAATAAAAAATTAATTAAATAAAAAAATAATAATAAAAACAATAAAATAAAAAATAATAAAATGAAACAATAACTTAAAAAATAATAGTACTAAAATGAAATAAAAATAAGAAAGGGAATAAAATAAAATAAATAAAATATAAAAAAATACAAGTCACATTAAATTAGATAATTTCTTCCTTTCGCAATCTTTATGTTCTTGTCAATATCTTTATGACTAACGCACACACACACACACGTTCGCATACATGTATGTGACATCTTGTAGCGCTTGGCCAAGGACACATTTGTTGAAAAGCGAAAGTCTCGTTTGACACAATTGCCATACAACACTCCCCATCATGCTGTGTGTATGTGTCTCTGTCAGCTGTGTGGGAGTGAGCTCATGCTCATGATATTTGCGAACAAATCGTTTATGGGCTGCCATTGGGCTCTCCCTCCCCGCATCGCATCCAAATGCGTGCCACATTACAACATTTGCTGGCTGTATGAGTTTTCCGCCTCTCCTACTGCTGCCACAGCTCCCCTAGCTGCGTTGATGCGATTGTAGTGCTCTGATATTATTGAAATGCCATTTTGATTGGCTTTGATGTCTGGGCAAAAGTAACGATTTCATGTTGGTAAATGTTTTATGGCCCAACACACTGGTCGATGCTCTGATGTGATTAAGCGATAAGTAGTCAGCCATGAAACATGTGGCAATGGTTCGACTCCTGCTCCCGCTTCCTTCACTCTTACTGTCAATGTCAATGCCGAAATGTAGCTATGCAACTGCCACAGACAGGCAACCAATCAGCCCGTCAGCCAGTCAGCCAGCCAACTGCATATGCACACATAGTTGCGAGTTTTTACTGTTTAAATATATCAATTTCATATATTGGCGCTAATTTGATTGAATTTTCCAATCGAGCGACACAACGAACGAAAATTTAAGCCTTTATGCCAGTGCGCTTCTTATCCAATTATATGCACTCTCTCTCTCTCAGTCTCTCTCAGTCTCTGTCTCATACTTGCTGTGCTGCTCTGCTGGCTATTTGTCAGCGAGTGTGTCAACAACGTCAGAGTCGTCATTGTGGCGCTGCTTGAAATCGAAACCGTAACCCAAGCCACGCAACCAAGAGCCCAAACCAAACTGAAGATGCGGGCAGCAGCAGCCGCAGCAGCAGAAAAGTAACCGCAGTCGAAATGATAAACGTACAAACTGCGCACTTGATGATGAAGAATGTGCACATCATTTCATGCACGGCATGACTGCATATGGCACTCTGCGAAAAGCACATACATATACACACACCCACACATACATACTTATACTCCACACAGATACATTCAGTAGCGCCCATAGTGGGGAGGCAAAAAAACTTAGCTCTGCACTAGCTAAATGCTCAGGATTAAGCTATGGAAGCAAAATAATATTATTTGCTGACCAAAAATATAAAATATATACATTGTCGTCTATTAAATTTGACATTTTTGGTTTATTTGTATTTATTTTTATTGTATGTATAAATGTAATATTGCATATATTTTTGCAATGTTTTATTAAATATTAACTATTTTATTATATTTAATAACAGATTTATATTACTATGCAAAAATATATTACTATGAAAAATATTGTCTGAAAGTATGCTTAAAACAAGAAAAAAAAAAAAAAAATATATATATATATATATATATATATATATATGAAAAATAAGTAAAAAAAAACAATATTTTTGTTTATTTATTTATTTATATTTTAATTTATTTAAAATTAAATATATGTAGAGCATATTTATAAATTATTTATAAAATGCATTTAAATAAAAAAAGACATAAATAAAATGATTAAAAAATAAAAATAGTATTTATTTATTTATTTATGCAAAAATATATTACTATGAAAAATATTGTCTGAAAGTATGCTTAAAAAAAAAAAAAAAACAATATTTTTGTTTATTTATTTTTTAATTCATTTAAAATTAAATATATGTAGAGCATATTTATAAATTATTTATAGCATGCATTTAAATAAAAAAAAAAAGACAAAAAAAAATTATGTAAAAAATAAAAATAATATTTATTAAAAAAAAAAATTAATTTCAAAATAAATATGTGTAGAAGATATTTAAAAAAATATATATAACAATGTATGTATATAATTTAAAATCAAATATATGTAGAATATATTTATAAATATAATATGCATTTAATTAAAGAAGTAATGAATAAAATGATGTTATATAAATATTTATAATGTTTACTTATTTAAACATTTTTTTAAAACTGAATTAAACATTTACAATATTAATGCGCATTTTTTTTTGTGGGGTTGATGTAATTGAAAAAAATATAATACAGCGAGTCAGCTACACTGTTTTTGCTGCCGACTCATTATAAAGTTTCTCTTTCTTAAATCGCCTCCTGCTTTAATAATGCTTAAAAAAATGTGAATTTTTTTCAAAATATTTTTATAGAGTAAAATAAATTAAATGCTTTCCCATTCTAAACTCTAAAGTATATATCTTCAATATAATATAGTAATTTATACATGAATTCGTTATTCAACAAATAAATTCACTTCTTCAATTTCAAATGAAAGTAAAATTCAAATAGTCCATCTTAAGCTACGCCTCTGCACGACATGCGGATAGAAGTGAAAGAAAATGCTGTAGCTCATCAGTGTCGAGTTGACGTTGTTGCTGTCAACGGATATTCACAGTGGATAATGCATAGTTTTAAAGCACCGCAGCCTTTGCCTTGATGAGAATACAAGCCAAACTAACGAACTGAGGCGATGGAGCTGAGAGTCCCTTAGACATTGGACTTGGGCTGAGTTTCTAATTAGTGAAGCGCTGGGATCATTTGCATCTTATTGACTAAATTAAGTGGCTCAGCGCCAAAGTTTTGCGACTGCGAAGAAACAGAAAGCAAATGAATTGAAATGAAATACGCTGCGTTTTGCTGCAAATAAATATAGGAAAATTGAAAATTGAGAATTTGCATTGCCAGTTGCCAGTTGCTCGTTGCTCGTTGCTCGTTGCTTGTTGTCAGTCAAAAGACAGCTTCCCAACTGTTTCAATTACCAACAGTGCCACATAGATACAGACAGACAGACAGGCAGACGGACGGACATATAAATAAAATCAAGACAAAGGCAAAAGCAACAACTGCAACAAATCTGTCACATGTCAAACTTTGCCATATTTAATTTCCTCTTTGCGAAATTAGTTTTCAGCAACATTTTTTTGGAGCGCACACATTCATGAATATGAATATGAATACGAAAAGGAATACGAATACATTTATTTCATTTCTCTTTCGTATAGTTTTTTTTCTGTTCTGTTCGTTTGGGCGCGCAGCTGCAATAATTCATGTTCAGAAACTACAAATTGAGTCATAAACAACTTTTGATTTCGCATATACGGCATGCCGTCTGTCCAACTTTAGCCCCCTCAAACCCTACATTCGGTTGTGCTGCAAACGAGCAGCATTTTTTGCTGCATACTTTTTGGGGGACGGTGTTGCCTGGCTGACGCGGGCCTTGACTCATGTTTGGTCCGGAAGCAGAGCTCGTATTTTGGTGTGCTTATTGTAGTTAACCTTTTTTAGCTATGTCTGTATGTCTCTCTCGCTCTCTGTCTGTGCCTCTCTCTGACTCGCTCTCTCTCTGCACTCATTAAAATCAAAAGCGTATAAAAACCGCTTATTTCATAATTTAGCAGCCGCAATTTTAGTTGTGGTTAAGTGTGCACGCAAATAAAATTAAAATAAGTTCAGTTTTGTGTATTTTTTATTATTATGTGAAATAACTTTTGAAATCGTTTAAAAAGGTATGCAAACAATGTAATGCCTGTTGGCCGCCTGACTGGTTGGCCAACTGTCTGGCTTACTTATGCATTTTATTCTTTATGATTTATTTCGAAATACTCTTTTTCGGGCAGCCAGCCAGACACACGAAAACAGTAACCAGGGACAGGCCCTGGCTGAGAGCAGCTCACCCAAAAAGCTTGCCGCTTAATTTCATTAAACATTTATGAAATAAAGGCACAAGCTGCTGGCGTATTAAAATTTGATAGTCTGCGGTGGTTCGTGTCTGTCTGTGTGTGCGAGTGTGTGCGAGTGTGCGTGGGTGTGTGTATGCTGACTACGTATGCGTCATTGTTAATATTGTGCTGTGGTTTAACGCCAAAAGTCACCAATATCTATTTTTATTTATACACTAAAGAGAGTCCTTCAGCTAAAA
Source organism: Drosophila buzzatii (assembly GCA_035045845.1). NCBI lineage: Eukaryota > Metazoa > Arthropoda > Insecta > Diptera > Drosophilidae > Drosophila > Drosophila buzzatii. The sequence continues at coordinate 12,434,111 of JAWNOS010000244.1, read as the reverse complement.
GAACTTGGCAACTGTTTAAACTAAAGTGCTGAAATATATTTTGAAATTCAATTAAATTAAATTATATCAACAAGTGTATTCAATAGTCGTTAAATATTTGTATACCTTTTTCTTTTTTGAGCACGGCATTTGTAGAGTATTTAAAATTCTGCATGGGCTTGCTTGGTGTGCGCCTTTTTATACTTCGTTTGTTTGTCGCTGTTTCTTGGCTTTTTATTGTCTTTTGCAGTTTCAGCTGCGATGTGCACTTTATTTGATGGACTTGTTTATGAGCAATTTCCATTTTCATTTGTTGCCTGCACCTTGCGAATGGCAATTTTTGTGTGATTTTTATTAATGTTTATTGCGCGCGAGCGTTTAATTTGTCCAGAAGCAGGAAGCGAATGTCGATGTCCTGCCATGCCGTGCCATGCCATGCAATTGCAATGGAATTGCAGCTCGAGTGGGTGAGAGGACATGGCCAGCCGGTTGGAAATGCAATTTTGCAAATGCGTAACGCGTATTGCCAAGTGCGTTGTGATTGAGTCAAGTCGCTGGCTGGCAACCCAAGGAGTACGCATTTTTGGCCAAATTGCATTTTTAATATCATTTTCCAAAGCTGAATGGGATGGGATGCCTGCCAGGTGGCAGGTGGCCAGCGGTGGGCGGTTGGGTTGGGTTGGGTTTTGTCATTGCGCATAATGAATGTGGCGCTTGCAAACAATTATTTTTATATGAATTGCAACGTTAACCGTAACCGTTCGTAGCTCAAACGGACAGCTCACTGGGATGGCATGGCAGGCAGAAGGATGCCGCCATTTTGTGCTGTCACTAACGGTAACGGTAACGGCAATGGCAACGGCAACGGCAACAGTAAAGGAAATGGTAAAGGCAACGTTAACTGTTGCCGGCAAATGAAAAGTGCGCGCATATTACATACTTCAGCGAACTTACAAGACATTTTGGCATTCTGTAATATTCATAACTGCCAGCGCAGTGCATAAGTAAGCTCACGCCAGCAATTCACCTGCGATTCGTAGCAGCATTCGGTTTGAGTACCTGCGGCCATTAAAAACTCCACAACAAAACTTATATTTATTGCCATGCATTAGGTAAAGCAGATATCTTAAATTGTGCCAGAAGAAAAGCTGCGAAAGATTGAGCACAACATGGCTTAAATCTAATGGAAATTGTGGATTGTAAAATGATCAATCTTTATATTTATTTATTTTATTTTATTTATTATTTTTATTAAAATGATTTAAAAAAATTAATTTTATTTATTTTGGGCATGCAAAGTAAAGTTGGTATATTTATTTTTTTTATTTAAACACTAAGTTTTTTTTTGTTTCTATTTGTTTTTAATTTATTTATTGTTACCAAGAATTAATTCTAAATAACAATTTTCTTTAAAGCCAGGCATCCTTCAGGCATCTTTTTTTTTTATAGCACTATTTATTTATTTACATTTAAAAAAAAAAAGTATTTATTTACATTTTTGTATTTATATTATTTATATATATTTTTATTTTATTTTTTATTTTTATTTTTTTATTTTTTTTTCATACTAATACCCCTTTCATTTTATTTGATATATATTTTTGTATAAATAAATTTTTTTACTTAAGAATCTTTACTGTCTTTAAATTTTTTTTTTTTTTTAATTTTTGGGTAAAGTTGATTTATTTATTTTTAATTAAAACAAAATAGTTTCAAGTTAATTTTGTTTCTATTTTTATATTTATATAATTTCCGTTATTTACTATATATATATATTTCTTTTAAATATTTTTTTCACATATAATACTTTTATATTTTAATCTATTTTAATTTTTATAAAAATAAATTTTTATATATATGTTTTTTTTCCATTAAATTATTCAATACATTTTAAAGAAAATCCTTTTGCATATCTCTTATATTTTATTACCTAATTTCAACTATATCAAAAGAATCTCTTTTCTATTTCGTCTATCTTCCAATATCTTTCATCAGTTTTAGTTCAAGTTTTTGAAGCATTTTACAAATGTTTTGCCCACAGAAAAAAATTGGTTCAGCCTCTGCCTGGCTCTCATTAGATTAGAGTTGATTGTAATCTACGCCTTGCTACGCCTCCGAGTGAGCTCTGCCTTTGTCCTGGGGCAGTGCAAATGCTGACATCTGTGACAGCAGGACCTTTTCCTTGAAGGGATGGATGGAGGCGGTATGGTGGCATTGATTGTTTTTGCCACTGGTAATTTGAAACTTTAAAATATTTATGATTTATGCAACGTTGAGCGTTAGTTGGGTCTGCGTTTACCCTCGCAAGAAGCAAATCAGAGCCAACCCCTATCTGTCAGGCTTGAACTGTAGCTGAGGGACTCGAAATTTTTCATTATGAAGCTATGCAGACTAAGAACTACGTCTAATGGAGTCCAAGAGGCGTGGCGGGCGTGGCATTTTGCATGCACTCGTGAAAGCGGGGGCCGCGACGAGCGAGACAAATATTTGGCACGTGCTGGGCAGGAGGCAGTGGGAGCAGGAGGCACGACGATGGGGCAGAGCTGCCGAATTGAGTTGTCAGTTGTGCGAAAAGTTACGTTTTATGAGGGTTGGCAGGCCGGGGGCCTGGAGAAAGTTGCGAAACTTGCATTAAATATTAATAAAAATGTTGCCAAAGGGAGTTGCAGGTGAGTTAAGACCGTGCGTGTGTGTGTGTGTGTGTGTGTGTGAGGCTGTGCGTATAATCCCAGGTCGTGGACGTGCTTAATAAATAAGCAGACGCGAAAAATAGCCAAGTTCTTTTTCTTGCGTTATTTTATTTCCCAATATGAGGGCATTTGATTTGTCAAAGTATTTTGTTGTTCTTCCACTTCGACAGTTGTATTGATACGAGTAAAAAGGGGTTGTATTGCCGTCCCCTTTGGCTAAGCTTAACAACTCCCTCGTGCTCGAATTGGAATGACATCGAAAATATCTCACTAACAATTTATTATCAACCACTTAGGATCAGAATAAGCGATAGTCCATTGAGGCTTATTACATTCTCTAAAAACGAAATATCAAACGACACACTCGACTTTCAGTCGTTTTTCAGTTTCTATTCCAACCACCCACCCACGCGCGATTTATGACAAGTGCAACAGTGCTGACAACAACAACAACAACAAGAAAATCAACCCTTAGCAGCGGCTTTTGGTGTAGAAATTTTTATAGACCGTCAGAATGATATATGCATGCCAATATTATGACAACAACAGCAGCGGCAGCGGCAGCGGCAGCGGCATTGGCATTGGCATTGGCAATAGCAACTACGTTCTGGCAACTGTTGAAATATGCCGCAGGGCTGACAGACCCACAAAACCCACAATAAACACATAGAAAGAGAGAGAGAGAGAACGAAAAAAAGAATGAAAAGCAAATCAGCAGCAATAACAACAACAACAGCAACTAAAAAGACGATGGGCGTAAAGTTACGCGCGCATATGTAAGTGTCTGACTTCCGTTTCCGCTTGATATGCGACGCTCTTGCTCCGCTCTGAGGGGAGGATTGTTGTTTTGTTGTCTGTGGAATGATGTTGAGGGGGGCTGACTGACTGGGGCTATTACATTTTACTTTTCATATTTGCCAGGAATAACCGTGAAATTGTTTTTCTAGTCTATATGTATGCGTGTGTTTGTCTGTGTGCCAACTACCCCTTTTTGTCAATTCCGTGCATGGTTTGTCTAGCTAGTATGTGGGCGAGCGTGTGGAGCACTTGAAACTTTCATCTGCGCCGCCCTAGGCTACGCAGTGATAGACGATCTGGGTGTGAGTGGCTAGCGGTAAATGCTATTTAAATATATAAATTTTAATAAGCTCTCGACCTTTGTTTTCAGCTCAACACATACACACACACACACACATATGTATATATACATCAGCATCTCGTTTGGGTGCTGCAGGTACAGCGAAGCAGTGATATATTGACACGCCTTATGACGAAAGACAATTTAGTAAATGATTAATAATAACAGATGAGTGTTTACTGCGTTTGTTATTTACTTGACTTACATATATGTATATGTGTGCATATAAATTGCATGCGATTTATTGTCGTTGTTTCATTTTCATCAAGGACTGCACAAAGGTAACATAAAAATACTCGCTAACAATTTACAAATATTTTTAATATATGTATGTATGTTGTAATGTAAAGTAAGTAAAAGCAAAATAATGTGTATAATTTTTAATATGTTAAAAATGATTAAAAATTAATACACTTTCTTTGTGATGTACATAAATAGTAAATATGTATTAAAAATTAAATAAATTAGTATATAGTTACTATGTTTATTTTTAACAAATGGATAATATATACATCTATAATTATATATATTTTTTATTATAAATAAATCATACAATCATTAAAAATAAATATATAATTACATTTTATTTTAATTGTAATTATTAAATGAAAATGTATTTCCTGCATTTATTTTTAATATATGGAGAATATTATATAAATATATAATAATATTTTATTTCAAATCAATTCATGTTTTCTATATATATATATATACATAGATATTAATATCATATGCATGATCTGAAGAGATGAAACTGATTGTCCGTCTAGAAACAGAATTGTAAATCAATGAAGAACCCAAGCAATCCGCTTGCAATGCTTACACACATACAGGCACACAAGCGTAGATCAGCGCGTGTGTGTGCTCTTGTTTTTGCATGGAGAATCGAAACGAGGCATTTTTGGAATATGATTCGTTCGAATAAGGGCTCAGGGGATTTCGTAGTCGAGCAGTCTCGACTAGAGCTTTTTACTTGTTTGTTTCAGTTATTGTTGGCAATTTGAAAAGGTTATTTGGTATTTTTGATACGCTTAAGCTTCAGTGTATTTCAGCCATGTCTAAAGTAAGCAGTTATGGTCTATTAAGAGGTGTAGATAAGCTGATTTGCATTTGATGCACCTTTCGCGGGTTCGACATTTATAAATATGTGGACTTGCTCAGTTGTACGTTACATTATTGTCGGGGATACCGTAACAATCGAATATATATATACAGCTCCAAAACTAACGACTAAATATGTTGAATAAAATACATATTTGGAGCTTCTGCTTGGTATTTGCATTGATACTGCAATTTGTCTGTGCGGGCAGCAAGGCAAACGTTCATAATAAGGAATATCAAGGGTGTGCCAATTCATTGGGAGCGTGCTATTTTGAATGTGATCCTTCCGCGATCTTACCTTCAACCGATTGCCCCAGCGGAAAAGTTTGCTGTATTTTGAATGAATAAAATAAATTAGGTGCAAATTTATTTGACAACTAAACGATATAGTCAGCAATGCTTTTACTTCTATATTTTTGCTGCTGATATAAGAGATAAGAACAATGAATTTTATTTTGTTTGCTTAAATCAGGCAACAACCCAAGGACATTGAAAAGCTGCCAGATGCTCGGAAAAGTCTTTTAGCCTACCAAAAACAAGAAAAACGTACGATTTCTATCTTAAATAGTTATAATATATAAATTTCGATATGTAATCTTTGGATCAAATTTCCATAAGCAAATGGCTTACCTAGAAGATAAGCTAAATATGTTAGATTTGCCGAAGCTTTCTATATGCACGCTTATACATATATATGACATATATATTGTTGGACTTATATAATATTTGAAAGTGATAATATTGATGTTGAAAAACCATGCAAAAATCAGTTCATTTTAGGCGTATTTTCTTGAAAGTATTAAATATCGTTTCATTGTCTCTGCAATGATAATCATCAATATTCAATGATATTAATAATTTAATAATGATATTAAATATTTAATATAAACTAATTCCAATCCATATATTATTCTTTTTATATCCTGAGTCCATTGAATTATAGACTTCGAATTAATATATTTAGATGATATTATGGATACGCAAATTTTGTAAGTTTTTGGATGCCATCCATCTAGGAATGGAGTTATAAGCGTCTAAATTATAGCCCTTCCAACCTCCAAGCCACGTCAGCAACTGCACAGTTGGCAGATCGCGTTTACACTTGCGTAAAAAAGAAGACATTATTATTATTATTGTTATTTTTTTTTTTTGCAGGGTTCTTTTACTTGTCTTTGTTATATTTCAAGCCCGCCTAAAATATTTAAAAATAAAACTAAATACAGAATAGAAATGTTTGTTAGTATTCTTATGACTATCTTTTTTATTTAAATAAATATAATTGTTCTTTAACTAGAATTGACCGTAGTGAAGCCAACCGCAAATATTGAATTCGCTATTCTGTGGTGGGGGGAGAGTGCGAGGTGTTGTAGAGTTGGGCTGCTGGCAGCAGTGGTGCAGTGAAGCAAAAAATCAAAATACAAATCTCGTCTTTCATATACAATTAAACTCAATTAAATCCGCATATTTAAGCTGCAAATTGCAGTGGCGGCTGTTACTGCCAGACCAACACTCTCTAGGTCCAAGCTCAATTCCCTGGAGTAAGTGCATTGCCAGATAAACAAGGGTAAGACTCTAAAGCTGGCCAAGTTACGACAAAGCCAGCGAACTTGAACCGCAATTTTTTTGGCAATGCCCGCACTAAGACATTACGATTTTCCTATTTTTTTTTTATTATTTGGCTTTTGGCTACTTTTGCTACCGCAACCCTCATGAATATGTAAGCAAGTCGCCGTAGCGGCAAACGGGGGTTGACGGACCTGGTCTGGACCGAAACGAGGTGGAGTGAAAGCCACAAAGCGCACAGGTAACATGGCAAAGGCAGCGCCTGTGCAACAACAGACAAACATCAATAAACAAGAACCGTCGCGTAAATAATGCAACGACAGAGGGTAGACTGGGCCGAGTTGTCTCACGAATTGACTTGCCCACGAGGCACGCACGGCGCAACATCAAAAGCAGACGACAGATAGAGTCAGTCCTGTGTTTAGAGTATACGTGCCACCAGACAGTCGCTTAACCAGACAGGCACACACACAGAGACATAGAGAGACAGCTAGACTTTTCCCTTGTGCATTAACAGCCCCAGATATGGGTACATCTCTCTTTCTCTATATACTATATGGGATATACTTATGTATAGACACATTTAAGTAGTTCCGACTGCAATTGTCTTTGCTGCTCATGCATTTTACATTTTTAATAGATTGCTTCGAATTAATAACACGCACAGCAGGGTGTTCATTTGGCAGGGTAGAGCATATTAGTTTGCTCAATGTGGCTCTCGCTCGGGCTCTGGGGATGCATAACGCACAGTGGTTTACGGTACAACGCGTGCCATTATCCCGAATGGGGCACAGAATCAAATCACTGGCCAAGTGCGGCGGTGGCGGCCGTGCGTGCAATTAGCTAAAATGCCGGCGTTACCAGCTAAATCTATGGCCATTTCAATTTGCGGGTCAGAAAACTTTGCCAAGCATCAACGGCGGCCACAACAACAACAGCAACAGCAAAGATGCTGCTGCAACTGCCAAAAAAGTTTGCAGTGCCAAAAGAGCAACAAAAGCAACAACTGCAAAGTGCGGACAGGCTCAAAGAGAGAGCAAAAAGAAAAACGAAAGTATAAAGAATAATAAAAGTGGGAAGACTCAGTGTCGAAAATTTAATACTCTGCTGATATTCTTACTGCGTCTATTCATATCAATTTGTTTTTATAAATTACTATTTTTATACATTTTTATATAGTTAAAAAATGTTTATGTACAAATTAATTTAATTAATTAATTTAAAATTTTTCTTTTAATATTTCACATATATTTTAAAATCATTAAAAATATTTTTATATATTATTTATATATTTTATAAATATAGTTTGATAGGACTAAAATGAAATTAGTGAAAAAATAAAATAAGTTAAATACTGAAATAAATATAAATATAAATAAATATTCATTTTGAAATATTTCACATATTTTCATTTATAAAATCTGTCTTTATATTAAATAAAAATTTTATCAAGTTGCTTTAGTTAATAAACAAAAAAAATTTTTTTTTTATATAACGAAAAATATTTATTTGAAACAAATTGTGACATGCACTTTATATTTGTTTATTCCATTAATTTGGTAAGTTACACAAAAACATTTTTCTTATAATTTCATAGTACCCATTGCTAGAGTATCCGCAGCTAAAGCGAAGCAAACTATGGGCAGAGGCAAAGCCGAGAGCAGGAGGCGGCCAGGCGGCCAGGCGGCCAGGCAGGCAAAATATGCTTCAAGTGGCAAAGTTTGTGCTGAAGACATTAATTTGAGCCTGGATGATATTCAATTTAGGCACTCCGCAGAGACTTGTGGCACTACTAACCCACCACACACACACACACACACACACACACATACGTACAACGTGCAACAGCGGCAACAATGGCCGCAGCAACTGTAAAATATGACCAAAATGGTCAAACTTGCCAAGATATACATGCAGTATATATTTATACATATATATATATGTATGGATAACTTGCTGACAGTGTTGGTAAAAAATGTTCACTTGCCCAAAACACAACAACAACAACAACAAAAAAAGAGGAAGATGAAGAAGAATAGGGAAATGTATTTTTTGGCACAACTTTTTACATGCACTTGCTGTGGCTTGTTTGTGTTGGTACCCAGGCTCCATGCTTGGCTCCTGGTGCTGTTGCTGTAGCTCGTCCTGGTCAACTTTCCATGCTTGAGCGTCATTTTATTAAGTTGACAACACTTGCGCAACAAAAGCAGCCTGTCCATGCCTACAATTGGGGTCAGGCCGAAGGAAAAAAACATTTTGTATAACTTTTTCTTTGACGCTTCACAAAACATGCGGCCGCTTGTGCTCCTCTCCTGCGTTTGCCCGCCGCTGCCTCCTTTAATATAGTTATTTTAAAGTTTTTCGTTTAATTTTCAATTTGCTGTGGGCGACATTTTAAAATTCCAACGCTGTACGATTCGTAGGCAGTGGCCAGTGGTGCCAGCTGCGGCCTTGTTTTAATGTGTACCAACTTCTTTTTGTTATTGTTTTATTATTATAATATATTTGTATTTAATTTTTTTTTTTTGTTTGGCGTGCTTTGGGGCGAAATTGCTTTTATATATATATATACATATGTGTATAGGTGTGTATGTGTGTGTGTATGCATATTTTATATTTTCATTTGCACTCGTATTTTTGTTAACAAGCAATTTATGCATTTTCAATTTTAGCCTATTTATTTATTTTGCCAGCCTGTTGTTTGCACTGTCAACAATTCTCAGTATAGCACACATTCGTGGGCACATCTATATATAGCTATATATATTTATATAGAGTCGGAATACAGTCGTGTGTCATGCGTGCGAAATGAGAAAAGTTTTCTCTACTTGTTGTTGTTTTTTCTCTCTCTGGTTTTTGCTGCCTTGACCAACAGTCGAACTACATATAATAATAACAATAATAATTTGTGCTTGCTTTAACTATAACATAGTGTGATGATTATTGTTATTAGTATTATTGTTATTGTTGTTGCTACTTTTGTGTATGTATTTTTCTTTTCTTTTCCAGTCTTTGGGTGTTGTTGGTGTTGCTTGCGGCTGGTCAATATTTTTGTAGCCCCAGCACAACATTTGCACTCGCTGCATGAAGTGTTTACAAGTGTCCTGTGCAATGTTTGTTTGCGTTCAGTGTAGAATGTACTTAAGCAATGGCATCAAAGAAAAATATAATCAACTCATGTGCACTTGAAGAAAAAATATGTCGAGTTGAAAAAGAAAATGAAATATATTGCTTTTATTTTGATGAGAATTTTCAAGCGGGCTTTAGTAGGCTAAATGAATGCTTAAATAAAGCTATTTATAATATGTGAAATTAAATTAATTAAAATTATTGGAGTGGAGGCTCGCTGATAAGTAAAAAGTCATTGTTGTCATTCGTCGTCTTTTGAGTTTTCTTATTCGTATAATAATATAATAATAATGTGTATAAAGAATATCTTCGATTGCCAAGCAGTAGGAGAACTGGCGTGGGAGTTATGCTGTTAACAGCGCATAATACTGTTAATAACATAGCTTGATGATGTGACGGAGGAGCAGTTCCTGTTAATGGAATCTAACATGTACACAAATAAAATAATTAAATTTTAAAATAATTATTATATATTATGTTTTAGCTTTTAATTAGTTTATTGTCATTTGCTAATTTCTTTGAATATAAATATTAAATGTTATTGCTGGTATATCATTATGCTTTATATAGTCTGTTTAGAATATGTGAAATTAAATTAAATTTTAATAAAATCATGAATTTTTTAAAGATTTAATTTAGTATACTGTCATTTGTTAATTTCTTTAAAAATAAATTAAAAATGTTATTGTTGGTATATAAGGAATCATGATTATATTGCATTGGCTGGAATAGTTTCATTTGGTATATTTAAAACATGTGCTCTTTCATAAGCAGCTTTTCTATTCTCTTAAATATATTTTCAAATATACTGCAGCAATAAGCGGACTTCAGAGAGAGCAAGCGCAGGTTGAGCGGAATCTCTGCTAGAACTTGACATCTTCGTTGTGCTACGAACGCTAGGCTGAGCTCACTGTTAAAAGACTCTGTATTTCTCAATCGTGAGCTGAGCTTAGCGATGTGCTGAGTGAACGAATGAGAGAGAGAGAGAGAGAAACAGAGAGCATAAAGCGTTTACTACTCATGAGTTTAACTGCTGCCATTCGTGATCGTTAGCTGTCGATCCGAATAAGCTTCGTTTGGCGACGATCTATTTACGAGCTCTCTTCGTGAGATGGTTGGCTACGTCTTCACAGCCTGCTGTACCTTTAATTCAAATTAAGGAGAGATAAATTAAACAAGCTTAAATATAAAATAATAATATATTAATATGAATTAATTACTTGGGAAGTACATTTTAATATATATATTTTTTAAAGCACTCTAATAAAAGTAAAATCCAGAATCATTTCAATTTTTTGCAATTCTCTTTAATGGCAATTAAAAAAAATTGCTATTAAGTAAGAGAAATTTGGAAGTTACCTAGCCAGACTTCTAGACTCTTTTAGGGTTGTCCTTTTGCCGTATCGCAAAAGGATTTTAACTCGTCCAGACGACACACAACTCAGGCTATAAATTGTCAGCTTTTGTGTACACAAAAATGCTTATACTTACCAATAGGCAAAAGTGTATGTGTGTGTGTGTGTGTGTGCGTGTGAGCACATACATCTATGGATGCTTGTGTGAAACGTGGCGAACTAGCGACCTGGTCCCAGCTGCGTGGCGAACTTATGGCATCGATAAAGTAATGAATTACCAGTTTTGTTGTGGCCCTCTGCTGCTGCCTTTGCTGGCGCCCCGTAAAAATAGTATAACTATAAATTGTATTTGTATTTTATTATTGCGTCTGAGCATTGTTGTTGCCATGAGTATTGTCAAACATTGGCTCTGATTACGCTGTCAATAAGCTGGCAAAATATGATTGCCAAGCCCAAAACCAAGCGCTCTCACTCCCTCTCTCTCGCTCTCTCTCTCTCTCTCTCTCTCTCTCTCTGTCTTTGCGTGTTGTTTTTTAGCCCTGTTGCTTTGTCGCCTTTGTGTGTATGTGATGTTGTTGTTGGCCATGTTAGAATTATGCTCGTCATGGCGGCACTTCCGTGCCCAACGGCTGTTTGCCTATTGTTGTGGGCTGCCGATGGAGTAGCAGGAGCAGCAGGAGCAGCAGGAGCAGTAGCAGCAGAATTCCATGCAGACTCACAGCTGAAGATAGCAAGGTGGGCTCTGGCTGGCATTTATTGGTACTGGGCCGCTCGTAGCTGTCGGGCCTGTCGGACTGTCTTCGTGTTTTTTAAGTTATTGCATGGGGAATCGGACGTAAACTAAACAAACGTGGCCAGGATGCCATCCTTGCACGCTGCTGAGCATAATAACAAATGGAGCATTGGCGTTGTCTCTATTGTTGTTGTTGTTGTTGTTGGTGTGCGACAATCTCGCTGGCTGCCTGGCTGGCTCGAAGGCTGTTCTATCGCAAAAATCCCCAGATCCCTTATGTAATTTTTAGATTTCCTGCTGCTCATTGGTTTTGGGCTACGCTTCACAGTACATACATTATACATATTCATAGATATACATATATATATATCTCTTTTATATCTTTATAAATGGTTTGCTTTATGCAGCCATAAAAAATGAATTAAACCTGTTGCCAGCCATTTGCAATATACAAATTGAAGCTGAAATGGAAACAGAAACAAAACAGTAACTGAAAGTTGAAGGCAAAAGGCTCAAAGCTGAATGCTGAATGCTGAAAGCTAAAAGCTGTAACTCGGTCTGCGCCTTTGCTTACCAAATATGCACTGTCCTAATGAAAGTCAAGATGCCAGCCAGTCAGTTCTGGCCAAGTTGCGGCTAGTTGTAGTAGCTACCTATCAGTTGCCAGCAAATTGCAAGTTAAACAAAGCTAACGAATTGCACGAAGAAGAGCTCTGTATGTGTGTGTGTGTGTGAGGGGGGCTAGACGGATAGGATTTCCGTCAAAAGTGCCGCAAAAAACCAACCGAAATTGCTTAGAAGTGCTCGGGTTGGCATGGAGAGCGATAGAGAGAGGGGGTGAGGGAGAGAGGAGTGCAGCTCTCTATGGCGGGGCTTAAAAACTGCAAATCTCTTGGATAAGGGCGAGCAGCCAGAAGTCAGCAACAGCTCGAGCAGTCCAACATTCAACAAACGGCAGCAGCCGCAAGTTGCCTGTCGACGGGCCAACTTATGGCTAAGACCACAAACAAATTTCATGCTGCAATGTTGCACAGCCAAAAGATGCCAGCCGAGTCGAGTGGGAGCGGGCTGCGGGCGACCGAATTAGATGTGCAAGAAAATTGTCTTCCTGTATGAATTTCATAATTTCCCAAGTTTTAGTTATGAAAAGCAAGCAATTTCCTTTTTGCCAACTGGCAGACGGGCTGAGCTGCTCTCCTGGCCGGATTCTTCTGCTAGGTGTGCTTTGGCTTACGTTTCAACATCGTATATTCACGTGAATGTCTGTGTATGTATGTGTGTGTGTGTATGTGTCGGCAATTTGGCAAGTTTAAACTTTTAATGCGAATCACTTGCGCAAGTTAAGCCTTTAGTTGGTGTTGGCGTATGCGTCATATGCCTTGGATTAGTTTTTCAATTTCTGCGCCTCTTGTTTGCTGATGTCATCGAGACAACTTTAGAGCCAAGCTGCCATAGAGGCACACACACACACACGCAACACATATGACCACACTTGAAACTCAGCTCTGTTTGTTGTTGACTTCCTTTTTTTTTATCTGCTCTTGATACCCTGTAGAGCAGGTTGTTGTGGGGTATTTTAGTTTAAAGGTTCATTTAGATTTTATTCTATTTTTAGCTAATATACTAAAGTAAAATTTATATATAGATAAAAAAAATGATTGTCGAAGTTTAATTTGAATTATTATCGATGAAATATAATAAATAAAATATAATTTATATTAATAGATAAAAAATGTTAATTTATGATCATTCATTAATATTATTAATTGATGAAATATAATAAATAAAATATAATTTTATCCGCTTACCCAAACCAACTTAGATTGGCTAACTAACAACACAATAAACAGAAGGCTGAAAAGATCACACCCCTTGGATCTCAGAACTGACCTAAATTAAATTAGACTAATAGCAATAAAGGCATTTAGCCACTCCAATAGCTAAGGTATCCTTATAAATGCGCTGTAGAGTTTAAGACAAAAGGTGCAATTAAATAATAAAAAAATAAATAAATAAGAAAAAAAAATATAATTTAAATAAAAGTACATTTTCCATATATAGCTCCAATTTCAATATAATATCATTTAGATATGCATCTACTCCTGGCTTAATCCTTTCTTTTAGTTACAAATTAGTGAACCCTTGCTTAGTCTAGGGTATTGCTTAGTTTCGGATTTCTTAATTTGTGCATTCTATTGTTTAGCTTTTTTTATGTCATTTATTTCTTGGCAAGCTGACCCAATGTCTGGGCGCCCTCAAGGGGGTCGTGTGGGTGTGTGTGTGCCTGGACTTTCAACCCTTTGTCACATTTTGCAATTTATGTTATTGTGTTTTGTGATTTCTATCAACAACTTTTACTTTTAAGCAAATCTGCAAGTCTTCTGCTGATATTTGAGTTCCAATGCTCTCGCTCTCATGCAGAAAGCAATAAAAATTGTTTACAGACATTATTTGCGCATCCTTTGCGGAAGCACCTTGTATGTCTTACAAGCCTCTCTGGCTGGCTCGACTACCCCAAAAGATTTTCCATTTAAATATTTTTCTAAAATACAATAGCAGAAGAAGCAGCAGCAGCAGCAACAGCAGCATCACAGCTATGCTTTGGTCATTGTGTGAGCATTGTGTTTATTTTGTTACCCGACTATTAAAGCTCTGCACACACACACACACACGCACACCCACTCAGATATACTCTAATAAACTAATGCTTCTCTTTTTGGGGCTGCTCTTGCTGCCCTTAAATCTATTACAAGGCAGTTGGACCATAGTTTGTTTGTTTACTTGTTGTTGTTGCTGCTGCTGGCTTATTTGCAAAGCATTTTACGGTGTTGTTGTCCATTGGATTGGGATTATGTATTGAGAAATCTTTGCCCGAATCAAGGGGTGGCTAACATACACAAACACACATCGCCAGCAGCAGCAGCAGCAGCAGCAGCAGCGGTCGTTGAATACTCGTGCCCAGGTGCAGGTAACACATTTTGCTCGATTTACTATCGATATTTTGACCCAAAGTATTCGCACTCTAATGGGAATCTAATATGAAAATTGAACAAAAGTTTTTGTTACTGTTTTTTTCTTCTTCTTTTTTTTTTTATTACAATTTATTCATTGTATTTGCTTTTAGACACATTTAAGCTGTTTCATTTCACACTGCTCAAGATTTATTTTGGTCTGCAGCCTACTTATAAAAATTGCAAAAATATTCTCTCTTTGATTTATATATATCTTCATTCTGTTTACGTTATTGTATTATAAGGTATACAAAATGCTTCTGAATTTAAAGAAAAAAAAAACAAGTAAGAAGGCTCTAGTCGAGACGGCTCGACTACGAAATCCCCTGAACCCTGCAAAAAAAGTGATACTCTTCTTCTTTACGATCGCATGAGCGCGAGCTCTGCTAACCGCGCAGTTGCTGCCGTGGCTTGGGGGTGGGTTGGGCTATACTTTGAACGCCTATAACTCCATTTCTAGATGGATGATCTTAATGAAATTTTCAGAGTAGATCAGGAATATCTAAATGTATGTGCCAAATTTCAAGTCTCTAGTATTTGAAATGCGTTTTTTGCAAATTGTGGGCGAAGGGGGCGTGGCATCCAAAATCCAAAAATTACATAATCTGCGTATTCATAATATCTATCTAAATATACAAATTTAAAGTCTTTAGCTAAAACGGTGTAGTTATGCTCAAAAAACCTAAAAAATTGAAACGAATTTTCGATTTTTTATCGATAATTTGGAAATGGGATGAGTTATCGAAAAAACAAAATAAACTCGTACTGCGTAGCTAACATATGAGTGTTCATGTGAAATTTCAGCTCTCTAGCTCTTGTAGTTTCCGAAATCTCGACGTTCATACGGACGGACGGACGGACGGACGGACAGACGGACAGGGCTCATTCAACTTATTTTTTTATGCTGATCAAGAATATATATACTTTATGGGGTCTGCGATGTCTCCTTCTGCCTGTTACATACATTTTCACAAAACCATTATACCCTGAATTCCCATTTTCAATGGGTTCAGGGTATAAAATTTGATTAAGATCATCCATCTAGAAATGGAGCTATAAGCGTTCAAAGTATAGCCCAACCCACCCCCAAGCCACGGCAGCAACTGCGCGGTTAGCAGAGCTCGCGCTCATGCGATCGTAAAGAAGAAGAGTATCACTTGTTTGCAGGGTTCGGGGGATCTCGTAGTCGAGCCGTCTCGACTAGAGCCTTCTTACTTGTTTATTTATTATTTTTAATTGTTGTAAGTTTTTTTAGATATTTTTTACTTTAATTTTAATTTATCTAATAAAAAATGAATTTGTACTTCAGAAAAAATTATTTTAAATATATTTATTATTATTTTTTTTTTATAATATAAAATATATTTATTTATAATTTATTCAGTCACATTTTTTTTACTTGATAATTAATTTATTATATTTAGCGTTCTAGTTAAACTATTATTATTATTATTGTTTGTAGTGGAGGGGGGATTATTATTATTATTATAATTATTAGTATTATTCGATTTAATATTAATAATTTTGTTATTATTTATATTTATATATTTGTTATTATATATTATTATAAAGTTCAAGCATAGTTTGTGTTTCGAGTTAATTGTGATTCTATTAATTTATTTTATTTTTAATCAGAAAAAATCTAATCAAATCAACTTTAAATGTATGTATATTATTCTTGATTAATGGAATGTATTTTTTTAATTTATTATATATTTATTTTATGTATTATTATTTTTCTTAAATGTATATTATAAGATAAAAAATATGTCTAATTTAATCTGAGTTAAGCAAGCAAAAGATAAGCAAATTCTGCTAAACATTCTAAATTTTTATAATTAAAAAAAAAAAAAAAAAAAAAGATTTTTCCAAAGCAAATTCTTTTAATTTACTATTGAATTAAAGATAGTTTAAAAATGTAATTTCACTAATAATTTGTATATTTTAAGGAACATATATTTATATTATTTATCATATATTTTCAAAACTTTTCTTAAGCTTGCAAATCAGCTTCATTTGGTATACGATAAATCAGACTCTTGACCATCAGATCACTTCTTCTCTTCTTTGTACTTAAGTGTTTTTTTGTTGTTGGTGAACGTATGTGTCACTTAGCTTTGCTGTTGCTCAGGCTCTGCCTGCGCCCAGTCGCAAATCGCAAATGCTGCCTCTCCTGCCAGCTAGCCGAAAAACAACTTCATTTAGCACGCATAAAGCAGGAAGCGACATGTGTGCGTGCGTGTGTGTGTGTGTGGGGGGCGACAGCTGAAGCTGAAATTCCTTATGCCAGGCAAAGTGAAACTGTCACTGCAAAGGTTTTTTATATATTTATTTTTTTGCTCTCTTTTTTCAGCTTGCTTGCTAAGAAATGTAAAGTTTAGTGGGCAGAGAGTGGAGGGCAAGGGCCCTCATAGCCAACATACTAACATAAGTACGAGAGTGTGTGAGGGGCGCTGGGTTGCATATTTAAATTTATGATTATGTCGTTATGCTGTCTGCCCACATTGCTTAGGCGAACGAAAAAGTGACAGCGGCAAACTTAATACAAATTTATGTGCAACATATTTTTGCACTTTTTCTGGGCATAAAAAAAGCAGCTAGCAGCTAGCAGCTAACAGAGCTAAGAGGCCGAGCCATTCAGCTGGTCAACATATGCCGCTTGCCGCTGGACAAAGTTTCGCTCTTGATGAGCTCAGCGTTCAGGGCTCAGGGCTCAGGGCTCAGGGCTCAGGGCTCAGGACTCACAACTGCACGGCTCAATGGGCGTTGTTTGTTTTGTTGTTGCTGTTGTTGGTTTTATTCTTGTTTTTAAAGCGACCATTAAATAAGAACATTAAAATGCCTTTTGCCGTGTCTAAATTGCATTTCATCTAGTCGAGTCATGCTCGAAAATGACAAATTCTTACATAATAAGACGGCGGCAAGAAAAATGGCCTTCATTTGGCAGGTGAGACGGCGTGAAATTGACTCAGTGGAAATTGTAAAAACAAAACAGCAGAGAAGCAAGCACAAGCTGCGTAGCTAACTCATTTTTAAATACAAATTTATGTTGTTACATTTCTGAGAGCTGCGCGGCAAATAAAAAATTTGATTAATTCGCAGCGCCTAATGGCGGGCTATAAATTCTGAGTTAATAAAACCAGCAAGCCAGGCTGCATGTCGCCAAGCAAGCTGTCAGCCTGGAGCTCGAGGCTTGAAGCTCGAAGCCTTCTCTGCCTTCGTATTCGTCTTCCTCTTCTTCTTCTACTGCTTCTGCTAATAACAAATTTGTCACGACCCACTTTGACAGTTGTGTGTCACAATTCTGAGCTCCATTGCTGGCCGCATAAACCGCAAAAGGGGAAAGTGCGACACCTTCCCCCTCAGCCCACCAGCCACACAATGTCAGCGCTGCCAACTGCCAACTGCCAACTGCCAACTGGTGTTGAAGCACAGTGGCTTAACAATGGAACTCAAAGGCTTAAGCTCTGTAACTTGTTGTTGTCTGCAACAGCTATTATAAGCAGTTTGAATTTAATATTTTGTATAATCTTATTTAATAATATGTTGCTTAGTAATCTAAAATCCAAAAACTCTGACATGTGAAATAGAGACTTAAACGAGGAGACTTGTTCTGCTTGTTCTACATGTATCAGGGAAAGAGTCGATCTTTTGCAGGCAGCTTTTAAGACTCTTCTATTATTCTATTCTATTCTATTCTAAATATACGCAGATTGCTCAAGAGACGTAGCTTAATTGTAGTCGTCTCACTTTCTTTCACTTCGCTTTTCGTACGCAAATTATAATTTTTACCTTCCTGCCGAAGCCTCTCTGCTCGTGGAATATGTGTGTGCGACGCGATCCTACAGCAATTGCGTCAAAGTCGATTGAAGCCTCTTTCTCTCTCTCTCACTCTTTCTCTTAAGTAGGCTGGAACGTCCCTTTCTCTCACTCTCTCTCTTTCTCACTCTCTCTCAAGTAGGCTGAAATGTCCCTCTCTCTCTCTCTCTCTCTCTCTCTCTCTCTCTCTCTCTCTCTCTCTCTCTCTCTCTCTCTCTCTCGAAGTAGGCTGAAATGTCCCTCTCTCACTCTTTCTCTTAAGTAGGCTGAAACGTCCCTCTCTCTCTCTCTGTCTCTCTCTCACTTTCACACCTTTTGGTTTCAATTTAACAATGATTTCATTCCTCATTCGCTCAACTACTGTAAGCTAGATTAATATTTCCGCTCTTTCAAATTCCAGTTCATATGCCGCTCTTATCGAATTGAATTTATTTATTTATTATTATTGTTGTTATATTCATTTTTATATATATTATAATACTAAATACATATAGTTTATTTTATTATATTATATATATATATTTTTTTTAAATTTATTTTTTTTTTTTTTAATATTTATATAACTAAATTTATAGTTATAGACCACTGTGCGCGAGCGATAACTGTTTCTATTGCTGTTGCTGTGGCTGCTGCTTTGCATGCAAATCAGAATGAGAAAAAATTAAATTTTCTTTCTTAAGCATTGTGTGATTGCTGATTGGCTTTCCTTTTTTTTTGCTAGTCATAAAAATTGCCTTTTGCCACTTGAAGTGCAAAGCAACAAAGATTGGACAAAAGTAAAGTAAATGCAATTTATTATTGAATATAAACTTTTACTTTCACTTTTGCTTATCACAATAATTTATTAGATAATAATATATAAGATACAATAAAATATATTAAAATGTCAAAACAAAATATAAATTTTTTATATTAAAATAATTATATATTAAAATTAATATATTAATTTAAAAAATAAGTTTTACTTGACATTTTGATTGATTTATGCTCATTTTATACCACACGAGCCAAGCCATATGAGCTCTATTGTTAAGATGGAAATATTTGTATATTTTCATGATATTTACTGCACTACATTAAGCATTTCTTGCCGAAGCCAAAGCATAACTACACAAATGCTATTAAATGTACTTAAATACATTCTTAAAGACATCTGCAGCTGGAATAGCAAAAGTTTTTGAAAGTCTACACCCCAGCTGATGGCCAATAAAGTATCTTTTATATATAAATTAATAACTGAAACATGGCCCAGTCAATTGGACAGGTTGTTGGCACGCACAAGTCTACTCGCAATTCGATTAGAGCTCCCAGCGTTGGCAAACTGTCAGCTGTCATTTGGCCATTTGGACTCCCAGAGTTGTTGAGCGTCTGTTGTAATTAGAAGCGATCACGATAGCTATGGAGGAGCTGATAACCTTTTAGTGCTGGCTGGCAAAGTGCATTCAAATTGGCTTAAACTAAGACTGTTAAGCGTGCAGCTGTCTAATTGTATTTGGTGCTCGCTGTTGCCACACTCCCTGTCTGCTGGTAACCCTCTGGCAAACCCTTTGGCTTGGCCCGCAAGTAATGTGAAAGTGCCAGCAACTTCAAGATTTATTAGCATCAAGATTAAAGCATTAAAAATTTTCAGACTGCGTGGCACACGCAGCCACAGCAACCCGAAAAGAAAGTCCTGGAGAAAGTGAGTGCAATTTTCGTTGGGGCAACATCATCAATTTAGAGTCGTTGCTGTTGCGGTTGCTACTGCTGCTGCTGCTGCTGCTGCTGTTGACTGTTTCCGCCGGAAGCGTGAAGCGAACTACGGCAACAACAATAACAACAACAACAACAACAACTACAACAACTACGACAACAACAACTGTATTGCAATGCGCACTTTGGCGGTCAAAACTTTCAACATTAGCACTTAATTTACTGACGCTACTTAATGAAGTCTACACTTGGCTAATTTACGCGAAACGCGTTTGCCTCTCACTTATTGTTGTGCATGTGTGTGTGGCTGTGTTTATGTGTGTGTGTGTGTGCCTCTTTAAGCTGCCAACATTTTTGTAAAAACTTTGCACATATTCAGCGTCATTTCAATTAACATTTTATACAAACTCTAAACGCGACTCTGCAATATTAAAAGATATCGAATTATAAGTACTGTTAGGTGTATTTGGCTTAATGTTTGCGATGCAATGCCAGCGAGAGTAAAACGAAGTGATTCGCTTAAAGGTTTAATTACGTTAATGATAATATAAACAGAATATAATGTTAATTACATTATGTTATGTTATGCTAATGCTAATTTCAGTTACATTTTCAACAAGTACAGTAGTTGTTTTTAGTTTTTAACCTTTATTAAATATTGCAAAAATATTTAAAAAAAAAAAAATTAATTTTGTAATAGTTTAAACATTACACGAACAAACTGCGTTCAAATTTTTTAGATATCTTCAATAGTTTAGATTTAATAAACCAACAAATATTTTTTTAAATGTTCAAATTTAAATTTATTAAATAGCTCATTTCGGCAAATAATCTTAACAATTTTAATACTCAAGTCTATTTATTTGAGCTGTTTTTGACTGGGATGAGCATTGATGACTTTCTTCAATTATGCATATGGAGATTCTTATAAATAATCTGCACTCATCGAACGTTAGTTAATATCTCTTTATACACGAACAAGTGTTGGCCCAATACGATTCAGCTGAAGCGCCATGAGAAGGAACACGAAGCAAAGGGACAGAGAGAAATTGAAAGAAAGGAATAGTGCGAAAATGAAACAATTGCTTAAAATCTCTGTATTATACATAAATATAAAAATATATATTAATTTCTCACATAGCTAATCTACAGCTTCCCTTTTATAATCGAACAATATGAGAAGTCACTTGCCTCGCAGCTGCGACATTCCTAGATCTGACTCACAGCAATAAGTAGAAGCTGTAGGTACATGATTGCCGCTCATTAATACATATTTAAAAATAGAAATACATTGATATATAGCAGAAAATAGGCTATTGAAAATGTTATACGCTATGAATTCCAAGTAACTCCGCAAATTAAGCCATGCTGATAAGGCATGAATGAAAGGCTGAAATGAGTAGGCATGCAAATATATACATGTATGTATATATAAATCATAAATAATAATAATAATTTATGTGTCAGGGTAACTTCAGCAGCGATTTGTGTGAGCGAATGTCGCTCAGTGCTTCAAGTTCTTCGGTTGGCTTTGGTTGGGTCACTCGACGTGCGGTTCGGTCTGCGAAATGAGCTGCAAATGTGAAATTCGAAATGCGCGTTTGGCCATTGCGTTGCTATCCATATTTATCTCAATGGCTGTTATTGTGTGCGTCGATCAACTGCCCCACCGGCTTAAGCAAGGTAAATATCAAATTGATAACGAAACGGCAAATAAAAGGTAACAAGATAAGAAATTTCAGATCAGCTGATTGTGAATCACATTTGCCTACTGCAGCTAATTGCGAGCGTTCTATTATTTGTGGGCTCAGTCAAGGTGAGTTTCTTCAGCAATTTGCATATTATTATTTTGTTCATTCTTCTCCTACTTTGTGCCTCGCAGCGCAAGCAATGGTATTTTGTGCCTTGGCTGCTGATGGCTGCCCTATTCGCCTATACTCTGATTTACAAAAGCATTGACTATCTGCTGCACCCGTGGAACGATGTGAGGTTCGCCTTGGAAATCATTTGTTTGCTTAACATTATATCAGGTGGGCAAATTTTTTCCTTACTTTGCTATATTCAGTAACCATTCAAGAAATAATCATTACATTAAGTCTCTTTTCTTTCATTCAATCTAACTTTTCAACATTTTTCTATATTTAACTATTAGCCTTAGAGTTTTTGTTTTATTTACCAATTTCCCAAATAGTTAATGTTGAACTTTACATTTTTCAAAGTGCTGCAAAAAGTTTTTGAAATTTTGAAATTATTTTTGGAATAATTAAGATTTTTGAGTACTTATATACATGTCGAGGCGTAATTAGTAAACGACACTCTAGTCGAACATATTTGACAATTGGTGAATGCGCTTTGTTCCGTTATTCGCCAGATGGTCAGCGTAGTTCGATGCAAATATGCAGAAATGTTGCGAGGTTGTAAGTGGCGTACGTGACCAAATAAGGTTTGAAGGAGGTTTGAGGAAAGAGTTGCACAGGAGATAATTGTTGTGCGTGCAATCTTGAGTCACTGAGAGAGAAAGAGATCGCTAAATATTCTATTACAATAGAATGTGTGTGAGCGATGTGATATTAATGCTGAAGGCATTAACGCTTAGACAGTGGAAGTAGAAGGTGCACTCAGGGTTATTCGCCATACGCAATTTATAAAAGTGACAATGTCTGCCGACCAAGAGAACGATAATAATAGCACCGCGACTTACATATATTGTTTTATACGCAGTAAGAGCTTAAAGTTAATTTAACTATCATATTTGTTATTTTTATACCCTGAACCCATTGAAAATGGGAATTCAGGGTATAATGGTTTTGTGAAAATGTATGTAACAGGTAAAAGAAGACGTCGCAGACCCAAAAAAAAGAAAATATATATTCTTGATCAGCATAAAAAAATAAGTTGATTGAGCCCTGTCCGTCTGTCCGTCCGTCCGTCCGTCCGTATGAACGTCGAGATTTCGGAAACTACAAAAGCTAGAGAGCTGAAATTTCACATGAACACTCGTATGTTAGCTACGTACGAGTTTATTTTGTTTTTTCGGTAACTCATACCATTTCCAAATTATCGATAAAAATCGAAAATTCGTTTCCTTTTTTACGTTTTTTGGGCATAACTTCTACACCATTTTAGCTAATTTGAATTTTGAAGACTTCAAATTTAGATAGATATTATGGATACGCAGATTTTGTAATTTTCAGATTTTGGATGCCACGCCCCCTTCGCCCTCAATTTGAAAAAAAAATAGAAGAGAAAAAAAATACTAGAGACTTGCACTGAGTTACATTTAGATACTCTTAATCTACTCTGAAAATTTCATTAAGATTGTCTGTCTAGAAATGGAGTTATGAGCGCTCAAAGTATATCCCAACCCACCCCCAAGCCACGGCAGCAACTGCGGGGTTAGCAGAGGTCGCGCTCATACGTTCGTAAAGAAGAAGAGTATCACCTTTTTTGGGTTCAGGGTATTTCGTAGTCATTTGATTCAAGCAGCAAAACAATTTTAAGATAACATTTAAATAACTTCTAACTTATTCAGCGCATAAGGAAATAAATTGAAGCAAATAAATAATCTATAGAAATTTTTAATAAATATGACATGCACTTTATTAACAGTTTTATGTATATACATACATATAAAACACATGATTAATATAAAATGACTTAACTCGTAGCAATTCGCTTGAATAATTATTATTATTTATTAATATATTTTGTTCTTATTGTTATTGTTTATTATATGCTTTTCTTAGGTTTCTGGCTGTATTTCATCTACGCTGTATATAAGGATTTTCAGGATATGTGTGGCGAAATACGAGTTGCACAAAGCCCTGTGAAAGGCTATGATCATTATTTCGAAATATAATTTAATTAATAAAAAAGAAAAAAAAAATGATGGCCTTTTTATGCGAATGCCACCTGTAACAGGGGGTCACACTTTTGATGTCTGCCAGGAAATGGAACAAGGAAAAGTGTGAAATGCAATTGAGCTGGAAAAGAACACGCAAACGATGTCGACGCTTGTGCAAATTAGTGTGAACATTGCGGTTAAGTGGGTGTGAGTGCCTCTGTGTATGTGCGTGTGTGTGTGTGTAACCGGAAGCGTAGCCAAAACTAAAATAAGCGTTAAAATGTCTGCAAAAGAAGTAAAGTCGCAGTATCAGCTGCCGCTGCGGCAGGCATGCGTTCTGAGGGGAGCTCGCGTTGCATGCGTATTGCATTACCAGTGAGTGTGTGCCCACAACACACACACACGCACACAGGCACACTCAGGGTGGGGTCGCATGCAGCAAAGTGGCATATGAATAGATACATGCGCTGTTGTTTGTTTGTCTGCCCGTCCGCTCGTCCGTCTGTCTGTTTGTCTGTTTGTCTACCCATGGCTGAGTTGTCGTAATCCAACGAGCAGACAGGTTAAATACACCGCAAGGACAGACCGCACACACACACACTGAAGCGAAAAAATGGGAGCAAAACGAGTTAGAATAAAGTGGCAAAGGCGGCAAACATGTGCTGCTGCAACAGTCGCGGCGCTGTGGCATACAGCAGCCAGCATCCAGCACCCAGGCAGGCCAGACACAGCCAACAAACAATAATAATGCAACAATAGTGCGCGCCACAAACAAATTGCTTTTGTATGTCTGCCTCTGTCTCTCTAACCCACTCACACTTTCACTGTCCCTCGCTCCCTCTCTCTCTATCAGCGAGCTCACTTGCAGATTAGTTTCGTTGTAAATTTTTATTTGCCTTTCTAGACGAAAAAGGGCAGAGGCGTAGCCAGCAGCCGCAGCTGCTGTGAAGGGGGGTCTGCAATTAGCTGAGCCAAAACTCATACAAAAAACTTTGCGCACTGCGGGGCACAACTTCGATTTGCCCTCTCTCTCCCCCACTCTCTCTCTCTCTCTCTCGCTACGCCACTGTGCAGCTGTCTGGTCTAAGCTTTTGTTGTCTGCAAAGTTTAGCTTTGACACAACACACCACATACCTGGCCAAGTTTGGGCGCCCCCCTTGCAGCCGAATCCATTCATTGAAACGTATAAGCTTGTTCAACTAAATTGAAAATTAACTATAAATTTGATGGCAACATGCAAAAATCCATGTCTGTCCATCGCACGGCTGCTTCACTGTGGCAGGTGTCAACAACTGGCAGTAGTTGACACCTCAGAAATGGCGAAATTTAATGCGCATCCCCCTCCAAGTATTTCCAATACAAAAATTCATTAAAAAACCCAGTTTGAAATGAATCAAGTGAAAGCGTTGCAAACGAGTCGCAACGACTGCCTAATGCTCGTGCTTCTTGCTTTAAAGC
Source organism: Drosophila buzzatii (assembly GCA_035045845.1). Lineage (NCBI taxonomy): Eukaryota > Metazoa > Arthropoda > Insecta > Diptera > Drosophilidae > Drosophila > Drosophila buzzatii. The sequence goes on along the minus strand of JAWNOS010000244.1, from coordinate 12,408,599 downwards.
ATGACAAATATTTAGCTATAAAATAGTTACTGCCCGAGCCTAAGCTCTAACTAGACGTGAGGTCAATCTTTGTTGTTAGCCTTAAGCCGCAGCTTCAAACCTCAGCTTCAAGCCTGTTTCTACTTCAATTTCAAGCTTCAGCTTTAAACCTCAGAACGCAACCTTAGCATCATGCATTAGCCTCAGGCCTCATTCTGAGCATCAGCATCAGTCTGAAGCAGCCTCAGACTCAAGCTTAAGCCTCACCTGCGAGCACAATATTTGAGTCTGAGCTTAGACTGAGGTCTGAGGCTGAAGCCGGAGACTGAGACGGAATCTTTTCTTCTGCTTCTGAATCTAACTCAGATTTCAGATTGGATTCAAACTTAACCTTGGCTTCAATTTCTACAAAGATCAGTGATTGAGGCTTGACCCTGAGGCTGATTGAGGCTCAGGCCTAAGGCTGCTGGAGCTTGTAGGGGAGTTTGAGGCTGTAGCTCAGAGTGAGGCCTACGGATTGAGCTCTGGCTCTGGTTCTGACTCTGTCGCACACTCAGTTTTTGCCTCTTCTGCTGCTGAAGCTGCCATTGGCTCGGGCCTGAGCTAAGAGTCAGGCTTGATGCCTGCTGCTGTTGTGGCTTGAGTCTGAAGCCTGAGTTTCAGGAGTGCAGCTGAAACGGAGCTCAAGTGTCTGCCTCTGCCTCTGCTTTTGCTTCTGCTTCAGCCATTGGCTCTGGTTCTGCCTCTCAAGCTAGAGCTTGGCCTTCTGCAGCTCACTCTGGCTCCATCTCTGTGATTCGCTTAGACTCAGCTTTGAACTCAACTTCGGCTATAGGCAGACTCAGCTTTGACCTCAGACTCGTCAATTACCTCTGCTTGAGCAACTGCCTCAATCAGTCTCATTGCACAACATTTTTCCTCAAGCTTCAGTGCTCAAAGCTATATACTTTCCGGTTCAAGTCAGTCGTTGCTTAAAGCCGATATGCTCATTTGCACTTTGCGAACGAGCATAAAAATGTCTGAAATTGAATTGCCCAAAAATTTGTTTGTGGAAGCCCTACAGAAGCCGCACAAAGGTGCGAACTACTTGTACCGCTCCAGGCGTTGCGTAGCGGGGCGTGGCGGGCAGAGCGGTGTGCCGACTGTTAACCCTACTGACAAGAGACGCTCCATAATAAGTAATACATGTTTTGTTGCGTACAAGTGTTTGGCCCGAAAAAAAGGGTCGAGGCTCGGTACGTTTTATAGCCGACGCGTCGCGACGCCTTTTTTTTATTCTTTTTGCCTTTCTGTGCGGGGGAAATTACAAGTGTGAAGAAAAAATGCTGTTGAATTTAAGAGGCTTTAAAAAATAAAAGAAAAGCGCATCAAATTAAATTCAATAAAAGCTAAGCGAAAGGCCTATGAAAATAAGCACAATAAACAAAAGTCAGCGACTGAAACTAATAAATTTTTTGTCAAATTCAACAAATCACACGGAGTGAATGAGAGAGAGAGAGAGAGAGAGAGAGAGAGAGAGAGAGAGAGAGAGTCATGCACACACACACACGCAGAGCTCGTTTGAAACGTTAGCGGAAATCATTTAAGCTGCCAAATCAGCCAAGCAGCTGGGCCAAAAAGCTGCCGTCAAGCTGTACGTATTATTAAGGTAGTCGACTGTGGCTGTGGCTATGACTGTGGCTGTGGCTGTGGCTCTGTGGCCAGATGCCAAGGCAGAAAAAAAGGAAGAAAACTGGGCGATTAATATTCATTCAGTGTCGCGCGTATATCACTTTTTATTTGCACAGGCAACGAGCGAGCGCCGGCAAGTATGCAATGGAATTCGCCGCACGCAGCAGCAGGTGAGTAGCGCATGTGTGTGTGTGTGTGTGTGTGTGGCGCGCGAGTTGATGTGTATGAGTAACGCACAATTACATACAACAATTTGTGCTTTGTTTCTGTGCACGTCCATGCGACCCCAACTCCCAAATCACCAAAGAGCATTCGTGCTGTAGACCAAAAAACCCCAAAAGCCCAAGCAATGGCCAAGGCAGAGCGAGCCAGGCCCGAGCCAGGCCAAGCTAGGCCAGTCCCAGACCGAGCATTCGCTGCCACACGACTCACTGGCTGGCTGCCTGCCTGCCTGGCTTGGTTGGCTGGCTCTCCCTAAGGATACGTACACTTCAAATTGGATGGCCAAACATCAAGTTGCAGTTGCAGTTCGATGCTCCAGCATTTTTCTATGTTGCCATGTGAAAATTGAGAGAAATTGCCAAACGACTTGGTAAGCGATATTCTGTTTTGACAAGCTAACACACTCTCGACAGCCAGCCAGGCAGCTGAGAACCTGAGCTGAGTGGGCTGACAGGTGTGCCAGCTGCTGCTGCCACTTGGCATTGGGGTGTGCGTCTTGTTTTTTCCTTCTTTTCCTTTTATTTTGAGCACTGGTGCCAAGAGGACATTGCGTCAAATCAAATGAAATTCGACTGGCCAGCGAGTCAGTGTTGCGTTACAGCAGCGCAGCAAGGCCCACAAAATTACCACTGGGATCAGGGCAAATGACGCGAAACAGTCGCACGGACAGGGAACGACAAAGAAGAAAGGACAGCAACAGCAACAGCAACAGCAACAACAACACGTGCCTTACATAAAAATCGTGCAGGCCATGTTAAACGTTTATCCCTTTTAGCCCCAAGGACTCAACAATGAAAGTCTTCAGTTTCAATGGCTCGTTTAGCCACTGCCTTGGCTGCCTTGGCTGCCTCGTAAGCTGAGACTGATTGTGATGCTGTAGTAAGTCGGATTCAGGATAAATGCCGCATCATTGGTTATTTATATGCGTGCAACTCTACCTGTACAAGTTTATCTATATATATATGTATATATAAAGAAAAAGAGTGAAAGAGAGATGGAGATATTTATTTGATTTCATTGATGAATGTAGCTGGCTTTGCGTCCACTCACAGTGGCTTATGTCCTGTCATTAAGTTAGCCCCAGCTATGCTTAGCTAAACATATGGCCTAATTGAAGCTTTCTCTCTCTCTCTCTCTCTCTCTGTCTCTCTCTGATTGTGAAATTAATTAAATGGCATTCAAATGATTGGCTACGTGCCATTATTAATTTGCGCATAAATTATGCACATGTCTTAATGCCAAATGATTTCCTTTTTATGGCCAATCACTCGACTTGCCCACAAATTAATCAGCTACGGCCTCAGTTCCGTTCACTGAAAGTCCGCGTGAAAGTCCTCGTAAATATTTAAATGCAGCACGTTCAACATTTGCCCGCATTTGCCTGAGCTCATTAGAGCCGATTGCTTTGATTTATAGTTAACTCCTTCGTACGGTGCTCAGTCATGTCTACCATATCAATAATTATGAAAATAATTAAGCGTGCCAAAGCTATATATATGTATTTTATATGCTGATTGGAAATTATTCTAGGAAATATCTATTAGAGTGGAAAAATATGCGTTGAACGTAATTAAATGAAAGCCTACATGTATATGTTAAATTTTGTTAAATAAATTAATAAATAAAAATTTTAAAAATTAATTTAAAATTAATGTTTAAATAATAAAAATTAATTTATAAATAAAATTATAAAAAAGGGAAGTTATCAAATGTAAAAATAAATTTATTTATATATCTCTATAAAAAGAAAATACATTTAAAAAAAAAAATGTTTAAAATATTTTTTTTTTTAACTAATAATATAAAATAAAATAAATGAATTAAAATGTAAAAATATTTTTTAATAAAAAGAAGGAAGTTATTAAATGTAACCTTAAATTTATTTATTAGAATTGTATATAAAAAATAAATAAAAACTGAAAAATAAATTTGTAATAACAGAAAATAAATAAAAAAAGATTTACAAATCAATTTTTTAAATTTTATTTCTTGCTTTTTTTTTTTTGTTATTTATTTATTTTATTTGATAGATTTTATAAAAAAAATTATTAATATCAATTTTTGAATTTTGATTTCTGTTTTTTTTTTTGTGTTATTTATTTATTTTATTTGATAATTTTATAAAAAAAAATTTATTAATAAATATTAAATGCAAGAAGTTAAATTAGTAATAAAATAAATTGATCAAAATGCTTTTCTTGCTGAAAAGAAGAGTCAAATAATATTTATTTAATATTTATTAGTAAATATTAAATATAAATTAAATATAAACTAAAGGGTTAAAGTGCTATAGGGTAGAATGTTAATATATTTATTTAGCTCGGATATAACAAATGCTCGAGATATGCATATAATCGAGCTATAAGCATAACTCACAAATACCTGTTGACTGTTTCTCGATGTCTCTCACTTACACTTACAGAAGATACTCAGAGAGCAGCCGATTGCATCGGTTATTCAACGAGCTCGTTCGCGATCGGCTAGCAAACGCTTTCGTTAGTTTTTTTTTTAGTTTTCTGAAGCAAAAGACTTTTGTATCTGTATTGGTATGTATGTGAGGGCTCTGTTCGCTAAGCGTGTGCATGTGAATGTGACGATCGTTCGCTTTGACTTTTTATTTACTCACTCTCATTGCGCAAACGTCAATCGTATTGATTCGTAAACGATATTCGTGAAGACTAGTGCAGCTCAAGGCGCTCAAACGAAAAGAAGCGAAGGAAATAATGTACGGCTGCAGTACGATAGAAGAGTTTCTACTATTATTTAAATTATACTACAACTATTTATATATAAATCTTATCACTTTAATTTCATATCCCTCAAGTCTCAACTATAACCCCATTACAATTAGAGTTTAAGTTGCAACTAAACTTGGAGCTTGTGATTCGTGTGTGCTTTTGTTTTCCAATTTAGTAGTTGTGGCCCTTGCCACAACTACTTCGAGCCGGTCGAACAGGGTCTTCTTTGCCTGACAGTGCGTGGTTTCTGGCCCAAAGGATTTATGTGCTTTGCAGCAGATTTATGTGTTTTTGGCTATGAAACTGAGAGTGGTCGTGTGAAAGCGACTAGAGAACTGTGCTAATTGAGTAGAGCAATGAATATGACTCAAGGAGCGCCAGCAGGCGGGTGAGGCAGGCGAAAGGGGCCGAGGTTGAGGTGCTGCAGTGTAGCAGTGCAGCAGCGAATGGCCACAGTCTTTGATTGGCCAATGCGAGGCGAGGCATGCAATGCTCATACAGTTGGCCATGCAACAACAGGCAACAACATGCCGCAACAGCGTTCGAGTGCAGTTAACAGCCGGCGATAGACCAACGCCTGCGCGCTGCAACGTAAACAAATGTTAAGCCAAATGCCGGCAAGTGTACCCAGTAACATGGCCAGCGTTGCCAGCTGCTAGCGTGAATGCCAGAACTTTGTGCAAAAACAACAAAAAATACTGGTTTTTCGACGACACAAGCCGAAGTCAAGAGAACGAAAGCCAAGCCGAATGCACGAAGCTGGCAACGTTGGCAGAGGCCGCGACTGAGGCAGCGCTGGCGACAGCGACAGCGACAGCGACAGCGACAGCGGCATTAGCAGAAACCAGAAACAGTTTCAGTTTGTGCTACAAACGCGTTTTGGACGGTACATGTTGCATGTGACGCGCATTCGCTGAGTGAGAGAATCGAAATCTAGAAACCAGAATAAACTCGTATCGAACTGAGAGACATAAACAATCTGAACTAGCTGAAGTGAAGGTGTTAACCAAGAAAAACATGTGCAAATAAAAATTAAAAAAAAATAATATTTATTAATTCTGTGTTGTTTAGTGTACAAAACAGGCGAAATTTGTTGACAAAGACAGCGTCAATTGTGAACTGCGAAAATTGGGAATTGCAAAGCAGCAAAGAGCATACACAAGCAAGGTGAATATAGTATATATATATGGCAGTTATATGCCCAAATAAATATATGTTAATGTGTGTGCCACAACCTGAAATTCAGTTTGTCCCTTGTGCAGTTTTTTTTAGTTGTTGCAACTTGCAGCGTCAGCTTGGCCATTCTGACGCACTCAGTACTCGATACTCGCGAGTCGCGCTGAGGTACCTGTTTGCATTTGGCAGCTTTTATAGCACGTTCGATATTTCATGAACTTGGAAGTCGTTTTGCATTTTAGCATTTGGCCGTTGACCAGTTGGACCAGCTCTTGTTGCAACACTGCAATCTCTATCCCTCTCTCTTAGTCTCTCTCTGTTTCTCGCTCTGACGATCGCAGCGCTTCTCATGCTAATTGCACATAAATGCCAATTGCTTGTGTTCGCTCTCTTTCGAAATGAAAATGTAAAAAAATCATAAATTGTCTATGCATAAATCCAAATTGTTATTGCCACTTAGCAGCGCGAAAAAGAGCTGGCCCAATGCACATAAAAGAACAAGAAAATAGCAAAGTGGAAGTCAGTATAAAAAACTGCATAATCTGCAAGCAACCAGCGGGACAGCACCTGGTGGCAGCAGCAGCAGCAACAACAAAGAAAACGGCTAAAATGCAAGCCAGACAAAAAAAAGTAAATAAACGGGCAGCAGCATAGCATGCCGAGGTCATTTTTTTATCTTGCCCTTCCCGCACGAACTTCAAAAGCATTTCGAGCTGCGTCGTCTGTTTTTGGTCATTATGAAAAGAAAATATGCGGCAACAACTGCGACAGCGGCACAGCTCAAAAGAACCCAAAAAAAGAGCAAAAAAAAAGAAATCACATTTAGCGCGCGTAAAAAAATTGTTAAACTGAAAAATAGTTAAACAACAAAGCAACTAATGCGACAAGACATCCAACAGGAGCAGCAGCAGCGTCAGCAGCAGCGGAAGCTCCTGGGCTGCTTTTTTGGCGCCCGATTGCGACAGCTGCCAATCAGAGGCTTTTGGCCATGTTGCATGTCTGTTAACGTCCAAATATTCCAATACGATATTCTGTACCGCAGAAGCTTTACTAAATTCTACTCAAATTGTTGTAATTGTGCGATAATAGGGCAAAGTTATTTGCATAAATAAGCAACTCCCTTCCTTACAAAGAGAAAAAAAAAAAAAAATATTCAAGTCCATTCGTGAGTGTAGAAGACGAAACCTATGTGCGAGTCGTTTGGTTGGAGTGAAGCTACACTAATACCCTATAAGATATATGAATATATTGAAGAAGAGAAGATATAGAAAATGCAGGTATATCACAGAGTAGATTGACTGTAAATTTTGTTGAGTAGCAGGCTAAAGCTTCCGACTTGAATAAATAAGCAAATCACTTATAGACTTGTTAAACATTTTCTCTTAAGTGTAATATATATAATATTATAAATATATTTTTTTCTTTATAGTAGACTATATATATAACTTCAATGCTTTTATCAAAAAATATAATTATTGTGTTAAAGATGTATTTTTTATAAATATAATTTTATTATAGTTATTTTGTAATATAAAAATGATATACTAAACATTTTTATTTTTTTCTATAAATATTATATTATAATTATATATTGTTTAAAAAATTGTAATTTTAATTTTCTCATAATTTTAAAATTATTTGTAATTTTCAATTATTTCATTATTGTATGAATTTTATAACTATTTAGTAATATATATTGTAATATTATTTATTATAATTTTGTTTCTTTATTTATTATTATTTATTGTTTTAATTGTAATTTTCATTTATTATGCTTTTTAAAAATATTTTATATTTTCTTTTAATTTTTTAAATTTAACAAAATAAATCTTTTACCTTTTTTCGCAACATAAAATAAAATTTTTTTTTTAAATAAATTATACACTATTTAAAAAAGTTTTTTTTTAATATACAAGAATTATATAATAATTCTATTTCCGTAAAAAAATAAATATAAATATATTTATATACTTGCAAGAATACCCTAAATGAAAAGTAGATATTTAATGGAAACAAACCCATTATACCCTGATTTCCCATTTTCAATGGATTCAGAGTATAATAAAAAGTATGGTATACAAACTTTAGTGTAAACATATTATATGATTATTATTAGAAATAAAATTCCATGCAAAAAGGAACTCCGCGTACACATTACGCATTCCCTGACAAAATATAAGCTTTAGTAGAGGATAGAGCAGAGAATTAATATGGAGCGAGTAGCAGTGGAATTGCCTCAATTCATAGCTTCAGCAAATTGGCCGCGATTACCGCTTATAATAATAACTTCACATTCAATTATTGGCCAGGCAGTGGGCCAACAAAGACATTTGCTGATCATTAAACGAATGAAGCAATTACTTTATTATTCTTGCATATTTGATTTAGTCGACTAAACAAATTTTCCATTGTTGAGAGTATAACAAAGTGATTCTATAAGCTAGACATATGTATACACATAATATGTATCTGATTGTTTGTGTATGCATTTTTTGACGTGGAATGAGTTTATTCTAATATTATAACTGAACTTGCTACGCATTAGTGCATGAGCGTGTCTCTGCTTAGATAAATAATATAAATGAATGAGTATCGGAATTATGTGTTGGATATATCTTGTCTGTTGTCTTGAGTAAATAATAATACAAATAGGAATATAAATATCTTTTACATTATTTCCTACTACTGATTACACAATCCAACAAGACTAGGAACTGAAAGGCTATATTATTACCCGACTAAAAATATGTCTTATATTTTATTAGAATACTATTATTTTATATTTCTTTTTATACCCTGAGCCCATTGAAAATGGGAATTCAGGGTATAATGGTTTTGTTAAAAGTATGTAACAGGCAGAAGGAGGCGTGGCAGACCCCATAAAGTATATATATTCTTGATCAGCAGAAAAAAATAAGTTGATTGAGCCCTGTCCGTCTGTCCGTCCGTCCGTCCGTCCGTCCGTCCGTCCGTCCGTCCGTCCGTATGTATGAACGCGTCGATTTCCGAAGATACAAAAGCTAGAGAGTTCATTCTTTTTGTGTTAGGTTCGTATATTGCACGCGCAGTACGAGTTTGTTTCAGAAATTCGATAACTTGTATATTTTCAAAGTTATCGATAAACGAACTTATCGGGTACCAGTTACAAAATTCTAGCTAATTCATCTTAAGAGTTAGAGTCTCCAAGTCTTCTGCATATATATAGATACTAATTTAATACAATTTCGGTTTTTGTCAGATTTTGGATTCCGGTCCCCAATTAGCCCCACCACCCCCAAATGTGTAAAAAATGCATTTCAAATACTAGAGACATGCAGTTTGGTTTAGCATATAGATATGAATATCATGATAATAATCTGAAGATATCAATACGATTGTCCATCTAGAAACAGAATTATTAATCATCAAATTTTTCTCATCAAAATCCATGCGGCGCAGCAACAAAGGCAGAGAGAGACAGCAAGACGCTTGCAATGCTTACACACATGTATACACACATACATGCATACAAGCGTAGATCAGTGTCTATGTGTGCGCGTGGTTTTGCATGCGTGCAGAAACGAATCGAATAATTCTTGGAATATTATTCGTTCGAAGAAGGGCTCAGGGGATTTCGTAGTCGAGCAGTCTCGACTACAGCTTTCTTACTTGTTTTTTTATTATTTTAAATCATTTAAAATACGTATATATTTTTTATATATTATTTTATTTTATTTAAAATTATTTTAAAAATATATATAGATTTTATTTTTATTTTATTTATTTTTACTGTCAAAAGAAAAAGAAAAAAGAAAAAAATAAGAAAACTTTTATTATAAAAAATTCTTTTTATTGCTTTGAAATGGCATACGGAATTTATACAAACTAAATTCACTTTCATTGACAAGTTGTCTTATCAGAACAGCTATTTCGAATATTTCCGTTATCTGCATTGTATCATCTTCAACCCTAAGAGCTTAAATTTGCTTTCCTGCTGTAACGGTTATTAATCAACATTCGTATATATATGTACACCATTAACAGTTGTACTGCCTCGAAATAGTTTAACTATAATAAGCTAACACAGCTCTAGGCTTATCGATTCCACTTTCTGGCCAAGTTAATGTTTTCATTGCGTTTACAGGAAATGCCGTGTCCTTTTTTTGCTGCCTCCCAATATCAAAAGAGAAATACGAAATTACGCCTAATGGTTTTTTAATTGTAACAATAATTGCTGTCGCCATTGCATGAGCAGCTGCCCAAATAAAAGAAATAAAAGCGAAAATCAAGCAGAGAAAGTAAAAGGGCGAAGTTTAGATACTCTTTTGGGGTGGTTGAAGTGATTATGTTTATAGTTGTGCTGCATATAAGTCAGATATATATTACAGACATAATTATTGCTGCTTTATTAAATATATTTATCGATAATCTAACAAATGTTTGCTATGGAAATAGTAGCAATTTTATTAAAAGAAAAATTTGGTATTTCTTAAGAGCTGTAGATAGAGCTATGAGCTAACTATCTACCAGTTGACTAACTTGAAATATGAATTATAGAAAATGTATTCAAAATATAGTATTTATTCATTTAATAATAATATATAAATTAAAGCCCATGGCTCGCGAAATATGAAAAAAATATATATATATATAAAATTTGATTCAGTAAAAATTTCTGTACCTATCAACTTTTAGTCATAAAATTGTTGCATCTCCAAGACAAAATGAATAAAAAATGTATTAAAATTAAAATATGTTCCATAGAAACACTTGATATATTTCATTGTGCTGATGCTGCTCTATAAATTGTCTGTCAGTCATAATTCATAGAGCATAAACTTAGCTTATAGCAAGGAAATGCTCCATTAATAATATATCACATTAATAGAGTCTTTTATCATCTATTCAAAATCCAAATACCCTTTCAGAGCAAGTGTATCGTAAAAGGCTAGCAACAAGCCTTGGCAAGTGTTTAAGAAGCGGAAAAAAAATCACATTGAATTCGCTGGCAAAGCTCGACACATAATCGCTCATTTGGACTAGCTTGGCTAACAGACGAGTGTGCGTGTGTGTGCGTGTCTATAATTAAGCCTAAAAGTGCTGGCCTATGCCTTTTTTATGAGTCCACTGTCCTGGCTAGGCTCCAGCTTGCTGACTTTTGCTGCTGCTGAAATCTCGCTTTGTTATTTTATTATTTCGCTTTTGCCAGCAGCAGGCCGAAGGTGCCCTTTGTGGCAAGCAGTTGATTACGAGCATTTTGTGCTTGCTTGTTGCTGCTGCTGCTGCTGGTGTTACTCCTGATGTTGCCTAGTCTTTTTCCTTTTTCTTTTTTTTTTTTTTGTTTTGGGTTAGCTGGCATCGCACACACTCAGCCAAGTGCGTTGCTGCGGTCTCTAATGTGCGCCATTTTGGTTTTAAACGTGCGTGTGTGTGTGTGTGTTAGCTGCTTCTTTGTTGCCACATTTGCCCAGAGGTCATTATAGACGCCTCGCCCGTTGTTCATACGCGCTGTTGCCGGCAACTTACTCTGCTGCTGCCGCTTCCGCCGTCGCTGCGCCGTCGGCTCTGTCTCAGCTGCTTTGCCTCTGGCCTCTAAAGTGGCAATTTGTCTACTTTTGTAAGCGCCTCTTTTAACGATAATGATGATTGCGCTCTGTTGCGTTTTTATTTCACTGCACACACACACACACAGACAGTTAGTTTCACACATGCAGATCCAACTGTGGTCAAGCGTCCAAATAACCTGAAACCGAGTCCATTTTCGCTAGCTCGAACTTTGTTATGCTTTCATTTTGCGGGCACATTCGTTCTCTGTTTGTCTCTTTTGCGGCGTTATTTGCTTAGAATTTTTCGATTTCCATTCATTCGCATTCGCTGTCCGCCTGTCCTCGTGTCCTGCCTGCAGCCAGTTCATTCAGTTTTGCGAGTGGTTTAGCTCAGAGAGACGCAGGTTTTAACATTTCATTTCATTTCATTTTTTCTTTCTTTTTTTTTTTTTTGCATTTTGTTTCTATTTCCGTCAACGTCTGTCGTGTTGAGCCGAGCTGAGCTGAGCTGTTGTCCTGCTATGCCTTTTTTCGCACTCTGCGGCTGCCGTGTCGTCGCCATTGTTAATTTTTATATATACATACATACCGTATACGGTTATTTTCCCATTTGCTTTATTGGCCATGTCCAGTCCACTGTCTAGACTATTTGCCTGGCCACTTCGTCTGGCTTCCTCTCTCCCTCTTTTTTTTTTGGTCAACTATTTGATTTTTGTTTTGACATTAAATTCTGTTTGATTTGATTTATTTGCATTGCCTGTCTGCAGGTAAATAAAATATATATTTGTAAACATTGCAATTGGCAGCGCTGCAGTTAAATTTATGTGTGCATACGCTGCGTATGCTTAATGTTTAACCATATATAGCATATAGGAGATATATATACATGTTGGGAATCAATAAACGTTCCGTTCGTTGCGGCTGGTCAGTGACAAGACAGCGGCAGGCAATCTATCGATTTATCTTCGCCTTTGTCAAATAACATCAACTGATTACTTTATCACAAAAGCGTAAAATGAGCAGGAACACACACACACACATATGGAGAAGCCCAATGTGGCAGCCACTAAGGTCAGCTCCACAGAGAGTGAGAGAGAGAGAGGCGGAGCGAGAGAGTAGAACTTCGACGGCATTCACGTGCTGTTCTGTGGCTGTGGCTGCCAACATTGAATGACTTTATCGGCTGCTAAACGTCGCTTGGTCATTTGAAGCGCACACGTTTAACCCGCTTTTACGCACACACACACACACACACACACTCGCACTCGCACTCTTGTAAAAGTTGACTGGCATTACAGATTTTCCCAGAGCACACACGCAGTGCTCAGTGACTGTGTTTGTGCTCGACTATTGGCTTGGCGCTTGGCCCTCTAAAAGTTTATTGCTTCATTCTGTTGTGCAATTTAATCGATGTTGATGTCTGTGCCTTCTCCCTCTCTCCCTCTCCCTCCATCTCACTCTTTCTCTCCTTCTGTTGTCTGTGTTTTTGTGATTTTAAAGCGCAGCTAATGTAAATCGCTCTAATATCGCCATTTAGGGGCTTAATGAGCCAGCACAATTGAAGAGGCTTGTTCCATGTGAGCCAATGGCTTAGCATTACGAGCATTTCTGTGCTGTGTGTGAGAGAGAGAGAGATAGATGTTTGCTGCTACTTTTTAAAAATAGGCAAATCACGTTTAGCGGAAAACTTTCTGAACTTAATTATTTGCGTGCTCCTTTAGCAAGCGAGCAGCGCTGAGCATTTGAGGCATTTGTGCGACATGTGATATGGCAGGCAAATAAATGGATAGCAAAATCAATTTAGTTTCTGAGAGTTTCTGATTTCACTCTGAATTTATACAATACGATTTAAAGATGTATAAATGTTGTTTTTATTATTGGGTTTTATATTGCGTACAATGATACAATACAATTGCAAATTAATTATAATTTAAATACATTTAGGACACTGATATTTATTCACAATAAAATATCACATATTTAATAAAAAATAAAATTAATAATAATAATAATAATAATAAATACTTAAGCATAAATACAGCTTCATAGCCAAAGTCATTTTTAAATTTACTTAGCCTTTTGCCATCAGTTTGATAACTGATCAATTTATTGGACTAAAATTATTATACAAGTGCTGATTATTTTAGCCAAGTTTGCTGTTTCACCAATTTGAAGAGCTTCTAGAATATTTATAGAATATTTTCGTATAATTTAATTATAAAACTTTTTTGAGCTGAGTAGCAAGATTTAGAAAGAAAGTTGTGAAATTATTTTAAGAAATTATTTATCCTATCTGAGCTGAGCTTAATTATTTATTATTATTATTAATTATTTTCTATTATAATTTTATTAATTAATTATTTGTTATTATTATTAATTATTTATTATTATGATTTTATTAATTATGTCTAATTTTTATATGAAACTCTTTTGAGCAAAAAAAAATCTAATAATATTAAAATAAAATTTAATTAAAATTTCTTCAGCAATATTTGTTGAATTCCAGATTTCAAGCAGCAGCAAAACTTAATTTAAAGGTATTTGAATTTAAATGAATTTGTATATGAAACCTCCAATCGAGTTACTCGCGCTATGTAATTCTAGCCCAACTTCAATTATACAAAATTCATATCAATTTACAGCTTCAATGCAATTCTCTGTTTAATTTAATTTTTAGTTAGTCAAATTCAGAATGCTGTAAAAAAGATTCAATTGCAATGTTTGTTAAGGTTAGTAGCAAAATAATAAATTACTGAAGTTAATTAAATAATTGACGTTTATTGTTTAATTGAATTGACAAATGTAATAAACCTACAATTATTTTGTGTTAAATTTCATTAGCTTCCAATGAAACTGAATGAATTGAAATTTGGCTAAACGAATAAAATGAAAAAAAAAAAAAAAAAATAAATAAATAAATAAAAATAAAAATGAAATAAAATATATAAATAAATAATAAAAATGAAAAATAAAAATAAATAAATGAAAAATTAAAAAATATAAATAATTCTCTTCTACTTCAAATTTGGTAAACTAGGAAATGACAAAGCAGTTCCTAAAATATATTTCGAATTTAATTAGATGTCAATTTCAAAGTAATTTCTATTTTTTGTTTTTTTTTTTGGTCTAATTAGTTGAGCAAAGACTTGAAGTGTAATGGGGGACCCTTACAAATTTCATACACTTAAATTCAAAGTACAAACTTTTTGTTGATTGTTTGGATTAGCCCCAACCGAACCTTTATTAGCCAGGGCACTTTCACGGCGGCTTAAATATTTATGCTTTTCATTAAGTTTGTTTGGCAGCGCGTCAATCATCGAACACGCCTTCCGAAAATGCTGCTGCTGTTGTTGTTGTTGTTTTTGTTGCTGCTGTTTTTCGGTTGCTTAAAGCAATTATCTCATAACGGCGAAAACACGCAATCTCCGTTGGGGTCAATCCGTGCCGATTGCGCCTCATTTCGCGCTACAATGCGCCGGCAAAGCATTCAAGTACCTTGAAGCCGCCTTTTTTTTTTTTTTTGCCAACAACAACAGCTTAAACTTTGTCTGGCATGCTGAGGCTTCAAACGCTTTAACCCCTTTTCGCCATTATTGTGTGCGTCTTTGGATTATGTATTTTGTTTATCTACAATGCTGAATTCTATGGCAGCTCCAAAACTCGTCGCCAACTCCAGCGTCCTTGTCGGTCTGCCACCAAAATACACACACACACACACATACACCTACACCCACTCATAGATATGTCTGCGCCAAAACAAAAACGTAATGAAATGCAAAATCGCTTAAGTTCTCGACGAATGTTGCCCAACTGCCGAAAAAGCAACCCCTTAACCCCAAACCCAACCCCGACCCCAACCCTAAAATCCTGTATTCCCAGAGCTGTAGCGCCGACTACCGCCCCTTCTCCAGCCCCTTTGCCCTTTGTTGACAGCGTGTTAGTGCAAACTAAATGAATTTCTCCACGGACTGTGGGTTTTTGTTTCGGTTAGTGCGTTTTTATTCGGGATTACGTTTGGCTGGCTGACTGCCTCGGCTGCTCGGCTGCTCCTCGGCTGCCTGACTGGTTGCTGCACTCATTTAACTGTGCTAATGCGAGGCACACACACATACACACTCACACTCACACTCTTACGTACACACTCTCACACCCGCTCACACTCATGTACAATTAAAGAGCTTCTTGTGCGCTGGTCGTTGGGTCGCGTCAACTTCAGCATTATCCTCATCATCGTTCTCAACAAGTTTTACATCCACATAATAATCGACTTTACGAGACATGGCTGTGGGATATTGTCTACTCATTACCGCCTGCTGCTTATACCCTGTAACAAATAGCCTGAGGCAACTTTTGTGGATTGCATAATTTATTTCAATGTTATTGGAATATGTAATGCATGTCAGTTATTTAATTAAAATATTCCCAGTGGGTATATTTCTATTTAGTTTTGGATTATATATTTAAATACATATATATATTTTGTATTTTTAGAGTCTTACTATATAAATATAACAAATTATTATTATTATATATACATTATTATTTCTATATATAAAAAATATTAATTTATTATATTTTATATAATTTAATTTATTATATTTTTTATAGTTTTATTTAGTTATAGTATGGAAATATGATTTATAATAAAAAAAAAATTAATTAAGTTGTGCTTCTTACATAATAATTAGTCTCACTAACTAACGATTACAATGTAAAGCTTGTATGTGCTTTATTGGTGACAGCTTGATAAGCACGTATTTGGCTTGGGTTTGGCAAGATGTGATTTCATTATAACTTTGAAAAAATGCATGCTGTAACAAAAAGCTGTTGATAAGAAAACTAAAAAAAAAATAATAATAATAAATATGTGCTTTACCTTAACTTAAAAGAAATTTCCTCTTGATTTTATCGTGTTTATGAAATAAATAAAAATTACAAAATACTTGTAAAATAATAAACAATAAGAAAATTTAATTAAAATATTTAGAAAATACCAAATATTTAAAATTTTATATCAGAATTATAATATTTATAAATATTAGGCATTAAAATATTTGGAAAATATAAATAAGTTAAATGACTGCACAATTTGAGTTACAGCTAATAATCATTTTATTTTTCAATTTTTAATTATAATTTGAAAACAAGAAAATTTCATATAAGACAAATTGCTTTATTTATTTTTCCAACTCAACTCCTTTTCTTTTGCTAATTTGTTTAAAGCGAGTCAGTCCGTGCGCTTACTAAACAGCTTAGGCAATTTCTACTTAGAATTACAAGCATTACATTCAAAAACAGATTTCCACCTTATGCAGGATGAGCCAAAGTCGCATATATTTGTGTTTACTCTAGCCTTTTAAGTTTATTTTCTGTTGTCTCTCTCAGCATAATTGAATGCGCAGACACTTTGAAATTGTGCTTCATGTGATGTGTGTCTGTCTCTCTCCCTCTTCCGCTCTCTCTCTCTCCCACTCTCTGGCTTTGTGCAATGCTTTTCAATGACTTCCGCATAAGTGTTTAATTTCCTGTGTATTAACATGCTTAGCAAACAGAGAAAAACGCAACGAGCGGCAAACGCACCTCTTACAAATGCCGTGCGGCCGAAGGGGGTTGTACACACACACACACACACACAAACACACACACACAAACACACCTACAGAAAAGGTGCGTGCCATCACCCCCGGGCGGCATAACGATTTGTGCCAACAAATTTATTTAAAAAGGATTATCAGCAGCTAAGCGCCATGCTGGCACACTTCAAACGAAATGCGCCACGCCCCTGTCGAGAGCCGCGCCCCATTTCCATGTAGCCGCCCCCCACATTGAGTGTGTACAAATTTTGCACATGCACAAAAAACACAAACACAGACACACGCAGGGACATACATATGAAGAGCAAAACAAAAATATAAGCATTGGCTGGCATATGCAAATTTCAATGTCAAATTCATGCCACATATGAATATATATATGTTTACGTATATATATATAGAATCTGACATTCAATTTTGTTTGACACAAAATGCGTAGCTGGGGTTAAGCAGGCTGCAGCATATTCAGAACTGACAGCACATGAGGCTAAGTGGCTTTATTTGCCAATATAGTGGGTTAACCTTAGCTATTTGAACATCGAATTGCCTTTGATGTTGCGAGGGGTTGCCTAGACACAGCACAGAGGGCTGTTAGAGTAGTTGTTAATTACAATTATTCTGCATTTATTGAATTTACGCTGTAATTAATTAGATAAGCGCACTTTGTAATTGAATACAAGATTTGTTGTTGGTATTTTATATAGTTGACATATAATACTTGAGTAGGAGATATTGAGATGGAACAATAGATAGCTTAGCTGCGATTGGACATTCCAGTTGAATTTGATATCGTCTCAGCAACTGTTTCCTAGAGAGTTGTAGAGCCGAGAGCTAGAGAGATTGAGTAGGAAATTGAATGAATTGAATAAGCCTCGCGACATCTGCTCTGTGCTAGCACATACAAATAAAACATTTGATCGACTCGAGTTTTATACTCTATGGCATTTTATGGCAATAAACAAGAAGAGGGCATGAGAGGCATAATTTGTACGACTTCTCTATATCACTTCTCTTACACAAAATGCTGTATATTAAATGCCGTGTGAGACATGTTAGAGCTGCAGCTTTTTATACGAATTTCTCTCCAAGTTAAGAGTATGGCATTGCTTAACCAGTTTATTCCCAAAAGAACAATCAAGCATTAAAAAAATAAATTAATTAAATAAATAAAATATGTAAATAAATAAATTTATAAAAAGAAAAACAAATGAAAAATAAAATAACAAAATAAATAAATTAAAATAAAAAATAAATGCAATTAAAATAAATAAACAAATATTACATACAATACAAATAAATTAATATTACATTAAATGTATTAGCTGATATTAAAAAAATAATAATAAATAAAATAAAAAGAAATTAATAAAAAGAAATAAAAGCCAACGAAAAATTAAATAAAAACTTGATTGATTGAAATTAAAAAAATATAAATATAAAATAAATAAATAAGTATTACATAAAATATAAATAAATCAATATTACATAAAATGTAATAATTACAAGTAAAATAAATAAAAATACAAATAAAATAAATATAAAAATAAAGCAATGAAAAATAAAATAAAAAATTAATTAATTGAAATTTAAAAAATATAAAAATAAAATAAATAAACACATATTACATAAAATATAAATAATTAATATTAAATAAAATGTGATAGCTGATATTTAAAAGAAAAAAATAAATACAAATAAAATTAAAATAAATTAATTAATAAAGAGAAATAAAAAGCAATGAAAAATAAAATAGAAATAAAAATAAAATAAAATAAATATTACATAAAATATAATTAAATAATTAATTAATTGATTTTTAAATTAATTAATATTTGTATCACTGTACACATTTTTAGAAGAAGCTCTAGACAAACTGAAAGAAGAGCAGACTGCAGAGCTGCATGCATATTCAAAAGAGCGAATCTCTGTTCAAGCTATGATTACATTTTATTGCCTGAGTTTGTCTTTCTTATTCAGATGAAACTGTTTATAAAAAAAATGCAATACTTTAATTCATACCTCAAGTGTATTATTACTCTGTTGAGTATTACATTTCCATTCGACATTCTTAAGTTTTCTTTTCGCCAATTTTTCACCCAATGACCCTTTGACCTAAGCCGTTCTCAAATGACGTCAGCATAAAAACAGGTAAAAACGAGATAAATGTATGTTCATTATTTATTTATATAGCTGTTTATTTTTAAGGCAATAAATGTGTTTATTATTTATTGCTATTTTTCCCAATCCTTTACCGACATAAAAATAAATGGAATATGTATAAATAATTGAAGCAAAATAAAATAAAGAAAGAAAGAAAAGCAGAGTACTTTTAACACAATGAAATTTGATTCCCTTAATGGGCACAGGGCTGGCAAGTTAAATGAGAAACTTGACTCGAAATGTATATTGTTTTTGTTTTTATTTTATTTTTTAATGGGGAAAGGGACATGTTCTTGACAGTCGCCGCCACCGAGATGTCAGCATCCCATGCCAAAGTCTCTTGGCATTTTCTGTTTTTTATTTTTATTTTATCTTGCTCAAATTTAACTCAAAATTACAAATTTTCAGGCCGATCTATATATATATTTGTATGTATGTATGAGGCGTGAGAAATTCAATTTACTGGCATGTCCATCAGCGCGCGACGGTCGCAAACCGCGAGGGCAGCGACAGCAAATTGAACGAGGTTTGAGTTTCAGTGTTATTGAATACTTTAAAAGGTTTTCGCCAGCTACAAAAGTGTCGGGTTGATGTCCATGAATGCCAAGCCAGCCAGCCGAAGCCCTTTGGCAATATTTGTTAGAAAATGTATATACTAATTGCTTATATTTGAAAGATTTCCACTGTGACTGCTGCTGCTGCTGCTGCTGCTGCTGCGACTCCTGCTCCTACTCCTGCCGCTGCTGCTGCTGCTGATTTAGTGGGATTTTCATGTGTGTATGTGTGCATGTGCGGAAGTTCACACACGCCTGAACACCACGTCGTTGTAGACATTGACAACGACATGCGTGCTGTCAAACGCACTCTAGGCAACAGCTGAAGCTGGGAGCTGGGAGCTGGAAGCGAGCGCAAGTCTTCAGCATAAAAGGAGTTTCTTCAACTTGCACAAAATTTCAAATTTCCGGGCGGTTTTATTCACGTTCCGCCATGACTTGCAGAGGATTTAGGAAATTGTGTACGCATGTTTCTGGCACTTTGAATGTGTGTGTGCGAGCTCAACTATTTAGAATTTGAGCATTAATAATGCATGATTTCAAGGCGAACACAAATTTTCAATTTGCACAAACTTTGCCCACCTATCTCTCTCTCTCTCTCTCTCTCGGTCTCTCTCTCTCTCACTCTACTTCCTGGCTTAAGGATTAGAGAATGTTGCATTGGCTATTAGCAACAAATTCTCGTTGGGCGATAAACGTTATCGCAGCCAACAATGCACTCCACACACACTGAGCCACACCCTGAGTGCTTGCCATATGCGTTTCCGTGTGCGGTCGCTCGTTTCCGTCGTCATTCCCATTCTGCTTTGTCCACCGCCGCCGTGCTGTATCTCGCTGTGTTGTTGTGATGCCTTGTCTGACGTGATAATCCGCAGGAATTAATAAATAAACCATTAACAAATAAACTAGAGTAAATCCCATGCAACATTGCACTGAGTGCTCGCCCGTCCACGGACTCGGGCGACCCTTATCAGTGGCACACGCCCGACCAGACGTCGCGACGTCCTTGTCGAAGGGTGGCTCGCTATGGCTGTGTCCGGTGTGACTTGTCGTTGACTTTCTGCAAACATCAGCAAAACAACAGCAGCAGCAGCAGCAGGAACAGCATCTCTGTCGCCTTCGCCCTTGGGGCCAGCGCAATCGTTTGCCGATTGTGTACAGTGAAACGTCTGTTAACGTGGATTTACATACCATGCGTTGCGCGCCGCGCCGTTCCATGCCCTTCTATCAGCCGCTGTGCAGCCGTGCACAGTGCACAAAGTGTTGTTTTGGCTGTTATCAAAGATCGCGCAGCGGCTATAAATTTTGTCAATGTTGCAGCCATGGCTTACATAATGGATATGCCAAATACGCACATACATATAAATATATATATGAATGTATATACATGTATGCATGTGCCTTGCTCTAAATGACAATTGTGCGTGCTTGCTCGAAGACGTCTCCAATTATAGCTTGATTAAATGGCAGCCCATCAATAAAGTAAAGCATACTTTTAGGGGCTGTTCGCCAGGCTGAATGGCCGTTTAATTAAAGGCCTGCGCTGCAGGTATTCTATTTAAATATTTAAAATATGCTATGGAACGCACTGCTGGTCGGCCATTGCCAATGCCATTGCCATTGCCATTGCCATTGCCATTGCCATTGCCTTTGACTTTGCCATTGCCTTTGCCAGTGACACTGACACGACGCGGTGGAGGCAACAACAATGACATTAATGACAGTGACGAGTGGCCGTGCGCCTACGCGCACGCACATGCATCGAATGCAAACAAGCAAACAAACAAATGAAATGAACGCAGGACACAAACCCACACACACAGACGCACATACACACACACTCATACACAGGCAAACATTCAAATGCCAGGGGCATGCAAAATGTAGCAGGCGGCTTAGCTAAGTGTGCCCGCGTCTATCTATGTGAGAGTGTGTGTGTGTGAGTGTGAGGCTTGCACTTGCTAACACTCACACCTAGACACACTCACGTACGCATGCAGCATGCAGCCAGCAGATTAACAAACACCAACACACACAAACGTCAACAAATGGCGCCTGATTGCATGGAAAGACAGCAACATCAACAGCAGCAGCTGGGCATAAAAAATGTACTCTACCCGAGCCTAACTGACTGCTTAATGCTTGCTTATGTTGGAAAAGTAGCTTAGTTTCTTAATATTAAATAATTTTTGATTCACCAAGGCTTTATAATTGAATTTTTTAAATTTAATTGATCGATTTATTGTATCATTTGATTGATTTTGATTCTATTAACTGCAGAGCTTGGCAGCTATGAGTCTAGTTAAGGAATTTGGGTTTTTCTTTTTCTTTAAAAATAAAAATGTTTAATAATATTAAATAATATAAAAATAGCTCAGTTTATAGTTTTATAGTTTTTTTGAAACTATAAATGAATTTTAAAATTTAATTTATCAATTTCTTTTATTATTTTATTAATATTGAATTTATTAACTGTAGAGCTTGCAGCTGTGTCTCTAGCTATGGAATTCGTTTTTTGTTTTCTTATTTTTTTTTTTTGAATTATAATAAATAATAATAATAAATTTTGTATTTTATATTTTTCGATATGCTGAGATTTTATGAATGAATTTATTAATTTCTTGAATTACTTTTAATAACTTTTATCAACTATCAGCGCAGTTGATAAATTTAGTTTATTTTTCTCCTTTTTTTTAAGTTTTTTTTTTTTTTTTTTTTTTTTTTCAACTGTTAAATGTATCTGCAATAATGTCAGTTATTTTAATTGTTGTTTTATTTTATTATTATTATTATTATTATTATTATTATTATTATTATTATTATTATTATTATTATTATTTTTTTTTTTTTTAAGTTATAACGATCTCCAACTTTTCATTTTTCATTTTATTTTATTGTTATTTATTTTCAATTTTATGCTAAATTCTAAAGTCAGGCATTCCTTTATTTCTTTATGATCTTCTAGGCTATAATTAATTAGTTTCACGTAGAGTTTATAGACTGGCTGACTCATCGTAAATAACTTATATGCCTTTCAACCAACATGAACGAGTATTAAATGAAACAAAAAAAGTGAAACAACAATCAGTATGTCTGCGTGTTTGCTTTGCTAGTCTGTCTGATTGTCCTGTCCGTTTGTCTGCCTGTCTGTCCGTCCGTCTGTTTCTCCGGCTGGCTGTGCGACGAACATTCAACATTTTGCCGCCATTAAAATCAAATTGCGCTTTCGTGCACGTTCCTGTGCGGCATAACCAAGCAGGCAAAGGAGCCAAAGGCTCGCCCTGCCGTTCGCCGTTCGTCGTTCGCCAATTTCGACTATTTCAGCATTTTTTATGATTAATAAAAGCAAATGTAAATAGTCCCGAAATAAAAAATAAAAAAAACAGCAGCCAGCAAACGAAATGAAAGCGAATGTGCGCCCTTCGCTGCTGCTGCTGCTGCGCCCACACCAGCTGCTGCTGCACTTCGTTCCAGCTCGACCTTCACACGCTCGCTGCAGGGTGGCTCGAATTTGCAGTTGGCTGGCAACCACCCAGGTACACTCACACCAGCCAGCACCCTCGCCTACTCCTGCTGCTCCTCCTCCTCCTGCTCCTGTAACTCCAATTCAGCAGCCATCAGTCGTGCAGCACTTTCGTTTAATTTCTATTAGCGCTGCCGCGCCGCTTGTCATTGCTGTGGCACGCGGCGCAGGTTGCTGAGGTTACCAAATGAGGGTGGGCGCAGCAGAGGTGGTGTGGGAGTGGTGCATGCCTGCTCGCCTGATGATTGTTTGTATTTCTCATGGCACTCGATGTCAGTCAAAATCGTTTCCATTTGCCCAATGTGTCTGGCTTTACGACTGACAATTTCCAAGCAGAAACATCGAAACTGTTTTTAACGAACTAGAAAAAAAACCAATAACTAAATTAGAGATGAGCGCGTGTGAACAGCATAGTGAAGGAGAAGTTAGATTAAGATAAGGGATTGGGCTTATAAATATTATATTATATTTTTTTAATATTTTAGATGCAGCATTCAATAAAAAAAAATAAAATAAAATAGAATAATAAAAATATATTAAAAATAGAAAATAATAAAAATTTAAAAAATTTACAAAAAATGTAAATATCAATAAAAAAAAAACACATTTTTTAAATTATAAAATAGTAAATTAAAAGTGAATGATTAGTTAGATAAGGACAAGGGATCGGGTTTATATATATTATATTGTATATATTATTATTATTTATTATTATTATTATTATTATTATTATTATTATTATTATTATTATTATATAATTATTTTATATTCCAAAATATACAAAAAAATATAAAAAACAAAAAAATAAAATATGAAAATATAAATAAATATTAATAAAAAATTAAATGTTAATAAATTAAAATTAAAACTTATTATTTTTATTATTATTATTATTATTATTATTATTATATCATTATTTTATATTCCAAAATATACAAAAAATATAAAAAACAAAAAAATAAAATATGAAAAAATAAATAAATATTAATAAAAAAATTAAATGTTAATAAATTAAAATTAAAACTTATATTAATAAATAAAAAATATTTAAGAAATCTACAAAACAATAAAATATAAAAATCTTGTATCTTGCTAAAAAAAAAAAAAGAATTTGAATGGCATGAATAAAAAAATATTAAAAATATAAAAAAAACTTTAGACTTGATCATACAATACTATGATCAGTTCATATATTTATTGTGCATCAATTCTTAAATATATAATTAAATATATTCCAAGTAAACTCTTTCGTCTTAGCTCTAGCATACTCTTTGCTATACAGATCACTTCGTATATTTATAATTTAATAGTGCCCTAATAATAGCTAATATGTATTCCAACTAAACTCATCTCTAATCATCTATGGTGCTTTCTATCGACAATTGCCTTGGCTCAAGCTTTCGTTGCCGAAATGTGTGCAGCATTTTTTTTTTTTGCTCCTAATTTCCTGATTACCCTTAGCACTGGGTGGGCAGCTCATCTGAGAGCCATGCCAGCCGTTAGAGCCCCACTGTCGAGGCCAACGACAGCGTCGCTTGGCACTCGTTTCGTTTTGTTTGTTGTTTGTTTTACAACGTTTTTAACTTGTTTGCAAGGATTAGGTAAGCAACTCAAACACAACAACGTCAACGTCGATGGTGCTGGATGAATAGCAGCCAAATGCAAACTCATAAAAAAATGGAGGCGAAGTTCAACCTGAACCTGGGTATCGTGGTCCTTGCATCCCCCCGGCTGTGAGTCGAGGGCAACCTGCAGCGTTTGGCGTTGCCAACATTAAATGCATCGAATTACATTTTCTATTAACCAGCGCGGGCGCGGGCATGTGGCTATGGATGCCGCTGAGGCTGAGCAAATAAGAGAGAGAGAGAGAGGGAAGGGGGAGAGATGGTAGCTGGTGGCTGCGGGTGAGCTTGTACCGGTCTGCTGACTTTGACGTTGCAGATATCGCCCGCCTGGAGCAGACCTTGTTTGCTGCTCCCCGGGTCGCTGCGGGTCGCTGGCTACTTTGTGGCTGGCTGCTAGCTGCATGTCGTGTCTGTGTGTGTGTATGTGTTGGTGGTGTTGCTGTTGTATATGTGGGCGTGCCCTTAGCGAATGTTGCTCGTTTGTTTGCTGTTTGTTTTACAATTCATTTTTTAACGCTTTTGCGCTGTGATTCCTTCGCCTGCCCGTCGCTGACATTGTTGTGCGGCGCCTTGAAACTGCTGCAGTGCCAACAGCCTTGGTCCTGGCCCTGTTTTATGCTGTTGTAGCTGCCTCCTGTACGCCTTTGCCTTGATTGCATAAGTTTTTGTTGCGCTTTGGCTAAGAAGCCGCCGGCTGCACGCGGTCTACAGCCAGTCTGCCAGGCTGCCCGTCTGTGCCTGATCCTGCTCTTCCTCCAGCTCCAGCCCCAGCTCCAGCTCCTACTCCTGCTTTGTCTGTGTGTGTGCTAAAGTTATGAAAAGTTTTGTCCTTATTTTTCCTTTTGCAGTGCCTGCCTTCACGTATTTGCCGGCTCTTTAAGCGCACATTAATCAAAGTTTTTTCCACTGCCCAAAAACTCATTCCGTTTGAGTCCAAGTTTGAGGGCATTTATAAGGCAATTGTTGAGCTTGTTTTTGTGCGCTTCACTGCACAGGACAGGTGCGGGTATGCCGCACACGACACAGCAAATGTCTGGGCCGCTCGTCTTGATGCCACAAATTAAAGCCTTATGCTGTTCGCTGTCGCACAAAGCAGCCGCAAATTGTCTTGGCCTTCCAAAGATACACAGAGCGCGAGACAGAGCAAGAGAGGGTTAAAATTCCAATGCACAAAATTTAAGCCGAAATGCAGAAAAGCCAAATGGCAAAACTTTGTTAACTTGCGGTCAGCTGAACAGACAGTTTGTTGTTACTGGACTCGGTCTGATCTGAATGCCAAAGTCAAGTCCAAGCGCGCCATAAATAGCAAAAGTATGCTGAAACTTGTTGGACTGTCTGATAGTTATTACACTGCACAAAAGAGTCGATTTTAAAGTCTTGCAAATATTTGAATAAAAACAAGATTGTTTTCAGTTATTGAAGAAGGCATATTTGAAGTCAGGCATTAAATGTAAAAAAGAAATAAGAATATTTGATAATTTATAAAATTTATAAAATGAATAAGGAATTTTTTTATTATACTTTTCTTTGCCGTCCTCTTAAATCAAATATTATTTCACAAAAATTGTAGTTTAATAATTTAATAAATAATAGCATACATTAAAACGCAAATATATTTAAAAAAAAAAAATATATATATATATATATTTATAAAAATCATAATTTAATTAATCATAAAAATAATAATAATAGCATAAAATAAATCATATAAATAATAAAATTAATATTTGAAGTAACAAATATTATTTAATAAAAAATAATATATAGAACGTAAGTATTATTATTCATAAATTGAACACTAAGAAAAAGTGAAAGAAAGGAAAAAATTAAAAAACAATTTTTAAAAACTTTTTACTCATTAAAACTAACTAAAACTTACAGAAAATGAAGAATATTTCATTATTTATAATAAATGAACTTTAACAAGTTTTCTTAACATTTCTTTTCTTGTTATCTAACTTTCAATTGCTTGAATTTCTTGATTGTCTTCATTGAATATTAACTATGAAACAATTATAGTTATCGACTCTGTTTCTATGACTAAAAATTCTTTGCGCATTCTTTTAGAATAAAATACGTTCATACCTTGGGAATCTATATTGAAGTGAGCAAACACACGCACACACACACATGTAGATAGAGTGAATGAGCTGGAGCGGGAGCTACTGTTGGCTAGCGTCTAATTGTCTTTGAGTGTCTGCCCTGCAGCTTGGGCCGTCTGCGTGACTGTCTGAGTGACTTATGTCTGGCCTTAAGAGAACTTTTTCTTTATTTTCTTTTTTTTTATGCAGCCTACACAAATGCAGCATTGAAATTGTGCTGAAAATTTGTACAAGGCAGCACGCGAAGCCGCAATGCAAAGAAAGAAAAAAGAATGTGAAAAAAGCATTTAGCTAGAGTCTGGGCACACACACGCACATAGACAGAGGCAAAGTATTTCTACTGCAATTACAAGCATATGCATAAATAATAATGCACGAAAATGCTTTAAGTGCAACTGTGTCTGGCTCCGGTTTGGGCTGGAAGTTGGCGTCTGGGCCAGCTGGGTTGCTAACGGTTCCTGTCTGCCATGTCCACCAAACTCCCGGTCTGTCTGCTCAACTGGCAACAGTCTCGTCTAGGTCTCTTTATCGTTGCGGGGGTGTCAGCAGCAGCAGCAGCAGCAGCAGCAGCAGCCGTCGCACTTCAGTCTCAATGTGTCTGCAGTTACCCTTGAAAATGTGTGTGGCTTGCATTTGGCGTTGTTATTGTTGTTGAACGCATAGCGTTGCACGTTGCACGCTGCACGTTGCATGCTGAACGCTGCTCTAAATGAGTTCAATACACTTGGCACAAGACTCGTAAACATAAACAAAACTGGGAAATATACAGGGATATTTTACGACATGCGCATGCGCATTCACTCACTCACTCCCTCTCTCTCTCTCTCTCTTTACAGGTGTCTGGCATAGCCGAACGAACAGTTGAGTCGCGTCGTGTCAGTCAGTTCGTGTCGACTCATCGTCGTCGCTGTCGTCGTGTTGTGTGTTTATTTAACACAGTTCCTCGTGCTCTGGCCAGTCAGTTCGTATTCGCAGCTCGTGCCGTGCGTTCGTCCTTCACCCATACACACACACACACTCACACAGACTCACGAAACACGCGACTAGCTTGTGCCTGTGATCCGAGTGTATTCGCGCTTAACGCGGCGAACATGTGAAAACATTCAAACAGTTCGAACAAATCGATCGATCAGTCGATGCTCTCTGGCTCAATGCTCACTCCACACGCGCTCGTCACATTTGAATCGCATTTGTGAGTGATTGAGCACAGCACAGCAGCTGCTGCATTTGATCTGTGCGCGTGTGTGTTGGAGTGCGCGCATCTCTGTGTGTGAGTTGAGTGGCTAACGCTTTAGTTTATAGCCAACGCCAGCGAGGACCAGCAAGGAATATGGCCAGGTTGCGGCAGAGCCTGCTCAGCGGTTGGCTGCTCGCGCTTGCCGCTCAAATAATTTATGTGGATTACGCTCGGGCGGATTATGAGAACACTTGGAATTTATATTACGAGCCGCCTTGTTGCACGGGCGCAGCGGCAGCTGTTGGCCATCACCTGCGGCATCACAAAGGTAAGCCATCTTTACTCTCATCCAGTTTACCTAGTTTATATTGTTACTTCAACTTTAAGTGAGTGTATTTCTTAATTTATCTACTGCCGAGTGCTGGTGGCCAGAGTGCCAGCGATTCGCTTATCTATTTCACGCAATCTGGCTAAGCGAAAATTGTTGAGCAGCTAAGCCGTGCCAACAAATCTTAGCACAACAATGGCTGGGCAAAGCGAAAGCAAATCGAAGCCTGGTAAATAAGTCAACAGCTTAGGGCTTAAACAGCCGCGTTTCGGCCAGAACTTTGGCCAACAACAGCCGCTTAGCCAGTTTTGTACACATGCACACAAGGGTTCGGTTCCGTTAGCCTTTCTTTATTTCTTTTCTCATTTTCTTTTCTTTTTTTTTTTTTTTTTTTTTTGGCTAAGGAATAATTTTGACTTTAAGCGGATTTGCTTTTGTTGGTCGCCCACGTCTGCTGTCGCAGCCATTGATTTGCCATTTCGTTTCACTTCCGCCGTCTATTATCCTTTCGCCATTTGGCCATTTGGCCATTTGGCACCCGATACTCGTGCTCAACTCGTATTGCTTTTGTTTGGCCCTCATTGTTTTATTTCCCCGACAAGACGCTGCCTCGCAATCGACTTCAACTTATAGACTCATTCGCGCCCAGCAGCCTGTGTTTCCTCAGCTCTCTGTCAGCCCTTGGCTCAAGCGAAATTAAAAAGTTTTGCGCAGCTTTTCTTTCTATTTTCCTCATCTTTTTTTTTATTTTTGTACTTTTGTTTTGTTTGGTTTAATTGCAGGCTGCTGCTGCTGCTGCTGCTTCTGTCCGAGTGGCTGGCATTTCCGCCACTTGAACTGCCTTTGCGCAGCTTTTTGTTGTTTGCTATTAGTGTTTAATTAGTTTTCAAGTGGTGTTTTTATAGACTTAAAGTGGGCTTATGCCCAGCCAGATTTGCAGCCCAGTAAGCCACTCAACGCCACAGTAAGTCTGTGCGTGTGTGTGCCCCACATTTGACTGCTGAATAATTAAAAGTCATTTGGCTAAATCAAACGTGAGCATTACACAGAGGTGCATCAAAAATGCAGCTCGCATTAAGTAATCCGCTTTAATTTACCCACACAATAAACACTGTCCGTCAGCCCACAGCCCACAGCCCAACCAGCCCAACCACCCATTCGCTTACAGTGCGCAGCAAAAGTTTGCTGTCTGTTGAATGACTGCAGCTGCTCCTCCTGCTGCTCCTGCTGCAGCTGCTTTGTCGCTTAGTTCATTTGCCATGCAGTAAATAAAAAGTTGTACGCCAAAAAGTTTTTAATTTTTATGTTAACACTCATATGGAATTATGACAGTCGCGGCATGTTTTGTTCCACACGCACAGACACAC
The DNA here is from genome assembly GCA_035045845.1 of Drosophila buzzatii. Taxonomy (NCBI): domain Eukaryota; kingdom Metazoa; phylum Arthropoda; class Insecta; order Diptera; family Drosophilidae; genus Drosophila; species Drosophila buzzatii. The sequence continues at coordinate 12,378,858 of JAWNOS010000244.1, read as the reverse complement.
ACACGACTTTTTTCCACTGACCATCCAGCTCGATTCCTGCTCTCTGTATGCCGGCCCCTGCTCTAGCATAATTGCTGCTATATTCGCTTGCAGCTGTGTTTTCCGCGCTCTGGGGCTCGTTGTTGGCGCAGCGCAATGACAAAATATGTTGCAAAATGTTTAATTCAAATTATGAACTAAAACTGCATTCATATTCCCATTTATATGCAGCGTCCTTTGTTTGCCAAATGTGTTGCCAAGTTAATGCGGTTTAATTGCATGTTTCGTGGTCCTCTCGAAATCGAGTGGGTGGAGAGAACAATGCGTGGTTGGCTAGTTAAGTCAAAATTGATATATAAATATTATATAACATGTATTACAATTAATAAACAAATAAAAATTAAAAAATATATATATTAAAATATAAATATTATATTATAAATAATATACAAATAGAAAAAAATGAATTTAAAAATAAATTTATAATTAAAGTTTCTTTAAAATATTTAACTTAAAATATATGTTAATGTAAATAAGAAATTAAGTAGATAAGCAATTAATCTAAAATATTAATTGCTCAATGTAAATATATTTTAAGCTTATATTTTATAATATAGTATTAATAATTTTTAAATTAATAAAAATGATAATTTAATATTAAAATATATTTTGTCATTATAATTAATTAGAATATAATATTAAGAATTAATAAATTAATAAAAATGATAGTTTAACATTAAAATATATTTTATTATTATAATTAATTTTAATATAATATTAATCATTAATAAATTATTAAAAATAATAGTTTAATTTTAAAATATTTATTGGTTAATCTAAATATTTTTTATTATTATAATTCGATATTATAATTTAAAAATAAACTTTTAAATTATTTATACACAATATTAAGCTGAATTATAGAGTAATTTAAATATTGTTTTTTACATTCAAATTTACTATGATATTAATTTACATTATATAGGCATGGAGAGTGCTTAGCTTTAAATTGAAACAAATTTGATTGTTATTCTCTTCTAATGAATTTCGTTCTTACGAACATTGCGTAGCAGTTGGTTCTCGCTATCTCAGTCGCTCCAAGGCGTTCTCTCTCGGTCTTATAAGCTCTGAGAGCAGCATAGAGCTTGCATATTAGATGTATTCATCATGTATGTGTGTGTCCGTGTGTGTATTTGTGCGTACGCTCACGATCATTGGAATTGAGTCAGAGCAGAGAAACTGTTGTAGCCAAATTCAATATGCCAGGCTCAAGAGAGTGCTAGGTATGTGAGGCATTAAAACAGCTGCAGAAAATATGGAATGGAATATAGATTATATTTCATTTACTTCTGCAAACAGTTGTGCGCATGAAAGCTGTTCTACATACATATATTATATATAAACATATATATTTATTAAATATAATATTTTTTGTACATAAAAACAAAAGTTTATTTATTAAATATTAATAATTCATTTTTTAACTATGCTTCTTTAAACTTTCTTGGCAGCTCGTGAGAGCATTGAGCTCATAATTATTTCTAATTAATATCTATAATTTCTAATCAATTATAACAAGGTATACCAATCTAGAGCAGTTAGCTTTTTCCACGAAATTCTCTACTCTATATATACAGTAGACTGCGCTTTATTTCGTAGAACTAATTATACAAAGCTGACAAATATTTTTGTTTTTGTTTTCTATGATAAAAAAGTGTCCCATATTCCGAGAATACCGAAACATAATTAATTTTCATGCTCTTGAAAAATCATACCTTAATTTATATATGGCTAATCGAAAATTATTTTGAATATGTATGAATTAAATATGCGAAATATTTTTTTTTATAATCATAATTTTTGATACTGAAACTTTTTGTATAATTTCCGTCATGCTAATTAAATCTAATGTGATTTTCTATTATGAACATTTAAGTTTAAAGGCTGTTTGCATAATGCATTAAAGATTTAGCATGCTCAAAGAGCCGAGTGCAAAGACCTTATCGAAACCGAGCAAACCGCAGCCATTTAAACAATTAATGCAATCAAATCAAAGACAAAGGGCCATCATTTCAAGGTGGTTTTTGTGGGCGCGGGCGTTATGTAAACAGAAGCGAAGGAGGAGGGGGAGCTGGGGTAGCGTGGTCCAACCCTTTGCCTTGGCCAGCATAAAGGAAGCGGGCGACGGTACAAATTTTAAGCACCAAAGTTTTCGCCGGGACCCACAAAAAGAGTAAAAATAACACGAAACTTAATAAAGGTATGCAATGGCTAAAGTAAGCAACAAAAAAAAAAGGGAGAGAAAAAACCAAAATAAAAATAAAACAAGAACAAAAATAAAAGCGAATAGCGCAAGCAAAGTAGAAAGTAGCATATCAGATGTTTGTGTTGTTAATTAAAGAAAAACAAGCAAAAGTTTAATGGCGAATATTAGCAGGAGCTGCCGTCTCCTGCCCGCTGGATATGGCCGGCAAACCAAATGCCAGGCCAAACTTGCGGCCGTTGCGTAAATAGAAAAAAGCGGAAAATACAACAAAAACATAGAAAGAAAACGCTGCCGAAAAGGGTGTAAAAATACACAAGAAAAAAATTAAAAAAAAAAAAAAAAAAACTTGCCACAGCGCGTCGCGGCCCTCATTTGGGGCACGCACGCAAGCCCCAAAGAAATAAAAAACAGGACAGAGCAGAACAGCAAACCAAGAAAATGAAAACTGCGCACAAATGTTTTGCTTGTAAACTTAAAGAATTTGGGGCATTTAGCGCTGCCCACTTTACAAAGGCAGACGCCCAAAAAAACTTTGCCCAGCTAACTTTGGCGCCAGGTAAGTATGTGGGCAGACTAACTGCCGCTGCTGGCTGGCTGGCTAATTTACCCGGCCAAGCTATGCCTTTGACCTCGCAACAATCATTTTTCTTTGGAAATAATCTATCTAGTCGAGCGGTAACATAAATTCATCAGCAATTGAATTGATGGAACTCTGCCTTGGCCTCAGCCGCAGCATCAATTATTAAGGCATAATAAAGCTGATGTGCGGAAAAACAATTTCAGGGCAAAGCCAACGCACACCACACACACGAGGCCCACATCAAAATCAACAACGACAAATAATCTTGAGTCAGGTATTTGTTGACGTGCCCAAACACTCCCCCACACACACACACACACACACGGCGTATGCGCAATTTAGGGGCTGCGCCTTAAAGTAGGCAACAGGAATTTAACAAAAGCTGACAAATTGTCACACGACGACGCACATGAAAATCAATAGAAATTGCCAGCTGCGCCTCCGCCTGGCCTGTTGCTCATTTTTATGAGATTTAGCACGGCGTAAGCGCATTGGCTTGCTCGACACGCCCCTTAATTCGGTTTAAGCCATAATTTACAGCATTGTTGACCCAAATTCTGTAGCATCAGCTGCGTGGCGCATAACAAGTTCATTAGGCAGCTGCAGTTGCAGCTGCAGCTGTAGTTGGAGCTGTGGCTGTGGCTGTGCTTCAGCTGTGCTTCAGCTGCCTCTGCTCTCAGTGTTCGGCAAGTGGCAAATGCCATAATTCAACTTATGTCTCAACGTTTTGGCCAAACAGTCGAAAGCCACAAGTACAAATGCTTGTCGGCACGCACGCACACACACAGGCGCGTAGATCCACAGATGCCTTGGCCGCAAAATGTAATATATCTTCATACACACACACACACACACACACACACACACTTATGCTTCTATACATACTTGTGTTTGCTGCTTAGCATCACATGTGGCATACATTTTGGTGCACCGCAGCGCTTGTAATACATATTCCTCCACTAACTCTCTCCCTCTCTCTCTCTCTACGTATCTCTCTTTCTCTCTTTCTCTGTGTATATAGACATGTATTGACACCTACTAACAAAACGACAACACACACAGCAGGCGTCTTGGGCTTGTTTGAAGGCGGCTCCAGTTAATGACTACAAATTAATTAAACCAAAAATGTTTCAGCCACTAAATTTTATTATGAAAGTTTTTGTGCCTTTTGCACTGTATTTGAGGCTTGTTATATGAGCGTGAGTGAAGGGGGTAAAAGTAATAGATATTTCGAAATACTTTGCTGCTTTATACCTTGTAATTTGATCTGCTTATTGATTGAAGCTGTCAACATGGCAAATTCTATATAGTATTATGGGGAATAGTTTAAAAGAAATAAGAATTGTTGAGGGTTGAAGAGAGAGAGAGAGAGAGATAGATATTGAGGAGTTCTTCTGTAATTTCCCGCTTTTTAGTTTCTTGTAAAAAAATAAATCGCTTCATAGATAAATTGAGTTGTCTGTAATTAAAATAAATTCTTAAACACTCTTATCAGAGAACAATTTCTAATCAATTGCGATCCTAATCTTCAGGCAAGAGCAAACATAAAAGTGAATATAAATATGTATGTATAATTATATATACTTGATGAGCTAATTGCCTTACTAAGCTGCTTCAAACTTCTGCTAACAAATTATGCAGCTATGAAAGTTTTATTAATCAAGGCAGAACAGGATGGGCTGACTTATGTAATAATAAATGAGATGACAAATGAAGCAAAATGTGTATACAAAATATTAATCATAATATATATATATATCATGGTTGTTGTCTACATTTTAATACACATGTATAAATATTATTGCAAAACAAATATTCAAATTAAATCAGACATCACAGCAAAGGACAAGCTTCAGGTGTAGATGACTTACAAATAAATAAATAAGAAGAAAGAGTAAATTTAATTAATGAAATTTAATAAATATCTTTACATAACTATTCAAATATTTAATATGTAATTAACTTATAGCTGCATATATTTACTGAAAAATAGTTTTGCGCTCTCAGAATCTCCCGCCAGTCTTTAAATTGCGGTTGAATTGCAATTCTGAATGGAACTTATTGAAAATTCTTAATTTATACATGTGAATGGCACTTAAGCAGGGCGCGCAGCTATTGAAAATAATGTAATATATTGTTCATTTATTTATTTAATTTATTTTAAACACATGTCGCTTGATTTAATTAACTGAACACGGCCGTTGCGGCTAGGGCGAAGGCCAGGCAACAGCTACGCTGACACACGACTGCCAAGAGCGACAGCAACTGCCAGGAGAATGCATGCGTGTATGTGTTTTTAATTAAATATTGAATGTATATAAATATGTGTGTGTATATGGACATTAAATAGTTTATCGAAGCAAACAACTTAAAGGTTTAAAGTTGCGCGATAAACTGATTTAAGTTAAGTTACAAAAGTAAATAACACTTCAGATTAGCTATTAGCAATGGCTATCAGGCACACACACACACATGCACACCTCACTTATTTACACTTAATTCAATTATCCGTTAATATTTGATCAAGCGTTTCACGCACATACATATCATGGCCAAAGGCAATTCGAGCAGTTGCCAAACATGCGAGTAGTTGCTTAAGTTATGCCAGCAACTGCTCAGCACTGCCAACTGCTAACTGCTAACTGTTGCCAGTAATGGCATAAAACACGCCAACAATTGACCCCGCACTAATCCGGGTGGTTGAAAAGTCACTCGAAATGCTCTCGAGTGAGAGTTGCTGTTGCTGTTGCTGTTGCTGTGGGGTCACATAAATAAATACTTTCGGCTATCATAAAAGCTAGCAACCCTCGCCCCCATACTCGCACTCGAAGAATTTGGCTATTGTGAATGCATGGACGTCAAACTATTTTGACCATAAGCCATAAGCCAGCGGCTGGCCGTGGCGAGGGTTGAACTTGGCCATCGCAGCACTTTGGGTGGGTAATTCCAAGCATATTGCAAAAGTTAAATTGGTTTATTGTCAGTCGTGGAATTTTTGGCCCCAGAATAATTGCATTAAGTGCAGCCGGGCTGCTGCCCAAGTCTGGTCATGCATAGAAATGAACAACTAAACGGCCAGCGGCTCGCATATGTGGGCCGCAAAATTAACACATCATTTAAGCGACACACAATGCCAGCCCTTAACAAAGCAATCGTACACGAGGCTCTAGCCAAAGATATATGTATGTCTATGCTTCAATATAAACAACAAGCCAACCAATTTCTAATTATTGCTTGCCTATTCAAGAACTTCGAGCTGACTGTGTCTGTGTGTGCTCACATAACGAAACGCCTTCATAGGATCAGGCGTATAGAATCGATTGACCCGTTTCCAAATAGATAGCGATAAACGTATACACAACATATGTATGTGCCATCCCCTCGCTGGCAACAACAATGGCGAGTCGCAGACAAAGGCCGGCACGCTCAATAATATTATTAAATAATAAATGAAAGGTGGGCGGAGGGTGGCTGCGACTGCTGCGACTGCTTGGCATGTGCAGTCATTTATTATAAATAATAAACGTGAAACAAAGGATCTCCTACGCACCCGTACGACAGCATTCCACGCACCCATACAATTGCATGCTCAGCACACCCGTTCACACATACTATAAATAAAGAGGCATAAATGCAAAAAGGCAGACAGCAAACAGCGAACAGAGTTATGACCACAAACTTGTTCATATACATATGTATGCTGCGCAAGAAATCGAGGCATTGTGCTACTGCAGCTATGCTTCGGGCGACATTACGTATACGCAGCGTGATGGCACGAATATGACAAAAAAAAAGGAAAAAGAAGTAGGGAAATTGACACGCAAACAGGCGAAATCAATGCCGGAATTATGCACTCGATTTATGGTTTAATTTATATGACAGCGCCAAACCAGCCAAAGGGAAAGAGAGTTTATGATAAACAAACACATCTCAAGGGCATTTCAACACGCCAACTGGCTGACACGAGATCTTGACAATATCCTGTACGGAGAGAGGAGTTGCTTAGACTATAGATTGGTAGATGATAAATTAAAATGAATGTTGGAATGTGAATAGTTTACTCAATATATAGAAGTTCTATTCCTTATGAGCTTGAACTAATTTATAGATAATTTATTATATACAAATATAAATAGAAATATAAATAATAAAAATAAGAATATAAAAAAACCAATAAAAAAATAAAATATATATATGAATATAAAAAATAAATAAATAAATAAAAAGAAATTTTAAATATTACAAATAAGAATATATGTATATATATAAAAAAAAAATAAAACATAAAAAATAAAATATTATTTATTAATATACATATAAATAGAAATCTATATATATATATATAAAATAATAATTTACTTATTTAAATTTTTTAATTATTTATTTATTTATTTTTAATTATATATGATTATAAATAATTGTTTTTTTTTTTATTTTATATGAATATAAGTAATTATAATAATTAACTAATTTTTTCAGCAATTCATTGTTTGATTAAACGTTGTTTAAGTTCATAATTACCTTGAACTCTCAGAAAGAAAAGAAAACTTATTGAAGCTATTATCCCTTGTCTGACAATCTTTAGGGAAAGTCTAGAACTATTTGACAACATATAGAATCATTATTCAGCTTCCCCTGAGAGTCTCTTTTGAAGTCTCTGACAAAAACTCATGCTAAATCTCTTCTATCTACTTGAGTCAATATAGTCACTCATCTCTCTTCAATTGCACTTGAAGAAACTCATCAAACAACCTGAATGCCTGCAAATGTTTACAAGGTATTCGTTTTTTTTCGAGCAATTTAGACACGAATTGTTTCACAAATGAAGACACACTGGAAGTGCAATAAAATGCCAGCAGTCTGGCATGTGGAACACAGTAAATGTCAGGCCGTAGCCACAGTCACGAAGACACGTGTCTAATGTGCGACTCGTTTAAAATATATCCACAAAAATAATAAAAACACAAATTCGAGTACATTTCCGTATGTCAAATGTGGTCGAGTATAAATATGAAAATATAAATCTCGGCGAACATTTTGCATGCGGCTTGGCGATGCTTAAATTATGCGTGGAGCATAAAAGCCGCATGTGGAACATGTGGTGGTTGGGCGCATTAAATTGCAATTGCGCTCAAAAGTATGCAATAAAAATTTGCTAATGCGCACGACCTACGTGTGTGTGTGTGTGTGTGTGCTGGGGGTGTCTGCATGTGTTAGTCATGCACACACACACACACATACAATTGCACATAAAACCGCCAATTTAAAAATGAAAACTGCCGGCCATGCGGCACTGGGGCAAGGCTGGGCAGAGGCGGGGCCAGGTTAGGGCAGTGGGCGCCCTCGCTCGACACGCTCTGTTGCCGCATAATTCTCTTCTTTTTTTGTTACCGCTCAATTTCTGCTGGGCTGCGGCATGGCCGTAGCCGTAGCTGTAGCCACGGCAGTTGCCATTGCCATACACACACTCACATATGGCGCAGCCAGCTCAGAGTGCGGCTGGCGAAACAAAAGTGAAATTTAGCGGCTGCAATTACCGCGCAATTTCGGCCAAATTTCCTTATGCTGTAACTCTGTGTGTCCCAGTGTGTGTGTGTGTATGTGAGTGCGCAATTTGCCACACTTATGCCGCGGTGGTAGATTGCCAAAAATATAAAGTCTAAAGTATAGTATTGCTTGCCGCAAACAACAGCTCGGCTAGCAATCATAAAAGGTAAACACATAAAGCCCATGGGGAAGTGCGCTAATTTGAGGGGTGTACGAGGCGTCTTCGTCTTCGACCCCAAGCACTGTGTTATGCTGACGCTTGCAAGTATTGTGTGCAATGTGTGCTTTGAAATTTAAATTCTCTACCATAAATAAATGCTGAGGTGTTGCACAAGTGCCCGCCCAGAGCCCTTGGCCGAAGGGGCGCTTGTCTTTAAATTCTGCCGCAAGACGGCGCCGTCGGCGCGACATTGGCTGCCTGGCTGATTGCCTGCTGCTGTGGCTGGCCTCAACATTGCCCACAAAGCTCAGCCGTATCTGTGCGCTGTCTACGGTCAACTGCAACTCGTCGCGTCGCGTCGCATCGCGTCGCGTCTCGTCGCTTTGGCTTAGCTCTAATTTATGCACCCTTCTTGGAGTCGCAAAAAAAACCTGCTGCGTCTAGTTATGGCATTGCATGTGGGCTTCAGTCCGGGCACCCTTTGTGTTATTTTCTTTTCCCCATTTAGTTTTTTTATTTTTTGTTCGTCGTCTTTCCATATTTATTTTTGCTTGGTTTTGCAGCTTTGCTTTTGCCCCATGCTAGTTTGGTTTTTTTTTCTGGTTTACGTTTACCCAATTGAGGTGAAACGGAAATGAGCTGCCGGAAATACCTGACGGCGTCTACATATGTATACATACTGTATATATGTCTCTATGTATTGTTGTACAAGTCTGTGTGTGTGTGTGTGTGTGCAGCATAGTTATGTGCGCCTGCCCGCAGGATTAACGGCCTCACTTTAATGGTCGCCTTGTAATTTAAAACAATTTAGGCCACGCGTCGTTGAAACTAAATTGGCTGAGCGTGAGCTGCTGCCAAGGAAGCTGCCTCTGCTGCTGCTGCTGCTGCTGCTCAAAACAGTCGATTTAAGTTAACCACAAAAATGTAGTAAATCTTTAAGTTGCCTCGCAGCTACAGCAGGGGCGTTGCTGGCCAAACAACTTCTGTCATAAGACGACAGCACGCACATGGCTGACGCTCAAGTTTGCCTTTGTCGAAATACATGGAAAACATTTGTTTGAATTGGGCATTAGAGATGGCAGCAAGAGTGAATGTTTGACAGAGAGTATTAGAGCTTAAAGTTATTGCAGAAAAACTAGTGTTGGTAGAGGAATTAATTGGTGTCGTAGAAGCTGCATGAAGCTGAAGAGTAAAGGCATAGAAGGAATAGATAATTTTAATATTGGAAATACTTTGCCTGCAATACTTGGAAATGATTTGCTCTACTTTGTATTTATATTGATTATATTATTTATTTTTTTTTTATAGATTCTAATGAACTTAACTTTCTATAAAGCTCTATAGGTCTTCATATATATAAGCTGTTATAAGCCAGCGTTAAATTTTACTTAGTTCTTTCTTTTTCTCTTCAACGTTATTTCCATTTCAAATTGATTCCATTGGCTTAATGGCTTTTACCTTATAATAATTAAATTAGAACTATTTAGCTACAGCTAAAACTATTTTAGCTTTAACTTGATACAATTTTTTAAATATATTGCTTGAATAATATTTTATTTATGATCAGCTCTTATGCTAGCTTACGAAATTTTGAATGTTTAATTAGAAACAAATTTCTTCTTTTTTTTGTAGGCAAATAGGTATAGAAAACAAATTTGTGTTTTGCAAATATAAAACTAAGAGATTTTGAAAATTGTTCTTCTATTTTATTAAAAGTAATAAAATGAATCAAAAATAAAAATAATTTATTTGCTATTCCTATTTTGCTCGTATTTATCTGAGCACTATACTTTTATTTTAGATTCTTAAAAAATAAATATGTATATTTATATATATATATATATATATATATATATATATATATATATATATATATATATATATATATATAGATATTATATTATCAATTTCAATGTTTCATTAAAAACAAATTTGAGTTAGATTTTTTTTTACAAATTCTGTAAAGAAAATTCGTAAAAATTTTTGTAAATACGAAACATATTTGCATATTTTTTATTTACTTTTTATTTTATATATTTATTTGGGCTATATATATTCATATATATTTCTGATATATATTGCTATTTTTCTCATGCTTATCCGCGCATTTTTCTTGTAATTAGTATTCCATTAATATTATATATTCTATATTCTTATACTTCCCATATTTATCCCAAGTAAAATACTCTCAAAGTTGTTTTCTATCAACTCAATACTTGAACAGTTCGTGACTGCAGACTTTAGCTCTCTCTCTCTCTCTCTCTCTCGCTCTCTCCCGCTCTGTTATTGCTCATCCCTAGTGGCCAGTCGTCGGCAGATATTTGATCGAGGTGCAAAGTTATGCGCATACCTGGAAGTGAAACAAGAGCGTTGTGTGCCCTGAATGTGTATGTGTGTTGTGTGTGTGTGTGGGTTAGGTGGTTGGTTGGGTGAGGTGCGTCGGCGTCTGGTTGGGGGGACGCAACGCGTTGCGTGCGTGCTGCAAGACGTTAGCATACTTTCAGGTGTAAATACATGTAGGCAGCTTGAAAAGTGGGCAACAAAGCCGCAGCCCAGTCGGGCACACACATGCACACACACACAGAGTGAGTAAAGTTGCCTTTTGTCACGAAATAGATACGCCTTTGTGTGGAAATTCGTTTGGTTGGTGACGCGTCTTGTGCTACTTCGTTTTGGCAGGCGCACAAGCACCAAAAGGATAATCAAGTCGAAAAGAAGCAAACGTGTTGAAAATTAAGAAAATAACAGGCTAGCACCCACCCAGCCAGCCAAGCCAGCCAAGCCAGCCCAAACCGAACCACCCAACCACCCATCACACGCAACCCGCCAACCTGCCAATCAACGCCGCTTGGCACGATAACGCTAGAGGCATTGTTGTTGCTGTTGCTGTTGCTGCTGCCGTTGTGGTTCCACAAGGATTGCTGACAACGCAATGAGACAAAGCCAGAAAGAGAGAGACAATGAGTGCGAGCGAGGGGCCCATATCTATCTGGAGTTGACACAAAAGGTGTATCTTGAAATAAGCATATTATTATGTGCTGTGCTATGTTTCATTCTTGGTCTTATGAAGGTGACAAAAGGACAAAAATGGCCAAATCTAATGAGTAAACGAAGAGCAAAGACAAGTTTTACGCTTGGCGAGCAAACAAGCTACATGATTTATGGGCGCATAGGGTAAAGTCCGGGGCATATAAAAAGCCTTAATATTATTATAAAGAAGGCGCCTCTAAAGAAAATCATTTGCCGACACACCTTAAGCCCGCCCGCTGTCTTTTATGATGATTATTTTTTCTTTTATTTACTCTACTTTTTTATGATATTTTTATGAAATAAATCAGACAACATACAACATGCCTAGAGTCCCATTATAGCCAGGCAATGCAATCACTAGCAAGTCTCAAAATGAAATCAAATGCATGGCAAATGTGACAAGCTCTGAGACTTTTCAATCTCTGATGTCTTTTGTTGGCAGCCATCAGCCATTTGCGCTAATTAGATCAGAAGTTCTTAACAAAACGAGCTACATTATATAGTTGTAAAACACACGCACATGGAGAGAGCTTCAAGTTGAGTTTCTGTTATCCTTTTAACTTGCACTTGTAACTCGATTTACATTCCAGCAACGCAGCTACAATGTGGGTAATTAAAATTGCCAGTTGCTGTCAGACTTGTGTTTACGTTGCCAGCTTGTTTGCCACACTCTCCATCAAACACACACACATGCACATGGCAGACAATGTCTTACCTCTTTCAGTTTTCAGTTTTCAGTTGAGTTACTTTGTTGGCAAGGTGCTCGCTTAGCTCGTCCTGCCTGGCCATCATTATGCAGTGTTTCAGTGTTTCCAACTTTAATAATGTGCCTTATTTATGGCAGTTACTGCCACATCATTCTTTCCCTCTCTCCCCAAAAAAGTAGAGCCCGAGAAACAAATAGCAACATAATTTCTGCCGCATAATTGCAACATTAACAGGTTAATGGCTGTCAGCTTACTCACGAAATGTCTTTCCTTATGCCACCAAATGTGGGTTATTATGATGCGCAAATGTGTTATAAGCAAAATAGGGCTGCCACAGAGCAATGGCCCGGCCAATGGCCTGGCAAAATAGCTAAACTATGGCTTACTCAAGTGGCCTAAATGGAGTTAGCTGTGGTTAACATTGTAAGCGGAATATAAGGGAAATGTTAGCTTTTTTTTTTATTAATTAAGCGACAATATTTAAGAAATACAAGTAAGATAGACTTGTATAATATATAATATAAAATATTTATAAAACTAAATAAAGTACAAAAATGATTAAAATGAACAAATATATAAATGAATACAAGAAAAACCAAAAAAATGCTATAAAATATTGTAAAACGAATATTAAAGGGAAATGGCACGAAAATACAAAAATAAAAGTTAAAATATGTGAAAAAATTATTATTTTTTTTTAAATTTTTCACATCAAACATGAAAACGCGTTTTAAATATTAAAAAAAAAATAAAAAATTAATAAATAAATTAAAAATAAAATAAGTATAAAATAAAATTAATAAAAAATGAATAAACATCAAACATGAAAACGCTTTTTAAATATTAAAAAAAAAAAATTAATAAAAATAAAAATAATAAATAAATGAAAATTAAATAACATAAAATAAAATTAATATATAAATAAATAAAAAAAAAAGTATGTAAATAAAATAAATTTTATAAGGATGACTTCAGGATTTTATTACAAGATTCATTAAACTTTCATTAAACTTTAAATATATTTTATATGAAATAATAACAGATACTATATAACTTAAACAGATATTAGTTGCATAAATTTTAATTTTCATTATATTTAATTTTCATTTAATTTCAAAATATTCAAAGATCATTTCATCCATCTGCAAAGCGCCACACTTCATAGTATTTTAATGCGCATCTCGACAGCACACAAACTTTATATATTTCCAATGAAATTATATATTCATTATTTATTGCTTACATTAAATTACATCATGTTTTGTTCATTTCTTGCATATTACGCACAAGCACTTTGTAAACAAGTAAAAGCAATAATCGCTAACCAAGTGCTCCAACAGATTTTCTACAAAATTGAAAAAGCAAATTGTCAGCCTGCAAAGATTGTTAACAAAGTAACATGACTGACGACTGGTAGTCTTCTGTTCATATTTCTGTCATGGCTTTGACATTTTTGATTACTTTCGTGAACATCTGTAGCTATAATTATGATTTCGTAAAACTTGGAGTTGTGCCTGATTCAATTATTTATGATATTTCATAACGCTAGAGACATCAAATGTATAGCAACCGTAGCAGTAGTACTAGTTGCTACCCTTAAAACAATCGGCCACCCTTAGATGGGGGGGGAAAAGCAGATGGGCAACGAAGGAAATACACGCAGTGCAAACATTTTTCCACTTAATTAACATGCTGGCCGCAGCACACCCCACTGCAGCACATCGCAGCACACCCGCTTAGGGGTTAAACACATTGTTGCAGTTATTAAACTATGTAACATGTTGGCTCAAACTTGTGCCAGAGATAGGGCTAAGGATAGGTATAGCAGCAACCACCGGGATGTTCATTGACTCGATGGGCAAAAGAAAAAGTAGAAGTTCAAGTAGAAGAAGAAGAGGCAGGAGACGTGGAAGTGGAAGCAGCGCAAAATGGCAAATAAAATGCATGCAATGCTTGAGCGTTGCTTAAGCGTTCCGAAGGCAGCTTTTGCCGCTGCATTAACATTTAAATGAGTTTATCTGAGCAGGAGCAGGAGGCAGCAGCCAGGAACAGGGGGGCAATCAAAGGCGGCAGGCGGCACTCGACTAGTAGCAATGTGGCGCATAAATATTTATAGTCGTCCCGCAAGGGCACTAAAAAATACAAAAAAATAAACAGCCTGGCCCAGCCTGGCGCGGCCTGGCCAGCAGTTTTTAGTGGCAGCTCTCGCAGTCCCGAATGACGCCGACTGATTTATGTGCTTTTGAACATTTTTGCGTAATTTAATTAATGACGGAAATAAGCTGCCACAATACGCCTCGCCTGGCTACGCAGCCGGCTGTCGAGAGGTAGGCGTGCTGCTGCTGCCGCTGCTGCTACTGTTGTATGTATGTGTGTCTGAGCGCTTTTAGTGGCCCAGGGCGTGCACTTCATATCACCTGGCAGGGCTGTTGGCGAAGATTAATTAGCGCTTGTAACGCAGCCAAGGTGTGCGGGGCGAGCTTGTTTAGCGAGCGCCAAAACAAATTGCTGGCAATTGCGCGCCACTCTCTCTCTCTCACTCTCTGTCTCTCTCTCGCTCTCTGGCTGAGTGTGTGTGAGCTTTGGGAAATCAGCGCAAAGTGCGAGGGTCGCTGCAACAATTAAAAAACCATTTTATATGTGCGTGTGTGTGTGTGTGTGTAGGCGTGAATCAGACAGCACATGAGTAAGTCACTTTACACAGGCTGGCAGCAAACGACTCGAAAGTATGCTATGCGAAACGGGGCCAGCAGCAATGGAATTGCTTTATGTCAATGTCACAAGCTCCCATTTGTGGGGCGTGGACCGCCCCAGTTATGCAGAAGGACTTCGGGCGTCAAGTGGCATGTTGGCTGAGAGAGCTGTGGGCTGGCCAACGCAACGGAGTGAAAGTGTTGCACTGTTAAGCCCTTGCAACGATGCCATTTGCCAGCTAAGCAAGCGTTGGCCTGCGCATAGTTTACGGCTAAACACGCAGCTGGCACAATCTGTGCCCCAGTTGCCACTGCCACTGCCGCTGCCGCTGCTGCTGGCGAGACAGCGCACTGCACTGACACATAACCCCAGGGATATCAAAAAATTTATAACGCTCTTAAAAATTCAAATCACCTCAAAATATGCAAGAGTCAGCGCCGGTGTGTTGGCTGCCATCTCCATCTCTCTCTCTCTCTCTCGCTCTCCCTCTCTCATGCACTCTCTCGCTCTGTATGCAAGGGAGCTTTGCTTACTTTGTATTTGCTTTGGTTCGTTGCTGAAAGAAGCGCTAAATCTAGCCCAACCGCAAATAGTGGGTACATAACTATATGCACTGCTAGAAAAATCGGATTAATTGAGAAATAAATCCAAGCTGAAAATAATTTATTTATTTTCTTCATATCGATATATGATATTATTCTTATGGTATATATTATAAAATGTTGAATCATAAATACATAGTATCTTAATAATGTAATTGTATTTTTTTAATAATAAATATTTTATTTATATATTTTTTTAATTTAATACTAATTTATTTAATTATAATTCTTTTAGCATATATTATTTGATGTTGAATTTTTGGCACACAAATTTATTTTCTCAATATTGTAATTGATTTTTTTTATTTTTGAATATTTTATTTATATTTCTTATTGATTTATTAAAATATTACTCTGATGGTATATATTGTTAAATATTAAAACAATGGCAAAGAAATTCAGCAACTTAAAAATATTATTGAATTTTTAAATATTTTCTTTTTTATATTTTTTAATGTAATATTTATTTATTTCTTGTTTTGCATTCCTTTATTTTATATTTCTCGTTTATTTTATTTTATTTTTTTAAATATATTTTAAAAATATTTATTTGAGTATCTTATGTTTGTCATTCTATTTTTTTATTATTTATTTTCATTTCTATTATATTATAAAGTAACTGAATTCTTAACCGAACTTAATTTCTCTCAGTGTATGTAAATGTTTACAGCTGACATAGTACAGACAATCTATGTTTATGTACCTGTGAATATCCTTATGCTTGTATGGCCTGAGTCTCTCTATCTCTCTCTCGCTCTAGCTCTCGCTCACAATCGCTCTTTCGCTCTCTTTCTTTTTTGTTTTCTGTGCGGCGTATCTTTGCACACGTTTAGTTTTCATAAATTTTCGCTATAAATATTTATGTTCGCGTTTTGAAATATGTAAAATCGGTAATTGGAAAATTTTTATCATGCTTGTGCATTTCCCTGAATTTTCGGTGCGCTCAGAGCAACTATCGCTGCTCTGCTCTGCTCTGACCTGGCGCAGTCTGCTCTACTCTGTGCTCTGGCCTGCTCCTTCTTGGTCTGGGCATGGCCAGAGGTTTATTTTAATTTCGAGCGGTCTATGCATGTTGACCCCGACGCGGTCTGATATTGAATTCCAATTATGCGATGTAATTAAAAATGCTCTGCAGCGTTCATGTTCAATGTTGAATTTTCGCATATTTTTGCGCTGCATAGAATCGGTTAATTTTCAACACAGCAGCGAAAACTTAACTCGAGCAGCAGCTGCCCTAGCAGGAGCCGTAGCAATGACAACTAATGCGTGTGTGCATGTGGCTGAGCCGACATTTTACTTACATGTGTCAAAGGGCAACAGTGCAGAAGAAGTCCTTCAGCCAGCCGTTGCAAGGAATTCGGTAGCACAGAGCGCAGCGCAAGAATCCAGGAAGTCGAGACGCGTATTTTTCAGCATATTAAACAAGCCAAAGGCGAGCAGGCTCTGTGCGCCCATCCAGCAGGAAAAAAAGGGCGCAATGCATTTGCCATTTGGCATTGGAAGCTGCTGCTGAGACTTTTCGTTGCCGTTGCCTGTCTAGCTGTCGGGCTGCCAGGCTGTCGGGCTGTCGGGCTGTCCTGCCACGTCCTTGTCTACCCTGACATCTCAATTTTTGGCTTGCTTTTTACATCAGCGCGCTTCCTGCTCACGTTTCGGTTCTGCCATGACGCATGACGTAGGTGTCTAGACTTGCTAATGTTTCCTCTTGCAGTTCCACACACTCACACACACACACACACATCCATGTGAGCTGCTGACTCTTCAAGATGAAGACATAAAATTTTCTGCTGAATTATGTAGTTTGCTTTTTGTTTGGCCCAACTGCAATTGGACTTAAAGTTGAACACGTTCGCACTGTGCCTCGGCTTGATTTGAGTGAGTTAGCCAACTCAGACTCGACTCAACTCGACTGCTTTTGCACTTGAGGCGTTTTTTCGTTTTCTTGCTGCTGCCATCTAATTGCCTGGCTCGTTTTATTTCCCAACTGCATTGCAACGATCTGTGCTGCAAGCCAAATGAGACAAACCAAGCCAAATGTCCACAGTGCGGGAGAGGGAGCGGAAGCGGGAGCAGGATCAGAGCCCATGACCCATGGCCTTACTGTTTATGTTGCATATTGCTTTGGCGCCTGTTTAAATATTTAGTTTGCTTTAAGCTGTCGCTGCCATTGACTCCAGTCGACTCCAGTCACAGCGCCAGCCGCAGGCCACTGACATACTTCTGGTAATAGCGGCGGCAGCCAACTTGTAATATATTCCCACGCCGTTTCATGTCGAGCACACACATACACATACACTCTTATATACATTTGTAGTCTTGGCCACATTTACAGCAACACAATTGCACGTTTGTGTTTTTAGATTACAGCATTGTCTGTGTGCCTGCCTCCGTTGCTGCTGCTGCTTGTTGTGCATTATGGTATGAACTATATCTTAATGTAAGTGTCTCTATGTGTGGGTGTGTGTATTTAGTTCAAGTACTGACAGGCGGACTGCTTGTCTATGGCTTTATTTTACTATACATCTCTATGTGACTCTCTCGCTCTCACACTCTCTCTCTCTCTCTCTATTTGTGTCGCTGCTTTTTACGGCACGGTTTTGCGGCCATCATAAAACGGCATAAAGAAGCAACAGCAGCAGCAGAATGAAACCAAAAGCACATCGCAGTAAAATGAAGTCTAAAACTAAATCCCACATAAGGTACGAACGTGCTCAACACAAATGCCAGGTGCTTACTTCTACACGTCACTGTTGGCCGCCGCCGACACCGTCTTGTTTACCTGACTGGATTTTTACAGTGCCAGCTAGCTATTTGTACCGAACGTTTGTTTTGCACACACACACACACACTCAGGCAGACATTTATATGTATAGCATATATATATATACATATATATATATATATTGCGGCAAGTTGATGTGCTCGAACAAAGCGCTGAGCAAACTTGCCAACGGCAAAGCTAAATTTAAGCCAACAGGCAGTTGGCGCACACTTTGCCTCTTTGCATATGGCCCGAACTCGCTCAACTGGAAGCTGTTAAATATCGAACATACATTTCTACACACACACACACACATACACGCACACTTGCAATGCGAACAAGAGAGCTTCCTGTGAACAGAGCCAACTGACTTTGGTAAATGGTCCGAGATTTGTGCGACAGTTTCTGCTGCTGGACCGGAGATAAGCCTGATGCATGGCCACCAAAAGCAAACTTAAAGCCAGGCAGCCAAGTTAATGCACCTTCAAGTCGATACACACACACACACACACACACAGACAAACACTTGTACACATAATTAAAGCACAAACACAAGTGACTGCATTAAAGGTGTGTAAAAGGCTTACACTGCGAGAAAAATGTCTATTAAATTATTTGTTTATTTAAATTTATGTATTTATTTAATAAGATTTTTTTAAAATATATATGTAATTATATATATTTTAAAATATCACTTTAATAATAATTAGTTAATTAAATATTATTTTTTTAATTTCAACATATAATTAATTAATTAATTAATTAATAATTATAAAAATATTCATCATGAATTTGTATATTTTTTAAAATACAATTTTAATAATATTTTACAATATGTAATAATCTATTTATTTATTAACATTATACAGAAAATATTTCTATTAATTGTGCACCTTAATAAAATTTGATAGCAAAATTTATTAAAAATATTTCAACATTATTACAATATATTTTATAAATTATAAATTATAATTATTATAAATTATAAATAAAAAAATACTAAAATTATTTTATATATATTGATCAAATTAAATATAAAAATTATTTTATTTATGTAAAAGATTTTCTGTATAAAATTATAAAATTTATAAATTTACAAAGTCCAAATTGCAACAACTTTTAGCTCAGTTTCACAATAAGATACAACATCAATATCTGAAGAATATATAGGTATATCTGTAAGACAGCTTTTCAAAATCTATTGCAGATATTCTCACTTTTCTGCAAGTGTATTAGATTAAAGACCTTGGCTGGCAAGCTGCAGTCGCACTGTTCGTAAAATGAAATCAGAAACACAAACTTTGAGCGACACTAATGAAAACACAGGCACGCACTCGCCTCACTGAATGGGCCAGAACGGGGCCATCTGCGTGTCCTCAGAGGCAGCAAGTAAGAGACAGAAAGAGAGAGAGAGAGAGAGAGAGTGAGCGAGCTGGGCATGTGTTGCTGCTGGCAAATCAAGCTGAAATCTGTCAACACCTGCTGTTGCCTGAGCGCGTGGCGCTGTCTTCTCATATGAACTGATTTGCTCACAGAGTTGTTGCTCGGAATGCTGTTTGCCGCTCTGGCATTTGTCTTAATAAAGTTGACTCTAACAGCGACTGGCTGCCATTCGGTTTGGCGGCCATTTTGTTAGAGAGCCCAAGTGGAGCCCAATCATTGTAAAATTAATGCCATAAAAAATGACACACTCCACTCCGCAACGACTGCAAGTGAAGTAAAATCAAATAAAAATTAAGTGCTGACTCAGTTCGTCTGGAAAAACCCAGAGCTGAGTGTGCGGCATGCAAAGCGCAGATAAGAAACGAGAGAGAAAAGAGGGGATGGGCGCCAAGATTTAGACACGGTTGGCCGGGGCTGGGCAAGTAATTTACATGGCCACAAAATCCGAGAAGAACAACAATGGTGAGCGCAGCTAGAAATGTTGCCCAGCACATAAAGCTGAGAGGCGAACGCATGAGTGCGTCTGTTTCTGTTGCTGCTCGGCCATTGGATAAGTGAAATGTGAGGCAAAGCTCATACAAATGTCACTTCCCACACACACGCAGACACGCACACTCACAGACTTACACTCACACATAAGCAGGCTAACCCAAAAATGCGATTTGGCGTCAGGCAAATGCATTGGCCGTGAGAGCAGCGCGAGGCAGGTGTGAGCAGCGCCTTCGAGAGCTGCTGAAACAAATGATGCAAATACGTTTCCACTGCTGCCCCAAGGTAAAGAAAAATATTCAAGAATTTTTCTTCGCTCTGTGGCAATTTTTACCTGCCTGCCTGCCTGCCTGCCGACGCGGGCGTTGCCATTGGAAGTTAAGTATACGTAACGTAAACGCAAATTTAATGCTTGAAAAATTCGCTTAAATGGATTTAAGTGCGGCATTATTTTTTCTTTTTTTTCTCTCCACTTTTTTTTTGTTTTGCCTTCGTTCCACTCGGGCTGCTGCTGCTGTTAGCGTTATCTTTGTGGCCAACGTTTGCCGGCAGATAAAAAAAAAGATGAAGTAAAAGCCCCAGCCTGGCCAGCCCAGGCAGCCCAGCCAGCCCAGGCAGCAGGGCACGGCCTCAGTCTCAGTCTCAGTCTCAGCCACGACCTCGGCCTCTGCAGGCTTTTGTGTTTATTGAGGCTACTTATCGACTGTACACAGTCAAGTTAACTTTGGTGCCCCGTTGGTCAACCGAACGTAGCTGCTTTTAGGCTACGCTCGGGCGTATACGCAATGAAAACTTAATCAACGCATTGCCTAGCCGAACTGGGTCCATCCTGGCCATGGCGCATGTATGTTTAACATGACGCACACACACACACACAGCCGTAATGCATTTGCATAATCAACTGGCGACCTACTTATCAGAGGCTTCAATTCATGCCGCCTGGCCAAATCATCTTGATGCACAGCAGCTGCCTGCTTGGCTGCATTTAATGCACTTGACTAGCATTCGATACGAATGTCGCCTGCCAATCTGCGGCTGCTGTTGCTACATGTTTTATCTGTCATGAAATTTATATGCTGACGCACAATATAATCAGCGAGCGTGGCTGGCTAACAGCGCTTAACCTCTGATGGCGACATTTAGATTCAAGCGTTTATCGTTTGCCGCAAATCGATGGCAACAGTTTTTTCTGCGGGGCGTTGGACACTCAAAATTTACGACTCAACTCGACTGGCTTTGGCCCATTCAACAGCAGCAGCAGCAGCAGCAGCGGCAGCAACAAGGCGCGCACATTCCTTTTATAGGCAATTAAATTCTATAAGCCATGGCAACTGGCAGCAGGAGAAGCTCAGTCGAAGCTCTCGCAGAACATGAGATTTGCATTTTTGGCCAGTGTCTGAGCTATATTGTGTTAAAAATTAAATTCACCCACCCCCCCCCACCACACACACACACACACACACACTTTAAGCCAAATGGCAAAGAAAAAAAGAAGGTCAAATGGAAAACGGCAAAGGCGAGGTGAAGGAATGAAAACGAAACCCGAAACAGAGCAGCGCAGACGGGTCCGGTCAATGATAACCCTCAGCATTATAGTGTGAAGTAATGAATATTAAAATGAAATTTGCAGAGACACTTCACACCCACACACACACGCATATGTATACAGATGGATGGAAAATCGAAGACGCAGCTTGGCCAACAACAACGCGTACAGTTGACAGAGAGCAAATATTTTGACAGCTGTCAGTTGAAGAAAATGATTTTACATTTTTTTCTTTTGGAACTGGCGCTGTCTTCTTTGTATATTTTAACGGGTATGATATATGTGTGTGTATATGTGTGTGTGTGTGTGTGTGTCCTTTTCACACCAATTGCTGGTGGAGTAGGGTCCTTTCATGCTGGCGCAACCACATGCCAGGCTGATAGACAGGCAGACAACGTGACTGCTCCTTTAACACCAATTGCTTTTTAATGCATGCATGCCAGAACGAGAGAGAGAGAGAGAGAGACAGAGAGAGAGAGTGTGAGAGAGAGCGGGCAAGGACACGGCAAAACAAATATATGTACGCAGGACGTTTAAAAAAATTGATTGACATTTTTGGTGAGCACACATTTCGTCTTGTTTTATATGCAAAGCAGCAACGTTCACACACACACACACACACACACACTCGTCCATATGGGTGTGCATACATATGTCAATGTCGCCTTGACAGACAATAATGACGTTAAAATTCTCAACATTTTGCTGACGCTATTTGGGTCGTATTTGTTGCTATTGCTGGCAACTCGTGCTGTTCGGCTCTGCTTAAGATAAGAGTAGATAATTTAATAATATGCCAGGCTCGGGCTCAGTTTTAGGCAGACAATTAACAAACGCTTATCAGGCAAAATACTCTAAAAACGAAGCTAAAGACTTGAGATGGATACTTGGCTTATTTTGTATATATAATTTGAGGATTGTCCGCATTTAGCTCTATTTTCTGTTGGTTGCAACAAATGAAATAAATAATATTAAATACACAAGTCTGCTCAGCCCTCGCAGTCCTGGTCGCCCTCGTCATCTCTGTCCGGCAACGGCAAGCGAGCCAGCTCTGGGTACGGCCATACGGAGGGCAATGCCGTGCCGAGATCCGTATAATACTGATAGTCCTTGACGTGCTTTACAATGTCTTTGGGTATTGGGTAAATGGTGGCTGCGCCGCAGTTGATCACGTGCTTAGCCACGGCCACGCCCACGTTGAAGGCAACATTGGCCGCCTCCTTGACGGGCGGATAGAGCGCATTCTCGTTGGGCGCATGCTCTCGGGCATATTCGGCAATCGCATGCGCCGCCACCAGGAAGACATCATCTGTTATCGTGTGCGGCTTGGTGCAGAGCGTGCCCAAGGCCACGCCCGGAAAGGAGAACGCATTATTCGCCTGCGACGGCACCAGTCGCTTGCCATCAATGACAACGGGGGGAAATGGTGATCCCGAGGCGTATAATGCTCGGCCCTGAAACGATTGCATGCAGCCAAGAGGATTCGCTAAAAATCGCATTCGCTTACCTCTGTGAAGTTGTAGGCCTGCTCAGCGGTGCACTCGGCCTTGTTGGTCGGATTGGAGCAGGCCAGAATCGCTGGGTGCTTGTGATTCTTGCCCATGCTGCGTATAATTTTCTCTGTGAAGATGCCGCCCTGACCGGTGGCGCCCAGCAGTATCGAGGGCTTCAGATCCTCCACCAATTTCTCCAGATTCTTCTCGGGCGCCATGTCCTTGGCAAAGGGCTCAATGTCGGGTATAGTGAATTTCTTTCTACCCTTCGTCACAACGCCATCGACGTCGATAAAGTATATATTCTTGACAGCGTCCTCCTCCTTGATCTTGCGGCTCAGCATCTCCTTGACCAGCAGCTTTCCAATTCCCAGCGCAGCGCTTCCGGCGCCGGCAAACAGAATCACGTGCTCGTTGAGCGGCTTCTTCGTAATGTGCTCGGCGGCAAGGAAGCCGCCCAAACCACAAGCTGCTGTGCCCTGGATGTCGTCGTTGATGCAACAGTATTCATTCTGGTACTTTTTGATGAACCTAAAGGCATTGGGCGTGGCAAAGTCCTCGAAGTGGATCAGCGTTTGGACGCCGAAGGCCTTGACAACCGATTCCATGAACTCGTGCACAAGCTCATCGTACTCCTGGCCCTTGCAGCGCTCCTCGCGCACTCCGATGTACATGGGATCGCAGAGCAGCTGCTGGTTGTTGGTGCCCACGTCGAGGACAACGGGCAGTAGATATTGCGGCGGTATCTTGCCCAATGCCGTGTACAAGTCCAGCTTGCCCACCGTTATGCCCATGCCATTGGCACCCAGATCGCCCAGGCCCAGAATGCGCTCGCCATCCGTCACACACACTGCCCGTATGTCGGTCTCTGGCCAGTTGTTGAGCACGTGCGTCATGTGCCCCTTATCGTACTTGCTGACATACAGGCCCATGGACGTGTGATAGATGTGGCTGAACTGCTGACAGACTGTGCCCACCGTGGGCGTGTAGATGATGGGCATCACATCCTCGATGCGATCGATGATGAAGCTGTAGTAGAGACGCTCCTGTCGGGCGCGCAGCGCTCTCAGATAAATGTAGCGACCGAGATTGGTCTTGTGCGCCTTGAAGTTCGTATAGACGGCAAACAGTTGCTCCTTCTCGGTGCGATGGCAGCTCGGATACAGTCCAATAATATTCAGTATCTGGCGCTCCTTGTGCGTGAAGGCTGTGCCCTGATGAGCGCTTATCCTTAGTCACAATTAGGCCATACCAATCACATCGTGTGCTTACCTTGTTATACTTTGGATCGACGATCTTGCGATAGTCCGTCTTTAAGACACTCGCATGCCAGCGACGCTTGGGCGGGCTGAGACAGTTTTTATTTACACTGCTCTGGGGCTTCGAGGCCAGCAAAGAGCTGCAAATGGAGAGTGAATGGGAGATAGTTCGTGTTCAAATTTCACTCATCTTACGTACCTCAAATTTAGTCTCTGGCCAAATTTTAGTGTGCCGCCAGCCATTGCAACAATGCTGACTTAATGCTCAATGCACGCGCAGGCCTAAATGAAATAAGTGTTTTAAACAGCAAAAAGAAAAGTTACAAAAATAGATGATCGAAAATATAATTAATCAAAAGAAAAGCTATCTATGTTTTATATAATGTTGATCAGTGGAGTGAAAGATTTTTGATAATAATCTGAACTGGAAATATCAAGTTCTCTCTCTAATTTCTAAAGAGTTATTTTAATGAACTTGTTAGTGTAATATTTTTATTTTTATTTATTTATTAATAAATGTATTATTTTTATTTATTTATTAATAAATTTATTATTTTCATTTATTTAAAAATGCAGTTCTTATTATTTACATACATTTACATTATTATTTATACAAATATATATATACATTTATTTATTATTTATTATTTTCATATATTTATATGTTTCACAACTGTATTAATGTGTTCTCTTTGCGAGGTCAACTGAAAGACAATCATATATCAATTGCACTCGCTCTCTCTCTCTCTCCCCCACTCTATCTCTCACCAGTTCTTTTCGCTTTTCTTTACTGCTGAGTGGCTTAATTTGAACTATTCGTGTAATGCTCTATCAACGAACGTCGGTTAGGGAGCGATACGATTGACGCTCTCTAAGTGAGGATTTGATTCAAGAAGACTCAAAGTGAACAGTTTCTCTCTCTCTCTCTCTCTGTCATACCAACACATACACCAAACAGTTTTTGCTTTATATAACTCCCCAAACACGTTCGGTGAAGAAACAGAGCGAAACTCAACAAACGAAGGCAGTTGCAAGCCAATCGCAAAGGAGCTCATGCTCTTGTGACGCTCTCCAATTGAAAATCGTCAATAGATGCGATGGGCGTTCGTTTTTGTCTCAATAAAAAGCAAAAAACTCTTAGAGTCAATGCAAAAGGTTCTCACATTTACATGCACATTCACAAGCTAATACATAAAAGTCTTTTGGCTTCATTTAACTCAACAAAACCGTTGGAGAACAACGGGAACGAAACAATACAAAAGAAATCGATTACGAAGCGATCTCGTTTAGGAACCGATGCAATCGGCTGCTCTCTGAGTTCTTTTTACAAAGTGTGAATGAAAGAGACTTTTCTGCAGACATCGCGAAACGTTCAGCTGTTACTTACGAGCTATAGGTATAACTGAATATTGCAATTATTATTAACAGTTTTTAATATTTTTTTTATATTTTTAAACATTTTTCGAACAATTTTTAAAATGAGTTGCAAAGTTACATTTTTATGTTAGGTTTTAAGTGTATAAGAGAGAGAGAGAAAAAAAGTTGAAAATGAAATAAAATACAAAATAGTTATCAGCTATGTTGTCACGAAAATTTAGTGAAACAGAAATAAGCGAGATAAAACACAAAAATTACGCATCGTTAAAATAATGCCGTGCAGCGGCAAGGGTCCTGGGCGTGGTCAACAATGACTAATTTGCATAAGGGTCAAGTTGTCAGCAAGTGAGCCTCTCTGCCCTCTGTGTGGCCTCTATTTACATAGATACTTGCTTATTATTCATTATGTATCTATTATTATGCAAATCACTGCCAAACTGCCTCAACTCAATGGCCCAGACTCTGCTCATTTTGATGAGCCTCTTTCGCTATTATTGTCTTGTTCTTCAGCTTTTTTTTTTGGCTAGGGTGTAGACCCATTGTCAGTCGTTGCTCATTAGCTGCTGTTTTATTTTGTGTATGCTGACATGAATGGGCAACAACACAAATTGACTCTTAGCGCTGCCATCAAAGGATTTGCCTAAGACTAAAAAGTTTTTTGGCTCGCAGCGTTGCCTGCTAATTGCGCCAAATTAGTTGACAACTTAATGTCGTAAAAATTTTAGCTAAATGCCTCAATCTTTCGTTAATGGCATTGGCAGTGGTGTTACCTACACACACACACACACACTCACTCACTCACTCACACATATTTCAAGGAAGCGTCGCACGTGACGTTTCTGAGTACGTGACACTCGAGCCGCACTCGCTGTCAAATCTGCAAGGCCAGGCTTCACTGTTTGTTTACAACTGCCATGCAAGTAGATATAGATGTGTGTGTGTGTGTGTGTATTTTGTTGTATTGTTCCCGTTTTATACACAAGCTCTTTTGTCTTGCTGCTGCGCCTGCAGCCGCCCCATAAATTAGCTTTCTCAGCTAAATTATAATAGTTTAATTAGTTTTTTTCTCGTACGCCTGACACACGCTGCCGCTGACAGTTTCATTAATAGATGCATAAACTTTAATTAACTGAAGCTGAAATCGGCGTAGGGTCCAGGTTCAGGCTCTATATAGCTACAAGCAAAGTTGACCTTTAAATTTGTTGAAGCTTTTGTCTTGGCTTGATTTGTCAGCGAGATTAGCAGATGTACATATATTCTTACGTATTACGTTCATAATAATTGTATGTAATGTATTCTTGTGCAACTATATAAATAATGTACTTATATGAAATGTTCTTTCTTCTTCTTCTTCTTCTTGCAGAGCATGTCAAGGACTTTAGCTGCGGCCCGCTGCACTACAAAACCTTTTACATGGATGAGCGCAACAATGCGCTCTATGTCGGAGCGATGTAAGTACGCAGTATAACTGTGAGGTTTATATGCACAAATACATATACATACACATGTATATATGTGTGTGTGTGTGTGTGTGTAGGAGTATGACTGCTATCTAAGTTCGCTGCGGTTTGGCATTTGAGGTCCTCGAAGCGAGCTTCCGTGCGCGTTAATTACGAACTTCCGGTGCGACTGTGTGAACTTCCGGCTGGCACTAAAAGCAGCTACTCAAAAAGCTTCAACGCATTTGAAGCTGCATATTTCATTTTTGAAAGCCCAGCGTCCAAAGTGCCTAGAGTTGTTGGCAACACTGTCGGCATACATAATTATGAATTAATGCTTGACGTGCGGTTCGACGGAGCCAAAGCCGAGGGACTGAGTCTGCGGTAAAGGTCCATTCGGGTCGCTGATGGGGTAGGGGTCGTGGTCGGGGTCGGGATCGAGGTCGGAGAGCTGTAAGCAGGCTGCTAGTGCTCGAGCTCAATTTGACAATGCCCGTCGTCGTCCTCGTCCTCGTCTGCTCATTTGTCTGCCGCAAGTTGAACATGGCCGCATTTTAACAGTTGCGGTCTCGCCGCCCTACGAAAAACGCTGGCAAACAAAGTAACCAAAATTACCACTTGACTCGAGCGCCATTTTTCCAACGCAGCCCACAGCCGGCAGCGTTGGTCGTCGGGGCATCATCAGCGACTGCCATTGCCATTGCCACTGCTGTTGCGCTGCCCCTAGACTCGCAATGAAGATTAATGGTTTCGAGTTGTTGGGGCGCCGCACTGCCAGCGCCTAAAACTCTGCCGGCAACTACATAAAACACACTTTAGCACCGAGTTTCGGCGTCGACGCGTTCCCCTTTTCAGTCGAGCCTCCGCAAACTTTTGAGTGGGCCCATAGTGGGCGGGAGGGTAGTCTGGGTATAGTAAATGCTGTTGCCGCTTAAAGTTGCTCCCGGGAGCTGGGCACCATTGCCAATGCCCATGGACGCAATATTGCGACATCGATATATCAATCCATCAATCAATCAATCACGAGCCCCGAACAGTGCAATAAACGTAACAAGCCGCCGCCGCCGCCGGTGACGAGCAGGTGCTGCGCTTCACTCATGTGCAACGCAACGATTTTTCAAAAATACCAAACACACACACACAGAGACAGACAGATAGATAGACAGACTCCCACACACACACACACTTACAGCTGCTTGTGAGATGGCAGCAAATAGACAATTTCAATTGCTTGACAGCAGGCAAAGTCGCTCGGCTGCCAACGACTGACAAACTGACGGCTGTTCCTCAGCAGCCGCAGAATCTCTGTGCTTTACTTCCTGCATGCGTGTGTGTGTGCGTGTGTGTGTGTGTGTGTGTGTGTGTAAGGTCACGCTCTTGTGCTGATTGCGTTTTGCAGCAGCGCAGAGCATTAACTTATCGTGTGTCAGGGCACGAGCGCGGGATTAGCTCAAGTGTCATGCGAGCCGCCACATATCTGCGAGAAGAAACAACAACAACGCCTACAAGCGTTAATATATTTCTCTTTATCTCATTGCAGGGATCGCATTTTTCGTCTCAATCTGCGCAACATCAGCCAATCGATATGCGAGGTAAGTGAAATAAGCAAAAGCAAAAGTAAATGTTAAAGTCAAATCTCAATTGACTGCAAGTAAAAGCAAAAAAAAAAAATGTTAAGAAAACACAAGTGAATAGTTGAATGAAAATTTGAAATGATGTATTCAAATATACCCTATAGAAAAGATAGCAAATTATATATAAAATAAAATAATAATAATAAGAAAAACACAAGCGAATAGTTGAATGATAGTTGGAAATGATTGACTAAAATATATGAAAATATTTGAGTTATTTGTATGTTAAGTAAAATAAATAAAATAGAGCCATAGCAAATTAAAGCTATTTTCATTTAACTATAAACAAACTGAGTTTAGTTTTCCATATATCTCATATGAATTGGAATAACTAAGTTGGGAATGATATTTTAGTTGCCCTCAAATCTGCTTATAAATTTCTGCCAGTTCAAGTTATATAACTGCCAACAGCTATTGCTGCTTCTATCACTTTCTGATGTGCAGCATACACTGTATTACCTTTTCTAGGGTATTATAAAAGCGCATGTAAATGCACAAAACACTTACGCACACCTACACAGGCGGGCAGACACTTTTTGCCACTTGAGTATTGCCTGCCAGACAGTATGTTGTTGACACACTCACACACACACACTCGCACACTACACTCGCACACCCACACACACGCACGCACACAACTTTGCATATGAACGCAGGTTACACTCACTTGCAGGCTTTTTACCTGGCCAGACACTCACTGAAGATGTTTGTCGAGTTTGTGTTTGGCTGCTGTTTGTGCTCGCACACTCTCGTGACATGCTCTTATATAAGTATTCACACACACAAACACACACCGCACACTCGCCGGTTCATAAGTTTGTTTAAGCATATGTCTGGCTGCGATACGTTTCTTTTTCTTTTCATTTTTCAAGAGCTTTGCTCTGAATATGAAGTTTTTGGCCTAAAAAAAATAAAAAGAAATTATTATGATTTTGTTTGAGATAAAATTGACAAAGATTGTATTTAGAATTTGTCGATTAAAGGCTAGACTTACGCTCAGACTAGAAATATAAATATACTAATATATATATAATATATATTATATATGTATATAATACAATATATACTATAATATATATAATATGTATATATGAATTCTTAAAGCTCATCTTTTTATTTTTTTTTATTTTACTTTATTCCATTTTCATTTGTTATTTATATCAATAAGAAAAAACATAATATAATATAATATAATATAAAATAAATATAATATAAATACATATGAATTTTTAAAGCTCATCTTTTTTTTTTTGTTTTAATTTATTTTTATTCTATTTACATTTGTTATTTATATTAGTAAAATAAAAAATATAGATATACACAAATATAAGGTAAATATTATTAAATTTATTGATTAAAAATAAAGATGAATACAAAATATTTATAAATAAATATAAAATAATATCAATAAAATATATAAATATAAACAAATTTATCATTATATTACTTTCCTCTTGATCATTGCTAAAATATACAAATGAAATTCAGTTTTTAAATTTTACTCAATTTAAGTTTCATATCATTTCAATGTTCTATTTACATGTAAATTATTTTTAGCATAGATAAGACATTTCTATGTTTACCTGTAATGCTTAAAATATAATCAACATATTTTTGCATAATCAATTTACAAAACTGTCAGCTGCCAAAAGCAAATTTGTTGCACAATTTTCCAATAATGTTAAAGACAGAATATGACACACTCTGAGTGAAGCAATTTGAGTTACTGAAGAGAAGTAAAAGAGAGAGAAGATATAAATATTGAAATGAATCAGGCTATACACACAGATCTCATTACGCTCTCTCCTCGAGCTGTAGCTCTATTCAAGTAACAAATGAATAAACAGGAACAAATCAGAAAGGAAATCAAAGACAAATATCAAAATAAATTCCATACAATAAATAAGAACAAAAGCAGTTGCCCTAGAAGGAAGTTTACTTGTTTTATTTCCAAATATTTATATACATAAAAAAATAGAGTTTAGAAAGTTTTTCTTTATTTTTGTTTGGTCTCTTTCTCTAATTAATCGATATTTATTTGTTAGATTTTATTGCCAAGTGATTTAAAACCGTAAAGTAGTTTCAACTTGCGATTTACGGCACTCGGAACTGGCCGCCCCCGCATCGAAGTCGAAAAACTTGGCATTTTTGTGTGCGCCCTCACATCCGCTTTGGCCAAGATCTCTCCACTAGGGGCGGGCGGCACAATTGCACTTTAATGATTTCGTCTTCAACTATCAATATCCGTTTCCGTTTCAAGTTCATTGAATTGGCATTTGGCTAGTCTGCACTTGCATTTCGCATTTCAAATTTCGCATTTCACATCTCGCAGTGCTGTGAGTGCTGGCGTTTGGCACATCTTTGAGTCATCCTAGCGCCACTTTGGCCCAGTCGCCGGCAAATGCTTTCAACGGCAATTATTTGTGCTGACTGCTAAACGGCCAGAGCCGAGTTCGTGCTCGCAAATTGCGTTTCAAGTTGAGAAGCCGAGCACTTAGCCGCTGCCCGAAGGAGCTGGCGCCTTAAAGTGCAGCAAAGTCTTTCAGCAAACGCAAACTGCAAACTGTCAGCAGGCCCAGGATATTGTGTTCACATGGCCGCAGCGTAAAGTGTGTCAACTCTGAGATTTCTATATATAAATGTGTGAGTGTGTGTGTATCCTTGAACACACAAGCAATGCGCTTGGCCAAATGAGAAGGAGAAAAACTTATTTCACGTGTAATGTCGCCTAGCCCCAACTAGAGTTTTCTTTTGGCTTTTAAAATCAGCTTTTCTTTTGCCTCTAGCTATAATTCGCTTTGCGCGCTCAAAATTCAAGTGCAGGCGAAAATCGAATTAAATAAACAAATGCCCAACGTGAGTGAAATGCCAACAACCATGGCTAGGAATCAAGAGAGCAGCGGCACATTCACAGTCAGACTCACAAAAATATGTACACAGTGTGGTAGGGAGGGAGAGTGAGGGAGAGTAGCGTAAAAGAAATATATATATATATATAGATTCACTTCACAAATACTGGCATATGAGATGGGCGTCTTGATTGTACGTGTTTTTGGTACATACAATACACAACACACACACACACACACACACACACACACACACACACTCACACACACACACACACGCACTCCAATCTCCAATTGTTGCGCGCTCTTTTGTTGTGGCTGTTGTTGTTTTGGCTGTCGCGTTTGCCTTCTTGATAAGCATGAAATTTTATCACGCTTTCAATAAACTTTTTTTTTGTGGAATATTTGTTAAGCGTAGCGCAATGGGCAGGGTGCGTAGCGAATGCTTTAAGTACTTAAGAAACCATTTGTTTGCTCATATTTCAGATTGTTTTTGCATTCTTTTCTTTTCTCTAACTGTAGCGCGATGTTCTCATACTGGAACCCACCGGCTCCGATATACTCAACTGTGTGTCCAAGGGCAAGCGAGAGGTGCGTATTACATATATATAGCTAACATAGTTGAACATATCCATAATCCATGCAAAATTAATTAACAAAAAAATATAATAATTGCATGCAAATGAAATATTGCGGCCTTCATCTCGATTCGATACTTATGCATTGCCTTCACATTCTCTATCTGCCCCATTACAATCCACACACATACATACACACACTCACACATATATACACAATTATTTTGCTTAAACATTTGTTTTCATTCAACTGACATTCGGGCAACCATCAAGAAGGTGGAATGCCGCAATCACATACGCGTCATACAGCCTATGAATTTCAATGGACATCGACTCTACGTCTGCGGCACGAATGCGCACAATCCCAAGGACTATGTTATAAATGTGAGTAAAATAAAATAAATATAGCAAATTGCATATTAAAAATTCAGTGGCTGCATCAGCGCCTAATTGTGAATGTCAATCAAGCTGCAAGTTCATTTTCCAGCAACAAATTTCAAAAATTAAAGTCAACTAATGCGCTTTCCTTCGACTTCAACTTCAACTCCAACTCCATCTCCTTTCAGGCCAACTTAACACATTTACCCAGATCCCAGTACGTGCCCGGCATAGGGTTGGGCATCGGCAAGTGTCCCTACGATCCCGCTGACAACTCAACCGCCGTCTATGTGGAAAACGGAAATCCCTTTGGTTTGCCAGCGCTGGTAAGTCCAAGTCTCGCCCAAGTCGCGTAATGCCGACGGAAAGAAAAATAAAAGCAAAGAGAAAGGCAAGAGGAAAAAAAAAAGGGAAAAATGTCAATTGTAATAAAATTACAAAAGTAAAGTAAAGGCAAGGGACAAAAACGGTGTGGGAGAGAGAGAGAGAGGGAGAGAGGGCGTGTGGGAGAGAGAAACAAGTAGAAAGTAGCAAGAAGGAAATCGCGTAAGGCTGGGACAAAGTTCTGTGCGGCTATGGGAGGCCAAATGGCAAGAAATTTAAAAGAGTCGCAATAAAGCAGCTGAAATTAAATTAGAGTGTAGCACACACACACACACACATACAAGCACGCATGCACGCACACACACACACACACACACACATGTACGCGCAGAGAGTCAAACACTTCGTCGAAGAATCGGGTCTGAGGCACGTGCCTACACTTTACGCGTAATTGTGTGCGTGCCTGTGTGTATGTGTGTGCGTGTGTGCGTGTGTGTGCGTGTGCCACATTTCGCCTTTGCCTTGGAAAATCAAATTTCCCGAATATTTGGCGCTAATTTGCCGGCATTGCTTGCGATCCAGCACAAACACACAGAGCACATTCAGTATAATCCATTTCCCTCAACTTTCCACTTTCCACTTTCTACTTTCTATATACGCGCACATCAGTATGCGGGCACAAATGCGGAATTCACTAAAGCCGATTCGGTTATATTTCGCTCGGACCTCTTCAACTTCACCAATGGCCGCAAAGAGGCCAACTTCAAGCGCACAGTTAAATATGACTCCAAATTACTCGACAGTAAGTATATGAAATTGTTAACTATTCAATGATTTTATTTGAATTTATTAAATAAGATAAATAATATAAATAATATAAATAATATAAATAATATAAATAATGTAAATAATATACATAATATAAATAATATAAATATTGTCTTATTTATGACTTTAAATTTCCACAATAAAAAACTCTTTTCATTTCAATCTCTCTTTCACTCTCTCTCTCTCTCTCTCTCTCGCTCTCTTTCTCTTCTTTTTTAGAACCCAATTTCGTTGGCTCCTTTGACATTGGCGACTTTGTCTACTTCTTCTTCCGGGAGCATGCCGTGGAGTATATTAACTGCGGGAAGGCCGTCTATTCGCGTGTGGCGCGCGTGTGCAAGAACGATCGCGGCGGCAAGTACATGATCAGCCAGAACTGGGCCACGTATCTGAAGGCGCGCATGAACTGCAGCATCTCGAGCGAGTTCCCGTTCTACTTCAATGAAATACAATCCGTCTATAAGATGCCCAACGATGATAGCAAATTCTATGCCACGTTTACAACGAATACAAATGGACTGATTGGTTCGGCTGTCTGTAGCTACGATATACGGGATATCAATGCGGCCTTTGAAGGTTAGTGGGTGACTGCATGAAATATGTGTGTGTGCATGTGTGTGTCAGTTGGGTGTGGGCTGTGGGCGTGCCTGTGTCTGTGTCGGCGTCTGCGAGTGTAAGCGTGAGATTTATTGCATTGGCAATAATTCTCAGCGGCGCCATTTTTACGAACGTGCATGCGGCTACGTTTGACTTCTTCCAGCATTTCCCATTACGTAGGGCTGCAGCTGCCGGAAGAAATTACGCTCACAGGTGCTGCATGTATGTGTGTGTGTGTGTGTGCGTGTGTGTGTGCAGAGAAGCTTTGGCATTTGAGCGTTAAATGGTGCGAGCTGAATTGATGTGCCTGCTCCCACTAGGGGTCGTTGTGCGGCTTTAAATGCTTTAACATTTGCTACAAAACGCCTCGACCTCAGCTGCTGCCTCAGCCACTGCTGCTGGCGTGCTGCATGCTTAGCGTTAACTAGATATGCGTGACAGGTGCTAACAGTCCACCTGTACAGCTGCCGCTGCTGCTACTGTTTGCCAGTTTGCCTGCCTGCCAAACACACGCAATCCAAACGCATGCAATTTGTAGTGCAACAAAATCTGGCATGCACCTCAAAATGCATGTCATATACTTTAATCCTAGCGCCAGGCTCCTCAGCCACAATATGCGCATATATTTTGCTCGCTTCTCATGCAAAATTCACTGTGCGGAATGTCTAAGTGTAGCCGTAGCAGCAGCGGCGACATTTGCCGAGTTTGTGGCAAGTTCTGTAACTCATTTCCGTTGGCGATTGCTGTTGAATGCATTTGCTTAAACATGACTTGAAATTATTTTACAGTACAGCTTGGCTAAAGTAAATACTACACAGAATTTTGTATATATTTTGTATAATAATTATAATTTAAAAGTAATTTTTAATCAATTTCTGCCAATAACTCTCTTTAACTCACACTCTGAGTAAAAAGTCGGAGCGCAAGCGTTTGCATCGGTTCTTCCGCGAGCTCGTTTGCGATCGGCTTGCAACTGCTTTCGTTTGCTGAGTTTCCCTCTGCTTCTTCCACGATCCACAACCAAAGTCTCTTGTGTATGCCGCTTATGTATTAGTATGTGAGCGAGAGTTGCCTTCGCAGAACTCATCGTTAGGCTGAATGTTTGCATGTATCTGTGCGCACTTACTCAACCACATTGTACGAACGTCAATCGCATCGCTCTCTAAGCAATGTTCGGTTAGGGAGAGCATCACACGATACGAAACGAAAGCACGAAATGAAAACAACCAAAGTCTCGTGCTCACAGAGCGAGTGAGTTTGATTTTTTCAGTCGATCTCACGTATAGTGGGTAAAGAATTCAAAATTCATCTGCATCATTTGCAAGATAGGTATTTAGTAATAATTAAAACATGAACAAATATAATTATTTATAAATTTTATATATTATTTATAATATAATAACAATATTATAATTTTATTTAAAAAATAATAATTTAATAATTTTAATAATTTTAAAGTCGTTTTCGTTAACAATTCAAATTTTATTGTTAAGCGACAGAGTAAATTTTTCTTAAAATAATTGAAATTTATTTAAATTTATTATTAAATGACAGAGTAAAAATTTTGTAAAGTAATTTAAATGAGACCTAAAGCAGAGATTAGCTACATTTGAAAGCGAATATTTATTCAAATTAAATTATAATTTTTATTATATGCGTGCCCTATCAAATGTATAGGATAATTAGACATTTATAATTTAAAATTCATTTTTAAAACCATTCTTCAAGCAATATTGTCTACAAACCAAATCGAAAATCTTCAATTCCACATCAATGGAAGTATATTTAGAATTTCTCCATAATAATTACGCCCATTCTGATTATCGCGTGATTACTGTATCTATAAATAAGGCGCATAAATTTATTTGAAATTCCGTTGCCAAATTCAAGTGGAGCCAAACGCATACGCAAATTCTCTTTGTGTGTGTGTGTGTGAGTGTGTGACATCAGCACTTTGCTCAAAAGTTCATTAACACCATAAAAATTGTGTGCATGGAGCTGTGCCAGAGCACTCACTCACAGTTAGACCAGCAGACAGCAGACAGGAGACACAGCGCCAAAAGGCAAATGGCAGTAAAAAATCTGGCATACACTTAAAATTCATTATGAAAAGTTTTGCGGGCATGTTGCAATACACATACAAACACACACATATATATAGAAATAAAAAAAAAAATAGAGCAATGTGTGAAAAAATGTTGTCGAGCTATTGCCAAAGTAATTAATTATGAAAAAACAAATGATTATGCAGCAAACACTTCAGTTATCTCTCTCTCTCTCTCTCTCTCTGTGTGTGTGTGTGTGTGTAATTAGTAGCTCGAACTGTTTTACTTTTGGCTCCAGACTCCGCTTGTGGCTCGGAGCCACAAATCAGCGCAGAGAGCTCAGTAATTTATCATTTACCACAGCGCTGCAGCGCTGACACACATAAATTTAACATAGCATACTTTTCAGCGCTGCACATTTATGCAACCTATAAAATAAAACACTCTCGCTCGCTCTCTCGCTCGCTCTCTCTCACACACTCTCTCCGTTCTCCTTCGCAGGCAAGTTCAAGGAGCAGGCGACATCGAACAGCGCCTGGCTGCCCGTGCTGAACTCGAAAGTGCCGGAGCCACGTCCGGGCACATGCCACAACGACACCGCAACATTGCCGGACTCGGTGTTAAATTTCATACGCAAACATCCGCTAATGGACAAGGCGGTCGATCATGAATTTGGCAATCCTGTATTCTACAAACGAGACGTTATACTCACCCGCCTCGTCGTCGACAAGTAAGTTAAATGTGTAAATGTATTCATTAGCGAGCTGTAGCTGCAGCTACAGTTGCCTCTGGCGGCCTCTTGGCAAGCAGCCACGTATTCGCCCCGGCTTGTTGACATTTGCCAAGTTTATACAGTGCACTCGCTGCAATAGCCACAGCCACAGTCAGAGCCAACAGCCAACAGCCAGAGTCAGGACAACAGTCAGCCCAATGCTGACATTTGGGAGCACTCGCTCACTGACAGCATAAAAATGTTTTTTTTTTTTTGCTGCTGCTGCTGCTGCTCCGACTGTTGTTGTGTGGCATAACGACTTGTAAAATAACTTGGCCGGAACTTATGAACATTGCGCCGCAGGATATGCTTTTAGTTAAACGCTTTGTTTTGCAGCTGCACAAAAAAAAAAGGAAAAAGAAAAGCTAAAAGCAAGCGAGAAGGAAAAAGTTAGCCAAGTCGCGTGCATTTGAGATTTGTTGCACAAAAACTGTCGGCAGCGGAGACTTGTGCGATTTATCAACTCAACTCTAACCCCTCTCTCTCTCTCTCTCACTCTCTGCCTCTCCCTAGAATACGCATTG
Organism: Drosophila buzzatii; assembly: GCA_035045845.1. Taxonomy (NCBI): domain Eukaryota; kingdom Metazoa; phylum Arthropoda; class Insecta; order Diptera; family Drosophilidae; genus Drosophila; species Drosophila buzzatii. The sequence goes on along the minus strand of JAWNOS010000244.1, from coordinate 12,340,957 downwards.
ACAAACTGAACCAAGAGTTCTTGGTTTACTTTGTGGCCACGAGCACTGGACACATCTATAAAATCGTGCAGTTCATGCACTATGGCCAACGCCATTCGAATCTGGTGGACATCTTTGAGGCCTCGCCACGCAATGAGCCCATACGCGAGCTGACTTTGAGCCAGAAGACAGCCTCACTCTACCTGGCCACCGATCACCAGGTGAAGCAAATCGATTTGGCCATGTGCGCACGTCGCTACGACAGCTGCTTCCGCTGCGTGGCCGATCCCTATTGCGGCTGGGACAAGGAGGTGAATGCCTGCCGGCCCTATCAGCTGGGCCTGCTGCAGGATGTGGCCAATGAGACGTCCGGCATTTGCGATACGAGCGTGCTGCGCAAGCGCGTCACCTCCTCCTATGGCCAGACGCTGCATCTCTCCTGCTTCGTCAAGATGCCCGATGTGCTGCGCAAGAAGCAGACGCGCTGGTACCATCACTCCACGGAGAAGGGACGGTAAGTTGAGCTATTGTAATTGAATTTCAGACTGTCCTGTGGAAGCCAATGAACATTGAAAGCAAATAATGAAATCGGAAGTGCAAACGAAACTTCGTTCCGTCTCACTTAGCCAAGTCGCCCAGCTCCCAGCTCCCAGCTCCCAACTGCCACCTTTGCCCATTCCCAAAGCAGCTTCTAAATCCTGCGACGCGATGCTGCCAATGCTGCGGTAAATTGACACTTTAAAATGTTATTGAAGTCCGTTCGCTGTTTGGCGTTTACGCTTATTTTGAGCAGGCACCGCAGCGGCACAGGACAGACCCATCTCCCCCTCCCCCTCCCCCTCTCACGCTCTGTTGCTGTCTGTAATGGAAAAAGTTTCAGCTGGCGCTGCCAAAGTTTCACACACAGTTTATATTGATTTTTATTGTGCGTTTCCAATGAGACACTTTTTCACGCACAGCCAAATGGAAAAACCAACTGAAAATGGAAAATTGGAATATAGCAAATAGAAAATCTCCTTATCTATCTTTGCCTGCCTCACTCACTCCCACTCACTCTCTCTCTCTCTCTCTCTCTCTCGCGCTGTGCAGCTACGAGGTGCGCTACACACCCACGAAATACATTGAGACCAACGAAGGCGGCCTGGTATTGTTGGCTGTGAATGAGGGCGATGGCGGCCGATATGATAGCTATCTGGATGGCACCCTGCTCTGCAGCTATGGCGTCACTGTGGATGCGCACAGGTGAGTCAAGCAACCCCATTGGCTGGCATTTGAATTTAGCGCCTCTGGCGTCAAAATATCCGTGGCGCAATTAGAAAGTTGAAACTTTCGACTTTTATATGTTGTTGTCTGGCTGCAAGTTTAATTTCCTGACGATAACTTATTGTGCCTCTCCCTCTCGCGCTCGCTCTCTCTCTCTCTCTTTCTGTCATCTTAGATGCTCGCCTCCATCACAGAAGCAGGACTACCAGAAGATCTACTCGCACTGGTGCAACGAGTTCGAGAAATACAAATCAGCCATGAAGCAGTGGCAGGCCAAGCAGGAGGTAAGCCGAATTGAAAGCAATTAAATATACATTTCACAACTGGCGGCAGCTGTCGTTAATTGTTTTAATTAATTTTTCATGCAAATCGCTGATTCCTGCGCCTAATTTCCATGTTATTCGCCTAGCAATTAACGAAATTATTTATTTTTTGCCTCAATCTAATTACGTTTGTGGCTTCTTTTTTGTAGCAATGCGGCCTCAAGGATAAAACAGCAACAAGCAGCAATGGCGGCGGCAGCAGCAGCAGCAGCAGCAGCTCCAGCAGCAGCAACAGCCATGGCAAACATGTCAACGATGTGTTTAGCAATGATGCCCTGGTCTGACCCAGAAGTAAGTATGCGACTTGAGCGTAAAGTCAACGTAGCTTAGTTCCAGCCCACTATAAAGCAAATCCCCAACAAAAATTAACTCATGGCCTTTGCCCTCATCCCTCTCTAACCATGCTGCCCACCACTCTCAGAGTACTTGTTCAGCTCAGACTTCTGGTCGGCGGGCGCACGCCCTAGTTTTGGCCAGCAATTGTACATTTTCGTGTTTCTGCTAGCCCTGTGCACTAGTTTCTAAAAGTCTCTAGTCGAAGTAAGTTGTAGCTGCAGCTCAAGCTCGCAAAACTACATCAAGCCACGTCTAATCCTGGCCAATATACAAATGGATATTAATGTTTGCTTTCTATGTTTGCCATTCCATTTGCTTACAGCCAGCAACAGCAACAGCAACAGCATCAGCAACAGCAACGAGCATCAGCAGCAGCGAAAGGACGAAGAGTATCAGCACCCAGAAAGCAGTGACATGAGCCGAGCAACCAACTACAAAGACTGAAATTTTTAAGCTTTTGAAAGACAATATTTCAATATGTTTTCAATATGTGTTTTTATTTGCTTCATTTACATACATATACATATATATATTGCAATTGTTTAGTGCTCTTCGTTTGGCATTCAAATTAACAAACAGCAAATATCAAATATCAAATAGCAATTTCTTCACAACACGAACAACATTTGATTGATTTCAATATTTAAAGTACACCGAATATACATAGAGCCAGAATGAAGTGCAGACGGCGCTAAGCAAGTGTAAAGAGTAAACGCTAAAAAGTTACTAACAAAAGGATCCTGCCATAATGAAAATGGAAAATACGGTTTTACATAGAACAGAGAGTATTTCTATCTCACTCACACACTCTCTGTCTCTCCCCCACTCTGTCTCTCTATAATTCTAATTATGCAATTGCGATTGCTTAAGGAGGGAAAGAAAGAAGAATAAGAAAAAAATATACTAAATTATGCTAAGATATTTACTCGTATAGAACCACCTACAGGACACAAACAAATACACACACATACATACACTCATATATATATATGTGTGTGTATATATGTATTCAATTTGAGCTCAACATTTTCTTGCCTCAGTTTGTCATCATTTAAATGTTTGTGCATTGCGAACGGCACAAATCGAATGGAAATATGCAAAAACAGAAATGAAAAATGAAAGAAAAAAAAAAAGACAACGTCGCTTGGCCATGGGAAGATCTTAAACGAATTTGTATATTAACTAGCAATATTTGTTTAATAATTCTAGCATTAGTTATATTACGACTATGTATAAATAGTTCATAGAAATAAAACGAAAGCAACAAATCTCGGTATTTTACGGAACCAAAATTTCAACAAATACTTCTAGAAGGAACCCAACTTTTGCTAGGTTAAGGCGAGTTTGTACATAACGCTGCTTTAGTTGTAATTACAAAAGCTCTAACCGTACATTAAGTGTATCGTATGTTTAGTTTTATCTTTGATTTTGAAGGACGAGTTTTATTTAACGGCTAAATGAAAACACGCTCACGGCATTTGGGCCGTTGTTGTATAGATGGCGCGTTAGCCTGATGTTTACTATAAGCAATATATATCTATATACGCATAGTTACTGCATTGAGACCAACATGCTCATACACAAACAGACACACACACACACACGCAAACACACTCATACACATATAGCCATATATATATATAGGAGTACTTAACCATAGCTGTAAGTAAGTTGGTGTGGCAAATACATTTTAGTAAATCTCGCAATGGCAGTCAGACATGTTAAAGTAGTGACAACCCCATTGAAAACTTATTAAACTAATCGAACAAGAAAATATAAATAGAACTGCCAGCAAATAGATTGAAATGCATTTTGAAAGCACTTTCCCACACACACACACACATACACATACATGGAAAACTAAACGCTTCTCTGAACGGTGAGCCGTGCGACAAGCGTGGCGACATTATCGAAGAAGTGCATATACAGATAATCCATATGTACTTAAAAATACTTATATATATATATACATGCATATGCTACGTAAATTAATGAAATATTTTTCTAAAAGTTTTCTCAGCAAAAGCCACAAAACAAAATTTTAATGTTTCCATCTAGAAATTATTCACACAAAAAGAAAAGAAAAAAATACAAAATAGAGAAACCGAAATACAGAAACTTTTAAGCTTAATCCTCGGATCTAACCATTGTAAATGAACTACAAATAAAATATGTATTTTTCAGCTAATCATGCTCTGAGCTTCTGACTTGATACACAAGTTTCTTTTGCTTTTCGTAGACCATTTGATTTTGATTTATTGTAAATAATTCAAAGATTATGTGAAATGTTTTGTATGACAATCACATGATGTTGAGCAAATAAAATATGATGACCCGTAAATGAAGCAAATTGCAATATCGGTATTTGAATAAAAATAATAATAAACAAAAATGCAAAAACAAAATAAACAACTCGTAAAATAATTTAAAAGGTAAAGAAATACAAATTTAATATAAACTCAAAATATATATATACATAAACACATATATATATATTCTTTATATAGTTAAATAGCGACAACAACAAATCCTTGTAAAAACAAAAAAGAAACAAATTATATACTAATCGAAGCGTACTATAGGAAAACCCCGTTTTACAAAGTATTCATACAATAAAGTAAAAATTTGAAATTAAAAATAAATAATTCGCGCTTGAAGTACATTTGCATATATACATTTACGTATGTATACAGTTTTCTGTCTATGGTAAACTAATCATAAATAAATATATAAAACTTAATACTACAAAAAAAGCTGCCCTGAAGAACGTATCAAGAGCTATCTAAAAATTTCGTAAAATAAAAAAAAAATTGAAAATAAACATAAATAATTATGAAAACTTACAATTAAACAAAGAACTTAGCTGTAAACATATATATATAAAAAAAAAAGAAAAAATGCAGTAAATAAATGTGATAAGATTCTTTAATAGAAAATATTTGTATTCACTTTTGGGCTGGTGTATAAAGGGAAGCTGAGAGATCGTAGCCAAGAAAATTTGTATATCATTTAAAGACTCTGTAAATGATATTAAGATTTTTCTTGGCTATGAGTCGCCAGCCAGGGTCTGGGCTCTTGCCAAGCATCAAACCATTCATAATAGTCCCATTTGCGTTTTACCTTTGCGCTGGCCAGGTGCATACTTTAAAAACTTTTCCTTAACTGGCGGCAGCATCAGTTGTGAATTGTTCCCGGAGCTTAAGTCTAAGAACATATTTAACATTTACGGCTGCCAGGGTAGCTGGCTGCCTTACCTTGCCTTGGCTTGTAGCGCGCAGCCTTGTTTGGGGGTGCTAAGTACATTTCTGTGTAAGTACTTATTTGTTTATGCTTTAGGTAAATAGAGTTTTGTTTCAGGCTCTCCACTACAAATGCCAAGTTCAATTTGCAATGGCGCTAGAAAGAAATGAAAGGGGTAGGTATGCGGCTGTTGCTTCTAGTTTACTTTGAGTGTGAATGATTTTAGCCATCATTACCGAATTTGTATAATATTTGAAATGATTGCAGGAATCTGAAACTTGCTATCTTTAACAGTGAAGTGGGCCATATCTAGCGGGTTGGGTAAAGAACATGATTCGTTTCTCTTTATTTACTTAAAATATACAATATTTTATTATTAGATTTCTTTTTTGCTGATTTCTGCTAAAAATCATTTTGTGACAGTTTTAAGGTCATTAAATAAAATTAAATTAAGAAATTTATTTATTAAAAATTTCTTTAATATATTGAGTTTTTTTCTTCTTATTTATTAGTATTTTAGGTTTTAGTTTTTATATATTTCGGGTAAGCCATCCAAGTCTGAACAGTTCGTATAATTACATTAGAAAGTAAATTGAATGTTTTATAAAACTTAATTATTTTATGTCAAAGCAGAAATACAAGCCAAATATACTGAATAAGTTATTATTATTATTATTAAATTATTTGAGAGATATTATTAATTAAATTAGGATGAATAAATTATTATTCATTTGGCAAAAAAAAAGAAATAAATAAATAAATAAATTATTATTATAAATAATTTATTTTTTGCTGATTTCTGCTAAAAATCATTTTGTGACAGTTATAGGAAAATTAAATAAAATTAAATATATAAAATAAAATTAAAGAAAATTTATTTATTAAAAATTTCTTTAATATATTTTTTTTTCTTCTTATTTATTAGTATATTAGATTTGAGTTCTATATTTTTCCATCAAGCCTGAGATGTTCGTATAATTACATTAGAAATAAATGTTTTATAAAACTTAATTATTTTATGTCAAAGCAGAAATACAAGCCAAATATACTTTTTTTTTTTTTTTTTTTTTTTTTTTTTTTTTGTTGGGCTGAGGTAGGTAAAAATGCTTTATGCACCGTCAGACAGGTCGTCACTCTGCTGGTGTGTCGGACTGCATGCCTGCTTACCGACTAAAAAAACCTCCTCTTCTAGGGCTAAATTCCACCTTGGAACCGGGAACTATCTCGCATTAACCTTCAAGGTGGCGCCCTCAAATATGCTCTATCTGAGCGTTACCCTCTCTGTGCCTGCGTCCAGGTCATACTTCTTCCGCCGCAGAACATTTTTGGCGAAGTCACACACTTTTTTCCAGGCATCTATGCTGCTGCACATTTTCTGTACTATTGTGTCTACTGTGACTTCGCCGACAGAGCCTGCCAAGGCGGTTCTCTCTTCTGACCACCTTTCGCAGTCAAAGAAAGTGTGTTCTGCGTCGTCCATTGTATTTTTGCAGTAAATACAGCTGGATTCATCCGTTTTTCCCATCTTATATAGGTACTTTCGAAAGTATCCATGACCGGAGAGCATTTGTGTAAGATAGAAAGACGTTTCACCGTGTTTTCTACTTATCCACTGCTCAAGATCGGGGATTACTTTTGCAGTCCATCTTCCATATCTTTCGGACGACCATCTCGCCTGCCAGGAGGCTATGGTTTGCTGCCGTATGGTATTTGCTGCCTGTTTAGAGAATTCTCCGCTCTGCCGGAGTTGCCATATTTTCTTGCGTTCTTGAGCAAGTAGGTCCACCGGTATGACTGCTGCTATCACGACTACTGCAGCTCCAGATACTGTGCGATACGCCGATGTTATCCGCAAGGCTGCTCTTCTCTGCACGGATAACATCGGTTTTCGCCTTACAGCTGCCTGTAGAGTATCCGCCCATACTTCGCTACCATAGAGTAGTGTAGCGTTCGTCGTTTCCATGAGAAGTCTCCGTTTCCATTCCGTCGGACCGTCAACGTTTGCCATCAGTCTACTGAGGGAGCCCGTTATTGCGGCTGCTTTTCGCGTGGCGTGCCTCAGCTGTTCCCCGAAAGTGAGTTTGCTATCCAGTCTAACGCCTAGATAGTTCACTGTCCTCTGGGTCCTTATTTGATTTCCGCTTACTCGCATCTCTATTTCGATTGGAATCTGCTTTCCTGTAAACAGAAGTAACTCTGTTTTATGGGTGGCAAGTTCCAATCCTCGAGAGCTAAGCCATGTCTGCGTGCGGATCATGACTTGGGTCAGTCTCTTTTGCGCTTCTGTGGTGTTTCTGGCAGTGATAACGGCCGCGATGTCGTCAGCGTATCCGATTAGAAATGTTTCTTCAGGCATTTCCAGTCTTAGAATGTCGTCATAGCTGATATTCCACAGGTCTGGTCCTAGGATCGACCCCTGTGCAGCCCCTCCAGTGACTCTATAACGTTTGTACCAGTCTGTGTGTCATACAGGAGTACTCGATCCTGCAGGTAGCTTCTCATCATATGCACTAGGTACTCCGGTATTCGAAAATGTTGCTCCAGGGAAGCAAGCATATCGCTCCATCTAACACTATTGAATGCATTTTTGACGTCGAGCGTTACTAAAAGAACCACTGGGCGCGAGTATGCATTTCCTCTTTTCGTTGCTCTGGCTGCCTGTACAACTTCATCAATAGCTCCCATTGTGGATTTTCCGGACCTGAAACCATGCTGTCTGGGGCTGAGTCCTCCAGCGGCATCTATTGCAGCTAGTAGCCTTGGTTTCAGGAGCTTTTCTAACAGCTTACCAGCTGTGTTTAGCATACACAATGGACGGTATGCCGATGGGGTGTTGGGATCGCCTTTGCCTTTGCTGATGAGCACAAGTCTCTGCTCTTTCCATACTTCTGGGAATATTCTTTCTTTTAGACATGCGTTGTACATTCTAAGGAGAAAAGTTGGTCGTCCTGTTGCTATCATCTTCAGTATCTCTGCCGGTATATTGTCTGGTCCCGGGGATTTTTTATTTTTCAGGGAAAGTGCCGCAATCTTGAGCTCTTCCTCCGTAAAATTAGGAGCTGAGCTATGAGTTTCTTCGGCTGCCCGCGCATTCGTTTCGTGAATGTGTGTTGGGAATAGTGTTTCCACTATGTTGTCCATCGTTTTATCATCCACGTTTGGCGTTGCTCCAGAGTTCCTCAATTTTTTCATGACTACTTTGTAGCCAAGGCCCCAGGGATCTCTGTTTACATTTTGGCAGAGCTCCTTCCATTTGTCTTGTTTGCTGCGAGCGATAGCAATCGACAGCTCCTTTTTCGCATTCTTCGCTGCAACCGCTCCAAGAATAAAATTTCCAGTGCGTCGTGCTCTTGTCAGTTTTCTTCTGCACTGTATACATACTCGTCTTTTTTCTGCGATATCGTGGTTCCACCAGTATGCCTGCCGCCTACTGCCATGTTTGCCGTGCGTTCTTGGCATCGAAGCGTTACACGCTTTTACTATGGCCGTAAGACTTCTTTCGACAATTTGGTTCGTACTCAGTGCCCCATCGAATTGTCGCTCACTTCTATCCAGTTCGGGGAGTAATTTTCCCGTATCGATTTTATTTATGTCCCATCTGCGCGGTTTTTTTATAGGACGCGCGTGGGGTACTTGTCGTCTATTATTCTGGTAGGTGTATGAGATATACTCATGATCACTACCAGTGAAGTCGTCCAATACTTTCCAGTCCTTGATCCGATCTATGATATGCTCCGATGCAAGGGTTATGTCCGGAATAGTGCCTTCGCATCCTGGCCTGTGGAAGGTGGGTCTGTTACCGCGGTTTGCTACATCAAGTCCAGTCCTGGCTGCCATATCCATGATTTTACGTCCTCTAGAGTTAGTCGAGGGCATACCCCAATCTACTGCTCGTGCGTTGAGATCGCCTGCCACAATGAAAGGCTTCCTTCGATCCATGAGCAGGTCCTCGATTGCGTCTAGCTTAATTTGGAAAGTGTTTATGTCGTCGCTAGGTGTCAGGTAGCAGCTAACTACTACGACATCCCTGAACCGTGCGTAGACGTAACAATTTCCTAGCTTGCTCTCTTGTAGCAGCTGTCCACTGGCACTGGGAATCCATATGGCCGCAGTCTTGGTTTCGTCCTCTAACCAAACTCCGTTTGCTTTCTGCTTGTATCCGCAAGGCTGCTCTTCTCTGCACGGATAACATCGGTTTTCGCCTTACAGCTGCCTGTAGAGTATCCGCCCATACTTCGCTACCATAGAGTAGTGTAGCGTTCGTCGTTTCCATGAGAAGTCTCCGTTTCCATTCCGTCGGACCGTCAACGTTTGCCATCAGTCTACTGAGGGAGCCCGTTATTGCGGCTGCTTTTCGCGTGGCGTGCCTCAGCTGTTCCCCGAAAGTGAGTTTGCTATCCAGTCTAACGCCTAGATAGTTCACTGTCCTCTGGGTCCTTATTTGATTTCCGCTTACTCGCATCTCTATTTCGATTGGAATCTGCTTTCCTGTAAACAGAAGTAACTCTGTTTTATGGGTGGCAAGTTCCAATCCTCGAGAGCTAAGCCATGTCTGCGTGCGGATCATGACTTGGGTCAGTCTCTTTTGCGCTTCTGTGGTGTTTCTGGCAGTGATAACGGCCGCGATGTCGTCAGCGTATCCGATTAGAAATGTTTCTTCAGGCATTTCCAGTCTTAGAATGTCGTCATAGCTGATATTCCACAGGTCTGGTCCTAGGATCGACCCCTGTGCAGCCCCTCCAGTGACTCTATAACGTTTTGTACCAGTCTGTGTGTCATACAGGAGTACTCGATCCTGCAGGTAGCTTCTCATCATATGCACTAGGTACTCCGGTATTCGAAAATGTTGCTCCAGGGAAGCAAGCATATCGCTCCATCTAACACTATTGAATGCATTTTTGACGTCGAGCGTTACTAAAAGAACCACTGGGCGCGAGTATGCATTTCCTCTTTTCGTTGCTCTGGCTGCCTGTACAACTTCATCAATAGCTCCCATTGTGGATTTTCCGGACCTGAAACCATGCTGTCTGGGGCTGAGTCCTCCAGCGGCATCTATTGCAGCTAGTAGCCTTGGTTTCAGGAGCTTTTCTAACAGCTTACCAGCTGTGTTTAGCATACACAATGGACGGTATGCCGATGGGGTGTTGGGATCGCCTTTGCCTTTGCTGATGAGCACAAGTCTCTGCTCTTTCCATACTTCTGGGAATATTCTTTCTTTTAGACATGCGTTGTACATTCTAAGGAGAAAAGTTGGTCGTCCTGTTGCTATCATCTTCAGTATCTCTGCCGGTATATTGTCTGGTCCCGGGGATTTTTTATTTTTCAGGGAAAGTGCCGCAATCTTGAGCTCTTCCTCCGTAAAATTAGGAGCTGAGCTATGAGTTTCTTCGGCTGCCCGCGCATTCGTTTCGTGAATGTGTGTTGGGAATAGTGTTTCCACTATGTTGTCCATCGTTTTATCATCCACGTTTGGCGTTGCTCCAGAGTTCCTCAATTTTTTCATGACTACTTTGTAGCCAAGGCCCCAGGGATCTCTGTTTACATTTTGGCAGAGCTCCTTCCATTTGTCTTGTTTGCTGCGAGCGATAGCAATCGACAGCTCCTTTTTCGCATTCTTCGCTGCAACCGCTCCAAGAATAAAATTTCCAGTGCGTCGTGCTCTTGTCAGTTTTCTTCTGCACTGTATACATACTCGTCTTTTTTCTGCGATATCGTGGTTCCACCAGTATGCCTGCCGCCTACTGCCATGTTTGCCGTGCGTTCTTGGCATCGAAGCGTTACACGCTTTTACTATGGCCGTAAGACTTCTTTCGACAATTTGGTTCGTACTCAGTGCCCCATCGAATTGTCGCTCACTTCTATCCAGTTCGGGGAGTAATTTTCCCGTATCGATTTTATTTATGTCCCATCTGCGCGGTTTTTTTATAGGACGCGCGTGGGGTACTTGTCGTCTATTATTCTGGTAGGTGTATGAGATATACTCATGATCACTACCAGTGAAGTCGTCCAATACTTTCCAGTCCTTGATCCGATCTATGATATGCTCCGATGCAAGGGTTATGTCCGGAATAGTGCCTTCGCATCCTGGCCTGTGGAAGGTGGGTCTGTTACCGCGGTTTGCTACATCAAGTCCAGTCCTGGCTGCCATATCCATGATTTTACGTCCTCTAGAGTTAGTCGAGGGCATACCCCAATCTACTGCTCGTGCGTTGAGATCGCCTGCCACAATGAAAGGCTTCCTTCGATCCATGAGCAGGTCCTCGATTGCGTCTAGCTTAATTTGGAAAGTGTTTATGTCGTCGCTAGGTGTCAGGTAGCAGCTAACTACTACGACATCCCTGAACCGTGCGTAGACGTAACAATTTCCTAGCTTGCTCTCTTGTAGCAGCTGTCCACTGGCACTGGGAATCCATATGGCCGCAGTCTTGGTTTCGTCCTCTAACCAAACTCCGTTTGCTTTCTGCTTGTATTGCTCACTAATGATCACAATGTCGATAGCGTATTCCGCTACGATCTGTGTCAAAAGTGCATCTGCAGTTTTGCTCCGGTGTAGGTTACCTTGGAGTATCTTTATCATGGTGCTATACGAGTGCCTGGGCATTTCTGCGATCCTGGCATGTGGGCAACAGAGCTACGCCCTGCGTCAGTGCAGATGCAGCATTTTGGGGGTTTTTTGCAGTCTTTCATTTTGTGACCTGCTTCCCCGCATCTAATGCAGATGCCTCCGCCATTTCGGTCTGGTCCCGTGCAATTGGTTTGTAGGTGACCGACCCCGAAACATCGATAGCATCTGCCAAATATACTGAATAAGTTATTATTATTATTATTAAATTATTTGAGAGATATTATTAATTAAATTAGGAAAATATAATGAATAAATTATTAATCATTTGGCAAAAAAAAAAAAAAAATAATAATAATAAATAAATAAATAAATTATTATTATAAATAATTTATTGTTTGCTGATTTCTGCTAAAAATCATTTTGGGGAAGTTTTTGGCAAATTAAATAAAATTAAATAAATAAAATTTAATTAAAGAAAATTTATTTATTAAAAATTTCTTTAATATATTAATTTTTTTCTTCTTATTTATTAATATGTTAGATTTAAATTCTATATTTTTTCATCAAGCCTAAGCTGTGCGTCTAATTACATTAGAAAGTAAATTGAATGTTTTATAAAACTCAATTATTTTATGCCAAAGCAGAATTGGAAGCAAAATATACTGAATAAGTTATTATTATTATTAAATTATTTGAGATATTATTAATTAAATTATTTAAGAATAGGAAAATATATTGAATAAATTATTATTATTCATTTGGCAAAAAGTAAAAAATAAATAAATAAATAAATAAATAAAAAAATAAATAAATAACAAATATTTCAACATTGCGTATACTCAATCACTTAGGTACACATTCCAACAGCAGTTCCTCTGTCATTCTCTCTCACTTACTCTCTCCATAAGCAATCCATAAGCAAGCTTTTTATTCTTAGCTCAAATTGTATCCGTAAAGTATAGTTTTCTTTCCAGCATAATATTATATGCGGCCCACTGTAAAATAATCAATTGTTGCTTGAACTGGCAGTAATTAATCAAAGCACGATTCTGTTCCGAAAATAGAGACATTTAACTATTTTGAAAACAAACAAAAAATGTCATAGTTATATATATGTGTTTATATATATATGTTTTCCAATTAGCTGTAGCTGGGCAAAGGCGATTGCCTGACCTCAGGTCATTTCGCGTTGTTAACCGCAAATAGAGGCGAATGCTATGGGGCAGGGGCCAGGCAGTTGCTGTATGTATTTCATTTGGCATATTGATAAATGAAATGAAACTCACAAGAGACTTGCAAGAGTGAGAGAGTGAGAGCGAATACACAAAAAAACACGCTTCCCAGTGGAGTACCTGTCAATGGCAGGCATTGACACACGCTCCCACACACATCTCTCTCTCTCTCTCTCTCGCTCTCGCACATTCGCATGCAATTTAATTTGGCTGCCTCTTTGTTGCGGCTTTGTTTTGTGCCATTTTACGGTGGTTGTTTCAATTTATTATACAATACAACTGCAATTGCGATTGTTGTTTTTAATAGTTTCAAGCTCGAGCACCAGCCGCGGGTCAATAACACACTCACACACACACACACAGAGAGAGAGACACATGCATACATGGGTTGACATGTGAGAATTGCATGCAGCTAATTGCTCAGCTGTGCTCAGCTGTGCTCGGCTAGACTCGCCATTCTAGGCGTTTCTAGAAAGTGAGCCGCACTCAAATAATTGACACGAGCCATTCCAATGCAAGATATATAATTTGAGCTGCGCTTTTATTGCGTATTAAATCGACAAGAGAAGCAACTAAATCTTCTCCTGATAGAAGTGCTCCGACTCGGTGGTGCCAATGTGCTGCTCGACGGTGCAGTAGAGTTCGGGAATAATGGTGGGGTACTCTTCGTTGTAGAGCATGCTCTTTATGTACTCCTTGGGATTGCTCGGCTCCGGCCAGAGGGTGGCGAGGCGACGCTGATATGCATAGGTGAAGACGGCCTCGGCTATTTGGAGATTCACGCACCTTAACTTGCTCTGCGGCGGGTAGACATTGCGCTTGGCTATGTCGGTGGGCCAGACCAGCTTCGACAGCCGCTCGGCGACTACCAGGAAAATGTCATCTGGCACCGTGGTCATGCCCGTCAGCATGATGCCCAGCGTGATGCCGCTGTGTATGAAGAGCTCGCTGCAGTAGCCGGGCTGATACCACTTGTTGGCGTACTTCACGGGCGGCAGATCGTTGCCCGATATTAAAATGCAGCGACCCTTGGTATAGACGAACGCGTCTTCGGCCGAGCACTCTGCCAAGGCCACAGGCCGCGACATGACAAATAAGATGGGCATCTGGCAGCTCTGCTCCATGGCTCTGAGCACCTCTTTGGTAAAGGCTTGCGGCTCCGCTGAGCTGCCGACCAGCACAGTGGGCTTGATCTTCTCAATGGCCTCCAATAGGTTGTCAATGGGCTCATAGTTGCGTACGAACTCCAACACCTCTTCGGGCAGCTTCTGGTTGCGCCGATGATTCACAATCAGCCCATTGGAATCGCAGAACCAGATGCACTTCTTCGCCGCGTTGTCATCGAGTCCCTGGCGCTTCAGATACGCCACGCATATGCGCGCCATGCCAATGCTGAACTTCTCTATGCCGTAGAAGATGAATTTATTCGCTCTGAATTTGATGTCGGTGATCGTGAGGGCGCCCAGTACGCCGGCCAGTCCGCAGGTGCCGGAGAGCTGCAGGCTGATGTCCATGTAACACTTGCGCTTCTGATACTTCTCCAGCATTCGCAGTGATTCCCTTACGCTGAAGTCCTTCGTCTGGATGAATGTACGCGGACCGAAAACGCGCATAACGGCCACAGTGAACTCCTCGAAAAAGTCATCGAAGGCGGCTTCAGAGGCGCGAGGCTCGCGCACCCCCAAGTAAAAGGACTCCTCCAGCAGGGTTAGATTGTCCGTGCCCAGGTCCAACATGATGGGTATGCAGCAGTCGGGACTTATGCCGCCATAGACCACATTTTCATACTGTTTGTAAAACACGACGACTGCCCCATTCACCCCCAAGTCGCCCATGCTCAGGACATTGCGACCATTGGTCACCATCAGGTAGCGCACAGAGTAGCGCTGCGGCCAGTTGCGCAGCACATCGTAGATATGGCCGCGGTCCTTAATGGTGATGAACATGCCTCGGTTGATCGTGAAGAGCATGCCGAAATTCTTGATCATTGTTGGGCTCTCGTTGGGCTTGAATATCGACATATATGTGTCAGGATCGCTTATCAGCAGATTGTAGAAGAGCCGTCTGTTGTGCGTCTCCAGGTCCGATAGGAATAGATACTTCTGAAAGGGCGTGTTGAACTTGGCAAAGAACTTGCGGCAAATCGCCACCTGCTGCGAACTGTTATAAACGGTGAACGGTATGAAGCCATTAATACTAAGCAGCTGCTGCTCGCGATGCTGAAATGCCATTGACTTGCTCAGCCAGTTGGTGCGCAGCATTGTCTGTCCACTGTACTGATTACGCGATGACTCCTCATTCCAAGTCCAGAAGTTGTCCCGCTCCACGCTCACGCCATCATAGATAGCCAGCTCCTTCTTGGCATCCACGCACTCGTAGACCTGCTCCTTCTTCTTCGGGCACATTCTGGAAATGCAAACTGATATGAAAAGGGTCTTGATATATGTGACTGTTGTTTGAGATATGACTAGATCGGACTACAGCTCAAACAATATTTATGCTTAGATAGCTCTCTCTATGTACGCTGCTTGTGGACTAATGCACTCTGGCCACATTTAATTTGTAGTCATTTGCATTTCGTGCGGGCTGCCTGGGCATTATGCAAATGTGTCTGGCGCACTTTGCGGCGACCTCAAACCCAGGCGAGACCTCAGCCGTTTTTGTCCCCGTTGCGCCAAGCTCTCGAAATTTGATGCGAAACATCAACTGTGCCAAAACTTGAACAGGCCAAGACACGTTGACGCCCAACTCGCACACCTTTTATGCTAAATATCCCTTCCGAAGACGGGCCGAGAGCGGGCGGACAACAGCCATTTGTGGCCAACACAAGTGCACTTGAGCAGCGGCGGCCTTAAGTGAAATGGCAACATCGTTACATTTTGACCAAAAGATTCGAGTCCTGGCAACGGCAACGGCGACGGCAACGAAAACGGAAACGGAATGCCGCGCATTTAAAAAACAAGAGCCAAGCGGCTGGCCGTAAGCAGCTTAATTCCAGAGGGAGTGCGGGCTCTGGTTAGCGTTGCTTCTTAAAATTCCACAGACTTCTGGCCAACAACTGTTGTTCTCGGGCCATTCCAAGCTGAATTTGCATCAACAGCACAGAAAATGCCGCAACTAATTTGCAAAGAGTAAATGTGACTGACTGAATTGAAGAGCAAGACATAAACACGCTGGAAGGAAATTCAATTAAAAATACCAAATGCATCAAATGCTTCATAATGAAATCAATTTTCAATCAAACGCCCTCGCTCTGCCAGCAGTCCAAGCAGTCAAAGGCCAGACTCGAACTATTCGATGACGAGCGACAGCAACAAAGTGACCAAAGTGGCCAAAAATGCTACGGTAAATGTAAGTCTATACGCGTGTGTGTGTGTGGGTGTGTAGAGAGAGAGAGAGAGAGAGAGAGAGAGAGTGAGAGAGAGAGCGAGTTGGGCTTAACGGCCGTTTTTTGTCCGCTTTGTGTTTTGTGACCCGCTGGCAGCGCTTCGACACATTTGCACTTTTTGGACATTAAAGGCAACACCATTTGCAGTATTTTTGTTCCTGCTCTCTTTCACTCCCTCTCTCCCTCTCTCTCTCTCACTCTCTGCTCACGTTGGTCTGCGGATGTGCTGCAAATTGAATTTCTGCCACGGGACATATTAAGTGATCGAACTCGGTTCAACTGCCCGCCTACGGCTTTGGCGTTTTAACATAAAAATTTATGCGCTAGGTGTAAGAGAGGAAGAGGGCGATAGGGAGAGGGAGTGAGTAAAAGGTAAAGCTCAAACCTGATCGAAAAATGAGTGTGTTATATGGTATGCACACACACTCACACACATTCACTTCTTTGAGTTGCACTGGAAAGAAAAAAGCAAGAAGGGAAATAGTAAATGTTTATGCGACGTTTATGCTACAGCGCAATTTGAATATTTTATGGATGAAATTCGATTTCGGCCATGGCCGGCACGTGCACTAAAAACTTTTTGCATATGGAAATTGATTTCCTTTGGTGTCATACCTTATAAATGCCCACGCGTGAGCCTGAGCGTGAGCGTGTGTCCAGTTCCGTTGGGCCATTTGCTGGCTGACTATTTTGACAGTTGTCAAGAGCATAAAAACAAACGCAATTTGCACCTCTTTGGCAGCGAACGGGGAGCTTGCGGAACCAATTTTGAGGCATGATAAAACTAAGCAATTTATATGCCGCACGTGAGGCGCCCCAGCGTCAACATTATTACGCATACGCCATGTGCTACAAATTGAATAAAACCTACAGAAATAGCATTTGATGGCATCTATGATTTAGTAGAACAGTTTAGCTAAAAGCCAGCTCACTCCTCGCCTTTATTATGTAAATTGGCAGCTCGACCAAAGAAATTAATTTGCATATTATTTCCTTTATAGAGATAGATATGAGTTTAGTGTGCGGCAAAAATATATACATTATTTCATGTGGATGACTAAGCATGAGTAAACGTTGTATTCCTACACATATATTAATGTAATCAAATTTATATAATCATTTTTTATCATATTGTTTGCATAATGAGGAGGTAATTCAATGACAATGTGAAGCTAGAAAGATGAGTTTAATAAATCTAATGTGATAATAAATCTAATATAGAGTCAGCAAATGCAAGTTGTGTCTATAAAATCTATATATAGTTCTCTATATCTTTATTAATCTTGCAATTAGCGATGTGAATATCGTATACACTCGCCGCTAAGACAAATCGAAACAAGATCCCGATCACTGTCTGTCCCTGGTTCGTTCGCAACTCAGGTCTACATAGAGACCTCAATCTGGATACTGTGGAAAATTGAAGCTCCTTTCACTCGAGTCGATATAATGATCGCCTGAAGATCCACGCCAAGTGGATTACAAGAAAGCTGCCAACTTCCAGAACCATCAGACGGCTAAGAAGACGCCAGTTCGCAAACCTTCTTACTACAAAATTAACCTAGTACTTAACCCAACACGTATTTATGTTAATTTTATTCTCGCCTTTCATTATAGATCTGCGTAATAACGAGATCTCGGATTCGCTGACTTCTATCACCAAAGCTCTTTCGTACTCAACCCTCTCTGATTAAGTGCCCTTTTTCAGCTCCCCCGTCAAACTGCCTCTTGGTTGCATATTCTCGTTCATCAATAGCAAAGCAACTCTGTGCGAAGGACATAAGTAGCCCTCTCGCACTCACTCCGAGACCACGTTCAGCAAAAGCTATAGTTATCTCTTTGCTCATGACAATTCATCCTTTAATTGTCAGTAAAATTCCCACTCATTCGATTAGCGCTAGTTGTCAGCTTCTCTTTAATACTACTGCAACTGTCAATCACAACATAATAACTTACGCAACGTCATGATATCACCAATACGACATATATATATATATATATATATATATATATATATATATTAATATGTATTATGTATAAATTATATAAATAATTGTAAACCTGAGATGTTGTGTGTGATCAAAGTATCAAAAAGATGATCTGATAATAAAAAAAAAAACTACATAAAATCGTATACATATGTTCTCAACAATTCAACAACTAGCATGCAGTACAATAAAGATAAGGGCCACAGTGTGAACTCTATAAAAAGGCAGACGAGCACTGTCCCTCACAGTCTCAGCGATAGTATAAGAATACAAAAGACCAATGCTGAGCCTTACAAACTCAGCTTTCATGTACACTAGATTAAAGAGATCAATTAAAATATAAATACTCTGTCTCTAAAGAATAAAATTGAATACTCAACTGAACATCATCACAGTCAAGTGTATGCTCTCACTATATGATTGTCTTTGAGTCTGAGAAAAGCAAAAAATATAATATTCAATGATTAAAATATTTTCTATATATTTATAAATTATTTATTTTATATATATTTATATTATATATATTTATATTTATTTACTAATATGATGTATATTTTTAACAAAGCACGAATATTATTTTATTAACTTTTATTTAATTTTTTAAATTTATTTATAAATTATTATTTACTTATATTCAATAACTAAGTATCTGTTTCTCTAAATTTTTAAATATATTAACTTTTATATAACTTTATACTCTTGAAATGTTTTAAATGTCAATCAACTTATCACACATTAGTCAGTTCAGCCACAAAAGTTACATATAGTACATATATAACTCAATCGAGCCCTACACACAATTTGACAGCCGATTTAGTTACTCGCTATCAATATTTATGCTTAACATGTCGCTGTCGAGCGGGCAGCACAGTTAGTTAAATATTGAAGGCTTGATATTTGCAATTGGCAGCCAGAAAAGCTGTCACTGCACCGATTCGATTTCAGCTGTTCTGTTGGCAAATATTGAAAGCGGATATGTGAACAGCAGCGACAGCAGCGAGTTTAGTCGACGTTATTAAATGCTGTGTCCGATGCTGGCAGATCAAGTGGACCAAAGCCAAGCGGCTGCAGTGGTTCAACTCTTCCTCTTTTTTTTGACTGGTTATTGAAAATTTCAAATATATTCGCAACCTGCTGGGCATTTAATGAAATGCCCAACATTTTTCTTAGTTTAGTTTTAGTTTGTGGCATTAACGATTTGATAATTTATGATGTGAGCTTATCAGAAATTGGGCCATGATTTACGGGCAGCATTCAATGGTGAAAAAAAAAACTCAAATAAATGTCACATGAGTGTCGCAGTTGCCTGCTTTGCCCCCATTCTGCACTTCCATTTTCTTCCTCTTTTTATTTTATTTGCCCGCGAGCTGCGTGCAACTCGTTCAAAGTAAAAAGTCTTGAATAAAAAATTTATAAGCTTAATAAAAGCGCTGCAGCAGCAGCAGCGGCAGCAGCAGCGGAGGCAAAGACCAAGCCACGACTCTCGCTCTCTCTCTCTCTCTCGTGTTTGTTGTTGCTCATGTCGATTTCTTTTTTTGGCTTTCCGGGCACACACACACACACACACACTCGTGCTGTGTGTGGAAAAACTTTGAAATCGGCAGCTACGTGCGTCAAAGCCGAAAAAGCACCAACTTTATATCGTTGACGTTGTCGCTGCTTTTACTTTGGAACTTCAAAAGACTTTGAGATTCTTTTCGTACATCCTTGCTGGCATTTTGTTATTTATTTTACTTGCCTGCTGCCGCTCGGCATCTGCAGCGCCAATTGGCACAGTTGGAATGCCAAATAATTTGAGCAATAATCAAAATAAAATCACAATAAATATTAAGCTGAATAGCAGCTCGAATGGCGTAATTAACTTGTTGCACGCTCCATGCTCCTTTCTCGAATCGACTGCAATCTGGGCCAATCTAATCGCATGTATCCGGCAAATATTTCTGTGCCACAAATGGCGCAAGCATATACGAATACTCAAATAGTTGTGTGGGCATTAGTGGCAAATTAAAGAAAGCATAAACACGAAATCCGCACATGCACGAGCTGTACAAAGCAGCTCTGTCCGCCTTTCCAATCCGCAAATCGCACATAAAAATTGTTAACGGAAGCGAAAATTAATTAAAGCCATGGACAAGGGCAAAGTACGCGCTGGCACGCAACGTCCTGGCCAGGCGCTAGCCAGCAGCAGCCAGGACAGTGGGGCAAGACGATGCGATTGCAGAAGCAGTCTGTTCTCGCTGCGAAGCTGGGAGGAGGAGGAGGAGGCTGGGCCTCAAATTCAAAATATGAACACCCCGCGAACGTTGCGCCATTTTAGACGTGCTCAAATATTTGCGAAACGTGTCAAAAGCGTAGCAAACTTTGCGCTTCAAAAGCGCCAACCAAACAGCCACCCAGACACCCACCAGCCCCTGCAGCCAGCTGTAAAAACAATTGATTGAACAGCATGACTGGGGCAGAGTGGCAGCGTGGTCCAGGTCTAAATGTCACTGGGTTAGCAACGAGCAACGAGCAGCGAGCAGCGAGCAGCATGCAGCGAACAGGTGCAAATACACACGCGCAACGCCCACACCTGTGTGCGGTCAGGCAAACAGACGATAAATAGATGAACCACTGCCGAAAACCACCAACAGCAACGCAGCAGCAATTGTTACCAAAAATCATCAAAATTATCGAAACATTTTTAGCCCCCACCCGCTCCACTGACAGGCCGTCAAGGTATTCAGTTATTCACAGGCATTTCCAAGTATTTTTGTTTAACTTTTATTCATATCAAAATCAAAATCAAAATCAAAATCAACGCTGACATTCTGTGGACAGTTGCGGCTGACAAACGAAATGTCATTGTTAGTGTGACGTTTGCTAAGTGCTCGGATGAATCAGAAAACACATATAAATATAAATAAATGCCCAAAAATTGACAAAGGAAAAACAAAAATAAAAAAGAGAATGAGAGAGAGAGGGAGAGAGAGAGAAGAGCTAAACTAAGCCATTTGCCAGTCAATGGGCATTCATAGACTTTAGTGGATTAAAATATGTTTAATTTTTTGATGAAATTGTCATTTATAGTCGAATTATTTTCTATTTATGAATTACGTTTGTATCTTGGCTTTAGATATTGTCTTATTAATCTTACTTAAATATAAATATTTACTTAACACATGAAATTTACTGTGCCATAGATACTTTGTTTATTTTAAAGTTTGCAGCGAAAGAAAGAGAGAGAGAGAGAGAGAGAGAGAGAGAGAGAGAGAGAGAGAGAGAGAGAGAAAAGGATTAATATCTGAAATCATTTTTAGACTTATCCGGCCTTAAATAAATACTCTTGCAGATACTCTGTATCCAACAGATACTTGTATCAATATAAAGATACTTTTCAATGTATCTATATTCAATAGATTCTTTTATTCATATAAAGATTTTGTTTTATGTATTTATTTGAGGTAATTCTAGCTCTATTATTCTTTTTATACCCTGAACCCATTGAAAATGGGAATTCAGGGTATAATGGTTTTGTGAAAATGTATGTAACAGGCAGAAGGAGACGTCGCAGACCCCATAAAGTATATATATTCTTGATCAGCATAAAAAATAAGTTGATTGAGCCCTGTCCGTCTGTCCGTCCGTCCGTCCGTCCGTCCGTCCGTCCGTATGAACGTCGAGATTTCGGAAACTACAAAAGCTAGAGAGCTGAAATTTCACATGAACACTCGTATGTTAGCTACGCAGTACGAGTTTATTTTGTTTTTTCGATAACTCATCCCATTTCCAAATTATCGATAAAAAATCGAAAATTCGTTTCAATTTTTTATGTTTTTTGAGCATAACTTCTACACCGTTTTAGCTAAAGACTTAAAATTTGTATATTTAGATAGATATTATGAATACGCAGATTATGTAATTTTCACATTTTGGATGCCACGCCCCCTTCGCCCACAATTTGCAAAAAACGCATTTCAAATACTAGAGACTTGAAATTTGGCACATAGATACATTTTGATATTCTTAATCTACTCTGAAAATTTCATCAAGATCATGCATCTAGAAATGGAATTATAAGCGTTCAAAGTATAGCCCAACCCACCCCCAAGCCACAGTAGGCAGCAACTGCGCGGTTAGCAGAGCTCGCGCTCATGCGATCGTAAAGAAGACGAGTATCACTTTTTTTGCAGGGTTCAGGGGATCTCGTAGTCGAGCCGTCTCGACTAGAGCCTTCTTACTTGTTATTTATCCAGCTTTGATGTCTGAATTATGAAAGTAATCACGCAAATAATTTGCCATAAAACAGCTTGATTATGAGCTACGTTTTCATCTCACAGATACTTCTGTAACTTGAAGATACTTTTCTATATATGAATGTGTTTTAACGAATTATTAGTTTTTTGTTCATATGATATTTATAACTTTTTTTTCTCAAAAGTGTTTAAAATTGACTCTCAGACCCAATAGATATTTGCTGAGGCTTGAGATACTTTTATATCTTAATTAATTTACTCATTGATGTCCTTCTGTATTTTATAGTTCAATTTGCATCTTGCGCTCACACTCACACACACACACAGGTAACTTGGCAAGCCGGGCGACTCATTTGGCATGCTCACAGTGCAGAGGCACATAATTAAAACTACCCAAAAAACTCTCAACTCACGCGCAGCGAGCGACAACAACAACAACAACAACAACGAGCAGTAACAGATTAAACAAAAATCTGGCAAGTCGCAGTCGACAACTAGGAAAATGCTAGCGCAAGCAGTTTGTCGGCGTTGCCAGGACAAGTTAATTTATGGCACTCAGTGAACCAGGCAGATAGCGCCAGACAACAGACAACAAGCAGCAGCAACAGCAACAGCAACATCAGCAACAGCAACAGCAGCAGCAGCAGCAGCCGCAACTCAAATGTCGGCTCGACGCTCATTTTGTTTTGCGCTTGAAACAGGATTTATTTTATTTGTTGCATGAGAGAGAGAGAGAGGGAGAGAAGGAGAGAGAGAGAATGCTTCTTCTTACCCATTCTATTTTTTTTTTGTTGCTTGTGCGAAAAGTTTTGCTAATTTGCGGTAATGTTAATGCTGAACTTTGCACAAAATTAGTCAAGTTCTGGCGCGTCGGATTAAGCGCAATGTTACGCCAAAGTGTTAAGTTGGAAATAAATGTTGACACTTGCGGTAAAATGCGAGTTCTTGGCCCGCAACATAAACAAAAGAGCCGAACGTTTTAAAAACAACCCCAGTCCCCAGTCCCCAGTCCCCAGTTCGCAGTTCTCAGTTCCCAGTTACCAATTCCTGTCCCAGCCACGAGCAGGCGCACACATCCTAGCGCCGAACTCCATGAAATTAACTTTGCACCCCAAAAGTATGCAAGCGTCAGCTGTCACAGGTGCGCGCCATAAAAGGGCCTCTACCCGCTGCCGTGCTGGACTGCAGTTAATTATGAGTAAGTTGGCCATAACCGCAACACTTGCGCCTGCAATTCCTTAGGCTTGCCATGCGTAGCAGCAGCAGCGGCAGCGGCAGCTGAGGCATGCCAAGACCTTGCCAAAGTATTTCGTGTGGCAAAATTAATTTATAAGTTTGTTCCGCGACAGTAGCGGCAACCCAGGAGAGAGAGAGGGAGAGGAGCGACCAGGCATCCATTGGGCATTGGCAACCTGGGACAAGTTTTGGCGCGTTACGTGCCAAAGTTACGGCACTTGCCAAGAGTTTCCGGCTGGCCGTTTCAAATTTATAAAGTGTCATATGTTATGAAATTTGGCACCCGCCACTTTGCATAAACTTGAGGCTAAGTCAAATTATGTACGTACAAAAATTGCCTCAGCTGAAGCTAGACAGCAATAGAGCGGGAGTGGGAGTGGGAGTGTTAGTGGGAGTGGGAGTGGGAGAGCTGTCACTGATGACAACGATACAATTATTGGTTTGTATGCGCACAATTTACACACACACACACACAGACATAGTATTTGAGTGGGGTGGGGTGAGCAGCGGCTTGTAATAAATCAAACCAAGTGAATAAATCATAACTGTAAGCATACTCACACACATGGGAGAGAGGTTTCACAGTGTCTCTCTGTCTGTGTGTGTGCATTTGATAGTCGCAGCTTGTCACATGCGAAAGTGAGCGCCGCCTGCCACGAACGGAACGAAACGAAACGAAACGACATGAAATAATGACATGAAAATTGACAATTTTATTCCTACTTAACTTGCTGAACGAACGAATGAATATATCAAGCCTATCTTTCCCACACTTCCTCTCTCTCTCTCTCTCTCTCTCACTCAGCCTAGATATTTTATGCACAGTTTGACGTGCGAGCGAATCGTAGCCAGAACGAATGACAGTCAGTGACTAACTGAGTGATACAGTAACAGCTGTCAAAGTGCGAATGACAGTCACACACACACACACTCACACACACACTCATACACACTCACTGAATCACTCACTCACTCACTCACTCACTCTGGTTTGTTTTTCTTGTAAATTGCTTTTGATTTGCATACGCGGAAGAGTTTTTGATAATGCAGTCAGAGACATTCATGTTCGAACTGGACAGGAAATGTTTGCGACTTCAATCAGAGCTGCAGGCCTCGAGATTTATTGTGCCCTTTGAATTCGTATTTGGAAAACAAGATAAGCAAGATAAGCATAATTTATGCGCTTTATAAATCAATTTCTTCCATGAATTTGTGAATTATAATACATGGGCTCAGCTTCGCTGTCAATTGGTCGGACAATTCGAGAGGCACACACTCAGCCTCACACACTCAGCATGCTAATAAAGTCGTCTGAATGGCTCAATTAAATAATCGCTCGCAATCAGTGAGCGAAGCATCACAGTTTGGGGTTAGCTTAGCCAACAACGTTCAGCGCGTCGTACTCTGTGTCAGTATCGAAATGAAACGAGAACGCGAAACATCGTTTAGCTCTCGCTGTGTCCTGCTGGCGCTGATCGCACTCGTGGCTGTGGCCTGCGGTGCGCCGCAGCCGCAGAGCTCTTCCAAGGAGTCCGCCAATCAATCGTCAGAGGGCGACAGCAAGTCTAGCTCCAGCGAGGAGGACCCCCATTCGGGCAGCAAGGATGAGAATGTCTCGGACGATTTGACTGGGCACAGATCGCATCATGACCATGGCCATGGCCCAAGCGAGGAGCTAATGCAACATGATGAAGCCGTGCCCGATCTCGATAAGGAGCTTACAGAATTTCAGGCCATAATGGCTGTCGAGAATTTGGTTAAAATTGCCCTAATTTATTATCACAAAGACAAGGAGGTGAAGCGCGCATTTGATTTCATCAGCACCGATTTGCAGGAGCTGCTGCAATTGAGCGATGTGAAGGCCTTGACGGACTATTTGAAACGCTGCGGCCTGGACGTGGTAGAATTTATAGAGCATTTCCCGCAGCCCAACTCGACAAAAATCATACCGGCCAGCGGTGCGTATGACTGATGGGGCCCCCTCAGAGAGCTCTCTGTCAAACGCAAACATGGCCAGACAAGCTTCCAAATAACTTTCAAGTCATCCACTCTCTAACTCTCCCTCTTCCTCTCACTCTCTCTCTCTCTCTCTCTCTGTCTGTCTCTTGCCCATTGTCCACTTGTACTATTGTGGCCATGATGGCATTATGCTCAATGTCATGGTCCAACCCAACTCTCCGCTGTCCTCTGCCCTCTGTCCACTGTCCACTGTCCACTGTCTGCTTCTAGCTTATCAATGTTCACACATGCTCGCCTCCAGCCTGTCCGGAGCCTGCACAGCACCTGGAATGAATTATTCGCAAATAGCTGCAAACTATGCAGACAAAGTCAAACGGAAAAGGCAGCCGAAATGCATGCAGATGCATGACGACCGAGCTATGCACTGGCCAAGTGCATTTAATTAAATATTTCGCCTGTTATTGAATTTGAATCTGAATTTGCTTGCAGAGCTGGCTGAGTTCCCTATCGAAGAGAAGGGCATGCAGGGCTTACTGGACAGCATGCTGAGCGTGATACCGGCCAAAAAGCTCATTGAGCGATATGAAAAAAAACTCAAGACGGATGAACGCTTCGCCAGAGAAAACAAGAAATTCCTCTCCAAGGAGTTGAAGCGTATCTTGAAAAATCTCTATGTAAGTTGTCTTCTTATCACCTTGAACTCACCTGCGGCACGTAAAGGTTCGATCAAGGCCTATTTCAATATTATTTCTTTTCCTTTTTTATTTTCTTTTTTTTTCAAGCAATTATTGAAGTGTGTGAGTGTGTGAGTGTGCGAGTGTGTGCGTGTGTGAGTTGAAAAAGCACTTGGAAATAGGCAGACCGCGGAAGCCTAATAATTTTTGTAGCAGACGTGAGCTAAATATTAGAGTAGCAATTTCTTGGAATGGCAATGCCACAGCTTTAGCTACAGTCACTGGCAATGCTTTATTACGTTTCACAAGTGAGGCAGAATTTCTTTCCGGTCGTGGCTGAAGCATATGTACGCCGTATACAAATCAACTTCCGACGGTTTGCCGTCGAACTGCTTCGCCATGTCCTAATTTTAAAGCAGACTTTCCATGTGCCTCGCCACATTCTCCCTCTTCTAATTGGCAATTGAGCTGGCCTACGTGCGGTACATACTTATCAAATGGCTGGATGGCAAAAAGCAGAACGCGTTTGTTTTCCCAAATGCTTGCTGTGCCAGGCATATCGAAGCCAATTTATGTTTATGTGTGAAAATATGCCAATTGATTTGGCGCAAATAGAATGCCCATAATTGAAATAAACCTGAGCGTGGCTGGCTTAGGTGCAAAAGCACTCTCAGGCCTCAATAAAATATCCATTCGATTCGTTCCACTGATTGACAAAGAGGCACGGCTGTAGCTTCTTCTCTAATAGCAAAAGCAATTAACAACAGATCAACGTGAGGCTGACTAATTTTATTGTTGTTAAGCTCTTAGACTAATATGCAATAGAATATAATATGGGCCATAATTACAAGGAGTATATGCTATGAAGAAAGATGATTCTAGTCAATCACAGCATATGAAATGTAGACATTACTTGAGACACAGTCAGAGATAGGAGATATGAGTTAGGAGGTAGGTGTTTGGAGATTGGAGATAGGAGATACGAGATTGGAGATAGGAGATTGGAGATAGGAGATAAGAGGTAGGAGATTGGAGATAGGAGATTGGAGATAGGAGATAGGAGATTGGAGATAGGAGGTAGGAGATTGGAGATAGGAGATTGGAGATAGGAGATAAGAGATAAGAGATTGGAGATTGGAGATTGGAGATAGGAGATAGGGGATAGGAGATAGGAGATTGGAGATAGGAGATGGGAGATAGGAGATAGGAGATTGTAAGGAATAGAGCTGAGACAGAAGATTAGATATGAAAGATGAGCTATGAGACATTAAAAATGGGAAAAATCATTTGGTTTAGTAGATATCGAATAGCAGGTAACAGCTGTCAAAGAAAAGATAAATTAAATGAAAAATAGAATATATGAAAAATCTGTATTTAATTTTCTTTAGTTTATTTACAATTGATACAGAGAACTATATAAAAATTAGTAAAAGAGTCGTAATTAAATTGAATGAAATATTATAAATGTGTCAAAAGAAGCTGAAACCTAATGCAATGTGATTTTTATTTAAATTTCTAGTTTAAGCAGCTATAAAAAATACATTTACACATACAACGCTGTCAGATATATTTCGCAATTCAATAAATTTTACTATATCTTTACAGAACTCGGATGAAGTGCGTGAATTTTTCTACGCGGACAAAGATGACATCTATCTACATCAGATATACGAGTTCTTTAAGCACATCGATTTCTGCAAAACTGAGGACCCCGAAGGAGGAGAAGAGTATAGACTGAAGACGTGTGTGCGTGAAGACGCAGAAGAAGAAGGAGAAGAAGAAGAAGGAGAGGAAGAAGAAAGAGAAGAAAAAGAAGAAGAAGCATGAAATGACACCAAAGTCCGCCTAATGTGCCTTAGCATATAACTAAATATTGAATATGTTTAGCAACATAATAATAATACCCAACGCACATATAAATGCATCATATGCTCAACGCATGATAGTGCATACTACACGTGCACATAGATAGCGAGCAATAACTGAAACACGATCAGCCACTTACATATATACATGTATGTGTGGACTGAGCAGCAGCGTGGGATATGCCGCGTCTGCACTTTGCCTAAGCCTATGCCTATGTATATGCCCTATGCATATATATATATATACATACATATACATATATACATATATAAACATACTACGCTCTCCGGTTCTGTCGCTGCGCCAAGACCAGACGCGACTTTGAAATAAAGAAGAGATTTTATCCGACCGCTAACCAGAGCAGAAGCTCATGCCAATTTATTTAAAGGAATACTTTACAATATACTTCACATTTGCTGTTCTGCTAAAGAGTAAATATTTCTATATACATATATGACTGCAAGCAATTGAAATAAAAATCACTTTTGCTCTAGACCAAAAGTTGCCAGAGTCAACAATAATGAGAAAATGTTGCTGTTTTTTTTTGTGTTGAGCTGTGTGTCGCTTAAAGAGTAGAAACATTTTCGAGCATATGCCGGGCAATTATTTAGTGGGCACTCTCGGCACTCGGCCCTCGTCCTTTGGGAATTGGCAATGTGAAATTGGGAGAGTGCAGAAGAAAACGGCGCATATTAATAAAGCTTTCGGGCAGCAAAAAGAGGGTTAAATGACGCAAAGGTGGTGGCTTTTGGTGCGTCAAAAAGTTTATCTACGAAAATAGAAAAAAAACGTGGAAAAGTTGCAAACTGGAGCTGGCTCTCTGATTTATGCCGCCTCGCTCGACTCGAGTCGAGTCGAGTCGAGGTCTATGGCTCCAGCCTGGGCCAGCGGCAGCGCAACAGTTGCAACTCTCTTAATGTCGGCGTTTATTTGAATAAACTCAAACTTCTGATTTCACAGGGCAGAGCGGCAGAGCGACAGAGCGGCAGCAGCGCAAAAAGTTACAAAACTTTCTCGGTTAACTGATTTCTACACCGACACCTGCCTGCAGCGAGCACCGAAACAAAAAAATGTGCGCCAGCGCTGGGTGCCCCACGAGACTCATAATTTAAGAAGAGTATATCAATAAATTACGCATCCTGCTGCCAGCACTTTTTAAAGTAGATAAAGCGACGGCCGCTGAAATGCAGAGTACACACACACACGCTTACCCTCTCTCATGTGTGTGTGATCAAGCAGCAAGTACAGCTCTCTATCTCTCTCTCTCTCTCTCTCTCTCTCTCTTTATAGCTGACCAGCAAGCACCCCTGCTCGTATTGGTGGTGGCTTTCATGCTAGACCATAACTCAATGCGGTCCAATTGATTGGCCCGGGCCAAAGCCGTAAAGGCGTCGCTGTAAACATGCAAGCTGACATAAGCTACGCGTCCTGCATCAGCTCCATTAATCAATTACAGACACACACCCCCAGTGGCTGCCTCGGTGCTGGGCACGACAATCACAACCTGTCACAGAAGTGTCTAAATTCAATCTGCCTTCGCCTCGGCTCGGCCAAAAGAAAACAGAAGCAACAAACAACGCCGTCAATCTCAGCTGGCAAGGCGCCAGTGGGCAGTTTGGGGGGCGTGGCATAGGTTGACATTTCCAAATGTCAGTCAAGCATATTTTGGAAATTATTGGGGTGAAATAAATTTAAGCTTTGAACCAAAGCAAGTGCATCAAACTTACTATTTACAAACCATATCGAATCGAATCCCGCATCAATCCAGCTCCACGGGTGCCATGAAGTTGATTCCCTTTCTGGACAATTCGAACACTGCCAGCAGCATAAGTCTGGTCAGCAATGCATCCAGCGGCTCTGAGCTCTGTGCCGAGCCGGCCATCAACTTGCAGCTGGTCTACCAAGTCCAGGAGCGTCTGCGTTCCGATCTGCTGGCCTGCGATGTGCGCTTCTCGCTCTTCGTGGCTGCGGCCAATAGCTATCGCTACGAGACACTGCTGCGTCCCTTTCCCAAGGAGTTTCTCGACAGCGACCAGCGACCCAACATTGGCGCCATCTTCCAAGTCCTTGCGGACATCGATCGCCTGGAGGTCATACTGGATCAGCTGAACAGGGGCAACTACAACGGCTATCACGTGGACGTGCTGCATCTGCTGCACGCCGTGCTGGTGCGGCATGGCGAGCGCGTTGCCCTGAGCACGTTGCGCACATGTGACTTCGAGGATCTGTACGCGCACCTGGAGATTGCGGCGCCACAGGTGCCGCCCACGCAGATCTTTGAGGTTACACCGAGTCTGAAGTGCGCCCACACCAAGGCCTACACCAGCCTGCGCGAGCAGTATCCGACTCGCATTGGCTTCTACGGCGGCAAGGTGGAAGAGCTCTATGCGATGCTGACAGTGGGCTCTCTGCCCGTGCCCGCATGCCTGGAGCTGAGCCGCGACGTGGACGAGGCGCTGCAGCACAGTCCCGAAACTCCCGGCTGGGGCGGCTCCCGCTGCGGCACGTTACTCCGTTGCGTTGCTGCCGTGGAGTATGTGGTGCATCCGGAACTCGTGACCATCGAAGGGGATGCGGGACATGTGAGCATCGGCGATGCCAACTGCATGCAGATCTCATATCTGATGCTCTACGGCCAGAGCTGCGAGACGCGCCTCTGCAGGCTGGTGCGCCAGCCAACCTTCTCGATCAACCTGACGCAGGCGCTACGCTGGATGGAGAGCAACAAATATGTGCTTTCGCTTGGCATGTACTTAATGCTAATGTCCCTGACGTCGCCAAGCGGACGCGGAATCATGCACAAATTTGCCTGCACTGGAATTTATGTGCTAAGGAAGGGATTTTTGAAAATGTAATCGTTCCTCCCACTCTCTCTCTTCACTCTCAGCTAATTGGCTAACTTGACCAATATAAGCACGTTATTGAGGCCAAGCGCTGGCTTGTATAATGTGCTTATATGCGTCAATAAAGTCAAGAAAGTTCAAGTAAATTCAATCATTCGTTCAGCCACAAAGGCACACAACTAAAACTGAACCGAGACGACAGAGAGAGAGAGAGAGAGAGAGAGAGAGAAGAGAGAAAGAACGAGAGCGAACGACTACTGAGCGAGCGGAGTTGGCGTGTAAGCAAATGTTGGCATGAGTCACACGCAACTGGCCATAAATAACAACAATTTAGCATTACAAGTGACGCAGTAAAAATTTATACGCTCTCGCACATTTTCAATTTTCTGCAATTTTTCTAACAATTGTGTGAAATTCCTTGCGGCCATTGGGCAGCGGCAGCTGCGGCCACTCGCTGCATATAAAAAGGACATGAACAGATTTTCTATGTGTATGCATGTGTGTGTTTGCATGTGTGTGTGTGTGTGTGTGGGCATACATAAACTGACTGCACAGCCAGAGTCCCTATACAGCACATACTCTGGAAACTTGGCATTATGTGTTGCCGGACACATTTCGGGGCACACAATTTAGCTTCAGCTTGGCTGGCAACATTTCTTTATATACTCATTGAAAAGTAGCTATTGGGGTTTCTTGGTCATCTTATGGGTATGTATGTAATAGGCAAAAGGAGGATGATGAGCTGAGTTTATTTAGCTATATTCTATATTTAGCTATAGTCTAGACCAGAGATCTCAAATTTTAAATATATATTCGAGTAGAGCATACGCAACTCGATTTTATTATTATTTTTGCAATTACCCAACTCATAGCCTTATCATCAAATAATTTCTATAATATCGTAGCAAAGTCTTTAGCTATTTACTTGATTTATGCATAATGGGATTTTCAGCTCTTAAGCAGTCTCTGGGTATCTCTTAGTCGTGCAGCCTTGACCGGAGCACGCTCTCCAACTCGCTTTCACGACTTTTCTTTTTTATGTCCTTTGGCGACCACAGCCATGTGTGAGTGTGTGCCGTGGCATTTTTTTACATATGCTCGTCTCGTTGCTGCTACAAGTTATGCAGACTATGCACTGGCCGGGCAGACTGCGCATAGTTGGCATTGGCAAACGTAGCTGACAAAAGGCATTCGCGAAATACTTTTGTTAACCATATTTCATAGCATTTAAGTGTAAGGATTGCAATTACGCCCCCCTGCGAGACTCTGGCGCTGTGTAGAAAGCTATCAATTATTTGAGCTGAGTTCGCTTTGCTATCATTACTCCCGGACGGACGTCCCAGCAGCAGCAGCAGCAGCAGCAGCCATTAATAAACGCACACATCAAACTTGGCACTGTCACATAAAATTCAATTTAGTGGCTTTTATGCCAACAGCAACAAGGAACTGGGCCAAGTCACAAAAAAGGGCAGCAACCCTCAACTCGAAGGTTTTTACGCAGCTAAGCTGAATGCACATTAGCATGAGCAAGACTTCAGGTTAACGGTAGACAGAGATCCGAGTGGTTGGCTTTTGGGGTTTCTGGTAGGGGGTGTGGGATGTGGCACGCACTTACGTACCGAGTCCCAGCTCGGCTGGCAGAGTCCCTGGTTGCACTCGACCTGAAATCAAAATAAATGTCAACGCTGCTGTCACACAAAGCAACAGCAACAGCCCCTGCTTGAGCTGCTCGAGCAGCCCCCGCAGTTTTGGGGTCTAAGTTTTTGACTTCCTTAATGACAGTGTGGCAACGATGATGATGACAACAATCACGACGAGCACGAGGACGGCAGCGAGACGATAGCAGAGTACAACGTCATCAATGCCATCAGCATCAGCATCAGAGGGCAGAGGCCACAGTGTCAAGGGCAGAGGGCAGAGGGCAGAGGGCAGAGGAGACAGCACCACAACTTGATGATGCAATTTAAGAGCTTTTTGCCTTCCCCTGGCTGGCTGGCTGACTGGCTGACTGGCTGGCGCCATTCTTCGGTTTTGATAATCTAACAAAATTGATAAGGTGTGAAATTCTTGATTTTATTTTCTGCGTTCTGCACAAGAAAATGCTTTTCCTTGCCAATTTTTTCTCTCTTTCTTTTTTTTTTTCGTGTTCCCCCACAGCATTTATCTTGTTGCCTTTCCTTTTAGAGGCCTGCGCTGTCTTTGATGTTTTTGATGAGGTGTTTGTTTAGTTTTTGATGTAGCGCATAAGGCGACATTTTGGCCATAATTCAGCAAGGCTCTCACCTTTTGCTACATTTACATTTTAAACGAAATTTAATCCAGTTTATGTTCCATCCCAAAAAAATAGCGCATTTCACTTGCTTTGATATTTAAATAAACAAGGAAATTGACTTTGCAGCTTGGATTTTCTTGGATTTTTTAAGTTACTGCGTCTATGCTCGCTTTTTGTGTAAGCTGCGTTGTTTTTCTCTCTCTCTCTCTCTCTCTCTCTCTCTCTCTCTCCCTCGTTTGGCTATTTTCCTTTTACGTTTTTTTCCCTTTGCTGACTGTTGTGCGAAACGCACTCGAACATGCTTGCCAGGCGTAATTATCGGCACGTCAATTGCACAAAGCGGCACGAAAATTGTTTAAACGTTGGTCAGCCATAAATTGATTTGTATGGCAAACGAACGATCCGCAGTCATCATTCGGCTTCCTCTCTCGCCCTCACTCACTCTCCGAGTCTCACTCTGTTGCACTTTCTGCACAGTGGCACGAAAAAAAAAGCAACTCGAAAAGCATGGCCAAAAAAAAAAGCGTAGCTGCTGCCGGCGATTGCTTTGAAATTGGCAGCACAGCCACAGCCGCAGCCGTGTGCAGGGCTCCAATTGGAAACGTTTGGGCAACTGTGCAGCAACACAAGCATCATGGGTCTTAGTTCACTTTGTGCTGGGAATCAAGCAGCTTTACAGCTGTCCATCTGTTTCAAAGCCTAATTGAAGTGCATCAACTAGATCTCAACTGAATTGCATTTACTTCTAGCTTATCAAACGATCTGTTTGCCAACAGAAAAAAATATGCAAATATTTGCTGATGCTCCGATTAAGTTGATAAACTGAAGTACTCTGAATATATATTATAATAAGTATTATGTAAATGGGCGAGGAATTATGATTAGGCAAAGAGATAAATCGTCTGATATCTTAAGGTAAATACTATAAGAATTTGTGATTGAAATTAATTCATAGGTGACTTATCAAAAAGTTCTAGATTATTATCAAATGTAGCGAAATTTGTTGTATTTATTCAATTCTTATTTTGTATATCAATCTGAAGATAAATCTATTTAATTGGGACTACATTAAAACCCAATTTGCTAAAGCTAATGCTATTATTACTTTTACAATATAATACAGAAAATATAAAAATTATCCTTCGCCTCTATATTCATTAGCTAATCATTATTAAATATTCATTTGCTGCCCATTGGCTTAAGCTCGGCTCTAACTTGTTCGATTGCAGTCAAGGCGAATCTCAAGTCTTCTGCCCACAGCTCCTTCAATAAATTAAAGATCTAGCATATACAATGCTTGCAAAATAAAATCTAATACTGCTCTCTATACTCGAGTTAATTTTCAATTTGCACATTTGCCAAAATGTTGCCATGTTGCCGAAGCTGTTAAAGGATATTGAGTCAAGTGGCACGAGCGCCTGCTGCTCGAATGACTAAATGATTGTTTAATTATTGGCAATGCGAACGGCAAACGAGCTCAAAGGACCAGCTAAATTAACGTGTATAGCAT
This sequence comes from Drosophila buzzatii, assembly GCA_035045845.1. Classification (NCBI taxonomy): domain Eukaryota; kingdom Metazoa; phylum Arthropoda; class Insecta; order Diptera; family Drosophilidae; genus Drosophila; species Drosophila buzzatii. The sequence continues at coordinate 12,306,051 of JAWNOS010000244.1, read as the reverse complement.
GTGGGTAGCTCTCGATATATGTACATGTGTATATATATGTCTATATATATATGTATATGTGTGTGTGTCTGTGTGTGTGTGTTAGCTATCAATCAGTGCATCAATAGCGAACAGCAAAGCGATAATGTGAACACTTTAAGTGCCTAGGTACTCGGGGGTTATTGCTTAGTGACCACACACACACAGAGAGAGAGTGTGTGTGAGAGGGAGAGACATAGATTGATAGAAAGTGTGAGCGCTAGTCCGTTACATATGTTGCTGTGGCTGCTCAGTGTCAGTCGCAGATGATGAGCAGAGCAGCAGATCAAAGTGCTTCCTTTGACTCGCTTAAGTGGTCACAGAGGCTAATGTTGCAAAGGGTCAGGCAGAGAGCTTTTCAGTTCAGCGCTAATTCAATATACAATTTGCTTTGAATTGAAAATGCTTTCAGCGCTGCAAGTGTGATAATTAAATAAACGAATTACGCATACGCAACAGTGGCAGCATTTTGATAGACTTTGTATCATATTCAAATGCTCTCATTGTTTTAAACATATTCAACTATTATTATTAAAAAGTGGGCAAACAATAGCGCATAAACATATTTTCGATTTATTTTTGTGGACATATTTGATCTCAACTGTGGTTGTAGCAAACGAATTCATAAAGTTGCGGGATTAAATGCGATTAGACAACTTATTCTCATGAATCTATGCATGAATGTGGTATGTGTGTGTGTGTGAGGAAGAGAGAGAGAGAGAGTGTGTGTTAATATGCATTTTGCACAATATGCACATTTGAAATTGTTATTATCGATGCAGTGGTGCATGACCGCGTTGGCAAAGAGGCCAACCACGCTGAGGCCCGCATAGTTGACGGTGGTGCTGACTTGTTGATTTTATGCGTGCGTGTCTGCATGACATTTGCAACTGTTGATTTGGCATTGCAGTGCAGAAGCCAAGCCAAACCAAGCCTGGCCCAGTGCACATGGAATCAATTGAATTGAGTCCATGCGTAAATTATGCATTGCGCTGATAGACAAATTTGAAACGTTCAGCATGAGCATTTGTCATATTCTATCTGTGGCACATTTAGTCATTGCGTCAACGCATTTATGCCCGCCGCAGCCAGAACTTATCGAACAGAACAGACTTCAAATTATGTAGATCAATTTGTCGATTGATTTATATAGGCTGATCGATTGAATTTACGAGCTGACCGAACTGACTGAGCAAACAAAAGGAGAGGGCTTTAATTAACAAGTGAAAGCTTGCTAAGCAGGCAAGAGTGAAACCAGTTTAAATTGTTATATTTTCGCTTTGACAAATTTTAAATGAATATAAATAAATCAATAAAAATATTTCTAAATATTTTCGAATAGTCACATTTTGAATAAATTTTTAAATAAATTAATTAAAATATCTCCAAGTATTTTAATTAAATTAAAATTCTTGCAGAGCTTTAATAGGTATATCTAAAATACTTCGAGAGACTAATTTTCGAATCAATATTTTTTAGCTTAGCTCAAAAGCTCAACCTCAGCCATAAAGAATTCCATTTAGTTATACATTTTATTATTATTATTTATTGTTAGTTTTATTATTATTATTATTATTACTTATTATTATTTATTATTATTAATATTACTATAATTCAATTTAGTTACAAATTTTAATATTATTATTATATATTATTATGATTAATTTTGTTATCATTATTATTATTATTTATTATTATTATTATTACTTATAAATTTTCCATATTATTACAAATATTACAATTATTATTATTATTATAATTATTTTGTTATCAATTATTTTTATATATTATTATTAATAGTTTTTATTATTATTATTACTATTATTATTATTATTATTATTATTATTATTATTATTATTATTATTATTATTATTATTATTATTATTATTATTATTACTTATCAATTTTATTTTTATTTATCTAAAATACAGAAAATTATTCCAACAACTTTTGCGTAGTCCAATAATAAAATTGATTATTTTAAAATAATTTCAACTTTTGTTCATTTGCAATAAATTTCCAATTAAACCAAAATATATATATGCAAATATTTATGATTGAATTGCTTGCATTAGCTGCAATGAATTAAATAAATTAAAAATTGCGCAAATTCAGCTTTGTTGCAAAAAGCAATTTTCATAAAAACAAACTCAACTATTTCGTTGCATAATTCATAAATGAAAATAAATTCAAGTCAAATCGAGTTAGCGCTTACACAATTTACGGGGCACAAAGTTGGTTGGGCTAAAGTCGTTGTTGTTGTTGTCGTATGCGCGATAATGTTGGCAGTTAACTTAATTTTGTCACATTTGACAACACGTTAAAACAACAACTGTGGCATGCGAGGCAAAGCGCGGTGAAGCAGCACAGTCAACAGAATGAAACAGAAATGAGCAGACAACGCTGAAAAGTAGAAGTTAGTGGCATGAGCACGCGCTGCGCATCTGCAGAGGATAAACAATGCAAGCCGCAGACAAATGAGTGATGGCATATAAGTGAGTGCCATGCCCCACTCAGACACAGAGTCGCCGAGAGAGAGAGAGAGAGAGAGAGCGAGAGAGGGAGAGAGTGAGATCGCGGCGACGACAGGTTAAAAACTCCAGCGCCGCAAAGTATGCAATACAAATTCAGTTCGCGACGCGAAGGCTCCGGGCTCATCTAGGCTACGTACGTATGACGTTGTCGTCAGCTGCAGCAATGTAATTTGTGGCTGGCATAGTGCGTATTACACACACACACACACACACACGCACGCAGGCAGGCAAGCACTCACACATGGCCACAGCTAAGTGAGTGAGTGATTCGCCAGACAACGAGACTTGAAGGCAAAATGTTAAATGACGTTGCCAGCGACAGCATGTACGTGGTGTGCGTGTGTGCGTGTGTTTGGCATAGTGTATTGCATTATATGCGGAGCTTAAATTGTAGCCAGACCCCGCCGGAGAGTGTGAGCAGTTCTTGTCTCCCATTAGGCCACAATATTTGCTTAAAGCGCGATTTTCCTGTCCTTGTTTTCTTCCTTCTCTTTGCCATCGACGGGCATTGTTGTTGCCTGGCCTTGTTTACATAGAAATATTCTATATGCGTGCATTTTATTTATGATTGCACAGCGGACAACTCACTCATTGCACTCAGTACTCAGTACTCAGAACTCAGCACTCAGAGACTCTGCTGCAGGCCACACTCAGCTCTGTACTCGGGTGGAACGCCAGCAATTCACATTTTGATGGCATCATCTGCTCGTAGCTGCAATATTTATGTGGCTGCAGCGCAGCCGGCATCACTTGCTGCACTTAAAAGCGATTAAATATAAATCAATATAAAAATTTGCATATTAAATGTGTGTGCTGTGTGTGTGTGTGTGTGTGTGTGTGTGTGTGTGTGTGTGTGCAGTGTGGGCGAGGGCGTGATTGTGTGTGTGCGACTGTTTGCGCTCGCGTGAAAGCCACTTCTTTATGAAGTAAATATGTGCATTCGAATGTTTATTACGTGTTAAAAGAAATGTTTATATTTATTATATTCCTATGTTCGCACACGTACTTAAATACTTAAAAATATACTTGCATACAATATGCATATGTATACAATATGTATGTATGTGTGGGTGTATGTCAGTCAGATTTGTCATACATTTGACTATAAGCTTGTTCTAAGAGACTGATAAGACAGGCAGACAGAGAGAGAGAGAGAGAGAGAGAGAGAGAGAACAACAAAGCTGCTGCAGTATAAGAATTTTCATAAAATATAGAAAAACAGCGCAGTTTCTATACAATTCGCTGCTTAAGATGTTCTTACCCATCATCAATCAGATTGTAAGAGACTGATAAAGCTTTTAGAGCTGCTAACATATTGTTGTTGTAATAGAAGTAGTTATTAGTGTAGCAGTAGTGTAGTAGTAGTAGGAGCAGTAGATTTAGTAGTGTAGTAGTGGTAGTAGTAGTTGTAGTAGTAGATTAAGTAGTGTAGTAGTAGTAGTAGTAGTTGTAGCAGTAGAAGTACTAGATTTAGTAATGTAATAGTAGTAGTAGTAAAAGTAGTAGATTTAATACTGTAGTAGTAGTAGTAGTAGTAGAGTAATATATTTAGTAGTGCAGTAGTAGTAGTAGTAGGAACAATAGATTTAGTAGTAGTAGTAGCAGTAGTAGGAGCAGTAGATTTAGTAGTAGTAGTAGTAGTAGTAGTAGTAGTAGTAGTAGTAGTAGTAGTAGTAGTAGTAGTAGTAGTAGTAGTAGTAGTAGTAGTAGTAGTAGTAGTAGTAGTAGTAGTAGTAGTAGTAGTAGTAGTAGTAGTAGTAGTAGTAGTAGTAGTAGTAGTAGTAGTAGTAGTAGTAGGAGCAGTAGATTTCGTAGTAGTAGTAGTAGTAGGAGCAATAGACTTAGTAGTAGTAGTAGTAGTAGGAGCAGTAGACTTAGTAGTAGTAGTAGTAGTAGTAGGAGCAGTAGATTTAGTAGTAGTAGTAGTAGTAGTAGGAGCAGTAGATTTAGTAGTAGTAGTAGTAGTAGTTGGAGCAGTAGTAGTAGTAGTAGGAGCAGTAGATTTATTAGTAGTAGTAGTAGTAGGAGCAGTAGATTTCGTAGTAGTAGTAGTAGTAGGAGCAATAGATTTAGTAGAGGTAGTAGTAGTAGGAGCAGTAGATTTAGTAGTAGTAGCAGTAGATGTGGTAGTGGAGTAGTAGTAATAATAGTAGTATTTGTAAAAGTCGTGGAAGTATTAAAAATAACATAGAAAAGGGAAACTAGTAATAGAAATAGTAATAGAAATAGTAGTAGAGATAGTAATAGAATTAGTAGTAGTACTAGCTAGTGGTGGCAGGCGACTAAATAATATACCAAAAAGCTCTGATTAAATTTGTTTTTTATATATTTTTAGTATAAGCGCATTTGATTCTTCTAAAGTAACTTCGCATATATAAATAAAGGTAGTGATGGACATTTAGATAACATTTATATAGCTTCAAGAATTTAGTATACTTTTAGTTTAAACTATTCTACAAAGTTCAAGCTTATTATTTTCGTGTAGCTAATTTCACATTCTCAGCAAAAAGCACTCTATTTATATTTAAATATTTTAGCTAGGCTTTTAGTAAGATTACAGGATCTAGAGCTCGCCCATAAGTTTTTAATATATTTAACAATCTGTGAACTTCTCAACTGCTCAACAGTTTCTTTATAGTTATTTGAAAAGAAACAACGAGTATATAAAGCTTTACTACATAACAAGAATATATCACGAATATGCAAATTGAAAATTAAATATAATATTTCAACAATACTTTAGACTGCCCCTCTCTCTCTCTTTCCCTCTCTCTCCCATCTCTTCTTCTTTGACAACTTTACGATACTCGCACAATAAACAATTTAAGCATCCATTTAATCCCTCCAAGTTGCAGTTTCATGACTCTCATCTTACATTTTAGAGAACTCTTGCCAAGTTTAATAGGAACCCAGCGCAGCTTCCACTCTCCACAATATCTTTTCGTGACTCTAATACCTCCATACAGGACTATAATCGTTAGGAGCGTGAGGTTTTATTAGACGCAACGCACATATGCAAATGCCATAAAACAGCAACATGTTTCGGCAATTGAAATATTGTGGGATTAGCCCTGTGCTCGTCACGAGCCCGGGCTCAAGTTGCCTTTATGATGCTCCGTTTTCCGTTGACACTGTCATCGAGCATGTCAAAACAAACAGCGCTATATGCAAAACCCACACACACACACACACACACACACACACGCACACACACACATACACCCTTACGCATAGGCAGGCATATTTTTAATGCGTTTATGCTAATCGCGTGGGTTTTAATGCGGCCAGCGTGTTAAATGTGCCAGGACTGGACGGAGTGAGAGTCGGGCGCCTGGCATGAGCGTCGCCTGTCAACACATTTCGCTGATTGCCATGTGTCTCTGCAGGGCCAGGCCCTGTCTTCGACGCTGCTAGACAAGCGAATTTGCATAAATTGCGTTTAAAGCCAACCAACATCATCTTCTGTCATATGAAGGGAGGCGGGCCGCTGTAGCCTGCCTGGGCTACAGCTCCAAAACTAAGCGTCATTGTGTTCAGCGTCGGATCTCGCTGGAGTTGGAGTTGGAGTTGGGTGGTTGTTCAGGGTCCATGGATTCATATATGACTGTGCTAGAGTTTTTGCAATTACAGTGCTTCAGGTAATTACGTGGTCGTAGCCCTGTGCCTGGCAGCTTCAAGTGGGCAATGTTGTAAAATTATGCATCGATGGCACTGAATGAGTCTGCTGAATTTGACATGAAGTTTAAATTACTTTGACACGCACACAGAGACGCCGAGACACTGGGCATACGTACGATACATACATGGATGCGGCGCATAATCAAGTGCCAACACTGCCAGCAAGGGTCAACGGTCAACGGTCAGCGGTCAGCGCTCAATGGGCGACACAGTGCGCAAAATTTGCAATCACCAGCGACACAACACTTGAGGCCAGGACGTTCAGGATGGGCCAGCTGAGCGGGTCAGTCAGGCGGGTAAATTTTCGATTTTTTGGCAAATTCATTTGCGACTTTTCCTTTTCAGGCTTAAAATGCTGGATGGGCCGCGCTGTGTGCCCAGCAAACCGAACATTAGGCACAAAATTCTCAATTCAATTGGCCCTGATAATGACAACTTCATGCATTATGCGTGCCCCTGTGCGCCATATTTTGAGCGACAGGCGCGTTGCATGCAACGACCATGCAGGGATGGGGCAGGTTCGGGGCACTCAAAAATTTGACAATCTCGTTTGCCGGCCGCAAATATGCGATTGCCTTGTTCTCGTGCAAATGAATGGCTTCAGCACCAGCCAGCCCAGGCCTTGTCCCAGTCGGGCTGACGAGCGCGCCATTTTGTGCACAGTTTTCATTTTTTTCCCTCTCTCCCTCTCTCTCTCATTCTTCCTTTTGGCCATTTTTTTGGAAATTGGACGTTCGTTTTGTGTGGCGTTGGTGGTGCTGCTGCCACTGGCCTCTTGTCGCTCTGCTGTGCAAATTTTCCAAAAATGTACCAAACATTTCGTTAAACATGAGCCAGTGCCTAGTATCTGTGCATGTGGCAGGCGGCAAGTGGCAAGCGCCAAGCGCCAAGCGGCATGAGGCATGCAGCGTGGGGCCATGAGGCATGCGGCATGTGTGCAATGCTCGATGCCTGCACACATGCCAGCTATACAGCCCGAGCCGGGTCGGGCCTGCCAACCTGCCTCGCTGACTTATGCATTCATCCATCCAACTAGGCAGCCGCTAGCATGCCCGTGTGGTTCGCTTTTAATAAATTCATAAATATTTATATATGCAAAAATTTTTGGGTAAAATGCTGGCAGCCAACTGGCAAGCGACTTGCCCATCTACCAATCTATTCAATTTGGGGCCACATCCGAACACTGAACACTGAACACTGAACACCGAACGCCAAGCACTGAGGCACCAAACACCGTTCTGCTGCTGCCAGCAGGCCAGAATCCGGGGCTATGGTCATGTAAATGGGGTTTTTGAGCAACTGAAACTGGAACTGGAACTGGACTGGGCTGGGATCGAATAGCTATGCTAGTGAGAAAACGGTGATAGATTGATGCGGCATGTCACAAAACCGCAGCAACAGAAGCAGAAGCAGCGGCAGCAGCAGCAACCACAAGCAAGGCCGTGTCAGAGTCGAGGCAAGTGCAATTTCCATAATTTGTCGTTGGGTAAGAGTCGCACTAGTGAATTATAAAAGTAAAGTTCTCAACTGGAAGCGAAAGTAGTTGAGTGAAAATGCAAATAACTTCGAACTGAACTAACCTAATTGAAGAGCATGTCCAATGTGAGTTGTTGAGAGTTGAGCGACGAGCGACGAGCGTTGCCCCAATCAACGCTAAATACAAATCAAATTCACATCAAGTCAGCACACATACGCAACTTGAAGCCTTCAGCCAAGCAACCCCACGAACTCCACGCAGCACCCTTGTATCAAAATTCAGAATTTGCCAGCTCAAATTCACACTCACAGCTCGCAACAGAACTGAACACACATGATGTTCAAAAGCTGGCTAGGAAATTCGCATTGAATTCTGCTCTGCCGACTGCAACTGTCACATCATTAGGTGTGGGGGGAGGTGGGCTGAAGGAGCGGTAAATCACAACATGCGGTGCTCTCTCTCGGTGTGTGTGTGTGTGTATGTGTCTGCTGGAACACTCCTATTTTAATCTTGTTTTTGAATACTCGTTAACTTGGCTTTTGTTATTCTTATTTTCATGCTTATTTGCATACGAACGAGGAACGAGAGTGCCCACTCCGACACCCATGGAACGCAATCCGGGGCCTGCCAATGTCAACATCACCACCCCGATAAAGTCGTCTGCGAAAATGATTTAAAATCAATTTATTCTTTTCTGTCCTTCTTATGTAAATCATTTTACGAGGACTACGTAGACCACTGCCTCTGCCACTGCCACTGCCACGAGAAGAGCGGCAAAAGTTTAATCTAAATAAATCAACTTGATGCGTATCTAAAAATAAGTGTATGAACGAACGAATGAGCGAATAAACGAATAAACGAATGAATGAATACTTCTGGATTTATTTACAAATTCGCAAACAAATTTTCACTTCACACAGCCAGAGGCAGCGGAGTGAGCTAGAAGTGACACAGAAAAGAAATGATGGATTCGCTTCTCTTTCCCTATCTCTCTCACCCTCTCTCTCTCTCTTACACTCTCTTGGAAATATAAATATTGTTATGTGCAATTTGTTTATTCTATATTTTTTTATTTAGACTACTATTTATAACTGCTCTAGTTTTTGTCGCCAGGCAATGTAAGTGAAAGCATTAAAAATGATTATTAGCAAAACATTTTGCTGTGACAGAGCTCTGTGGGCCAGCCACAATATGCAATTTTTATATGCCAAACAAAAAGCTAAATTTAATATGCATAACTGCATTGAATGGCTTTTGAATATTCATACGATTAAAAGCAAAAAAAGTATTGTTTGCATTAGCAAAGCGAACTAAGCTCATGAATACCCTATATTTGCTTAGCAAAGAGTTGCGGAATAGTTTTAAAAATTAGTTGAATATTAAAACTAAATTCGAATGAGTTTCAGTGATGATATAAACAAAATTAAATTTAAATTTAAAATATATTAGAAAATAAAATAAAACTAAAAGTTTTATTATTAATTAATAATTTTTGATTTTTATATAATAATAAAATTAGTTTTAGTATACATTTTTTTGTTTGCAAATAATTATTAATTTTTACATAAATAAAATTACAAATTTTATATTTAAAAAAATTAGTTGTAGTACAAAATTTGCTTGAATTAAAAAAATAAAAATTCAACAAAATCTTTTAATTTTAAAATATATTAAATTAAAAAAATTAAAAATTGTATATATAATTAAAATTACATAAGATTATAAATGTTATAAAACAATTTAAAAATGTTACATTTGTAATTAAATTCATTTTGTGCCAACCGACTTAAGATATATCCATAGACATATCCATTAGATGCTTTGCTTTAGCTAGTCAAGCCTTAAACTAACCAATGTCCCATTAATAACAATGCAAAGAAAAAAGTAAATAAATATAGATTAAAATTGAAAATGAATGTATTTATTAAAAATAACAATTATTTATTAAGCTTAATGCCTTTTATTATTGTTAAAAATAATTGCCAATTGGCAATATTTTTTCGTCATTCAGTTTTATTGTTTGTTGATTTGCCCATGTACAGGGTATAGAGAAGTGGAAAAAAACGTCATCTAACAAAATGACAAGTCAACTGCATGACAAATCGTCATGAAATTTACATGCAATTTGCACAAATGAAAACAAATAAAAACATTCTGTATATGAAAAATATCAAATTGCATAAATAACTAATTAAATTTAAATTTGCAATTTGCAATTTGCAATTTGATGAGCGTAATTTATGAACGTGTGAAAATTGCAAATTGTTGTCGTTTACGCTTTGGGAACGCTCCTCTCTGCTCCGCTCAGATGTTGCACATTTTGCGTATAAATTGAATATAAAAATGAAATTATGTGATTTTAATGGGGTTTGTGCTCGGTTTTTAAGCCTGTCAACTTTTCAAGTCAGTTTCAGATTTTCGTTCTTTTCAATAAGTCCTCGGGCAAAGTTCCTTTTAAGTCAAGTTTCTAAAACAAAACATTCTCCTTAAGTCACTCACAAAAACTTTTGCATGACATTAATTAAAAATTACACGCTCTCAAAGCAACTCCTGAGCGTTTTTTTTATTATTATTATTTCTCCTTTTTAAACTTCTGCTTCTTCTTATTTTTCGTCTAGTTACAATGTCAAGCTAATTAAAAGTTTTGGTCAAAGAGAAAAAATCGTGCCAAGTGCGGTATTTTCAAGTTATTAGTAAGTCGTTTGCTATATGGCTTAAAAGGCGAGCCAGCACTGAAGAGGAAGGAAAGTTTTTTTCTTTTTGGGAAGAAATCCTAGGCAAAAATTGAAAATATTTTGAAGTGGCTTTAAGTACGCGATAAGTAAATAGCACAGAAATTGTACAAAGTAAATAAATTGGAGCGAGTGGAAGTGCCATGGCAGCAAGGGACTGAGCATTGCGATGTGCGAGACAAAAATGATATAAAAATAGCTTCAAGCCAACACACACACACACGTACACCCACACACTGTGAGAGACACAACCACCAACTGCGCGAGTCTGGAGTATAGCTCTAGCCCCATTATATGCTGTTAAGTTGCCCCAAGTGGTTGATGGCAACAAACTGCATCATTTTCAAATGAAATAAATCAAAGCACACAAACAAACAAACAAATGTTGAAACCTTTAGGTTAACCCCTGAAACCAATTGAATCACGCATATATACACATAAAGATATATAGATATTTGTATTTTCAGGGTCATTCCATGAAACAGGAACTGTCTGTCTATGGCCTAGCTTGGCTGAGCGGCTGAGGAGGGTGCTCTGAGCGCGCCTGTGAACAGTGACAGTTGTGCACATCCCTTGGCATCGCCTTACCGGCATTGGCCACACTTAATTTAAGCTGTATTTCCATTTAAAATTTCACATTTCACTGTTCACATTTTATGGGCCCAGCGTAATGAAGACAAAGGCAATGACGCCCATTGACACTCGCAAAAAAAAACTTCACATGTCGCATTATGCAAAGCACCTGAAATGCTGCAACTTTTTGACCCTTTTTGGCAGCAGACCCCGCATGATGATCATAATAATAATAATATGATGATGATGACGACGACGACGACGATGATAATGGTAATAATATTAATAACGCCTTTATTCCACAACAAAGGGCAGACACGGCGCCAGCGGTTTAATTTAATTAAACAACATGAATCCGTTGTATGTGGCCACCTTTTGGCCCCAAAGCTTACTTTAATAAGCCAAGCCACGTCAAGTGTGCCCCCGCCGCACCTCTACACACTCACACCCTTTAGCTGGGGCCAAATGCGAGGGATTTACAACTTTTTATAATAATTTTCAATTAAAAAACGCACTTCAGACCCTCGCAGCGCTTTACTAGAGTGAGAGAGGCTGGGTGATAGAGGAAAGAGAGAGGGGAGAGAGTATGCAGAGTATTTTACATTCTACATTCCTGTTGCTCTTGTTGTTGTCTGTATTTTTGTGTATTTTTCAACTGACAAATAAGATTTGCATGTCACTCACACACACACACAGACACACACACATGCACGCACGCCTGAGCTTGGTGTTTCTGTCATATTAACGGTACTCTGCACACACGTGTCTAAAAGGATTTAAGTCCTTTCTCTACAGTCCGCACGACTGCCTGCGTCTCGTCCCAGCATCCCTTCGTCGGTCGTTGCTGCAAATATTTGATTAGCCTGCAAAAAGTTTTAGCAACTTTATAATTTTAGCATCATAGCCAAATAAAAGCCGTCCACCTACTTCAGAATTTTTATTATTATTATAATTGTTTTTATGCTCGCCACACTCACTCCAGTATATATATCAACAATTTGTGATCTGTTCAAAGTTCGAGACACCTTGGCGTACCCAGACAATCTCTGGCGCACAAAGCGCAACTCGCGGCCGCTTGAAAGTTTGCCAACCGCAGTTGAAGTCGAAGAAAAAGCACTACAGCAACAACAACAACAACAACTAGTGGAAACTGCAGTCAACTGAGATTTGCCATGGCTGAGCTGTGGGGGCTATGTGGGCGTGGCAACTTGTGCCGCTTGAGCAACGCACGACGCACGCCGCACGCAACATTTCATCTTTTTATTTTGCAACAAAGTTGCTGTTGCTGTTGCTGTTGCTGTTGCTGTTGCTGCAGCTGCAAATGCGTGTAACTTTTTAATCAAATTATGTGCAAATTTTCTTTAGCAGTAATTTTAACTAAAATTTTGCACAAAATTACTGCAAGAGAACAGGCAGCAGCAGCAGCAGTTGCGACAGAGCCTCATTTTCATTTTATTCGTCATCATCAGCTTGGTGTCTACTTTGCGCTGCTTGTATTTCATTTTCATGGGCTTTTCATGTGCTTTTCTCTGAATGGAGCATGTATCTACCCTCTCCCTCTCCCTCTCCCGATCTCTCTCTCGCCTCTGTCTATCCAGCTGTCTGTCTGCTGTCGCGCTGGCATTGCATAATTTTTAATTGAATTTTAAAGTTTCGGCAAGCCAAGAAAATTTTTGTTTTCATTCGCTTGCCAAAACTTTGGCTTGAATTTAATTAGAAAATGATTTTGACTGCGGCTTTGCCACTTGCAATGCACCACTCAGACCCAGACCCACCAGCCCAACAGCCCACCAGCACCACCAGTCGCAGCAGTCCAGAGTTTTCGCGGTCTGGCACCGAAATTAATAAAGTAAATTGCAAATTCAGTGCCAATATATAAATAAATTGAAGGTGTGAGTGCTGTGAGTGCTACGAGTGTGAGGCGCTGCAGCCGTTAATAAGAGTCGAGGATATATAGATTACATTACATTAGTAGCCATGTTTATTTCATTTGGACGCGCACAGCGGGCAGTCCTTGGACAGAGATACGTGTCCAGAGCCAGTCCGGTTCCAGTTCCAGTTTCAGTTTCAGTTCCAGCTACCCTTGGTGCGTGTGCATTTGGTTATTGTCTGCTCTTTGTAATTTGCAGCAGACACATTAATCAAAAAATTGTTACTACCCGTGGCTCTGGTCGCCCGGCACATATGCGGTAGAGGCGACTCCGAGTGGTGCACTTGCTAGTCAACAGCTGCCATTGGCCATACCAATGGCAACGGCAATGGGGAATGGCAATGGCATTGTTTTATTTCGAGGTGGTGGAGGTAATTGAAATGTCACCGGAAGTGTTGCTGGCCGTACACTGTCTCCGGCCGACGACGAATGGAAGCAACGCACTAAACCACGACCACGACCACGGCCACGTCATGGTTGTCATGGCCGGTCACTCCGGTCCTGCCAAGGACTCGTGTCAACTTGATACGCTCGATCGCTGCCAGCTATGTTTGTGGCTGCTAATGTGAACTCTAACGGTCAATTACGAGTATTTGCGCAATTTTGTAATTAAAATTGCAAACGTGCAACGTTGAAAGGAACGTGCTGCAAAAATGCAACATTCTCTGCCCTCCCCTACCGCCCTCTCATTTCAACCATAGAACTGTCTTCATGCTGGCTAATTAACAACAATTGCATCTTTATGGTTAATTTCGCATTTTAAGGCGAGAACAACTAACAGAAAGATATCTATGTATCTATGTATCTATGTATCTATGTATCTATGTATGTATCTATGTATCTATGTATCTATGCATTTATGTATCTATGTATCTATGTCTCTATGTATCTATAGATATCTATGTATCTATGTATCTATGTATCTATGTATCTATGTATCTATGTATCTATGTATCTATGTATCTATGTATCTATATATCTATGTATCTATGTATCTATGTATCTATGTATCTATGTATCTATGTATCTATGTATCTATGTATCTATGTATCTATGTATCTATGTATATATGTATATATGTATCTATGTATCTATGTATCTATGTATCTATGTATCTATGTATCTATGTATCTATGTATCTATGTATCTATGTATCTATGTATCTATGTCTCTATGTATCTATAGATATCTATGTATCTATGTATCTATGTATCTATGTATCTATGTATCTATGTATCTATGTATCTATGTATCTATGTATCTATGTATGTATGTATCTATGTATCTATGTATCTATGTATCAATGTATCTATGTATCTATGTCCCTTTATATCTATATATCTATGTATCTCTATATCTATGTATCTATGTATCTATATCATTTTATCTAGATATTACGATTCTTATCTATTTATATCGATGCATATATGTATCTTATATACGTATCTATATAGTACCTGTTCGTATTATGGCCAAGTTCTAACAGTAGCCAGCTTGCGCTGACAGCTGCGTCAGCTTTGGTGCTTTTACCTTCAATTTTATGAACTTTTTCGTATCCGTAACTTTTTCATTACATTTCGACTTGTAGAATTTTCTGGCTGCCGTTGTTGTTATTTGGCTGCAATTGCCGTACTGTATACTTGTAGTTGTTGTTGTTGCTGGTGCTGCTTCTGCTGTTGTTGTTGTTTATGAGCTAATTACATAAGCTCGTTATTAGGCGAATTACTTGTTTCTTCATTTGCAGCTGGATGCTGCTGCTTTGGCTCAGCGGCAGCAAATAAGAAAACTTTTTTAATTATAACCTCATTTAGATTTGACGTTAGCTCCGTCGCGTGTCTGCTTCGCGCTTGCCCGCTTTCTTTTCCTCTTCGTCTTCCCATTCCTCTTCCTCTTCCTCTTCCTTTTGCCTTCCTGGCAGCCAGCTTCCTTGGCTTATGCCATTTATGCTTTCTGCTTCTTATCTTTACAATCTAATCAGTGCATATTTAATTTGATTTTCATCACTGTGACAAACAATTGTTGTACATTTGCCAGCCTCAGCTGATGGCTGATGCCTGCTGGCGGCTGGCGGCTGGCTGCCCGCAGCACGAGCTCTGCTTGTCCAGCAGTCGCAGCTGCCAATCAACTCGCTGGCCAAGTTTATTCCAATTTCCTGACACCTTTTCAACAAACTGCCTTGACGTTCAATCTGCGCATATTGAGAGACTCGTGCTGCTCATAATTTCTGAGCTGGCTTTAAAGTTTTAATTTTAGTTTATTAAAGTTTTAATTATTGACATAAATATATATTTAAGCTTACTTGTTTGCATATCTAAACTGCTTCTAATATTAATTTAACGAAATTCTGGGAATTTTGTTTATAAATAAGTATAAACTAATTTTACGGCTGCCAAACTTTTATGTTAATTTATTACGATTTCAATTTAAGCTTGTTTTACGTCAAAACTTCGAGCTATCAAGTTAAGGAAGTCCCGTATGTATTTATGGAATTTATATATGTATTGCTATGATATATAAATAATTGAGAGTTTTTTTAAATACAAATTCATAGCAATATTTCATGAATTAAATTTAGTCTTTAAGGACTTTAGCTGAAAATCTAAGAAATATGAATCATCGCTGAAAGTCTCAATTTTTTAAGCGTTTCGTATCTGTCTATTTATTGTGAATTATGTAAAATCTGCATCTAAAACTTAAGCTAATGGCAATTTATTAAGAGATAAAAGCAATCTAAAAATACAGCTAATAGCAAGTTTTTAATATATTTTATGATAAAGTTTCTATTTTAAGCCATATTAAAATTTTAACAAAAAATAAATATAAAATTTTAAAAATATATATTTTTAAATATTAAAATTTAATTAAAATTGCAAAAAATATATATTTATAAATATTAAAAAAAAAGAATTGAATATTTTTAAAAATTTTTAATTGCATAAATTTTATTTTATTATTATTATTGTTTATTTATTATTATTTATTATTATTATTTTGCATTAATATTTTGCAAAATTGCATCAATTTGTATATTAATAAACATTAATTGCGCTCGAGTAACCGACTGGTAAACGATTTTATTTTAAATATTATTTCAATGCTGCTCAAGGTAGAATTTTATATTTATGCAACTCTTAGCATTAAAGTGCAGCTCAGAAGAAGATTTCCCTTTGGCAGCTGAATAAATCATATTAATTTTGTGCATTGTTGGCGGCAGCATAGTTAGGTCCCTTTCAATGCTGCAAAACTATATATTAAGTTAGTCAAGTCAAAAGGAGTCGATTGAGTGAAACATTTAATGAAATGAAATGAATAATTTGCCTAAACAACTATTTATGATGAATATATAATAAAAGAAAAGCTTAAACTAACCACAAACAGTCATGGCAAATCTCACATAAACTGATTATAGGGTATATGGCAGGCAACCCATCAGCTGTCAGATTTCTACCATTTTCTATTGCAATGAAGCGTTAAAATACGTGCATTTTTTGCTGCAGCTCAACAGAAATATGCACATACAATATGTACACGTGCATGGGTATATAAATGTATAGAAAATTTAGTTTATGCAGCATTTGCATACATATCAAATATACATATATAGAATGTAGATATATAAGTTTGTATCTTTGTACTTCGTTTCCAGCCAGACGTATGGCAAATACGTAGCAAATGCTCGCCTTGTTAGTTGTTGACTGCAATTTCCTTGGCTTGCAATCGGAATATCTTACTAGTGTGTGTGTGTGTGTGTGTGTGTGTGTGTCTGAGGGTGACTGTGTGTGCTGAACAAATATTTGGTTTACGTCAAATTGACACGCATGAGTTAATCAAAAGATGATTTGTTATTTCTTGCAAATGCATCCGCATCAGCATCCACATCGACATCCACATCCGCATCCGCATTCGCATCTGCTTACCCAATGATCCCAGTCGAAGCAGCAGCAACAAGAAACAGCCGCAAATTTATATTGGAGCATCAGCTCAGATCTCAGAGCACTTTGGCGCTTATTTTACACGCTCTCATTAATAAACGAAAGCATTGCCCATAAATTTACAAGACCTCACAACACCAATACACACAGAGAGAGAGGA
Source organism: Drosophila buzzatii (assembly GCA_035045845.1). NCBI lineage: Eukaryota > Metazoa > Arthropoda > Insecta > Diptera > Drosophilidae > Drosophila > Drosophila buzzatii. The sequence continues at coordinate 12,289,017 of JAWNOS010000244.1, read as the reverse complement.
GAGATATATAGATAGACAGACACCCCGTCCGGTACTTACATTTAGTTAAATATATTCGCACATCTTGGAAGTAAGCTGAGGCCGGCCGAAGGCATTGGGCGTCCTGCTCGAGCTAAACAAGATAAATGCGAAATGTGAAAATGAAACATCACCTTTGCCTCCGAGAAGACGAGGACGACGACGCCCACGCACAAAACGCAACAGACAGAAGTGTTGCCACATACTGTGGCTGTTAGCAGAGGGCAGAGCCAGGGCAGGACTAGACTATTTTTTATATTTCGTCGTTCTGCCTTTCCCTAGCTAAGCTCTATCTCTCTCTCTCTCTCTCACACACTCTCTTTCATTTGTAGTGCAGAGCAGAGCAGATAACATTTTAATATGGTAGGAAAAGCACTTGTTAGTCAGCCGCAAGTTGTTAGCTTGGACTGGAGTTTGTAGTTGGACAGAGACTTGGACAACGAGAGGGAGAGATAGAGAGAAAGAGAGAGAGAGAGAGTGACAGGGTCGAGCTACCTCTTCGGTCTGGCCATTAGGTTAATGTGCACTTCAAACGAAATTAAGATGAATTGATTAAAATTACAAAAGTGTTTGGGTTTTGGTGTTTCCGCTGCAAAGTTCAAGCACAAGATTAAGTGCTTTCATTTGCCTGCGTTTGAGAAATGATGCAGCAGGAGCAGCAGCAGCAGCAGCAGCAGGCAGTTAGCTGCTTCTACTGATATACCTTGAATAATATTGAGCAGAAAGTTTTGGCTATTAATGCAGGTGTAATGAATGTGCCTGCATTTATTAATGCTGCCAAGTTTTGCTAATTAATTGCCATTTAATTTATATTGCGGCCAAATACAAGCCCCATGCATAGCCAAGGCAAATTATGCAGCTAAATACTTGTGAAATGAATTAATTGGTCCAGCTGGCTGGCAGCTTGGCATCTAATTGCAAATTACCTCTGCTGCTGCACGAAATTGCAATTAAGACAATTATCTAGCAAAAACAGAAAATGTAAATCCAAAATCCCAAATTTTCAGCACGGATTATGTGTGGCAGTGTTTTTATGCCATTTCGCAACCTGCTTTGCATAAATTTCAAATGAATTGCAATGCCAAAAGCGCAGCCAAACAATTGCCACTGCTGATTTCTGGCCCTCCGCCTGGCACAGGTTGCTCACACTGCCCAAGTACTCCAATCAAAGCAAAAGGCTACCAATATGAACAAAGCAGAGAGTGAGAGGGAGAATGAGAGCATTCGCTTTTGTAGTTGCCGCTGCGATCGACTAGAAAGCGTAAGCGCAAAATTTGCTGTTTTTCTTTCGGATTTTCTACTTTGTTGGCAAAGCAAGCAAGTGACTCCACCCAAGCACCACCCAACACAGCGACACAGCCAAGCAGCAGCCAAGCTAGCGGGTCGTGCTTTCATTTGCTCAGTGCAAACTTGTCGCCTTTGTTGGATTCGTGTCGCCTGCGCTGCTGACCAGGCAACGCAAACGCAAACGGAAACGCAGCTCTGTGCAACTTTCTTTCAGATACTTGCAGTCTGCACTTTGCTTCAATTATGCAAAAATGTCAAATGAAATTTTATGTGCAGCTCAAGTGGCTGGAGATTGTTTTCACTTCGCTCAGCAGTGCTCTCCTCCTGCTCGCTGAGCCAAATGCGAAATGAAAGCTTCAGCGTAAGAACAATAACTAAATACTGAGCGCATTTTAGAACGTGGCACAAACCATTTAAATATTTGATACGCCAGTTAAACAAATGACAGTCTTATAGACATTGCAGGCACCCAAGGCAAGTCGATGCTTATAAGAGACAGACAGAGAGACAAACGCGGTTGCTGAAGAGCAACAATATGTTAAGTGAGCAGGTTTAGTTAATACATATTATATATATGATTCATATCCAAACTATCGTATACAAACTCTTAGACTTCCCTGCTGAAGTTTTGTTTATCGTCATGATTGCTGTTTAAAACATTTCTGCCTCGACAACAACTCATTTAACATTATTCTGATTATATATTGTACGTATCTGAAGTCTACACGATATACCAATATTAATATCATAAGCCAATTTGTTTTACTCAGAATAGCAGTCATCGCTTCTACACTGCAACAAAAATATGAGCAGCTGTGCGCTTTCATATTCAGCTAAAATTTATGGCGTCTCCAATTGATGTTGTTGCTTTTGCAGAACTTTGGCAATTTGGTTTTACATTTTTGCTAATTTCAAATGCACAAAAAGAGGAAAAAATAGTAATAAAAAACGAGCTGCGTGCTGGTTGGCTCGGCCTAGGCACGAACTGGGCCACGGATTCGTTGGGGCATGAGCGCAAGGCAAATGAAGCTACAATTGCGAGCGAGCAGCGAGCAGCGAACAGCGAACTGCGAACAGCGCAGCAAACGGACACAAACACAAAAGGAAGTAATTTGCAATTAAATTACGACGAAATGGGCAATAGAAAAGAAATTAATTGTCCACGAAATGCAATTATGCTCCGGTTGCACAGAGGCTACAGAGCCAGCCAAGCCAAATGGGCACGAATCGCCTCAACTTGCAGCTGTTCAAGTGGCCTAAAAGCCGGCGCGAGCAATTGCATATTACAAACTTGTCAAAATTATGCCTCTTCATACTCTAAACAGAAACTTTTCTTCTACTCAATGCGAGCTTAAAGCTTTAATGTATGCCTTTTGCCAGCTAACCCCAATAAATTTCGAATACTCTTTTATTGAACTTAATTTCCTTTTTGTAAACCGCATTTTTGTGCCTGGCCAGCTAAGCCGCTGCAAAGAGATATATGGCCACAGTCAAAGATTACATTTAGTGCCACACACACACACACACACACACACACACACATGCAGCACACACGTAGCTGGCTCAAAGTAAAAAGATATTCTAGTGATTTTGGCCTGAACGGACACAAGGTTGACTGCCAGTTGCCTCAGGCTAGCCGCAAGAAAAATGCAATCCCTTTCATGTTGTACTAATGTGCTCCTCCCATCGCCTCCTGCTACTACTCCTGCTCCTGCTCAAGTTTGTCTTAATGCAAAGCAAGCAAATGATGAGCAACTGCATTTTTCGGTTACTCCGAGCTGCCCAAGTGGTCCGAATGGGCCGCAATGTATTCACAAGACCCAAAGAGCTCTCTATGCAGCAAATGCGTTTGCATTACGGTCAAATGTTTGCGGCTTGCCTGCCACACACTCACACACACCCACACCCACACACACACACTCTCTCTCTCTCTCTCTCTTGGAACCTTGTTTGCGCCTTTATGGCAGCCAAAGTTTGACCACATTTTACTAACAAAAATATTACAACAATGTTGTCGTCGGCTCGCCGCCTTCTGCCAGTTGGCAGCCACAATTTCTAGCGCTCGGTTTTCGGTTTTCAGTTTTCGGCCAGTAATTTTGGGGCCAAAGAGGATGCAATTAATTTTGTAAAAGGGACAACTTCATCTGACAGCGGCAATAATGTATTGCAGATTTCAGGGCATTGCATAAATTTTAGTTGTCGTTGCTAGGCCGCGCTACTCGCTAAAGTAACTGAAACGGAAATTGGTAAAGGATTACGGCCAAAGATTAAAATGTGCTAATGCTGATAGCCAACAGCACTCTACAACAACAACAACAACAACAACATCTGGTTACTTCTCGCTGTTGCTCAATGTCGTGCGGCAAACTTTTTACTTTGCATTCACATAAAATACATACCAAATAAAAAGCAACAACAACAACAAAAGTGAAAAAAAAAAATGAGAAAAGTTTTTAATTTATATTTAAACTTTTTCAAAGTGCTGAAATGGGGGTGTTATCTGCTGCTGCTGCTGCTGCTGCTGTTGCTGCTGTGGCGAGTGCCTCGAATGCAAAATAGTTCGGCTACAGCAAAAGCTTCTTCTGGCCATGTCGACATGTGGCTAGTTGTTAAGGCCAAAACAAAAACGGCTAACAAGCAAGCACACAATACACTCAAGATCAACATCGAGAGCAGCTCATTAGAGAGCAACTCAGCAAAAAAGAGCCACAACATCTTTAAGAGCAGAAAAACTGAGCTGTAAGCTCTAAATATCTCTTCTGATATATCAAAATCACTTTAACTAACTAAAAGTGAGCTAATAAATAGTTTAATAATTTTTATACATTTTTCAATCAGTTTTAAACAATTACTAAATATATTTAAAGTCTCCATTCTATAATATAAAATTATTATCAAACCAAACAAACATATAAATTATTTACAATTTGCTAGGCAATCAGAATTTTGATACAGTTCTATATCAATTCATAAATAGTAACCGAATCGGTATAGCTATAGTTATAGTTATTAGTTAATGCGCCTTGCGGAGACTTTCAATAAATATATAATTGATGTTCGTTATATATTTGATTGCAACGCGAATTGTCCGCAAATATTTCAGCACTCAATTAAAATTGCATTGCAAATAATTGCAGCACATTTAAAGGCAAACACACACACACACACACACACACACACACACACACACACACACACACACGCACACACTTAATGCATTTTTGTGGTAATGGCTACAAATTAAGCGTAAATTACATAGTCGATGATATTGATATACCGCATTTTTAAACGCTGAAATTGGTCGAACAGTTGCGCTTTTTAAATGCACACATTCGAAGTTCTGTTGATTTATTTTTCAGTAATTTCATTAAGAAAGGCTAATGAGAATTGCAAATTAAATGTGTTAAATATTGACGAATGCATCGACTACAAATAAAGTGTATAATGACAAATTATTAATTGCAATCATTGCCAGCTGAAAGATGGTTAAGTTATGAATGAGTGCAAATATTGCGATTGAGAAGGTGAATTGTTCAGATAATAGTTATTGGAATATTATATATGTTGTAATTGTAGATAGATAGCAATATAAATTGACCGTTCCCCAATGTCTGCAAATAATTGTCTTACACTCAGAATTTGAGAAAAACAATATACTCTTTTTCCCTTTGGGGAGAGAGTATAAAATGCAATGAGAGCAATTCATTGCGTTGTTTCTTCAACGAGTTCGAGATCGTCAAGACATTTTTTCTTCTTTTGGCTAATTTTCGAATTTAATAAAGTGAATGTGTTTTGTGTATGCATTGGTGACTCTTTGTCTCTCTTTGATTCATCAGTCGCATTATGCAAATGCCAATCGTTTCACTCTCTATACTTTGTTCTTACTAACGAACGTCACACTAGTTGCTAGTCTAACGCAATGCTCTCAGCCGAAAACGCAAAACGAAAAGAACCGAAGGGGCTTGCATCATGTTTCGTGTTTCGTTTTCACAAGTCGTTCCAAGCAAGTGGCTCCGACTCTGTTTGCTGTCCGCTACTAGGTATGAGTAAGAGCAGATAATAAAGTATTAAATGCGTACTGTCTCTCTCTCTCTCTCACTCTCTCTCATATTTGCGCAGCTTCGTTTGTCAGCTATGCTTCGCGTCTGGCTACGATCGAGCTACTAACTTCGGCTTAGCATATTCAAGGCGATGAGCCGTGGCAACGAAGACGAATAGAGAGCAAACGAAACGAATAACCGTAAACTCTTCACAAATAGAAATCTCTTACAAAGCAAATGTATTCAGCCTATTGCCGCTCTCAGTTTGCAGCGTTGCATTGGTGGCTGAGCACAACTACAAGGAACTAGAATATGTTCGATTGTCTGTTTAGAACTATTTTCAGTTCTTTTAGTAACCACAAAATATCTTCGTGAACATTATCGAACAATCATAATTGATTTTCTATGCATATGTTATGAAATCATCTTTAAACCAGCAGCTTGTACACATTTCTAAAAAAATGTCATGTTACACATATTCAAATGTATATTATTGCATGTAAAGCTCACAAGCAATTGCTTGTAACTTAGTTAAGAACTTTGCCTTTTGATAGACTCTAATAAATATTTAATAAACTTGGCCAGTTGTTGGGGCCTATGAATCATACTTTATGTGGCAGCTCGTTATTGACATGAGTTTGTTGCATGCAATGCAGCCCAGTTGCATGATAAACTAGATCTGCAGCTGGCTTTTTCGACAGATGGATGCGATTGCATTCCATCATAGCACACAGAGTGGGCGGGGGGCTGGGGTAGAGACGCCACTTAAACACAAATGCGCAACGATCAGAGTGTGTGTATGAATGTGTGTGTGCGTGTGTTGCAACTGACCCATGCAACGGTTTTTGCCAAATGCCAAAGTTGTTGCACAAATGCATTTGTAATAATTTAGCTGGCAAGCATTTGCAACAAGCTGCATGCCCCAACAATGTCTGCAGCTGCCCCATGGGCCTGCCTGTGTTTGCATCTCTATATGCGTGTGTGTTGGTGTGTGCGTTAATAAATTGAGTTGGCCGTCTACGGGCAAATAGTGCAACATACAGCATTAGAGCCATTTCGAATTGTGGAACAACGGCCAGGGGTGGGCGCTGAGCAGAGCGGAGGGCAAAGCTTTAGCGGCGGCCTCACACTGAGCCTGTCGATTTCATTTCAAATGCGCCTTTGGGCCATAAAATTTGACACAAACACGAGCCACACACGCACACACGCACACTTGCAGCATGTTGCATATGCTCATTTGCAGCCGTTATTAAATTGCGTTTTTAGGCACAGATTGAGGAGCTAGAGCTGCAGCAGAGGCACGTGCAGGGGCAGTGCCAGCCCAGGCAGAGGCGCAGCTCCTAAAGCAGAGCCATTTTAATGAACTGACGCATTGGGCAGGCAGTGGGACTGCCCTTTGTGCATTTATTTGTTTGCATTGGCACTGATTGTATTTGCATTTGTGTGCATGCGTGTGTCTCTCCCTCTCTTACTTCCTCTCGCTCTCTCTTTCTGTCTGTGTGGGTATGAGTGTGTGTACAATTGGCAAGCGTTCGATTTCGTGTAATGAAATTTTCTAATCAAAGCGTTTTGTTTATTTGCCTGGCTCCTGCTGCTGCTGCTGCTGCTGCTGCTGCTGCCGGGCAGCGTTCAAGGTTTGAATTGGCTTGTTGACCAGCGACCGCACAACAAATGCACACACACTCCCACACACACACACAGAGAATGTATGTTTTTGTTTGCATTAGGTCAAAGGTTGTCAGCTGAGCAAATAGCAATTAGTTGTAATTAGGTTTTACATATGCACTATGCAGCGGCTTTGCCATAAACAATTAAATGCAAAACTGTTTGCTCGCAGGCGATCGGCGCACAATTTTGTCAAATTGAATATGTCTGTCTGGGCATCAAAGTCGTCGTCTTTGAAGTGCAATTTAATTGGCATTTTATGCGGCCAATTTGCCAAGATAAAAAGGAACAATAAGCCATAATTCATATTTGTCTCTATATACATATATAATTAACTCTATTCCCACAAGCCGGGCGGCCAAAGTCTTTGAAAACTCATTTGAATATGAAATTCTCGAAATTCATATTCAAATTCAAATTTTCGCAGCTTTCGAGTTAGCTACACGCCGCTTCGCTCCGCTCTGCTACTCTGCCATAGAGTTCAATGAGGTGTTAAACCATAATTTGCACAAAACCGACGCGCACACCCCTGCAGCTCCCTCATCCCTCTGCCGAAGACAGAGATCCCAACCCTTAACAGGACGCGCACATTTGCATTTTACGCGTTTTGGCGCTTTAATTTTGCCAGAGTTTGCACAATTTTTCTTTTATTATTTTTACTTTTTAGCTGTTTATACCCTAGTGCCATTAAAAAGCGTCAAGAGTTGTATGCGTTGCTCTCAAATTACTTTGAATGAATTGATGCTTTAAGATTTCACTGATATACGCTTTATATTTATTTTGAATTAGAAAACAGTTTATATTATTATATATTTTAATATTTTATTTATTTTTAATATATATCAAAAATTTTTAACTTTTTAATATTTTCGAATAGTTCTATTTTTTGCAGGCTTTACTGTAATTTAAATATTTTTAAATCAAATTCGTAAATTACAAATATCATTAATAATTAATATTATATGACTATTTATTTTATTATTTTCATTAATATTATATATATTTTTTGTAAATATTTATTTCAGTATTATTTTATTTTTCTATATATATAATATAATTAATTTCAAATCACTTTTTTCTATTCTTGATTTATTTTACTTTGGTTACAAAAAATGATTTGTAAAAATATAATAATAAATAAACTGGTAATTACTTTTGATTTACTTTTATTTAATTTATTTATTTATTTATTTTTTTTTTATTTATTTTTTTTTTTTGGTAATTTTTACATTATTATAAAAATATATAATTTTTTAAAATTTACATTATGGTTTAGAATTTAAAATATATATAATAACATATAATATAATAATTTATAATATATTATTTAATAAAATTAATTTGAATATATATATTTTATTTTATTTTAATTAATTCCTATTTAATTCTTATTTTATAAAATTTTTTCATATTTTCAATTTATTTTTATCTAAATATTTAAGAATTTTGTATTGTTGAACAAATTTCTAAATAATTTTGTTATTAAACGAATAAAATAAATTAGTTTTACTTAAGACTCGAACTGGCTGAGTCAGTTACTTAGCAAGTAAAAGCTGTTTCTGACATAATTAAAATATTTAAAAATATTCTAAGAATTCGCTTATTCTCATATGAATGTCTGACTGATGTTTGTTGTAGGAGCAGTATTTTCTTTATAAACTCGTATTCAATTTCTGTAATAGGGAAGAAGAGCCCAGTAAACTTAGATAAATCATAGGCAAGCTAAAATTCTTGTTTATACTTGTATATATTGTGCTTATCCACTTTCAGCTGTCAGTTGAATCAATAGCAAACAAATGCAGACTCAATGCAACAGAATGCAGTTCCATGAGCCCTGGAGTAGATACAAATAAGTTGTGTAGCCATTGCCTTATTGGGCAATGATATTATAAACAAAAGAAAACAGACTTTGATAGCGTATATCAAATGCCCAGCTCATGGTGCTAACAGGTTTACCTTGAGGGTATTTGCTTGGCGAGCACTCTAGACTGTGGCATTTCAGCTTGTTTTTAGCTGTTTTTCTCAGCTTTTTTCCCGTGTTTTTTGTTTTTATTCTTTCTTTGTGTGCATTACATTTTGGCAAGCATAAAAGGCGCTCTATTGTTTGTGCTCTCAGCCACAGCAGCGCCTCAAAGTGTTTGGCCACAATTACGCAATGGAGCCAAGCGCGCTGGAGGAGGCGTGGCGGCCAGGCCAGGCATGGCAGGGCGATTGAGATGGGCGTGAGATGCATGCGCTGCCATCAAATTTAATCGCCATGAAATTTGTGGGCCATAAAATGGGTGGGCGGCACGTTAGGTTACACCAAATTTTATTAGCTTCAATTTAACAATTTGTGGCCGGGGCTGGCCCCCCGCGCTCGACTTTATTATTAATATTTAAACAGGCGGCGACTGCGGCGGCTACGAGGGCGCCGGCAGCAGCATTAGAATTATGCCCAGCATCGACTTCATTTCACCTGCTGCAGTTAATAAGCAAGCGACGCTGCCCAAAAGCTTGAACAACAGAAACCATTTTAATTTTTCACTTGGATGAGTGCAAAATTAAGACATTAAATGAATGCGCCGAGCTAGAGCCCATCCCACCGCAGCGGCATCTATGAGCGGGCAAATTGAGCTGGCGCTGCCCGAGTCGCACAGCTGGCGCCCGAGCAAGGGACCCATACACTGTCTGGCTGGCTGGCTGGGATGCTGCCTGGCTGCTGACGAACAACTGATTTTAATAACAGTCATCTGCCGCTGTGCATAACGATGCGTAACGCGAATGCGAACGCCAACTCGAAGGCGATGGTGAAGGCAACTGTTCCTCCAGGCCACGTTATGACTTTGATTCATCAGCAGCTGGAACTGAAACTGTAGCAGCACGACGACGCCAAGCCAAATGGCAACAGACACTGGCCGTGTCTCTCTCTCTCTCTCTCCCTGGGTCTGTCCACTTGTCCGTGCTGGCATTTGCATACAAATGGGCGTTGCCATAAGTTCGCTGGCTTCGCAGCCACAATTTGCGTTTCAAAACGTGCATATTCTAATTGCCAGCAATTTGAGTTGGCGCGCGACAAAGAGCAAAGTTTATGGCTAATACGAGCATTAGGTAAGCTGGTAATCCGCCAATCTGTTGTCAGCATCCGCCATTCCAGTTAAAACAATGAGAAGAACGACTTAAAGTCAAGTGATGCGCCAAGCTAGCGATTCCCCAAACAGTTTAGCGATTGCGATTCACTCAAAGCCAATGCCAAGCCAAAGCCAAAGCCAAAGCCAAAGAGCCGCAGTCAGTTCCCCAGGCAGCGTCAGTAATAAAACTTTATTGAATTGTATTGATTTTAAAATTATTACCGCTGAGGCGGAAGTAATGCTATGTGTGTGTGTGTATGTGTGCGCGCTCAAGTGTGCTGGCAACGGCTGTAGGAATTTCACAAACAACAACATTTTCATTATTGTGTGCAACTGTGCAAAAAAAGAACAAAAGGCATTGCGTCTTATTGTCGACGCTGCGCGGAGTGTGTGCGTGCGCATAAAGGGGTGGAAAACGTACGGAAATCGTAAGCCAGACCAAGCCAAGCCCAGAACCTGAGCAGAGACCAGAGCAGAGCAGAACACTTAAAGTTGCTTCAAGTGCTTAACTTTCCATTTCGCCGGCGCCACAATGTAGGCAATACTTTTTTGTATACTCCTCACACACATACACTTCCATATGCCAGCAGCAATTTAATGAAAATCCAATAGCCAGCCAACGTTCATTGTAATTTGCTCAGCTATTTGAGCATTTTACTCGAAAAGTGTTTGTTATGGCACGTGCAGCAGCAACAGCCGCAGCAGCAACAGCAACAGCAGCGATTATCTAAGTACCTAAACAATACTCATATGCAGACACGTGCACACCTCTCTCTCTCTCTTTCACTCTCTCTCTCTCTTGTGCACATAATCACGACTAAACACACAGTTAATCGAGTGTAAAAATGCTCTTGGCTGCGCCTTGAAACAACGAGCCAGCCAAAGCCAAAGCCAGGCCATGGGCATGCCTTGCACTTAAAGCTGTGGCTCTCGCCATCAATTGATCAATATTAAATGCACTGCCATAAATGATTATATTATTATTTTATTATTAACAGGCAATCGAATGGCATGCGCTGTGTGTGCGAAATCTATATGCAAATATTTACAACCACAAAGTGCACGAATGTCTCGCATTAGAAAGACAGGCCACATGAACTTGCAACGCACACACACACACACACAGTCACATTTATATAGCACCTATATGCAAATATAAAAGCAGTTAACTTTTTTGGCCCCTTTGGCCCTTGGTGCACGCGCTAGGTAAGCCGCAGGATATGTTTGCCATCGCCACTGCAGCTGCTGCTCAGCACTGCTCAGCAGCTCTGTCCAGCTAGCTTGGGCTGCCAATTCATTTCTATTCATGTTATGCAATTCAATTGTTCTGTCCCCTCGCCTTTTGCCAACCGGCAGCTATGGCTGCTGTTTAAACTTCCTTTAGCTCTCTGTCGTGATGCCGCACATGCATATGCACAAGCTCGCATTGGGATTGCCACTGGCCAGTGCACAGTGGGCAGAGGAAATGGGAGTGGTTTTAGTTCATCTTCTTCTGCTCTGCTTGTGTGTGTGTATTTTTTTCTTCATTGCAACCTGCTTCCACATTTGCGGCCAGTTGCTGTCTCCATGCCATCAACTGACTAAAACCCAAAGCATATCCTGCTGCTGCTGCTGCTGCTGCTGCTGCTGGTGGCGTCGTGTAAAGACAGCACTTGCGGTCGAGTTGATCTGACCGCTTGTCCGGCAAGCCATAATTATGCAATTTCTTGTCAACATGCTGAGGATGCAGTTGCCGGAAATGCACAAAGTGCCGTGCGGCTGCGGCCAAAAGACTTGAACATTTTAACTTCTTGAAATTGCCAGACATTTATAGGCAATTATGCAGAGGTTTTGAGCTTCCGTTCATGTGCATTTCGGGCCACTTGTTTGCCGGACTTGTCACACAGCCGATGCCATAAATAATTCATAGCTCCACTTTCGAAGCGCTGTCCCCATCCCCAATTCGTTGCCTAATTTTGCCATGCTTAGTCGAGCACTTGGCACAATGCAACATTGTACAAAGCATCCATACAAAATGATTGCATATAAAAAGGATATATATTTTTTTATCATGCTCATGACTCCTAATCTACATAGCAAGAGGGAGAGAAGAGAGTGAGAGAGTGTGTGTGTGTGTGTGGGGTCAGGAAGTACATTAAGAGGCATGTTAAGCCAGTGCGGCGAGTGTCTTATCTTCTTCCGGGTGCTGTTTACGATGCCAATGCCACTGATTACCAACTGCACAATAAGAGCAAAGGCGTCGTCGCACCCGCCTTGCGACCAAATGAGAAGTTATTGCAACGAGCTGACAATGGCAATGCCAAAAACTCTGAAAGTTGTCATAGCGACAAGCAGCCAAGCAGCCAAGCAGCCAGGCAACTCCGATTCAATCTACATATCTGGCTATATCAGCATATATTCCTGTCAGGGCAACAGATTATGATTGAGTTTTTCCCAGCTCCCAGCTCTGTTGGATGGCGTCATTTGTTTGGCTTGCTGCCGACTGTCAGCCCATGGAAGACATGCAAAGTTATGGCAACCGAAACGCGTGAAGCCATAACGCGCATCATTATTAGGCGAAAATTATTATCGCATAGCCGCACTTTACAGCCAGCCTTACCATAGCCATCCAGATACCAGTCGCACTCCCTACGCTGCTGCTGCTGCTGCTGCTGCTTAAGTTTGACACGATAACGACATTTGCTTGGCTGAAGCGAATCTCATCAGCTGGATTTATGGCACGCATAATTTTTATTGTGTTTGAACTGCAGCCGGCACAAAATTGGCAACAGCGAGCAGCACGAGGTGCCAATGCCAATAATGTGCCATATACTGCTGCAAACACTGAGAGAAATTCGATTCAAAACTATTTCAATTAATTAATAATTCAATGGAATTGGGTAGATTTATTAAATAAAATAATTATTTTAATAAAAAAAAAATATAAACAAAATTGTATTTATTATTCATTAAAATTAATACAAATCCAATTAATTGATTAAAGTTATTTAAATAATATATTTTAATTGAAAAACTATGTAAAAAAAAAAGCTTCAAAATTAAATGAATTAAAATAATATAATAATTTAAAATGTAATTAACTGATCTAATTTATTTCAATATTTCAAAAATTAATCAATATAATTATTTAATTAAATTATAAAAAATAATTGAATACATTTAATACATATATTAGAAATATACTTCGATCAAATTCCAATTGCTTTCTTCTAATTTAATTTAATTTTTCAAATATTTCTCTCAGTGTAGTTAGCCGATCTGGAACATGCCAGCGCATTGCTTACGAAGTTAATTTCTTGCGATTTCTTATGTATGTGTGTGCGTGTGCCCAGCTCTTTTATTAACCATAAAATTCTTGTAATTTTATGTGGCAAAAAACGTTGCAAATTTGCATGTGCCACATGAAGTAGCTGTTGCTGTGTGGCAGTGCCCTTTTATGGCATCATAAATATGTATGCTTGAATGGATTAAAGTCGGAATGGGACATTAAATTTTTGGGCACGGTGCACTGAAAGCCTTTTTAGTAGCCGCCCCGCAGCTATGTTAGTCGTAGATATCAAGAGTAATTAACGGGAGCACACAGACGTTGCCGGAGTGAGAGAAGAGTAGAGACGAGAGGTAGACAGATGCTAATGCATGCACACATACAATCTAAAGATGTGTGAGTGCGTGTGTAGTGCCCGGGGCAGCTGCATTTGCAATTAGGCAGCTTATTGTGACCATCAACCCAACCAACACCTTGCCACTCAACGGTCTGTGTATTTCTGCTCAACAGGCAGAGTTTCATTTAAGCCCCTAAGGCAAGAGCGAGCTGAGCTGAGGTGTGAGTTAAAGCGACTCGATGTGGAGCTAATTAAATTTATTATTGCATAAAATTGAACACTTCCGTCACTCAAGAGAGCCGAAGATGACGCAGCACTGATGATCATGGCCGATACAGAAATTAAGCAAACTGCAAGGCGTTAAGCACGATTTTCATGCCAACTAATAAGTTAACAGCGCCATAATGGCCTGTTTCCTGCATGAATTGCCAATTACGAGTGGGCATATATACATACATATATATAGCTAGAGCTACATGCCACAATATGAAGCAGCAAATTGCAATGTCACGACTGCCGATACAACAAGGGGCACTGTCAACCGCCCTGCCCCGGCTGTGCCTCGCCCTTGGCTGCGTGCGGCATTGTGATTGATGATGTGTCTGATTGAAATCGTCAAACAAAACAAGTGGCAATTGCTGTATCGGCGACACAATGAACTTCCAATGCAGTTACAGCAATGAACAGCTAATTTAAGTGAGCTCAAGCTAAATATAAATTCAACTTAAAGGAGGTGAACTCTTGCTTGTGGCTTGCCATTTAAGCAGTGAAGCACGTAAACTTTGCCTATTCAGGTCAGCTGACAATATTAATTACGTAAATATCTTGCCATACTTTTCTTCTTCAAATATTCCGTATAAAACTGGGCAGCTGTGAACTGTGTGGTAATAGATAATCGATAAGAACTGCAATCCTGCTAAATTAGCAACAGAAGCTGAGCTGCAGCTATGTCTTGGCTTAAGCTAAGCTCTAACTCTCACACCAGCTGCAGCTATAAGTCTTGAGACAATATTCTGAATAGTCTTGCATGACAACTGGCAGTTGACTAAAGATATTATTAAGTTTGGCTATGGCTATGGTACTATATATCGTTTGCCAACTTAAATTATGCATCGAGAGTTTGCCATGTAATATTTCCTGTCAATAAATTTAAATGTTTTTTAAATGAATTCCACTCAATAAATGCAAATATTTAGTGTGAGAAATCACATAACTTTCTATTGTATTATATTTATTATATTATTTTTTTTATAATATTTTGTATATTATTTTATCAACTCGATCTCTTAATAGCTGCTTAAGATTCCATATCTGCAATAAATTTGAAAACCAAATGCAATCAGCTAATTCACATGCTTACAACAGAAATCCTACTTATGTATATACAATAATTTTAAAATGTGATAAAAAGCATCTACTTAAAAGCAAACGATTTAGTATTCAATCCGTTAGCCGTGGCGCATGGCAAAGCCCACGTAAAGCTCCTGAAATGGCCAAACTGTCCGCAGTGTTAATTATGCCGCTTATCTGTTGCCGCTGGTGTTGCCAAAGAACTTTGTTGTTGTTGTTGTTGTTGTTTTGGTAAACCAGCCACAACACGCTGCTGTTGATTATTAATTACAAGGCTTTAAATTAATTACAGCGCTCAAAATATTAACAACGCCCCCAGCCAAATTCCACTAAAGCAACGGCGCTGCGTAAGCGTGCAAGATTCGATATAATAAATTGATGAAGTTGAAGTGAAAGCGAAGCGAAGGGTAAACAAGCTATAAAGACAATTATTAGGCATATAATTGATAAGCTATGAAAGATACAAGTGCACTGGTCTATAACTTAAATCGTCCTGCTTCCTATTTTTTATTTATCTCTAAATTCACAAATTTCCCTTCTGGTTTTTTCGGAAATATTTTAAAACAATTCGAAATGCATACACAAAATGATCAAAAGTTATGAAAAATACAAATGAAATAAAATAAATAAAAAAGGCAAAACTTTTGTCCACATACATACATATAACTCTCATTGCTAAACCTCAATGCGTTTGTCCGTTTTTAGGGTGGACCCATTTAAGCCACCGAAAGTAACTTTTCACAGACTGTTGGATGAATTGTTTGTTAGTTTGTGTGCGACCATTAATCAACACAGCACACAAAAAGACACACGCACACGCAGACTCAACTGCCGTTAAATACATATACACACACACACATGCACAATAAAACTCTTAAAATTGGCAAATTGCTGTGTGATTTACCAGCAAATAATAAACATGTTTAGCGAATAAATTCATCAAAAGTTGCTTTTCATATAGACGATGGCACTAACGAGTCGACCCTGGGACTCAACGCCGGCTTCAGCTACCCAAAAGTCCTTTATACACACATACACACACCCACACACATAGAGAACAAACAACATGCATATATGTTGACTGTGTGAGTGTGTGTACAGCAGAGAGCAAACAAAGCAAAAATGTCAGCCCGCACAGGTGACACAGGTGAAGTTTGAGTTGCAAGAGCAGCACTGCTGGCCATGGACTATAGACACAGGACATGTTAGGCAATGCGTATGGCAACAACAACAACTAGAAGCAACAACGACAACAACTACAACAAATATTCTAATGACAAGTACGCAATGCAACGACTTTTCAATGGTCATGCACATATGAAAGTGGGCAAATAAGCTGTTAGCACGCTATAACAAGCATACGCCGGGTGTTCACAACTGCGAATAACAAAAAATACGAAAAAAAAACTAGTTTAATAGAGTTATTAACATAGTTAAGTAAATAGTAGACTTTGGAAGAATGTGAAAAACAAAATTGAAATGTGTAAATGTATGAAATTAAATAGAATAGAATATATATTAAAGAATATATATTATAGAAATAATTAATTTAATATATTTATAATTATTTATAGAAAAATTAAAATAATTTAAATAAAATAAAAATTATATGTATAAATATATATTAATGAATGTATATTATAGAAATAATTAATTTAATATATTTATTAATATTTATAGAAAAATTAAAATATTTAAAGATAATAAAATAAAAAATATATGTATAAATGTATATTAAAGAATATATATTATAGAAATAATTTATTTAATATATTTATAAATATTTGTAGAAAAATTAATATAATTAAAGATAATAAAATAAAGAATATATGTATAAATATATATTAAAGAATATATATTATAGAAATAATTAATTTAATATATTTATAAATATTTATAGAGACATTTAAGTAATTTAAATTTTAAAAAATTATGTATAAATATATATTAATGAATATATATTATAGAAATAAATAATTTAATATATTTATAAATATTTATAAAAAATTAAAATAATTTAAATGAAATAAAATAATATATAAATAATATATGTATAAATATATCCTTTATAAAGTTTAAATTTTCACCCAAATAAATTATTTTATCGTATATGCCACAATCCATGTTTGTAAATAAATATTTAAGTAGAACTTAGCCTAGTTCTTAGTCTAAATTCCTAAATTCTTGTAAAATAAAATTCCACAACAAAGAGTGAAATAAATTGAAATTGAAATTATTTAAAATTGTTTACACCAAAATGTTTAAAAAGCAAAATGCATAAAATATATGAATAAAAAAAATATTATAAATTAAATTTTCTTAAATATTTGCATAAAGCTTTGAAAGCGCACAGTAAGCGTGGTATATGATCAGAAGGAGAGCGACCTCAGGGGATTCTCTGAGATGCATGCACAGGGTGAGCGATCACAGGGTGAGTAAGCATAAGAAGAGCGATCAAAGTTAGAGTGAACTCCGGCCGAGCGATGACAGGGAGAGCGAACTTAGGTATACAAAGCACAGGTAGGGCATGTAAAAGGAGAGCACAGAGAGAACCATCATAGCACAAACTCAACTAGAGCGAGAATAAGCTCAGCTACAGAAAACACAAGCAGTGCGTGTCCAAGTAGAGCTCCACAGGGAGCGATCGTAGTTATAGTATGCAGACAATTGACTTGACGTTTTTCCTACAATAATAATTAAATATACAATAAGATAAATTCTGCATCGCATTTATTATTTGAAAGTGAATGTAGCACAGCAAGTAGCTCAGCCAATAACTCCAACTTTGACTGTTACTCTTGCAAATTAAATTCCAAATGCAGCTCTTCAAATAATGTCACACTCATTTCACATATTTTCTAAGCTAAAATGTACTTTAGTTCACATATATTCCTGACAAATAAAATCATTTTCGTGCAATCTACGTCTCTGTGCATCTATCAGATCTCATTAATATTAGTAAAAGCAACACCTACACGATATCTTCTAGTCCATCATGCTTCATCAATGCTTTGCTTCATGTTTTAAATTACTTTGACACAAAATATCAGAAATTGAGTTATTTTGCTTGCATTTTCAAAGCGAACATGTACTCCTAGAAGCTCTATACGCTATAAGCCTGCTAATCATTTGGTCAGAATTTCTTGCCATTTTCTTTTTTCCTGTGTGTATGTGTGTGTGCGTGCCATTCAAGCTGTTGTTGTTGTTGTTGTTGATTTGTGTTGGTAACCTGCCGATTGAGCGCTTAATTTGTTAAGCTGCAAAAGTAGAAACTCAAACAAATCAGAATATCTGACCAAAAGTCAAGGTGTGTTTGCTTTGGCCCTTATGTGTGTGTGTGTGTGTGTGTGTGTGGGAGGGTAACTGTGTGGATTTTGTGGCTGCTCAACGGCTGCCGCTGTCTAGCAGAGGCCACAGATTTTATCAAACACACGCACACACACATAGAGCTGAAGAGAGAGACATATCCGAAATGTGTGTGAGTGTGTGTGTGTGTGTGTGTGACTGACAGCAGCGCACGTTGATTGTTTGTTCGTTACGTTTTACTCATTTCGATCCTTTTGCATCCTTTTTTTTTTTTTTTTTGCTTTGCTTTTTTTGTTGTTGGCCGATGTGATGTGCAAAATGCGACTGGTTTGCCTTTTTCGGGATGCTCTATTTTTGGCTTTTGATGTGCAGGAAGCTCATCATCAAAGGCTACAACAGTTGGCGATGTGATAATTGTGTATAAATGTATGTGTGTGTGAGTATCTGCCCAGCAGTTGAACTCTTTTTTTTTCTTGTGTATTTTCGGTCTTTTTTTGTTGCTCTGCACCTGTATGTCGCCTTTTTCTCTGCCCATGTGTGTTGGCGTTGCTGTTGCCTTTTTGTTTTTCTTGGCCTTTTAGCTGTGTGATTTTTTGCCCTTTTTTTATGCGCTACTTGCTTTCCACATGCCGCCTGCCGCTCGCTGTTTGCCCCTGACAAATATTGACCCGCATTGATTGTCGTTTTTCCGCTTGTAAATTGTTGGGGGCGCCCTGCTGTCTTTAGTTTCACGCTCCCGGTTTATGCGCAAACTTTTCACTTTCGTGTACACCTAATTGGCTGCCAGGTTGTTTTTTTTTTATATAGATTTCTTCATGCCCTAAAAGGCCAGCATATTAGGGGCATTTAACTGCTGCAGCTCTATAAATGGATTATAGCCACGGGGACAATGATTTTGGCAATTCCATAATCCACAGCCAATTTCATTTATACATTTGTATATGTTTCGGTCGTCATCGTTAAAATGGTTTTTATTATTTCCGCTGCCAGCGTTATTAATGTTGTTGTTCTGCTTCTGACTTCACTTCCGTCGCGAACTCACACACACACACACACGCACACTCAGGCACACTCATATACTCAAACATACTCGCGCACATTGCCACAATTTATATTTTTCAATTAAGCAGCAAAAGTTTTACGCTTTGTTTCGTGCAACTGTAATAAATTTCAACTACTTCTCACTCCGCTCCACCCGCTCTCTCCCTCCTGCTACTCTACGTTCGAACCAACTGGCAATGTTTCACTTCATTTGGCCGTACCGTACCGTACTCAGCATCTCGCTACTGTTGTTCTTGTTATTGTGATTGCATATTTCGCGTTATGGTTTAATTTTGGAGCATGCGTGTAATTGATAGCCACCCATGGCTTAATTGATAATTTCGTAGTTTCAACACACGCCCCCAGCGCCGTCGCTGCGAATTTCAGCACATTTTCCAGCCCTTGCATAAAGCAGCCAATCCACCTTCAACGCTTAATTGCCCGTCGGGCAATATTTATTTTTAAAATAAAATATTTCATTTAACAAGCAGCCATTGTGCTCCAATTAAAAACTTGCCCACTCCAAACTATGCACAGCGAACTAACTTGATAATATCAAATATATTTTGCAAAATTCATTCTATGAATTTTTAATTTTTTGCAATAGTTTAAAAAAGAAACAGAGTCTAAAAAAATGGAAATAGAATGCCAAATCAGCAGTTTTCTGCATATTTTTGACTTGCACAAAATGCTTTATATATTTGTCTATGATTTTTTAAAATAATATTAAATTGCTGCAGCTATCAATTATGTTAGATTGATTGGCTGTCTGTGTGCTGCAACTGCTAAAGTTACAAATAGATGATTATGTTTGAAGTTTGAAGGGTTGAAGATATTTAATTGATTGATATTTGGTTTATTAGTCGATATACAGCAAAGAAAAGATATTAAATTATTCACTTATCTTCTAAACTTTCTACTATGAATGACATGAGCTAATCTCATCTCAAATCTATCTCATTATAATAATCACTATGCAGCTCATAAATATGCACATGTATTTATATATATATTTCATAGCTTAGCTCCAATACCCACTTGATTTTTCTTTCACAATTCAAAACTTTCTCTGTACGAAAATTAACCTTTGCATGACAATTCTGGCAATTCGAGTATTCGACTAATCGAGTATTCTTGTTGATTAATTAAAAACGTTTCTATTGCATTTGCGACAGTCAGCCAAGAGATGAGCGATAATTTGCTGTAATGTGTTGGCATTCATTAATCATACGCCCAGTAAGCAAATCAATTTAAATGAACTGTTTGTCCGCTCATTCAGCAATTTACAATTGACGAATGCTTGCGTCATCGGATGCTGCCACATGTAGAAGATAAGAATTCCACAGCTCGGTCTGACACACAACCCCCTGGCCAGAATGCGATTCCCACCCACGTATTATACTACGTTACGAATGATTCGGGCTAAACGAGTCGTTTATCGCAACGTTCTTGTCGTCAATGTTGCTGTGGTTGTTGTTGTTGTTGGGCAATCATCAAACGGTTTGGCTGCAAAACTAATTGCATTACATCAATTTTTCTGTTAAAAGTCAATAACCAATCAAATACACACACAAACACACATACATGCAGGCAGAGATCTACAGCCAGAGCCAGAGCCAGAGCCAGACGCAGCGCGGTTCAAAGTTGGCAAACGTGCAGTTAAATGCACACAGACACGCACACATGCACAGATATATGTATATATATATATACTTGGACAAAATCAACCAGCGGTCAATTTAATGGCAGTGCGAGTGAGTGAGAAGGACACAGAGAGCGAGAGAGAGAGAGAGAGAGAGAGAGAGAGGGAAGGCAACGCAATAATGACAGGAGTAATCACATTAGCCCCGCATAAACTTTTGCGTAGCATGTTCTGATCTAAGGGTTGTCAAGTGGCCTTAATTGAATGAAATTCAATAAAAACTTGCCCTTAGCTTCATTTGAGTCCATAAACTAAGCCTACAAATTAACTAGAAGTTTTCATTTTCAAATGCCACAAGTAATTGAAATTCAATCAAATTTATTTTCACATTCAGCCAATAAATGTGCAAAGCGCAGAAAGTCTAAGCAGATCAAATTTCAATTAAGAGTAGACTAATTACATGAATTAAAGTTTGAGCTTATGCACAGTTGAATAAATAAGAGCAAGTAAATATACATGGCCAACCTAGATGTGAAGATTTATTATTATAAATATTTAATGAAA
This sequence comes from Drosophila buzzatii, assembly GCA_035045845.1. Taxonomy (NCBI): domain Eukaryota; kingdom Metazoa; phylum Arthropoda; class Insecta; order Diptera; family Drosophilidae; genus Drosophila; species Drosophila buzzatii. The sequence continues at coordinate 12,267,392 of JAWNOS010000244.1, read as the reverse complement.
TGAATAGATGTTAAGGCTCAATATATTTGAATATATACATATATATATATATATATATATATATATATTTTCTTTTTTTTTCTAAAACTAATTTTTAAATGTAAAAAAAGCCTCTGTTCATTTCTTATAACTAATAATATTATTTTTTAAATTTATGCATACAAGTGATAATATTATAATATTATATATATAAATATATCTGGCACAAAAACAACTCAGCATAAAATAAAAAAAAAAATCAAACAGATCGTGATCGTTTCAGACAATTTGTATTTTTAATAAATTTACTAAATATTTTAGTTTTCAATAAAAAAGAACTCAAATGCATTTCATTGAGCTGCTTTGCTGCAGTTGCAGCACAAGCGACAACTCTGTCCGGGTTCTAAAGGTCGGCATGCATTTGCCAGTGCAACTCGTTCCACGATTTGGTCCGAAACCCTTGCGACTGGATGACGTGTTCGTGCAGCCGCTGTCAATGTGGTGCGTTTCAATTTGCAGCCACATGACTCACACCAGCACACACACACACACACACACACACAGAAAGGTGAGGCTGGGGCAGGCAGAAGAAGTTAAAGCTGAACAACTAGAGTCAGGGGTCGGAGCTGGCGCCAAATGTTGACGGGTCGCGACGACCAGTTAGCCAGAATCCGCAGCGAACGTTAAATCGTTAATTGATTACGGCCAACATTGATTGTTGTTGTTGATTTTTTGTTTGCTTGGGGTCGTGGCACTGTGTGGGTGTGTGTGTGTGTGGCTGGATTACATTGCCAGCAGCCGGACTAGTCTTTTATGGCGAGGACGTCGATGACGATGACGACGACGACGACGATGACGACGACGACAGAGTATAAAAATCCATTTCTGTTTTTACAATGCTCCGAGGTCAGCTCTAATGAGCGTACAGCTCAAAACGAAGAAGCACAGAGAAGCAGTAAGGAGAGGTGCGCAGTTGGAGAACATGCACATCAACATGAACAGCCAACAAGGCAGCCATTTTAAAACTAATTGCTAAGCAAAGGGCATGCGAGCCAGTGTTGAACCCAGATCACGTACGCATCAACAACAAACGCACCACCGCAAATACAGACAATCTGGCTAAAATAAGTAAAGTATAACCAACAGGCATAAGAACTTTTGAGCGGGAGCAAATATGCCAAAGGCCAGCAGCAGCAGCAAAACCAGAAAAAAACCCACTCAACGCTCAGCCATTGAAATCAGAGAGAGAGAGAGAGAGAGAGTGAGAGGGAAAGAGTGAGCGCTCCAAATAGAATACGAAGTGGATGCCCAGACCCGCTGGCTCTGTAACTGATATTACAGTTAAGGCGGTAACAAGTCAGCACCAGCCAGAAAAACGACGCATCATGCGCGGCCACTCAAAAATGTTTACAACAAAAGCCAAAAGGGCTGCCAGCAGCTGAATTGAATTCGGCCAAAGCCAAATACGTAGATGTGCGCCGGCTGCGCTCAAGCATGAGTTCAAATATATAGTCATATGCATGGCACAACGAATGAGAGTCTACCCTATTAGAGGATGAAAAATAATATAATATTGCTTAAGAAAATATACTGACCCTCAAATATAAAATGAATTCTTCATGTCTCAACAATAAATAAAAAATAAATAAATAAGTAAATAAATGCATTACTTAAAGTTATTGCATTTCAAATATACAAAATTATATAAAATATATATACAAGGATATATAAAATTGAATAATAATTATTTGATAAAAAAGAAATTTTTTTAAATATATAATATATTTATAAACTAAATATAATCTGATATTTATAAAAGTAATAAATGTTGCCAAACAAAATTGATACATTAAAAAAAATAAAATAAATGAAATAATTTATTAAATATATATATCTTAATTTAAACCTTAGATTCAGAAAAATATATTTACTAGAATTGGATTTATTTTATTTTATTTTATTTTTATTTTTTTAATGTATATATTCATATTTGATATACACATATATAAATTAATTAATGTTGCAAAAAAAAAAAATAAATAAATATAATTATATAAATAAATATAATTTAATAAAATTAATAAATGTGGTAAAAAAAAAAAAATTAAAAAAAATTATAAGTAAAAACAATAATTTTATAGTAATTATATATTTCTGAATTTAAACATTAGATTCAGAAAAATATATTTACTAGAAATTGATTTATTTTATTTATTTATATTTTTTTAAAGTAATATTCATATTTGATATATATATATATATATATATATAATTCTAATAAATAATTTTGCAAAAATTTTAATATAATATAAATAAATATAATTAATTAAAATAAATGTAATATATGTTGCCAAAAAAAAAAGATCAGTAAAAAACAATAATATTATAGTAAATATATATATATCTGATTTAAACATTAGATTCAAAGAAATATATTTACTAGAATTTGATTTATTTCTCTTTATTTTATTTATTTATTTTTTAAGTATATATTTCATATATAATTAATGTTGCAAAAAAAAAAATATTTTGTTATTATTATTTTGTATAAAGTCCATATATATAAACATTTTTGTAAAGTTCTAAAGCTGCAGGCAAACATTAAAAAACAACGAAAAAATATATATAAAATATTTATTATTCTTTGTTATTTATAAACAACAATTTATAGCCACGAGCATGAAAGCTTGACAATAGTTGAAAATCTAACAAAAAATAGACCGATAAAAACAGTTAAACTAAAATACTGTTAAATCAAAAATGTAAACATCATTAAAAATGTTGTAAATAAATATGCATGTGCATACTTAAATGAATATATTATATGAATATACTAATATCAACAATAGACGTTACCAAATGCTTAGCAAATCTAAAGCTAATTTTTGGCATAGAGCATGCAAAGGTATGTTCAGCACCTGACAAGCATTTAAAGCAGCAATTATTTACTTGATACCAAATGACAACAATAGCAACAGCAGCAGCAACAGTAATAGCAGCAGCAGCAGCAGCAGTTGGTGCATGAGTTAAACCAACAAACTGGAAGCAAAGCAATTAGTATACAGATCTACGTATTGAGGCGCTGCCTGCAGCTGGAAATTCATTCAATTTGATTATTCTGGCAGGGCCAGTTAAAAACTTGAGAGAGTATTAGCAAATGTAGGTGCACTTTGACTTAATTAAAGGCGCAGCAGGGCGCTGTGGCAGGAGTCAAGCAGCACGCACTGCCGAAATGCACTCAAAGAAGTTGCAGCAGCAGCAACTCAAGGCTGGGTCATAGGCAACATTGTGTGGCACACTAAATGTGCTAAAGTGTGTGGGTGTGTGTGCTTTTTTGGAACACGTGTAGAGCAAGTTTCTAACAAATCGAATACCTAGCCCTAAACCTAGGAATAAACTGGGCGGCGGTCTGACTACTGCCAGGCAGCCAGCTTCGGCAGCTTGCCCGCGGCGCAGCGCTTGTTATTTTAATTTCCGCCTAAAAGTATGCAACAAATTGAAAGGATTACACAAAGTTTATGCAATGCAGCAGTCACCAAGCGTGGCGGCAACTTAAAACGACAAGACAAATGCGACAATTTAAGCGCGTTTTGCCCCGTTGGCGCAGCCTCCAGCTCTCTCTCTCTCTCTCTCTGGTTGTGGCTCCAGCTCTGCCTCTGACTCCCTGGCACGCAGCAACAAACTCGCGCAAATTGTTAGTGCTGCAGCCACAGCAACAGCAACAGCACCAGCAAACAAAAACAAGCTTGTTAGTCTTACAGCTGCATGATACTCTACTCTCTAGAGCACAAATGAAAATCTAGCCCAAGCATAGCTGCTCATTAGACGATACGCTCATTGTGATGTGTGGCAAACGGCGTAAACATGATGCTGTAAGCAAAGGCAAAGATTAAGAGTGCAGAGCATTTGTCGCTGTATATACCCCATTCCATTTGATCTAGAGCACAACAGCACACACACTGCGCAGCATAAAATTAATGTCAAGCAAAATGGAGAAACAGCAGTTGTGCCAGCAGCAGCAGCAGCAGGCAGTCGCCAGTTGCTGCAACTGCAGCTGCAACAGCAGAACCAGCTACAGCTCCTACTCCAGCTGCGGCACGATTTTATGCTCTAACTATGTTGGACGTCTCTGCAACGGCGTCAGCCAAAAACTGCGCCAAAATGATGTGGGTCGTCGCCGACTTGTTGTGGGCGTTTGCAGCAGCTCGCAACTTTTGTTGCATATTCAGCAGCAACAGCAACAGTAGCAGCAACAGCAAGTGCCATTCGCTTCTTGGAAATAAAACTTGGCAACGGCTGGCTTTGAGGCGCTAATATGATCGCATTTTGTGGCAATTCAGCTTGCAACTGGCAAGCCATAAAAACTGTGTCGATGCTGGCAAATTGTGCGTGGCACAGCATAAAAATGTCGCCGACATGCAACACGGCGGCAACTTAATTGAAATGCCATAGGTCAAAGAGTGTGCATGCCAAAGCAAAAGAGAATGCGAATGGATATGGAAATGGGAATGGAAATGGGAATGGGAATGGGTATACGATATATGGTTAGGGCATGCGTATGCCATTTGCTCATTTGCTCATTTGCTCATAGATAACATATGCAGATGACACCATTAAGGGCCACACCTGATGCATCATGCAGCTTTGGCTGCTCCCCTGACACATGAAGCGCTCTAATGAGTGCATATTGTGCACAGCCAGGCTCGGTCGTTGTCTGTGCAAATGAGGCTTTGTTCTGGAAGCCTTTTGGGCCACTTTGCGTCGCCAGCCCGAAAAGTGAGTGAGAAATCGATGCAACAACAACTCGCAAAAGTTCTGAGCTCTTGTCATTTCTGGCACGTCGCACAGCAACATTAAAGCCAGGCACCAAATGCGGCTGGGTTGAGTTTGTGAACCCTTTTTTTTTTCTCATTTTGTTGCTTTTTGAATTGTTGTAGCGGAACTGACCCCGACACGGTCGCATTTTGGGTTTGAAAAGCACTTAAGCTGTATTTTGCATGTTGTTGTTTTTTTTTTTTTTTAATTTTGTTTAAGCATCTTAACTTTAAGCTTTCCCTATTTGTCTGTGTGCGTGTTGATGTTTTGTTGTTCTCTCTCCTTCTCTCCCTGTCTCGATTATTTAATGAGTCATGTGCTTCAAGGTAATTCATAAATACTTAATTATAACTTGCTGCCCGGAGCAACGGACGGACCCCAACTTATCAGCTCGTACACGATTTGTATGATTTCATCCACATTGATGTTCTTTCTGCTCAGCTGGTTGAGGGGCGCCTGCAGGTCCTTTGAATGCTGCAATATGTTGCTCGATATGAAATTTTAATGCTCAGCTGCCGCCGCTTCAATTGCACTCACCCGAGCCGCTTCCACCAGCTCCCGGAACTCTTTGTCGCGCAACGCCTTATACAGCTTGGCAAAGTCGCCGCCCTCACGCACCTTGCGCACCATCATGCTGTAGAACTGAGCACGCGGCAGACTCTGCACTGCCTCATGCAGAAAGGTGCTCAGATCGCGACGCAGCATCATCTCGACGGGCACAACCCGCGACAGCTGGAGGCCGCGCAGCCTGTTGGGCAGCTTGTCCACCACGCTGGTCACATCGTAACCCGAGCCGTATTCGGTCAGATAGTCAATCAGATCGGCAAAGTCGGGAGCCATGCGCATTTGCCGCCAGGTTTTGCTGAACTCATCGCTGCGCACAAACTCCACGGCCTGGCGAAACTTCGGATCGAATATATAATAACGCGCAGCAATATAGCCAATGCGGCGTCGCGGCACCAGCGTCATAAAATCTCGCAAATCGGCACGCAGATCGGCGAGTGCCAAGCAGCCCAAAGCGCTCAGCACCAGCCCGAACAATATCAAATGCTTAGCCATCACGACAATTGAATAACGTCTGTCCAAGTCGATTTTAGCCAAGCCATTTATATGGCCCACCGCGCACTATGGCACAATATTTGGCTTTGTCAAAAAGCGTTGAAGGTGCTAATTGATTGCTGAGAGAGATGTGTGCCTGCTTAAGCGATTTATTGAACTGTAAATAGTCAATTAGCTGCTGCTTTTACTTTCACTTGTCGTCACTTTGTTTGCCCAACTCCAAGAATAGTTTAAATTGAAAAATAGGCGAACGCAAAATACACTAGAAAACAAGTTGGATCATTAAATGCCAGTTGACTAGTTGACAGCATAAATATTTGATTAACAAGTTTATACTTCAGATTTGAGAGAGAACAGAGTTTTAAGCTTTATGAGTTGGAACATAGCTGGAGCTGGAATGCGGAATTGAAGATTATGCAAGACCATTCTCTATAAGAACAGGGTATAATAAGAGCAGCATGAGATGAAAGAAGAAGAAGAATTTACAGAGTCTACTCTACAATGAAGCAGTCTAAGTAAAATCGTATATGAAAGTATCTCTCACTCACACTTAAAGAAATTATTAACCGAGCAACTGTATTCCTCGCTTCTTCATTTCGTTCGTTGACGATCAGAAAGCAAACTGCCTTCATTTGCTCAGCTTCACTCTGGCTGTTCTCCATTCTTCTATTTGAGTTAAATGAAGCAGAAAGTCTTTTGTCATCAATTGATCAATTGAGTGTTTGCATGTGAATGTAAATGTGAAGAGCGTTTGCACAGACTCTTGTGAATTATCTACTCAGACTCAGTAAGTGCCTCATTAAGCGATCGGCAAGCGACTGGCTCCCTAAACAAACTTCGTTATAAGAGCGTTAAACGAATAGCTCAAGGCAAGGCAAGGCAAGGCAAAGGCGCTCAATAGAAATCCAAAACGAATAGAATCGAAGGTTCTTGCTCAGAGTGAGAGCTAGAGCGAATGAGAGTGACTTTTTATTATTTTATATCTCAAACGGTAAACAATTATTTGCGAGCTAAGCTTAAAATAAAAAATATGATTAAAATAAAATTAAAATAAAAGTATTAACTACCTACAAATAAAATAAAAAAGTGAATTTAAAAGAAAATACGCTGAAATTGATGTAGAAATAATACTCGTCTTTTTATTAAAGTATTTAATTCGCCATATGTATTACTTATATTTATTATATTTATTTATTATTTATTTTTATTATTATTATTATTATATTATTTATTTAATTATTTATTTTTATTATTATTATTATTATATTATTTATTTAATTATTTATTTTATTTTATTTTATTTGTATATTCACAAACATTAATTTAACACTAATAAAATTTTAAAAGAATTCTAAAGGTATATAAAATAAATATTGCAGTCTTTAATTTATTTATCCAACTTTAGCACTTAATTTACCTCTTAGCATTTTATTCAATTGCTCGCAATATTTTTTAATAACGAATTTTTTATTTTTAACTTTCTTTTTAACACATATTTTCACAAAATTTTTCATTTTAAAATATTTTTAACATTTTTCTTTAATTTTAATTTTTGCTCATCTTCAACTGAGAAATATAAACATCTAAACGCAATCTACTTAGCATTACAATCTACTTAACATTTCCATAGCAAAGCGCACTTGTAACTTTAAGAGCTTTCTAGTAAACTGCTTTCCATGCCCAGCTTGACCTTAATTTCACCCACTACTGGCCAAATATTGCGCCTTGCAGCCTACACACAAATATATTTATATATATTTGCTTTGAAGTAATTATAGTCTATCCGATTAAGCTGTCACAGCTGGTAACAAAAGCATGAGACCACGTGCAAGAGAGTATAAAAGTAGCTAGACGACTTGCTGGTTGGCTTATTGTACTTGCAATTGTAAAATATAACAAAAGACTTTAAATGCATTTAGAGAGCACACTTGGCTGGAAGCCTTGTCGCTCAGCTCAGACTAATGCACACTCACACACACACTTGCGCACACACATGCGCACACACGCACATAGAATAAACATAAACAATCAGCTTGCAGGCTAAACAACAATAAATCAAGTGTAAATTCTTTTGTCTGCCCGACTGACTGTAATTGCTCCCATTTGTGCATTAAAAATCATGATTGATTTCAGCTCAGGCAGACGCACAATAAGCTCTACTCTATCTCTATCCATCGGACAATGCCTGTGTGTGTGTGTGCAATGTGAGCCAAAAATTAGAATTCAATTGCGTGATTTATGCAGCAATAGCAAATTTACGACTCGCAGGAGGATTTTCCATTGCCCAGATAAGCGCACTCTTTGACCAGACAGACAGACCACATTTACTTTTGTAATTTGCCACAACTCACATTAAAGTCGCCAAATGCGAAAACAGAAAAAACTGTTGCAAAGACGCAGAAACCACATTCACAACTATATCCCGTTCCAGGACTGTGTCTGCGCGCCTTGGGTCGGCATCAACACTAATGCTTATCTAAATTTCTGTTAATGAAATCTACTGATAGGTCAAAGCTTTTTGCTTCCACCGTTCGACTTCCGGCATTTGGGTCAAAAAGCGGCTAAACAATGGGAGAACTTGATACAAAAATTAACAGGAGCGGCCGAACGGGGCTGAACAACCAAAGAGGCCCAGTTATGAAATGGCAGATGGATAAGCTAAAAAATAAAAGTAAAAAAAAAAAAATTAAACAAAATATTTGTTAAAGTAGAGATATAAAAATGAAAAAAAAAAAACTCAAAAAAGGTTTTCAAGTTAGCTATTTCTAAAATATTTGAAATTTATATTTATGAAATCTAAGTTTTTCTTTTTTAATAATTTACACTAAAATTTAAAAGTAAAAAAAAAATATAAATATATTTATCTTTATGGATTTGTTTTTAATATTATTTAAAAAAATTATTCAATTAAACAAATCTTGTATATTTTATAATATTAGTTTATTTCTGTTTTCTTTTCTTTTTTTTTTATTTTTATTTATTTATTTATTTATTTTTTTCTTTTTTCATTGTATTATATATACTTAAAAATAAAATTTGGTTTTTAACATTTTTAAATATAAATAATAATAATGTAATTAAATAAAATAAAATTTGTATACTTTATTTTATTAATATATTATTTATTTTATGCTTTTTACAATTTTTTATTTGCTTAAAAATAACTGTAAATATTAGATTACTTTAAATATATTTATCTTAATGAATTTTTGTTTTTGTTTTTTTTTTTTTATATATAATTAAAATAAATAATTTAATTAAACAAATCTTGTACATTTTAAATTTAGTTTATTCTTTATTTGTATTATATAATATATACTTTAAAATTCAAATTTTGTTTTTCATTTAATTAATATCGAATATTATTTAATAATTTAGTAATAATTTAATAAAATAATAAGTAAATATATAACGAATATATAAGAAAATAATTTTTACATTTTTACAGAAAATATATTATATATTTTTTGTCAAATTTATTTATACAATTATGCAATTCACAAAAACAATTTATTTAAGATTTAAATTAAGATAACTGAAAATTTCGAATGCTCTGAACAGAAGACTTGACTTGAATTTCCTCGAATTTCAATTGATTTCTCAACTTGGCAGAAATTTCGGCCCAAATGATTTTCAATGGCTTATAGTTATGGGCTTTTAGCTGAAGCGCTCCTGTTTAAGCGAATTAGTCTGCTGAAAAGGGTTGACGTGTAGTAAGCGGCTTCTACACACGCACACACTCCAGACACACGCACAGACACACATGTGTGTAGTACAAAAGGCAAAACAAATAAGCCATAAATTTGCATGCCAACAACAATTGGCAATTTTCCGTAGGTTAAAGCATAAACCGGCAAACAAACTGACTAACAAACAAACAAACAAACAAACGATAGAACGAACAAGCAGCACGGCTTCGCAGCACAACAAAAAGGTGAGGCCGAACCACCCAAGCCACCCACACGAAACAGTCGTAAGTTTAAAGTGGGCATTGTGCGGCGGCGTTCAGTGAAAACGGAAATAGAAATGAAAGCAGCGTGCGTGGGGCAAGTAGGCCGTTATCGGCGCACAGGTAGCAGCAGCAGCAGCAGCAGCGGCAGCGGCAGCAACAACATTGCGTATACGTAACGCACGTGGCTGTGTACATTGTGCGGCAGCCGCAGCACAAATGAAGCTGAATTGTTGTGGCTTGTGCCGTGTGGGTGAGTGCGTGGCTCGCATCTGTGCGTAATAAGCTCAGCATTGGCTCGTTTTTTGCTGTTGCTTTTTTTTCTTGCGTGTATTTTGTTGGGGCAGTTGTTCAACTGTCCGCTGTAAATGTCCTTTGAAGTTTGTTTATGATTTTCGGATGTTGCCATGGCCGTAGCTATTCGCATTGTTGTTGTGGGGCACAAAAAAGCGGCAATCGCATAAGCCGCGCTTAGATTTTGTTGTGCGTATTAGTGAGATTTATGCATTTAGGAAATTAAACATCCTGCATGGCGACTGACTGTGTGTGTGTGCAACTGGGCGGGGGTAAGGTGTGTTGTTTACACACACATTTGTATTAAGTACTTGTGTGTGTGTGTGCGTGTTGGTTACAGCTCGCTTGCCAGTGCCAAGAGCAACGTCGCCGCCGCTGTCATTAATTTTAAATCATGCGTAAAATCGCGTAATGTCGCCAACACAGCCGCCAGCATCCTTTGGGGCCAACATGCACGCCTTTTTTACACGCCAGCGTGTGTGTGTGTGTGTGTGTGTGTGCATAAAAAATTGTTGCGCTGTGTGTGTGTATTACATGTTGTTGTTGTTGTTTTTTTTTACATACAGCTTCACCGTCGCGGCGGCTGCTTGGCGGAAATGCGTTCGACCACATCAATCACGCGACATTGACAAATGTGCATATTTTTGTTGAAATTATATGGGCACACACACACATATATATATATATATGTATGTGTGTGTGTGTGTGTGCGTGCTTGGCCACTCTGGCAACCAATCGACCAACCAGCCAAGTGGCTGTGCAAATTATTGGCTACAATAGTCCTTCAAATTGGGCAATTTATTGCTTTATTGCTTTTACGTGTTTCGTCTGCGGCTTCGCTGCATTTTTTTTTTATTTTTTTTTTTTGTTTTTTGTGCACTCGCCGCAGTTTTTTCTGCAGCAGTTACTCATTATGTTGTTGCTGCCGTCACTGATTTATATAATTGCAAATTTAATCATTGCTATAAAATTTCAAGTCACTTGCAGTAGGTAAAGAGCATTCATAAATGTCGCGATTGTCGCTGTTGCCTGTCAAACGCGCTCTCAGCCATTTGCAGACCTGTCAATGGGCATTTTCACATTTTCATTTTCATTTTAATATTTATTTCCATCAGATATATCGACACCCCAGCATCACAAACGTAGTTCACCAAATCGAAACATCAAAATTGATTTTAAGTCGGCAAATTTGTTAGGGCCAAATAATTCAGTTTGTCGGTTTAAGCTTAACGTAGAGCACTGAATTTTTTTTTTATACAGAATCGTTTGTTCAGAAAAGTATTCGTCCTTTTCGTATTTAGTGTAAATTGCAGTACTCGTAGTCGATTTTTAGTTTTGTATAGTCTCTTTTTTTCCCTTTGGTGTCTTCTAAATCGCATCATCACAAGAATGGCCAGAACGCAAGCTCTATGCTTTAATAAATCAATTTTGGGACTGCTGCGTTTCAAGCGCATTGTCGCCTTTGTGCCGCAAGTGCATTTCATGCAGGTTCGCACCAAGTGCGAGCTGAAAGGCATTGTGATTGGTCTCTATCTCAAGGAAGGTGAGAAGCCGCCTCAGCTGACGACGAACGGCGAGAAGTTCGACGATCGCGTTGGCGGCAAGATCATAGAACTGATCAATGAGACGAAGATGGATGGCGAGCTCGGCAAGGGCAGGCTATTCAGTAATCTGGACAAGGAGTTCTCGTCGGTGGCGGTCGTCGGCCTGGGCAAGAAGGGCGCCGGCTATGATGACGAGGAGTCGATTGATGCTGACTTGGAGAATACGCGCGTTGCCGCCGCTGTCGGCACTCGATCTCTGCAGCTGCATGGCGCCAACTATGTGGCCGTCGATGGCATGGACCACCCGGAGCAGGCGGCCGAGGGCGCGGCGATGGCTGTCTGGCGCTACAACGTGAACATGCGCAAGAGTCATCGCATTGATGTGCCCAAAGTGGAGCTGTTCGGCTCCGGGGATGTTGATTCATGGACACGCGGTCTCTTCAAGGCCGAGTCCCAGAACCTGGCCAGGCGGCTCTCCGAAACGCCGGCCAATCAAATGACGCCCTCGATTTTCGCTCAGGCAGCCATTGACTCGCTCTGCCCTTGCGGCGTTTCAGTCGAGGTGCGATCCATGGATTGGATTGAGGATCAGCGTCTCAACTCGTTTCTAATGGTAGCCAAGGGATCGTGTGAGCCGCCCCTCGTACTAGAGATCAGCTACATTGGCACCTCGCCCGAGGACAAACCTGTGCTCCTGATGGGCAAGGGGCTGACCTTCAACAGCGGCGGGCTCTGCCTGAAGCCCAAGAAGGGCATGGACGAGTTTCGAGCCGATGTCAGTGCTGCTGCGGCCGTTGTGGCTACGATTCGAGCTGCCGCAGCTCTGTCGCTGCCCATCAACGTGTCCGCCCTGCTGCCGCTCTGCGAGAACATGCCCTCGGGCATGGCTGTCAAGCCCGGCGATGTCATCACCCTCATCAACGGAAAGACTTTATGCATTAAGAACGTATCCAGTACGGGCACCGTGATGCTAGCCGATCCGATTCTATATGCCCAGAACGTATACAAGCCCAAGATGATCGTCGACCTGGGCACGCACGCCAAGGGCGTCGAGTACGGGCTGGGTGCCTCCGCCACTGGGCTGTGGACGAACAAGACGACACTGTGGCAGCAGTTCGAGAAGGCTGGCTCCATTACCGGCGACCGCGTGTGGCGCTTCCCGCTCTGGCAGCACTTCGAGCGTCTGGTCGAGCCAAATTTGACCTACGACATCTGCAACGTGGGCCGAGGACCCGCCTCCTCGTGCCTGACAGCGGCGCTAATGCACAAAATGGTCTCCTGCTCCGACTGGGTGCACTTGGACACCCGTGGCACGGGCCTGAAGGCCGCAGATGGCGTGCCCCCATATCTACTGCGCGATCGTATGTCCGGACGCCCAACCCGCACGCTCATCCAGTTCCTGCATCAGATGTCATGCAAGTAGTCCACACATGAATAGTTGATATTATAGATGTCCGATTATTTAATGATTCAGTGACTGCACAATGGCCACTGTGAGGAGACCCTCTCATCTCGATTGGCCATTGTGCTCAGTATTGTAAAGATTTGGTGTACAGTCAATTTAATCCGTGTACGTAGTAATTTCTAAAAGATTTGACTATATTTATTGTGTAAATCATTTCCATGAAATAAAGAAATTTTATGTATTTTTATGTACCAAGTATCAAATCCTGTTTTACATCTAGGATTGGATATTAAATATAAGATTGGATAGAGTAAAGTAAGGGGAGCATACAAGGAGCTCTCTAAAAATATATATTTATTTTATTATTTATATAAAAAAAAAAATCTAGTATTTTATAGAGACTGCTCTAATGTAGGGCAAGTATCTCAATCTTACAAATATTTCTTAAGCCTTACTAAAAATTCCATAAACTAGCCGACTAATTGTCGAAACTGTCGTCAAGCTGCTGCTGCCTATAGAGCCAAGACAATGTTATATATGCACACATATACATATATACACATACATATTTATACATCTCTCTGCATATCTCCGACCCAGTTGTGGTCGTCCTTCTTCGTGCGGGTGTAACGGTGATCTGGGTATCCATGGCCCATGCTGAGACGACAGCCGCAAGTCACTTTGACTCGCACTCGTTTGACATGTATTATTTGTGCGTACAAGTTGTGCATAAGTAATGAGGCCGCTGGGACAAGAAGGGATCGGACTCTTTCGCCCTGGCAGAGGCGCAAGTCGTGCGTATGGAAATTAACCACAAATGCGCCTAAAAGCATACAGCTGTGTCCTGCGGCCCGCTGTGGTTCTGCTGCTGCTGCCGCCTCCTGCCGCCTTCAGTTGCCACCTTCTGCTGCTGGCATGCCAAATTATTTAGGTTCTGTTTCTTCCATGTAGACTTTAAATGAATTGTGCCAACGTGTTTTCATTACGTTTTACTTTTTACGTAACTGTGAATAGATTTCATTTCATTTCGTTTCGTTTTCCTCGAATCCTGCGCATTTTTATTGCCAACGTCAGCAGCTAGCGGGTGCGGGTGCGGCTTGTTTGTTGCTTAATTGGAAGGAAATTAAAAAATAAACAAGCAACGTTAAAAGTAAATACTACACGTTTGCGATTACCTGAGACTGGACCCAGGCCAGGCCACCAGCTCCAGTCCCAGTCCCAGTCCCAGTCCCAGTCCCATTCCAAGCACTTGCCTCATTGCATGCGCGTAGAACGGCCCGAGGGCTGTTTGGAATTTAATTTTCATTTCGCTGGCCCCGCGCGTTAATCTCAACTTCATCTTTGGATCCGCATTCTGGCCCTTAACTGTGCAAATAGATTTCAGCGCGTGTTGTTGTGTTTGTTTTGGACTTCGTTTGGCTTCGCTTTGCAGTTCAAAAACAAAATACAAAATACAAAAAAACGAAAACGAAAACTTTCAATTGTTGTTGCGCAATATTTGCCCTGAATTAATTAAAAGTCATTGACGCCCATCAATTGGCTAATTGAAGTGCTGCTCGTTGCTCAGATACTCAGATCAGACACTCAACTACACAACTCCCAACAATATCCAATCATATCGAGCCACCCAATATTCAATTTGTCATTCAAGGCGCCATCAGCCTGTGTCAATACAATGTTCTATTCAAATTCGCACTGGTCACAGGCAAATTGTGAGAGGGCATCACTGATTCCACATAGCTACGATTGTGGCACGTGATGCCAGGCTTCACTTGCTCCAGCTGCAACAGAAATAATCGCAGTATCTACTATTGCTGTTCCTGCCGCTGCTGCTGCTCCTGCTACGGCTCCTGGCATAACTAATAAGACACTTATTATGCTATGGAGCTCTGGTTACGTTATACCAGTTTAACGATATCACGTACATACGTTAACTAACGCTAACTACGTCGTTAAGTGTGTTGCGGTGGGTTGCGGCCGACTTGCCTCTGCCTCTGCCGCTACCTCTGCCGCTGCCTTTGCCTTTACCTATGCTTGAGCAAGGACAACGCCAACGCAGCAGCCTGTACTAATCAAGCTGCCACTGCCACTGCCACTGCCACTGCCAGTATAACTGGCACCATGCTGCGCGGACAACGTGTAAGCAATGGGCCGCCAGTGGCGCCTGTCGAGCTACTCAGCTGAAATTTACATTTTGCTGGCAGCCAAGAACTACAACAACAGCAGCTACAACTAGAACTACGAGCTAAATTGGCTATTTAGTAAGGAATGAACGACTAGCAAATACCTGTAGAAAGTACCATGATGATGCATGAGCAATAGGTGAAGCAGGTGATCAAATGAATTGGAATTTATAATTTAGGTTTAGCCTACGAAGAGTGAAAAATGAATGGCAAAGAGCACAGCCTTGATCCAACCTGCTTTAAAGTTATTCTAATGAATTTTCTATTTGTTTTACAACAGCAAATTTTATCGAAATATTTTTCTCTTTATAAAGACTTGAGCAATCGACGTGTAACCTATTCAAAAGTTCATAAACTCGACTTTGCTGTTGATTTTTATTTATTTTCAAATATAGCATGTGTAAAAAATAAATAAATAAATTAGAAATTCGGATTTTATGCATGTAAAATATTAACAAAATTACGCAATTCATAAAGGAGAGAAAATTGATTTTTATTTTATTTATTTATTTATTTAAAAAAAAAGTGAAATTGATTTTTGTTTGTAAAAAACATATTTAATTGATTTTTATTACATTTATTTATAAAAAAAAAAAAATTTAATTTTTATTTATTTGTAAAAGCATTTAAATTGATTTTTATTTTAATTACTTATTTTTTTTTATAAAAAATTGAAATTGATTTTATTTTATTTATTATTTATTTATTTAAAAAAAATCAAATTGAATTTTATTTATTTATACAAAAAATTAAATTGATTTTTATTTATTTATAAAAAAAAAAATTAAAATTGATTTTTATTTTATTTATTTATTTTTTTAAATTGAAGTTAATTTTTATTTATAAAAAAAAATCAAAATTAATTTTTATTTATTTATAAAAATTTAAATAGATTTTTATTATATTTATTTATTTATTATACAAAATTTAAATTGATTTTTATTTATTTATACAACAAATTTAATTGATTTTTATTTATTTATAAAAAAATTAAAATTGATTTTTATTTTATGTATTTATTTTTTTTAATTGAAATAGATTTTTATTTATAAAAAAAAATTAAATAGATTTTTATTTATTTATACAAAAATTTTAAATGATTTTTATTTATTAAATATTTAAAAAAAAACACACATATTGTAGCTTAAATCAATTCATAATCATGCATAATCAATTCATTTTTGCCCAATAAATTACCTCTTGCCTCTCCCCGCCATGAGCTGATCGAATATGCCTCTCTTATATTGCAGCTCGCTCTATAGCTCACTTCAGAGCTTGCTCTGTCAACTACACTCAGCGAGAATAATCTATCGAGAGAAATTATGAACTAGAAATGAAACTCGGAACGTTTCTTTGTTCAATCGTTTCTCTCGCCGCACGCAAGTCTCATTTGATGACAACTAAACTATAAACTCAGCTATTCATGAATAGCATAACTAACTCTGCTTAAATATTTAATGCTCGCCGAGGAATAATCAACAGCTCTTAGCTGTGTCACATAACGAGGCGCTCATGTGGCAATGCCCAGGGTATGCAACAAGGGTATACGTATGTATGAAGAGCTCTCAGGTTGGCCGTATGGGCTGTATATGGCTTTGTTGTTTTAATAACCACGATCACGTCGCATTAAAAGCACACAGCGAGGCCGTGAGGCTTAGTTAAATGCTGCTAATTAGGCTTTGCCGCGCATAACTCTGGGCGCAGAAGTAGGCTATTAAAAACTGGCTCAAATATTTGCGCAGCCATAAAAACGTTAATCAGGCACAAAACCAACAGCTACGAAACCTGGGCACGCAACTACAAACTGGCCAAACTATGCGCGCCATGCCAGCAACTGGCCACAAATGAGCCACTAAAAACAAGGTACTTACATCAGGTAGTGGCTAATAACCAGCTAC
Organism: Drosophila buzzatii; assembly: GCA_035045845.1. NCBI lineage: Eukaryota > Metazoa > Arthropoda > Insecta > Diptera > Drosophilidae > Drosophila > Drosophila buzzatii. The sequence continues at coordinate 12,250,266 of JAWNOS010000244.1, read as the reverse complement.
ATATAAACAATAGAGAGTTTTCAAAATGCGAGAGCTTTTAATAATGCCTGGCCAAATGCCAAAAGAAGAAGCTGCGACTCAAGTGGGGGCATGCCACAACAAGTTGCCAAAAAAAAATCTATTTCAATTGAAAATTGCCAGAGACAAGCGACAAGAGACAAAGGACAACGGACAAAGGACAATCGACTGGCGACTTGCAACTTGCAACTTGCAACTTGCAACATGCCGCCTGTCTGCGATATAGAGAAAACAATAAACATGATGGCCATATTTTATATTTCCGACAAAAATGCAAGAAACAGCGTGCCATTGTCAACTGAAGCCATAAAGCCAAAACCAAAAACTCCAGCCAAACAATTTTTGGCATTGGCTGCCACTCACAATTGGCGCTGGGCGTCCGAAAAGTCTGGCAGCCAAGTGGCTTGAATATTGGCTGGCATTACGTTAACGATATGCTTTAAACAATTCCAGCTCATGAATAATCCTTTTCAGCCTAAACAGCAAACAGGCAAACAATGTCTCTCTCTCTCTCTCTCTCTCTCTTTCACTCTCTCTCCATTCCCAAATATGCAAACGAGAATTGTCAGAAAATCTAATATTAACTCTCAGCTCAGCTTTACAAGCATGGTTTTGTCACCTATGAAATCGATTAAGTCGAAATGGAAATTCAGGTAACTGGCTGGCAAAGTTGCCAAATTGAATTTATATGGCTGCTTAAAAGCCCTAAACTTTTGTGCACAAATCACAAAAAAAAAATCAAAATAGGAATAAAACAAAGGCGGATTTGGCGAGAGCAGCGAACGCATTGTTCCAGTGCCTTGCTGAATGGCGCAGAGGCATTTGGCAGCTTAAAGCTTATAGCCAACTATCTAAACTTGAATTAAAAGCAAACAGAGTGATGGAGGACGCAGGAGTGGGGCGATGGTGTGGAAAGTGTGCTTTGTATAATTATGCAAATGCGTTTGATTGTGAAAATTGTGTGCGCCAGCGCCAGCGCCAACAAGTAGCCAACACTTTCAAATGCGCCACTTTGAATGCCGAAAAACAACACATTTGCATAATTATGCAATCTAACGGGCAACACACACACACACATACACACACGCATACACATTGCACGGCTAGCGGAGCAAAGTGAAATTTTTTGGCTAATTCACCGCAAAGTTTCGGCCACTCGAGCAAAAGTTTCGATATTTCGCTTAGCTTTTTGCAGCAGAATTTATTGCGCAGGGCTTGAGCTTTACCTAAAATTTGCATATGTAGCACAACCACCTAGCACAGCACCACGCAACCACCCAGCACACCACCACACCACACACGCTTTGAACCCAACAGTAAATTTAATGAAAACTCAGTTCGAACATCAAGTTGAGTTACAGATTTAAATGCAAACGTGAAAATGGTCAAGTACCACGCAGATCCGTCAGCAGCTTGGCAATCTCCTTCTTCATGGTAATGGCCCGATAGGCCAGGAGCTGGGCCAGCATGGCATGCTTCTCGATCAGAGCAATGGCCTCCTGGTCGCCAACGCTCGTCTGCTTGGCCAGCCCTTTGGCCGAGTCCAGGGCCATGTGGGCGTGATTCAAGGCATCCGTTACCTTGCCCTCGGCCTCCAGGTAGGCAGCCTCCACATCGACGCCTTGGCCTTTGCCCTGCTGCGCGTTCTCGATAATGTTCTTGGCCTCGGACAGCAGCGAGGCTGTGCCGGTGGCCATTTCGAATACGAATTTAGCCACTCTCTCGGCATTCAGATTGACCGAGTCGCCGCCTCCCTCATTGCTGCCGCAGACGATTTCCTGCTGAACGTCTGTCCTGGGAGCCATCATGCCCTGGACAGGCTTCGCCTTCAGTGGCTCGGCAACTGCGATATTTGTCTTTATATTCTTACTCTCATCCATAACCATCATATTCTGTTTCTTCATGTCTGGCTTCTTCTGCTGCTCCTCCAGCAGTGAGGCATGGGCCCTACGACGCTCGTCAGTTGGATCAACTAAACTTTCCTTAAAATATTCTTGCTTCACATTGAGCATGGATGCATCGCTGCTGGTCAAGTTTTTGCCGCATGGATCCCTCTTCGGTGGCTTCTTGCTCTTGTCCTTCAAGTCATCGCATGACGAAGCACTCTTTCGCTTTGGCTCCGAGCAGGTCGGCCTCTTCTCTTGGCACTTGTCATCCTCAATACATTTGCGAATGCATTCCTCGTGCTTTTTCATTTGCTTTTTCTTCTTTTCCTTTGCCTCCTTGTCCTCTTCCGACTCCGACTCGATGTCCAAGTCAACATGATGCGGCTTCACGTCAGCCTTGGCTGTATCTTCTCCTCGAATTATGGTTTTCGTGCATATGTCGGAGCGAGTCTCCCGCTTAGAAATATCATCATCGTCATCATCGGGGGCTCTTGATGCTCTCTTGGCTGCCACAGCAGCTTTGACCTTTCGCCTCTCGGCGGCTGCAGTCTCCGTCACCTGCTGCCTCTTCTCTCCCATCTTTAGCACAACTGTCTTGAACAGCTCAACGGCTTTTCCTATCATGGTCTTGACTAGCTCGATGCCCTGGGAGGCCATCACGGCGGCACTCTCGACCGCTTGACTCTCGGTCTGGCTCTCAGCTTTAGCTTGAATTGCTCTCACTTCGGTAGTTTTTACTACGGAAGCTTTTTCCTTCTTCTGTTCCTCTTTCTTTGGAGGACTTGCTGCGGGCTTGGTATCCTTCTTGGCGGCATCCTTTGGCGCATCCTTTTTGGCGTCTGCTGGAGCCTGAGTTTTACCACCTGGTGCAGCTCCAGTGGGAGGCGTCTTTGGTGGTGTCTTTGGTGGATCCTTCGGGTCCTTCGGCTTATCATCCTTTGATTTTGCCTTCACTTCGCCTTCCTCTTCATGCTCAACTTCTTCGGATGGTCCGGGCTTCTGTTCTTCGGGCGTATGTGGCCAAAAGGTGGGCTTGTTTATAAAGTCGGGCGCCTCGTTGGGATGGGACAGACAGAATTCCTCCATTGTCATTTCCGCATAAGGCTTCATTTTTTTCAAATGATCCATTTTCTTTTGCAACTCCAAGATGCGCTTGTTCGATTCCTCCTTGTACTTCTTAACCTCCTGTTCAACGCATTTGGTCAGCTCCTCAGACTCTCCAAAGTATTTCGAGTGATCAATCAGTGAATGCCGATTGGTGATCATGTTGTCCAGCTGTTCGTATTTCTTTTGGAAGTCATCCACCCAGCTCACCATTTCCTTTCGCACGTTCTCCTTATAATAGGGCCAATCAATTTTTGGCAATTCTGATGGATATTTTTCAAGACGCCTGTGAAGGAAATTCAAGAGAAAGGCAGTTGAATAGAGTTGATATCTCCTCTACTCTCTCTCGCTCTCTCTATTTAGATCATCTGAGTTTTCTCACACTTACGATTTGTATTCATTAGTTAGCTTGGCAAACGCCTTGAATTGCTTGTGCTGATTGGGCGGCACTCGCTTATAAAGATCTGCGAGCTGAACTCCGCAGTCTTTACCCTTATTGCCTTTGCCCAGGCACTTTACAAATTTTTCCCACATGCCGGTGGTTGGTGGAGCGGTGTGTAGAAACGGTGTTTGTGAAATTCATATAAAAATATATACATATATATATTTATTTCTGAAAAGTTAGAAAATAATGCGCGTGTGTGTTTGAATGTGAGTACGTATTGCTTATGAATACGAGTGTGGGAAAATCTGAACAATGTCAAGTCAGCTGGATCAAGGGTAAGTTGACCTCTCGTAGCATACCATCAACATAATATTTTGAGTGCTTCCATTTCAATGAGCTAGGCAATAAAAGCTGGCCTTTACGAGCTTCGAGCTGCTAAAAATTGCATATTCATGCATTTTCAATTAAATCAAAGTCAGTCGCATTGGCATCTTCGACTAAGCAGTTGACAAACTGACAATAAAATCGAAAATTAATTCCATGTCACAGGCAACGCAACTGCCTCGGCAGTCGCCCCATCCCCCCAAAACTGAAATGTAATTGCATAAGCAAGATGCGTGGCTGCCAGAGGAGAGGAAGGGTCATAAGAGCGAATGGGGAGGGTGGGGGCGTGTGTGAGTTCTGGTAATCGAACGAAATGAAAGTCACAGCATCACAGACGCCCTGCAGGCGAAATGTGCAGCAGCAGTAAGTAGTATCAGGAGTGAGAGCTACAGCAGCAACACCATCGATCCCATCGTAGCACCACCAGCATACGGTCTGCTCCAAAGTGACAATCGCAATTTATAACGCAACGAAAATGGGCTAATGCCAATTCTCCAGGTAATTGTCGGTATCGAAGATGTTTGGCCGCGGGGTGTGAGGCAGGCGGCAGCAACCCTTGGCAGTTGCCGCTTGCGAGGCAACGAGTGGCATTTGGAACAGTTTGTGAGAGCAGCGCCTGCGCATGAGCTCGCATACAGAAGCCCTCAGGTCAGCTGTCAGTTTGACAGTTGGCAAAACCCGCTACCCACCCCCGACAACAGCTCCTGTCCCAGGACATTCGCATGGAAACAGCTGCGTTGCGCTCTCGCGCTCTCTCGCCAGGCGAAACGTTGCGGAATGGAACGGCAAACGAACTGAGAGCGCAACGCGACTTCTCTGTCTGTCAAGGAAATTAGTGCGGTTGTGAATTTTTCGTGCATATTATTTATAAGTAAAAACCAACGAAAACCTTCGCAAATTGTTAAATTATTGAACTTCAGTTGCTGCTGCATGCGTGAACTATGAAAAAACCTGGCTAATTGTGTTTGCAGTGCTCGAATCGGTCCTCCTCAACTGGACCCAGCGCCCAGAGAGACGCTCGGCGCGCTCAACGCGTCTCTTTGTGGATTTTCTATTTGTGTATCATACAATATTGTGTTTACATTTTTTTTCCTGCCATTTCCAAAGCATTGCTGAAAAATGCGCTGCTTGAGCCTTTAAGAGGTTATTCTATATAGATAAAATATCGAAAGTTCTATTCGAGTAAGTCTTATTTATTGTTTATTAATGAATTTCTATTTTTGTAAATCTCTGCAAGTCATGCGAAAGCATTGCCCTTATGTGTGTGTGTGTGTGTATGAGAGCGCATATGTATGTATGTGTGTGTGTGTGTATACATATATATTAGCTGGTCCCAAGTATAAATAACATTCTTATAGATGAAATCCTAAGACGTTAGTTAGCAAAACTTTGATTTAGCATCAACATTTATGAAGTGCTTGCAAATGAATAAGAAACAATTTGATAGAATAAAAATATATAATAAATACAATTTAAAAAAAAAATTATATTAATTAATAAAATATTCAATGGAAATATATTTATATCTTCACATATTCCATTTCGATTTTTGAATACATTATAATGCATTTCAAGCTTTTTTATGAGACTTAAAAATTATTTAAATATTCGTCAATATAAAAATTAATATGAATTAAAATAAATACAAACAGCATTTAATATAAAATAAAATGAAAATTAAATATAATAAAAATTAGATATAAAAATTAATATGAACTAAAAAACAAATAGTAAAAAAACAATTGTAATATAAAATAAAATAAAAATTAAATGGAATATTTTTTATTATATTTTGATTATATTTTTTTATTTTTGATTATATTTTTTTATTTTTTATTATATTTTTATTAATTTTTTATTTATTTATCACTTATATATCTCAAGACAAATTACTTTTGATATGCCACAATACACTGAAAGGTATACATATATTGTTTTTTTTTTTTTTTTTTTTATATATTTTTACAAAAAAAATGTATTATTCATTTTAACAGCAGCTTTTGATAAATTTATTTTAGTTTCTACTAAGACTGATTGAGATAAGAAATACAAATTTATTAAACAGATTAACTGATAGTTGATAGTTCGAAGATTCTTTAAATTAAATTAATACATTTAGTTAAGGTATTGTTTTTAAAAAATTATGAAATAAAAAAGAAATAAAATAAAACAAGTTTACAGCATTTATTAATAAATCAATTAAATAGTTAGTCAAATAGTTAGTAATCTGAAGAACTTTGTAATAACTTATTTTAATTTAATCATTTTTAAGCAATAATTATTTTATCTACATTTATTTTATCAAAATTTAAGTATAATTTATATAAAAAGAATAAAATAAATTATATATAAAAAAAATCAAAACCTAACTAAAATGCAAATTGTATTTATAAAATAATTAACTAAATAATTTTTTAGTATATTTATGCATTAATAGCCTGGCTTAAGCTCTTAAACTTAGCTTTATATAATTCGAGCAATTCGTAATTCAAAGTCTGAGTTTCTAGAGAAAGCATATAAAGTTTTCAGCTTCTATCATTGTCCTGTATATCAATTTATTTGCTAAAATATTTTAATATATTCAGTACATGTGGAATATTGTATTTCCTTCAAGCCAGCACTTGACTTATGGAACATGAAAACTTTGACAGTTGCAACATCTACGAACTTAAATAATCGCTGTTGTTGGTCAACTTACAGCTGGCTATATATGAGGCTAGTAGGGATGTGGGCACGTGGGCACGTGGGCGTGCCTCATTCATATATATGTACATATATATAAAGTGTAAAATTTACGGAGAAACTTAATGAAACGCATTAAAATTCCAGCAGCCTAAATGAAATGAAATTGTACAAATAAACTAATTGCCTTGAAGGATACTTTACAACTTTGGTCACTGCCAGCAGCAGCAGCAGCAGCAGACAACAACAACAACAACAACTGCCACTAAAACGTCAGCAGCTGTTGTTTTTTGTTTATTTTATTTTCATTTTTATTTTTCTGTATATATGTATATATTTTGGTTCTTGTTTTATTTTTGTTATTTTGCTGGACGAGAGCTGCGAGCGTTGCGGAATAAATACAATTTGCGGCAAGCGGATAATGTGCAAAAATAAATTTCCACAGCGCGCGCTGATGGCTTAGAATTTTAATGTAATTTATTTTGTGGAAACAAACAGCGCTCAGAGCCCAGTACGCGCCCAGTGCGCCCAGCAGCAAATAAAGTATGACCAACATAAAAATTTATGCGCCCAAAATTGGAAATACAGCAACACCCCGATAAGTCTAAGCATAGGCCAGCTGCAAATATACATATATATAGACATGTATATACATGTATATACGTGTATATATGTATAATGTATAGAGAGAGAGAGAGTCCTGGATCGCTTCGTTAAGCCTTTCACGCTCGCCCAAAACTTTAAAGTGCGCAATTTAAATGTACATTTTGCTTGAGACCCTCCAGCGTATCGTGCAACGCCAGCAGACTAAGCAAGTAGTTATATATATATATATATACACACACACACACGCACGTATACAGCGCCAACTATTTATGAGGCAAGGCGAAGCAGCCAAGTGATTTTATGCTAATATTATGGGTCATTGGGATTTGCGCACAGCAAAGTGCTTGTTAAACATTTCATTAGACTTAGTGTAAATACCCGCGGTTAACAGGCGCTCGTAAAACTTGCCACACACACACACAGGCACACACACACACACACACACGTGTGGCTTTAGGGCTGCTAAACAAAAGAGAGCGTTTAACATTCGATATTAGCGAAAGTTTCGAGTAGTTTGTGAAATTGAAAGTGGCCTTTATATAGCATATGTTGCCCACACAGAACCCGAACTCTAGCTCTGCCTTAGCATAAGCTAAAATTCAATCAATATCAACATACATATACGTAATTACACAGCATATGCTGCTGAAAAGCGAGATTCTAAAATAAATTTATCAAAATCCAAGTCGAGTTGGCTGGCGCTGGCAAATATGTTTTTACTTTCGACGATACATAGTGTATGGCGCAGGATAATGCCAAATCATGTCAGTCGCACATGTGGCCACATTACGTTTATTAAAATCGTGCCTGCTGCCGCTGACGCATACTCCAAATGCGTTTTTGATCAACTGCCGCGTCACCGAGCTGAAAACTGGCAAAGGCAAAGGCCAAGGCAAAAAAAAAAAAAAAATCTGGCAATGGAAATTCGTTAGCAGCAACTGAGCACTGAGCTTAGCGCGCTGCGCTGCAGTTGGTTAGATCTGAAAGCGTTGACAAATGATTTGCGTTCTGCTGAATTTCGACAAGGCGGCGCATGAATAATGCGGCAGTTTAAAGCGTTAAATTTACGTTGCGGCCGCTGCTGAAACTGAGGCGAGAGTTCAGCGAGTGTCTGCAATAATTGGAAAATTTTCATTTGTCCTTTTGCCCTTGCGAAATGGCAAGCAGACGACTGGCACTGGCTATGGCTCTGACTCTGTCTCTGTCTCTGTCTCTGGCTCTGTCTCTGGCTCTTCTGACTCTCTGCCTCTGCAGATCGGGCAACAAACGAGCTGTAGGCGCATTTGCCATCTGTCACTCTGGCACTCGTGATGAATGTGTTTGACGTGTAGCCTCGGCGCGCCCACGAGCATGGCTAACGGTGATGTTGCCAGTTGCCAGTTGCCAGCCTCCGCCTGCCCACTGCCCAATGCTCCTTTTCGCAGCGCACCGCATGACGTTGCATACTTTGCGGCGCGCTGGTCACTGTGAATGATAGCTGGGGCCACGGCGCACGTGGGCGCGTGGGCGTGGCACGACTGAGACGCAGAGATGCTGACGCTACGACGACGATGCTGTCAATAGTCAGCGCTGAAAATATTAATGGTTCGACTTCATTTCGCGCACGGCAAATTGCCCAACAAATGTTGAGCACCAAAGTTGGCCAAGGAGTGTTTTTGGCTAATAGCTAGGGCGTGATTGCTTCTTTAACAACGTGCTTCTACATCATTGCCATCTTCTGCTTTTCCGTTGCAGCTTAAGGACACACACATTGATATACACATTAAAGAGCGCAAACAGTGACAGGAGCAATGCAAACAACTCGCACTCGACAGCAGCAGCAGCAGCAGGAGCAGGAGCAGAAGCAGAAGCAGCTGTTCCTGCAGCAGCTGCAACATATGCCACACAATGTGTGGCAGCTACGTCAATGGCTGCTGCTAGCCATCGTACTCATGTTGTCACTGTTCACGCGCACTATTCAAGGGATTACCGAGGAGCTGTCGCCAGGTAAGTGTGGCCAAGTGTGATTACAAAAACAAACGCTACAAGTACAACAAACTCTGCTCCGCCCACTCCCCATCTCTCTCTCTCTCTCTCTCTCTCTCTCTCTATGTCTGTCATTGCATCTCACAACATTCTGGCCAACAATAGGTTCGATGTTCGCCCAGCCATTGTGGCATTGCTGGCACCTGCTTCATGGCTGATTGGCCAAGTGCTTGGGCGAAAGAAAACAAAACAGACTAAAAATCACAGTATAAACATCACATAACGAACACCCTTTCTCTCTGTCTATATATATATATATATGTCATGCCTGTCCCATTGCATGTCTATGGCACAGTAAATGGGTCACAGCATAATCCTGCAACTTGTCATTCGCATCTGTGTCAACTATTTTCTAATCAACTGCACTTGAATGTAAACACAATTTACAGAGCGAATGTTTAGAGTTGATATTCTATTTGAATAACAAGTGTTTACTCCTTATAGATACACCTTTGTGTAAGGAAAATAACATTTAAATGTACATTTTCCCGGCATATTTTGAAATCGAAATCAAATACATATTGTTGACATTTGCATTGCATTGCAGAGAGACTTAGACCCAAGTTTGATTTATTTAGTTATTTTATAAATATTTAATTTTTACAAATTTAGCTATTTAATATTTGAGTATAAATCTGCTAAAAATATTCAAAAATATTTAATATATATTTTTCCAAATAACAATTTATATTTATTTATACAAACGGCGTAAATAGAAAATCACAAAACTATTCATAAAGATTTGTATTTATTTGTTTATTGAAAAATAATTATTTTTTATTGCTGTATTTGTATTTTTTTTTGTTCTCCATTTAAATAAATATAAAAAATATTGAGTGATGAAAAAACTTTTAAATTTTGTCTCAAAAAAACTATCAAATTGAAATATAAACTTTAAATAAAATGAATATTTATTTTAATATAATTTAAAAATTTTATATAAATCGAATAAATTATAATATAATTTTGAAATTTTATATAAAACGAAAAAATAATAATAATATTCTTCTAAAATTCTATATAAAACGAATAAATAATAATATAATTTTTTAATTGTATATCTAAATATAATATTATTTGAGAGTTAATATTAATTTTATTAATAATATAATTATAAAATTTAAAATAAAACGAATTAATATTAATATAAGTTTTAAAATTCATATAAAACGAATAAATAATATAATTTTTTAATTGCATCTCTAAACTCAATATTATTTGAAAGTTAATATTAATTTTATTAATAATATAAATTTTTAATTTTATATAAATCGAATAATAATAATATATATTTTTTAATTGTATATCTAAATTTAATATTATTTGAAAGTGAATATTAATTTTATTAATAATATAATTTTTAAATTTTATATAAAACGAGTAAATAACAATATAATTTTTAAATTTAAAATAAAACGAATAAATAATATAATTTTTTAATTGTATATCTAAATTTAATATTAATTTTTTTAATTTCCATATATCAGTAAATAATTAAAAATTATATTAAATTAATTGAATAATTTCAGGCGATAATATTAATATTAAAATTGTAATTATGAACATTAATGAAAAATAAGTTAATTTACCTTGAGATTTAATTTTATTACATTTTTTACATTTTTTATTTATTAATTATAAAACCTATTTCTTAAATAAATTCAAATTGTATACGACATATCATGAATTTATTAGATTCTTGAAATATATGCATGTAACATATAATTCATATAATTCATAAATAATTCAATTTAATTTGTTTTGCTTCCTAATTGATTATTATTAATAACTAATTTATGCAAAATGATGAGAATGACAGCAAACAATACGAAATTAAGTTGTCTTCTCTCGCTCTCTCTCTCTCTATCTCTCTCTCCGTCTTTCTATATATTAATTACGTTTATATCCTTTGTATGCGACGTTTGGCATTGTAGATATTGTTTGCTGATAGCTGATTGTCTGTGTATTGCTGGCAAGTGCTCGAATATTGGCCAAAGCTGCCTTTAAAATTGAGAATTTTGGAAATTGTACAATTATGTTGGCAAAGGAGTGAAATAGTTGCTTCTATAGCATTCGTACAGTTCATGCCGTTTCGCTGCATCAGCTTTGGCAATTCATTTGGATTATTCATAAATTGCTATCAGGCAATGCCCCGCCTCAGAGATACTTTTTGTGCTATTCATAATGTGTGCTTGTGCCTTGGCAAACTTCAATCAGGTGAATGTAGCTCAATTGGCAGTCGTATAATAAATAAACAATGACTCCAGCACAAGTACATCAATATTAATTATGCAAATGATTACCCGGCAAGCGGACAAGAGGGCAGGCAGCATTTAGATCCACCTCCGAGTGGAGGAGAGTCAAGCCCTGGCGAGTGGAGGAGAGTCAAGCCCTTGCGAGTCGAGTCGAGTCGAGTCGAGTCGAGTCTTGGCATTTGTGTGTAGCTTAAGCTCATTATAAGTGCATTAGCCAAAAGTGTCAGCCCACGATGCTTGTTAGCATTCGCCTTCTAAGCGACTCCATTATAAAGGACAGACACGAGCCTTGGCAGTGGCTAAAAATTTTCAATTTTCCTGCCCAGCTGGCAGATTGGGCCAGAAAGCAAGCGAAATTATGATGAATGCGGCACGCTTTGACCCAAATAAATTTGTCAATTTATCATTTGGCCCCTTGAAGTGAGATGCCGCCGCCCGGATTTATGCCACTCGATTCGCTCAACAGCAACAATTGGCGAAGCTTTGCTCGAGCTTGTGGCTGGGATTGGGTTTTGTGCTTTGGGTTTTGGGTTTTTGGTTTTGGGTCTTGGTGCGGCTGCCATCTTATGATAATTTGAGTTACCCCCAGATTCCATATATATGTATATACACATCTTTTGTTGGCTTCTCTCTGTTTCTGCTGCTGCCACAAAGTTTCGAGCAGAACAACAACTGTGTCTTTCGGGTCGGATAAGTGTCGGCTTATGCACTTATTAAACAATAATAATTGCAAATCATTTGACTTGACTTGTGTGGATGGAAGGGGCTTCTTTCAGTGCCGTTGATGCCACTTGAGAGCGCTGTTTGCTGAGTGTGTGGCATGATGTTGATTTGAATTAGACAACTTGTTCGGGCCAGGCTAATCAAATAAACGCTCATATAACTTCTTTTTTTTTGGGGGGGGGAGAAGCCTTTACATGTGGCAAACAAATCTTGTTCTCAAGATTTCTCATTTGTTTGCTGTTGTTGAAAACATTTAACAAGCTGCCAACTGCAAAAGCGTATTGCCTCAGCAGCTCCTCTTCTTCTTCTTCATCTTCTTAGGCAACAATGCAAATTGTGAACAATGAAAATTCGTTAAAGTTTTACACGCACACTTGCTCAAGTGTGTGTGTGCGTGTGAGTATGTCTAGAGCCATAAACTTGAAGTTTAGATTTTTAGTTATAAGTTTCATGCCAGCCAATGCAGATCAAACAAAGATTATTGCTTAAGTTCTATCCATGTGCAGTTGCAAATTGAAAATAGAGATGATTTATCACAAAAGTATTCAGAAACATATCTTTGCCTTGAAGGCTTTATATTCTGTAATAGTTTTTAGTTGTACAAATATGTTGCCAAACAGATGACGATTGGCCGCATTGCTTCATCAGAATGGAAGATGAATTATGTCTGCAGATCTCTAAGATCTTGTATACCTGTAAGAGAGTATGCACAGAGTGCTGTTTCAGATCAGGAGCTCAGTATACAAACGCGACACGATGATAGGTCGCTGACAATATAACTTCTCTCTGGCAGGTACTGAACGAGCTGCTGCTCAGTTGCATGAGTTACAGCAAATTATACTGCTTTCATTCTATGATTATCTGAGTGGTATTCCATTGATCGGGTATGCTCAGAGAGGCTCGATGAGGCAGTTATAGTAATAAATGCTGCACTCATATGAGATCTCACTGAGATATGAGCTGAGCTCGTCGACCAAACAACGACTCTCATTAAAAATTTATATATCATAATATTTTAATTGCTATGGCTTGAATGAAGCATGGACACGAGTGTTTCATTCTTATATTCCGATGCTTAGACACTTTGACGTTCCATGCTCATGCTTAAGTATTTTTCCAAGACCAATAATCAGCGCTGAACGATAATCTCATTTAATTAACTCTTGCTTCCGTAGTTAATATTAATATAGTTGTTGAAAAACGGATATGAATTCTAATTAATAATGTAATATATTTTTAAATATCATATAAAAATCTTTACTATTATTAATTGAGCATTTAGCAAAAAAAAAAAAAAAAAAACATTTGTTTTCAAAAAAATAAAATAAAATAAAATATTATATATCATCATTAATAATTAATATTTCATTTTTTCATATGAAAACGTTAACTATTTTTAAGTAAACAATTAACAAACAAAAAATTATTCATAAAAAAAAAATATATATTTAAATACATATTTAGCTATTCCGACTCATTTATAAATAATTATTTTTTTTTACTGCCTCCAAATTCTGCTTTAATACGACTATAAAATTTGTTTTTAAATTTTAGCTACATTAACTAGATATGTCAGCTATATGTTAAAACAATAATAAAAATAAAAACATTTGTATTCAAAAAAATAAAATATTATATATTAATTATGTTTTATCATATAAAAATCTTAACTATTTTTAAGTAAACATCTAACAACAACAAAATGTATTCATAAAAATATATATAAATATATATTTAGGTATTAAAACTCAGGTTAATATATTTATAAAATATATTTTTTATTTATATATAATTAATGTCTTGCATTGCTGTTTTTAATTTTTTTATTTACTGAAAATATCTTCAAATTCTGCTTTAATACAACTATGAAATTGCTATACAGCTTTTTATTTTAATTTCAGCTACATTAACTATGTCAGCTATATGTTAAAACAATAATCAAGCTTTGTAGAGCTGTCTCTAGCGTGAAAAGTCGAAATTAATTTTGAAGTTTTCATTTAACAATTAAGTTGGAATATGGTTGACAAACACTCGACTCGCCCGACAGCATTTTTGTGCAGACCAATGCAATGCATTAATATTGCTTGACGTCGTTGTGGAATTTATATTAATGATCTATGACTGTGTATTAAAAAATGAGAATGAAACGAGATGGAGGCCGAGGCCGAGGCAGCAGCAGTGCGAGACCACTCGGATATGCTTGAGATGATTAACTTTAGAAGATGAAACCGAAATGAGCATAAAGGGCATTAAGTGAGTTTTTGTTTAACAGCTGAATGCTGGCAGAGAGAGCAGACAGAGTCAGAGCCAGAGCTAGGGGGAGGCTTGGTGCTTTGCAGATTGACAGTCAAATGACGGAAGGGTCGCCCTCTTATACTTATTATTATTAATGAGCAGCGCGCAAAAAAATGAAATGAAGAGCTATAAAAGGTGCGTAACGGACACCTTTTACACAGCAGCGAGAAATTATAAATGTCGAATAATGAGGGGATGCTCTTAGATATATATATGTAGATGTATATATAGATTGGTGTTTGTAATGGTGCAAATAATAAAAGAGAATTATTAATATGACAAAAGACAAATGACTGAAGCTGAATGAACAGAGCAAAGGATGCTCCACACACACACACACAGAGAAAGTGCGAGAGAGGGAGAGGAAGAGAGTTGGGACTAACCACTGACAGAGGCAGCGCAACAAAGACAAACGGCCAGGGCATGCCCTGTGACAGGGTTGAAGGATGGGCGTTGGTTAGCTGCGTCCTTTGACTTTACCATCCTGTGGCGAATTGAAAATGTGGTTTAGCTGTCTATGAGTGTGTGGGTGTGTGTGTGTGTGTGCTGGTCCCTTTTACTGGCCAGCTACCCGCCTCGCCCCCTTTCTAGCAAAGGTCAAAGACAGAAAATACATTATGTGCTAATGCAAAGTCCATGTTAATAAATGTTTATTGAAATAATGATGATTAATATTTTTGCATTGTGACATTTTGGCTCGCCTTTTCGCTCTAACCGGAACTGAGCAATCTGAAAATTGAACTTTCTCTCGCTGTATCTGCTTCAGTCTAAGACTCTTTTGTTTGCAATTTTCGCTACTCAAGTTGATTTATTGTCGTTCATAGTGTTTGCTGCTCCTACATTGTGACAACAATTTATAGCTAAAAAATTCCTCTCGCACACGCACACGCACACACTCGCTCACCTGCCACGTGCCTTTGCTCACATGCTCGATTTTCAGCTATTCCATGTTTTATTTAGTGCATTTTCTTGCCTGACTGCAATTGTTGGCCCAAACCCAACGTTGCCTGGCTTCCAGCATTCTGGCCAATAATTCCTAAGTCGTGTGCGCTGCATTGGCATTTTTTTCGATTATTGGTTTTCTTTCATTTGATTGAACATTTACACACTCGCACACACACACATTTTTTGCACCTTTTTCGGCTTTGCTTGCACCACAAATTTTTACACGTTCTGCTATTTTTTTTTCTTCCTACCCAACCTGGCTTTGACTGGCTTTGTTTGTTTTTTTTTCCCTTGTTTTTCTCTTCCTTTTTTTTGGCATTTTTTGGCTCGATTTTTGGTGCTTTCCTTGGGCTGCTGACGCTGTCAAGTGTTTTGTCGCTTGTCAACGATTTTTCACAACTTCCGCTGCGCAAATGCTTGCCAAATAGTTGCCGTCGATGTGTGTGTGTGTTGCCAATTGCAATTTTGGATATTTATTGCTAAATGCACTGACTGTGAAAAATCGCAAATGGAGCTAAAGCTGGCGGCTCTGAGTTGGAGTCTCACTGCAGCCAGGTGACTGCTCTTCGGCTACCCCGGCCCCTACCCTTAGGGCTTAAATCATTTAATTGGACACTTTGTAACACTGGTCGGACAGCCCGCAACAATTTTTGACTGTCTGCTCGGCTCGAACGAAATTGCTGCACATTATTAAATTAGCGGCACAGACACAAAGTGCTTTGCATATGAAAAGTGACAGTAAGTGCACAATTTCCCCAACCAACAGCAAATGCCCCAACATGGGGCAAAAAATAAACCAGAAAAAGATGATGCCACATGCCGCATGTGTGTTAGTGCACCCTTATGCATAGGAACACACACACACACACACACACTTACAATTCAGGCTGGCGCTCGACTGGCAGCGGGGAGGACACACGTCCGTTTCACGTAGTTAAATGTCCTTGTGCTCGCCCCCTTCCCTCTACCATCAACTTATGAGCCAAATGAGAGCTGGCTGGCGCAATAAACTTAAAAGCCTTGTCATGTTTACTTATCATTCGTTTTTCACAGCGCGCCACTTAATTGCGTTAGTGAGCATTTTCCATATACTCTAGCCCAAGCCAAAGCCAAAGCCAAAGCCGAAGCCGAAAGTGTATTCACGTTTCTCTTTGCTCTTTTTGCATTTTTGTTGTAAAAGTAGATAAACTTCATAAATGTCAAGCGCGCTAAGTTGTAAGAATTAATATTATGTAATATAAATATTTTAACTTGAATTAAGCTAAGAGTAGAGTTAGTTGGGATGAGTGTTAAATCGTAGAATTAGTTCATTTTTGCAGAATGCATATGAGAATAATATTTCGCTTTTACTTGTATATAAGACATCTACAAGTTCATATTATTCTTTTAGCTATATATATTTTCCTTAAACCTTGCTCAAAATGTTGCTAAACTAGAAGCTATCTCTCACTCTCTTGCCTTCTCTGTCTCTCTTTCTTCTCATAACCTACAATTGCTAAATTGAGCGTGCCTATAAAATATTTGTGAATATTTATTAGGTGACCTTCTTGAAAAGCCAAGTCTCATTAGCTATGTCTAATTAGCTATGTCTATTTGCTTCGCTGTCTATTTGCTTCTCTGTCTGTTTGGCCTACTTACATTACTTTTTGTACTTATTCCGCAGCTCGCAAATAACTGTTAACCCTTTGCGCATTCACACGCTGTTCATGGGATCAAACGAAACAGTCATACTCAATCGCTCTCTCTCT
This sequence comes from Drosophila buzzatii, assembly GCA_035045845.1. Taxonomy (NCBI): domain Eukaryota; kingdom Metazoa; phylum Arthropoda; class Insecta; order Diptera; family Drosophilidae; genus Drosophila; species Drosophila buzzatii. The sequence continues at coordinate 12,233,210 of JAWNOS010000244.1, read as the reverse complement.
CTCCCACTCTCGCTGAGTAACAGCCTTCGCTTCTTTTCGTATTCGTTTTCTGCTTAGCGCTTTGCTTTGCACTTCGTGTGATGCTCTTTTCACGAAGATCGTTTAGGCAGCGATACGATTGTCGTTCGCACACTGCGTAAGTGTGCCGATAACTGAAAGAGACAGCAAACGGTCTTCAGAGGCACATGCACACACTCACACTCACGTACGCTATTGATGTGTTTAACGAAGACAAACTTCGCACACATACCATGAAACGCAGACAATCGCAAACGAGCTCGCTGAAGAACCGAAGCTATCGGTTAGGAGAAATTTATTCGCAGACATAGAGAGACATTAAGCAGATATTTTTTGAGCTCTAATTTATGCATATTATTTATTATTATTATTATTTCTATGTATCATAATATTTTTTCTATTATTTTGTTTCCTTTCTCCTATGATAAACTAAATTTGTAATGTTTTTTCAGGATTTTTCCATTTCTTTGTTGTTTTCCCCCAAAAATGTAATCATTGTTAATAAATGTCTAAGTAGATAAGGCCTAGTTCTTAGTCTAAACTCTTAATTATTTTAAGATACATTCACAAAAAAACAAACTGTAGTCATAACAATGAGTGAAATAAATTTTATTGAATTGAATTGTATTGCTTTAGCCTATATTACATACACAAATTTCTATAAGTATATAACATTATCTAACTGAAATAAGCTCATAGCTTTACTCCGTAATTGATGCATTATCGGAATGTCAGCCTCAGTAATTTTTAATTTTATTAAATTTATTTATTAAATCTAGTTGAATCTATGAAATGAGCTTAACATATTTGTGTTATAAGAAAATCATTCTCAAATAATTCAATAATTAATTTTGAATGTTCTGCTAGGAATATATTTTACTCCACTTCAAGCACATGAATATATTGAAGCTCATTTTGCAATTGCTGACTTTGTTTATAATTTTACTTTATTTATATAGATTCACTTTTTATAGTATTTAAACAATTGACTATCAATTTTTTATATGAATTCCTATTCCATTTGACCTTTTTCACAAGATTTATTTTATATAATTTTAATAAACATTTAGCTCATAAAGTAGCTCAGTTATCGCGTCATAATTAGAGCTTAAAATAGACAAAATTTGAATGTAATATAAAAAGCTGTTGCTGCTGCTGCTGCTGCTGCTGCTGCTGTTGCTGCTGCTGCTGCTGTTGGTGTTGGTGGTGTTGTTGCAAAGGAAGTTTGCGTTGCCCGCGGTGCAAATTTCAGGTAGGAAATAAAATAACTTTTGGATGGCCGCCAGCTGTGCGGCCCGTGCCGAATGCCGTGCCCAGCCATGCCCAGCCGTGCGCCGTGTGCCGTGTGCCATGCGCTGTCCGCACTTCAAAGGAACTCACGTTTTTCGATTTCAACTTTTTAGCGCTGACGGTCAAATTGTGGCCCAAATAATTAATTTTTTAGCTGTCATATTTGCGCAGCAGCTGCTGCCAGCAACATTTTATTACACACTATTATAATATTATTTTAAAGCTCGATCTCTGCACTTGAATGGCTGAGACGAGGCTGAATCGCATGCTAAGAGGAGTGCTGGGAGTACAAAGTTTAGACAAACTCGTACATGCATTTTGCATAAGAGTGCCCCAAAAAGTTGCATCCGTGCCCTGGTAACAAATACGCCAAATAAACAAAGAGACAGGCAGACAGAGAAGAGACAGAGGAGAGACAGTGGGCGTGAGAGATGCAGAGCAGCGAGTGAGAGGGCGACATAGAGACAGCTCGACACACTAGAGTTTGATGTAAAATGCTAGGCAAGAGCAATAACAATAGACAAACACACTGGGGAATCAACACCAAGCAAACAGGCAACAACAACAACGGCAACGACAATTGGACAAAGAACGGACATATGCAAAGCGTATGTTGCAGCAGCAGCAGCAGCAGGAAGCGGCAGCAGTGGCAGGAGGAGTAAAAGGAAAATTAGAGTAGCAATCGTAGCATTCGTTGCATACTCAATCCAAGGCAAATGAGCTAGAAGGGGCGCAGGCAGATATCATTTGAAGATACTCAAACACACACACACACACACACACACAGACAGTTGGTTAGCACGTCAATTGCAGAGGCATGTGGATATGTGCTCCCAAGTGGCAGCAACTGGCATAGCGGAACGAGTCGAACCCAGCCGAAAACAACCAACAAAAAGGCTTAGTTTACAAATATATTTATATGCATATAAGTGTGTCTGTATATCAAAAACTATATATGTTTTGAGTGAGGCTTGGTGGCTGGATTTTAAGCAGGCAAAACTTCTGTTAAGTGCAATTACATGTGGAATGCATAGAAGCGCATAATGGACAACTAAAACAAGTGCACTGAGAACTGAGAAGTAGCCATTGGCCATACAACAGCGCCCCAAGTGATGTTGTTGGCATGTGCCACCAAAAGTTTCCATGGGTTCCTGTTGTTGTTGAGTTCTCTATGGCATGGCATAGAGAATGCTGATTGTGGATTGTGTTCATCTTCTGGTCAAGTTCACCTTGTCCAAGCGAGTGGAGCCGCCTGTAGTTAAAGCAAATTGAAAATGCCAAATGATTTACACACTCGTCGCCTTATTGCTTATTTGCACTTGACTCGAGTGCCATGTGTTGAGTATATAGCCATCTCACTAATTTACTCTCTCTCTCTCGCTCTCTCTCTTTGTCTGTTTTCCTCTTTCTCTCTAACTGTTTCTTAACATTTCCCCCCGATTTTATGTCTTTGCCTTTGTCATGAACAGGGAAAATGTCAAAAACAAATCGAAGCGCTCGAAAGTATGCTACAAAAATTAGACTTCAAGCTGCTTTCTTAAAGGGGTTCATAACATGCTCTCTAGCAAGGTTTAACTTGACTAATGTTAGATATTGAACAGTATAGTAATATATACTGTCGAAAATCTTAGGGTTACGTCTGTGATGAATATGCTTCAAATATATGTGTATATTCAAAGGAACACCCTTCATGTTCTTCGCTAATTCTAAATATTGGCTATATTAATTGAGCTAAAAACGTAAAAAAAAATATATATATATAAATATAAAAAAAAAAAATAAAAAATAATTAAAATTTATTAAATTATGCAATATTCGTCTTAAAATAAACTTAAAGTGATAGCTGTAAGAATTTTGAATTATTTTTTAAAATTTTTGGAATAAATTAACCAAACAGGTTTGTCTTAAGAATAATGCACTAAAATTCAATTGTGAATAATTTACTAGAGCTACAATATTTTTTGTATGCAAAAAAACTGAGTTTCTTTGAGAAAAACAATAATTTGGAACGATTTGTACTATTTTCTCTCAGGGAAAAATCAAAGATTGAAGCTTACTTTGTGTCTCAGCTATATGTGCAAAAAATCAAGTAAAAATCTAACAGATAGAACAAAATGGAATATAAGAAAATGCTGGCAATATTCTAGTATTTTTAAGTCTCTTCACTGCCTGTCATAGTTAAATGACTCAGCGAAAGAGTATATTCATACATATATAAATGTATATATATATATAAATCGCTTCCCGCTTCCCAACAATTGTAATGCGCTTAAAATTGAACAATGAATCGTTGCTGCAGCTGCAACTTAGTAAGCCTACTTACTTAATGGCAACAAAGGCACAATTCATTGTTTGTGCCAGACATTCAGACAGATAGACAAAGAGACGGCTTGACAGACCGACAGACGAACGGTCGGACGGCTGCAATAACAACAAGCAAGTGCTACTCCATGGGCATTGGAGTCTGTGCAATTAATAATGCGCTGTCGGCGCCCGCAATACTGAAAAGACACACTGCAGTCGACGAGAAGTCGAAGGCGAGTCGAAGAGGGGTCGAAGAGAAGTCGAATCATTTCATAATTTCCATCTTTTTTGCTAATGATGCATTGGCTTTCGCCCAGACAATGGCAGAGTCAAAAGGAATTCCAGAAACTTCTTTGCTGTGGCAACAACAACAACAACACAATAATAAACTAAAAGAAAACTCTTACTTGAAGGATTTTGCATTTATTCAATTGCTAGTTAAATTTTTGGGAATTCGGAAAATGCGAATTGTGAAATTGCTAAATGCTAAATACTAAATGCTTGCTAATGCAGCACTTGAATGTTAAACTTTTGCTCTAATCTGACATAATGAAAATGAAGTACTTGAAGCTGGCTGAATCTCTCATACTCCTCAGCTGCAGCTGCTCAATCAATTATGAGCAAATGTAATAAACTTCAAAGTGCGTAAGTGTGTGAGTGTGTGTGTGTGTTTGTTATTTGCATAAATGCAAGTCGACATGTTTGTTTGCCTATGAAGAGAGGAGCAGGAGAGGTAAGAAGAGTGGAGGAGAGCTGAGTAAGCGAGCAGAGCGCTAGGCGACAGGAACTCTTGTTGCGCAACGGAAACGGAAATGCAAATGGCTCACAAGAGCGGAAATCTATTTCAATAAGCCTGGCGACATTGATAAATTAATAATCGGACATTTTGTGGCAACTTTGCTGTGTAGTTGCAGTCAACGTTCAGTTCATCTCTCGGCAGCTGACTTTTTACACAGCTACACGTTTGACTATGATATTCAATTATTATTCCTGCCAAAGACATGGGGCTCGACAACAGCAACAGCAACAACAACCAGAATTGGCAACATTGCAACCTGAGCCTGGTCTGCCATCGTCATCAAACGGGGCAATTTGAATACCAACATGTCAGGACCAAAAATCGAAGACACAAAAACGGCACGCAGAACATGTTCTATGCGAGCCTTTCGCCTTTGTTATGTCAGTTTGACATTCGGAATTAAAATTCTGCCAGATGATTTATGCATCAGATGTCTGTGCGCCTAGATAGGATAGAGGGGGTAGCCTAGCTCTCGTCTCTGGTCTCGTTACTCACTCGACGTCTGTCTGCATATTGAAATCTGTTAATTGTTTTACTGTTGCACAGAGTGCGTATCTCTGTGTATCTCTGTGGCTGTTGTTGTTTCTCGTGCAATGCACACGTCTGCTCAGCTTCAGCTACGCAGCTTCAACTTCAGCTGTTGCTGCTGATGTTGCAATTACCCCAGCACCTATAGCTGCCCCATACCGCCACGCCCACTGTCAAAACGCCAACTAATTTTCAGGCCAAGAGGCAAGAGGCAGCCCCCGTCAAGCTCAGACTGCCAGCTTGTTAGCGTGCGGTTGGTCTTTGGCTTTTGGCTCAGTCCGCCCTCTTGAGTCCTGCACGAATCCTTTGAACCGGCTGCAGCATTGGCAACGGCTACGGCAACGGCTGTGGCGTTGGCTGTGGCATCTGCGCTTAAGTGACAAATGGAGGGAGCCATTGGAGGGGTCTTGCTGTGGCAAAGATGACAGCTCTTTGCTCTAGCCACTCACCACTCACCACTCACCGCTCGCCACGCCCACCGACCGCTGCAGCTTTTGATATTTGGTTTAGCCTTCGGTTGATATTTTTAATTTTTAGTTTGTCACATGTACTAAAATTCATTAAAATTTATTTAGCTCTGGCTCCGAGAGCCTTTGTGCCAAATTGGAATATTGCCTCTGCCGCTGACAGGCCAGCAAAACCCAAAGCAAATACTGCTCCAAGGTATTGCACAACCCAAAAGGAAGCCAAAAGAAAGAACAACAAATAACTCTTTGAGCAGCAACAACAACAATAACAAGAACAACAACAATTGCAAAGTTCGCCCAGCAGAACTTTACTTTAAGTGTGTGCAAATATTTATTTTACAAATTTATAATTAAACAAAAATCATAAAAGACTTCACGGAACTGAAGCTAATACCAAAGTTTTTGTTTCAAGAAGAAAAGATTATAATCAATAAATTTAACTAATTACAATTATTTTAATTTGGCAAAGTAAATGTAAATAAATGGGAATTTTTATTTATTTTTGTCATTTTATTTGAACTCTTGGATTACGATTTATTAATTTAAATTTAATTTTAATTTTAATTTTAATTTAATTTAATTTAATTTAATTTAATTTAAATGTAAACGTATCAATAAATATATAACAGAGCTTGCAGATATGTATGTATGTGCTCAACGCCTCTCAATATCTGCCAATAAGCATTATCTCTCTTTCTCTCTCACTCACACTATGAGATAAAGCTCAGAGAGCAATAGATTGCTTCGTTGCTTCAACGACTTCGTTCGCGATCTTCTAAGAACTGTTCGCTTCGCTTGTTGTCGTTTTGCTGCGTTCATTGAAGCAAAAATTCATTTGTGTATGCATTCGTTGCGGGCTGCCAATAGCGTACGTGAGAGTGTCTGTGTGTGTGTGTGCCAGCGCATGCAAATGTGAACGAACGACAATCGTTTCGCTCTCTGAACGATCTTCGTGAAAAGAGCATTCCACGAAGTTCAAAGCAAAGCGCTCAACCGAAAGCGAAAACGAAAACGAAAAGAACCGAAAGCTCAGCTCAGAGCGAGTGCGAGAGAGAGAGAGAGAGAGAGAGAGCGCAATACAGTAAATATTTTTTTTTTGTTTCTTGAAATTTCGTGAGCAGAGCATAAATGTTTAAAATGTTATTTGAGTTTTAATATAAATAAATAAAAATTAGAAATAAATAAATAAAAAATAATAAAATTAAATACCAGTAACATTTCTAAATTTTATATATTTTTAAAAACAATAGATTTTGCATTCTAATTAAAACGCACAATATGATTCATTTATTCATTATTTTGAATTGGCACACTTGAATATATATTTGTTGTAATATTAAATATTTCATATATTTAAATGTCTTTATTTTATTATAATTGTCATAATTATGTGCACAAAAAATAATCAGCGTTCATTTAAAGCTGCTGCAACTAGAAATTGCATCAACAGGCAGCTGTGCAACACGAAAGTTTTGCCAACACTTCTTCTAGTCTGTTGATTCTTTTGAATTGTGAATGCGACGCTTTTCTATTTTTCTGTTTTGCTTTTCTCTTCTCTGCTACTTCGTCTCTTTTATTTGCGTACTTTTGCATACGCTGCGGCAGCCGCTGGCAGCTGGCAGCTGGCAGCTGGCGACGCATTTCGCATGCAACGAATTTTACACCGTCTGCTGAATTTGCATTGACTGACACAATATAAATCCGAAAGTAGTTGAACCACGTCGCCCAAATGCTTTTTTAATTATGCACCGCACACACACACACATTCGCACAGCAATGAAAAGTGCAGGAAACTTTTGTTAGATACGTACGGGTTAGGCTCTGTCAGTCGTAGTTCCGAGTAGCTGTCCGACTGTCTCTGTCTGGCTGTCTCTATCTCTGTCTGCTAGACTATGTTCATCCCTGTCTTTTGCTTGGTTCTTTGTACTTTGATACTCTAGACGGCAGCTAGACAAGATTTGCCTGCTGACTTTTGTTGTTATCGTCGCTGTTGCCCCGCCAGAACTCCTGACTGTATCTAGCCGAGAGTCGGCGTTGGACTTGACATAGGCCGCCAGAGTGCACCCGAGTCCTTCAGCGTTAAATGTCATGTTGTCTGACATTAATCCTTGTCGCGTGCATGCGCTGTCTGTCTGTCGCTCAGCCCGCTGCATGCAACTTTAAGGCACCGCAAATCCGCATCCAATTAAATCAATATTTAGACAAAAAAAAAAAATAGAGATAAATGAGAGCAAATAAATCAACAAGAGCTTATGGCCAAAGAAATACAAATAAATACAAATAAATGCTAAATGAATTTTTAACTCTAGCCGAAATATAAACAATCGCCGTCAACTACATAAATTTGTGATTTTTTCTTCGCTCTTTCAGCAATTTGTAAAAAATTCTCTCGGCCTGTTTTTGTTTATCCGGCAAAGCGCATTAAGCGCAGTTCAAGGCCGCTTAATGAATTACGCAGATTTAACTCTTATTTTTTATAGAACTGCTTTATTCTTATACGAAGCGAAATTAAATTTGTAAATCTGCAAAATGGATATGAAAGTGCTATAGAGATATACATATCAGTCTTTAGATTACATGAATGAATGATTAAATTAATGAAAATAAATTATTTACTATAAATATATCTAACTCTTGCAATATAATGTATATGGATTATAGTAAAATAGTCTTGGGATATCTCTTCTTCTTTATCAGAAAAATTGTTAAAAAGAAATATTATCTATATTTCTGTAAGTTTCAATGAGTGTTCTGCCCTGATCTGTCTTTCCTCCAAGACTTTCTTAATGACTTTGATGAGCTTTTCCTCGCTTTCTCTATATCCCTGTTCCTTCAGTCTTTATCCGACCCTATTTCTATCTTTTCATACGTCTTTAAGTCCCAATCGCTACAACTTCATTCTCTACTTTTCCTGTACCTGTCTCCTGATGAGAATTTCCTCTCATTCTCACAACGTCTGTTACTGTACCAAGCCTATCTTTATTCTAATTTCGTATTCCTTTCTCTATCCCTTTTTCTCTCACATTCCATCGATCTCTTTATCACTCTAACTTGCTCCAGCATAACTCTCTTTCTTCCTCCACTCTATCTCTCTCTTTCTATCTCTCTCTTCCATTCTCTTTCTCTCTTGCTTTATATTATTATTCGCACCTTCTTTCTCTATTCGTAATATGTTATTTCCGCCCTCACTCTCCACTCTCTCTCTCTCTCTCTCTCTCTATCTCTCTCCTCTCTCTCTCTCTCTCTCTCTCTCTCTCTCTCTTTATTTCTCTCTTTAAATCTACATATGAGACATTCTCCCGCTCCATCAACCTTTCACTTCTCCTTCCCTTTTCTACCTCTTTCCCATTTTCTCACCCTCTCACTCTCCCACCTCCTTCTTGCCCTCGCAATTGTTGTTTAAATATTTAATAAAAACATAAACACATATTATCTAATTATAGACGCAAGACTTTCATGTAATACTTGATAATTTGATGGATTGCATGTGCGCACAAGTTCCCCAAATAGTTCGTTTTCGACAGGGTATATTCTCGAACGGGACATGGGTCTCGGGTCATGGGGCATATGAGTGCGTGTATGCGTGCGTGTGTGTGTGTGTGTGTGTGTGTGTGTGCAGCATGCAATTAGCCAAACTTTGCGTTGCGGTTGCCATAACACAAGGCTTTAGTCAAACTCAATGCGCGTTTATTTGCTTCGATGTATTTGGGCGAGAGTCGAGAGTTGTCATTATGCAAAATATGTTGCATTATTTATAGCATAAATACAGGCGCTGACATTGCATGTCTGCCCCCAACGTGCGAGCGCAAGTAAACAAACAAATAAACAGCCGAGCGGCCAGGCAGGCGGCAACCGCAATAACAACAACAGCAACAACAACAACAGCAACAACAGCAACAACAACAACAACATATGCAACACAATGGCCGCCGCACTTAAAATTAATTGAACTTGAAATAAGTGCCGCATGGAGCATAGTTTGTACTAGCTCATGAGAAACTCTGTGGTCGAGCCAAAAGGCAAAAACTTTGCCAACACACACACACACACACACACACACACACATGCATAAGGATTTCATTAGTTTTGGAGTCCTGCCCAAGCAGTTTACGTTTTCTTCTGCCTTTTGGTCAAGTTGCAAAAGGCAAACTTAATATTTAGTGCCATTTGCTTGCTCTGACAGTTTGCAGAAGTCAAATTTGTTGCTGTTGTTGCTGCTGTTGCGGCTAGTGCCCGTTCGCAGAGTGTAAAGCGGGTATATGGGATTCTAGTGATATACATTTAAATTGAAAAACTTGAATTCTATGAAGATATCATAGAGATTGCCTGTTTGACTGACAGCTTGTTTTATAGACTATATGAATGACGAATTGACTGATTGACCTGACTGACTGACTGATTCTAATTCACAGCCCAAACTCGGAATTTCTGCAAATTAGAATGAAAATCGAAGTGATTAAAGGGCTTTCAGCTAGCCCATGAGTTAAGCTCGTAACGAGTAGCATGCAGTCGTTTATACCCGCTTGCAATGCTCTTAGTTGTTTTCCTGTTGCTGCTCAGGTTTTCCATCTCCCATATTTTTGTATGTTTTTTCCCTTTTTTTGTTGGTTCGCGAACAAGTTGTGGAGTAAGTGCATTGAAATCTTTGTAAGTAACTTGAGTAAGCCAACTTGGGACAACAATAACAAAACACACAAACAACAACAACAACAACTGGCAACCAGCAAACGACAACGACAACACAACAAATGGTTTTTATTGCTTTCAGTTGTTGTTGTTTTTATATAGTTTGTTTATTTGTGCAACTTTCAACGTTTTTTTTTCTTCCTTTTATGTAATGCATAAAAGTTGCTTTCGCCGCTGACAGCTTGAGTGACCACAGCGAACAACAAACGCAACAACAACAGCAGCAATACTAGCAGCAGCAACAGCAAAACAACATTGTTGTTGGTTAAGCATCAAGTTTTCTATGCGTTCTTTTTATTTGATATCATCAAAATGCTATTTCAGCAGCTTAGGGTATTAAACGGTCATGTAAATTAGGCAAAGAAACTAACAGAGCAGAGAGTGAGAGAGGGGGACAGACACTCAGTTACACACAAACAGAGTGACTGTGTGTGTGAGTGAGACAACGTAATAGCGGGCGGGAGCATGTGTCCCTGTATTGTATTGTGGTACGTGTCAAAGTGTGCCCCGAGAAGTGCGCTAAATTAAGCTGTCATTAAGGACTTAATTAAAGTCCTTTGTTGAAAGTTGACATTGTGTAAAGAAACATTTTGCTGCTGTATGCGAAAACAAATGACGATGACAACACAACAACAACAACAACAGCAACAGAGAAAATTGCTGCACTTGAAAAGCTGCCAAAAAACACCAAAAAAAAAGCAGGGATTTTTAAGGGAAAAAGGGATATGACATCAAAGCAGCTTGCAAAATGATGTGTGCGCGTGTGTAAGTGTGTATCAAAATGTTCAAGAGTATCATGGCAAAAGAGTAAGCGAGAGACAAGCACATTGCATGCGGCATAATGAGGCGAGGCGATGCTGCAAAAACTCATTAGCAGGCAAACAGAGAGCAAAAGAGTGAGACAGACAGACACAAAAAAACGACAGCGAGACAGACAGTCGTGAGAGTGACAGAGCAGTCAGGCTAGTTCCATTGGCAATTGCAGATTGTATTAAATAACACACACGCGTAGCATGAAAGAGGCACTTGGCGAAAATGAAAACATAAACGACTTGGCTTTTAATTAAATACATATATGTGTGCAGATATATATGCGTATTTTCCTCTTCTGCTGCTTATTTAACCAGCAGCACTCGCTTACTTTGAAGCTCAAGCAGAAATTCAATTGCAGCAACTGTGACTGCCAAACTGTTTTTAATTGCCGCCCAAAGGTATGCAACGGAAAGCAGCTACAGAAGTCTGGCAGCCCCGCCACCAGACCAGACAACAATCCAACTCATATGTGTGTGTGTGCGTATAAGAGCAGGTGAAGCAGGTTTCGCTTTGAGTGCGTTTGTCTGCTTAACAAAATGACTTTTATTTTGAGCTGCATTCAAAATTGTTATGTCGACGGCGTCGTCGGCAGCCTTTAAAATAATCACATTTTGAGCGCCAAGCATTAAGCACACACACAGACAGAGATCGAGCAAGAGAGATGACAATAGAGGCGCTTTAAAACTGCCCAGCCTCACACGTACACACGCACACAAACAAACTACTTCCGCACGAGTTTACATTCCAAAATTGAAACTGTAAATGCAATGGGAAAATCAGCCAGACGACGACGCGTGCTGCAATTTTTGCATACTTCTCTACGTTTTGAAACAATTTTGTCGTCTAGCAAACGTGTTAGAACGTGTTGCCGAACACCCATTCTCCCATTCTCCGTTTCCTTAATAGTTGCAGAGTAGCCCTTCGTCTTCCCTACAGTTGTCTCACCACACTCAATCTCTCCCAAACTGAGATTCTGTGCAAGGTGTCCCGCAAAATTCCGATGGGCCACCCCGTCTGGGAATTATGCGCTGGCCGGCGGCATTTTGTTGGGCTTTCCAAATGTGGCCAGATGCCGCAAATCGAGCAAAGGAAACCCAACAAATACCAGAGGCAAAAGCTCTGCGGCAAATTCCAGGAATCAATGCGTTTAGCAAATGAATAATAAATTCAAACTCAAAGCGCACACAAGTTGAATTCAAAATTGTTTCAAATAAATAAATAAATAACAACAACAAAACATGTTCATGCAAAACTATTTGAATGTGGAATTTGAAAAAATGTATAATTAATTGACAAGTGTCATTCCACAGCAGAGTGGCACATGGTAAATAAAATTCGATTTGCAAATGCTAACAATAAAACTATTTCAAAATAAATATCAATATAGAAAATGTTGAATAAAATTAATTTATTTTGAAACAGTTTGAAGTATCAATTAGGTTTTGTCCGCTGAACAATTGAAATACTCTAGTATATTTTTATGCAATACGAGCTCTCTTTAAAATAGACATTATTCTCTTTAGTAAACCCGGTCACACTCTTCAGAGACGCAACCAGTGATCGTGTTGTTGTCTTTTTGTGAAGTTTGCGCGTTCGTCTTTGTTTGGTTTTCTTTATTGTAAATTTGCGTTATGGAAAAATAGCAGTCGGCCGCTGACCAATTGTAATACAATCGAGCAAAAAATAAAAATTTAAACTGAATTACATACATACAATACACAGAAAATAATATTTTTATACATTGCATTGGATTTTTTGTAAAGCCGTTCAGTGTGTATGCATCTTGACCTATGTGTGCGAGTGTGTCTGTTTACACTTATACACACGCACACATGTTAATGTGTATATATACACATGTATTTCTTGCATGAACTGCAAGTAAATCTGAGGCTGCCAGAGTCATAAATTGTGTGGCACACACGACACAGATGTTTTTAAATGAAATGGATCCGTTGATAAAATATTAATTAATAGTTTAATTGCCGAGTGCGTTCGATATACGATACATAAGATAAATACTTTGTTGTTTTCAATAATCAGTAAAATAAAAATACAAATAAAACGCCGTGCGCCGACGCTCTGGCAACCTTATTGTTGAGCAGCTTGTTTGTATGTTCCACCGCTCTCACACAAGTCGCGCTCTCTCGCTCGCACTGGTCCGATCGGTTGGCGGAAATGCTGAAGAATTTGTCGGCCTGCTCTTTGTAGTCGCAGTTGTTGCTGTAGATGCGTGGGCAACAGAGCTGAAACCAGTTTGTCGCCTCTTAAATATTTTATTTTGTGTACCTTCTTTTATTCTTTTTATCAATTGTTGAGTGCTAAATGCCTCGAAAATTGAATGCACACCAACGCGCCAAACTGTAAAAATGCAAAATATATGTATCTGCGAGTGTGTGTGTGTGTGCCTGCATTTATAATTAATCAAAACGAAATTGTTGGGCACAGCGAAAAGAAATTTATTTAAAATCCATTTGCTGCTGCTGGTATTGCAGTTGTTGCTGCAAAATCAATTTCATCGAAATTGCAATGCAAGTGTAAAAATATTTCGCGAACATTCAAAATAATACAACTTAAATGTGTTAACAGTTATTTAAGAGGACTTTTTTCTGTGCGGCTTGGCGAGTAAATTGCCAGCGGTTGCCAGTTGGATCAACAAACTCTCCCTCTCCATCTCCATCTCTGACCCTCTCTTTTCCACTTGTGTGTCTGTCGGCAGGCAATACAAAAAAAAAAAAAAAAAGTAATAATCCAATTGAGGTTTGGGCAGCCCAGTGTGCCCACACCCAAAAAATAAACCAGAATGCAAGCGCAATTGATTCCTTTGCTAGCGCTGCTGCTGCTGGCATGCGTAGCCCAACAAATAGCTGGCGACTATGAGAACACATGGAACTTCTACTACGAGCAGCCCTGTTGCTCCTCCAACGAGCCATCGAGCCATGCGCGGCACAAGCGAGGTAAACTAATTCCGATTATACGGTTATGCAATTAACGCTTAAATTATTAACTGCAGATAACAGTTAAATGGTAAATGGTATTTGCCTGATTTCTGCTGCGATTAATCGTAATTGTCTGTCCGAAGTTTTGCTAATTCTTAATTGTTTATTTATGAGAAATGCGCTTGAGAGCATTTTTAAAATAGCATAAATAATATTTAATCTGCACTCTGTGCATTGATATTATTTTTCAATTTACACGCAAACAAAAAAAAAAAAAAACGAATAAAAAATATATTCAATAAAAAGTAATTGTAATTTATTTGCCACAATATTGCTTTTGTTATTTATCTTACGTTTTTGTCATTATGGAGCGTGAGCTCTTTTTAAACATTTATTTTGCATTTCATTTTTTGTCACATATAGAGAGAGCTCTGCCATTGTTCATTTTTATTTATTAAATATTTCTTTTTTTAATATCATTTCTGCAGCATCAACAATATTTGCATATTAATATCGCTTCCAATTGTTATTCATATGAAAAAAAAGGAAAGAAAAAAGCAAAAAATTGCATTTATGCAGCTTTGTGCAAATGCCCAAGTAAATACATAAAATAAATTTTAACTAGCTGCAATTATTAATAGTTTATATTTACAAATATATATTTTAAAAAAATATATATATATTTGCAATAATGAAACCGCTGCGCACTGTTCAAAAGCCCCAGATCAAGTTTCACAATGAGTTGATTTAATATTTCTCTTCTTGGCCCGTTCCATAATCTCATTCAAGCACAGACAAAGAAAGAAAAAAATAAAACAACTTTGCCACCTGATTGAAAAACCGGTTAAATTATGTATGATTCGCTTCCAGGTGCCTTATTGAGTCATTTGCATTAGCCAAACATCCAAATGTTGTCTATGCGGCGCGAGAAACCAAAAGTCGAGTCCACAAATCGCTTCATTAATCAAATTTGAGTTCAAATTGAATTTTACCATAAATTTTTACAACATTTCGGCAAATCTGTAAATATGAGGGGGACTACAAAATAATTAAAAAGGCAATTTGCCATAAAATGAGTAGAAAACATAAATATTATAAAATATGGTTGATTTTTATTACGGAACTGCCTCGGTTATATCTTTTAGTTTATGCCAACTTATAGATATTAATTTTTTAATGAGTATTGTTCGATTATCATCAATGCTTAGGTCATCAGTAAGTAAAGGCAATTTGCAATTAAATGCAGTAAAAAATATAATACTATTTATAATAATTATGAAATATTATTAATTATAAAATATTTATTTTATTTTATATTTTATGGGCTTGTTTCGATTATTATATATGGTTAAAACATAATAGGCCTTAAAAATACTTGAGTCATAATTTTTTAAATTTCTTTAAATTTCTAAATCTCAATAATCTATCTTAATGAGCTTAAAATATTAGACAATAATTAAATTTAAAGTTGGGAACAACTATTTGTTTATTTTCATATTTATTTTTGATTCTTCTATCTGCAATTTAATATTTTGCTTTTTGGATTTTTATACTTAACATGCCACATATTTAAATGGCTCTAAAATGTTTTCTATAAACAGTTGATTGGCACCTTTTTTTTGCAAAGTCTTTTTAAATTTCTCGTTCCAAGCATTTTGTTGTTGTTGTTGTTGCTGCTGCATGCCACGAGGACAAGGAAACATGGCCAGAGCCGGTGGCAGGTTCATGTTGCATGTACATGTCCAGTAAACATTTTCTAATAGTTCACGTTCAAAGATGCTGCCCAATGGGGGCCAATGGGTGGCTATTGTATCTGTATTAATGTGAGTGTGCATGTGTGTGTGTGTGTGTGTGTGTGTGTGTGTGTGTGTGGCATGCAATACACGGGCTGCTGGCAGCGTTAGCAACAACCGCAGCATAAAAGTTCACGTGCCGTCTAAAACGAAAGCAACGAGCAAACAGCAACAACAACAACAACAACAACAATGAAGTGATGTAGTTGTCGCTGTTGTTGTTGTTGTTGTTGACGCATATTGTAGTAAACTCGCCGGCTAAGCACTTGTAGCCGAAACGTGAGGCGATTAAGGAAACGCTCAAGTTGTTTGCGCATACTTTTAAATATAGAATGCATAGGTGTCCGTGCGCCGTGCACCATGCCCCAGAGTGTCCTGCATCACACCACACTCACTCAATGGACCGATGGGCCATATGCCACGACGTTGCCAGCTTCCTTAAAAACTACAATAAAAAAGCATTGCAGCAGCTGCTTCAGATACTCGCATACACAGGGCAAAAACACAGTAAAACAAAAAAATATGACCTAGTCTTATTAAGTGTTAGATGCTTAACTTTTTGTAAGCCAAATTTACAAGCAGATTACTTTGGAATAAAGTCAGCTATAGTTGGCTAGAGCAGCACATATAAGAGATATGTAATCAAAGAGAGAAGAGCTGCGAGATACTTGAGAGAATTATAGAAAATGAGAGTTGATTGTGCAGATTAAAAGTTTCTGGCTTTGAGCTAAATGTGGGGATTAGATTAGATGGATATGAATATGAATTTATTGCCAGGATTAGAATTTATATAATAAATTTTAATTTTAAATTTCCTTTATGCCGCTACGTAGTAGAAATTTATCATATTTATCATTTATTAAAATATCATTTATTAAAAATATTTTTAATAGTCGATAAGAATATGTGCTGAGTATTTTAATAAATATGATAAATTTGTACTTGATGGTATTTCACGATAGAAATTTGTGCTTTGTATATAGACATACAGATTATCATGCACTCAAAATTTGATTCGATTTATGAACTATAAGAGAAGTGCTTGAGAGTTCTAGGTATTACCTGATCCCAAGCATAGAGGCTGCCGTGAGCTCAGAAAATAAAAAATGCTCAGCAATAGAAAATAGCTTTATTGGGTTGTCGGTAGCTTCTCCTCGGGCGAAGAGCACTTACTTACTATTCTCTTATAATAAGAAATATATATATTTGAATGTATGCTCAACTAATAAAAGACGTCCTCTAGTTGGCCACTCACAACTCGCTTAACTGTTTCTTATTAATTTTCTCTTCAAATAAAATTAGTATATAATTGAATGTATTTTAATTGCGATGCTAAAAAACCAATTGTATATGAAATTCATTTTTCTATTAGGTACTTGTAAATGCAGTTTAATTTCATTAATATAAAAATATTCAGTCAATGTAAATAGCTTTCAGCTAAGAACAATTTTCCTCAATTTTCCTCGCAGTGTATGTTTGCTTGGCTAAATATTTAGTTAGTTTGGTCGTGTTTGAAGCCATAAATTAGAAGCAAAGCCACAAAAAGCTAAAAACTATACAACATAAAATGTCAACTATAAATTTTCATGGCCAAATAAAGTTGCTGTCTCGCTTTTTGGTGCGCTTCCTTTTTTTCCATTCACATGCAATGAAAAATTGTTATTTTTATTGATTTAACGAAATTAATTGCATTCGAGCTGGATCTGAATTTATGCCTGTCTCAGTTTCAAGCGCCCAGTGTCCCAATATCCCAATGTCCCAATGTCCCAAACTGATGCACAATTCCACCTATTTTTCCCGTTACGCGCCGTTGCACCTCGGTTGCCTCGCTTCCATGTGAACTGCCACAATTCATTTCGTCAGTTCATTTGTGTTGACTCAGCGCTGCGGCAGATGCTTCGCATCTTTATTTTTAAACTCTTCGGCTCTGTCAGGTCATCTGCCTGAAAGATAAGAGACAGAGCGAGTGAGTAAGTGTGAGAGAGAGAGAGAGGTAGAGTTGCGTTGGCCTGTCAAATGTCTGTTTCTTTTTATACCCTGAGCCCATTGAAAATGGGAAATCAGGGTATAATGGTTTTGTTAAAAGTATGTAACAGGCAGAAGGAGGCGTGGCAGACCCCATAAAGTATATATATTCTTGATCAGGGTGACGAGAAAAGTTGATATAGCCATGTCCGTCTGTCTGTCCGTCCGTCTGTCCGTCTGTCCGTATGTTTGAACGCGTCGATTTCCGAAGATACAAAAGCTAGAGAGTTCATTCTTTTTGTGTTAGGTTCGTATATTGCACGCGCAGTACGAGTTTGTTTCAGAAATTCGATAACTTGTATATTTGGCAAGTTATCGATAAACGAATTTATCGGGAACCAGTTTTAAAATTCTAGCTAATTCATCTTTAGAGTTAGAGTCTCCAAGTCTTCTGCATATATATAGATACTAATTTAATACAATTTCGGTTTTTGTTAGATTTTGGATTCCGGTCCCCAATTAGCCCCACCACCCCCAAATGTGTAAAAAATGCATTTCAAATACTAGAGACATACAGTTTGGTTTGGCATATAGATATGAATATCATAATCTTAATCTGAACATATCAATATGATTGTCCATCTAGAAACAGAATTATTAGTCCATAAAGTTTTCTCATCAAAACCCATGTGGCGCAGCAAGCAAGGCAGCGATACAGCAAGACGCATTGCGGGCGCACATACATACATACATGCATACATACATATGTATGTATGTATATGTGTGCAAGCGTAGATCAGCGTGTGGCTGCAATCATACATACATATGTACATATTTGTGCATGTAAAGCTAATTGTAAAAGAGTTATGATTTCTAAAAAAAAAAACTAAAATGTTAAATAGAATATGTAGATCATATGCTGAACTCTCATTACATTCCATTATATATTTAAAAATTTTAAAACAATTAAAATAACAATGGAAATGCAAGCAACGTTGAGTAATGCAAATCAATTTTCGTATGCGTGTGCACATATGTATGTATGTATGTATACACACAAAAAGTCTTGGGCTGTTTTCTATGTTGCTATGCGTGTATATTCTAAGAATCACAATTGTTTTTGAATTCCGTTAGAATTGTCTTTGAATTGTATTTGTATTTTCAGCCACTGCTTTAGTGTTTCTTTCGTATATGGCGAATTTCATTCATTTTCGCTACTCTGCCGTTCAAGCGAGCCGTGGTGTAGATGGCTAGACAGATGCAACGAATGTTAGGGTGTCGGAGGTTCTAGCCTCGCCTAAGCCCTTCATAATTTATTATTTTTATTTTTATTTTTTTTATTATTTCTTTCTTTTTTATTATTATTTATTCTTTTCTAATTGATTTTCGAAGATACAAGAGCAACTGCGCGGTTAGCAGAGCGCGTGCTTATACGTGCGTAAAGAAGAAGAGTATCACTTTTTTGCAGGGTTCAGGGTATCTCGTAGTCGAGCCGTCTCGACTAGAGCCTTCTTACTTGTTGTCTTTGCCTTTTCAGCTCAGCCACGCCTTCAACTTGTTCATTATTATTAGAATGACTTCATTAGGTAGACAACAAATAGGAGCTGAAAGGTGTTTGCCAGGTAGCTAGCTGACAATGGCATATGAGCTGAGTTTTAGACTTTGTTAGAGTTGAATTAAATATATATATGTATACTATCCATATCCATCTCTATCTACATATATTATCTTATTCGTGTAGTAAATACAATAAGCATCGATAATAGGTAATAAAAATATCGAAAAATATATCAAATATATTTAAAATATATATTCATAAATATGTATATACATATATATATATTTAAAGTTAAAATGATTTAGATTCGATTTATGTGAATCCCATTAATAAATAATATTTAAAACATTCTTTGTCAAATACAAATATAATTGCATTCAAATCAAATCCAATATCACTTAAGTAAAGCCAAACAGTTTGACATGCACTGAACTGCATGCAAGCATTTCAAACTGTGACTCGAATGCTTGACCCATAAAATGAATGTGATGATGATAAGCTGAACAACATAGGCGTTATCCAAACACTGACCACGCACAAAACTTACATAAAACCAACAACAGCAATGTTCTATATATGCTCCTTTTGCTAAGTGTATGTGTGTGTGTGTGCAGCTGTATTTGTATTTGTATTTGTGTTTGTGTTGATGCTCGCGCAATTAAAACTCAGTGACACGTTTTCATTTAAGTGCTGAAGCATGTGTATGTGAGTGAGTGTGTGTGTGTGTGTGTTGTATGTTTGAGTGAGGGTCGACTTTTATGAGAATCACATGTTAGGCAGGGCACATAATGAAAGTTTCTTGCCGCAAATTGAGTAACGAACTGTGCAGGCGTCGCCCCTCAACCTGCCACACCAATTGTTGTTGCCGGCTGTTGCTGCTGCTGTTGTTGCGGCTGACAGAGCTGGCAGAGCGGCAACGCGTTCCCAACTGGCGTTAATGCAATGTCAAAAGCTGTTAGCTCAAAAGCTGAGAACGCACAGCAGAAAAGCTGTTGGCAGTGGCCGAGGTGGTAGTGAGAGGTATGTATGTGTGTCTATACCTGCTGCTCAGTCTCTGTGCCACTTTGTGTGTTCCAGTTTCACTTTGATCAGCCTCTTTGCTGTTTTCAGGCCAGCCCAAAGTGTGTTAACGCCAAGTTTGCAATAAAGCTCACCAAATTGAGTTCCAATCTGAACACCTGACGCAGAATTAATAATGTTAGTTTTTCGCGCCGCACACACACACACAAAAGGGACACACACAGACAGACAGAAGAAGTCATCATTAAAAGTGTGCTTCAAGTTTCTATGTCCAAGTTTTTTAAGCGACAGCGAAATCACGTTTCTTTCTCTCCTTCTTGGCAACAACTTTGCTACAGAATTTATGAGCGAAATAAGTAGTTGCAACTAGTACTTGAACCACTTGCCACTTGCTACATATTTTCCTTGCAACTTCCTTGCAACAGCTCAACAGTTCATTGTCATCGCCCATCGTGAATTACTCTAAGTCTGGGCATTACAACTATGTTAGCTATATAAAAGAATGATTAAAAGCAAAAGGAACTTTGCCATGAAGTTTATCTGCCTGCCAAGTATATATTGGAAATTACTCTTAATGCAATATAAATGAATAATTTAGGGAAAAATAGCTTAGCATTAGCTTCACATGTCTGTTACAATGAACTTTATCTATCTGATAAAAATATCTATATATATAGGGAATTACTTTTAGTGCTAGTATTCATTATTAGTTAGCATAAAATGATGTAGAACAGCTGAACAATAATTTTATATTGCCCTTCATATGCCTATCAAAAGTTACAATGGGAGTTCACTCTAGCTACTTGGTAAATGACGAAAATCTTTGTAAATAAATAAAATTAATATTTATTATAAATTAAAAGCATTTTAAATACATATAAATCTGCATTAAATAAATAAAATGAAATGTAAATGAATAAAAATAAAATTAATAAATTAATTAAATTAATATTTAAAATAAATTAAAAATATTTCAAATATAATCTAAATATATCTTGCAGCTAGCTATTATTAGCATCTTCTTTATAATATGTTATACACTTAATCTACATTAAAGTCCATATTGACATATTTATATATTATATAAATATCTAATATTCCTATACACATATACTCTACATATATACATATATAAATATCTAATATTCCCATACACATTTACTCTTCAGCTTGTTTAATTTCCTTTCTGATGAAAGCGTATTCAGAATTCGTTTTGCAACTAAAATTCTGTTCCCCGCCTGTTCTTTCTTCATATTTACAAATCATTAAGCTGCAAAGTTTTTAGAACGAATGCGCTTGCCAAAGTTTTATAACATTTGATTGATAAACTCAGAGAGCTCAAGCATTGGCGCGTTCCGCTTGCGGCTGATTAAAGCCGATGGCAGAGGAAATGAATGAATGGGTTTATCAGCAGAGCAATGCGTAGGCGACGATGAAATAGAAAACTATCAAACATATTACAGCTCATTAGAATGGCAGCAAATATAAATGACACAGGCAACATGTCGCCAGCAAAAGTAATTATATAATGCAAAATGCAATCAGTGTCGTATTGAAAAGAGCAGAGGCAGAGCCGTGTGCGTGTGTGTGTGTGTGTGTGTGTGTGTGTCGTTAGCATAACTCAATTATTAAAACTAAATGCTAAAATGGAATTTGAGCAAGTAATTACACAATGAGAACAGAGGCAGGCCAAACAAGTCACTTAATGTTAATTTGCATTTGTAATTTTGACAGAGGGCCAAAGCGAATTGAGTCGCTAGAGCCATATAAATATGTATGTTTGGCTGCATTAGTTTTGGCCACTTTAATTGAATTTCATTAGGACCTTAATTGATTTAGGCAGCAGCAAGAGCAGAGTTCGGCATGAGCCGAAGTCAGTTTGCATTGTTAATCAAATTGAGGCTCGTACTCGTTGTCGATTTGTCGAGTGCTCACTGTAGTTGCGCTTAATTATGCAAGAGTCGCATTTAGGCAGCATTATTATACACAAGTTAGTACGCATTCGGTTTCTGTTTACCTCTTAAGTGCTCATGCGGCTGCCTCATTTTGCCACATTCGCCGAATGCATGCGAAATTAAGCGCACCGCAAAATGTTTATATATATCCTTGACTGAAGGTAGTTCAGGGGAAGCTTAGCTCTTGCAACAAAAAACTTTAAATGGCTTGTCCTCCGTTTATGACGCTCCAAATGGACACACATACTGGCAAGCCAGTCAGCCAGCTAGCCAAGCTCTAGCCATGGCCACAAAAACCTGCACACATGTGCTCTATGGCTCTATGGCTCTCTGGCGGGCTTCAGGGGTCTGGGATCCATGTTGCAGGCTCATCAAATGAAGTTGCCATTGCCAAAGCTCGCAAAACACCAAAAATGAAACGGTTGCCGCATTTGTTGCGTTTTTGTTGCCTGCTTTTCGGCAAGTGAAGCAGAGAGAGAGAGAGTGAGGAGCGCTGAGCAGAGTGAAGAGCGGATGCTGAAGACCTGTTCCACTCAGTGTCCTGCCAGCAGCAAAGCGCATAAATGCCAAGCGCTTTCAGCTCCTTTTTGTTGCTGTTGATGCTGCTGCTGCTGCTGCTGCTTTTTATGAGTACTGTTTTTGCATTTGCTATTTGGCAACAAAATGAACTCAACTGCTGCTGCAACTGTCCGCAACTGTCTCTGCCTCCCTCTCCCCTTGACATAAAATGAACTAAATAAAGTTGAAAATGTTTCACACTCTTGCAGCAAAAATGACTCGGGCTGCAGCTTTAATGCACTGCATTTGCAATATTTATGCGAAATTTGTTGCTCAGTCAACAGTAAAGAAAAACTGATCTTAAAGATCAGCAATTTTACTATTCAAGCTCGATTTCATGGCAATTCCATAATGCTTTAGATCAAAACGCAAGAAAAAACAGAGAAGTATGAAGAGCTGTAAGAAAAGTAAAGTAAAGTTTATTAGTAAATGTTTAAAAGTTAGGGCGCTTGTTTATGTATGAGCAGAAATCTGCCTAACTAGGAAATACCCTGTAATAGTAGTATTTACACTATTTTAATTCGAATGATATGTGAGAGTGATGTGTTAACAAGAGAGCACATTCGACTTGGCATTCAGGCAGAACTCTTTCAAATTGATGTAGAAGAAGTATTGAAGTATTGGGAAGATTTGTCGAGTTGCACTCTTCTGCCTGCTGAATTCATTCCATTTCATATCGGGGTTCTGTTTCGGTGTCTCATTTGCAGAACTCATTCAAACTGTTCTCTTGGCTCTGAGAGTTGTCTGGTCGGGCAATTTACTTTTTAGACTTGCTTCAACTTTAGCTCGGCGTTTAGAGTATTTGCTAGACGAGCTCTTACGCTTACAATAGATATTCTATATTGTCTTGGAGTTTTTCATAGAGTATTTCATAGTCGATCTCTTATCCTTGATGTGATCTCTTTCTTCTCTATCTCTTAATAGTATTTAACTCTAATTTAATATGTTTTCAAATTGTTCCACATTCATTTTGATTGCATAGATCAGTCCTACAGTAGTTTAAACACTTTCGCACAAACTTCTCACATTCAACATTGAACGTCAGAGCAGAGATTATTGTGAATGCCTAATTAGAGGAGAGTCGAGTTAAAGTTGAGGCTCTACTTTGCCAACATAAATAAATGTAGGTGTGATGGAAGAGATAAAGGCAAGTCGCTGCTTGGTTTTAATTATTGTTATATGCAATTTCTCGGCAAATGAAATGGCAACCACTTGAATGCGGTCGCTCCTTTCGCTGTCTGGCAGCTGGCAGCAGGCAACTGGCAACTTGCAGCTGGCAACTGGCAAGTTGATCCACTGGGGCCGCAGGCCACGAATCAGCGCACAAGTGTGGATAACAACACGCCTAGACATCAGACGTCTAGACAGTTTTCGAGTGCTTTATGCTGACGTAGTGCACACACACACACACACACACACACAGTGAGAGAGAAAGAGTTGCCGAGAACAAGCAGAGGAAGCCATTGCTCATAATTAGCTAGCAAAATAATGGGAAATTTACATACGCATCGCATCGCATGCATGTAGTCAACAGAGATTAGAGACTCGAAATTTGTTTTAGAAAATGTCTGCAGAGTGAAAAGTGCAATGCAAGTTATATGAAATGACTAATGACAAACAGTTCTTAGAAAACTTTAATTAGTTGAGAAAATGCAAAACATGCTCACATGTGGGGAAGCTGATTCAAATTATGTCTGAGATGATTTGTCACAATCTAAACGATGCGTAAAGTTTATAAACTCACCAAATGTCTCCTAAATCTTGTGAGTTTATTGGGAAACATAAAATATTGAAAGTAGAGATTAATTTAATAACTTTGGGTAGTATTTTTAAATTTTATATGCATATTTTATGACAATGCAACATAAAATGGGATTTTCTTAAAAAAGGAAGATTTCTTTTTAACTGCAGTACTTGAGCTTTTGAGCAAGTGAATATGCTTCAGTTTCGAATACTAAATTTTATAAATATATTTAAATTATTTTTCTTAATATATAAATACATATTTAAGCTCTTAATTTAAATGTAAAATAAAATAAATAAATAAAAATAATAATAAATAAAGCGATTCACTTGAAAGTTTCACTAATTATATTAAAAATATATTTATTTTAGACTCAAACGCAATTTGAATATTAAATAATATTTGCCTATCTAATTATGCCCATAGAGAGAAATGTAAGAAATAAATTTCAAAAATTCCTTTTACATTTCACTCCTTTGATAACCGTCATAAAGTTGGGTATGGCAAACGTTTTGGCTAGTGGCTGCTTATGGCATCTATGAAACCCCTTTAGAACCCTATGCAAATGTGACATTTCAAAGGAAACTGTCCTGTCACCAAAGGCTGTGCATGTGTGTGTGTGTGTGTGTGTGGCATGTGGCATGTGCCCTGTGACATGTCTGTGGCATGTTGGCCTGCGGTGCAGAGGACAAATTCGCAATATGTTTACTGCATTTGAGTCTCATTATTCCTTTTGTATTTGATTCGATAATAACGTTTTTCAAAATGACATTTCAGTCAACTCTCGAGGGGAGCTATAGAAATTGATTTGACTGCCAGGCGTGGCGATGTGAGGCCAGGCCCAGGGTCTGCTCGTAAAGACGTACGCATATTTATGAAGCGCATAAAAATTATTGACATATATGGAGTCATAAATACCCACGCATATGTACGTACAGCGTTGGTAAGCACTGTGTATGTCCATAATAAAAATAAAAAGTAAGAAAAAATGAAAGAAAGAAAAGCCACCCGAAAATCTCCGAAAGCGGAAAAGCGAAGCAGCGAGTAAAAATGTTTGGCTCCCATAAAATTGTGCGCTTTGAAAGGCAGCTCGTAAATGCAATTTGATTTTGATTGGACTTGGATTAAAAGCAAATAAAGGCGACGTCTTCCCTCAAATGCCAAAGCTTCGACGGTTTGCTGAGTAAAACACATTTACGACTGCTTTTTGGCTTAATGTGTGCGCTCCGCTCTCGAATTTGATGATGGCCAAGTCAACTACTACTCGAGCACCTGCAGCTGCAGCTACAACTGCCACAATTCATATTCATAGCTGACAGCTGATAATTTCTGTAGAAAGTTTTGGCGACCTTCCGACGTCCTCAACAATATGCCTGCGATTAGCTTCCGTTCAATTTGCAATTTATTATCATATTCATCGAGCAGGGAGTAGGAGCAGGAGCCACGGATAGGCATCAAAGCAGTCAGCCAGCCAGCCAGCCAGCCAGCCAGTGGCAGTTCCGGAACAGTCATAACAATTTATGCTGTCGCCGCTCTGCATGTTTCAGCTGCCTATCCCGGCAACGTCTTTTATAGCCATATGCATAATACTTTTATAGACTTCGCTCTCACTCATGAATGCTGTGCGAGACAATTGTAGACTAGCAAGTGGAACTAGCGAATATGTTGTAGCAATTGCCCTCGTAAATATGCCGCAGATCGTTTGGATCCATAAAGTATTACAGCATAAATTTGACTACAATATTGAGATAGCCAATTAATATGTATGTGCATATTGATGTTAACTGATTTGGTGGCTTTTATGATATTGTTTTCATGGAATTATTGGCAGCAGGCGCCACAAAGTTTGGCTACGTTTTAGCAAAAGAAAATCGAGTAAAGAAATTATTTAATTTCATTTAATTAAGTTTCAAGCAAAGTGTCAACAGTAATTTAATTATTGACAAATCAAAACTCAACTCAAAATAAAGTAAATCAAAATCAATCAATCAATTAATTAATTCATTTGTTTATTAAATTGCAAATGATTTGATTTGCTTAAATAAGGATTCTAAAGATCAACAATTTTGTTCTTTTATTTTATTTTCAACTCATTTTAAAGACTCTGAGAAAGATTTAAAAACCAGACTTAAAGAGCTGGCAAAAAAAAAAAAATGTAAAAGTGGCCAACAACTGACTAAAGAAAAAGAAAAAATCAAATAAAATAAAAATATATAAAAAGTATTCGAAAAGGAGCAGCAAAAAAAATGTAGTGAATGCGGAAAAAGTTCGACAGCGAGCGGCAAACAAAATGCGAGTACACAGCATGGGAGAGGTTGAGGTATGGGCACAATAACAATTCAAGCGTATACAAGTCGACTTCCGGTTTGGCAAGGACATTTACCCGAATTCAGCGCAATATATGCAAAGGCACACACACACATGCAGACACGCATGTATACAGAGAGCCTAACATGCATGCATATGTATTGTCGCCAGTGCTTGTAGTTCCTGTTGTTGTAGCTGTTTTTCCCGTTGGCAAACAAAAGACGCAGATGCCCATTTTCCTTTCCTTTTCCTTGCTTTTATTTTCCTTTTTCTCTCTGTTGCCTTTATTGACGCTGCTCGAAAAGCTTCAGTGTTTGCTTTTGTCCAAAATGTTCTTTAAATCGGAAATCAAAAATAGCTGCACTTGTGAGCAGCAGGAAGCGGAGAGGCTCTGCGGCGGACAGACAATGTCAATGGAACAAGCCATTTGCATTTGCCATTGTTGCGTGTGAGTTAGTTACACATACATGCATACACATATGTGTGTGTGTGTGTGTGTGTGTGTGTGTGTGTGTTTGTGTGTAAAATTGATATGATTGACTAACAGACAGATCAATGCACAAACTGAAACTTAACAATGGGAAAATGCATTTGAAAGCTCTTTTATGAAAATTCATTTAAAACTTACAAATTTGTTGATTTCCTAATTTGATTCAAGCAATCCAAGAGATTTTAACCAAGATAAATGTCAAAGAGAAAGAGAGCGAGAGATAAACTGATTATTTCATATTAAATAAATGTTTTGTTTTGGCTCTTTGCAAGATTTTAAAGCCATTTTTGTTTCATATTATTTAACGGGCTGCGGTTGACAGTTTAATGGAAAATGCAATTTATTCAAATACATATGCAATTCGTGCGACAGCTGACAATTTGTTCGCATCGAACGCACAGATATGCACATCAGCAGCAACAGCAACAGCAACAGCAATTGGTGCAGCTGAAAGCGCATAATTGTAAGAAGTGTCGGCAAATTAATTGGACATGATATCGAAGTTGAGAGTTTACTGGCTGACAGGCACATTAAAGTATATCAAATGTGTGTGTGTGTGTGTGTGTGTGTGTGTGTGTGTGTGTGTGTGACCAGCACATCAGGCAGTCTAAGCAAATATTAATTAGTTTAATTAAGTAAATGCGTGCTCAGCGCTTTGCTGCTCGCTTTCAATCTTTCACTCTCTCCCTCTCTCTCTCCCTACCTCTCCCTCTCTCTCTCACACGCATACTCACTCATCCAAAGTGCAAACAACGCGCAGACAACGCGTCGTCGCTGAAATTAACATAATAAGTATGTGTGTACATACACACACACACAAACACACAAACACACATGCACGCACGCACAAACACAAATAAACAAACACATGTACGCACACACACATACATGTTTGCTTACATCAAAACATGATTACATACAAATAATCAAAGTTGTTCAAAATATCAAATTTTAGCCCACAATTCATAAAGAGAAATGATTAGCTTTATCGAAATTGTTAATTAAAATCAGAGTTAAATGATAAAATTATATTTTATATATCATTTAAATGATGAATAAACTGGGAAAATTTAAAAGATATTTAAATATATTTCTAGGAAAAATTTTATAAAATTAATTGTTCACGCTCTGTTCAAGTGAGCAGCCGAAAGAAATTCGAGTTTTCGGTCTAAGCAAGAGCCTTTGGTTCTTTTCGTTTTCGTTCTCGGTTGAACGCTTTGTGTGGGTTCCATTCGTGTGTTGCTCTTTTCACGAAGATTGTTTAGCGAACGAAACGATTGTCGTTCGCCCAATGAGGTTTAGTATGTGAGCAGCAACTCGTAGAGTCTGTGCAAACGATCTCCATATTTACACTCACGTACGCTATTGATTAAAGAGAACCCTAGCTAACATAGCAATACATACACAAAAGACTCTTTTTAATGAGAGCGAAGAAAAAGAGACGTAACCGAATGCAAACCGATCGCAAACGAGCTTGTTGAAGAATCGAAGCAATCACTCGCTCTCTGAGTTTTTCTTATTCTAAAATAGTGAGTGAAAGACTTATTACAGACATTGAGAAACGGTCAATAGATATTTGCGAGTCTTAATTATTTATTATATAGAAATATTTTATAAATTAAACGTAATATGAAAATATGAAATATTTATATTTATTTATGTTAACATTTATTATTATAATTTTATTTTTCAATAAATTTTAAATACTAGAAATATTTATATTTCAATAAATTTTAAATACTAGAAATATTTATAATATTTATATTTATTTATGTTAAAATGTATTATTATTATTTTTTATATTTCAATAAATTTTAAATACTAGAAATATTTATATTTATTTATGTTAAAATTTATAATTATAATTTTTTATATTTCAATAAATTTTAAATACTAGAAATATTTATACCAACAAGAAAGAAAAAAACAAACAAAAAAATAATTTCTTTATTTGACTCTTAAAAATATTTGTTCATTCTTTATTCTTCTTCTTTAATATATTTTCATAGCATACTTTTGCGGGCTGTCACGCTGACACTTCATAGTTTATTTGCTGCACATATGAACAACTTTTACAGATTTAACAATTTTAACTTACAGTTTAACGCTAACGTGCACCGTTAGAAGTTGATCAAAGTTTTTAAATTGAACTAAAAAATATTCCGTTACTTTTGCAGCGAGAGAAAGAGATTGCAGTGCTTTGCCGTTAACGCACTGCTCTCAACATTTCACTATCTAAGCAAGTCTCTGTGTGTGTTTGTGTGTGTGTTGGTGTTTGCAAGTGTGAGTGCAGCAGCGTATTTGTGTTGGTCAAAGTTAAAAGTAAATAAACAACATTTAAAGCTTGCACTTTGGCTACATTTGCCGACGCCGGCGATAGTGTCCAGCAAAGAGAGAGAGAGAGAGAAATGTCAAAATGTCATTTGATTGAAATGGGATATCTCACTCACAGGCGCCCGCCAGCCAGCTCCTTTTGCCATATCTCTCTGTGTGTGTGTGTGTGTGTATCCTTTGTGCCATAGAGCAGACACCCAGCACCCAGCAACCCCGCCCCTTTGCATTTTGGCTGGACTGCTTGGACTGTGTTTGCGTTTTGTCAATGTCTCTGCATAAACTTTGTTGACAGGCGCTCATTTGTGCCGGACTCTGACTCCGACTTTGACTTCGACTTCGACTCGAATTGCAATTCGACTTCGAGCAGAGGGCGTGCGACGCCCCCCCACACTTAAGAAAATTTGTTGTCTAAATATTGAACGAGAATAAACTATGCTAACTATTTACAATAATATATGTGCATGTTTCCTCTTTCTCTTGCAGATCATGTGCGCGAATTCACATGCGGCAAGCTCTACTATCGCACGTTCCACTTGAATGAGGAGCGCGACTCGTTGTATGTGGGCGCCATGTAAGTATCCGATGTAATCGCAAGTCCTTAAATGCTGACCAAGCTAAAATCCGATTCTGTTTTCGCAGGGATCGTGTATTCCGTTTGAATTTGCAAAATATATCCTCCTCGTATTGTGATGTAAGTATGAATGCATTTATTGCTACCTATTAATTTATAATAAACTGGCAACAGCAGCAACTATAGCAACAAGAGCAACTATGCAGAGCAGTAACAATAAGCATATATAATCCTGGCATTTGCTTTTAGGCTAAGCTCCCACGAGCTCCGTTTGTTTTGCTCGCTTGTCGAGTGCTCTACTTGATGTTGCTATTGTTGTTGCCGTTGTTGTTCGCAATTCCCCTGGCCACAAATCTAACAACCAGCGAGCGCACATAAAACGTGTAGCACGCTTTTAGGCAAACAAGCTATGCCACGCTGCGGCACATTTTTAAAAATTCATTACGCGCCTTCCGCACAAACTTTTCCATGCACAAACACACACACACAACGCATACGCATACGCAGACATTTATGGTTGTGTGCGTGTACGTGTACACTAGTGTGTAGTTGCCAAACAGCCGGAGCTCGGCTTAAGCCGCCTGTCCTTTTAGCCTAATACTTTTTATCGTCGGACGTTGTCAACACACTCGGCTCACAGGGTCAAAGGACACGGGGGATGGTCTGGGCTGGGCCGCGCGCATCAAATGCGAGCCACAAATCTTCGATTCCCCGATGTAAGCGAGTGAAAAATATCTGTTTTAGTTACTCAGCTAACAAAATCCAACTGCCAACTGGCAACTGGCAGCTGGCAACGTGTCCCTGTCCACCTACCGCAGCCGGAAAACAAAAAGAGCCCAACAGAACAGAAGAGTAGAGAAGCATATTTAATATGCGCTCTGGGGGCTGCATTATGGGCATTCCGCTTTGCCATGCACGACGAGCCCAGATTCCACGTTTCGTGTGGTAATGGCTCAGTGCCGCATAATTTATGTACACTGTGCGAAAAACATTTTACAAATTGAACCAAAGCATTAGAAGAGAGCAAATAAATTTGTGATCATTTACAAAAATAATAATGTTAAATATGTTATAAATAATGGTAAAAATAATTTAAAATTTTATGAAAAATATAAATAATATATATAACAATATAATATATTGTATATATAATATAATAATATATTTAATATACAAATTATATATATAATATAAATAAAAATATAATTAAAATAAGATATGATAAAATATATAGTGTAAATATTTAAACTAAAAAATATAAATAATATACACAAAAAATATTTAAACTAAAAAGGAATGTAATATATATAGCTAACTAAAAAATTGTTATATTAATAATTTAATAAAAAACATATATTTTGTTAATTCTACAAAAACAAAAATTTACTTTAATAAAATTGAAACGATCAAATGTATAAATTATATTCACCAACTTGAGATTTACATAGTTTTAAATATGTGAGGCTTAAACAAAATTTTTCTTATGTTATTATAGTTTTATTTGTTTATTTATTTAATTTAATTTAATTTATTTTTTATTTAATGTAAATAAAATTATTTATTTATTTTTTTAATAACATAATAATAACCATTAAAATTTTGAATATCTTCCAATTTTATAATTAATTTGTTTTAATGGAAATTTGCCATCTGCTTTTTTTTTATTATTCAACATATTTAAAAAAATTAAAATTAGAGTATCTGCCATCTTGCTTAGAGTTGGCCCTGTTTCATTCTGCTTAAATAATTAAAAATAAATAAATAAAAATAATTATAAGTCTAACAGCCAGTTAACGTGTACACCTTAGCCAGAGAGTACAGAGCCTTAAAATATTTAAGCAATATTATAAATAAACTCCACTTTTTGTTTTGCTTATATCCTGCGTTAAATTTATTTGTGTTTCAGTGAATTGGCTTTTAGAAAAATGAAAAATATGATTTATATGCACTCATGCATATAGAAAACATAAATCTTAATAATTATGTACAGTTAATATTGAGTTGGCCTAAAACTTTAAACATATTTCTGTTAGCTTAATAGTAGAACTGTAAAACTATAATATAATAATGTCATGTAAGGTAAAATTTGTTATGAAATTTTACATTTTATATTTTGTGCAATGGCAACGTCTAGGTGTGAATGTGTGTGTGTGTGAGTGAGTGAGTAATTTGGCCATAAATGCCAAAACTTACGAATTATCGAAGCTCGTGAAAGTCGATAACACATACACACACATACGCACACACACACACTAGCTGTGTGTGCGCGCCTATGGGAGGCTGTTTATGAATTTATGTCATACAAAAGCTTGTTTTATGAGTGAAACGTTGTGCGCGACCATAGCTGTGGCTGTGGCTGTGGCTGCCTGCACCTGCAGCAGCAGCTGAAACCTGGCCACAAACGTATCATAAAACCGAAAGACGCTACGTTTTGCTGCCATTTCGAGACGTACGCCCACCTTTGCCCATTTGCCCACCTGCTTTTGGAATCATATCCATCCCCGTCGAGCCGAGTCAGCCAGGCTTGCTAACCGGCATCTGTCAATATATTTTATGTGTTATATCGCACACTCACACACACATACAGTGCGAGTAACTGCGTTCGCCCTGGGCATCATTTGGTAGTGGCCTACAGGAGTGGCAAGGTGCTCGCTGCGACTGCGGCTGCGGCAGCTTTATGCGGCAAATGCAAATTTTACTAAATAATACATGATTTTGGTTTTATGTGGACGCACAGCGCTGCTCAGCTCAGCTCGACTCTACATATTATGCCTCGATAGGTGGTGCGATGTGGTTTGGTGTGGTGCGTGCGCGCATTTCGCTTGAAAATATTTCGTATGTGCTCGTTACATTACGTGATTTATAAATCAATTTGCTTGAAAGCATGCCACAGGCAGCGCTTGGCCTTCTGGCGGTTTCTCTTCTTTTTTTTTTTTTTCTTCGCCCACAGCCATTGCCTCTAGTTGTAGTTTATGCGAGCAACAGCAGCAAATGTAAGCAAAAAAGAAAAAGAAGAGAAAAAAGTAGGAAAATCGGGAAACCATTTTCGCTCAAGAAACTGCTCCTAGTTGCCTCCCAGTGGAGACTGTATTTAAATGTTTTAATATTAAAATTTCTGTTTCGAGCCATCAATATGAACATACATGATATTGAATTGCCATTCACAATTTCTATTCAATTGAGTTTGTAACTGATTGACAATTGCGAAGGAAAGCTCAATGAATTTTACTTGTTGTTGCTTATTTGATAACGAAATGATTGCTGAGTTAGTTTATTCTAATTGAGAGTGCTTAAAAATGTTTATTACTTTATTATTTAATTTATATTGGGAGCAGAGAGCTCGCAAATCTATTCACTATCTATTCATTTCTCAATAAGCCTCATTCACTCACACTTTGATAAAAGAATACTCAGAGAGTTTCTGTTCTTCAAGTACTTCGTTCATTCGTACTTCGCATTCATCTAGAAGACGTTCGCTCTGGCTGCTTTATTGAGCTTTATGAAGCAAATAGTCTTTTGTGAATGTATTGGTATGTGTGTAAAAGTTCCCTTCGCTGAACACGGAATGTGAAGACCGTTTGCATAGACTCTTTGCTCGCTTACTGAACCTCATTGAGCAAGCGCCAATCGTATCGCTCGATCGAAACGATCTTCGTTCAAAGAGCGTCACACGAATAGTTCAATGCAAAGCGCTCAAACGAAAACAAAAATCGTATCAGATAAATCGGCAAAATAAAATATGTCTAGAATGATATTCTTTGAGCATAATTCTTAATCGCCAAAGGAGTCTTGAACAATTTCATAAATACAGTAAATTATAATAAATAAATAATAAATTATAATAAATAAATAATTTTAAAAATTTACTCTTGAATAAATTTTTAATGCTGTAACTATAATTAAATATATTATATTTAATTATAAATTCATTAAATATTTTTTACATCAACTTCACATTGTTTTTCTTTTTCAGCGCGATGTCATAAACTTGGAGCCAACTCGCGATGATGTCGTTAGCTGTGTGTCCAAAGGCAAAAGCCAGGTAAGTGCACAACTCTGCATTTAAATATATATGTATATATGTGTATGGTAAATAAATTCTCCATATTTAAATATATGTATATGGTAAATAAATTCAATCAACGTTTTGCATTTGCAACAAGTCCATTTATGGCAATGCCACATAAGCCGCTAATGGCAGCTGCAATGTGACATGCTCAATGGTTGATTGATTTTTTGTTATCATATGCTGGCATCGCGACAGCAGCAACTGATTACAACCACACACACACACACATACATTTTATATATGTATATATATAATGTATATCTACTGTGAAGTAGCTTCTGTGTGCCGCATCAGTTTCTTGTGGAGGGCGCACGCGAGTTGCTGCAATTTTCAAACCGAATCCGATTCCTATTGCTATATCGACTCCTGCTCGGGAATCCTCTGACGCATTCAGTTTCAAGTGCTGCGCTTTGCAAATGCAGTAAATGCGGCAGGGCTCTGAGCCTGACGCTTCTGTTGGCTGTTATTGTAACTCGTTTATAATGTGACAGCAAATCCTTTCATTTGAAATCTCTTTCAATTTATTTGTGGCTTTTCAATTTGTAGCGAGTTTTTCGTGCGCTACACTTGCAGTTGCATGCAACACACACACAGTGATAGAGAGAGAGAGAGTCAGCCATATGCTACAAGTGCATGTGTGTGTGTGTGTGTGTGTGGCTTCTATCTAGATGTCAATTGAACTGTTTTTGGTGCACACTTGCGCTCTATCTGCCTGTGTGTGTGTGTGTGTGTGTTGCTTAAGTCATCATAATGCTGCTGCTGTGCGTCTGTGGCAGGGATTTACCAGCATTGCATTGTTGCCAATTGATTTAGCGGCAGTGGCAGCAGCGACGCGTGCTATTACTGATTGTTCTATTTCTGCAACACACACACACACGCACACTACTATCAAGTTTTGATTTATTTTTATGTGTGTGTGCGTGTGCATCTTGTTGTGGCAAGCCATGCTGCGTGCGATATCATCTCTTTTTACAATTATTTTTCAATGCTTCTTTCCAGGTCTTTGATTGCAAGAACCACGTGCGCGTCATACAATCAATGCAGCAAGGGGATAGGCTCTATGTGTGCGGCACCAATGCACACAATCCCAAGGATTATGTCATCTATGTAAGTACATAACATGCTCTCTCTCTCTCTCTATATATATTTATATGTATGTGTTTCTGTTGCTGTCGCTGCTCAAGGACAAGTTTTGTAGCAATGATAACGCAGCTACGCAACTTTTCAAAAGACTTTCCACAAATATCAAGCGAGCTCTTGTGCTAGTCTGTGTTTGGCTGTTGACTTTAGATCGCAATCCTGGAACACACACACACACACACTCACACACAAAGAGAGCGAACACAAAGCAACGCATATGGCCTTTTGTATATATGAACTGAATAGAGCTTGTTCTTTTACGTCGTCCTTAGTTGTTCAGAGCTAGTGCTTGGCATATAAACTATATATAGATATTTATATATATGTTGTACAACTTTTGTGTTGACTACTTGTTGTGAAAATAGTCATTAGTGTGCAGCAGGTGCAGTCACAGCGCATACAAATCACACATCCTCAAACAGAGAGAGATAGTGAGAGGGGGAGAGAGAATCATGTCAGGTGCACTAGCTGTGCAATAAACCTTGCATTTTGATTTGGCGCAAACTTAAACCAGAAACTAAAACGAAACTAAAAACAATATTTGGCAAGTTTTTTGCACTTTGTATTCAGCCTTTCGGTTGCCTGGCATCAGCTCAGCAATTATCCAGAAACTTATTCGGGCTTACGTTGAACGTGCTCGGACAAGCATTAAGTTTGTCTCTGCACTCCATTCCACAGAGAGCTGAAATAATAGACAGAAAAAGGGAACACAATTTCTATATAATTAAATGATTAGAGTGCTGCTTGAAAAGTAAGTCAACAGCAGTTGAAATACATATATAAATTCATATTTCGTTTGAAGCCATTAGATGAGCTAGCAAAAGAATTAGAATATTAACTTGAAAACTTTTGATAGATGCAAAAATTAAGGAATATTATATGAAAATAACAAACAAAATTTTCATCATCAAAATATAAAGCAGAATAGAGTTCATGAATAATAAAACTTGTATAAAAATAATAATAATAATAAATATATTATATAACATACAAAAATTAAAATTAAAAACTTCAAAACCTGAAAAGCTGAATAAAAAAAATAAAACTTAAAAAAAATATATATATAACAAGAAATTTAAACAAAATAAAAAATAATGTAAATAAAATTTATTTTAATAAAAAAAATATATATATACAAAATAAATATATATTAAAAATATATATAAAAAATATATTTACAAAATATATTAAAAATATATTTTTTTAAATATTTTTAAAAAGTATGAAAAAAAGAAAAATTGTTGAAAAAATAAAGAGAAAAATTTTAATATTTCTTTATAATTTAATATTTTTTCATTTTACACGTTTTATATTTATGAATGTCTTCTTTTTATGTAAATACTACATTATGAAAATATTGAAATTGTTAAACTTTTCAGTAATTAATAATTTTATTTTTTTATTTATTTATTGTTACTAAGAATTATTTCTGAAAATTATGAATGAATTATAAAAGTTACTGATTAAAGGATACGCTTTATTGAATTTATTTGAATGCATTTATTTATTATTTGTTTATTATCATTTATTTATTAAATTACAAAATATTAAAATCAAATTTCAAAATAATAAAGGTTAAAATAAAATATAAATAACTTAATATAATATAAAAATAATAATTACCTCAATGTTTAATTCATTTCACATATTATTATATTGAATTTAAATATTTCTTTGACTTATTTCTTCACTCCATTCATTCAGTCGAATTTGACTCACTTGCCACGCTCGGAGTATGTGATCGGAGTTGGGCTTGGTATAGCCAAGTGTCCCTACGATCCGCTGGACAACTCAACGGCCATTTATGTGGAGGAGGGTAATCCCGGCGGACTGGCTGGTCTGGTAAGCAAGCACAACTCCTGCGCATTGCCATGCATATGAATACCATACGCAGCAGTGCGAATCAGATTGTCTCACTTCTTGTTTGTTTTGTATGCTTTGCACAGTACTCGGGCACAAATGCGGAATTCACCAAGGCTGATACTGTGATCTTCCGAACGGATTTGTATAATACGTCAGCAAAGCGCCTGGAATACAAATTCAAGCGCACGCTCAAATATGATTCCAAGTGGTTGGACAGTAAGTAAAAAAAAAAAAAAGGGAAAAGGAAAGAGCTGCCGCCGCTGCCTTTGGCTGAACTTCTGTTGCTGTAGATAAAATTGAAAAAAATGAAAGGATTTTGTGGCGCGTTGAAAATGATTTCGCGCATGGGATTCATTGTTTGTATTGGCACACACTCCGCGGAGCTGTGTTGTCTACCGAAGCGATACAGAAGTGGCAGCTGACTAAGGCAAAGCGGCTTAGGCCATCCAATTATGTAGATCGTTACTCACCAAGGGTCATCAATCTCCTCTATTTGCAGAACCCAATTTCGTGGGCTCCTTTGACATTGGCGACTATGTCTACTTCTTCTTCCGCGAGACGGCCGTCGAGTACATTAACTGCGGCAAGGCTGTGTATTCGCGTATTGCGCGCGTCTGCAAGAAGGATGTGGGTGGCAAGAATCTGCTGGCGCACAACTGGGCCACGTATCTGAAGGCGCGACTGAACTGCAGCATTTCGGGCGAATTTCCATTCTACTTCAATGAGATACAATCGGTTTACCAGCTGCCCAACGACAAGACGCGCTTCTATGCCACGTTCACGACCAGCACGAATGGCCTGATTGGATCAGCCGTATGCAGTTTCCACATCAACGAGGTGCAGGCCGCTTTCAATGGTGAGTGCAAAACTTAAATATATATAAATAAATATATAAAGTGGGAAAGAGAGGGAGTGGCGTGTGTGGGACTGTGTGTTAAGTGCTGTGTGCAAAATGTGAATGTGAATGTGATGAACGAACGTTATCCTGGCCACAATGTTGCCAACTGTCAACGTCAAGTGATGTGCAATTTTCTCTTTTGTTTTCCGCTCACTCCCCAAGTGTGCTTTGAGTGGAAATAGAAGCTGAAACAGAAATAGAAATAGAAATCGAAATAGAAATAGAAATAGCAAATGGCAAATGCAACTTATCGGCAAATTTTATTTGCAAACGCCAGCACCTTGGGTTACAGCTGGCCCCTATGCGATTCACAGCGCACACACCGGACGGGGACAGTTCGAGTTTAACAATAAATCCAATAGGTTGCACAGATCCAATAGTAACAGAGCGGAGCTCAGAGCACACATAGCACTCAGAGTTGTTGAGTGTTTTGTAATTTCGCTTGCCGTGGCGCAACATAAATCGTATTAGAAAATCCATTTGAATGGATTATAGCCCCAACACACTCCCCCACTCCCGCACTCGCTCGCTTAACGCTCAGCTGCACAACAGCTGACACTTTGGGGTCGCAGATTTAAAACTTCATTGCAAACGCTTGCCCCACACACAGCAGAGCTGAGATGAGCGCTGCGTGCACCTGAAGTATCCAACTACGCCCGTTGCTAGTGCATAGCTCTTAACCATAATCCTTTACACACATACATACATACACACACACATATATACATATTCATTTTTCTTATCTTGTTTGCTCTTTTCTTGTTTTTTCGCAGGCAAATTTAAGGAGCAATCCTCTTCAAACTCTGCCTGGCTGCCGGTGCTGAACTCCCGCGTGCCAGATCCGCGACCCGGCACATGTGTCAACGATACCTCAAATCTGCCAGATACCGTCCTCAATTTCATACGCTCCCATCCACTTATGGACAAAGCCGTAAATCACGAGCACAACAATCCGGTCTATTATAAAAGGGATTTGGTGTTCACAAAGCTCGTTGTTGACAAGTAAGTTTTATTTCTACATGTTATCTCTCTGGCTGCCGTACATGTGAATGCATACATACATACGTACATACATCTGTATATACATATATTCACATTCGCATTCACATTCATTCAATGTACTCACACTCACTCGCCTCGCTCTCTCTCTCTCTGTCCAGTCTGTTACACTTTGTACTTTTTAATTTATTTTTGTATTTTCCGTTTCATTCCTTTTTGTGGCTTTGCCCTGTTAAAGTGAAAATCAATGTTCGAATATTTATTTTTGTTTATTCGTTTGCTTTAAATAAACCAAGTGTTGCTCGTTGCCAAATTGAATACAAATTTCCCACATTTTCTACACCTTTCCTGGAGCTTAAAAAGAAACGAAAACAAAAAATAAATAAATCAAAATAAAATCTAAAACATCTTTTGTGTTGAGTGAATTTCGTAGTTTGCAAGTTTTGTCTATTGAAAATCCTTTCAGCACAGCAGAAATTAATGCCAGCATAAAAGATTACAAATATATTCACTAACATCTGATATTGCATGACAATGCGAAATCGAAGTTTAATTAATCAAATACATCGAGCCCAAGCAATTAGCTAATGCTGCTGCAATTTCAAGAGATCAAGTAAAAAGTTAATGTGGAACAAAAGAAATAAATTTTTGAGTAAAGAAAATTGTAAGCAGCTAGCAAAAATACTTAAATAAATTATAAAATTGAAATTTATTAAATTAATAAACTAAAATTTAATTATAAAATTTTTAAAAATTTTAAATAATTAAATTGTGGCTAATATTTATAATTAAATTATATTTATCAAAAGTAACAAAATTTAAAATTTATATAAAAAAGAAAAGTAACTAGCAAAAATATTTACATACAGTTAAAAATTAAAATTTTTTGAATTATTAAATTCGAATTGGATTAAATATAAATATATTAAATTTTTTAATGAAAAACATTGATCAAGAGTACAAAAACAAAACAAAATTAAATTAAAAAAAAAATAATTGTTTATTTATTAAATTTTTTAATCAAAATACATTGATCAAGAGTAACAAGTTTTTAAATTAACAAAATTTAATTTAAAATATTGTTTATTTATTAAATATTGTAATTAAAATACATTTATCAAGACTAAAAAATATTTTCAACTAAAAAAAAATAAATTTTAGTAATTGTTTATTTTTTTATCATATTTTGCAATTAAAATACATTTATCAAGACTAAGAAAACGTATAATTAAAAAATGTAAATTTAAATAATGGTATATTAAATTTTGTAATTCAAGTTCATATATGAAGAGTATATTTAAAATTACAAAATATTAAATTTAAATAAATCTATCTTCAATTCCTTTAAATCAACTACTTTTGCGACAATCAATCAGCTTTATAGCACATTTAAGCCTTCTAGCTCATCTTCGTTGTTCTATCTTCTGCTCATTTCATTAAAAATGAAATTAAATCGTTTTTAATATGGCAAATTTATTGATATTGCCAACAACATTATAGTCATGTATAAAATATATATTAAAAATTATTTATCTATTTTTAATATGTGCAAAATAAAGAATTCCTCAAAAAAAAGTAATAATTATTTGAACATTAATAGTATATATATATTTTTTTTAATATATACATTTTTCGCATTAAACAAAAAGTGAGTTTCTATGTGCATTAATTGCATTGCAATATTTTACCCGAAATCATGCAATGCATTTTAATAACTGCATTTACAACAGTTGCAACAGCAACACGTTCAGGTGTTGCAAGCACGTTATTAATGAAAGAGACAGAGAGTGAGAGAGAGAGGAAAAGAGAAGAAGTACGCACACAGATGCGGCTATTTAATTCGTTAATATGCAGGCCATTTATCATATTAAATAAGCATTTAATTTCCATAACTGAAATCCAACTGAATGCGACAGCAGAAAGCCATACACACTCACACTCACACACAGACACACATATACATACACATAATGCATATTTAAATCTGAGCTCACTTGAATTTACGACTTTCCTTTGTCAGAATCAAAATCGACATATTGAACCAGGAGTACACCGTTTACTACGTGGGCACCAATCTGGGCCGCATCTATAAAATCGTGCAGTATTATCGGAATGGCGAATCGCTGTCCAAGCTGCTGGACATCTTTGAGGTGGCACCGAACGAGGCCATCCAGGTGATGGAAATCAGCCAGACACGTAAGTCACTCTATGTGGGCACCGATCATCGCATCAAGCAAATCGATTTGGCCATGTGCAATCGCCGTTACGACAATTGCTTCCGTTGTGTGCGTGATCCGTACTGCGGCTGGGACAAGGAGGCCAACACGTGCCGGCCATACGAATTGGATCTGTTGCAGGTAAGTGGCACTGCACTGGCTGACCACATTGAGCACATTCAGCTAACACTCGTCAACTATCGTTGCAGGATGTGGCCAACGAGACGAGCGACATTTGTGACTCGAGTGTGCTGAAGAAGAAAATCGTCGTCACCTATGGCCAGAGCGTGCATCTCGGCTGCTTCGTCAAGATACCCGAGGTGCTGAAGAACGAGCAGGTCACCTGGTACCATCACTCCAAGGACAGAGGACGGTAAGACGCAACGAACTCTCCCCCTCTCCCGCTCTCTGTCCCTTCAGCTAATAATATATGTAATTATTTTATGGCCAGCTATGAAATCAAATACAGCCCCACCAAGTACATTGAGACAACGGAGCGCGGCCTGGTTGTGGTGTCGGTGAATGAGGCCGATGGCGGACGCTACGATTGCCACTTGGGCGGCTCGCTGCTATGCAGCTACAACATAACCGTCGACGCACACAGGTAAGTGCCCCCAACCACCCTAGATATTCCTAAATTGACTGCTAATTACCAAACCATTTCTGTCGCTTCGCTTACCCCGCTCAGATGCACGCCACCGAACAAAAGCAACGACTATCAGAAAATCTATTCAGATTGGTGTCACGAATTCGAGAAGTATAAAACAGCCATGAAGTCCTGGGAAAAGAAGCAAGCGGTAAGTTATTATCCTGATTGAAATTATCACCGCAGGCAGCGCTAATGAGCGCCACACAGAGACAGAGACGGAGACAGAGATAGCGCCAGGGGCAGGCACATGCCATAATAAATGATTTGCCCGGCAATTATTTTAATAGCCTGCTGGCTAACTGACACCACAACGTCAAATCACAAACAGTGTAAAGCAGTTAAGCTGTCATTATCTAAACACCAACGTCCAGCGGCTGGCATTGGTCGGCAGGCGCAGCGGTTGCAACCAGGTCGCGTCTCAATATGGTTCGATTGACCGACCGTCGCAACAATTTTACATGTGTGGCTAGCTGTCGATGTCTCTGTATCTGTGTGTGTGTGTGTGTGTTCAGGTGCGACCTCAATGGCTGGTAATTGCCTACGTGGCAGCGGCTGCGTTGATGGTGTTGTGTGGCAGGCATTTGGCGCCACATGGCCGGAACAAGCAATTAAAATGCAATCATTTGCCGTACCCCATATCGGGCTGCGTAGTAGTAATATGTTTATAATACTTGATGCAGCTGTTTACGGTACGCGTTTAATACAACATTTGTCTATTTTGGACTTGTTCTTCTTCTTACAGCAATGCTCCACACGACAGAACTTCAGCAGCAATCAGCATCCCAATGATATCTTCCGCAAGAACAACGTTTGATACTCAGACAATAGCATCACGGTCATCATGCCCAAATCCTTGTCCATTAAGCGTTTCTACTAATCCGTCAAGAGTTCCCAGACAAAAACAACAACTGCATCAAATCAAATCAAATCGTATTGGAGTTAATAAAATAATATTAATAGACCATATACATTAAGTTTGCCAATTATGTAGATCAAGTTCCATCGTCAACAACATCATCATCATCATTATCATAGTTAAGCATAAACTCCTAGAAACTGCATTTATACGAATATCTACTTACATATGTATAGAGCAAACACTTCCAGTACAGTGCATTTATTCAACATACTCGATTAAACGATGAGAGCTGATGGGATATTAATAAATAATTCAAGAGACACTTGTCTACAGTTACAGTTACATTTAATAGAAACAAAAATATAGCTAGCTACAAAAAAGAAACGAACAAACAACAATTTACTGCCGCTCGCAAACGCATACAATATTTAAGTGGAAATCAAATCACTTCATATCGTTATTATAAACATTTAAATACAATTAATTAAGCATACCTATTACTAAACTAAAAGTGTAACGCAACGTTTCAAAATGTTAATATGTAATTCTATCTAGAACAAAAAACAAAAACAAAACAAAAACAACCAGAAGCCATTCAAAGGGAGAGCGAACAAGTATTACAAGTAAAACCTTAACGCATACATATAAATCACATTTCAAGCATTTGAACTCATTATGAAATCAAGAAATATATTTAATATTATATCGAACTATGAATCTATATGTAATCGGAGAAGCAATGTGATGTTAAGTTTTGATAAATTTATTAATTGCCTACATAAACGATATTCACACTCTCAATTGATTCGCATTTAATAGCAACAAGAGCAGAAACAGGCTAAGCAACTGTCGCACACATACACATAGTCGATGCTTTAATATACGTATATACACCTATACATATACATATATATATTATTGAAAATCTGCTTTTCAACTAACTGAACTTAAAGAACGACATCAATAAGCAATATAATCGTATAAAGTCACGCGAAACAAAACTAAACAAAACATTGAAGCTGAATTATAAAATGAAAAAGTAATTTACACATTAATATAATATATATAGCAAACAATTTACATCAAATCGGTCCATAGTTTATATACGACATAATAATAAATATATATATTATATATAATAGCAAAATCATTTCGTCATTTATGCAGTTTCCATTTGAATCCTCGATCAAGAACATTATTAGTAACATATATGTATGTAAAATTGTTGCATGTACGAAATTTACTCGATTTTATTTTACAATATTTCCACAGACTCTTGCCGAGCGCAAAATATGAAATTATGAAAACATGAATTTTTAGCATACTTTTCTATCTGTACTTAAGTTAAATCGACGACATTTTAGTTTCTAAGCGTTTAGTTGTAAACAAAACAAATTAAATTTTAATAAAAAAAAATTATCTATAAAGTAAGCAAAAATGTGTTTATTTACTCGACTCTTGTGGGCAATCAAAAAATATAACTCTATTTCTAGATTAACCTTAAAATCGAATACACTGTTAGAGGTGAGTAAGAAATGGATATACTTAGCTTAACAGTGCATATA
Source organism: Drosophila buzzatii (assembly GCA_035045845.1). NCBI lineage: Eukaryota > Metazoa > Arthropoda > Insecta > Diptera > Drosophilidae > Drosophila > Drosophila buzzatii. Next base: position 12,188,816 of record JAWNOS010000244.1, on the reverse strand, counting down.
AATATTTGAAAAAAATATTTGTGAATATTTCTTGTAATTATTAATTTAATGCTCTAAAATTTTAATAAAAAGTAATAATAAACAAATAATATTATAATATATAAAATATAATATAATAAAAATAAAATACCTCTAAAAATACCAGAAATGAATACCCAATCGTCTTGGCAAACAACTGAAAAAAAAAACAGTGTATGTCCCAGTCAGGCATTCAACCTTCCGTTTTGCTGTCTACAAATTCTTATCAGAATCGCACAGCCCTAGGCACATTATCGTGCGCTGCTACCCCAAATTGTTGGCTTTGCAGCAACAAAACGCCAAACACATTGAAATGGCAATAAGGAATTAAAGACAAGAAGTGAGAAAGAAAAAAAGTTAAGGCGCAAATAACAATCACAAAAGAATTAGAAAAGTTGCCGAAAGAGAAATTAAATCAGTCCGCTAAAAAAAAAAAACGCCCAGCGAGAAGAAAATAAAAATGAAAATGAAAAGAAAATAAAAATGAAAATGAAAAGCAACAACAGCAAAAAGTGCTTGAAATAATTTGCCACAGCTAATTTGACAGCAAGCCAAATGAATTATTACAGCCATATACATTTAGATAAATATATATGTATGTAGTCTATATAAACTGATATTTCGGGGCAAGTTAATGATTTTTTATTTGAGCACAATTTTGCGCATTTTAAATTTATTTTTGGAAAATTTGTGAGTTTGATTAGAAGTTTTAGAGCTTGAGTGAAATTTGTGCCCGGTGCTTCGCCGGAGCTAATTAAAGCGCTTTGGCTTATATAAAGGTCGACGCTGCTGCCCAAATAAAATGAGGGCAACGGCAAGCGCTCGCTCCCCCACACACACTCAAGTTGCCTTGCCCACTTTGCTGAAGCTCTAGGAAAATGTTCGTCTTTGTTCTTAAAAATTATCGCACAGCAAATAAATTTAGCTGGAATCTGCGCCTGTCATTGTCGTTGTCTTTGTTGTTGCTTTCCTGGCAGTCCTTGTAATTGTTTTAGCATCCTTTTGCTCCCAGCAGGGTGCCACAGCTCGGCCAGCACGGCCTGCCTGCCTGCCTGCCAGCCAGCCAGCTTGCCTGGCCTGGCCTGCTTGAGCATATTACCAAAAATGGTTGTCAACACTTTGGCGCAAAAGCTTTTAGAATTCATTTCGGCGCCTTCCACTCTGGGGGCCCGGTTAATGGTGCTCGGGGCCATTTTTCCACGCTTTGTGTAATTTCGGTGCTCATTATTTTATTGTGTCCAGCGCACGTTGAATTTCCAAATTGCAAATTTTGGCTGAAACCCCTCGAGCAGTTAATCTCTTTTTGTGTTCTCTTCAGAGTTTTTTTTTTAATGCGTATTTCGATTATACGGTAAATAGCATTAAAAAACAATTTCAACTTTATCGCACGCAGAGTGAAAGTAAAAAGGAAGAAACAATCGTCTATCCCAGCTAATTGAATTTGGCGCCTGCAATTGCATTGCAGTTTGATATGACCGAGGCCCATATATGTATGTATGTATATAGCTTGTGCCAGGTACAATTAATTCGTGTCTGTGCTGCATTGTTCGCGTTGGCTTGGTTGGCTGCTAAACCATGACAGGCAACTGATGCGCAACAGACCGTAAGTGTTTGCCTGGCCCTATGTATTACACTGAAATTTACTTAAGAGATACACACACACGCACACGCACACACACACACATGCCAAATAAGCCCGCAGCAGTCTATGTCACATTGCGCATACGCAGCGTGGCCCCCATGTGTGCTACGTGCCGCACTGCTGCTGCTGCTGCTGTTGTTGTTGTTGCTGTTGTTGTTGCTCATACTATTCGACTTCTTCCGTGCAGACAATTAAAATCTGGCAGCATTTTACTTGTAAGCCGCTTAATAGGACTGCGAGAAGTCCTTTAGCACAGCTGCAGCATCCAATGCGACCCGAAAATGTGTTCATGCGTGAGCCTCACACACACACACACACACCCGCTTACTCACACTCATCCACACTCACCCACATGGGTCACAGGCCAGGACTCAGCACGGGGAGGTTACACTCGTTGCGAGCGTGTTAACTGAAGCTAGACAAAGTGCATGGCCAAAAGTTGAGAGCGAGCCAGCTAAATTATGGCTTAAACTTTGCTTTATGCCATTTCGCATGCTACCTGGCCGCAACTAGACATTAAAGCCAAACTTAAAGTACACGCCTAGTTCTCTATGCCACTTTAATTTGGCTAAGATTGCGCCAGGGGCAAATCGCTTGAAATGAGCTTATCGGCGACCACATTGCATAATTCCAACTGAGTGCGCAAAGACAAATGTTAATTTAAAATGAAATACTTTGAACTATTCAACTTGAGCAAATATTTTATCATCCAACAAGGCGACATTTATGATTGTAAGACCTAGCAAGCAGTTGGACCAAAAAGCTAAGCCACAAGCTTCGTCTCTCTCGCTCTCGCTCTCGCTCTACCTCTCTCCCTTTCTCTGTTGTCCCTTTGTCTATGTTTGCATTTCTCTGCATGTATGTGTGTGTTTAGCTGCAGGACATCCATTTGCTGGTCTATCTGTCTTGGTCGTGCGTCTGTGTTATCAAGCGAGCAGGTCAAGCGCAAAGGTGAGAAATAACAAAATTTCAAATTTCGTTTCGGGCATTTCAGCTGCTGCTGTTGCATCAGGATTATTGGGTTAATTTGCACACCCTCAACCGAGCCCTGCTCCAGATATGTCCACACACACAGACACACACGCACACACACACACACGTTTGCTTGACCCATGCAAGACAAATACCAAGCTACAAATTCGTATTTCCATTTGAACACTTTTATGCTTCTGGCAGTTGCCAGTTGCCATTTCTCGGTTCTCAGTTGGCAGTTGGCAGTTGGCCTTCGTGTGTATTCGTGTTCAAACATTTTGGCCAAGATAAGTCCACACTTTGCTGAACTAAAATTGAATTCCATTTGCTGCTTGACAAATACAAATCGTAATTATTTGTGCATGGCCAGCATACGATAAGCATTATTAAAACTACACAAATTATATGTGAATACGGACGATGCTCAATTTTAATTGCAAAATTCAAGCAATTTATTACCATTCGTCCACAACTGCTCACCTGTGAAGGGAACAAAGACAGCTTTCATATTGAAGCTCACAGATAAAGCTGAGATTAATTAGTAAACGTAAATTTTATTATATAATCAAATTTATATCATTCGAACAGTATTCGAAAGCTCTTTTGGCAGGCCAGATTATAGATTTAATGAGAAATGTCTATAAATAGAAATTAATATATATTAGAGGTAATTCCAAACTGTCTTGAAATTTACTTAATCTTTCCTTGAGAATGATAGAAGATCGAAAAGTTAAATAAAGTCTGCGTTATTATGCATGTAACATATATAATATCATAATTAAGTTCAACATTTAACGCAAAAATTATTTTAAAGAAATTAATTTTTTTAAATGTTAAAGAGAGAATAAGTATAGAAAAAATTAAATCTCACTGTGAACAAATCACCTAAAAATCAAATTAATTTTATTCATATAACAGTTTTGTATTAGTTTAATGCTTTTATATATAAAATAATGATTATAATTTTGCATTTTTTTAATATATTTATTTTTATTATATTTTTTAATTTTTTAAATTATAGTCTTTGTAATAAATTTAATTTTTAATATATTAATATGTATAAATTATATTTGATTTATAAATAATATATTTTTTTAATTATTTAATAATTTTATATTTATTGATTATAGTTCTTATAAATTATTGTTTTTGTAATAAATTTCATTTTTAATATATTAATAATAAAATATATTTGATTTATACATAATATATATATTTTTTTGAAATGATTTAATAATTATATATATATCTGATTTTATTTATTTTTTATATATTTATTTATTTTTGTAATATATTTAATTAAATATATAAAAATATCAGTAAATAAAATATATTTTTATATTAATATAAAAATATATTTGATTAAAACTAAAAAAATACATGCCAAAAATAATACAAAAATTATAATCAGTAAATAAAATATAATTTTATAATAATATTAAAATTAATTTAACAATTTTAATATTATTATTCAAATATATTTTATTTACTGATTATAATTTTTGTATTATTTTTGGCATTTATTTTTTTAGTTTGAATTAAATCTATTTTTATATTAATATTAAAATATATTTGAATTATTGATTATAATTTATATATACAATATTTTTTTATATATTTAATATTTTAATATAATAATATTAAAATAAATTCAAGTTTAAATATTTATAAAAATTGTTTAAACACAAATCCTGCTAGAATAAATATATGAGAAGAGATAATTGAGAGCTTATGGCATTGCCCATGGAATTAACGGCTTTATCTGAACTTATCACTGCTGCAGCTTTAATTATGGTTAAAGAATTCCCAGATTTGCTCTCTTTGTAGTCTCATTATATGCACAAGTTTAAATGTTCATCTAACGAGTCCTGTGGCTCGCGTGACGCGCTTCGAGCGCATTTTTCGCAGCAAAAAAATTAAGCCAAATTATGCCCGATTCACTGGCTTGGAAAATTAATTATGTTCACCTATTATAATTATACTTATTGTTGTTGTTGTTGTGCACTTGTGGGTTGTGCACTTGGCCAGCGGCAGCCAGCGACAAATTAAAATTCATACAAGGACATGATGCAGTTTGCATAATAAGTCCACTCAGCGCTAAGCTGCTTAAATGGCTGAAGACTTCAAATATATTTCCAAACACACACACACACACACACACACACATACACTAAAAAAAAGTTCAAGCACAAAGTAGCCATTGCTTTGAAATTCATGAGCTCGACCTGTGTCGCAGCTGAGCTGAGCCGGGAGAACTCACTTTAGTGCTGCTTGCCTTATTGAGCACAGATATAGCACGTTAGAAAAAAAAATATTTATCATTTATAAATTGGGACAGTAAATTTCGATCATATTTTTTTATTTTCTATTTTGTAAATTTTCCGTGAAGTAAAATTGTACAGTAAATAATTATATATATAAAACGCGTAGACATATATTTATATTAAAATAAACAAGCCCTGTGAGCCATCGAGGAACAGATATTAAAATGCCAGCGTATCGTGAAGTGCGCATTTTCAACTCGGTCCGTCGCCTGCTTGGCTACGAGCCGGCTGCACTGCGTTGTCGCGCCTTCTCGAGCAAGTGCGACAAGCCCAAGGGCGTTGTGATCGGCATCTATCAGAAGGATGGCGACAAGCCCATCAAGTCCTCGGAGAACGGCGTGCTGCTCGACGATGCGGTCGGCGGCAAGATCATGAGTCTGGTGCGCGAGCGCGGCATGGATGGACGGCCGGGTAAGGGGCTGCTCTTCAATGGCCTGGAGGGAGAATTCCAAACGGTGGCCGTCGTTGGCATGGGCCCCATGGGCGCCGGCTATAACGAGGCCGAGGAACTGGACGAGGGTATGGAGAACACGCGCATCGCTGCCGGAACTGGCGCACGAGCGTTGCAGCTACAACGCATGAGCGAGGTGCACGTCGATGGTATGGACTTCTCAGAGCAGGCTGCTGAGGGCGCGGCACTCGCCGTATGGCGCTACAACGCCAATAAGCGCAAGAAGAACCGCTTGCCCACACCGAAACTGCACATGTATGGCAAGGGCGACCACGACGGCTGGGTGCGTGGCCTGTTCAAGGCCGAGTCGCAGAATCTGGCTCGTCGACTCTCCGATACCCCGGCCAACCAAATGACGCCGTCCATTTTCGCCCAGGCAACCGTGGATGCCCTGTGCCCGTGCGGCGTGTCCGTGGAGGTGCGTTCCATGGACTGGATCGAGGACATGAGCCTCAACTCCTTCCTAATGATTGCCAAGGGCTCCTGCGAGCCGCCGCTGCTGCTCGAGTGCACTTACTGCGGCACAGCGCCCGAGGACAAGGCCGTGCTGATGCTCGGCCAGGGCCTGACCTTCCACAGCGGCGGCCTCTGCCTGAAGAAGAAAACTGGAATGGACGAGTATCGCGGCTCGATGTCAGGCGCGGCCGTCTGCGTGGGCGTGCTGCGTGCCGCCGCCGCCCTCTCGCTGCCCATGAACATCTCGGCAGTGTTGCCGCTCTGCGAGCACATGCCCTCCGGCATGGCTGTCAAGTGTGGCGATGTGGTGACACTGCTGAATGGCGTCACGCTCGGCATCAAGAACGTCGACAAGGCGCCTGTCGTAATGATGGCGGATCCGCTGCTCTACGCGCAGGCCAACTTCAAGCCAAAGATGATTGTCAGCGTTGGCGCAATCGGCGACGGCGTCAACTGCGGACTGGGCGGCAGCGCGACCGGACTGTGGACCAACTCTGCATATGTGGCCAAGCAGTTCCGCAAGGCGGGCAGCATAACTGGGGATCGCGTGTGGCGCATGCCCCTCTTCCGCTACTTCAGGCAAATCGTCACCACGAACACCACCTACGACATGAGCAACTGCGGACGGGGCCCGGCCTCGTCCTGCCTGGCCGCGGCCATACTGCACTCGATGGTGCCCTGCCTGGACTGGGCGCATCTCGACATCCGTGGCACTGGCATGCTGACTAAGATCAACACCCTACCCTATCTGCTCAAGGACAGTATGACTGGTCGGCCCACGCGCACGATCATTCAGTTTATGTATCAGCTAGCCTGCGCCCAGACTTAAGACAGACACGTGTCCCGATTGTTGGTGTTTTTTCCCATTTCACATGTATTCTCGCCCGATATGTACGTTTGGCTCTCGTGTATTAAATGGACAAGTTAGCGCTAGATAGAGTAACACAATTAAAAGTCGAAAACTACTCAAATTTCGCCGTCTCTCTCTCTCATTGTTCGAAATGGGATTTGTGCGAGAATGTCAAATTCCTTTTAGATTAGATAAATTATTATGTATTATCGTATTTTGTATATACACGTGGCCTTAAGCAGATTTCCACATTTTCAACATTTTTCTTGAATGATAAATAAAATAAAAACAAATGTAGACAGTCAAACGTATGTTTCATTATATTGTTGAATTATAAAATAAATTAATAAAGAGTATTAATAGTTAAATTTTATATTAAATTAAAGTTAAGAAATAAAATTAATAGTAAACAGCATTAATTTCTTAAATTTAATATACAATTAAGATTCAAAATGAAATTAATATTAAATAAAGAGTATTAAAATATCAATTTAATAAAAAATAAAAATATTAAATAAATAGTATTAATATTTAAATTTAATATAAAATTAAAGTTATAAATAAAAATATTAAATATATAGTATTAATATTTAAATTTAATATAAAATTAAAATTAAACACAAATATTATATATGTAGTATTAATATTTAGATTTAATTTAATATTTAAATTTAATGTAAAATTAACGTAAAAAATAAAATGAATATAAGACAATTTCAATTAATATTTAAAGTAATATATGCATTAAATAATTAAATTAAATATTAATAATTGAATTTAAATATTAAATTAAAATTAAATTAATATTAAATAAATATTACTCATATTTAAATTGAATATAAAATTCATATTAAAAATAAAATTAATATAAAATAATTAGTATAAATATATTTTTAACATTAATATTAACATTAAAATTAAATAAATATTTAAATATTTAAATTTAAAATAAAACAAATATTAATTTAAAGTTTAATTCAATTTAAGCTTAAATTTAAATATAAATAGAAATTAATATTAAAATTAAAATAGAAAAACTAATTAAATGATCATTAATATCAGTGAAGTCAATTTAATCATGTCTGACTCTGTACTGTTGTCCAGCACTGTTAACAGTGCTCAGGGTATCAGCTAGTCGGATTGGAGCACTCTCAGCTCTTCACTCTCCACTTGTTATATTTCAAAGATTGTCAAATTTCGAGACATTTGTAAATCAAAATTGATTTGTTTTCTGCTGCCTTGCAAAGCCCACAAGTTATGCTATATGTGTTTGCAATATATTGAAGTATTTTCGTCTAGCTTACTTAAGCTTATTTACTTATTTACAATTTGTTGTTGTTGCTGCTGTAGTTGTTGTTTTTTCAGCTTTCTTTGGCGCTTGTCAACCGCGCTGCAGCTGTCAGACGTCTGTGCTGTCATTTTCAATTACGCAACAGACAATTTGCCTAGTCGAAGCTCGACGCTGGAGATGAAGATGAAGATGAAGATGAAGATGTGGATAAAGATGTGTGCAGGTGTTGATTGAAGCGCAAATCGAATTTACGGCCATAAACGTTCGCAGCTACGCAGCAAAGACGCTGTCAGCGACGCGCAAAAGTATGCAAAGCTTATATGAGAGCGAGTGCGAGTGCGAGCGCGAGTGTATGTGTGTGTGTGCATGTGTGTGTGTGTGTAGGGCTTGACAGCTTCATTTCTATTTTGATTTTTCGATTTCTCTTTTTTCCTTCGTTCTCTTTTTTTTTTGATTTGACGGTCGACTAGCAGCAGCCATATAAATGTTGTCTGATTAGCGTGTGGCACCAATTGATTTTCACATTTGATTGAGTGTCTTAAGCTGTGCCTGATCCCCGCGCAGCTGCATGTGTGTGAGTGTGTGTGTGTGTGTGTGTGTCTGACTGACTGCTTGCTTACCTCTCAGCTTGCAGCTCATCAAGTTGAAGCAAAGCTGCCAAAGTCAGCCCGTCACTCACTCAGCTTGAACATTGCTCTCTGTGATTGGTCTTTGATGTTTTAGCTGCTGTTATTATTGATCATAAATTGTTTGTATTTGTTTTTTTTTTTTTTGTCAATGAAATTAGCTTAAAGTCCTTTACAGCTAGCTGTTGGCTGTTGGCTGTTGGCTGTCTGCACACCTGCCACCTTTAGCCTTTGATACGCTATTTGCGCATCCACATAACATTAGGGCTAATCACAGTCGAGGCACAGGCAGCAGCAGCATCCAAATGCCACATGCTCTGGCTCAATATTTAATTTGCCCGAAATGCATGTGCCTCAGCATGTGCATGTGTGTGCGTATGTTTGTTAACTGTATTTGCAAATGCAGATGCAAATGCGAATGCGAATGCGAATGCGAATGCGGATGCATAGTATTTGACTGCAAGCAGCTGGCAGCTGGCAACCCGGCAAAGGTTTACAGAGTCAACGGAGCGACTGCAATTGGAGCCCAACATTGTCCTTGCCACCAAAATTCCAAGCTCCACAGTCTGGATATGTGTGTGGATGTGTGTGTGTGTGTGCCTGTGGCATTTGTGTACAATCAAATTTAATCTCGCTTTCAAATGTCAAATCAGAAACTGCTTGATTACACTTTGAAAGGAGGCGCTGACTGCGCTGGCTGGATGGCTGGATGCCTGGATGGCTGACTAAACAAACTGAGGCTTTTATTTATTTAATGACTTGGCTGCTGCTCACCTTGGACAAATCTGGCTTACAAATTCATTTGCTACATTGATTAATTAATGCTAATTTACGAAAATTCCATTTGGCCATTAGCCGCAACCAGAGCCACAACACATACTCGCAGACAGCAAACGACTTGGCTGCGTCTCTCTCTCTCTGTCTCTCTTCCCCTCTGCGTATCCTGCCAAACTGTGTGTGTTTAATTTACTGCCACACACACACATACACACTCACATACAGATAGATAGATATCTACACATGTTTCTGGTTGTGCAACAGCCGGCCGCAAATTTATGCCTAGCTCAGATACGACTATTGTTGCTGTATAACTCAATTTGCTAGTTGTGACCTCTAAACTAATCAGGATTAGTTGTAACAAAAACAAACAATTTTCATTTGAATCTGCTTAATGTCAGTTACTTTATTTCGATTGCCAGGGGATAATCGCCAACATGACACAAACAACAGGAAATGGATTGAGAGGAACTCGATTGATGAGACTAATTTGATTTCTGTAATATCAATTTTTTGTATATTTGATTTATATTTGATTTCAATTTAAGTTGAAAAGGCGAAGGGAATATGTAGCAAAAAGATATTCCTATTTTTTTTTCCTTTTTATAAAAAAGCAAAAAGCTTTACTCAGCTCAGCGCTACGCTTAGCATTTTAATTGAAGATCCAAGGCTCGTCTCGTCGCTCTGCAAAGAGACTGCAGCCGACTGGCATTCACGAATGATTACGAGCGCTGAGCTCCGAGCGTCGGCTTAACACGATCATGCCGATGCGCTGTGAGAGCGAATGAGCTCTGTAAAGAACAGAAAAAGTCAAAGTATACATGCCGCTTTTGCTCTCACTAAACATGTTAATTAACATTATGTTATGGACACGCCAAATTCAACTGCTTAAGGTAAACTTGTAGCTTTAACAGCGTGAGAGTAACTGCAACCAAATCTTGGGCAATTGTCGCTGTAAAAGGAAATAACTGTAACGAAATCATAGAAAGAGCGTAAGCTCTGTAAAAAGAAAAGACATCATGAGCGTGATTAGGCAAACAAAGAAATAAATATTTATGTTTATGTTGAAAAATTCATATTGTCTGTTTGAGCAATGCTAGTTTCTTATTATTAACTAAAATTATATAAATTAGACAATAATATCATCTTTCGGCAAGCAAAATCCGTCTCAGCTTAGTACGGATATATAAACTACAAATGAGAGAGAGAGAGAGAACTGAAGATAAAAACTTAGCGGAGACTCCTTACATAACTCTGCAACTCATTTGCGATATTGAAACATATTTACATATAAACAAAAAAATAATAATAACAATAAACTTTTATCATTTGTTTCGCTCAATTTGAATGTGCGAACTTTATAAAAATATAATTTTATTAAGTGCTCGTTGTTTATTTCTTGTTGTTAACATTTCTTAATGCTCTTCCTCTCTAATCCTCTCTCTCTCAATCTCTCTCTCTTTCAATTTTAAGCAACTGCACGTCCCTGGAGGCACTTGGAACAAGATGCGTCTACTATATGTGCCGTTAATATTTAATATAATTTATATAGATACTTATTTGGAATGGCTGGAATTGAAGGATTTTATTGGCCATTTGGTGTGCATAAGGACATCAATGGAGGCAAATTAAAAAACATACTCGCAGCCAGCTCGCAATTGGCTAAAATCGTAACAGGCAATTGGCTGTTTGGGTCTGAGCTCAAGCCGGAGCAGAGAATCGTACGGATTTTATTGCTTATTTGTTAAATGACTTGAAAAAGTTAATCAAGCGTGATTTTGATACGCCCCAGAGATAACGCATTATAGTTGGTATGAGTTTCCTCTGTGAGCCTTGTTCCCGGTTCCTTGTACCCCATTGCCCAGTGGTGTATTCCCCCCTTCCTTGTTGCTTGTTTTGTTTGCTTGCCGTGTCGCCTTTGTTTCACTTGATCCACACACACACACACACACCCTACCCCTTCCTTGATTTGGCAAGCGCTACGTGCATTTGCCATGGTTTGAAATTTTCAATTTTCTTTGGTTTTTTCTTCTCTGGCTGCAGGAAGTGGCCTCGACCATAAACGCAACAGGAAAAAGCCAACATATAGCAAATCGTCGGCGACACCTGTCGACGCCATTTTATGAATTAATAAAGACGCCGAGAGCCCCAAATCTTGCAGATGTATGTGCGCTCTGGCAGCAACTGGAATGGGTTCTGGTAGCAGCAGCTAAGGCAGCAGCAAGAAGGCGTCTGATTGTGCGTTCAGCTTATTAAACGCATTTTTACAGCACGCTTAACAAGAATTTTCACTTTATATGCAAACATGTGAAACACTATAAACAAAGGACACCAATTTGCAAGCAAATACGCACGCACACACACATGTTGCCATATAAAGTCACATGCGCCAGTTGTGCGAAAAATTTCCTTTCTATTAAATTTTACAGTAAACTGAATTTACACCCAAGCAGCAAGAAGAAGAAGAAGAAGAAGAAGACGAAGAAGCGCGTTATTAAACAGCATGAAAATTGCCAAGGCATTGAAATTGAAGGGGGAGCTGCAGCGCGGTGCTGGCATGTGGGCTACGGGGGCGTGGCAGCAAGCTCTTTTGGCCTCTCATATTGCCAATGCCAGAGATGCCGTGTTATAAACAAAATGGCACAAAATGGCGACACCTGCTGTTGCAAATTAGAAAAATAAGATGTTTCATAAAAAATGAAATGTCAGAGGCAAATGCGGAAGGCGGACAACAACAAGAGCAACAACAGGTGAGCCTGGCAGGGTGAGTGCCAGCAGCAGCAGCCGCGGGGGTTCTGGCACATTAGCAAACAGATCCGTAGCCAGAAATATTTCAAATAAAGTAACAACAAGCTGCCGACACGGATTTTTAGGTTTAATGTTGCTCGCGCTTAAATTGCCAGTTGGCCTAAAATTGAACAACATTGGCCTAACAGCCAAAAGCAATTGAGGAAAGCAATTGAGAAAAAAATATATACATACATATACATATATGAAATGACATTAGCTGAAAGATGCGATTAAGACATTTGGCAGCAGATTATAAAATTTAATGTAACTAAAGTTAAATCTGTTTGCATATAATATAATTATATATTATATATTTTGTATTATATATTATATATTATATATTATATATTATATATTATATATTATATATTATATATTATATATTATATATTATATATTATATATTATAATATAATATAGTTCACACACTCTCTCTCTCTCTCTCTCTCTCTCTCTCTCTCTCTCTCTCTCTCTCTCTCTGTCTATAGCGAATAGCGAATTTAATATTCATATATCAAAGAAAATATAAAGAAAAAAATATTTTAATTTAAAATAAGATTAATAAGAATAATAAAAATATGAATATTAATAATAATAATAATAATAACATTAATATTTATAAAATAATAATAATTATATTTATTAAAGGAATATTTTTATGTTTATCATTAAATTTATTTATTTAAATATGCAAATTTAAATGAATCATTCTATATAATTTTAAAAATAATTATTTTTATTAAAGAAATATTTCTTTTATTATATTTCTTTAAATTATTATATTAAATTTTCTTTTATTATATTTGTATTTATTTATTTATTTAAATAATCAAATTTATACGACTCTTTCTATCTAACTTTAGCCTTACTAAAACATTGCAAACCCTTAGGTCTGAATTTATTTATTTATTTAATTTTTTCTATAATTTTTTTTTTTAACCTATAAATCATTTTTATATCTTATACAGTTTCCCTATTTTCTCTCTCTTCTTCTCTTCTTCTCTTATTTTATTTTATTTTTTTTTTAATATCATTCTTTTCTAATATTTTCTTCTTAAATAAATTTATATAAATTATTAACGAATATCTATAATCAAATTACGCACTACTTTTTTTCATATTTTCACATAATTAAAAATACTATTTAATTAACAAGTTGTTTAGTTCCTTTAAATTAGTTTATATTTTACTCTTATATCTAATACAAAAAAAAAAATAAATAAATACTTTTTAATCAAATAATATAATAAAGAAAATATATATAATTTCTACTCAAAATCATATCCAAAAGCAACTCGTGTCATTCAGTCTGCTCAATTCTAATAGAAATTATGCTAAACGTAGTCAACAACTGTGCTTGACCCTTGAACCTGGTGATGGGCCAAGCCAGAGGGAGGAGGGGTTGCCTTATCAACCATTTGCTTACAGCGATTGGGCACAAAAGTCATTTAAAGTTGGCCAGGTTTACGTTACCGTTCACGTTCGTTCATTGCAGCCACAGACAGTCGCAGGAGCAGTCGCTGGCTCAAGAGCTCAGCAGTTGCAGCAGCAGCAGCAGCAGCAAACAAACAGAGCAAAGGAAACAAATCTAATAAAATCAGCAGATGATGGTCATTAGACCGAAAAGTAATTTCATTTATTCGCAAACTCGATTTGTTGCTTTGTAGACCGAAGAGCGCACGAGTGCGCCTTGCGCTGGCTCTGCCTTTCCACCTCTCTCTCTGACTCTATCTCTCACTTACTTTCTGTCTCTGTTACTCCATCTTTGACTCTGTCCAAGTAATCGGGAATTGGAAACGCAGAGTTCCCGGGGGTCAGGGCAAAGGCAAAGACACTCTGCTGGGCAAAGGGCAGAGGCTCTGGAACTGGCAAATCAAAGCAGCGAAGCGTTCAACCAATGGTCGCGCATAAAAACAAACAACGGCTGCAACAAAAGAAACCGGAGCCAGACAAAGTGAAAAATCGCTGAAGGAAACACAAACACACACACACACACACACACACTCGCACTCGAAGGTTCGCTTATAGATTCCTTAAACAAATTCCAAAGACGCGTCGTTAAAATTTTCGGCACTAAAAACACAGACGGATTAGTGGGCAGAGGCAGCCACGGGGGCAGCGACGGGGGCAGCGGCAACAGGATCAGAAACTGGGCACGCTACGTTCGAGTCATAAAAATCGCTGGCGCACACACACACCTGAAATAATGGTAAAACAATAAAATGGCTAACAGTGCGCAACGTGAGCTGTCGCTGCTGCTGCTGCCGTCGCTGCTGCTGCTGCTGTTGCTGGCCAAAAAGTTGTTAGCTCAAATTTCAATGGCAACATAAATGGACAAAATGTAAATGAAATGCTTTTAAAACGAAATTTACTGCTCTACTCAATACTCGAATGGCAGCAACTGCTCCATTGTTGTGCCTTTTGCACGAAGATGACCGCCTGTCCAGTGGCAGCTGAGGGGTTGAGGGGGCAGCTGGGTGGGTGGCCATTTGTAACGGCACTTAAACGGAAATGAAATTAAGCGCAAAATGTGCCAGTTGCTAGTTGCCAGTTGGCAGTTGGCAGTTGGTTTTTGGTACAGCTGGCGTGTAATTGAAATATGCGTTTTGGCGCATCATCAAATGCCAACACACACACACACGCACACGCACACACCTACACATATTGAGTTGTGGTTATTCATCAACTTTCACTTGACTCATTCAATATGCAACATGCACTCAGCAGCAGTTGCAGAAAGTTCTGCTGTTGGTTTTTCATTTGACGAAAGTCAAGCACAACAAATTTACTCACATGTTACCCACAAGCACACACACACACACACACACAACTTGTGAATATTATTTATGGTCGTAGACATGTTAAGTGAATTTGTCAAATATGCTTGACTGACTCTCGAAAAAGTTGTCATGTGAAAATTTGTCTTTGGGTTTCTTCTCTTTTTTTTTTTTTTTTGTTGGTTACCTTTGCAACTTGTGGCGCTTACTCTTGCCTGCAGCTGATTTGATTACCAAGTTCGCATTTGATTTAAGTGCGACAAATTGCAGATCATTTCGAGCAAAGACAACTATATCTCAACTCCCTCTCCCTCCCTCCGTCTCTCTCTGCATATTTCTTTAATAATTATGTGTAAATGGGAAAAGTAATTGCATTACCCACACGAAAGAGTATCATTAATGACACGGCCACTCTACGCCACTCCAGTCCATGGCCGCTGGCCCAAGGACTCTCAGCAATATCGTCCATTTTATGAACAATTCACGCTTCACGGCTAGCAAAAGCGCAACGCAAAGGAAAAGTTTAGCACGCAGCTGAAAGCGAACGGAGAACGGCGAATGGAGGATGGAGGATGGCGGATAGCGGGAAATGAAGCTGAACAAAGCTGAAGAAAAAACTAACAATATCTTTTCTTCGCTGAACAGTTAAGAGTGCAGCCTGCTTGCACAGTTGTTTTTTTTTTTCTCTCTGGCCATGATACCCTATAATCAAGCAATAATAGGATATGCTTGGGTGCAGAGAAAGCGAAGGTGGAAAATGTGCGAACGCTAATTGTAGTGGGGATTGATAACCAAAAATATATTTATTTCTGTTGTTATTTATTAATTTATTATTTTCATTTATTTTGTAATTTAAGTAATTATCTCAAATATGTTTTGTTAATAACATTTTTATTTAAATACAATAATGTTATTATTTATTTACTAGAATTTGACCTTTAGAAAAACATTAGCTGGTTTAGTAATAAAGTTTTTTTTAAACCTTATTGATCAATAGAAAAACATTAAAAAATCTAAAAATAATTTATAAAATATTTAAAATTAAATAAAAAATATTAAATAATATAAGATTTTAATAATAATGTTAATAATAATAGTAAATAATATTCCATCTAGTTAACTAAATATATTTAAAATGATCTATGTAATATTATCCATCTATTATCATGAATCCATCATCATTCATACATTACCTTCCATCGATCATCATTTGTAAATTATCATTTGTACATCATCATTTATACATCATTCATTAATCCATCACCATTCATCCAACACCATTCATCCATCACCATTTATACCTCATCATTCCCTGATCATCATTTATACATCATTATCCATTCATCATAGAATATATTCTCATTCCTCATTTGCTAATTACAAGGTATTTAGTAAATCGAACATTATAGTTTATAGCGGCTTTAGCTTGGTTTTTCTTATTCTCTCAATTCGCTATTCGCTATGCGCTATGTTGCTGTTGCTGTTGCTGTTTTGCCTCGTCGCCCGCACTTCTATTAGCGGCATCCTTTTTGGTTGAGCTGCAATTTTTTGCTTCCATCTTTTGCGGCCGCTCATTCATTCATTCGTTATGGCCGCGCAGCAACAAAGCGTGAATTACCGCCATTTTGTGCACTTTGAACGCCATGTTGCCGTTTTTATCGTTTGCGTCGCTTGCAGGGCTTTCAGCAAAGTAATTGCCCGGTGCCAAAGCTAGCGCCAGCCTGTATCCTGCTGCCTGCAGCGTGCAGCCCGTAGCCCGCAGTCCGCAGTCCGTAGCACGCTGCAGCATCTTATTGAATCTGATAATTGATTTATGTACTTATTTATGCTCATTTTTAATTAATTAATACGCTTAGCAGCAAAGGCCGACGGATGCGCAATTTTGCGCATGGATTAAAAATGCGAGTGCATAAATCAAAGGCCAGTGAATGCGATTTTTATTTGATTTTCCGCAAAGAGTCAATAAATCTGGCACAGAGGCGCATTGATAACAATTTCCATACATATATACAACACTCTGAGTGCAGGCAGCCTCAACTCAAATATGCATGCATTTTAAATATTAACTAAATCTGCGGTCAGGCGACACAGCAATAAAGTGAACAATAAAGGACATTCGCCGTTAGCCAATTGGCCAAAGGAATAGCCAATCCAGTCCAGCCACACAGCAGCCGCTGTGTTGCAGCACAAAAATATGCTCATCAAATTTTCATTATTCATAATTAACAAACCGCAGTCGCAGCCAATACAAAACGTAAGCGAAATGAAACGTAATGCAACGTAACGTAACGAAACGTAATGGGAAATGAAACAAAACCGCCAAAGTGCAATTATGGCGTTTGCTGTGCGGATGTGATTAAAATGCAGCCAGTGTGACCAGATGCGCATTCAAATGAATTGCTAAACTTAATACTAGAAACAGATATGCTAATAGCTGCAATTGAAATTCATTCAATATATAATATCAATTTAAGATTTGTTCACCTATTTAATCTACATTTAATATATGCATGGCTTTTGTTTATAAATTATTTAATTTATTTGGTTGAATGAGCTTCTCAATGCAATTAACTGCATTTTTTGAATAATAATGCAGAATTCATATTAATTGAGCTAATTGAAAAGCAACGAGACCGGCAGATAGAAATTTAAATAGCTGTTTCAAAATGCATTTTATAATTTAATTTAATTTTTTTTTTATAGGAAATTATGCAAAACTTTTTGATGGAGGCAAATTATGTTTCAATTATTTTTGTGGATAATTGATAGAAATATTCATTAATATTTAATATAAGAAAAAATTTTAATGAAATTAATTTAATTTAAATTTAATTCAACTTATTGAATAAAAAGTAAATGAATAGATTTTTATATTTTTTTATGTATATTAAATTTTTATTTTTTTTTTTTTTTATTTCATTTATTTTATTAAAGATTTAAAAGCATTTTTAATATTATTTATTTAATCGAAATTGATGACTAATCCGTAAATTTTATGGCGATAAAAATAATAAAAATAAAATATAAATTTAATTAAAAAAATAAAATAAATAAATAAATAAAATGCAAAAAAAAAATATATAATTATAAAAATGAAATTAAAATAAAATAAAATCAAATAAAAATTAAAATTAAATAAAAAAATATATATAAATAAAAAATATAAATAAAATTAAAATAAAAAAAGTAAAACAAAAATCAAATAATAAAATTTAAATAAAACTAAAAGAAAAGAAAAATGACATTAAAAAAAAGAATCAAATAAAATAACATTAGTAGAAAAAGCAAAATTCTTAAATAGAATCAAAAAGTAATATGTTTTTATAAAATGTTATTTTTTTTCAAATTTTGTATTTAAAGTATTCCAGAAGATTAAAGTGAAGAGTAACGGAGTGCTCAATCATCATCAAATGATATATCGAAATTTAATTAAAATCAATGATTATACACAGCTAGTTATTTCCCTAAAACTCTGGATTGACAGTTTCTCATCTCCGCTGAAAACGTCGCTGATAATGAATACAGTTGAAATGCAGCGCAGAAATCAGTTGCAAAATTATTTACCCGCAGTCAGCTGCAAAATGCGGTCAGCTGGACCGGACATGGCAAACGACAGATGGGCAGCTGAAGGGAGGGGGAGTGGGAGTGGGAGAGGGAGTGAGAGATAGCAGAAGAGAGTGTGGCGACTACACCGTTACAGTTACCAGGCCGTATTGTTCGATTCGGACCAACATGAGCTCATAAACTTCCATTTGTATGTATGTATGCGTATGCATATGTGTGTGTGTGTGCATGTGTGTGTGTGTGCATGTGTGTGTGTGTGTGTGTAGGCTATAGAGCGTGCTAAGGCCTGCGACCATTGTTATAACGCGAATGTTATACTTGTTGTTGCTGTTGCTGTTGTTTTTTCCCCGTCGCGTGTATATGAAAATTAAAATTGTTGACAATTGTCATTTTTTGCTGCTGTTGCTTGTTGCCATTGTTGTTGTTGCTGCTGTTGTTGTTGGCAATGTGTGTTGTCAGTGTTGTTACCGCGGTTGTTGTTTCTGTTTCTCATGCGTCTGTTGCTGTTGCTGCTGTTGTTGCTGCTGTTGTTGCTGCTGTTGTTGTCGGCAATGCCACACGCAACTAACCGCATTTTGATTGCTATGCATTCGCCCGAATCGTGCTCCGCGCCAAATTGAATGCATTTTCCGTGCCGTAGATTCGGATAAAAAGCCGTCACCAGCTTTGCATGTGTGCCACAGGCGCTGCTGTTGCTGTCGCTATTGCTGCCACATGCATGCAGCACTCGGTTGCAGCTTCAACTTCGACTTGGACTACATAGAGGCAAGTGCTTGGGTTGTTTATTCTGCTTGTCGCTCGTTTGATTTGTTGCCTTGTTTTGCACTTTTCCCATATCTCACAAATGCTCAGCATGTTTCACTTGATGCCAGTCTTAATTCTCCACAGGTGCATATCTCTCCATACTACAGGTGTGTTGCTCCATTCCATTTCGCTTTGCAGATAATATTCAATTTGCAGAGACACCGCAACGAATTAACAAAAACATTTTGCAAAATCTATGTGGCTTCCAATGACACATGCACAGACTTTATAGATATATTTACAAAATAATATATGTGTATATATTTAGTATATTTGTGGCTGTACGTGATTTATGTCGTCTGGTCGAACAACACCTCCCACACCATTTAGACGTTGTCGTCGGCCGCTCATTACACATTTTTCGATATGATTGCTGCATTTGCATGTGTAGCCCGTTTTGTTGGTCAAATATTTTGATAGGACACGGCAGGACGTGCTAGGGTCTGGATTGTGGTCGTACAATCAAAATATGTGCATGCATTCGGTTTTGCGGTGCCACTTGCTTTGGCCTCAGAACATCGAAACGTTTATATAATTTCGGGTGAATTTATTTAGTGCTTAACACAAAACCAATGCCAATCACACTGGAATTGAAAATCACAATTATTCGCTCTAGTCTCTGGACTAATTCAATTTTCATGCCGAGCCATTGAGGCGTGCTGCAGAAACTGAATCGGGCTTAATTAAATTCTTATCCAGTTACTTCAAGCATATTTTTTCTCTCCAAAAGGGTCGTGCTTCCAAATTAGTAGAAAATACCAAAAAGCCGCGGGCAAAGCATCGCATGCTCTATGTGTGCACAATGTCTGCTCTGGACACCCTACAGGAGACTTGCACATGTGGTCAGCCATAATAAAAAGGAAAATATTTGCGTTGCTCGAAGAGACTGAGCGGAATACTTGATAAAATATTTCAGCGAACGAGTGCAGAGAGAAAAACTGAGTGAAAGTTGAGTTGAGCGAATCAATTGGGCTGCTTAACAAGTCTTTACTTTGATAGACAAACAACAACAAAATATATATATAAAAATGAAGAGAAATTCATTGTGAAAATTCAGTTGGTTGTGCTGGCTTTTTTCATGCTTTAGTTTCCTGCTGGGCTATGGATATGGAGGGACGACAGGACACGATATGTCTAGGCTGCCAGCTAGCGCTCTTAAGTTCATTAGGGCCACAGAATATAACATAATTATTCACTTACAATTTGCGCCACGACGCCTTAGTTTCAGCTTGTTTATGTGTGTGGCGTATACGTAATTTTATTTAGATGCCTGAGAGTTACCTCTGAAAAGATTGTAACTGAGTCTCTGAACAGAGTGCAGGGCAGCAGCTGGCAAAGTGCAGAGTGGCGGGTGGAGGGTGGCAGAGTGTGCATCATTTTTGGCTTTAAGGGCGTCGCATTTGCAAAGTCAATAACAGACTCAACAAAGTCAACAGACAGGCTGCTAATGCCATTAGAAGACCTCAAACTGCCTTGAAAAGGCGCACAGCACCAACTGAGAGCGAGAGAGAGCTGTGAGACGAAGAACAAAATGGAGAAATGGGAAAACGTTGGCTTGTTAAACCGCAGCTCATTGCTGGCAGAATAAAACCAACATTGGCTCAGGACTCAGGACCCGGCACAGGCCCATAAATTCCAACATTTGCCAATAAGTTGAAAGGCTAAAGTTTTACATTGGTAACCGAAAAATATGCAAAGCAGTCATAATTTTACTTTGCAACGAAATATTTTTGTATAAAATTGTTAGCAAACAAACTTTTTTATGCTTCAACTAATTTCAATCAGCTAACAAAAATGTGTAGCGCCCGACGCCTTCATCTCTATAGCCGCCCCACCCAAATCGAAAAACACACGCAAAACTTTTGTCAATAATGCCGACGCCTTAAACCGAAAACCCAAAAACCCCAAGTCCCGAACATCCCCTTCCCGCTGACAGAGTGCCAGAGTACCGGTGTCAAGACAAAGGCGCAAACACAAAGAGCACAAGCTAGAAATGATCCATGCACCTGGCGGCTTGCCTCGGCTACTCCGGATGCTTCTGCTGCTGCTGCTACTGCTGCTGCTGCTGCTAGTGCTGCCTCTGCTGGCAGAGTTTATTAAGTTGGGTGTCACCTTTTCTGTGTTGTCGTTGCCGGCATTGTGAACTTCTCAGCACATTCCCTTGGCCCTTGGCCCTTGGCCCTTGGCAATTTTTGTGTGTTTGCAAGTTTGTCTGCCTTGTTTTTGTTGTCACTTCATCAGCACGTTTCCCGAGCCCTGACCCTGCTCTGGGGCACGATTGGTAGATAGATGTCGCAACTGCAAAAGTGCCAAGACGATTGCGAATCAAAAAATTGATCATTTCAAGTTTGTGTCAGCCTCGCGCATATTATTCTTATTGCCCATTTGCATAATTGTCAATTGCCATCAATAGAGTGTTTATTAAAAAGTTTTTCTCGCTTTTCCTCACATGTGCTGCTTCACTGCTGCCCCCCCCGCATAAGCCCACTTGCCACTTGCCATTTGCCAGTCGAATGATTCTGTATAGGCAAATGGAAATGGAAATGTGTCTGTAATGCCAAATCTTTGCAACTTGTGCTAACTCATTAATTAACTTTGCTGCCATTGTTTGCGAATGCTATTTATTCTCGGCTTATCACTGAGCCCCCGAGTGCCCGTTGCGCCAAAAAAGGACCGAAAAGAAAACAATAATAAGACTGGGCCGCTGCTCGAAATCCCAAAGTTTTAATGAGCTGACGGCGCACAGGTAAGTGGGCGCGGCTCGCCTTTTAATTAACATTTAACGAAAAATTCCATTTAACTTTCCACATGCCATGCCACATTAAGACATATGGCTTATAATACTAGACTAGTCATCAAAAACATCAATTGCGAAAACTTTGCAGTGTAAGAATAGACAACGCCACTGATAAGCATCCTGGATCAATGCTTGAGCCAACATGCTCCATAATTCAATTAACAGCGCCACCTGTGTGTGTTCTCAAGGAACTAAAAGAGTTTAGCCAGTGCAAGGCGCTTTATTTTGACACAGAAGCTTTCTTATATATGCTGTTACAAAAAAGCTCAATATGTTAATTGCAAATTGGCAAAAAGGGAAATATAAAATTTACAAATATTTATTAAATATAATAACAAAAAATGTATTTAGAAATTTACGAATATTTTTGAAAAATAATCATAAATATATTATATTTAAAATGAAAAATATATAATTAATAATTAATAAAATAATAAATTTAAAATAATAATAAATGTGTCTGATAATTTTGAATGTCTCTTATTATTTATTTATTTATTTTTATTTCTAAAAGCTCTTAGTTAAACTTGATGACAGTAACGCATAATAAGCGTGAGTCCTATAATTTATCATTGCTAAATATAAATTTTTATATGATAATTCTCTTTGATATGCAATAAATTATTTATACTATCACCAGCAAGACATGAACAAAAAGCTTTTGCTTCTCTAAAGCTTTAAAAAATCCTCACAAAGGCGACCACAAAGTTCTAGAACCAATTTCGCGTGAAGCTTTAAGCCCAGTGCTTATAATCAAAGACAAAAATACATTTGGGACTTTTATCGAACAAACAAGAAAAGTAAACTAAATGTAGTATTTACTAAAGAAAAATATATGAATTTACAAATTATATATAATATTTTTTAAATACTATGCAATTCATGCATATTTTATTTTAATTAATATTATTTAAATGCAATCTCAAATATGTACAAGGTCTGGCAACGCTGGTCATGGCTTTTAATCATGTGGGCTGCAAGGCTGCAAAGCTATCATATGCATGGCTCCTCTCTCTCTCTCTCTCCACATGTGTTTGTGTTTCTGTTTATGCGATGAACGAGTGTGTGCGTGTGTATCATGGAAGAGAGAGAGAGAGAGAGAGAGAGGTTGTGCCCCAGTTGCTCTCTTGGCACGCAATTGACTTCACTTGGAATTGAATTTTAGTGCGTTCGCGAACAGCCATATAAAACGTTGTGCTATGAGCGGAAGCGGATGCCAGAAGGAGAAATACATAAGCCAAAGGCTCAGTGAACGCTGAGGCACAGAGAAGGGCAGAGCGCAAAATAACACAAAACAGTGGAAAACAAAAAAAATGTTAGCATACTTTTTCGAGTAGTACTTACTGTGCTGAACAACGTTAGTTAATCAACGACTGCTTGGTGCATATCCAAACAAATCAATGCCCAACCACAAATAGTCGAACGGAAAATATGACCCAGTTCCAGGCGGGATTATACGGCGTGCATATAAAGTAAATTTCGACTGGCAATAGAAAGCCATAAATGCATTTCAGCATTTGCATTTTCAGGCGACATGCGACACGAGCAGTCGCAACAATAAAAACTTGACAATTTTTGATTGCTTTACGTGAAATGTGAATTGCTCAACTTGTGTGCATTTGTCGCAGTTTAGTGCATACTACAACAATTACAGTGGAACATAAATATGTACGCCAGTAGTGTGTCTCTGTGTGTGTGTGTGTGCGTGTAATACTTCAGTCGGGCAGCAGCACCAAAAGTTACCCTAGCTGGCTGCTCTTTTAACCAGCACAGCTGATTGTCAAGCGAGAGCAGCATAGCTTTCAGCGAACATGTTGGCTTGTTTGGTTTGAGCCAGCAAAGAGAGCACCACCAGCGCCAACACCACCCACCACCCACCAATCCCATCCCATCCCTCTCACTCTGCGAGTGAGTTTTGCCTGCTGGCTAACGTAACGAGTTTCAAGACACGCACGCCACACGCCAAAGTACACGTAATACAGCCATAATCAAAGGTAGCCGTTGCCGTTGCCGTTGCCGTTGCCGTAGCCGTAGCCCAGGTCAACAGCTCCAACTGGCACGCACGTGTGTGTCTGTGGTAAGTGCATAAATTGTATCATCTCGATGATGCTTGGCAGCGTTTACGGGGCCAGCGTACGGGCTCAAATGAAATATTTATGCCTGTTGGGTTAGCATCTTTGACCCGCGCTTGATAGAGGAATAACAACATTATATATATAGTACATATGTCATTGAAAGTTGGCTTATTTGTTTTTAAACTCGGTTGCCAGTCCAGACTGTGATTGCCGGGTAACCATAGTTATATATAGTTATATGTATATGCATATATTCATTTGTTTATAGATATACAATTCGCTGGAATTGAAAAATCAGAACAGAATCACTTTGCTCCCACTCACTCACTCACTCTATCTACCCCCGCTCTCTCTCACTCACTCACTTTGTCTCTCCCCTTTCAATATTTATTTATTTCCGCATTTAATGGGGAACGTATGGAATAACACCTGTTTTACTCAGCAACAATTTTAAACACAAGCACTCAAATAGATTGATGAGATCTGTTTTCATGCTCAATACGAATGTGTGTGTGTGTGTGTGTGTGTGGAAAGGGTAGTGAAAGTGTATTGTGCCATGCGGCAGTCGTACGTATATATCAACACCTCTGCGTGTAGCACACATACATACATACATATATTTATGTATTTATGTCGGCACTTGTGTTCTTCTTGTTGTTATTTGTATTATTCATTCCTTCACCAGCTGCAGCCACACTTTAAGCATCGCCAGAGCACTTCAACTGTGTCTGTGTGTGTGTGTGTTTTTACATTCATTTATATTATGATATTTTCCGGTTATTTTCGTTTTTAA
Organism: Drosophila buzzatii; assembly: GCA_035045845.1. Classification (NCBI taxonomy): domain Eukaryota; kingdom Metazoa; phylum Arthropoda; class Insecta; order Diptera; family Drosophilidae; genus Drosophila; species Drosophila buzzatii. The sequence continues at coordinate 12,163,809 of JAWNOS010000244.1, read as the reverse complement.
TTGAAAACATATGCACTTACATGCAATATAAATATATACTTATATATGTAAAAACAAATATTTGAATTATTCTTCAAATATTCATGTAATTTCTGATTAGATAGCGTGGGCGTGTGCCTGGGCGTGGGCGTGGGCGTGGGCGTGGAAGCTGTCCACAAATATTCCGTGTATTTATTCCCCATTCAACTGTCAATTGTTTGGCATGTTGTGGCTGTGTCGCTAAAACATATTTGTGCATTAAATGCGCAAAATATAAAATGTAAAAATAAACTACGTGACATTTGGCTGATTTCAGGCAGCTATAAGCTAGACAGCAATTTAATTTGTTATCAAATTAAATTAAATATTTAACCACACGGCACATGAGTGACTCTGAGCTGTCAGGGCATAGTAATTGTCGTATATCATTTAATTATAAATAAATGCATGTAATAATAAGCGTGTGTGTGTGTGTATGTGTGTGTGAGTGCCTTATTAACTAGGTCGCCTTGCGAGCAATGCAACTAATTAAAATTGTAATCAATGCTTAGCCAATTGACATTCAAGACTTTCTAGAAAATTCAATTAATGCTAACAAGATTTTCCTTGAATGACGACACTCAAATATTTTTAGCTTCTGATACAAGTAATGCTTCAAGCTTAAATTACGCAATTCAACTAGAAGTTGGCTAAATTTAGTCTTAGAAGTTTAATACAGCAGTTAAGGAAGAATGGACTTTTTTGAATATATTTATGTATCTGCGACTTCTACTCCATGGAGTCTAATAGAAAAGCAAGTAAGAAGGCTCTAGTCGAGACGGCTCGACTACGAGATACCCTGAACCCTTCAAAAAAGAAACTAATACTCTGAAATGCGTTTTTTTTAATTGTGTGCGAAGGGGGCGTGGCATCTAAAATCTAAAAATTAAGAAATCTTTGTATCTATAATATCTATCTAAATATACAAATTTAAAGTCTCTAGCTAAAACAGTGTAGAAGTTATACCCAAAAAACGTAAAAAATGGAAACGAATTTTCGATTTTTATCGATAATTCGGAAATGGGATGAGTTATCGAAAAAAAAAAAAAAAAAAACAAAATAAACTCGTTCTGCATAACTAACATACGAGTGTTCTGTAAAATTTCAGCTCTCTAGCTTTTGTAGTTTCCGAAATCTCGACGTTCATATGGACGGACGGACGGATGAACGGACGGACAGACGGACAGGGCTAGATCAACTTTTTTTTATGCTGATCAACATTATATATACTTTATGGGGCCTGCCACGTCTCCTTCTGCCTATTACATACATTTTCACAAAAACATTATACCCTGAATTCCCATTTTCAATGGGTTCAGGGTATAAAAAAAAATTAGACTAAATTTACCTAATGAAATTCAATGTCAGAGATATGATATATTGGATATATATTAATAAAATGCCTTTAGGACTTCCTAGAGTATTTTGTATACTTTCTACTTCGTAACTTAAGTATACTCTATGAACTCACGTTAGATGATGTTATCCTTAGTTAATGATTATCATTACATTATGATAATCAATTGTTATGCATTATATAATTTTATACAGTGTAATTCAACGAATCTTTTAAAACGTTCTTCAAACATACATATATAATATAATAAACTATATAATATAAATTATTTCAGTAAATATATATATATATAAAAACCACCTATTTTGATCACCTCTTCTATATCATTTCCTTTCCAAATTCACAGAAATTTTAGTTAAAGTAAAAAAATATGAAGCTCTCGGACACAATGGCGACACCGATTGAGGAAAAACTCGATCAAAACTTAAAGGTACGGCAGAGAAACGAAAAAGTGCTAACAAATACAAATTCCATTAATCATGCCTAAATAAAAAACAAATTGAAATTACGTGCAACAGGTGAGGTCTGGCATGGTTCATGTCAGCGATGGCAAAAGCAGACCAGAGCCCCTCCGACTTAGTCTAACAATGGAATTGTTGACCTTGCAAAAGTTGGAAATTGTTACGCCAACGAGCTCACAGCACAATGGGCCGCCAATGGAATCCAAGGTATGTTAATAAACTTTGGCTTCATTAAGAGCACTTATCCCAAAAGTGTTGCTGTAATCTCTTTGAGCATGCTCAACGAATCCTCGAATGCTTACCCTTACACACACACTATATATAAATGTATATGTATATATATGTTGTATATTGGTATTGGTCTTGCAGGAGCGAATGGTGCAGATAACGAGGCAGAAACAGGGCGGCTTGGGACTGAGCATAAAGGGCGGCGCCGAGCATAAATTGCCCATATTAATATCGCGCATCTACAAGGATCAGGCGGCCGACATAACAGGTCAACTGTTCGTGGGGGATGCCATCATCAAGGTGAATGGCGAGTATATAACGGCATGCCCGCACGACGATGCGGTCAACATACTGCGCAATGCCGGCGACATTGTTGTCCTCACTGTGAAGCACTACCGCGCCGCCACGCCATTCCTGCAGAAGCAATGTGAGCATAGACCTCTGCTGCAACGAGAGCTGACATGACTGCACATGAATAACGTATTCCATTAACATGCATTCAATCAATATAGTAACAAAGGATACACCCGATTCCGACAACGACGTCACCTGTGCGGAGCTAAAGGCCGACGAGGGCTACAAGTCATCCGTGAACAGCGGCACCATCAGCCGCAGCTGCAGTCGCCCAATGTCAATCTGCTCGGAGCCAGAGAAGCGCTGGACCGACGTGGTGGCAGGTACGAAGAAGCCCAGCCAAAGATACTTTTCAAGTTGTCCTTACATGCGCTCTCTCTCTCTGTCTCTGGCTATTTCTAGTGCCCCTAATGATGGCCTATGTCACGCGCTACATCTACGGAACGGACAAGCTGCGACCCAATGCCTTCGAGGTGCGCGGCCTGAACGGCGTCACCACCGGGGTCATACACTGTGATGAACTGGCGATACTCAGCCAGTGGCTCAAGCTAATAACGGACAATGTGGTGGGCCTAACGCATCTGCAGGTAATACTACACTCCACACTAGCTGGAAACTCAAGTGTCTCAGTGCATATTCCAATTGCATTTCGCAGATGAAGCTCTACAATCGCAACTTTGCTGTGGGCGAGCGCATCGAGTACATGGGCTGGGTCAACGAGGGCGTTATCAATAACAATATATCATGGCAGAGCTACAAGCCCAGGTTTCTATTGCTCAAAGGCACAGAAGTAATGCTATTCGAAACTCCACCAGTAAGTAGATCGAATGAACTATTGATTACGCTTATTATTAGGAAAGCTTTGTGGTAGTAGGCGACTGCAAGATACCCTGTAACCTGCAATTTCACTTATTCACTTATTCAAGTTAAAGAAATATAAAACTCTTACTTAAATTACTTACTTAAAAATTATTCTCATATCTAAACTAATTTAAATTTAATTAAATAAAAAACCTCCTTAATGCTGCGCCACAATATATAAGCTTTTAATCTAATTAATGCAGATTGCAAAGCGCGTCCTAGTTGATTAACTGATGTGAGATTTACTCACTTGCTTAGCTGAAATTGTCATCTCTTTTATGAAGTCAGCTGTAATTGGATATGGAAGCATTTGCAGTCAGGCAGCTTTGTTCCGTGCTCATTTGCCTAGAGTTCTTCAAAAGCAACTGTGCGCTCTATGCTGCGCTAATTTTATGTGTCAAGTTGGAAGTCCCCGGCATAGCGTACATCCCTTATCCTCGCACAAGCAACTACCCCCCACACACACACTCACGTGCATACAAATTGTACTTTTGCTCTAATGAGCAGCCTTTGCCACGGCAAATGCAACTTTCATAAAAATATGTTGGCCCACGGCATACACGGCCTGTGTGTGGGCGTGGCTGGCTGGGAGGCCCTCTGCTTTTTGGTGTCGGCATTTGTGCCGCTGATTGCGAGCAGAGATATGAGCACTTAATGCGCTTTAAAATTATATTACTTGGCTCTAAGCTGCCTACTTGCGTTTATAAATCTCTGACATGGACAATTTGCTATAGCTGAAGTGATTCATTTGTGTTCCTCATCTGGCTCATTTGCAGTTGAATGTGGCTGGCATTAGCAAGGCTCTGGTGGTCTACAAGGTATATCAGACCATGTTCCGCATCGTCAAGGAGTCAGAGACTGTGGACAGTCGACAGCATTGCTTCCTGCTGCAGAGCTCCGGACACGAGCCGCGCTATCTGAGCGTCGAGACGCGCCAGGAGCTGCTGCGCATCGAGAACAGCTGGAATGCGGCCATAGTGACCAGTGTCATTAAATTAGGGGTAAGTACATGCACTCACACACATTCACATGACTGTCCCCATGACCTCCATTAATGGCGCTCTATATACCGGGCGTATATAAACAGTTTGCGTTCGTTTCTGGTTGATAATTTCGCATGTTTGTTTGTAATTAGCTTGGCTAGGCCAGCCTAGGCACAATGCAAACGCTCGATTATCGTGATTGCCAATTGCTTGTTAATTTATACACACATGCCGCCCCCCACCCGATCAGCCTTGAACCAAAGGTCAGGGCTTCTCAAAGCAAAGGACAATCAATATCAAGCAGCTCTGTATCGAAAAAGCGAATGCGTGAATTATGTCGGAATAGTTGTGGAATTTATTAAAATTCTATTATTTATTACATCTATTATATTTTTATATTCAAGCCTAATGAAATCCCTTAACAAGTTCACTTTAGCTCTTGAGCCACGCAACGCCGGGTAGTTTCGTTAATTACAAACATAAAAAATACTCATTCATAATGAATGCTTTATAATTGCTTTTTGCTAAGCACAAATTATAAAGGATGTCGTATTGATTTTCCAAGGAATGAACAAAACAAATTTCTGTGCGCTCCCAAACAAACATTGCCAAAAAGTTTTGTGATATTTTGTTTAATGTAACTTTGCCTGAGCACACACACACACGCTCAGTCTCTGTGTGTGTGTGTTGGTCTACGCAACACTTGTTAGCTTTGCGAAAAGTCAGCGCAAAGCCAATGACCGACATAAGCGACGCACAAGTTGAAACAAAGAGAAGAAATAAAGAGGGCGACAAAAAAAAAAGTAGATTTTGGCCAACGTCCGAATCGATACGAATTTGGTTCGCAATTTTGAGCGTTTAGTCGAGCACACAGACAGGACATAAAGGGATTATTGAACCTGTGTTTTTGGTTGTTTTGCCGTAGCTATTATAGACATGGCCATTCGCTATTATTGCTCTTCAGAGTGCACACAAAGTGTGTCAGCTGGGGCGTATGCTTAATATTATAGAAGACTCAATCTAAGCATCTGTCAGAATGGGCAACCGCTCTCCCTCTCTCTCTCGCTCCCTCTCTCTCGCTCTCTCTCTCATATTGCTAATAAATACATTTCGTATTTATTCACTCATACCTGCAGCGCAAGACTTTTGCCGTTTCACATCACGGCAAGAGTGGCGGACTGACACTTGACTGGCAGGCGGGCTTCTCACTGACAGAGGGCGCCGATGCCACCATGGTCTGGCAGTACAAGTTCTCGCAGCTGCGCGGCTCCAGTGACGATGGCAAATCAAAGTTGAAGCTACATTTCCAGGACAACGAGACGCGTGCCATCGAAACGAAGGCAAGTGCTATAAATAAATGCATAGCTTCAATTAAGCTAGCTAACCCAAATCAATGTAGAACTTGCTTTTTTAATCCACATACGTACATATATCTCATTCTTTGACATTATTCGACACATCTAGGAATTAGAGTGCCAGGTACTGCAGAGCTTGCTCTTTTGCATGCACGCATTCCTCACCGCCAAGGTGGCATCTGTGGATCCGGCATTCCTCAGCTCCATACAGCAGACCTAAGCCTGGCTACAGTCCACACTCATATGCAGAATCAAAAGTAATCTTTGTTTAGGCTAAGCAACTGAAAGTCGTATTTCAAAAATACACATCAATTATATGAGAACATAAGTAATTTATCGGAATATAAAATATAGTATATACACACATATATATATATGCAAGCTATAATTATGCAGTTGTAAGTATATATCTATATATGACTTGTATGCGAATGTAAGTGGGAGTTAGTTAAATATTAGCTTAAATATTGAGTTAGATTTGATATACTGATATAGTTACTTAAATGTAAACATCACGCGCATATACATACATACATACATATATAATAAAAGAATATTAAATGAAATTGTAGAACGAAGCGGAATGATAAACTTAATGTGAAATCTCTTGGTGCAACTCATGTAAATTTAAGCGTGCTCTAGGCTTCTTTCCTATAATCAGTTAAAGTTGTCAATATGATTGAATACATTATCTATATACATATATATTTATTAAACAATTAGAAATTACATTTATATACGTATTTGATTTAACAAACTTAGGCTTCAGCAAAAACTAATTCATAAATCATCCGAGATCGAAATCGAAATCGAATTGAGTAAATCTCATTTTTGGTCAACTACAACATTTTAAATGAATGAAAACGATGTGCATTATAGTGAAAATATAATTTTCAATTTTAATGAAAATGCTATTGTTAGAACTAGATATTTATTCAATAAATGTTGCGCTTTTTAAATCAAATCAAATTAAATCATTTTATTATTATATTTATTTATAACATAAATAAAAGAGTTCAAACTTAATTTAATTTTAATCGACATGAATAACAGCCACCGAAATTCGCTATTCATATTTTAATAGATTTTTAAATCGAATCATATATACATACATATAGACAAGCTCACGAAATACTCATTATATACATACATATATTTAAGTAATTCCATTGTAAATATATATAGTATATATATATATATACTCGTGCTCGAGTAAATATGACGACTCATTAGCATATGTCATGTCAATTCAAATGTGTCTTTCAAACGAGCGATCCCTGTATACAACAACAACTAGAACAACAACCATAGTAATGATTTGTTGCTATTATATTGATTAAGCTTTTCCAATGGAACAAATGGTTGATTTAATGTACACAAATCAGTTTTACGCAACAAATATGTACTTAGCCCAGCACAAAATGTACTCAGACAGCAGACAGCAGCTTACTTATATTAGATATAATCATATATATACCATTATATAGATACACATATATTCGTACTTGAACTCATACAACGCAATCATATCAACAATATCAATTATCGAAGCCCACGTGTAGCTGTGCACACATACATGCGCACACAGTTAGATACATAGCGAACCAGGACAAAGCTCTCAATGTGACAGAATATTAAAAGATAACACAGATCAAAGTACTCATAATATACACTAAAAGCCATGATCCATATAACAAAACTTCGGCTAGCCGAAGATGATTATACCAGTGCATATAATTTGTGCTCTTAAAGATAAACAGGCGTCTCCATGGGAGCAATATCCTAGAAAAGCATTCAGAATTGATTGGAGTTGGCATTTAGCAAAAAACTGAATAGAAAATTCAATCAAATTTTAGTAAAGATTTCTGAAAGTTTATGCAAAACTTGAATTCAGCTCCATCAAAAAACTTTACAACTTTTTAAATATTCAGATTCCTTTATAGGGTATCTGCTAGTTGCATACCCGTGGCAAGTTTATCTTCAGGATCAGAAATCATTGTCCGTCCTTTGCTGCCTTTTTTAGTTGATTCATACAAAAAATAGTCCGTTTTTAGCTACGATCATTTGGCATTGGTATTTTAATACGCAATTACATAAATACTAATATATATGAAAAGTACACAAATACCGCAACAACAAAAAAACCAAAAACATACTTATTTAACTAGAATGCAAATTTACAACCAAAAAGTAAGCAAAACCAACGAAGAAAAAAAAACAAATATTATTGTATTAATGCTAACTGAACGCTCAGATATTATAGCAAGCTTCAAGCATATTTACAGAAAATAAACTGAACAACAAATATACTACAGTATACCATGTTACAAAAAATAAATATATATATATTAATATATATATATACTAAGCTTATATATGTATATTATATCGAGCACATTCAGGCATTTCCAATTCGTAGTTTCTATAATATATGTATATGTATATAAATATATATACATCAAGAAGAAACTAAAATTCTCGTTCGTTGTTCACTGTTGTGGAATGTGTACCTAATTTCCCCCCTCAAGGCACCTAAAACAGACCAAAAATACGTAATATGCACTACAAATAAATATTTAAATACAAAATGCACAACAAAAAACATTAATAAACGAATAATTGTCCTGACATTAAATTATTTGCCGTTTAATGCAGAAAATAAATGCAAAATATTTTTTTAAAAGCGAAAATTCATATATTTTCGGCATTCCGAATATTAAAGATGCCCTTGCAGACAAAATCGACTTTATATGAATTTATTGGTATTTATTAAGAGCAATTGGTATATACTAAATATACCATATACTTAAAAAATTTCCTTTATTCTCTTATACACCAAAAATTCGGTCAATCACATTTATATTTTAAATAGCTGAAAAATTTGTCAATTTTTGTAGAAATTCATAGTTGAATATAGATATTTAATTTTTATTAAATTAGTGAACGAATCATAACTTAATTTCTGCATATATAAAATTATATATCAAAAATATAAAATTATCTGCAAGGGCATAAAATAAATTCAAAATAAATATTAATGAATTATACCTGGAATATATTGTATACCAAATACATATATGCTTACACACATATATGACATGACATGACATACACACATACACAACACACACACTCACACACATTAACATAAATATTATCGAATGCACACTTTGTCCATTGGCAAACATAACGCACAATATAACAAATTCAAGTTCAGATGCATTTTCATTAATTCAAGCCGATTAGCTTTAACTCAACAAAACATTTATTCTCATATTCCATAGCGTTCATATTTCGTTTATATTAAAAATGTCATGTTCAACCCATTAACATTTAGTTATACAATTTTCTAATTGATTTGCAATTTTTATATTAAAAGGAAAACAAACAAATATTATATAACTTTATAAATGTAAAAGAAAATTAAGCGTAAATAAATTATGAAATAATAACAATAATAAAATGCCCTTAAATATGCAAATTACATCATTTCTTGTGGACTTTTGTGGTAATGAAAAAAATATTTAAAAACAAGTAAGAAAGCTGTAGTCGAGACTGGTCGACTACGAGATCCCCTGAACCCTGCAAAAACAAGTAAGAAGGCTCTAGTCGAGACGGCTCGACTGCGAGATACCGTGAACCCAAAAAAGGTGATACTCTTCTTCTTTACGCACGTATAGGCGCTCTGCTAACTGCGCAGTTGCTGCCGTGGCTTGGGGGTGGGTTGGGTTATACTTTGAACGCTTATAACTCCATTTCTAGATGGACGATCTTCATGAAATTTTCAGAGTAGATTGAGAGTATTCAAATCTCTATTATTTGAAATTAGTTTTTTCCAATTGTGGGCGAAGGGGGCGAGACATACAAAAGCTTACATAATCTGCGTATTCATAATATCTATCTAAATATACAAATTTGAAGTCTTTAGCTAAACGGTGTAGAAGTTATGCCCAAAAAACGTAAAAAATGGAAACGAATTTTCGAATTTTTTTTATCGATAATTTGAAAATGGGATGAGTTATCGAAAAAACAAAATAAACTCGTACTGCGAGTGTTCATGTGAAATTTCAGCTCTCTAGCTTTTGTAGTTTCCGAAATCTCGACGTTCATACGGACGGATGGACGGACGGATAGACGGACAGGACTCAATCAACTTATTTTGTTATGCTGATCAAGAATATATATACTTTATGGGGTCTGCGACGTCTCCTTCTGCCTGTTACATACATTTTCACAAAACCCATTTTCAATGGGTTCAGGGTATAAAAAAAATAACTTTTTAATATTTTTACTAAACAATTTTAGCATTAGAGTTTTTTTAAAGATTGTGCTGAGCTGTTTACATGTAAAATATTTCACATGTTTGGTTAATGTATATTCTTTTATTTAAGGAAAAATATACAAAAGTCGCCCGACATAGTAAAGCGATCTATGACACAGCTCTTGAATTGAAGAATAGGTTGTATTAAAGAAGCTTATATTGAGTAGGCATAGCAGAGGTTATTAATTAGAAGAGAAGCCTCTTAAAAGGTTGTTCAGCAAAATGGACTTGATAGGAGAGCAGCCTGAATAGAAAAGCATATCTGAAAGAGTAGACTGCACAGAAGAGTGGCCTGGTTGGTAGAGCCGCAGTGAGTAAGCTATGCTAATCCATTCTATATCTTGGCAAATAAAGAGTAACGAAATCAATTGACTTCAGAGCTAACTGCTCTTTGTCGCACTAGCTTAGCCAATATCAAACTCTACATCAAGAACTTACGCACTGAATAAACTAACATGTTAGCAGAAGTTACTTAGTAATAGAAGAACGCTCATTATTACCATTCAGCTAAAATAAACGTATGATTTACTTATATTCAATAGGCTCTCCAGAATAAAAAGACAGTATTTTTTTAATTCCAACTTAAAATACATTTATTTAATTGAACTAAACTGAGTAAAAGTAGTTTCATAATTCGATATTCCACGCCTTTCCATTGCACTCCCACATGGCTGCATAGGAATGCATTGAAAATGATTTCTATCAACTTAGGCAGTAAAGAGTCAAAGCAAAGTCGATGGCTGCCGACTTTGCTTTTGTTTAAACATTATCAAAGGTAACACTTAGGGATTAGTTGGATTTGGATTTGTTGAAACCAAACTGAAAGCGACTTGACGCAACAACAAACTGATTGAATATATATGTATATATATATTTATATGTAAATTATTTATGTGTAAATACTATAAGCTGAGCAAAGTCTTTCTATGGCTGTTTGAAAAAGACTTTGCTCGACCTTTAAGCGTATAAATTATTTTGGCAGGGATTTATATATGTATATATGTATATTGGTTCCAATTATGTGGCGCATAAGCATTGATTGGCTTGCCAGCTACACACAGACTATATAATAAAGCTATTTATGTGTGTATGTCGGTACGTATGCGAACTCTGACATCCAGTTACGGCGTACTTTGAGCTGCCAATCGTACCTTTAATTCCCTGTTGCATGTGCACACAATTACAATTGTTTACTTAAATACTTCTGTATTATCTACACAGCGTGTTGGTAAATATACAAACATACTCTCATATCGTATGCGTAATAATTATATTTATATATATATGTATGTATATGTATCTATCTGAGTAGAATGTGTGTGTGTATATATTTATTGGCGCCACTGTGAATACAGCGCATACATATGAAACTACTGGCTAGTCTTAACTGTAGGCTTATGGTTTTGAGCTACAACATTGTTTGGTGTCGAAACCTAAGTAAGTACGTTGTATGCGAAATTTGCATTAGATTCCTTAGAGCCTGTTGCCTAAGAGAGCTAAGCTGAAAGAGTATAACATAAATCAATTGCTGCTGCCGCTGCTGCTGCAATAACACACATACATATGTAGATTCACACATTCAAATTGGTTGGTTAGTACTAATGTTGAAGTTGTTGGTGAATTGTCAATTGTCTCTACACGTAGTAGATCGGAAAACGTGCCGTGGGCCGAGCTCAGACATCGGCCGCATCGCTAGCCTCGGTGTCGGCCAAACGGACCAGGGTGACCGTCACCTCGGTGGCCACGCCATTCACCGCCAGCTGCTGATCCCGCCACGGAGTGGTGAGTGTGCGCAGTCGCTGCCTGCAGCTGCCTGGTGTTACAATCAGCTTGTAGATGGCCACGGCCGGTATCATTATGACCGAGGAGCCGGCTATGCTCCAGCCCAGAGCATTTGCCCAATCCGGATAGACGTAGTCGCCGTAGGTCAGTGGCTCGTAGCCGAGCAGGCCGTAAACCGTGATGAAGAGCAAGAAAATGGGAGCCACAAAGCGCCAGCACACCTGCCAGTACATGCCCGGCGGAAAGCCAATCATGTCGCGAATATCATCGCTGAAGCGCTTCGTGCCATAGATCCAGGAGACGGCAATGGCCTCGAAGAACACCGCCACAAGTATGGAATAGCCGGCGGCATAGCGATCCAGCAAATGAAAGAAGTAAAAGCCGCCTTGAGTGCAGCTGGCCAGACCCACCACAAAGTACAAGGAAAACAATGCAGCCACGAAGAGCTCACGATTCTTGCGGATCTTCGGAAACTCGTCGCTCAAAGCAGTGATTATAGCCTCAGAGCCACCAAACTGGGCGAGAGAGAGAGAGAGAGAGAAAATGAAATGATCTGCTCTGATATGTCTTCAAGAGAAGTTAAATACTTACGGAGCTGTCCAGCCCGAGCGTGAGCAGCATCATGAAGAAGATGAGTGCCCAGAAAATGCTGCCCGGCATGGTGGCAATTGCAGCTGGATAGACGACGAAGACCAGACCCGGACCCTCAGTGGCCACATCCTCAATTCTCACGCCCGACGTGTGCGCCATGTAGCCCAGCACGGAGAATATCACGAAGCCGGCAACGAAGCTCGTGGCAGAGTTGATGAAACTGGTGAGCAGAGCATCCCTAAGACAAAGACACAATTCACATAAGAAAAGAGAAGACTCTGCTGGAGTGTTTGCCTTACTTGTACACATTATTGTGATATTTGTTATACGATGCATAGGCGAGCAGCACACCAAAGCCTGGACCCAAAGAGAAGAACACCTGAGTGGCAGCATCGACCCACACCTCGGCCTTGTAGATGGCATCAAAGTTGGGACTCAAATAGTACTGAATGCCCATGGCAGAGCCCGGCAAAGTGATGCCGCGTATCAGCAGTATGAGCAGCACGGCATACGGAAAGAGCGCCGTGAACCAGACCACCTTGCCCGAGGTGCTTATGCCCTTCCACAGGGAGAAATAGCAGATCAAATAGACGATGAGCAGGCACAGGGCCATATCCCAGCGTATCTTGCCGAGATCATGAATGCCCTCACTCTCATTCAACTCAAGTATGTAGCGGCTGTAGAATAAAAGTGCAGAATGAGAGTGTGCATGTATGAGTGTGAGAGTGTGTGTCTGTGTGTGTGTGTTTTCTACTCACTTAAAGTACTCGGAGGCAGCTGACTGGAAACGCTCGACGGGCACAACGGGAGCCAAGCTGGCGAATGTCACATTCGTATATGACTCATTGGCAAAGAACAAACTCTGATTATTGAACGCATAGAAATCGCTCAGATTGCCAACCAAAGGACGCGTATTCTGGCCCTCGAACTGCGACACATACTCGAAAGTGAATAAAATCAAATGTAGCTTTAATCAGTGGACTTTACCGGCTTGCAATTGGGCGTGTTCCATAAATTATTGCACGATGTCCAGGGCAGCACGTTGGTGAAGGAGGCGAAGAAGAAACGCAGCGACCACGCAATGATCACATTGTAATAAAAGTCCACATAGAAGGCAATTAGCACAACTGCATAGCCAATGCCTGAGGATGGTTAGTATCGTATAGCATGGAAAGATCTCTGATTATGCCCATTACTAGTTACCCTTGAACAGCGGCACCAAACGGCCCCAGCATGTGATGGCGCCCTTACGATTGTGCTGTCCCAGCGCCAGCTCCATGTAGAACAGCGGTATTCCACCCACAACCAGCATAATGCAGTAGGGCACAAGAAAGGCGCCTGCAAAAATATATACAACAAAAATTATACTAAATTATATTTCAATAAAGCTGCAACTATACAAAATATATATTTTGTTAATACATTAAATATACAAAATATATATTGTTAATGTCCATGTTCCATTAGCAAGAACTGCTCCTCCCTCACAACGTCATGCTATGCTATTAACAGTATTATGCACTGTTAATAACATAACTCCCATTCCAGTTCTTCTACTGGTTTGTAATTGGCGATTAGGATATTCTTCCTACATTCTTCTGTTAAGACTATTATACATACGAAGAAGAAAAGACACAGCTTTTACATCAAACAAAGTCGAGGAAATACAACCACGATTTTGTACTTATTATAAAAAGAATAAGATTAATACGTTTTCTGTTCAAGCTCAACTTGTCTTTCACGCTTTTTTACATTAAGTAGCGCCCTGATCGATAAATCTAATACAAATTTATTTATTTGCATTATACTCATACTTAAATATGATTCTCTATGAATATATTTTTTATGAAACTTATGAATTCAGAAACTTTATTGAAATTCAGTTGATTTCAGAAATTTCCTTTAAATTAAAAATGCAATATTTAGGCATGATCTACTAGAATATCACTCAACACGTTGAAGAACTGCCTAAGAGTTGACAAATATATTCTTTATGTATAACTGAGTAGATTATGATAATGATTATGAAGTCTAACATGATTATGATAATAATGCTGCTGAATTCAAGCTAAGAATATAATTAATACAACTCTGCTTTTTATACAAAAATGAGCTATTATGAATTATTATCATTATTAACCCCGTCACACGGTCCTAAGTGTGCTCTGTTATTCAGAGATCCTCCTAGGGCTCATAAGCACCCAAAATAAATTGTTTTGCAACGAATTCGAATAGTAAGAACCAAAAAAATGAGCAATCCTTACTTTTATTTACTTAAAATACAAAAACTTATTAGATAATGGAAGAAAGCGTGAGGCCTTCTGGCAACAGCAACAGCAGTTCCTAAATGGATACTACGTCCGAAAAAAATGATCAGAAGGCATAATTTTTTTTATTTTCGGCATTAGTATTGTTTATAAATGCCAATATATTTCAATATTCAAATAGAGTACATGTTGAAGTCATATCAGGTAAGCTGCTGCTCACACCTGCTTTCGTGTCGAAAAAAGCCCGAATACCGAAATAAAATGTATGCACTAATTAAAAAACACAAAAAGGACTGAGAGTATAAGTAGTCAAACATAAAGAAACAGATAATCTGGTTCAACCAGCATCAGAAATCTTGGTAAAAGCTAACAATGCCACACCCAATCTTTGGCCAACAGATTTCTATTTGATGAATGAATATGATAGATATAATGATGTGGATTGATGGAAAACGATTAGTATATGTTGTTACTAGTTACTTTTGTAAAATAAAGTCGTTTAAAATAAAGTTTAAGTTATATAAGACGAAGGTATTGGCGGTTGATCGAATTACCTTCAGCAATAACTGCCTAGAAAGAGGCAGTTTCAAAAACCCTTATATTGTCAGATTCGTGAATCTGAATCTGAATCTTGAATCGCCTTAATTTAGTCTACTAGTTTTAAGATAGTTAACTGTGCCAAAATTGCCTAATTTTCATACAAACTTACGCGCAGCCGACCCCGTGTGACGTTTCACTGTTAACTTAACAGACCGCTTTGCATAACCTGGTATTATCTAAAGGTCAGCCGGCTGCCTCTATAGCGAGAGCGAGAGCGAGAGCGACTGAATATCGACCTCAACTCTTGGCATTGCTGTGACTCAGAGCCTCTGAGTTAATTTTTTCACACGAACGATTGATTGAATGAGCTTAAGAGTAGCTCTTGTTGACTGATATGGAGTCTCTTCCATGTGAACTGCTGCACACACACACACATAGACACACGCACAGCTTAACAGATCTTTTTCAGCTCTTAGTGCTTGAAGTATTCCAATGGAATGAATATAGACAAATATTTCTGCACACACACACACACTCACCTTTACCGATCTTCTCCAGCTCATAGCTCTTGAAGCATTCCAATAGAGTTTTGATATGTATATTGAGAAATATTACTGCACACACACACAGACAGCTTAACTGAGCTGCAGCTCTTCTTCTGCTTTGCCATTTATAAGAATCGCTCTGAATCAATTAATGTCAATTAATATCAAATAAAATAAATAAAAATTATATACCATTATCGAATTGCCCTGATCAAGAATAAAAGCACTATATAGTTTATATAAATCTTATTTCATGAACTGTATATTATTATCTATAATAATGTTAGTTTCAAGCAGCAATCAAAACTCTAATAATAATCTGATTACCATAACATTGTTCAACATCTGACCGCTCTTAAGTTCAATTATTAAAACAATCATGAGCTGCAAAACTGAGTTTGCCAGCAACAAAGTTCGATTGGGCAGTGCCATGGCGCTTTGATTAAAGCCCAATCAAGTTTTATAATATTTAACAACACCCGAGGCACTATAAATATTATGAATAACAATGTGTATGATGGGCGTGTCTCTATGTGTGTGTGTGTGGGAAAGAGTATGAGTGTGTGATTGACCCGTGTCAGTGTCTGTTTCTGTCGCTCTATACACACACACACACACACACACACACACACACACACACCAGCTCACAGATACACACAAAATCAAATTGTTTCACAAGTGCCACTCTAAGGACATTTTAAAAACATTAACAGCATCCCGGCTGGCAATGGGACAAGCATACACACGTACTTACATAAGGACATGGGCAGACACACACACACACACACACATACATACAGAAATACACTTTGCTCTGTACTGGGCTGGCCTGCTCTGACTCTGGCTCTGGCTCGGGCTCCGGCTATAGCTACGACTACGGCTACGGCTCGGCTTGGCTGTCTCATGCAGTCGACGTGGTCGGTTGGCCTGCCTGCTCTGCCTGCCTGCCCGGCCAATTGCTAAAGTGCCATCGATACTTTGTTGAGTGACAGCGGGGCGTTTTATGATTTGATTATGTCTATTAGCAGGCAAAGTGGGCGACAAAGTCGTCGACAACTACGACGACAACGGCAACAACGGCCATTATGCATATTCGCACACTCACACACACACACACAGCCATACATCAATGTCTGTATAACTGAAAAAAAAAAAACCGTCGCTTGAACACTGTGCTGTCAATTATGTAGAAAATGTAAAACAAAACGTAAAATAATACCTCACAAGATAAGGATCTTAAAATCAAATGCAGCTCTGTTGCTCTGCTGCTGAAGCTGTAATTTCCGTCGCCTCGCCCACCACTTCCGGTTTCCCCAAGACTATTTTTAGCACAAAGAAGCGTACAAAATTGATTACCCTAATAAACTTACAATTAAAGAGCGTTTGCCAAATAGATATGTAGATATGACAATCTATTGAAGTTGATGACAGCAAACATTATGACATCGCATTATGAGCTTCAAATTAACTGATTTTATATGATATTAACATTTGAGGAATATACATATGTAGTCGAATGGTTTCTTGAAATAAATATGTATCTACCTGATAAATGCTGATTTTTATCTGAATTGAGTTGTCTTTCTTCATACTGTGTTAATTTGTTCATTCATTTATTCATGATGGCTGTCTAATTCATATCAAGAGTATCTCCATATATGATGCTGCGATTTAGCTTCTTTTTAAAAAACTGCTAAAGGGTAAATTCAACTATAAATTCATTTAAAGAATGCACTATGGGTAAAAAGCCCGATTTTTTGGCATAAATTGTCCCTGAAGAGATAGAAGCTCGAAATTTTGCATACATATTAGTATGAGTTTTTTATAATTTCGGAATTTTTTTTTCCAAAATTGAACCATGCCCACACTCCCTCCCCCTTCATTCATTTAATTTTTTACGTTTTTTTGGACATAACTTTTACACCGTTTTAGCTAAAGAAATTTATATATTTAGATAGATATCATGAATACTCATATTTTGTAATTTTCAGTTTTTGGATGCCACGCCCCTTCGCCCCCAATTTGAAAAAAAACGCATTTCAAATACTAGAGACTTGTAATTTATCACATAGGTACATTTAGAAAATTGAACTATAAAACACAGAATAACAAAATAAATTGTAAGAATCTCATTGAAATACCTCCATGATATTTTTCCATAACAAAACTTTTCCATTATTTCAAGTCGAGAATGATATCAAGCGCTTTTTTCGATTTACCATGCAACTCTGAATCAGCAAAGTTTGACAAAGCTCCAAACATTAATGGATGTCTTGAAAATTTTATAAAAATTTTCTTAATGTCTACTGGAGTATTATAATTGAGAAAAATAAACCAGTTGGCGGATGCTAAACAATAAAAATTTGCATTTATGCCAAAATTTCGGGATTTTTACCTATAGTGGAATGTATAAAAAAAAAAAAAAAAAAAAAAAACAAATTATAGTATATAAATTTAAACATTACAATATAATAGTATATATTTATTGTGCAAAGTGCAAATAATTTTAATTCATTATTTCCTTGAATTAAAATCAAGCCAGAAACAATATGCTATATAATGCTAAGGTTTGCTTGATTCTTGTTCATTCTCACTTGCTCTGAACAAGAGCGTCTTCGGTTCTTTTCGTTTTGCTTCTCTGTTCAGCGAATTGAGTTGAACTTGAACATATCGTTTAGGGAGCGATATGTGAGCACATACACATGGACAAATTCAGAGCGAACGAATTCTAGATGATCGCGAATGAATTCGTCAAAGACCCGATGCTAGCGGTTGCTCTCTGAGTACTTTCTCAATGTGAGTGAAAGATTTCTATTTGCAGACATCGCGAAGTAGTCAACAGAGCCCTGCCTTCAACATATGGAGAACTCAGCCTCTCATCTAAGATAAGAGACAGAAATTCAAAATGACCCATATAGTCGGCTCCTCATCAACTGTCAATGTCATGTTCATACTTGAAGAGAGAATCTGAGAACCTAAAGCTGTGCTCCCGTTAAAGCGATTCGCAAAGAACAGTATTCATAAATGGCTATAAGAATATTGAATATAATGTATTATGATCCTATATCTAAAAAAAAAAATATAAATTATTATGATACGATATCTTATAAAGCTGATTAATTATATAACAGAAGGCTCATTGAAAAATGCATGAGAATTCTTGATTTCTGTCACTTGCATAAACAACTAAAGCAAACTATCACATTTAAGAAATGACAAATTCTTCTCCTCAGCAAAGATTATATGACACTGTCTGTATGTATATTTAATGTATGTCAGCACACAGAGTCGAGGTATTTCATCTGTAGCTGAGCTGAAAAAGGAGAGGAAAAATTAAATGCCCACTAAGCTGGGAGGGCATTAAAAGCTAATAATCGCAACCTGTGGACGTCGCTGCTGCTGCTGCTGCTGCTGCAACGTTGACTAGGAGGATGGCAAGTTAAGCCTGGCAACGGCAACGGCAACGGCAACAAAAATGATATAAAATGAAAATGAAAATGAAAACTAAGCTGTCACTGATTGAGTGCAATGAAGCGTATGAAATAACAATTTATTTTTTAAGAGCTGAGAAAAAAGCTTGTGGCAAAGGCCAGCAGCAGCAGCAGCAGCAGCAGCAACGACAACAAAATACTATATGAAATAGTCATAAAACTATAAAGGAAAAGGCAACCAGCAAAGGCATTTCCACACGCTCACACACACGCGCACACTCTCACAGAGACCACATATATCCTGATTTACGAATGGAAAATTCATTTCAACGCCTAAGTGCCGCCGTCAAAACGTGTGCCGCACATGAATTTCCAACAATGCGTATTATATATATTTATATGTCTTGATTTTGATGTGCCTGATATATATATATATTTATATACATGTGTGTGTGTGTGTGTGCGTCGGCAACAATAAAAGCCTAGAAAGCATGTCCTGCCCCATGCTTAGTCACTCGCTGTCAGATTGCGGCAAAGGAGGTAAAGGAGCCCAAATGCGATTATGACTGCCAGATTTAGTTGTCATACAAAAGCACTTAACTTTGAAATTGTTTTGAATGATGGCGTTGCCAACGAAGATCACAAGTCTAAGCATATGTATCAACTTATGCTCTCTCCCTCCCACTCGTTCTCGCTCTCGCTCTCTCTCTGGACTCTGGGTAATTTGGTCTAGGAAGTACGCACTTATCTACACCCCAACCACACCCAACCACACCCAAGCCAAGCCAAGAGTAGCCCGCATTTAATGGCAGCACTTCGCACGCATTTTCCCCAGCACTTGTCAAAGTGTTAACAAGGCCAAGTCACTTGTTATGCGGCAGCTCAGCTCGAGTGAGTTCCTTGGCGCTCAATGATGTGTAAAGCCTTATAAATGATTTTCTGGCATTGTTCGCTGGTTCTGGCAACTGTGTCGTTGTCGCCTAATTGGCCAATGGGACAGTTGGCTGGGTTAAGTGAACTCTTGCAGATAAAACAAAAAAAAAAAAACAAAATACGACTTGAACTCTGAACTTACCACCGCCATTTTTGTAGCACAAATAGGGAAATCTCCAGACGTTTGCTAAATCGACGGCGAATCCAATAACCGATAATAAAAAATCCACCTTGCCGCTCCATGTTTCACGTTGATCGTTATTGCTATTGTTATCGTTGTCATGTGGCGTGGGCGTCTTTGCTACTTGTCCGGTCGGTGACATCGCCGTTGCGACGATGTCCTAGTCCCTGGCCAAAACGTCGTCGTCGTCGTCGTCGTCGCTTTAGTTGCCGTCGCCGTCGCCGTCGCCCGCCAGCTCTGGTTGATGAATAGTAAATGCAAATGTGAAAATTAGTTTGGATTACATATTGCATTGCAAATGCTAGATTAAACCTCAATCATGGGTTTTCACCTTTTGCCACATATTGAAAATATTTCGCATGTTTGTGGCACATTTCGATGCGCTGCTTGAGTGTTTAAGCCGACACTTGATGCTCAATTGAGCTCACACTGCGTGTGTGTGTGTGTGCGTGTGTGTGTGTGTGTTGGTGAAATGTCCATAGCACTTGAATTCTGTTTGGCCACGACATGCTCTCTAGCCCAGAGCTTCAAGTGCTTGTTCGTATATTACGCATACGACGTGTGGCGGCCGCACACACAAACACTTGACAATTACAGCACAAAAACCAAACGATTCGCACATAAAGCATCGCTTGGCCCATCGACAAATCTCAGTTTACTTTCATTGTGCTCAAGCATGTTACACTCCACACTTGATCCATATATAAACGCATGTACATATATACATATATATAGATATGTGTCAGTGTGTTTGTGTGTGTGATTTTTCTCTTTCAACTCTTAACATAATTAATTGCTCCAATTAAATGTTCGCGCATTAGCTTAATTTAATGCCGAGAGCTGAGCTGAGCTGAGCTGAGCTCAATTGAAGGCGAGCAAGTCGCACGATTCAATTAAAAGAATTAGCACAGCTGAAGCTTAAAAGATCTCTAAATCGGCTAATGCTATTTTTATACAAATTTGAGGCCTTTATTTAGTTAGATGTAATTATTGACCCTCTTAGATATCACGAAAGAATTTATAGTTCGACTATTCAATTTTTCAGTTTTAATTTAACTAAACTAACTTTTTAGAGGCATTTGTGAGACTTCTTGGAAAATATTGAACTGTTGAAGAAAGAATAATAGAATACAAAGAACAAAAGTAAATTGAAATAAGTTTTTTAATATAAATTATATATTTTTTGATCCTGCAAAATATCATAGCAAATATCATATTTCGACTCTTCAAAATTAAAATAAAACTAAACTAAAATGTGTTTTTTGTTCAATAGTAATTTTTGAGACTTTTTTTTAAGAATATACAAATAAAATAATTATAATAATTTTTCTATTTCAAATATAAATAAACAATGTAAAATGTCTCTCTAATTTCGTATACATAACATAACCCAGCCATTATAATCATTCCGCGCAAATAATATCAACTGATAATAAAGATGCTGATGATGCTTGAAATATTTAATAGATTTGTTCAAAAAATTAAATATAAAATATATATTATAATTCACGAAAATTTAACTTTTTTTAATTAATTTGAAAATTCATTTTATGAGAACTTTAATTACTCGTGTGGCGTTATGTAACGGTGAAATTATAGTAAATAGGTTTTCTGACTTTGTCGCAAAAATATTTATATGTATGCAAAAAAAATGGGCATATAAATAATATAAGATTAACAATTTCACATTGCTAAAAATAATATGCTACATATTTAATATTTAATTTAAATATATAAATCTAATAAAATAAATACATAAGTTATGAAAATAATTTTCTAAATTTTAAATTTTAAAGTCAAAATAAATACTTATAAATATTATTAGATACGAATCTTTAATTTTTGGCATCTCTTTTAATGATTTTTAGAAAATATTAAAACTATATTTTTTACTTTGAAATTTATAATAAATAAAAAAAATTGTACATATATAATCAATTCATTTTAATTAATTTTTATATCATTGTACACGAAGAAAACATGAAAGAAAAATGTATAAAAAAATTATTTTATGCAATTTAATTGGCTCAAGAGTTCAGTTCATATTTTAATAATTTAAACAATAATTCACAGTTAAACCACAAATAAATGAATGTAAATTATACAGATAAAAAATATTTTTAATTTTATTTTAACATGGAAAAATTTAGATTTTTTCTTTACAATTTAATACTTTACATTTTCTGCACTTTCCTTAATTATTATACCCTGAGCCCATTGAAAATGGGAAATCAGGGTATAATGGTTTTGTTAAAAGTATGTAACAGGCAGAAAGAGGCGTGGCAGACCCCATAAAGTATATATATTCTTGATCAGCAGAAAAAAATAAGTTGATTGAGCCCTGTCCGTCTGTCCGTCCGTCCGTCCGTCCGTCCGTCCGTCCGTCCGTCCGTCCGTATGTATGAACGCGTCGATTTCCGAAGATACAAAAGCTAGAGAGTTCATTCTTTTTGTGTTAGGTTCGTATATTGCACGCGCAGTACGAGTTTGTTTCAGAAATTCGATAACTTGTATATTTGAAAAGTTATCGATAAACGAATTTATCGGGTACCAGTTACAAAATTCTAGCTAATTCATCTTAAGAGTTAGAGTCTCCAAGTCTTCTGCATATATATAGATACTAATTTAATACAATTTTGGTTTTTGTCAGATTTTGGATTACGGTCCCCACTTCGACCCACCACCCCCAAATATGAAAAAAATGCATTTCAAATACTAGAGACATGCAGTTTGGTTTAGCATATAGATATGAATATCATGATAATAATCTGAAGATATCAATACGATTGTCCATCTAGAAACAGAATTATTAATCATCAAAGTTTTCTCATCAAAATCCATGCGGCGCAGCAACAAAGGCAGAGAGAGACAGCAAGACGCTTGCAATGCTTACACACAGGTATACACACATACATGCATACCAACGTAGATCACAGTCTATGTGTGCGCGTGGTTTTGCATGCGTGCAGAAACGAATCGAATAATTCTTGGAATATTATTCGTTCGAAGAAGGGCTCAGGGGATTTCGTAGTCGAGCAGCCTCGACTACAGCTTTCTTACTTGTTTTTCCATAAATTCATCTCATCATAAACTCATCTAATTTTTTGTTAATTTTTTACATTAGGCTAAATAAAGTTTTCTACTTAAATTAGCAACACTTTTCAGTTGAATCATACCTAATGCATACATACCTGCTAATTTCCAAATGCTTAAATCACACACTTTTGCCAATCCATATTTTATAACAATTCTCAAATTCACAAAACTATGCAGAAAATGTTTATGAAAAGCGCCTCAAAATGCCGAGCTCTTTCACTTTAAAAACTACACATATTTTTGCACTATCCGTAGAAGCTCTAACCTATTTAATTTAGCTCACTCAACTAGGAATTGGGGAACAGCAACAGAATCTCACTCAGTTGTTGCGCTAACGGTAACATTCAAACGTATGCAGGCAAGTGCTCTATGCCAGTGACTTTTATAGTCTGCGACAAGTGGTTGGCTGCACCTGCACAGCCTCCCCACACTCACAAACACACACACAGCCACACAAGCACTTATAGCTACAAGTGTATGTGTGTGTGTGTGTGTGTGTCAAACGCAGCAACTGCTGAAGTTGAACGTCGCATGCGCCAAGGAAACGTCTTCAAAACGGAAGTGACCAATTAGAGTTGCCTTTGTGCGTATGTACGCAAATATATGTATGTATGTGTGCGTGCGGTTGTGTGTGTGTGTGTGACCGTGTATATGAAGCTTTCATGTGCTGGTGTTTGCATACATATATTCATACGTATTGTGAGCTTAACATGCTTTATGTTAGGCGGGAAGTTGCTGCTCGCCAGATGCAGAGCTTTTTAACAGAGCTCTGTTAACTGACTCTTGTGCATTCCCCTGCCACTGTTAATTAGCAGAAAATGCATTAGAATTAAATGTTTTGAATTAATAAGAGAAGTAAAAAACAAATTTTAATTATTCTAATATCTGGATGGGACAATAAACAGTTTTATGTTTTTGAAAGAGAAAGAAATATAAATAAACAGATTTTAAATATTGACAAAAGCAAACCCAAATATTTGTATCTATGTAGAACATTTACGATTTGATCAAAAGTCATGAAAGATCAGCGATCGACGCGCACACACACACACACACACATGAGCAATAAATGCGGCATGAGAACTATTAATGTTTTTCTCTCGCAAAGCTCAAGAATGTTTCGAAAAACTGAAAATTATTTCGAAAATGCTCACACACCTAGAATTCAAGTGAAAACGGCGTAAACAAAATGTCTTTTTTTAAACATTTTCAATATGTTTTGCTGGCCAGCGACAAAAGCCGCGAGAGTTTCAGCTCGGAGAGCAGTTGGCAACGGGTTTTCATCGAATGCGGCCACGGAAAATGCAGAACTGAAAAGAAAGAAAGGAAAAAAACGCATTGTGATCCGTGCAACGCACTTACTTAATAAAAAACAGATCAAGAGTGAAGACTTCATAAATATAAAATAACCAAATAACAGTTAATCAATGAATATAGTGTATGAAATGATTTGTAAATTATATCGCGATCTATACGTGTGTTGCTGAGCTGTCGGTTTATGTTATTTTATATAAGAGGCAACGAGCATTATTTTTAATTTCGCTGTTGATAATATGCAAATGTGTAGGCAAAAGAAAATAAAAGAAACGAGACGAATTTCGCAAAAACCAAAATCCTAGGCAAATCGTTGTCTCAACTAAAACAAAATACATTTCTATTTGCAACTGTAAGAGGCAGAACTGTATGTGTGTGTGTGTGTTAGTTAGTGTGTGTGTAGACGGTTCAATTAAATATTTGTTTGACAACAACAATAGCAATAGCTGCGACAGCTAACACTATATATCTATATATATATCAGCAACGAAATAACATTGAACTTAAGCCGATTGGCAGCTAATGTGAGCTACAAATACATATTATATATATTATGTTATATATAGCTTTAAGTAAATATATTGTAAGTGTAATTAATTAATAAAAAATGCAATCTGGCGCACATTTTTCCGGGAAGTTCCGAAGCCTGACCAGAAATTTATCTTTTGCATTTTCTTTTAAACACGCGCAGCCAATGCATAAAGATTCAAATAGGCCGACAAAGATATATATGTATATGAGCTGGTCTATATGTGCTCTGATTGCCTTTGTGCAGCCGCTATAAATATTTACAACGCGTCGTGCTGCTGCTGCTGTTAATAAGGAAACCCAAATCCAAGAAAGAAAAAAAAAAAAACAAAATAAATAAAAAGCAAACATTTAATTCGAAAATCGTTTCTCTATTTTGTTGTCTAGTGTATGTCTACCAACACAAGTTCTTTAAGCAAAAACTAATGGTCCACTAACTATATCAGACCGGGACACTCCAGAAACATTCGCAATACCATAACTAATACAACCTATGTGAACGAACTGCAGTCAGAATGTCGAAGAGACCACGAGGGCATATACACAAAATTCGTGAATTCGAATTGGAAAAGGTAATGTGAATGTGCAGACCAGACTAGACTAGACTATGGCTAAATTCGTTGTAAATGTTTAAAATGTGCTCGAAGCATTTCCAAATGAAATTATGCAGAAACAAGCCCCCCACAAAGGCTAGATATATTTATGAGGTAGTTCAAAGCAGCTGGAGAGCCATCGAAATGGGATTTTTTCTTATTAGAAATTTGTTGTTGTAGATAAGCTAATGATGAACATTAAAATATATATTAAATTATATGTGTAAACGAATATTAAAACTCTTTGAGCTCCAGTGAATATTGTACATTTATTTTATTTTTTAATTAATTTATTTATTTACTTAAGATTTGGGATGCATCATATCTAGTATCATATAGTATTTCTATTAACTTTCAGCTTTAATAAAATATTATATTTATTATCATTTTTATTTGAAACTATATTTTATTTTTAACAACATTTATTTAACAATATCTAATTAATAACTCTTTACATTGACTAATGAAACTTTGGAATGAAAACTTTATTAAATATATTAACAAAATATTAATAAAAAATATATACATCAAGACATTCAAATAAACCACGACATAATAAAGATAATTTCAGCATGATGATTTCCACTTGCTTAATATAATAATAAATAATATTTAACAAATATCTCATTTGATACACAATTTATGGCTGAATGTGTTAACTAAAGCAACTAAACACATATACATAAAATTAAAATATATTTATATATAAATATATATAATAAAATTTCATATACACATTGTTAAACATTTCAACTTCCTTATGTATTCATTTGTTTGCAATAAAATTGCGTAAAATAATGTAGGAGCAGCATAATAATCAGACGGAAAGATTGATAAATGAGTAAGCAGACAGGCTAACATATAAATGTATTGACTCAATCCATTGGCCAAAGAGAAACATTTTGCATATGCAGTAATAAAAATAATACAAAATATTTTGAATACGCTTCAATGGGATTTGAGGCGAATTAAGAAACGAGCGAAAAATAAATATATAATAGAATTTCGTTTTATTGTTTTGGACACGTGTTTTGGCTTATGTTATTTTCTTACATACAATTGCAGATGTTTATTTGAAATTGAAAAATAAAAAAATATATATTAAATTATAAGAAATACATATATATATTTTATATATTTATTTTGAATTAGTATTTCCATTTTTCTAGTCAACTTTTATTTTGATTAAATGAATTAGCCTTTGCAGGGCATTTGAACTTCGGTTAGGCTATAAATTTTGAATTTTGTTTCAATTGGCACAAGGCCAGAAATCTCTTCGCTCAGCTAATAGTTAACGTGCCCCGAGCCAGCAGGCAAGGCATAGGAAAGCGAACTCATTTTATTGGGCAGCAAACAGCGAATGTCAAAAATAGAGTAACATTAAATATGTCTGGTCTCACGACTGCGATATATATATGTATATATATGTGTATATATATTGGGCAATTATCGAATCGTGTCATGGAGGTGCAGTTAGCCAGTATTTGGGGCAGGTACTAAGCATCTGCTCTAAGGCAAAACACATGCAAACAAAGCAAAGCTAAATGAATCCAATTCGTATATATTTTTGGCTGCATTCAGATCCAACTGGTGGATGAGTTCGATATCATTCAAATTGTTGGCGAGGGCTGGTTCGGCAAAATATTGCTGGTGGAGCATCGCGGATCTCAGACAGAAATGGTGCTCAAGGCAGTTCCCAAACCCTATGTCACCTTGCGCGACTTCTATCGCGAGTTCCACTACGGACTCCATCTGGGCGTGCATCGGCACATTGTGACCACGTATGACGTGGCCTTCGAGACGGCTGGCTTCTATGTGTTCACCCAGGAGTATGCGCCACTGGGTATGTATACAGGTGCGTTATTATATAATGTGTAGGCTTTACAGGATCTGTGCTCCTCAGGTGACCTGACTTCAAATGTAACAGAGACAGGTGTGGGTGAGGTGTACAGCAAACGCATAGCTAAACAATTGGCCTCCGCCATAGATTACATGCATTCAAAGTAAGTAATATATGCAAAAGCAATAAGCTATAGATTAGAATAGAATACATACATATATCCTTTAAACTATATAATATTTACTGTACTAAGCAGTTATATAGAATAAATATGTATTTGTTTATAATTTAGCAAACATCATAAATACAATGATGTTTATAATAATAATCATTGATTTAAAATATAATAATATTAATAAGTTTATAGTTTTTATATCATTTATTTTGCCTGCATTGTATTTTATTGAAATCTGTACAACAAAATTATTAACTCATTGAATATGTTTTTGTTTATGTGCAAATGTATGTAAACGGCAATAGGAGATGTGTTAGAGCCCATCAAAATGATATAGACAAAATCGAGAATTTCGATTCGATCGCATTGTAAATTATATTTAACATATTTAACATGCATGTATGTATATATGTAAAAGATGCCAGGACATGGTTGATGCCATGGCTAGGCGTTGTGCAGCCATAATTTCCAACTAGGTCAACACAACTAAATACTAAACTTAAGGAATATTATTGTTTTCATTTATTATTACGTATAAGTTAAAGTTTGTAACTTATTTTTATTTCTTAAATAATTTTTAGTGCAAAATGAAAAAGTGGTGCAATTTTTTTATCGGTTTTTTTCAGCATTTTTTGAATTACATAAAATCGTTGAATATTTTGATGAAAATTCTTTTTTGTAGCAATAATTAATAGTTTTCTGCTTTAATAAAAGTAATCTGCAGACCAATTCATTGATAAATGTGTCCAGGAGAACTTCTTAAACTTGGCATTTCAAAGTGGTGCTATTTTATTTTTCGCAGCTGTATATATGTATACATATTGGCATGCTAGATCATGGCAAGCAGGTGATTTAATATACGTATGTAACTGTGTATGTCTGTGTGTATATCTGTCTGTCTGTCTGTGTATCGATGTCTGTAATGTATGTATATATGTATTTATGTCTGTATTTTCGACGATCTATATGTCGATCTGTCTGTATGAATTTCTATCTGCATGCTATAATATATGCCTATAATATAATATATATACAATGAATTGTGCATTAGTGTTAGTATAAGAAGAGCAGCTCAAGCTGAGTATGAGTGTATCTGTGCCCCTCTCACGACTCATATTTGAAGAGAGCGCATTAGCATGCTTGAGGCAGCAGCAAGGGCCTCGTTGATTGGCTCTACCTAGTCGTTCGTGTATAAAAACGAAGTTGAAGCGCGATTCCAATGCGGAGCTCGGCTTTGAGTGGCTTATGTCCCACTCAATCGTGCTTTTGTCCTATATATAAAGATAGCCTGCGGCAGCATTTCTTCAGTCGCATTCAGGACCCCACCTGGTGGTCAGCTCTTTACAGCAGTGCTCCTCTTCCTTCATCTTTGGCGTGTGGTAAATATTTAAATAGTTAATAATTACATTTAGTTAATAGTCGTGTTATAAGCAGAATTGTATTAGTTATATTTTATAAAGTTAAAATGATCATTATGATTGTGATCATTTAGGTAACTATCAGGAAATCATTTAAAGGAACTAAGTAATATTTAGTATTGGCATATAAATAATTAAGCACCATCTCTTTGTTAACAATTATCTTTGTTAATAAACATTCTCTGCTTCGCTCTGCTATTTCTTACAGAGACATAGTGCATCGCGATATAAAACTTGATAATGTGCTCATATATCGCTCAGATTTTCAACGTGTGAAGCTCTGTGATTTCGGGGAATCCTATCAAACTGGTACCGTAGTGGAAAGGCGCAACGAATGGCTGCCCTACAGTCCGCCAGAAGTATTAGAAGTCAAGCCCGAAGGCACCTACAAGTGAGTAATATTATATAGATAATTCTGTATGATATAAATTTATTGTTCTTCCATTCTAGAGCCGATCCCAGTCACGATGTTTGGCAATTCGGCATCGTCATATTCGTCTGCCTGACGGGCTGCCTGCCCTGGCAGAAGGCATCCTCAGAGGATCCGCGCTACGTGCGCTATCTGGTGTGGCAGGGCAGCATGATGATGATGCCGCTGCGACGAACACCCAAGCTTTTTAAGGTGAGCTATAAGAGGTAAAGATTCCTAATTACTCAATATACATCGATATCCCTTCTAGCTGCTAACATCACGCGCACAGCGCATGTTCAAACGCTTTCTGGAGCCACGCAGCGGGAACAGGCCCAAGAGTCTGGGCGATTTGACCAAATTCATGGACGATCGCTGGCTGGCCAAGACGGCGGAGAAGGAGATGGCCGAATATGAAACAGACGAACTATGCCCATCTATGTATTCCTTTCACAGCAGTCCCGACGAGAAGAATCGCCTGCTCTACACATTGGCTGACTGTGGCATCGAGACGAATGTGGATCGCATGCAGAAAAAGAATCGCATAAAAGACTGGATAGAGTCGTCCATAATCACAGAGGAGGATGAGGTGAGTTCAAACAAAGGATTGACTCATGCCATGCACACAACAAATCACTTTTCTATTGCAGGAGGAGAATGAGGAGACCAATTCGGCATCGCCATCGTCGTCAGTTTCACGTGAACCCGTGCCCGGTCACATCTCATCTATACGACAGCCCCAGCAGCCGGAGAAGGTCAAGGAAATCAAGAGTACTCTGAAAGATGCCACACAGAAGCACTTCGATCCACGAACGGGTGCACTGCAGCAGGGACCCAGCGAAATGGGTATGGCCATGCACTCGTCCAAGTCCGTTAATTTGGCCTCAACATCGACGCTCAACAATGCGGACAGCATGCTGACCCTAGGCTCCAGGCAGGACATGCTGGCCAGCAACCTGACCATTTACAACTCTATGGAAATGGAGCTGAACCGCCTAGGTAAGGGTCAGCCAGCACTTCTCCAAGTCGACGGCTTTCTAAACCAGTCACAGAGCAGCAGCCTACTAACCTCGCTCGATGAGCCGCACATTGCGCACTCCTCCACTCCTGCTAAAAACTCAATTGGCGTCGGCACAAGGGCGTCCACCAAGAGTATTCTCCAGCGCTCCAAATCCGACTCGCTGCAAGCGGCCATGTATACCAGCATGCCGGCCATTGACAACGCCAACTCCTACACCGCTTTTAACAACAATAACCTGAGCCTGCCACCTCTGCAGCCGCTGCAGAGCAGCCAGGTGCCCAATGGCAGCGCCTTCTTTATGGGCGGCAATAGCAATATTGGTAACAAAACTAATCAGAGCAAGACGGTGACCTTTACGGGCTTGACTAATGCCTTCCAATCGCTTGCGCAACTCCCAGTGCTGTCTAATCCAGTAGCGCCTGCTGCGGTGCCTCCTGCAATGCAACCGAGTTACATTAATCACTTCCACAATGATTCTCAAGTCAAAGACAGCGCATACGGATCGGCCGACGTGAACGACACTCTGAAACCAAGTCACCTCCACGCCAGCAATAATACTTCACGGCAGATGGTTTACAATGGCGCACGTGAATCGAACTCGAATATGAAGGACACGGCCTACGATCGTGTGGTAGTCACAAACAGCAACAGCGCGCGAAAGCGAAGATAGCTTTAGCCACATATAAATCCATACATTATATATATATACAATTTGCAAGTTCCAATAAATATTAAACGTAAATTTGTTAACACACTCCTGTTTACTCTGTCTGGGCATAGGTGAATGAAAGGCAACATTACATTCTTAAAAAATTACGTTTCCTTTATTACGCGTAAAAATCCAAAAACCAAGTCCCAGCCCACACAAGCAGCCGAAGACTCTGCTGCAGACGAATCGCCGCTTACTTGAGGGGAATAAAACGCGAGCTGTGGGTGGCACCAATACCGGGACGACCGTGCTTGACGGGCTTGTAGGTCAACGCGAATTCACCCAAGTAGTGGCCAATCATTTCAGGCTTAACTTCGACCTGATTTTAATAAACAATATTAGTTATCACATTCAATTGCAATTATATAAACTTAAACTTACCTGGCCGAAGTCCTTGCCATTGTAAACGCCAATGATGGAGCCGGTCATCTCGGGAACAATGATCATGTTTCTCAGATGAGTCTTCACAATCTCTGGTTTCTCATTTGGGGGAGCCTCCTTCTTGGCCTTGCGCAGCTTCTTGATCAGAGCCATTGGCTTGCGCTTCAGACCGCGAGAGAAACGCCTGCGAGCGCGGCTGTGCATCAGCTCCACCAGCTGGTTGCTGCGCACGAACGGAACAGAATAAACATTTAGGTTAGTTTTGGGACGCCGCTTGATACCAAACACTATTACTTACTTGGGCATATCCAACAGCTGGTCCAAGTCCACACCACGGTAGGTGAACTTCTTGAAGGTACGCTTCTTCTTAAGAGTTTCATCAACTTGCTGTTTGTGTCAAAATACAAAGAAAAACAATGGGTATTTATTAGCACAATTGTTGGTTGTCAATTTTGCATACAATGTATCACTCAAAACTCTAAAAGAATATTGACATTCATGCGCAGCGTATTGGATATTGTATTTATTATAAACTATTGCAATTCTGCACACGGATGCTTTATATTTTTTTAGATTTTTGCACAAAAATTACATCGGCCATCTTGACGATTGCAGTCTACGGAACGGAAAGAAACATACCAAGCAGTGATGCCACCAGACTCAAAATAATGGAGCTGCCAGACCTTACACCGGCTTATTGTACGTCTGGTCACATTGCCATAAACAAGTGATGTGTACAATTATTTTTTAACTAAAATAGTATAATAAGCTGCTTCAATTAATTAAAATTGCTTACCGTATTTAAATATTATTTAAATACGTTCATATAGAATTAAAAATTAAATTTAATTGACGAAAATTATAAACATATGGCATTGTATACTTATCTAACAGAATCACTATTAACGTGACTCGTACAAATCGTATTGGCACGCACACATCCACAACAGCATCAGCTGTGCAGAGTTGGATGAACAGAAACCCAAACAATGCTGACGTTACCAAAATTATGTTTTAAAAGACAAACGAATTCAACAAACGTAAAATGTGCACAATTGCGCAGCGAAATTTCCAAATGAAATAGTATTTAATGCGTTTCGTCACACTATTCGTTAACCAGCCAAATCAACACCAACTGCCTTAGATTTCAACTATTTTGTTTTTGCTTGAACAACTGGCGCCTTCTTATTGTGATAACAATCGGCCCCCAGGTAAGTGTTGGTGTATTTGCCCCCACGATGTGTTGTGTGAAGCTATCTCTTTTGTTTCTTTTGTTTTGCCTACGCACACAGATACCCGGTTGAGCAGCTAACAAAAAACTAACTGTTCTACTTATTTAGCAACTTCGCTCAGCTCACTACCAAACGGAGGTGAAAGCGAATTGCATCATGTTCGCGCATTCGGGCCATGTTATGACGCTTGCGAATAGCATAATTGGTGTCGGCATCTTGGCTATGCCATTCTGCTTCCAGAAATGCGGCATTATTTTGTCGATTGTTCTACTGATACTCAGCAATTGGATAACGCGCATCTGTTGCCATTATCTGATCAAAACATCGCTGCTGACACGTCGCAAAAGCTTCGAAATGCTTGGTCTTCACGCTTTCGGCACATCCGGCAAACTTCTGGCGGAACTTTGCATCATTGGCTATCTGATTGGCACATGCATTACATACTTTGTCGTCGTCGGCGACCTGGGACCACAGATTGTGGCCAAGCTTCTCGCATTGGAGATTGCAGAATATCAACATCTGCGCACCTTGGTAATGTTTGCTGTCACCGTCCTGTGCATTGTGCCGCTGGGCATGCTGCGTAATGTGGACAGCTTATCGGCTGTCTGCACTGCCTCCATTGGCTTCTACGTGTGCCTCATGCTCAAGATTGTGCTCGAGTCCGAGTCGCACATTGTGGCCAACGATTGGTCTGAGAAGGTCGTCTACTGGGAGCCATCGGGTGTGCTCCAATGCCTACCCATCTTCAGCATGGCGTTGGCCTGCCAAATGCAAGTATATTTTGAAATCAATTTATATTATATTTAGAATGAAAATCTCTCTTTGCTTGCAGGCAACTCTTTGAAGTATTCGGCAGTATTAACAACCAAAGTCTGGACAAGCTGAATGGCATTGTGCGCAATGCGACCTGGATTTGTACACTGGTGTATATTGCTGTAGGCTTCTTTGGCTATGTGGCTTTCTGCACGCAGAGCTTTTCAGGTATATTCTATATCATTACGATCTGCTAAATGCTAAATGCAAAACCTTTTTCTATTGCAGGTAACATCTTGGTAAATCTATCGCCTTCGTTCGGCAGCGATATTATCAAAATTGGATTCGTGCTTTCGATTGCATTCAGCTTTCCCCTGGTCATATTTCCATGCAGAGCCAGCATTTATTCTTTGCTGTATAAAAAGGTAAGAGAATAAATATATATATATAAACTAAATATTAAATATCAATTATGATTTCAACAGGGTCACATGGAGAGCAGCAATTATATACCCGAGCAGCGCTTTCGCTTGATAACACTCTTCATCGTTTTCTTCTCGCTTTGTGTGGCGCTCGTTATTCCCTCTGTTGAGCTCATCATTGGCTTAGTGGGCTCTACAATAGGCGTTGCTATATGTATTATGTTTCCAGCTTCGAGTTTTCGTCAAATTATCAGAAAGGAATCCACGGAGCGTACCTTGGCCCAATTTGTATTTGTCAGCGGCTTTTGCCTAATGATACTGGGCACATATGCCAACCTTAATGCCATCGATGCTCAGAGTTCTGGCCCGCAATTCGATGGAGTACAAGTCACACCATTATTGACCAACGAAATCCCACCACCACCGGCAGAGGTTCCTAATTTACCAAACTCTGAACTAATTAAACACCTAGTGAAAACCAATGAGGCTGAAGTCAAAGAAGTATTAGGAAAACTGGAAGACAGCAAAAGTGAACGGGGCGCAGATAGCATAAATCTTGTCGAGAAACCAAGCATTGTGCTCGCTGTTTCTGATAATCCACCGATGCCGCCACTGCCCGTTGACGAATCCCATGGCGTGGATTCCAAAAACGAACCACCACCAGAAAAATCTGAAAGTCTACCCAAAGAAGAACCCCAAGCAGCTGCAGTTCCAATTGCAAAAGAAGCAAATATAGTTGTCAAGAAAAACTTGACAAGAGCAGAGGATGTGGCTCCTGGTAAGCAGGAAGCTGCACAGCCAATGAACATAGCTGCACAGCAGACCATAGATGGTGCAGCCATTAAAAAGGAGGAGGAAATCACGGCCGAGGAGCAAAAGGATAAAGGGAATGCAGACGATTTGCTTAAAACCGAAAAAGAACTTAAGGCGAAAATGGAGAAATTAGGCCGCACCGTGGACAAGCTGAACGCGGAGCTGGCCAAACAAAAGCCACAGAGTGCAGATACAATGAAATTGTTGGAACGCAGCGTGGACAAAATAAACGATCAATTGGCAAATCAAAGCCCCAACGATCCGAAACCTTTGGCTGTAAACGAACTGGCTGAAGCCCTGAATCAGGTCAAAGAAACCAATCGTCTGCAAAATGACAAAGACAAAAGAGATGAAAAGTCACAGATGAAACCACTGGAGTCAAAACAGCAACTGCAACTGCAACCACAGCA
This sequence comes from Drosophila buzzatii, assembly GCA_035045845.1. Lineage (NCBI taxonomy): Eukaryota > Metazoa > Arthropoda > Insecta > Diptera > Drosophilidae > Drosophila > Drosophila buzzatii. The sequence continues at coordinate 12,128,487 of JAWNOS010000244.1, read as the reverse complement.
GCAGCTACAACCTCAACCACAACTGCAGCCACAAGCACTGCTGCCACAACCTAGTGAGGTCAACAACACTATAAAGGAACGTAAATCTGCCTCGCTCTTGGAAATGCTGACGGAGAACGCTCACGCGCGAGAGGAACAGGAAGCGCACGCTGGTGTCTTTGAGCCGCTCTCTTACAAAACGGGCGAGCTGCATAGTAATGCGAGCGCCGATGCGCCGCCATTGGTTCAACGGCTGCCGCTGCCTTTAGCGCTGCTAGCCAATTCAACCAAGACACAAGTTAACAGTAGTTCCTTAGCTGCCGAGCAGGCGGCCAACAAATCAATCGATGTCGAGAACGTGGAAGCCATCAGGCGCGAGTTGCTGCAATTGAAGGAGCAACAGGTGATGACGACGACGACGGCGGCACAGCCTGCGGTGCGTGTGAAACGCGATGCCGATGGCAATGAAAACTGTCTTCCCGAACCCCAACTGAACGAGGTGAAAAGCGGCGGCTTGATTGGTCTCGCTCTGCAAGTGGAGAATATGGGACGCGAACTAAAGTCCGTTAAAGATGATGATCTCGAACGAACGACCTCCACACCCAACACAGACACAGTTGATAAAAGGCTAACAAGTGAGCTGAACTGAGCTGCAAGCACTATGTGCATCAGATGATGGTGTAACTGGACGTACAGCTCCAGTATAATGTTCACCGGGCCAATAAGCTTTATGTATATATATTATTAACTTATTTATATTGAAGAAAATGTATTATTTTAGTATCTAACAGCAGATGCCTCTATATAGTTACATAGAAAACTATTTATACAAATTGAATGTTTCAATTGAAAAACTAATAACATTGTTCTAAGACTTGATTTGAAATAGATGATATATATGTATACCTATAAGAATAAAAATGAAGAAGATTGGAAATGTTTCTCATACTTTACGTAAATCCAAGCTTTTATATCTAGGCAAGCTTTGATTTCCTATGCATTCGTTCATTGAAAATTTTGATATTTGTTAGATTTTTTTGAAATATGCGCACAGTTGTTAGTTCACCTGCTTAACATTTGGCTTAAATCGCAGCTAAATATACCTGTTGAAGTATCATTATTAAATGAATTTGTCATACAATGTGCTGTAGGCAAACTTATTTGATAATTACTCAGTGTTTATTTCAAATGTTAAGCAATAGCCCAAATTTTTGATCAAAATTGTGCAGCTTATATAGGGAATCGAAACAGAGAAGTATCAGCATGTCGATTGTTTTGGATGTTGTGCAAAAGATAGTTTTATATAGCGCCTACGAGTTGACCTGCGCCGCCGCCGCACAAGTTTTCCATAGATGCCGCCTCGTAAGTGAAACAGAAATTGATTTTAAATATAATTAATATGACTAGGATTAATTGTTAGATAAATGCAAGGAAATTTGCGAAATTTAAGATCGTAAAATCAGCGGACAGTCGAATGATGGCCATCGAGAAACCCGAGCCGCCAGACGCAGCTCTAGAACGTATCAAAGTGGAGCCCAAGGCTAGCAGCCAGCACCTGCTGGACTCACGCTATACGGACCTCAGCTACAAGAACAGTGGACCCATTTGCCCGCCGCAGACTTCGATGATGCGCATAGCCAGGGACAGCTACTTCTCGTAGACTCGCACATAGAAACAAAAGGCAGCTGATCGCATAGATAAAATAACTTTAATAGAGAGTATGGATGATCCACAACATGGATAACAAATTGAACAACTTCATCCCTAGTAGCAGCTGCCATCTAAGTGTATAATTGGATTTTTCTTTTCTTTTCCGTTTTGTATCAATCAGAATAATAGTTTCTCTGCTAACGAGAGATTCGTTGAGTTCGCATTAAGATAATTTGCCTAGCAGTCGGCTCCGAGTGCGTGCAGATCGTGCAGCACCTCCAGCACGGTGCCCACGCTCCAGGCCTGCGTGCGGCAGGAGTCATGGCAGTAGCTGCCATTGTCGTTGGTCAGCTCGGGCAGACCGCGCCAATGTGACGTTTGCAGCTCGCGTAAATGTGCCTGCAAGATGGTCCACGTCTCGGCAATGGTCTCGTCCAGGTAGCCGCATTTCTTCGCAAAGATGAGTCGGGCGCGCAGATAGAAACCGATGGGCCACACCCATTCGGGGCCCTGATGATAGTTGGCGCCATGCGCCACCGTGCAATCTGTCGAGTCGTTCGAGTTGTCATAATTGGCTCTGTAGTTCCAGTCATCTGGATCCAGGGTCTTCATGCCCAACGGGCCAAGCAGATGCTTTCGCGCATTCTCCAGGGCCAGCCAGGCGTTCTTTGGGTTGCATAGCTCTGGTGCCACGGTCAGCGTGATGGGGAAATTGCAGCGCAGCTGGAAATCGGTCCAGTCCTGCGTGGCCCCATAGCTGTCCTTGTAGATGCACTTCTTGTTGGCCACCGAAGTGGTGTCTGTCTCCTTGACATAGAAATATGCGTCGAAGTTTTTCTGTATGCGATCCGCCCACTCCTTGTAGCTCCACTTGGTCACCTCGCCTGACGGCCCCTTGCGCTCCACGCCGCTGTGCGGAATAATCTTTCGCTCACTCAATCCCTGCATGAAACGCAGTGCGGCGTACTGCAGTCCAATCAGCTCCACGGCCGAGCCATCGCGCGGCGTGCTGGGTCGGCCACGATTGCCTGCCTTCTCGGACGAGCCCATCTTGTCCATCCAGGTGCCACAGTTGGCGCTGTTGCCGCCAAACACAAAGCCGGTCTCTGGATGCACGCCAATGTGATTGTTGAAGCCCTGATCGACCATGTGAGCGTCTATCTCATGACCGGCATTACGCTCACGGTATTGCAATCCTTGGAAGTGCACCTGCAGCGCCTCCTGCATGACGTCCTGCAGCAGCTGATCGAAGGCGCCCGGTGCATGAGGCTCGGAATCATCATATGGGAAAATACGTGACACCTTGTCCTTGAGTATGTCAGCGCCCTGCGGTGCCTCCTCCACGTACTGGGCAATGCTGTAGAGCCACCACCAGACCGCATCGCGGCAGTTGAAGCGCGGCTTAACGCCATTATCCAACAGATTCGGTATCAAGCCATGGCGCATGGCCGACGCAAAGCCAATTATGATGAAGCGCGCCTCTGTGAAGCGTCCGGTCAGCAGCATTGTGCCACGCAGAGCGATGAACGTGTCCCGGCCCCAACAGCGCATATAGCCTGCAAAGGAACTTCTTAGAGTAAGACAAATAACAGAGAAATCATTTCCACTCACCTGTTGAGAAATGAGGTAGACCCGCGGACAGTGTGACGCACTGCTTGGGCGGCTTTGGTGGGGCAAGCGCAAGGCTAAAGCCGGGCAGATTCGCCGATTTGCAGACGGCGAGGAACTGCAACGTAGACAAGGCCAAGGATTGGGTAAAGTTGTGACCATCGCGAATGAAACTGCAATTGAATGGAAGCAATATGCATATAAATAATAATATGTATTATATTTTAAGCCGATTCAGCACTTACCTAGGCATCAGTTGATTGACCTGATTAACCAGAACATTGTAGACACCGCTCACAATAGCATCAAAGTAACAGGGTATGAGGTAGCGTGGCACATTCTTTAACGGCTCAAAGGTTGCCTTAAACCAAGCGGATAAAGGCTTTAAATCATCAAAGTTGTTTAGGCGATCAGCAATGTAATCTATATAAAAGTAGAATTATGATGAATTTGTAATTCAAAATTGAAATTCATATTCTAGCTAACCCATCATCCAGTTGCCGTCACGCAAATTGTTGCACAGCGGATGGCCGAGATCGTCGCGTGGCGAAATCTCTGTCAGCAACGAGACAAAGCCCTGCAGACCGCAATAAACAACGGGTCCAAAGTTGGGTATATCGTAGGCGCTACCACCCAGGCCCCAGTCGCGCTCCTCCTGATCGCAGCTGAACAGCGCGCGATTCAAGGCAGTAAAATCCAATTTGGATACAATTGATTTGAGGTCCTCGCACTGGGCACCCGGCACGAGACGCAGCGCATTTGTGACCTGCTGCAGGCGATCGAAGCTGAGTCTTGCACTGGGATGCATGGAGACGCGAATGGCCACCACAGTGCCCGGTCGCAGATTGGCAAAGTTGAGCTGCGTATTGGAGCCGTCGGTGTAGTGTTTTGTCTCGAACACCTGCGACTTGCTGAGCGGTATATGCTCCTGCAGCGACAACTCGAACTGGGTGAAGCCATTCAGCACGTTGCTGTCCTTCTTGAAGGGTGCGGGACGATCGAACGGTTTGTCGCTCTTCATGGTCAGATTGGCCTCGAGTATGATCTCATCCAAGACGCCCTCAAAGCGCAGCGGCCTAACATAAGTTGCTCCCGCATTGGGATGGGGATAGTTGAAGACTGTATGAGCCACCAGAATGACCGTCTGATGTGTGATGGGCGAGTGGCGGGTCACAGCGACCACATTGGGATCCATTTGATCGACATACACCTGGCTGAAGCCCTCCTCTGCCAACTGGCCGTGCAGTATATTCAATGCGCGCTTGGCAGCGACAATGCCCGTCTTAAAGTCAACGGCTTTGCCCCACTCCTGATACGGACGCTCCTCATCGACTACGTGAATCTGAGAAGCAATGGGAAACCTTTAAAGAATATTTCGTATTGTAAATATTTCATTGCGACTTACGTGATGCGGCACCAGCTCGTCGTAGCCGCGATTGCTGCCTGTGGCACAGCAAGCCATCGCCACCAGCGCCGAGGAGGGCAGCAAATCGTATACCGTTCGCTTCTCAATGGGCGAAGGATTATCGTGCGTCAGATCCATAAAGAGAGCATGCGCCACACTGGGCGCCACATCACGATTGGGATTCGCGTAGAAGCCACCCACAGGCGCGCCACCATAACGATAAACCAAGCGACCCTGCTCATGCGAGTCCCAGGCCGAGAGAGCTTCGCGTATCAGTGACGTAATGCCCAGACGATTGACGAACACATTGTCGGTGCCATCGGAGTTGGTGAAGAGCTCGGCGACCACATACAACTCGGGATTGATTTTGCGAGCTGCGTCCAGCAGATACTCGGCCACATGCAGTGGCGTAGAGTGACAGTTGTCCAGGCGCACACCATCGAAAATGCGCGCTGTTGTCTCCACATAGTCCGTCATGTGCTTCCAGAGGTATGGGCTGTCCTCTGGCCGCTTGCCGAAGCGCAGCTTCACGCTGTCGCCCCAGGAGATGAGTTCACGCTTTAAATAAACATTTGCACGACCTGGCTGCTCTTCGGCAAAGTCCAGCAACGGATCAGAGGAGCCCATGACCCAGCCATTGTGGGCCATGAAGAATTCGCCCGCCTTGCCATACATGTCTGCCTCGATCTCCTGCAGCGACTTGCCCTCGGTGTTGGTGTGCGTGAAGTATGTCATGAAGACCGAATGCTTAATCGAGATCTCACGCACACGCGGCCCGTCGTGCTGGACGCGCTCATAGCGCACGCCAGCCAAACAGTTGTCAATGGCATAGGTGAGGTAGCCTTGGAGCTCGGCACGAATGCGCTCGTTGAGCTCGTCGAGATGATGGCGCAGCGTCTCTGCGCATTTGCGGAAACGCGACTCCTCATCGAAACAGTCACCATGAAAAGCATTAAAGATCTCCAATGCCAGCTCAAAATTGATTGTGCTGCCCAAGCGTCGATATGCCGGGTCCTGTATCAGTTGAATCTCCTGGAAACGCGACTTGTTCGCCACGTTCTTGGGTGGCTCACGAGTACGCACCTGGGACATGAACTCGGTCACATACTTCATCACATCGCACTGATACAGCTCGTGTATATTGACCTTGGGCAGGTAGACATTGTGCAATTGGTACTTTAAAGCTTCCAAATGGCACTCCTGATCGATGACAGCCGGCACGCCCATATGCTCCAAACTGCCCGCAGCAATGTCCGCTCCACACTGCGCCAGCATGGCATCCAGCAGGAAAGCTGGACGCAAATAGGGGCACGTTGCGCACGAGTATGTCGCATCCGGATACTTGAGCAGCCATTCAGATTCATTGGCGGTGTGATTCAAGACGATGTCACAAATAGAAGCTACCTAAGGAACAGATAGAGCCATTAGAATTGTAAACAGCAAACTGAAGCAAGTCAAGCCCTTACGCCCCACTCCTGGCGACACTTCTTAATAACTTTCTCCACATCCTCAAACGTGACCTTCTCACCCTTCTTAGAGGCAAAGTGGGGATTCACGCTGAGCTGATCGCGCAGCGAGTAACCGGAGCGAGAACCGCCCAGCTCCTGAATGGGCGTAAAATGGATGACATTATAGCCCGACTCCTTGGCCACGCGCAGCTTTGCCTCCCACGTGTTCAGTGGACCCAGCAACTTGGCCATCACCGTTTGACAGCGCACCGAGTTAAGGGGTATTATCTTCTGGGCACCCACGGGACCCACATGCAACGTGGGCTCCACCTGCACATACAAAGCGCCATCTGGCGGAGAGTCCGCTTTGCGTTCCCTGAAAGCAAGAAAATAAATTAATCTCGATTTATATGGAATATATATGTATATGGAGCACTTACACGTCGGCAAAGCTGAAGTAGAAACGGAATGTGCCTGATATGTTCAGGTGTAGCTCACTAAAGATGTCTGTGTCCACGACATGCACATCCGGATGCCCGTCGCTGGTGATTTGCTGGCCATCCTTAAGCTGCCAGCTGAGCACACGATATTCGGTGCGCACAAACTTCTTGCCCTCGGCCGGGTAATTGGTGTGGAGCAGGATCTTGCGACCCAGCAGAGCAACATCCGGATGAACGCGCAGCTTGGAGCCGCGCTTCAAGCGATAAAGCACATGCTCAGCATTTGTGCCCTCCGCAATGGGTATGCTGTGCGAGTCCGTGTCCTTGCTCATGATTAAAACCTGAGAACAGTAACTTAAATATAATATATGTATATGGGTAAGTGTGAGTGTGTATGTGTGTGCCAGTCTTCGTATGTGTACATAGATGATTACAGAGATATGCCCCACATTCTATATAACTGTGCATTGGGCAATCAATTTGATTCGACTCGATTCAATTCAATTCGTTTTCAATGTCACCCCAATAAAATATGATGATCGAGTTGAAATGTTGAAATATACAAGCTTCAATAAATACAATTAAATAATGGATATTTAAGTCTTCGTTAAGTAAGCCTGCAAAATTGTATATATACATATATATTTTTCCCTCTAAAAATATGTTTTCCTAAAACATATTTTATCTTTAAAAATTCCCACATGATATAGTAGTCCTATGTATAATTATCTAGGTAGGAAATTGTTAATCAATTAAGCTTTAATAAATATAGCTATACAATTAATTAAGCTTTACTCTTATTTTATATTATTTTTTATTAATATATTGTATGATTATCAAGCGTACAATAACATTTTAAAATATTATAAAAATACATATAGAAATGCTAACAAAAAGCAAGTTAAGCTCGAAGAATACTCAAAGAACATTATGAAAAATCCACTTATATAAGCTATACTAGGACTTTATTTAGCAGCTCCAATTGAACTTGGGGCAGGCGCCTGGGTTGGCTATTTATAGCAGATTGATTGATTGATTATGGCAATATAGATTAGAATTACTCAGACACTCACACACTGGCAATCAGTAGTTACAACACCACAGTGGAAGCGATTTTTAAACAATATATATATATAGTATATATAATGGATTTTTTAACTAGAACACGAGGAGCACACGGCACTGACTGAATCTGTCGCTGGGCGGCTGCTTTATTAAGTCTGGGCTATGCTTTTTGCCCGCAACACTTACATAAATAAAATTTATTAAATATGCACAAACAAACATACACACACACACATGCATACACAATAGACACATACATACATATGTATACAGTTGTGTGTTGTGTATTGTATCTGTGTGTGTTTTTGCTTGTGCATACTTAGTAAATATTATTTACTACATAATTACAATCAGAGATTGTGTAAATACCTCACTGTGGCGCTTTCGTATGACACCGGAGCCGCTGATGCTACTGCTGCCTGCATTCCCCATAACTCTCGTGGCACTAAGCTTATTCGCACTAATCTTGATCGCCGGCACAACTATTTCAACTGCTGCTATTTCAGCTGCTGCTGTTGCTGTATATTCTTCTTCTTCTCCTTCATCATCAGCAGCATTCGCCAGCGCCGTTACCTTATCAAAACCTTGCACTGGCTTTTGCATTTGCATTGCATTAGTGTGCGGTGCGGTAGTTACTTGTGCATAGTACTCGATGAGCCAGCGAAAGAACTGATAGCCCATGAGGATCTGGATCAGTGCATAGAAATTGCGACGCGTGCTCATGTAGAGCCATCTCAAGCCCTCGACTAGCATTGTTCACTTTATCACGAAACTGCAAATTGTGAAGCGTTTAAGTTTACTTTTTGTCTATTTTTTGTTCTTTCTTTTTTGTCTTTTTCTTTTGCTAGTTTCGCTGCCGGCAGCTGTCTTAAAGCTACTGAACGCTGGCGTTGGCCAAGCCACTTGCAATCTTAAACGAACCATTCTAAAGATTACATACTAAATAAAAGTCGAAAAAAAAATAATTAACAAGTGTGAATACTAATTACGCACACACACTCGCTCGCTCTCCTCTCTCTCTCACACACACACACATACAAGCTCTAGAATGATTAGCAGATTGCGCAGGAGCTTTTCATCCACTGCCTTTGATGCAATTCTTAGCACGCAAAGCTTACATGATAACTGTTAATGCTCGTTATCGATTCAAAGTCTTAAAAGCATTAAATCATTTTATTAGAGCTGAGTCAAAGCGCCGCGAAATACAGTGGGATGCCATGTACATATGTAAAGAGAAAACGCTAATTTAACTCTCATGAAACTTTCAAATGTGAACTTTAAGCATTGCAACTAGTTTTTAGTTTTTTTAGCAATTAAAAATAATTGCAAAATTTTTAACTACTGCATATTATATTATATTTTAAGTAATTAAGAATATTTTGAAATACACATTTTTAAGAAAAAATTAGAGACTCATTTTGATATATTTTCAATTTATAAGTTATATCAAGGCATTATAATTATTTTTAATGCACATTTCACTCTGGGAAAAAGCTTTTTAGAAAAGTTCAACATTACTCCTTATTCATCTATTTAAAATCTCGATTTTCCATGTCGTTATTTGACATTTGTTTTCAGCAAAATTCTTGATAAACAATTTGTGTAAATGTTTTATAAATAGAGAAAGTTATCTGCGTCCATTGACCTACATACATACATACATACTCATCTATTAACATACATATATATGCATGTACATACATGTATCTATTTAGACTTAAGAGCACCTTTCAAACCCCTTCAAATTTATTATTTGAATAATGAATGTCTCTTTCAATTTTCAACTTAAAAAAAAACTAAACTAAACAAATTCTAAACACATTTATGGTGCATGATTCATAATTTATTGTAAACACTTAGATAATATTTGTTTGCCGAAATTTCGGTTATTGCTGCGCTAAATTTGTATGAGCACTTGATAAAATGGAATTTAATTTTGAATAATTTTAATAAATAAATAATAATTGAGTCACCAACTATTTTCTTATAATTTTTTCCACCAATAACTGTGATCTGCGGCCGAATAACACTTTACCAGAAAATAAATCCCTCAATTCTTTTTTTATTGAGCTCAAGGTGACCTTTCAAGTTTTCGTGCGCGCACCAGCTGCTGCGGCCTGAGAACGTTCACACCCTCTGTTGCTGGTAAACAAAAATCAGCTGTTCATATGTTCATTCTGTTTTTGTAGCATTTTCACCCCAACTATTTGATACACACACGCGTTTGTTTACTATTTGTTGTTTGTGCGTGTAGCTTAATAATGCAATGCAAGTAAGTTTGTACGAATGTTTACTTCAACGCATAGTATTTACAGTTAAGTTTAGATTCACATTTTCCACTCACTTTTTATATTTGCTGTTCTGCATCCAGAACATATAACAAATTTACACTGTATCGTTTATATATATATCATAACAAACTTAAACTTTATTGAATATATATAAAATACACCAATGTTTTGTCTATTTAATGTTTTGCGTTTAATTTTATATCTTGAACTGCCGCTCTTCGGCTCATTTTCAAGACTAAAGTATCGACGTATCGAAGCTGGAAACCCAGGGCTGCGATCCCTCGATAGCTAACAGGGCTGCAAAACAACAATTGGGTTTGGAATGATCTAGTTCACAACATCCCGCCCACCGTAAAACTACGTGGGAGTTTTACCAATAACATCAAGAATAGCTAATTTAGATACGGGACGCTTTAAGATACCAGTTGCTGTTTTCACCTCCGCTATACGTATGACTCCATCCTTTGCTGAAAAGGTGTTGATTACGATTCCTTTCTTAAAACTGCCTCTCAGCTGATTGTCTTCACATATTAACACAACGTCCCCTATTTGTATAGGGTTTCTCTTCATGTTCCACTTCGTGCGTCTTGTCAGAGTTGGCAAATACTCTCTAATCCACTGCTTCCAAAATTTGTTTTTCAGTTCTTGGGAAATCCGATATTGTTTTCGATGTGGATAATTGCTGATATCTCCAGGTGTCTGAGTAGAGTTCGATTGGTTCAATAGAAAATGATTCGGCGTCAATGGCTGCGGATCGTCAATGTCGACTGCTACATGTGTTAGTGGTCTGCTGTTAATGATATTTTCTGCTTCAATAAGTAAGCTTCTCAAAGTTTCAACATGTGGTGCCTGCTCCTTTAAAGTCACCGCCAATACTCGTTTGGTTGATTGAACTAAACGTTCCCAACAGCCACCAGAGCTTGGATTTGCTGGACAATTAAACTCCCATTGAATGCCTTTATTGGCCAATTCTGACTGGATATTTTCAAAGTCGAATATGTCTTTAACATTTCGTATCTCATTATCAGCCCCCACAAAGTTGGTTCCCATATCTGACCGAATGCGTACGGGAATGCCTCGCCTATTTACGAAGTTTCGTATACATAATATACATGCATCTGTAGACAGATTTTCGGCTAACTCCAAGTGAACCGCTCTTACTGTCAAACATGTGAACAACGCGACCCATCTTTTTTCCCGATGCCGTCCCACAGTTACCATCACTGGTCCAAAGTAATCCAGTCCCGTATATGAAAACGGTCGCATGTAAGGTGTCACACGATCTATTGGTAGCTGCCCCATATACGGCGATATCGGCTTTGCATTTCTATTTTTACAGTATTGACAGTTCTTCTTAGCTTGTCTGACTGCACTACGTAAGCATGGGATCCAAAATTTTTGTCTAACTTCTGCAATAATCAATTCATTATTTTGATGATGAAAACGTTTGTGATATTGTTGTATAATTAATTTTGTAATCAAATTATCTTTTGGTAAAATTATGGGTTCTCGTGTACTTTTCGAAACTGCTGTAGCGTACCCAATTCTTCCGTGTACAATTATAAGTCCCTGATCATTAAGTGTGGGAGTTAATGAGTGTATATCGCTTTTCTTTGATACTGTTCCATGCTTCTGTAAGTCGTCTATTTCCTGGGTGAAATTCTGTTGTTGTGCCATTTTGCACAATATGACCTCTGCTTTCTGTAGTTCGATTGATGACAGTTCCTTTGTTGAGTTTTTTACTTTATGTTTACGTAGTTGATTTATGAATCTTACTATCCAACCTACAGTACGTTTCAAACGCATATAGTTTGAGAAACGCTGTATATCGATCACAGGAGTTATCGATATCGTTAATATATGCTTACGAAGTTCTATTGCTTCCTCGTTTGTATAATCTGTTTTCTGCGCTGGCCAAAGTGATTCATCTTGTTGTAGAAATGTGGGACCTGATGTCCACAGCCCATTCGGCACGTAGTTCAAAGTTTTGTGTGCCCTCGTAGCAATATCAGCAACATTCATGTTGGTTGGAACCCACCGCCAGCTGTCTTTATCAGTAGTTTCCAGGATTTCGCCTATTCGATGAGCCACGAATGGTTTATACTGTCGTTGATCAGAGTTAATCCATGACAAAACCGTCTCAGAGTCTGTCCACAATACTGATCGTCGTATGCTAATGTCGTGACACTCCATAATTGAGCTTCTGAGTCTCGTTCCTAGTACTGCAGCTTGTAATTCGAGTCTAGGTATCGATAAGTGTTTTAAAGGAGCACATCTCGATTTTCCTGCAACAAATATGACATTAATGTGATTCTTTACCATTATTCTCCAATAAGCAACTGCAGCAAATGCCTGCTCACTTGCATCTACAAATATATGTAACTCCACATTAATTCCTTTAGTTAGAAAATAAGGCGAATAGCATCTTTCTATTTTAAAATCTTTTACTTTTTCGATTTGCAGCATCCATTGCTTAAATCGAATAAATAACTCTTCAGGCAATAAATCATTCCAATCTATTCCAACTCGCCACACTGCTTGCATCAAGTTTTTTCCATATATTGTTAGATCTGCTAACATTCCAAACGGATCATATACTGACATTACTAGACTGAGCAACTGTCGTTTAGATGGGCACTTAATCCCTCTAACGATGTCTTTATCGACCTTGTTCAGCTTCAAGTCGAATACAAATTTGTCCTTTGCGCTGTCCCAATGCATGCCCAAAATTTTATCGATGACTTCAGCGTCCATGTTAACAGTTTGTCTTTTCGACCAGTCGGTATCCTTGTTTAGCTTTGCTTGTACTTCCGTTGAATTTGACACAAAGCCCCTCAGTTCGAAATGCGCCAATTTGTGCACTCGACATACCTCTTTACTTATCTCATGTGCTTGCTCTTTAGATTGGAAGCTAGCCACATAATCGTCCACGTAGTGTTTGAAGTGTATTGCATCGATCACTTCATTTCTGTATTTTACAGCATGATACGCATTTAAGTTTTTTACGTATTGTGCACAGCACGGTGAGCAAGAAGCTCCGAATATCATAACCTTCATTTTATAGGTTTCAACGTCACCATTCGAGCTAGGCCTCCATAAAAATCTCAATGAATCCTGATCTTCCTCTCGTACCGATACCTGAAGAAACATTTCTTTTATGTCAGCGCATACTCCAATCTTACCCTGTCGAAATTTAAATAAAATCTTCGTCAATGGCGGGTTTTCATCCGGTCCTTTTAACAGTTTGGAATTCAATGACACTCCGTTAACCATTGCAGCAGCATCAAATACAAGTCTTATCTTGTTTGGTTTATTTACATTGCTTACAGCGAAATGTGGTAGGTACCATGTTCTTGTACCAACCTTTTTTGCATCTTCGATTGACATTTTTACCGCATACCCCTTTTTGACAAATTCCATAAGTGCGGCATCATACTCCGCGAATTTCCCGTTACGCTCCAATTTGTATTCTACTGCTTTTAACCTTTTTAATGCTGCGTTATAGCTATCCGGAAAATGTACATCATCTTCAGACCATATAAGTCCAGTTTCGTAAGCTCCTTCAATCTGCTTTGTAGTTTCCATCAATATTTTTCGAGCACGCTGATCATATACAGATTCCAAGGGCTTTCCGATGGGTTTTACTCCAAAATTTTCTGTTGAAAAATAGTCAGACATAAGTTTATGCAATTCTGACTCCTCCGTATTTTCATTAACATGTGTATGAAATACGACTGACATCAATGGAGACGAGACTTGTTTCTGTGATCCCAGTGACCCATATACAAGCCATCCTAATTTCGTTTTTGCTGCTAATAAGTTACTATCCAAATTGATGCTTCTCAATGTAGATCCCAGATGACAATTATTTATGCCAATTAACATTGTAGGATCTGCATTCATATATCCGTCCAATGGGATATTTCTTAGTTGTCTGTATTTATTTTTTAATTCTTGTAGATCTACCGTCTGTAGTGGTAGTTTCAAGTCTGGAACTGTGTTTGCTTTAAGACTCATCCATTTTCCATTCCCACCTGGGTTTCTTACTCTCAAGTTACAGCTCATTGTCTTTACATTAGACGCATGACTACCAATCCAGTTGAGCGTAAGATCAGACATTTTTTGATTCACGCCTAACTGACACGCTAGCTTCTCATTTACGAGTGATGCTGAAGATCCCTCGTCTATAAACGCATATGTCTTCGTTATCAAATTATTTGGACCAATGACCTCAACTGGCAAAACCTTAAATAACAATCTTGAGACTCCATTGTCAAGCTTATTTATGGCTGCCTCTGCCGTGTTATTTTTTGAAGTCCCATTCTGCATGTCATAATGCAGTGACTTATGGTGTAGTTTTGTACAACCATCCTGACCACAACTATGTTTCTTTTGCATGTCGTCAAACTGTGTCCTCTGTTCAAACATCCGAAGCAAACTCTCAATCGTTTCACCATTGTCCACCTCTCCTTCGTGCTTGCTTTCTCAAACTTGTCGCATTTTGGTAGCGTGTGATCTCCCTCACACTGATAGCACTTTATCGGAAAATTGACATGTCTCTCTGACTGTTCAGTAGTTTGATATACTCTCTGAGTATTGTTTCGACCATTCCTAGACTGTGGCCTTTGACTACTTGTCATTGTTGCTGCTCGCGCTACCGATCTTGCCACGATACTGAGCCAATTAGTGAAGTGTCTCAGGTCTGCATATGGACGAATACCTGCTGCGTAATCTACCCACTGGATCCGCTTCGTCATTGGCAACTTCTCAACGAGTTGTTCCAAAAGTACTGGATTGTGCAAATGCTGGATTGCATTCGCCGATTGTAGAAATACTACCAAATTCTCAACTTTAGACGAAAAAGGTACTAATTGCTCCAAATTATTCTCGTTGACCGGACGAATCTCACCAATCACCTCTAATTGGCTTTTTATGAGTAACTCTGGTCGCCCATACGTAAATTGGAGACGCTCTATAATGCGTTCCACATTTATTGGATTAATCAGAAGTCCTTTTACTTCTTCTTTGGCCGATCCCTTCAAGCTCTTCTGCAATCTGAGCAAGTTTTCCAAATTAGAGTATCCATACGCTGCAGAAGATTCCCTAAACATTGTAACAAATACGGGCCAATCTTCAGCATTTCCTCTAAACTCTGGCAAATCAATTAACTTATACAGTGGTGAACCATGTGACATACTCATAGGTGTTCTATTCTGTTCATTTCTATTATATATTCTACGGCCCTGTGCAGCCAAATCTATCTGATCGCAACCCTGGAATCCCTCATGCCCCGATACGTTACCATACATGCCGACTGCAACAAACGATTCATCTGTATTGGGGACTCCACTTCTAGTACCAACGCCATAGGTTCCATAAGTAGTTGGACCATTTCCATGCGAGACGCCATACACGCCTCCTTGATTGGGTATACCGAAGCTCACGTTGCCACCAGTTGGCGCCGCTTGCTGCCCTGTTTCAATTCCAGATTCTCTTCTTAGCATATCCTGGTTGTCACATAAGTCACCCTGTGTGACTCTTTGACCATCCAATTTGGTCACAAGTGCTGCTTCATGTGAGACGCCATACACGCCTCCAGTATACGCATCCTTCTTGCCATTGCTTTTGCCACGATCGTCATTTGTGCTGAGTCCAAGGGTATTGCCAGAACCAATGCCTTCGTTTGCTGATACCACCTCGTGTGTGTCCAGTTTCGGTGTAGGCGTGACGTTTACATTTGATGCGGTCTCTAAGCCACCAGCATCCATTATAGCAATCATTGGGCCGCCCTTTGCTGCTCCAACTAGTCCATCGCCTTCACAAACTGTCGCCTGCGAAGCTTGTAGTTCCTCTATGCTCTTCTTCATGTTATTTATCTGTTCAGCTTGACTATGCTGCATCGTAGACACTTGCGTAGTTAATTGCTTTATTTGTTCCAATAAGATTCCAATCAAATCGTTATTATCATTATCTTTTTCTTTATTAATAACCATATCATTATTATTCGAATCCATTTCCGAAAATTCATTTAACTTTTCATTTGTTTTCTTATTTTCTTTCTTCTGTTTCTTCGCACTTCTTAAAACTGACATCTTGATTTGTTATATATGTACATGCATATACACTCGAAGCGTAGAAATACCAATGCAGACATTCATGTACGTATGTATGTATCACTGCATTGCGCCGAATTTCACAATTCCATGTAATTGCGATTCACATGCATATAAGACGGTTGCTAAGCCAATACAGACACACATGTACATATATATGTGTGTATCACTGCATTGCGCCGAATTTCACAATTCCATGTAATTGCGATTCACATGCATATAAGACGGTTGCTAAGCCAATACAGACACACATGTACATATATATGTGCGTATCACTGCATTGCGCCGAATTTCACAATTCCATGTAATTGCGATCAACATATCCAAAGAGCGCCAATATCATGATAAAATTAAAACTGTTCTGCATCCAGAACATATAACAAATTTACACTGTATCGTTTATATATATATCATAACAAACTTAAACTTTATTGAATATATATAAAATACACCAATGTTTTGTCTATTTAATGTTTTGCGTTTAATTTTATATCTTGAACTGCCGCTCTTCGGCTCATTTTCAAGACTAAAGTATCGACGTATCGAAGCTGGAAACCCAGGGCTGCGATCCCTCGATAGCTAACAGGGCTGCAAAACAACAATTGGGTTTGGAATGATCTAGTTCACAACATTTGCATATCTGAATATGCAACAACATACCTCTAGGTCATTTATTAGCCCACACTGTATTATTCAGCAAACTTCAATAAATTAATAATATATCACGCATTTTTGTGCACCATAGTTTATTTTACAGTTGCATTTTCTAATTGTTTTTAATGCACATACGAGATACAAAATTGACTGCAACATTTTGTGAAGTAAACAAGAATTAGCTAAGCATTAACTAAAGTGTGCCTTCTAATATCGATAAATAGTCAGTTATCGGAACTTGTTGAATTATTTGGCTATCAGATCTACTTTGCGTTACGTATTCATTCATAAAGGTTTGGAACGCAAACCCGCAAAACGTAACACAAAATATTTGAATTTACTTAAACTTTAAATAAAGTACTTTCAATAATTTATAATTTGATTTATTTGAAGTTATTATTTGTTTGTAAAGTTAGTTTTTTATTAAATTTGTTTGTCTAATTGCCGTATGTATAGAGCGTAGAGCACATAAGTAAGTGTATATATTTATTACAAACAATTCACAAAACGCCATAAAAAAAAATATTTTTGGAATACTCGCGAATGTGAAGGACAGTTTTTAGCAAAACACAAGCACCGGACAAACATATATTTCTTACATAAAATACATTTAAAACATTTGGGTTTGCAGTACTTAAATTATAAAAATTTTACTTTTTACAGGTCCAATGTGCAATAAATATATATCAACTTTGTGTGCTAATGTTAATGTTACTTCGTAAATATCGATAGGAGATGTATATACAAAAAAAATTGATTTGAATGTAGTAGAGATGTATTTTAACGATTCCATATTCAAAATAAATAAAATTTTACATTTAAATTTAGGATTTGTTGTTTACCAGCTTTTTTAGCATCGACCGCAGTCTACATTCCCAATGAGTCCTGTAGCACTTCCCGCAAAAATCCCAATAAGTCTTGTGACACAATCTGCAACCATATCAATAATTGTTGTGGATCTAAGATTATGCGCAACATTCTTGATCACCGATGCAACTATTTCAGCTATTGCTGTTGCCATTGTTGCTGCTGTTGTTGCTGCTGTTGTTGCTGCTGTTGTTGCTGCTGTTGCTGCTGCTGCTGCTGCTGCTGCAGCAGCATACTGTCTTTTCTTTACCAGCATTCGCCGTAACTCCTTCAAATTCTTGCACTGCCCATTCCAATTGCAATGCATTATTGTGTAGACGGTTAATTACTTGTACATAGAGCCCGTTGAGCCAGCAAATGCAGTAATAGCTTAAGGTGATATTGAGTAGTATCATTATGAAAATGCAACGCGTGCTGAAGAAGACCCATCTCAACATTTTATTGACTAGCATTGTTCACCTTTTTAGCAAACTGGAAATTATTAAGTATTTAAATATACTTTTTTGCTTTTTTTTTCTATTTTTCTATTGCTGGTTTCGCTGCCGGCATCTGTCTTAAAGCTACTGATCGCTGGCGTTGTCCAAAAAACGTGCAACCTTAACTAAACCATTCTAAAGATTACACACTAAATAAAAATTGTAAAAAAAAAAATAATTAACAAGTGTAAATAATAATTACACTCTCTCTCTGTCTCTCTCTTTCTCACACACACACACTAACTCACACACACACACACACAATCTTTGAAATGATTAGCAGGAGCGGGAGCTCAGGAGGCATACAAATGGGGGCCCATTTTGATCATATATATTTTCAATTTAACAATCAAGGCAGTCAGTGTTGCAGTCAATATATAATCTGCAACATTTTTAAATAAAGAATTGGCTAAGCACTAACTGGTGTTTGCCTTCTAATATCGATAAATGGTCAGTTTTCGGAACTGAACTAGTTGAATTATTTTTCTAGCAGATCTACTTTGCGTTACGTATGCATTCATAAACGCGAACCCGCAAAACGTAACACAAAATATTTGAATTTATATACATATATGTTCAACTTTAAATAAAGTTTATTTAATACATTTGATTGCAAAGTTAGTTTTTTTTTATTAAATTTTGTTGTCTAATTGCCGTATGTATAGAGTGTAGAGCGCATATTTAATTCATAATAGTAAGTGTATATATTTAAACAATTCATTCTATATCAATATTAAGTTATTACAAACAATTCACAAAACGCCATATAAAAAAATATTTTTAGAAGAATATTCGCGAATGTAAAGGACAGTTTTTAGCTAAAACACAAGCACCGGACACACATATATTTCTTACATAAAATACATTTCAAACATTTGGGTTTGCAGTACTTAAATTATAAAAATTTTACTTTTTACAGGTCCAATGTGCAATAAATATATATCAACTTTGTGTGCTAATGTTAATGTTACTTCGTAAATATCGATAGGAGATATATATAAAAAAAAATTGATTTGAATGTAGTAGAGATGTGTTATATCGATTCCATATTCAAAATAAATAAAATTAAATTTGGGATATGTTGTTTACAAGCTTTTTTAGCTTCGACCACAGTCTTCTGCCTACATTCCCAATGAGTCCTGTAGCACCAGCCACAACAATCGCAATAAGACTTGCGACACAATCTACAACATTCTCAATAATTGTTGAGGGTCTAAGATTCTGCGCAACATTCTTGATAACCGATGCAACTATTTCAGCTACTGCTGTTACCACTGTTGCTGCTGCTGTTGCTGCTGCGGCTGCTGCTTTTGATGCTGTTGTTGCTGCAGCTATAACTGTCTCTTCTTCATCTTCAGCAGCATTCGCCGTAACCTCTACTTGTACATAGCGCCCGATGAGCCGGCGAATGCAGATATAGATTATGGTGATATAGAGTAGTATAAGTAAGAAAATGGAACGCGTGCTTAAGAAGACACATCTCAATATTTTATTGACTAGCATTGTTCACCTTATTAGCAAACTGGAAATTGTTAAGCATTTAAATTTACTTTTTTGCTTATTTTTTCTATTTTTCTGTTGCTAGTTTCGCTGCCGGCAGCTGTCTTAAAGCTACTGATCGCTGGCGTTGTCCAAAAAATTTTCAACCTTAACTAAACCATTCTAAAGATTACACACTAAATAAAAATTGTAAAAAAAAAAATAATTAACAAGTGTAAATAATAATTACACACTCTCTCTCTCTGTCTCTCTCTCTCTCTCTCACACACACACACACTAACTCACACACACACACTCACACAATCTTTGAAATGATTAGCAGGAGCGGGAGCTCAGGAGGCATACAAATGGGGGCCCATTTTGATCATATATATTTTCAATTTAACAATCAAGGCAGTCAGTGTTGCAGTCAATATATAATCTGTAACAATTTTAAAAAAGAATTGGCTAAGCTCTAACTGGTGTTTGTTTTCTAATATCGATAAATGGTCAGTTATCGGAACTGATCTAGTTGAAGATCTACTTTGCATTACGTGTTTATTCATAACGGTTTGGAATCGTAATGCCGCCAAAACGAAATACAAAATATATTTGAATTTATATACATATTAAATTAATTTAAAACAACATTTTTACTTGGTTGTAAAGTTTGGTTTTTATTAAATTTATTTGTCTTAATTGTCGTATGCATATTTTCATGTAGAGCGCATATTAAATTCATAATAGTAAGTGTATATATTTTAACAATTCATCCTATAGCAATATTAAATTATTACAACGTTAAACAGTGACACGCGTTACACGAACTACAGCCTATTCGTAAATTAATTTAACTGGCACTAAGTAAAAAGCACATATTGAATCTTCTGTTGTAGTTTTTGTTGTTGTTCATGCTGCTGGCCGCAGTCTTTGCAGTCCTATCATTTGCGCACCGTAAACACCAAAGGCGCCGACTCATCCTCTTGCTGTTCGAGCAGTGTGGTCCTAATAGCACGTATTGAGGCGCGCTGCTGTGCCTCGATATCCTCGTATTCGATGGACGTGGAGCGCAGTAGCTGAAATTGCGCATTCGAGTCATTTTTGGTAATGATCAGTGAGGCGGGCCGGGGACCTGAGAGCGGAAACGAAATGGTATTAATTACCATGGAATACATGTAGTTGTAGTTAGCATTACCTGCTGGCGGCTTGGTCGTTAAGCGTCCTTTGCTGCTGCCTGGCCCACTCGCCAGCTCCACTTGACGCTCCGAGACGTACTCCACCTTTGGGGCATTATTGTTATTATTATTATTGTTGTTGATGTTTGCCAAATTGCTGCCGCTGGGTGTTTGTTTGATCGATACGCGCTTCTCCGACTTCACGCTGCCTTGCTGCTTCAAGATGGAGTCGCGTCGCTGCTGCATTGGCGAGGAGGTGAGCAGCGTTGGGGCGAACATGGCGCCGGCACTGGACAAATCAATGTCTACAAATTCGAGAAATAAAGTTAGACATATAGGGGAATTACAGATTTATGGGAAAGTACACAAAGCAACACACAATTAGCAACCAGATGATGCTTTCGACAGACTTTCTCTGTTTGATGGACGACTTGATGGCAATGCAGAGCTCCTTCTTCACGATGTATATATATCTATATATATCTTACATATATAATTTTTTTTCTTTTGCCCAACACCTTTAGTTAATAAATATTTACAAGCTAAGCTAAAGTTTGCATGCATTAATCAACGAAAATCAATTGAAAGCAATTAAAGTCATTTAGAATTTTTTTTTATTGCCGAACATAGAAAAATGCATTTGTAAAAAGTGGTTCGTATGCTTATTTATTTAATACTTCATATTATCATCAAGTTGATAACTCGCTCGTGGAAGCAGCTTTGGTTAGTTGTTTATTTAAATTATGATTGGGTTTTCTTTCGTGTCTTTTTTTTTATGGCAACTTAAAACTAATTGTAAATAATCGTGCAGTCAATTTTTGGTTTTTGCTCTTTTAATACATTATGAAAATACTAGAAATCAAAATACTGTAAATAATCGAAACACTTGAGCACAGCAAGGTTTTAGAACTTGAATTGGGTTATTTATGAGCTATTGCCAAATTAACAAATAAATCTACATAAAAGGAAGAGAACAAAAACGTATTAAAATGCGTTAAATTGTTTATAAAAGCCATTGAAGAACTGTTTAAATCAAATTGCAAAAGCGTTTTCAACTTGTCAACAAGCTTTGGTAATGCTTGCTCTAATGGCACACATATGTATATATATGTATATATAGTATACAGATATATTTTATATAGGTAATATATAGGTAAGTGTATATATTGTTAGTCAAATATTTGTTTAGTAAATGTCATTTTTAAACTATGACACGTAGAGCTACACCAAATACACGTGTGTTCCTTAATCCTATATTACCATTATATGCTATAATTATGATTACTCCTAGATACACCTACACATATTGGAAGTACATGCATATATAATTATTTCAATTGTTAAGCTTTGGAATCGTTATCTGTTTTTTTTTTTTTTACAGGTTCGTTGGTTAGGAAGCTCGTTTTTAATACAGATATGTTTGTTAGGTTACGGTAAACATAAATTAGTGGAATTTTATAATTTGGTATCATCGTAGATTTGATCTGAGTTGGGCACCACAACCACCGTTGGCACTTGCGTATAGGGCGTCATGGGTTCGATCAGCAGCTCGTCGGCAATTGAGCTTGGACGCGTACCGTGCTGATTA
The DNA here is from genome assembly GCA_035045845.1 of Drosophila buzzatii. Lineage (NCBI taxonomy): Eukaryota > Metazoa > Arthropoda > Insecta > Diptera > Drosophilidae > Drosophila > Drosophila buzzatii. The sequence continues at coordinate 12,106,249 of JAWNOS010000244.1, read as the reverse complement.
TAAGACATACTACCAACAAATCCACCTCCACCTCTACTACCCATGTTTATTAAGTCGGCGTTGCTGCCGCTACTATTGCCATTACCCATACGCATCTGGATGCCACCGCCGGCAGCTCCGCCAGCGTTCAGACTTTGCAATGAATGCGAGCTGGCACTGCGATTGTATTCGTTGTTGTTGTTATTGTTGTTGTTGTTGATGTTGTACTGCAGCAGGTTGTGAATCTTCTGCTCATCGGATGGCGAACCAAACTCGGAAGACTCGCGAATGGGTGCTAATTGTAGCTGTGCGGCAGCAGCTAACATCTCACCTGTGGGCAAACCAGAAGGACTGGGTCTCTCACTGCTGGCCACATCCTCGAAAGCCTCCTCATTCAATGTTTGCAATGCGCCGCAAATCATTTGCTCCTCAAGCGTAACCTATACGAAAGAAAATTGTATATATTATTTGAATATATAATAGAATTTGAATAAGGCTAAGCCAGATTTAACTTTGGGCATGTGAGCTCTTTTACCTGCAGATACTCATAATCATGGATTTTGGACTATTTCGGTAAGCATTAGACAGAGACAAAGATAAACACAATTATGTACATAGATAAGATCCTGTCTGCTATCAACTTTAGACGTTAAACAGTCTCGCCCCTTAACTAACCTGTTTTTCCATATGACTAACTGAGTTTCGTCGCGACAGAGAAGGCGCCGGCATGGGTTCAGGCACCTCACGCATCGCGGGCACATTAGCTGGAGGCTCTGCAATAGAAGGCTGTGGCCGAATCTTGCGTGGCAGTCGATCGACATCGCGCAGCGTAGTAATCAACAGACGAAACAGTTCCCAATGGCCAAAGCTCAGGCCAAGCACCTGCATAGAGTAAAGAATTGCATTATCTGTATATCAAATATATCCTTGCTATATATACCGCTTTAAGGTCCGTCAGTTCACAATGCTTCAGCACGCGGCCGTTAATTGCATTTTCACGCAGCACCGGCGCCAATTTCTGCAGCGTTGGCTTGAGATCTTCAATGCGTTCGACCAAAGTTATGACGCCCTCGACGGTGAGGTCAGTGAGCTTCGTTTGCAATATATCATCCTGTGAGCAATAATGAACAACTTATAGTAAGAGTTTTATACGCCAAATAAATTTCTATCTTACACCAAAGGAATCGCTGGGCGATGGTATTAACGGTGTTGTTGGCTCCATTACGCTCAGATGACGTGAACGCAGTTCATTGCCAACAAATTCGTTCTGCAGCATTTGGTAAGGCGGATAGACCTGAGGGGAAGGCACATAGGTTGTGGGCGGCGGATGTGGGCGCATGCTGTGCGTGATGCTGGGACGCGTTTGCAGCACCAGCGAGCCTTCGTCTTCGATGATTTGTTGATCCTCTGTGGCAGAAGGAAATTAAGTTAAGAATAAACATTGAGAATTTATTCAGCAAAAACACTTACCTTTCAAAACCTTTCTGAGATACGGATCCAGATTGATTGTAAAGGGCAAAAATATGCGCAAATCCGCGACTAATAAATCAGATTTATGCAGCTGCAAAAAGGCGTCCAGCTTACGCTCATCGCGATCCAGCTCGAGCAGTGGAGCGGCCTCTCGCAAACAGGCGAGCTTGGGGCGAACTCTGAATGAAATTAAATTAGTTAATTAATTATTTAATTACGTGCATGCTTCACTCACTTCTCATAGACACACTGCAGCGAGATGTTCTCATCGGCATTGGTGTCCATAAACTGATCATGATGCAGCACAATCATGCTTGCGCGCAGTGGCCATTGTTCGGTGAGATTTATCCAGGAACTGAGGCGATACCAGCTAAAGTCGATCTGGAATGCTTTGAGTAGACGCACAGTGATGTAGATGACGTTCATGAGGCGGCGCATGCTGCGCGGATTCACATCGCTGAAGTAGTCATCGGTGAGCACAATGCGCGACAGATCAAGCACACCTTGGGGATTTTGGCCCAGTCTATGCAGATTGGAGCCAATTGAGCTGGCGACCGATTCGGAAAGACGTAGCTTCTTACCACCACCACCACCGCGTTGAGTATTGTGCGGACCACGTAGCTTCTCTTGACTAGACATTATTTCAGAGGCGTTCGACAAGCGTCGTGCTGAAACCGAATGGCCCAGCGAGGGCCCGTCGTCCACTTGATAGTCTGTGCCGCTGCGTTTGAACAACAGCGCCGTCATTTGGGCACGCTGTACCTTGCGCAGTCCAGAGTTTTGCAGGTAAACAGGCAGATGCACCAAGTTGCGCAGGAAATCGTGGCCACCAATGCCGCCCTCGGTAAACAGCCGTCGACTATTGGCCTCTGCGGCCTTGGCAATCACATGCGGATCCACCGAGATGAGCAACACGAAGGGACGATTGGGCGAGGAGAGCAGCGTTTGCACAGCATTCAAGAGTGTCAAAATGCGTTCCGTATCACACGAGTCCAGAGCATCGATGACGCCCACCAAGCGACTCTGCTGATTCGTAAAGGCATCCAGACACTTGACCATGTCCGTCAGCACAGCCACCTCGGCTCCCAGCATAGTCAAGGGCGCATTCTCATTGGAGCGCACGGCTCGCTTTAGCTGGCGCTTGTGAGAGATGAACAGCGAGCCACAGACCTTAGCCAGCACATGCAAATGCGTACAGATGAGCGTCACGAGCACCGCAGCAATCACATAGACGGCAAACAGAATTTGCTCACGCTCAGCATCATTGGCGTGCGTAAAGTAGGCAACTATCAGCGCTATGCCCGCCACCAGGGTGATCAGACCGAGCTCGAAGAGCAACACAATGGGCAGGCAGCACATGCGACGCCAACGCCAGCCCACATCCATTTTCAGGCACTTGGGACGGAAGGCACGATACAGACGCGTGGACAGCCAGCCATAATGGGACTCTGCAAAAGCAAAACGCATTTAGTAAATATATTTCAAAGAAAACAAATATTAGCTAAGTAACTACTCACCGATGGCATCCAGCAGAGAGGCTAGCATGTGCGCCACAGCGCCATCTCCCGTAGGCGAGGCGCTGCTCGCTTCCGCAAAGTGAAAGCGCACGGGCTTGGGCTGAGAGTCGGCTTGGGGGCCAGGCGGATGGCAGAATGTGACCTGCAGTATGAGACGCAGTCGTGTCATGCGTTTCTCCAGCGCATGCAGCACAGAGTAGGCCCAGAACATATCCATTTGGTAATTGAAGTACTTCGTTGCCGCCAGCAGGAGGTAAGCCAATACCAAGAAGATAATTGCAGCCAGTGCGCCCCATAAGACAGACCACGTGCTCAAGCCCACAATTGTTCCGATCAGCAGAGATATATGCAGGCAAACCATAAAGAGCAGGCTGCCAGTCTTGGTCGGCGGCTCTGCCCACTGTTTGGCAAAGTTGTTCATTTCCTCGCGCAATTTGTTCAGCAGGAAACTCTTGCCGCTGCCCCACTTGGCGTAGAGGCCGACGGTAATGGGCGTAGTTAGAGTGGGTTCGCTGAGCACATCGGCCAGAGCAGACGAGTACAGCTCATAGCCCAGCATGCCCTCCGAGTCTTCGTTGGTATTGAGTCGTCGCGCACCAAACACCTGACCCAATATCGTCTTCTGATGCAGCGAGTCAATGTTGTAGGGCGTCTCACCCGCCTTGTTGGCACGGTACAGCAGCTGACTGTGCTTGGGATTGCGCAGCAGCGCCTCCACAATTGCTTTGGAGCGAGCTCGCATCGCTATGTGCAGGCAGGTATCGCCACGCTTATCACTGGCCGTCACCTTGGCCTTGCGATCGAGCAGCATGTGAACAATCTCCAGATTGCGATTGCGAACGGCACGCAATAGCGGCGTATCCCCATCTTTGGTAGACGACTCCAAATCGGGATTGGTGAGCAGCAGCAATTTAACGATTTGCGTGTGTCCCTTCTCCACTGCCGTGTAAATTGCCGTCTTGCGATCCTTGCCTTGAATATCCACATCGGCATGTTTCTTGAGCAACGCTTCGACCACAGTGCGGTGTCCGCCCTTGACTGCATGTATTAGCGGCGTATCTCCACCACGATCCTGGATATTGATGTAGGCGCCAGCGGCAATCAGTGAAGCGGCAATATCCTGAAAGCCTTCGCGACTGGCTATGCACAGTGCTGTCATGCCATCCTTGTCGAGGGCATTCACATTTGGCTTCTTCTCCAGTATTGAGCTGACGCAGTCCGTATGTCCGCCGGCGGCAGCCACCAGAAGTGGCGTCCATGAGTACATGCCGGCGGTGTCCACATTGGCGCCCGCTTTGACTAGCGTGTCCACTATCTCAACGTTGCCACGACGACAGGCCCACACTAGTGCCGTGGTTCCATATTTGTCTCCGACATTAACCTTGGCACCGCGTTGCACCAGCAGCTCCACAATGTCCTTGAAGCCACGTCCTGCCGCCCAGAGCAGTGCGCCCAAATGGTAATTGCCATGGGCATTGCCATCTGCTCCCTTGTCCAGCAGCAGGCGCACCAGATCCGTGTGTCCTCGATACGCAGCCCACATCAGAGCAGTCCAACCGCCCTGCAAGCAACTCATGAATATCTCATGACACTAGAGAGTTTATACTGACTTACCATATCGCGATGTTCTATGTCCGCGCCATGATCCAAGAGCAGCTGTACGACATCCAGATGGCCATTGCGCGTGGCACACAGCAGCGCCGTCCAGTTGTCCAAATCCTCAGCCTGCACATCAGCGCCACGAGCCAAAAACTCACGCACAAACGAAGTCAGACCACGTCCGGCGACGACCATAAGCACCGTAGTTCCATTCTATAGAGAATTTTTAGATAATAATATAATATGATAATAATATATGTCGATTACTTACCTCATCGCGATCATCGATGGTTAGATGACGACTATCGAGTATAGCGCGAAGACCGGATATATCATTATTGTCAATATATTGCAGAACTGCGCGATGTCCGAGCGAACCCATGGAATCTCCGTATCGATTTATATTCTAGACGAAGACAACAAATAGGCAAGGGTTAATTAACTCTTAACAATTGTGGAATGTTTTCAAATGATTAATCAACAAACTTCATGCAGTTTTCTCTTAGTTTTGTTTATTTGCTTAACTCAATTCAGGGGCGTGGCCGTGTGAGGGGGCTGGGGACGGGAGTTCTTTTTTAATTGCGTTACGTTAAAGCAAAACATATTTTAATTAAATATAAATCAACATACAAGATGTGAACTCACATCAAGGCACATGCTCAAATAAGAAGTAGAACAAACGCATGTTTGATAAATAGAACACGAACCAAATGAACTACACTCAAAGATATTAAGTGCACCAGGGTATATACAGGGTATATATGAAGGATATGATATATTTGCAACACTTATAATAACAAAATAGATGTTAACATATTTAAGGCATTTACATCTTTACAGGAGTTAACTAGAAACATTTTTAAGCAATTTTTTCAATTCCTTAATTTTTTTATATTTTTTTTATGTATTTTCCACCCAATCACTTATACTAAACTGTTTAACTTAATCGTCTAAAGCTCAATTTATAGCTGGCATCACTGCAATCATAACCAAATAAGTAAATATATAAAGATCGATTACTTGAGTGTCACAGATATAATGTCAGATTGATAAGCAACCGCGTATCGTGTGTTTCAGATCAGCAAAATTTAATTGATAAACCTGCGCTTCCTGCGCACATCTTGCGACTGTCAACTCAACAGAAATATGTCATGTCCACTCTGTCATGAACGATCGAAGACAACGAGCTGTCAAAATTATTAATGGGTGGTCTTTGATAAAAAAAAAAGGTTTGATAATGGCGCTTACAATAGAACAGATATTAGGACGAGTTATCGAAGTTAAAATACCCTTTTCGAGAGCAAGATTTTACAATGATCATATCTTAAGTAAGGAAAAAGTTATCTATATCAAATATTCATATTTCAAAATATTCCATTATTGATAAGATTTTGTTTAAACAAATATATGCAGCTCAAACGTGTATTGAAGGGGTCTTACTTTTGAAGCGAACAATCCTTTGACAGTTCTATGATAATCGTTTAACGTTCCGAAAGATATTGTCACACGTATGTACATAAAACAGACAGACGAAAATATGTACTACATTAAGTCGCACACTCTTTTGATGAACACAGCTTTATAAGATCTAAAAGTTAATTGTAAACCCTATTAAAACTGTTCGATCTATATATATACATACATATATCATAATCGTATTACAATAACCTTTCAACACCTGAACATTTCCATTGTCTTCATTTCATTTTCATAGAATTAAGATTCTGTGTTTGTCTTCATATTTTATGACAGCGCCAAAAAAAAAAAAAAACGAGATTACGAGTATTTGTCATACTAAAATAGGCATCCACTCACGTTTTGCAGTAGCTTTACTGTCATAGACGTATCTAAATATTGTATAAATCAGGTAAATTAAGCTATCAGCTGAGCCCGAGAACAAATTTGAGGAAATCTGGTCGTGAAATGAATCAAATAGATTTTGTTTTGCTTTCGTTTTTCTACTTTTTTTTTGTTTTTTTGAGGCGCGAAAATATATTTTATAAATAAATATTTTGTAAACAGTGAAGCGTTAAGATTTCATCTTAGTAAATGTGTAAGGTTTTTTCTTTATTATTAATTTAGCATGTATGTGTGTGTGTGTGGGTGTGTGTGTAAGTACATCTATATGCATGGCTATTAAATAGCGTGAAGTGCTAATACGCATTAAAGCGTTACAAGCAGCGCCCTTTAATTCGCATAAAAATAGATTAAATATTATTTTAGTACTTCATTTTTTTTAAGATAAAGCTTTCTTAAAGTTAAGTAATTTATATTATGAAATATGTACTCTTCACTTAAAAAAGTTTAAAACAAATTTTGATTAATTTATAATTCCATAAAATAACATACTTTTTGTATTTTTTTACTAAAAATGATTTTAAGGTAATAAAATATTTAATATATAATAAAAATTATTAAAAATAAATATTTATAAAAGTAAAATTATATTTTATTTATTACTATTTTATTTTCTTAAATGTAAATCATTATAAAATTATAAATATATCTTATTTATTATTTATTATTTTATTTTATTTTATTTTAATTTTATTTTATTTTGTATAATATTTTTTTTGGTTATGTCTAAATTATTTGAATTCTTTTATTTATTTTATTTTATTATTAATTATATTTCATTTATTATTATTATTTTTTTTTTAAATTTAAATTATTATAAAATTATAATTTTTTTTTTATTTATTTTATTGTTACTTAGAATTAATTCTAAATAACAATTTTATTTAAGCCAGAGCGACAGAGGCCTTCAGGCTGATAAAAAATTATAAATATATCTTATTTATTATTTTAATTTATTTTATTTTGAATAATATATTATTTTGGTCATGTCTAAATTATTTGAATTCTTTTATTTAATTTAGTTTTAATTTTTTTATTTATTTTATTTTTTTTAAATATGTGCTTTCATAATATTTTTGTATTTATTTACATTTTTTTTAAGTAAACCTAGATTTACGTCACTTTCTGAAAATCAGTTAAATATTACACGCTTAAATATTGATATAAACTTGTGTTTTATTAGCTTAACTGTGTTTAATTAATTGTGAATAAATACGAACATTTTTGGCTTTTTTCTTTGTGGGAGAACGTAAATTATTTAAGCTCAAACGCGATGCGTTTAAAATTAACTCATCCAAGCTTTTTGATAATTTCATTTTGCCGACACTGCAACGCGAGCACGAACTTAGCTTTAGTTGATCTCAAATACTTGTAAAAGATATGTTTTTGTTTTTTAAATATTTATTTAAGACAAGTTCTCTTCACTTTTTTTTATCAGCGCATGATTTACAATGCAATGGGCCACAATTAAGACTAGATACACGTAATGCAGAAGCAAAAGCAGAAAAAGCGCCGACAATTTTTTTAATTAAGCATAATAAATTGCATTGTATTTGTTGTTTATTGTTCATATATATTTAAACAGCTTCTTATAGTTTTAATAATTGTTTATTGTTCTCCTTTTTTCAGTTTTACTATCTCTCAAAGAATGCTTCTGCACGGCACGACGAATTGCCTGTGAATGCGAGCCATGTGCAAGCTGCGCTGCTGTTATTGGATGGTCGGGCGTTGAGTCGGTCTGTCGTTTGGTCGTGCTGCTTGGTTAGTCGGGTGTCTGGTGTCGGGTATCGTCGCATGACGTTGTTGTCTCGCTTATCAACTCAAGCACACTCCGCCCGCTGGCCCAAAAACCCGTCACTGATTACAAATAGCAACACATGTAAGTAGATACTGTTCATTGAGCTCGAGATCTCTATCTGCGGATGCTAAAAAGCGCGCGCGCGCACTATGAAATACTGTAATTTAGTTGTGTATTTTTGTTTTCGCTTTTGTTGTTGTTGCTTGCTTTGCCTGCGCCACTTAAACTTGTTTGCCAATTTAGCTAACGCTATCAATAGCTGTTGCACATTTGCCGCGCACGCTCTTGCCACAAGCACGCACTGCCACCGACTAACTGGCCAACTGTTTGGCTAAAATGTTGCGGGAGATGTGACCAATGACCAGGTGACCGACCAATGACCAATGCTGTTTAGCTGGAATTCTGCTCTTAAGCTTAAGCTTAAGCGTAAGCGTAAGCTTATGCGCTGCCTCAACACTGTCGTACACAAGAAAAAGTTTCTCTTTAGTTTACGACTTTGGCATTGCAAAGGCCAACTGCAACCGCACAACGGCAACAACAACAACAACACAACTGCTGGCTGACCAACCTTAGTTGGTCTCGAGCTCTTTAGTATTATTCCATTGCATTCGTTAATTGTGAATCAATTAAAAACAAATACAATTTCAATTTCTGCTTGTCTCGCTTTGTTGGCATACTCCATTAGTTAATTGAAGGAAACATTTCAGCCAAATTGAATAAACGTAGGCAATAAATTCTTTGCGCTGATACAAGACACTGCACAAGTTATTGATATTGTTATTTCAGTTCGCATGAAAATGGGGATTTTTTTTTTTTTGCTTCGGCTTGACTTTGGTCAAGAAAAAAATCACCGTAAATTTGGGTCAACTGCATATAAATGCAGCTTGATTAATGTTTTGGAAGTTTTTCAGATACCAATTAAGTGTCAAATCTTTACATATGTGAAAGCAAGCCACGCTGATCATTGATTATTGTTGTTGCTAATGAGCTTTCAGACTTTAATTCCCTTTGCAGCGATCGCCAAATGCGATGAGCGAGTTGCTCAGTGACAGCTCGAGCAGCGCAGCGAGCATCGAGTTTCGTATCTCCCCCCCGACTAGTTTATGCTAATAGAGTTTTGTCTATGCTGAAGGTCAATGCAGGCAGTGCAATGTAAGGAGAGTTCACTTTATGTTATTACATACTCGTTCATTTAGTGAACAGGGAATATTAGTGAAAGATCAGAAAAGTTCATGTTTGCTATTTTATGTATAACTTAAATGTATTACACTCTTTTTGAAAGTGAAATGAGTATATTGATTGGTTCAATATCTAATGCATTATTGAAATTAAAGCTAGAAAACTAAAAATTGGGAAAATATACTCTTTGGTACACTTTGTATAAAGCTTTAAGAATTTTCTGATTTACCTATTAGAAGCGTGGCAAAGCAAGAAATATTATATTTGATATAATATAAATATAATCATATAAGGGGCTAAGTATTTAAAATATAGATATATGGAATAAATACTTGTAAATTCATTAATAATAATAATAATAATATAATAGTAATAATAATAATGTAAAACAATATGAATTAATAAGAAAGATAATACAATTATAATAAAACAAATAAATATATTTTTTAATAATAATAATGTAATATAATATATATAAATAATAAAAATGATTAATAATAATTGTAATACTGAGAATTTCCCAACGCTTTTAACCCTATTTACTTGAGGCTAATACATTAAAGTCTCTTATAGCATTTCAGACGTCAAAAATAACCCATTGATGGACAGTTTTAGATAGCTTGAAGACATTTCATAACCGATTACCAATTAGTAGTTAATTTTGCTGCTATATCAAGTGGCTATATTACTATTAGCCAGAGAACACTGACAGTAAGTCAGCCTTAACTAATGTTTGTTTATCGCATGACGCTCTTAAGTATATTTAATATGTTAAAGGTTATTTCAGGCAGCACGCACTCCAGACATTAAGTTGCATAATCTCTAATGGATAGCAAGTTGTAAAAAATGCCAAAAATAGAATTCTTTCTGGTTGGCAAACCTCATTGATTGGGGCACACTTAAGCAACTGTTAAATATATATTAATTGTTATTATGAGTCGCAAAAAGTTATTTCTGTTGATATTTGTTGGTTAGACAAGAAGTTAAACGGCAAGGCAAATAATAAACAGAGGAACATTCAACTTGTTTTGGGTTCATAGGCGACAGCATAAGAAGTAGTAGAAGAGGAGCAGGAGAGCAATGCAACAAACAACAAACAACAAGCAACAATGAACAACAACAACAACATCAAGAAGAGGCAGAAAAAAAGTTGCATAGCATGTTTATTTTTAGATGCTGCATTTATAGAACCAGGACGGGTTATATAGAGGTATAGAGAGGAGTAGGACATTAGAAGCAAAGCCAGCCAAACAATGTGAGGGAGAAAGAGAGCGACAGAGAGTGAGGGTATATAAAAGTGTAAAAAGATATCAAAACTGAGTACATTCACATGGATGTGGGAGAAGCGACGCAATGCCATATTAAAGTGACTGAAACGTCGCGTCGTATTGGGCGTTGTGCTGAGCTCCTGATGATCACTGCAGCTGCCACTGCACGCATCGCCATTCAGCTCCCGGCCATGGCTGTCCGGCGTAAGTGAACGCGTTGGCGTGGGCGATGGCGAGAGTGTATTACGATTGCCACTACCAATGACATCCGTTGGCATCACCTCGACATTCTCAATGTTGATGACCAGACGCGGCAGCGAGCCATGCGGCGCAATCTCAGTGCCCCGCTGTCGCTGTAGAGTGCGATTGTGGTGCGGGGTGGTGTGGGGCGTGGAGTTGGCGGTGCAAATGTCACGACGCTCGTCCCACTCGAGCAACGGTCGCTGCAGCGACTGCAGATCATGTGTGCCCGTATCGTGCAGGCCACGCACCAAAGCCCCAATTGTGCGCTGCTTGCACGCTTTGATGTCTGTTGAACTGGTTACGGATGATGATGATGCTGCTGCTGCTGTCGCAGTCGCCTTTGGGTCAGCTGCTGTCGTTGATGGCTTTGCAGTTGCTTTTTGTTTAAGCTTTGGCGCTTTATCACTCGGCTGCATGCTGGCTGTTCACTTGCGAGTTTCGAGTTCTTTTCTTATTCTTTTTTGTTTGTTTTTTATCGCTTCTTTATGAGTGGACACAGAAAATGACTCGGGCTATAGAGAGAGAGCTGCAGCAGCGGCTGCCTGGGCCAACTGATTAGTTATTAAGTATGTTCAGCTCACATATAACATGTTTCATAATTTTATTAATGTTCCTTCTTTACTTTACTCTGCATTTGCAGCAGTTTGTAGTCTTTCTTTCAATTGAACGTTTGATGCTTTGCCCTGTCTAATTGACTGCATACTCAATTGATCAAGTCAAAACAAATTGTTGATTCAACACAATTAAGTGAAATGACATTCAAAGAGGGAATAGAATCTTAGATTTGCGGAGAGTATAAAGTTTTCTGTAATGCATATAGGTCTGCTTATATGCGTAGTAAAGACTTCAGAACTTCAAATAGTGAAGTCTTTAGGTTAGATTTTGATGGAGACATGATGTAAAATTTTAAATATATTTGCTAATTGAGCAGCTTTAACAATTTGAGTATTAAGTATTATTAAATAGTTTAAAAATATATTATCAATATTATATATACATAAATTTGTATATATAGATATATATAACATTAATAAACACAATTGTGTTTGGTTTCTTTTAAAATATTAATTTAAAAATACCAATTTACTATGCAGCAAGATCTTCATAATATCTCTGCAATCCTTAGAAATTATTACCTTTCATTCATAATAAATAGCTTGATATTATTTAGTTTAGTTTCACTTCATAGTTAAAATGCTTATAAGAATTGAGAGATTTGCTTACAAATTTACCTAATCAGAACAAATTCCTTAAGCTAACACTGCATTCATCTATACTATATCCTTTAGTATATCTACTGCACTTATCTGATAGTTTATCTATATTTATACGACTCTTTCTATATACACATTCAACAAATGCACTCATCATTTTGTTATCATTAGCTTATCTCATATGTAAATTAAGCACAGATTATAGCTGAAAAAGCTCTCAGCTTTCGCACAATTTAACTACATTGCATTTGTAGGTTAAATTCAAATGAAATTAATTCTTTTACACACACCTCGGATTCGCCCGGATGCGTTTTCAAACGGGCTTTAAACATTTTGGTTAAACTCTCGCCGCTTAGTTCCGTTTTGAAGGTATTTTATAGCTTCCAGTCAATAGAGAAAAATAAATAAAACAGATCCCAAGGTTCAACAACTATTAAAATCTTTAGCTCGACCGCTTGCCTGTGGCGTTCTTAGCGAACTGTCCGCTGGAGGCTGCATGCATGTTTCATATATGGATGAAAATGCACGGCGCCACGAAGTTTACATTTGACTTTTAATTAATAGAATAAACAATTGAATTTATCACACACACACGCGCGCTCGGTAAACGCACAGATAAGCGCCGGATATTCAAACAGAGTGTTGAAACAACTTCTACTTCCTATTTGCAAATTGGAAAACTTTGCAATTGAAATAACTTCTTTTCTGGATAATTATTTTCACGCGTCGAACCATTCCAGACTGCGTAACAAATAAAACTGAATCAAAGACAGCGACTTGAAGTGAAGCGGCCCGTGGAGGGCGATTGCTTTGAATGTTGCCTTCCATTATGACAGTCCATAATAAACTTTATTATTGCTAACAGTGTGTGTCAATAGTAATTTACAGCCACATCTAGCTGAAAAGATTCAGTGCGATAAATTAACGAAGATTCATTACTTATGTTATTGTTTATGGCTCTGTTAGTCAAATCAGAACGTCAGAGTTTTAAGCAAACTAACAAAATGTCTATAGAGTATTCTATGTAATAATTTGTTCTATATTCGAAGGAGTTGCCATAAGTAAAAATCATAGAAAGTATCCAAAAGGCTTATAATCTAAATAAGTTTGTACCTTTAGATTATATAAACTTATTTAGATTATAAAAACAAAATCTCAAGGCACAACTTCTTTTGCATAGCATCTTTACTATCTCAAGATACGACCTATAGATACTCTCAAAAAATACTGAATCTAGATAGTCTCTTGTATCTATTGATCTATATATAATATCTAAAGATGATTTAGATTGGATAGAAATATAGGTAGTAGCTATAAATATTATATAGCTTAACTATTTGAAGATACTATGCATAGATATTATATAAAGATGCAATCTTTATAGAGATAGAACCTATAGATACTACACATAGACACTTGTGATACAACATACTATATATGACTTATTAAAACTCTCTTTGAATATTACATTTACAGTTTTAAAAGAAATTTTACACTTTGCAATCACTTAATGTTGGCAGAATTACGAGAGAAATTTGATTTTATATACTGGAATTAATATTCATTATATACTGCAATTGCAATTAATTTCAAATTTATATATTTTCATTTTCATTTCAAGCTCAATTTAGCGCTTATATAAAATGTTGCATACTTTCAGGCTGACGTAGAATACTTATAAACCAGGGCTGGCAAGCATTGTTTTGTATACTTCAACACTACTACTAGTTCACATCAAATGCATTATAAAGAAACTTTTTGGCTAATAACTTAAGAAATCAACGTTTACAGACTTTTTACAGACCCAATTATATATGCGCCACAAAATACAAATGTCTATGACGAAGGTCTGTCGCTATCGACTTACAGTTTGTAGAATTCTAATCAGCATATGCACGATTGTGCACAGCACATACATATATATATATAAATATATATATGTATAAGCTAAATACAGATGGAACATATGTTTAATTTGACTGCTGGCTGTCTGGCTGGTTTAGTTTACCCAAGTTAACCAACCCTAAAATATCTTTGCTTATCAGATAAGCCAGCCAAAACATATGGTCGAGCCGGCGCTGCGATAGATCGAAAAACACCTACCTGTACGGAATTGTTGCTGCGCCCAAAGGAGCTGCGAAAGAAGCCAAACGGAAATATGCTGCCATAGCCACCGGAATCGTGACGCTCGCGGCCAGAGCTCGTCGTGGCGCCCGAGGTCGGCGACGATGGCGGATTTAGGGGCGACATCTCCGAATAGGCGCGCCCCAATTGATCCAACTTGGGTGTGCGAACCATTTTTTGCACAGGTATTAACTGAATTTCTTTGTGCCGTTCTTTTGTTTAAACACTTAAGCGCACATTTAATACACGACAAACAGTTAAATTGCGAAACATTGAATGGGAAATCGTTTCCGTTTAGCGCAACTTATTCAGCTCGGGGCAATTATTTGCATGCGCCGATCAAATATTTGCCGCTGATAACCTTTTTGATACTAATTAAGGTTTGTATTTTTTGCGAGCACACACAGATTCAACGGTTTTAAATTTGATTTCTAATTCCCTATTTTATTTATTTGTATTTTTTGTATTTTTCAGCTCGTCGCGCCGTATTCGAGCTGTCGAGCACACGCCACGCGCTCTGCTGGAAAACTAACCGCAGGCACTGCCCGGGTTCTGGACAGGCAGCGACAGCAAATAATGCAGCTCACAACATGTACGCCTAGCATTCTCATCACTTCGTATACCCTGTAAGTGGCATAGTGGCTATGATGGACTAGTCAAGCATTGGTAAGTAATCATAACAAGCCAAGATATTTAATTGCATTTTATTTGCTCATTTTATGTATGTAGTAATTCAAAATAACCTATACCATTTTTTTTTTTTGGCAAATATTTCACTCTCTCATTGCCAAAAATATTGTATTATCTTAGATAATTTATGTATGCATATTCTTTAACTATATTTATCTATTTTACATTACATCTCTTGCCCTTTAAATATTATTAACATTTGCTCTACAAATTCTATTTGCAGGTAATCTGCTAGTCGAGCACTCCCTTTTAGCTGATCCTTACCTATTCATTTCGATAAAAATACATTTAGCAAAACATTAACGGCGCTTTCGCACTGCTACACTTGTGCAGAGACTCACCCACACACACACACACACACACACACACATCAATTACTGGCGCCCAAAATGAGCAATCACAACGGCTACTAAATACTGCTATGCCTGTGTTTAGCTATCGTAATAACTGTTGTCTGCTTGTGGAACGATGGAAAGAAACGTTCAAATTACGCACAGCAGCTCTCGCAGACAGTAAACAGTGAGTGAATCGACTCACACTCCCTTTCCCACTCTCTTTGTCTCTCTCGCTCTCGTCTCGTCTCGTCTAGTACATAGTATTCGTTAAGTCAGATCTCGTTGACTGATAACGCCGCCAGTGGGACTGTCTACGCCCAGACTAAATCACACAGCAAAGCAGAAAACCGTTTTATGTTGACATAGCAGCGTACACTAAATATGTACTCAGTTATGTTTGAACGTATGAGAGAAATTGAAGAGATTTTGACTGCACATTCACACGTATTCAATTGAGCTAAGATAAGAGAGTGTTGAGTGCAATGTATAACGATAACATGTGCATAATGTAATTAATAGTATTACTATAATGAATAACATATTTCTGCTTCACATTAATACCGTTTCTCTTTACAGTTAAATCCATGTCTGAATCTATGCGCACATGTAAGTAACTAAACGTTGGGCATAGCCCTATTAATATTATTATTATTATAGTAGTTGCCATGGGACCGCGCAATTGAATGTGTGCTAAATAACAAAAAATAATAATCTACAGCAAATCACTCGACCAGAAAATATCTAAAATGTTGCAGATAATACTATAATTGAGGTATAGTATATACAAATGAATAAAACGTATAAAATAATATAAACCTGCAAACATCGCTGAGGTACTACTATGTATGCAAGCAGCAATTGTTAAGAAATAGATATATCAATCATGAAGATAAGTACATTAGGGCTTTACGTTAAGTTCTACGAAGACAGCTATGAGACTCGCAAATCTAGCCAATTTATTTTAAGAACCTATTCACATAAGCGACCTTTTTACTTCAAATACAAATTTTAAATATAAAGCATACTTTGAGGCGCTTTAATTATAAGTAAGGAAACAAGTTTGGGAATTGCTCTAACTAGAAACCAGCAAAATAGATACGATATAAACATACATATACATTCACTAAATATATGCAAAATAATATCTATTTCTATTTACCCAACCATTTCTACTACACGAGCTCAGCCTTATTAAGCTTGCAATTATTTATAAATATTATTTCTGATTTTCTGATATTTTGATATTATTATACATATATATAATAATATAATTTCATATGTCCAAAAATTTTAATATACCAGAAACATATTTTTAAACAGTAGCACGATTCCATTAATAACTTCATCAAGTTTATGGTTGCATTAAAAAAACGACTGAATGCCTAGCGCGGCAATTCTCAGTCAGTGCAACAATACTTATTAAGAGAAATATATACACACGCTCACAGGAAAAACTAAATATATAATATACATATGTACATATATATTATAAGTGCAGCACAAATATATAATTATTTTCATACAACTTGCCAAGCAATTTGTGAGTGAAATTTGTGCCTGTCTGCCATCGGTCTATCAACAATTCCCAGAATAGCCAAAGCAGAGACAAAAAACAACAACAATACTGAACAAAGTCGAAACAATGATATATTATCATAGACTAGCATTCATCTTGGTTCATTTGAACTTCATATTTTGATTGCTTACAACAAAAAATCATTGGCGACAGCTAGTAGATAGAAGAAAGTCATTGTTTTTAGCTTTTCCGATTATTTATAAGACTCACATATGAGATTGCAAATTAGAATCAATAGTCTCTAAGATCTTGACCTAGTTACCCATATAAAATCCACAGATCTTATTACTGCAAAATGGCACACATCAACAGAAAGTCTCAGCTCAAAATAAAGTGCATTATTGCCGAGGTTTGCAGTTCAGAAACTTGATTGCCGTAGCTTATAAAACACATCACATAATATAGAACAAGGCATGTATACATACACATATACATATATACCAGTATTAAATATCGAGTATATTTTTTTTTTTGAACAACTGTTGAGTCACTCGTATAATTCGATAGCTGACATGGAGCAAAACTTACTTGCGTAGTATATGTGATGCCCGTTTCGCTTAGTGCTTGGGATTCCATAAAATGAGATATGGAATAAACTGGTAGATTGTCAGTCATTCTAAATTTTGATAAAGCACTTGAAATCAATGTCAATATCACAGAACTGCGTACATCTAATGTATTTCTGTGACTCTCAGAGTTTCGAAAGCAACTGACGAAGTTTTCGCTCAATGCTTATCTTCAGTGGGATTTGATTTATTCATTTTAACAAATTAACATCAATTTGT
The DNA here is from genome assembly GCA_035045845.1 of Drosophila buzzatii. Lineage (NCBI taxonomy): Eukaryota > Metazoa > Arthropoda > Insecta > Diptera > Drosophilidae > Drosophila > Drosophila buzzatii. Next base: position 12,088,615 of record JAWNOS010000244.1, on the reverse strand, counting down.
GCTCGGTTATTGACCGTATTAATCTGATAGGATATTTAATAGTCATGTATTTTGTGATGTATCAAATATACGCCATAGATTCGACATAACTAGAGCTAAAAATATACAAAGAGAAGTTCTCTTGCTGCTGGAATAACTTTGATAGCTTCATTCGCCGTAACCCTACTATGCAATTCCCATAACAATTTATTTTCTAATTATATATAGAAATATTTAAATATGTATGTCTGTGTGCTCTATGTTCTCAGAAAGCAAAAAAATTTTGTTGTATTACAAATAAACGTATTGCCAAACACAGCTCATAATAACAAATAAACTAGAAACATGTTTTCAAACTTTGTTTACAACTGTTTTATAAGCTCACTTCTTGGCACTCCCTTTAACTATTACTTTTTGTATGAAATCACACAAGGGTAGCTTGAAAAGTTGCTGACTTTGGGTGAAGATACAGGTCAGGTGTAGACAAAGATATTTGAAAGAGGACTAATTTACATATTTACAACTATATTCTTTTTAAAAAGAGAAAATATTTATATATTAAAATATTATTATATATTTATTTATATATTTAAATATTTTAAAATTAATAAATAATTACTCGAACTCCGACATTTTTTTGACAATTAAAAATAAAAATAAATACTATCACATCCCTATAAATATAACTGAGCTAACTTCGTTGCTTAAAAATATATGTACTAATAAATATATGTATGCCAAATATTGTTAACAAATGCAAATTAATCAAATGGAATAAATTGCAATCTTAACAAGACTAAACGCCGCCAGATTGATAGCAGCAGAGTGACATATATAAGCTGACATATATAAGTCGCATGTCTGTATATATCTACACAACTAGGTTTCTTATCGGCCCATTTGTATGTAGATAAGCCCAGTTGGCAAATAGAAACTGGCACAGAAACAAAGATAAAGTGCGCTTAGTTTCAAGTGAGCGGGCATTAAGACGTATTCATTTCAATTATGACGAATGACGACAAACGTATACTCTGTGGACTTTGAGGAGTGTTCCACGGCACTGCACCTCCAATGGGAAGTAATTCATTACCAATTCCGTCTATTAAATACTCGTTAGCCGCAAATGACTGGCAAATAAAGTGAGGAGAAAAGAAAATTCTTCTAACAGAAATAAATCAAGGGTAAATGGAATTATGTAAAATTTTAAAATAAGCAAAAATAAAAATGAGACAATTTTATTTTTGTTTAAACTATAAAATAAGAATAAAAAATAAGTTAATTATATTTCCACATTGTATTTTGCTTTTGTTGTTGCCTATGCACTACTGTACTTGATATTTAAAAATAAATATATTATGAAATTTTGTTAACTTGAATCTACAGAGAATTTTTAAATTGATTGTTCACACAAATGACATTATTATTAAATTAATTAGCACCTCTTTAGTTAATGCGAAATTCTACAAATGTCGTGGAAAATAGACTAATCGTGCCTGTGGAATATTTGCTATGGATTGTTGTTCGTATTTAATGTCTTACTAAATTAAATATCTAATTTGACATTAGTTCAAATTATGATTGTTTTCAGGAATACTGCAAGAACAGAAGTTCATTTATATGTATCTACCGATATTTGCATATCAATGTCACTCACCGGTTAAATCAATCAATTGTTATTATTATTATTATTATTGTTATTGTAGGAACGATAGCCAGTTATACAAATTTGCCGCGCAAAAACAAAACACTCTGGCAGGATCAGACACATTGACAACAAACGACAGCTGAGCACAGCTGAGCGCTGCCCTGTGTGTGTATGTGCCTGTAGTTGTATATATGTATGTATGTAACTTTGTCTGTATGTATACACGCACGTGTGTCGCTGTATGCGAATTTGTATATGCGACAATGAAACGTCGATAAAAGCTGATTACAATTACGCCCGCATTGGCTCTTACACTAGTTTCACTAACATCAGCACCTTAACAGTTAAAATTGAATATGTCGGTTATAAATAATTGAAATAAACTGTCACGAACACACAATAAAAATTATATATGTACATATTCACGTACATATAGACGAGCACCAAGCATTCGCAGCAGCACACTGCGCGAAAAATGATTCTTTCACTATTTGCATTTGAATTTTAGCAGCAGATATTCACGGTTTACATAATTAGCTATTTGTATATTAAATACAGTTATGAAACAATATCTTCACACTCTATTATAAATTGTACTATTATTAAATTAAGTTACATATATGGCGACCGAACAACAGTTCTACGTTCGCTGCCGTTTGCTACCCAACAAACAATGGGCAACGCGCTTACGAATTTTCATACAATTGGCTAGTCGCCGAATTGTTTGCTTGGCAACGTCTGGTACAAAAGGAAAGTTGCCAGATTGACAAATGCCAAAACGTGCACAATATGGCCAAGCGCAATTACTAAAGCGCGCAGCAATTATCGATATACAAACAAAAGAATTTAAGCAAGTTTTACAAAATGTACAATTATTTAAACTTTTTATCTATTAGCGAGTTATTTTTTTGTTAGTTCCTAAATATATTAGAAATGGATTCTATTAATTTGGTTACATTTTAAGCACTCGAGTATAAATTGTCCTGCACCTTAAATTGACCCAAGTGGCTTCTGTAACATATTTAATAATGGTTCTATTTACTTTTTGAAACTAAGAAATCAGCATGAACCTATTTGATTAAAAGCACATCCCTTCACTAGTCAAAACGAACACAGAATTATAAATAAAATTTATGTACATCCGTTAAATTTTTTCCTTTATTCTAAGACACTATTTGCACTCAAAACAATATCGAATGCGGCCTGGAATTTACAATTTAACGGGCTTGGGCTTGCCTTGCTGGGCAGCAACGCGTTCGTTGTAGCGCTTAACTGCCTCCTCGCGGGAAAGGTTACCCTTGCGTGCATATCGCTGGTTGATCAAGAACTTAACATCCATCTGCGGAACAATATGGAATAAGTCAGATTAATATGATTCTGTCATATTAGTAATTTCTACTTACACCCAGGGTGGACTCGTGACGTTTGCGCATTGGGCGCTTGATGCCATTACGATGAGCCTTCTTGTTCTGGTTGTGATTTGTGTGATTCTTGGACTTGGCCATTGCGAATTTTCAAACTATTTTTGCGGCAGAAGTCGGCGACCAGACAATGGAGGGTACAACATGAAAGCAAAAAATATCCATTATAGAACACAATTTATAGATTCAATTCTTCATTATTCATTTAAACAGTTGCCGATGGCATAAGAAAATACACTTTTAAGCATAATTAAAAATGTTATTTAGTTTCTTTGCGACCTACGTTTTTGACAGCACAGCGGAAAAGAAGAGGAAGAAGAAGCGACAATATCGATAGTCCCTATTGTATCTTAAACGTCTGTCGATATTTTATGAAATCAGCTGTTTTCGATTTCAAATATATGTGGCAACATTGAAAGTACTTCACTGTGAATAGCAAAACCTGCGAAATACAACGCAATTGCCTCTACAATTAAATTGTTATTCAATTTAAACTCTTTTTTTTAAGAACTTCAAGCTTACAAGTTCTATTTATATATTAATTGGAAAAATTAAACAAAGTTTCCGGTAAAAGCACACTGCATTTAAAATAGGTATGTAAGGTCAAAACACTTGTCATCATACATTTGTACTTTGTATAGAATGCGGGTTGGTTAAGGGGAAGCGATGAGTCATCATCTAAAACAAGTTATCACGACAACAGCGACCCACTAGTTTTGCTTTGTTTTTTTCTCTTTCGCTTTTTGTAATCAGTCTGACGTCATATTCAAAGGAAAAAAATGAAAATTTCTGCCGCTTCCGCTGCTGCGCTCGTCAGCAATGCAAACAGTAGTAACGCAACCGCCGCACCGATAGTACCTAAAACAGAGCCAGATCCAATTGGCAGCGAGGAGTCAATGGAATTCCAGACACCCAACAGCACTTCCACTCCTAACGTCAGCAAACGTCCTGCCTTCTTGGACCTCAACAAGAAGAACAAACGCGCTATGGCACCTCTGCTCATTGACTCACCCGATATATCTTCAAAGACACTCAACACGCCAGACCTTGAAAAAATACTACTCTCTGGTGGCTTGTTACAAACGCCACAGCCGGGCACAGTATTCCCCACTAAAGTGGGTCCCATTACCTCGGAACAGGAGGCCTTTGGCAAGGGCTTTGAAGAGGCCCTGCACAATCTTCACACTAGCAAGAACACTCAGGCGTTTTTGGGCACTAATACGACCGTTCCACCAGTTGCTAACAATCCAGCTCCTGTTGCCGCGGCCACCATGACAGCCGTGAATAATGGCATCAGTGGAGGGTTTACCTACACCAGCGTGGGTAAGTACCATTTACTTTTCTATTATTTTATCTATCGGAATCTAATCTATATTTCCTAATTATAGATGGCTTTCCCGTAATTAAAGATGAGCCGCAGAATGCCGTGGCTTCCCCGACAGTCAGTCCCATTGATATGGCAGATCAAGAAAAGATTAAGCTGGAGCGTAAACGTCAGCGAAATCGTGTGGCCGCCTCGAAGTGTCGCAAACGTAAGCTAGAGCGGATCTCCAAGCTGGAGGATCGTGTGAAAATGCTTAAGGGCGAGAACACGGATCTGGCGGGAATAGTAAAAACGCTGAAAGATCACGTGGCCCAGCTGAAGCAACAGGTCATGGAGCATGTGGAGGCTGGCTGCACCGGCTTGCTAGCAGGCAAATAACATAGGGATAACACCGAGGAGACTGTGCAGCAATATATGTCGAGTTTAATATCGGACGACAATGATACAGAAGCCGAGCCGGAAGAAGTGGAAGAGCAAGATCAGGAAATCGAGGATACCATCGAAACGGCTGTGGATGCGGAAAGCGGCGTCGTTCTGCTGTCAACAGTGCCCTTGGAGCAGGAGATATCTTTAGAACTTTTACTTAATGCATCATCGAATACCTTCGACTTAGACACTCTTCCAAGCAATCATGTCGTAATCGAAACAATTGACCATTTGACGGACTGCAGTGAGTCTACCGGCTGATTAATGGATACCATTTAAATTAGAGTGCCTATTTTTATATACATATATACTATAGAGACATTTAATTTCAGCTTCAATTTAAATTATACTAACGTGCAATGCCTTATTTGCTGCAACTCTATTTTATTGCTTTTGAAAAGTAATTTTTATTTAGTTCTAGATGTACATATGGTTACTCCCATGTTTAATTATAAGATGAACAAGTATTCTATAAATGTTGTTTGTAAGAAGAAAAGAAAAATATATATATGTATACTATATAAATTTACTAAAATCTATCGAATGATTTTTTTGATTAGGAATTTCGGGTATTACCCTTGGACACATTTATGGTTTTATAACACCCAATCGGAAGTTGAAATTCAGCATAGAATGAAGATAACTTCAGTTGATTTTAGTTTTATAATAAAAACATTTATTTTCATATTAATACATATACATATAAATATACTTTCTATGAATTGCTTGTAGATATACTAATTAGATTACATTTTGTGTAGCATACAACCTACATTTATTTTGTTATTACATTATTTGTTATTTACTTTATTCTACAGTTTGTTTGCTTAAAATTCGAAATGTTTGTTGATGTCGTCAGCAGACAGACGTTTATTGTCACCTTTTGCCATTTGTTATTGTTTTGTTTTCTTTCTTTCTCACTTTACTATTCGATACTGTATTAAGGCACATAGCGAAGCTAATCACGCTCCCATCTCTAATTTGCATGCACAGTGAAGCAATGTTTATTTATGTTAAATATTTTGTTGAAAGCAAATAAATAAATATGCAAATAAATGTATCTAAATTATGCACATTTAAACAACAAAGGGAGCTGAACTAAAGAAAAAATTATATTTATTTATAAAAGAAACAATAATAAATAAATATATAAAAAAAATCAACAACGTAAGAGATTAAAGAGATAAATGTTAAGAATTGCATGAAAAGTTCCCCGAGACCTAGCTAGTATTGTTCCAGTAATTAACACACTTTATCAAATTAACTAATTTAAGCCCGATATCTAGAGCCTTGTGAAGACAAAACTATTTGGTCAGTGGATAGCCATCGATTAGCAGGCTCTTCTCGTCGCTTAGCTGCTGGGGACCCTCACCTATTTTTGTATGGATTATATATTTGAGTAAATTCTTGGCATTCACATGTCCAATTGAGACATCCCGCAGACCGTTCTTCAGCTCAACCGGCGGCACTGGAATCCCTTTGAGATACTCAACACTTTGGGAGGCATCATTGGGAAATGCCAGTTGGATGGCGGCCAGAAGACGTGGCACGTTCTCAGCCAGCACATATAGGCAGGCATTTGGACCCGCATCGAAGGTGTAGGCCGCCTGCAAGGAGCCCACAGCCTCATTGTAATCGTGCACGAAATTTGCGATTGCATGTGAGACGTCGTTCATGTAGACACACGGCGGATAGGTGTCCAGGCAGATGGCGTGCAATTGATTCGACTCCTTCATGGTGATCTCGGCGAAAGAGTCAAAGTCACGAGCATCAATCGCAGCCATCAGATCCTTGACACGTAGTGGCACAACCTCTTTGGCGCGATGCTGGATCAATGTCGATGTCTTAACGCCCAGCTGCATGCCCTTGGTAGAGCCGGTTTTCTTGCGTGCATCGTTCACGACCAAGATCAGCATATGCATGTTGGGCCAGTGCTCCGCTGGCGCCAGCTGCACAGCAATAGAATCGCTGCCATCAGTAGATGAGCCGCGTTGCCAGTGCACGAAGCCGCCGTATAAGCTGCGGCACGCTGAGCCACTGCCCTGGCGAGCAATTGTAGTGAGCTCCTCATTCAAAGGCAGATCGTAGAGGCGTGCCAACGTATAGACGAGACACGCATAGCCCGCTGCACTCGATGCCAGCCCTGCGGCAGTGGGGAAATTATTGTACGACGCGATGTGCACCTTCCACGACAATGGGAATTTGTGAGCACCATTGGCCAGGGCCAGCCGGTGTATGCCTTCCACGCATCGCATCAGTCGCACATTTTCCTCGAAAGGCACTACCTCACCATTCAGCCACATTCGATTCTCTTTGAAGCTCTCCGATGCGCTAATTGTGGTCTTTGCACACATCTCGTTAGCATCTAGAGTCATGCTGATGGAGTCATTGATTGGCAGTATTAGTTCCTCGTTGCGTTTGCCCCAGTATTTCACTAGGGCCATGTTAACAGGAGCGACACACGTTGCCGTAAACATTGTGCTTTAACAAATAAATAATATTCTTACATTAAGTTTGAAAACGACTTTCCCCAGCTTTCACCGTAAAGTGCGGCAGTCAACCGATAACCGTTTTATCAACTTATCGAAACGTCTGGTTCATGGAAAATACTTTTTTCGTATAAGAAATAAATTTAGTATTTTTATAATTCAATTATTATAAATTGAATTCTCTAACAAATTTAAAATATTTAAAGGTGGTAGTTATAGTATTGAAATTATACCGGGCTGAGAATAATTTATACAAAATTAACTACTTTAGTATTATTGTATATTATAGTATATTGTTTAGTACTTTTTAGATAAATACAAATATACCAATAACAGAGCTTACATGTCATTCTAGCATACTCTAAGCAAAAAAGTGTATTTTTGGTTTACGTACAGAAATAATATAAACAAAAAATAAAAAAGAAAGAATTAAAATGCCACTTACTGCAGAGAGTGCTGCACAACAAATACAGGTGAGTTATAAAAAATATAAACTACTTATCAATCAACAACTAAATTCAATAATGATTTTTTTTTTTTGCAGGATCGCCTTAAGGACATCCAACAACATATTCACAAGGTAGATAGTGAAAGACGACGTGCCGAAAATTCCATTGCTAGCCTTGTGCGTGCACAACAAAATCCAAATCCGAAATTAAAGACACTGCTGCAGTCTAAAATTGTAGAGGCAACACAAGAAGAGGCAACGATTCGAGCGGCTCTCGCCAAAATACATGAAATACGAAATATACGAAATGAGCGACGCATTCAGGTAAGGCATTAGCTAGGAATAGAAATAGTACACAATATTAATATATCTGTATATTCACAGGCTCGCAATGCCGGTAACAAAGAAGCCATTCGACGGGGTGCTCTCATGAAAATGGTACAGCTCTCGGCTCAGACTTTGCCTCTCTTCGTTAGCAAGCCGGGCGAGCGCGCACCACCTTTGTGCGGAGCAATACCTGCCGAGAGTAACTATGTGGCCAAAGTGGGCGATAATGTGGCTGCACTGGCCAAAGGCATTGACGAGGAGGAGAACTGGATATTGGCCGAGGTGGTGCAGTTTCTACACCGACAAAACAAATACGACGTCATCGACATAGACGAGGAGCAGAAGGATCGACATGTGTTGAGCAAACGCAAAGTTATTCCATTGCCATTAATGCGCGCCAATCCAGAGACAGACGGACATGCGCTCTTTCCCAAAGATACAGTCGGTGCGTAGTTGAAAGATTCACATTAATTGCTTCAGCTAATGCCAAATTCTCTTTCTCTTTCAATCTCTAGTCATGGCTCTGTATCCACAAACAACGTGCTTCTACAAAGCCATTGTGCATCGGCTGCCACAAACAGCAACGGAAGATTACGAGGTTCTCTTCGAAGATTCCTCTTATTTGAATGGCTATGCAGAGCCGTTGCCGGTAGCGCAGCGTTATGTGATTGCCTATCGCACCACCAAAAAGAGCGCAGGCAGCGGCAGCGGCAATCTCTCATCCGCCTAAGTAAGCCCCAGTGGAATTGTAATAGCTACATATATAATTATTATATACATACTCATTAAACTTAATTTCTAATTGAAATCTTAGCTAATTACTTTTCATCAATATCATCATTTTCATTGTCGTCCTCCTCTTCCATTGGGACATCTGTTTCCTCCTCCTGCACATCGTCTTCAACGTGCAGTTGGAAGCCATCAGCCTTGGTCCATGAGCACTTCATGGTCAAACGAAACTTGGCCATAGGCTTGCCCAACAATTTCAGAATTCGCGCTTGTTCCGGTGTCAGCACTTTGCCCTCTTCACAAACAGTATAATCACTATATAAGGTTACAATGCCTTTCTCTAGTTTGGTGGGCAGACCCAGTGAGCGCAAATGCGGCTCCATGGAGTGTGCAAACTCCTCCAGAGGTCCAGCCGGCAGCGTAACTGTCTCTGTTGCTGTAAACCCGCTGCGCGCATATTCCACAGCCCAATAGGTCTCTGCCCACTTTAGGACTTCTTCCTTGCTCTGCTCTGTGAACAGCAGACCCACTTGACCACTTAGGCGTTTTGAAAGCTGCAAGAGATGTTTGTTTAGGATTCCTTTCTTCATTTCATTTTTTTAATGGCCACAATACCTTATGTATTCCTGTTTCCACTTCTTCAGCCTCTGTGCGGCCCAAGCCGATTTGCATTATGCGATTTTTGCCAAAAATAAATCGGGAATTGCGTTTCCATTCTTGTCGTAGATCCTTTAGGAGATTATTACGCATATTCTGAACCTGGAACACAAAAATATTTGGATACTTTTCCACACAGAATCGGATGTCGTCAATGATACGTTGCTTCCATGCAAGACCCTTGCGATCGGTTTTGGTCAAAGAAACTGCAAGTCCAAAGAAAAATAATATACTGTGTTTAGTCACTAATATTATATCGATTCCTTACCCTTCTTATCACGTTTGGAGCGTGGCATTTTTAATTATATTTGTATATTTCTAGCCTGAATCTTCTCCAATTTTAAACACCGAAGTAAACACGTGCGACCGCTACGATGAATTCTGTATCGATGCACATTACAAATCGATTTTCATCACATTGTTTCTTATTGGGCTGCCAACGTACTTAAATAATGAAATGCAGACACACTAATACTAACTGAGTTTTATTACGTTTATCTAATCCGGTCACACTGCAGCAATAGCCGACGAAAGGTGTGTTTACGTAGTAATTTTATAAAAAGTTCTTATAGAGTATAAATAATTTTAAGAGTTGTGTTAAATTGTGTACCTGTGTCATCTATCAACATTTTAAACTTTTGTTTTCTGTAAAGGCGCAGTGAGTAACCTATTTTGCAGCCACACAATTGAGTTACTTGGAGCGCCATGTTGTCGGCGAGAGATTGAAAGACCGCATTTTTCACATGCATCAATTTAAAATGATAAATGAATTGATTCATATTTCGAAATATTCTAACAAATACAAGAAACTCTATGTCAGATATTAGCTATGTAACATCTAGGAAAATACATTTGTAAATGCGTCTGGACAAAATTTACTCTGTCAAGTAGGACGCTGATGACGTAATTTTGTGAATAGACGAGTCAAACGACGCAGCATTGCCAACAACAAGAATTTTTGTAATCAGTTAAATTTCAAAAAGCGTTGGTAACGCGACGTCTGCCTCGACTCGGATATACTTAGCGCAATTCAATGAAAATCAACATTAGAATTAAGGCAATAATTTACTGGAGCTTATCAAAGCACATAATTGCTGATAAGGCGCCGTCACAGCCCGTGAAGTTGAAAAAATAAATTTAATCAGTGTGCCAGAGATAAGAGCTAGAAGGTTTTAACAGGTACAAATTTGTCTGTGCGTCGAGCGGATTTCAAGGGCTTAGCCAAAGGTGAAATGTACAATGGATTTTCATTTTAATTAGGTTTTTAGAATTGTTAGTAATTGTTGGTCAATTTTACAACGCACAAAGAGGCACGTACAAGGCCACAAATACAACTCGCGTAACACACGAATTTAAAAATTTAACATACGGACGTTCGTCTCATTCAAATTACTCAATTAAACGACAATTGCGCACAATTGACGACAGCAACAGCCGCAGCCGCAGCAGCAACAGCAGCAGCAGCAGCATTCGCTGGCCAAGCTCCTCCCCAACATTATTGTGGCATGCGTCATATAATGTACTAAACTGCAGCTTGTAATGGCTAACAACAAATTTGATTCTGTTTACGGCACTTAACGTAAAAAGCTGCAATACGTCATGTGTATAATTAAGAAGTAATTTGCTCAGCTGTAATAAGCAAACTTAATCAACAAGCTCCTTTGTGAGTTGCTGGATTTGGCATGACAACGACAACAACAGGTCATTTAAAACTTAACGAATCCAGTTCACTTGTGTTACACCTGGCAACTCAGTTTTTGCAGCCAGGTTGGCAACTCTCATTCTTACCTACTGCTCTCTTTGTTCTCTCTCTCACACTTGCTGTCTCTTTCGCTCTTTCCTTTTCACTCTCTCTACTGTAGCGGCATGCGCTGCCGCCTATGTGTGTGTTTGTGAATATGTGAAATGTACCAATACATGCATATATACCAAATAGGCGTACACACAGATACAGCGCTTACTGTGTGCAACATTTGCCGTCACTTTTAGTCGTTCGCCGTTCGTTGGTAGTCGTCGTTGTCGTTTCGAGTGAATCGAATGTAAGGTAACCAATTTGCATTAGTAATATGGGACGAAATATGTACATATATGTACCCACATATGTATATATTAATTATTAAACCTTAAGCGACCTAAGGCGTTGCAATAAACATGTGCATTTCGGTAGTTTATGCAATTTGAATAAATTTTTCAATTCGCCGAGAACATGTGCAAACGCCGCATGTATGAAAAATTTTCTACATGCTTCCATGGAACGATCGATAAAAATACTACGCAAAAAGACGAAAATGTTCAGAACTGTGAATTTGTGCAAAATACGTACATGTGTATGTACAAATGCCCGTTGTGCATTAGTATTAGTATATTTTGTATGAATGTGTGTATATATGTATATTTGTACATATAGATATATATATATACATATATATGTAGACGTGAGATTCGTTTGCTTCGTAGCTTCGTATATTTTCAGTGCTTTTGGTTGATTGTTGGCGGCCGTGGCAACAACTGACTTGGCTAATGCGAAGGCGAATTGTGGTGCTTAAGTGTGTTCTGGTCGCTAGGCGTTTTAGTCGTCAATAGCTAAAATACTTGCATACGAACGTCGGGGCGAATGACGAATGTGTGTGTATGTGTATGTAAATATGTACGCCAGTCCGAATGTATTACGCATATGCACATTTAAAAGTGTTCTGCGGCAATATCGGCTTTGCAAAAACAAAATGATTTGTATCTAATGGATTTTATATTGAACAGAAAAAAAAAAAGTTAATCCATTTCGCTTATTTTTCACATTGCATTTATGCACGTACATTGTAAAATTAATTTTTATTGGATTTACTTTGAGAATTTACATGTATATATCTATTATATATTTGTTTCTACAGATATAAAAATATATGTATGTATATATCTCAATAGAGATAGATATATATGTACGTGTATATATGTATGTATGTATGTAAGTGGACGACACACGCGGTTACGTGTTCTTTTATACCGCACTGCTCTCGCAATCGCTGCTGCCTGTGGCCGTTTGGAAATGTGTGTGTTCTCTTTGTAGTGCTCTCTCGCTCTCCGGTGGGATTATTTTTATACTTTTTGTTGCGTGCTCTTCACAACCCTCCCCCTCAGTATGAGGCAGACACACTTGTTTCTTGTTAGCTGATGTACGTTCAAATACGTATGTACATATGTATGCTTACATTCATTGGATAAGATGTATATTGTGTGTAATTTGATTAGTTGATTTTTAAACTCAAAACATTAATGTTTGAGAATATACATAAATAATTACAAATAAAATTGATGAAATGTGAATGAAGCAGAACAGCAAAATAATAACTATTGAAAGCTGTCATTACTTGTTTCTAGTTTTCAAATCGCTATGTATTGGAATTTTCTGCTTATCTGCATTTCTCTATAGTCGTATTTTTTCCCTCTGTACTGCGCATGTAGCCGTAACGCCGTGTAGCCGAATCTCTGTCGTCGCGACCTCATGGGGCCGGTGTGGTGAATTTACACTTTGCCGCCCGGTGTGGTGTATTTTCAACACTCTCTCATACTCGCATAGTCGCAACGACACACGAACATATACGCTTTTATTCGCATGGGCTAGCGCTGTTTGCAGCAGTCAAAGTTGCCGTCATCGCAGTATTCAACAAACGGTTTCAAATTTTATTTGCCGTTATCTTCAATCTGTACCAGTGACCGAAGCCAATGCTGCCGTTGTTGTCGTTCTCGCACTGACATTTCGCTAACTATTAGCGGTTTCTTCTATTTTTTTTTTTTTTATAACACACAATTACACATAAAAGCGAACACACATGAATGTGTGCACAAGCATACAACTATATAAAGAAAAATAGTTTATGGCTGACTCTTGCAGTCGCATTACTTCCTCATTGTGAGGCATGCCCAAAAAAAATGACGCAGTCCATGACGCATACAATTCGCTTCATTACTAAGAGCCGATTTTGTTGGCTCCATCATTGGAACAAGAGGGAGTGGCTGATTGGATTGTAGCTATAAATGCGCACCCATATATCTATGCATATACGTACATACATACATACATATATAGATTTTTTGGAATTTAGAAATTAATTTCATACTCAATACTCCGCCGTTGCGCTCTGTTTCGTTAGTGTTTTCATCTCATTTTATTTTTTCTGTTTATTTGTCAATAACTGTACGAAAACATGGCAATTGACCTAAAAACGAGCAAAGCACAAAAGTTGCTATTCTTACAAGCATCCGTTATGTAGTATGTGTGAATTTACTTGCACTTGTATGCAGCGTAAGGTTCAATGCTTTTACAATTTGACGGTCGGATACGATCGTTTAGAAACGTAGATAACAAGTGTGTAGATGGGTCATTGTGACTATGCATATTTGCACGTGCATTATCATTAATGTGCATATGCATATATACATATAGAATATTATTAAAGATCACCTTAGCAGAATAGGCTAAACTTTTTTGATTTTATTTTCTTTTATTATCACTTTTATGCATTTGGGGTTATTGTGCATTCATCTTTGACATCTGAATACACACGAGTAATATACTTGTACATATTTATATGTACGTATGCTTACTCACGTACCACAAACACACCAATATGTAGATACACACACACTCACACACCCATAAAGCTACAGATTTCTCTCTTTTATTTCATTTTCAATTTTATTCATAGTTTATTTATAACTTTTCTCTCTGTGAATGTATGTTGGTTTATTTTTTCATTGTTGTTGTTGTTTTTTGTATCTTTCATTCCATTCGCTTGTCGTGTCGTTTGCTTTTGCTTTTTTTCCATTCCCATTCCCATGTCCATTTTTTACGTATCCAATGTGCATCTGGCAGTTGGAGCGCCCAAAAGAAGTCGAATGTCATGTCTTATAAAGCATTGGCAAGCAGAGTAAATCACAAACACAAATTTGTATTAACAATGTGCAAACATAATTTGAAGCACGCGCCCACACGCAAGCAAAACTCAAATATAACCCACAGACACGCACTCACCTTTCATTTTTTTTGTTACCTGTCAAAAGCACATTATAATGGTGGGGTCATGGGTCCTTATGCGCAACGGACTAACTAGGCTGCCTTGGGGAGGATAATAATTTTGTCGTTGTTATGTTTCTATGTTTGTCCCCAAGGATAATGGAAATTGTATCAATCAGCCTCACCTTGCGTTTATTTATAAATAATAATCAATCAATATTTATGTAATACCTGCAAATACAGTCATGTTAGCGGGGGAGCAAGCATTCAGCCGCTGGCTAAAAGGCAACAGGTTACCCCCTTTTTGCATCTTAATATGCTTTGTTGCGAGCATGTGTATATACATGTTTATAAATATGTATGTATATATACATATGTAGGTAGAATAGAAGCTACATGTCAACGAGTGTGTGGTGTGAGTCACAGCTGTTTAACATAAAACGCAATTTATTGACATTAAGACGAGGCAATCCTTTTGTTTGTATATTATTATTATTATTATTATTAGTTATCATCATTGCGAGTTTAAGTAATTTCTCGACCCTGTACTTTATATTCAAAGTCGATGAAATGAAATGAAATACTGATATGGCGAGCTCTAGATGATTCAGTTTTGTATTAATGCTAATTGCAGCATGTGAAGCAAAGATGCTAAAACTTGACACATTTGCTGCTAACTGCAAATTGAAATATTTTAAGACAGTTACACATACAGAAATGTATACATATGTATACTCATATATGTACATATGTATGAGCGTATGTGTTGGAAAACCAGTTTGTAATGTCTCGTGCATACATATTGATGAGCCGCGATATATATCCTTTGATATCCTCTTGGCACCGCCAGCATATTTCAATATCATCAGAAGTTTGCAACGCGCAGCTGCTATTCGCATGCGACGAGCTCCGGCCACCGGCGGCAATCCTTGCTCCTTCGCACCTCAGCTCAACGATTTTAGCCAGAGACAGAGACAAGTTGTCGTTTTAGTCGAGTTTCGGGCCTGGTCGAAAGAGCAACACACAGCAACAGCGGCAACGGCAGATAATTATTTGGGTTTGCAGCTGTATGTGTGTGTACGTGTATACATGTGTGTGTGTGTGTGTGTGTGTGTGTTAAAGGATATTCGTGTTGAAAGATGGCGAGAGAAATAAATGAATTAATCGTAGCTTTCAATTAGAAGTGGGTGGTGGCTCACGACATAAGAAATTGTACTCTTAGATATACATATATATACAGACAGACATATATACGCAATTGTTTGTTGGCTGTTTGAACAGGTTGCCAATTAATAAAGTGAATGTGCCGCGTGGGAAATTCAATAGAAATTCAGTAGCAATCAATAAATATATATTTCTTTCTTTCTTTCTATTGCAGATAACCATTCACACACTGTGAGCGACGCTTTGAGCTGTGGATTCCTCCTACTTTAATTAATTTTTCTGCTGTCTATCAATTACAACAGAGATCGTGCGTGGGCCAATACACACACGAACACACATATACAAATTATTCATATATATTCTTAGTTTGGTCAAGTAACTAAAACAAAAAACCACAAACATGTCGACAGTCGATAAGGAAGAACTGGTCCAAAAGGCAAAATTGGCCGAGCAATCAGAACGGTAAGTGCTACAGTTATTAACGCACTGATCAAAGGTATACATAATTAATTCGATTTACTTTTATATGTAGCTACGATGACATGGCCCAGGCCATGAAATCAGTCACAGAGACGGGCGTCGAGCTGTCAAATGAGGAAAGAAATCTGCTCTCCGTTGCCTACAAAAATGTGGTTGGAGCGCGCAGGTAAGTTGCAAATGTCAAAATCGAGTTTCTACATCTACTATATATCTATGTATCAATTTCTAAAACAACAGGTCATCGTGGCGTGTTATTTCCTCCATTGAGCAAAAAACCGAAGCATCCGCCAGAAAACAACAGCTCGCCCGCGAGTACAGAGAGCGTGTGGAGAAGGAGCTTAGAGAAATTTGCTATGAAGTTCTGGTATGTACAGCTGCTCTATTCTACTACTCTACTCTACTCGATTCCACTGTACTCTCCCAACTGCCCATGACCATGAATATTGTTAGACCCCACCATTCCGCTCCCGCTCCCCTTTCCAAAACCCACCATAGAGTAAGCAAATTATGATGAGTTCTCCCGTTCACTGCGCAAGTCTTGCTCCCAAATGCCAGAGGGCGGTGGTAGCTGTATCTCTGTGGCTGAGCATCCGAGCTTTTTTTATGTAAAAATATAACTAGCATGCATCTACATAAACCAATTGCTTCTTTAGTTTGAAATTACAATCGCCTTAGCGGAGGGCCCACTGTACAGTTTTGTATGTGTGTGTGCAGCAAATTGTATTACAATCAATAAATCTATTTTTAAAAAAAGAAATTTTCCAGACATGTTGCTGCTGCACACAGCAACACACTCTTACTCACACACGCACACTTCAGCAATGTACACAAATATTTATATATATATATATAAATAAACATATAGATTAGATAGCAACAGTGGCCAACTTGGCTTGATTAATGTCAATTTAATTAGATCTTTCGATTGAGTTGCACACAGTCATATATTTTAAAGCTGTGCTTTCATTTGACACACTGTTGACCTATTAAGTAAACTACCTTTAGCTGGCAGAGCTACTGGGCTTAAAAATAAATCAAAAGGTACAACCTACATATGTAGTTAATGTACGTATATATATATATATAAACAGTTCTCGCTGGGGTTGGGGTTGGGACTGAGGCGGCGACTGGGCTGTGTTAGCTTTTCTTTCTTTGGTGACAGAAAATCGATAATACTTTGAAGTGCCTCAGTCGACTGTAAAATTGGCATACATACATCCACAGAAACATACATACATATATACGCGTGTAGCTATTTCAGTTGGGCAGCGTAATGTATATCAGCCGAGCAGCTTTTGCTCGCATAATATTGGTTTAATAACGGCTTATTGTGTTGCGCCTAGCAATTAGAAATGTTTATTTATATGCACAATGTCTGTCAGTTGATCTCTTATTTACATTTTGACATCTTGTTCTGTTTAATCAACAGGGACTTCTGGACAAATACCTTATTCCAAAAGCCAGCAATCCAGAAAGCAAGGTTTTCTATTTGAAGATGAAGGGAGATTATTACAGGTATTTAGCTGAGGTCGCCACAGGAGACGCACGCAACAGTAAGTATCTAAATTCCATTAGTCATAAGCTCTTAATATAGGCTTTACAAAATATATGTATGCATATATATATGAAAAACAAACAAAAACGTAAACTTTATTTCTTTGTGTGATGATGCAGCCGTTGTTGACGATTCCCAAACCGCTTACCAGGATGCATTTGACATTAGCAAGGGCAAAATGCAGCCAACACATCCCATCCGCTTGGGTCTTGCACTTAACTTCTCAGTCTTCTATTATGAGATTTTGAATTCTCCAGATAAGGCTTGCCAATTGGCTAAACAGGTTAATAAAAAAACAAAATAAATACACAAATGTCTGGCAAGCGAGAGCAGCAAGCAAAAAGTGCAACGAAAAACATTTCACAAATCATTTTAAAAAACTATATATATTTTTTAGTTATACATTTAAGTTGATTGTTCATTTAGTATCTATATCATTTTGAAAACTAATTAAGAACTTTGGTTCTTTTTTTTTCTTTTTGTTTCATTTATTTTGGTACCCCCATATTAACGTACATAATTTAAGACGTCGTTGAGGACTCGAAAAAAGCTTATCAAGAGGCATTCGATATTGCAAAAACTAAAATGCAGCCAACACATCCAATCAGATTAGGTCTTGCACTCAACTTTTCCGTCTTCTATTACGAAATTATTAATTCACCAGCGAGGGCTTGTCATTTAGCTAAACAGGTTCAGTCTCTTTCTACACAAATCTTGTTTTCTTTGTTTCATATTAATTATTTAAATATTGTTGTTATGTGGCTAACTAACTAACTAATACACGAACAGACAGACACACAAGCACACTCAGTAGACACGCCCACACAAGTCCGAAGAACGTACGATATAAGCATACGCCTACGGCCATCGCATGTTACGTAAATTATAAATTGGCTTAATTAATTCATTGAAAGCCTGGCTTATGTACCCTGTTACACGTACGGCTTTTAACCCTTGATAATGCAGTCCGTATCTTGCTGGTGAAATTATTAATGGTTCTTAGAGAAAGTGCATTAACCGTTAGGTCACAGAGTTCAATATCGTATATACGTAGTTTTATAGTATTCTTATTTTTGCTAGATGAATTTATGATTTTTTTATTAGTTTGCTTAGTTGCTGAATGAAACAAAAACAACAAAAGGTATAAATACAAATACTAAAACGGTTTTATTGATTGAATTGAAATGCTTTCGTTTTGCACCTGAACAAGAACTTGTACTTGCAAATTTACCTTGCCGGCATTTTGCATTGTTATTGTTGCATTTATTTTGATCGAATACTAAATATCTACATATATATTTTTTTATGTCCACATAATATAGGCGTTCGATGACGCGATAGCCGAGCTGGACACACTCAACGAGGACTCATACAAAGACTCAACACTCATCATGCAATTGTTGAGGGATAACCTGACTCTTTGGACCTCTGATACCCAGGGTGATGGCGATGAGCCACAGGAGGGTGGTGACAACTAACCAAACAACTAAAATGTTTCCTTTTTGACTATGCAAATATTATTCAGTAATACAAACAAACAAAAACAAACAAGTAAAACAAAAGAAATATAAAAGAAATCTTTGAAGTCGAAAGCAGCAGAGCAGTAATGTAATAATAAAAGCAACATCAAAACCAACATCAGCATCGACACAAATCCAAACATACAATACAACACAAGAAAACAAAACAATACAACACAACATTAACAATTCAGCAGAATAATGATTCAGCTTGTGGCTGTGTGATGATAGTTTAGAGGCTGAGATGAGTTTAGGTGAGAAGACTATTGTCATGCAACTGTTTGAATAAGAAGAAATTGAATCTGGTTTATAGACAGTTTATATATTGTATACAGACGAACAACTGTTGTTCGCCGAGTCAAATCCAATAAATGTAAAGTCGATTAAAAAGTCTATGAAGAAAATGTAATATGAAACCAAACGTCTTAATTTGCTTCACATGCCGTTCAAGTTGTCTTTGTTAGTAAAATGCTCTTGCAAATATTCACAAATGGAACTATCTGAGTCAAAACTTATAAAAATATAAAAATATATATATATTAAAATATATATAAATATATAAAAATGAAATATGAAGAAAAAAAATACTATCAGCTATCCAGAACAAGAAAAAGAACAGGAACAGGAACAGTGTATTGTATGGCAAAGATGTGAATTTTGTTTTGTGTAGTTAATTACTATTCCGCTGTTTTGGCCAACTGCGTACACTATACATATGCCTAAAATAATATTATTTATTTTAATTATGTTTTAATAAATAATTATCATACTGTTTTATATTAACATACAAACAGCAAACCAGAAAACAAACTGAACACAAGACACAGTCATCAACAAATTTATTGTCTTTTATTTTTGTTTAATGCGCTGCGCCGCTTTCCTTAATAAAACCCACAATAATAAACAAAGGCTAATTGGTTTATACAATATAAATAATGTAATTACAAATAATGCCTTCTATTTTTCGTCGTCAAAGAAGAAGCCTATGCGAACCAAAAGAAACAAATTATGTATTATTTGTAATTATCTTTTTTTCTAAAATACAAAAAAATAAAAACAACATAAACATAAACTTTTATTTTTATCCAACTTAGATTTTCTTTTTCGTTCTTTACTTTCCATGTCCCCTACACACACACAGAGTCAGTGTTGCATTTACAATGCAGTAATCGATAAGAAAAGAAGAGTATACTGTGTGATGAATTGTAAATTTAAAAAATGGTTATTTAGTTGTGCAGTCCAGATAGTGAGATTAACTTACACAAGAGCTACATATTAATATCGATATTCACTCTAAATCTATGCAATGAACTTGTTCCGTTGCGCGGATAGATTCAAAGGCACGAGTTCTATTGTGCCAGTCTGAACAAATCTGTTTTTTTTTTCTTTCTCTTTCTATGTAAATCAATCGGTTAATCGGATTCGAAGTGTAAATGAACCAGTGATGTTGCCATCCTGGAACAAGTCAAAATTAATCGTACGATCGTTGCGATATCTATTTATAACGTACTTACATATACATATATACTTACTATATGCAATTATGCAAATGCAACAGCAATAACAGTATCAATGTGCAATTGTTATAACTAAATGTCTCAGTGTTTACTTTTTATATTTTTATTATCATCTATATGTTTAAATGTAAACCCCAGTCCAAAACCAAAAAAGCGAAAAATTGAAAAAAAAAAAAAATAACAGGTGTGTGAAGCAATTATATAAAAACAAAAATGAAAAACTAAATCGGAATCGAAAGCTAATTTTATTTTTCGAATGATGCCAATTGTTGCTAAACTCAACTAATTCAACATTCTGCTTTATTGTTGATATATTTAGTTTGGTTTATCAGGGCATTTGATTGCTACAGAACAGGAAATTGATAACTAATCAAAATACAAAATACAAATACAACAGAAATTACTTATATTGACAGCTAAGTAGATCCACTTTTAATTCGCAATGGCGTCAACAAGAACAAACGCCAAACCAGGAATTTTAAAATGATCTATGCAAATGTGTATAAAAACTGTATAACTGTATATTTTCGCAATTGAATTTACGCTTACAATATACATAACAAGAAAAATCGAGTCGAATAACCAAAATGGAAACTGCAAATACATTATACACATACATTAAAAAAAAAAAAATTTAAGTGTGTTGCACAACAACAAAAACACATGGAGCACACATAAATTGTATGTGTGTGAGGAGGCAAAGATTGATGTGAACATTTAAGTTTATTGAAATTACAGTTTCTTAATTACCAAAAAAAAAAAAAAACAAAAAAAATAAAAATAAAAATACAAAAAAAAAAACAAGAATTTTTGTGTCTTTTTCTTAAACAGTTTTTGGAAGTGGAAAAATAGTTTCGCTTAGCACATTTTCTTTTTATTTTGCAAACCCATTTCAGTTCTTTTCGATAATTAAAAAAAAAGAACTAGTTCTATTTGGTTCTCAAAGCTGTCAAATGCAACAGAGCTCCTCTATTAATTTCAGATCCGAATTCATTATATCAAAATTGTAATGTGCGACTAAATGTTTCTAGTTATTAACTTTCTCAAGAAAGTTACTAAAGCCAAGTAGTTTTTGTAGTAGCGCTTTGAGTTTGGTTCTATTGCAGTTACAATTCGCATTAAAGCGAAGTTCCAACGGGTTTGTAAACTTTATCCTAAGTATTAAACAGATAACTTTTATCTTTATAATAATGCATTTCATTAGCATTATTTATGCAATCTATTCAACAAGCACAACTAAATGCTAATGAAATGTAAATGGAAACAAAGTATGTCATTTCTTTTCGGACTTTTATCAACAAAATTAACTAGAACTTTTTTTTTTAGGAATGCATAATTATAAATTTAAAGTTTTGACGAAGTGCATAGCTCGGTATGTGCCGAAGAGTCGATCCAGTCGATCTATACAAATCTATATCCCACATATCTTCAACAGCAATATCGACAATGCTTTTCACTACCTGAACCTGCTGCCCGCCGCCTGCCGTTATTACGGCCGAGCTAAAGCCTATTCTCTGAGAAGAATAACTGTCTCTAAGCAGATACGGAGCAATTCGCAGGACAATAGTTGTGTCTTTTTCAGTCGGCGCAGCGATAATGATAAACTGTTGGCCTTCAAGGACCGAATGATCAGTTGTACGGATGATGCCAAGAAGTACGATTACCTCATGGAGTTGAAGAAGGAGAATATCAATTTGTATTATCGCTACCTGTGCGACAATACAGCCGAGGTGTTGACCGTGATCAATGCGGTCGACAGTGCGCTGGATGACTTCAGTAATTTGGGATTGAATGTTACCAAAAGGTAAGCAATACAGACTGTAATTGATATAGTATAATATAAACAATTCTGTGTGTATTAAGTCCGAATATGCAACGACTTGTGCACGTCACTCGAAGTTTGGATTTCGATCGTACGGTGAATGATATACGACAGTATATAAATGCCGAGAACAAGAGGAAAGCTCAAACACGCGTTGGCTTCGCCTTGAAGAAGAAGCAAAAGGAGCAGAATAGGGAGAGGGCGAGGGAGAATGAGATGGAGAAAAACGAGAAGCTAGTGCAAGCGAATAAGCTAGACAATTTGAGGAAAATTGCAATGCAAAAACAAAAGCAAAAATATATAATGTATGTGAGGAGAATTTCCAAAAGGAATGCCAACTGAATGGTTCATAATAACAAATACAATTACAAATTGAAAGTAAGTTAAGCGTTGGGCCCTTCTCTGCGATTCTCATGCCAGCTCATCATACCTCTTCCCTATGCAGGCGAACATTACGATGTGATAGCTCAATATATGTATATGATAAGTATACATCTGTGTATATAGTAAGCTTGCACTAACCTGAAATCATGGAAATATTGCATCTGGATTACCTATTGGACTGCACTGGTGGACTGGGATTTGCTTTGTGCGTCACTGAAACAATTTTAATTTGTAATTTTTTTCTATTTATTCAATATCAAGTTAATGTCGACTCTAATCGGCAATGCTCGAGTGGTAGATATCATCGAGCTGTTTTATAGATATACTGTTCGAAGTATTCCTAAAAAAAACTCGTATATATGTTTTTATTTATTAATAATCTTATAGAAATGGGAACACAAATTAGTTTTGGCCAGTACTATTATTTAAAATATTTATATCATTTATTAAATTAGCAAATCAAATTGGTATATATTTTGTTGTAAATCCTTGTTGGTGTAACACAGCATGCTAGTCTTTAATTGAACGTATTATTTGAAAATCATTTAAATTGTTGTTTATCTAACACGTAGTGCAAATTGAGTATGTATTTTGTAGATAATTGTGATTGTAGTAAATTGTACATTTGGTAATTGATATGCATGCATTCAAATTTCGAGTATTTTCAAAATTATCAAGTCGGTATGTACGAGCTAATGCCCAATGCCTAGAACCGATTGAAAGTAATCGCCCATAGCCTAGTCGAAACACAGGAGCTATTGCCTACGAGCCAACACAGTCGCAGCCAACGGCACTTGTCCGTGTCGTCCCGATCGGATTCTCAATTGAAAAGCGCTCAACTTATTGAAGTTGAAGTTAAGTGTTGAATTTTTCATATAAATATATTTCTAATATTTACTTTTTGCAGCATAAAAAGAATCTGTGGCATGGTCAGCCCGGCTGCTCCGATAGATTAATGTCAATGCAAATATGCAAAAATCCGGCGCGAATGGACTCAATGTTTCTTCATAAGTAAGTTAGATGCTATGCACGTACAGCACAACAGCTGTAGGTAATCCATTTCAAGTCCTAAGCTAGAATATTATGTCTGGCGGAATCTGCATCTGGGTAAAACGTACTGTGCTAATGTGCCGCACATGAATGTTTGTAATTGCCGGACACAATGTTTAGATGAATTAACGCTTTTACAAAATCAATTATCACCAAATGTAAGCGGTGTGCGTTTTATGGGCTATGATGACAACGAATTGATAATGTTTGATGAAGAATCCTATGGGCAACCAGAAGGTGTACGGCTGATCGACTATATTAAATATAAAAACAAATTTGTGAGTAATACTATAGATCCAAATTAAATGCAATCGGTTAACGTTCAAATTGCTAACGGCTACACGCACGTATGTGTGGTAGTGTGGTGAAAAGCTATTGCGGTCTCATGCAGAAGCTGACTGGCGCAATAGAGCTTTTGTCTGGCCATGCGCTCACAGCTGTTGCCCAGCTGTCAATATGACACTATGCGCGCGTGTGTGTGTGTGTGGTGGGGTAAACAAAAAAAGGCAAATAGGGTAATCGCCCATTTTCGCCCACAATAGGGACAAATTGATAGCAGAAACTTGGCCGCATTGCCGTTACGATTTGTTGCATTAATGAAACATATTATCAAAAATCGCGCAGAGTGCAATACAGCATAAAACGTGACGGTGTGACGCGATAAAAACGCCAGACAACCAGTTAATTGCATCAGTTCGCCGTGTGTAGTTGCGCTTAACGCAAAGCGTTTGCTGCGTTTAAAGGTCACCTTGAAACGTCAAAAGCGAAACTTCTGCGCTCGACCGCCGCTCTCGCGCCCAGTTTGTGAAAATCGTCTCGCAGGCACATAGCCACGGCATCTGTGGCCAGCATAAGATTTGCGCAGTTCATTTGGACAACTCGGCTTCCTCGAAGCTACTCCAGTTGCGCTGTGAATCATTCACAAAATATTTGCCGTTGGGTGCATTCAACCAACTTGAACTTCGATACGTGCCTCCGTTTCCGTCTCACTCTCTCTCACCCACTGCGTGTGTGCGTTGTTCCCGTTGTTTTTTGAATCGATTAACTTGTGTGTTTGAATAACTTTTAAGCCAAAGAAGTGATTGGCCAAAAAGAATTTAAAAAAAATGAATAGTGATACTAATCAACGTTTTCTGGCACGCGGCTCCCAGCGCGACAAGGGCCTGGCCGTCTTCACCAGCGGTGGCGACTCCCAGGGCATGAATGCGGCTGTGAGGGCATGTGTGCGTATGGCCATCTACTTGGGATGCAAGGTGAGTTTTGACCTCTGCCAAGTGCTTTTGCATTGGTATATACATACATATAATTTGGAAATACACATATACACACATGCATATTATTCACAAATATGTTCTTATCGGTTACCGGAACAAGTTCAGCCATTGAACTTTATTGTAGACTCTGTTATGCATATATTTATAAATTTATATATATTCAGCTGAACTGGCAATTAAATCATAATAAAAGAAATGAAACAAATTAGCTTGTTCTGCAGGTGGTGTCAATTGCCGTTAGATAACCCAAGGGGTAGCAAAAAAGAAAAAAAGAAAAGAATATTCAAATAAAAGCGCTTCACACTACGCTCATATACGAACACCAATACACAGACGATACCAATACACCAATACACATGCGACTCTCTTGTGTCTGTGTGCGTTTGACATTGAGTTTATTTTCGGGCAACTTACAGACGATCACGCAGATATATCTGAGAAAATGCGGTTATTGTTTGAAAAGTGAATTACTTACTATTCGCCTATTATTGGTTTTATTGATCGAATTTTGTGTGAATTCGGTGTTTGAGCGTCCAAATTTTGATGACACTCTGTGGAGGGCAAAGTTGAAATTTTAAATAATTGCAATTGAAATAAATTATTCAAAATTCAACGATGATGGCAATGATGATGATTTTTGCAATGAATAAATTGTCGCAAGGCTGATGTTTCTATTTTCTCTATTATTTTATTCTCTTGTGCGTGTTTCGTTCAAAGTCACTTTCATTTTCTTCTATTCACTTTTGATTTTTATGCTCTATGAAATTATGTCTATATGTAGTTATATTATATACAAATACAATCAAGCAACGATTAAAAGTTTAAGTTCTAGGCATAGAATTAAAAGCGAAAGCGAGTTCAATGCTCGATGTTTATTTATTTTATTTTTTCATAGAAGCTTTGCAGATATTCTCAACTTCGTTGTTTATATTATGACTACGTATCGATTAACAATCTCGTTTAGCTCATTCAATTATTTATAAACAGCTTTATCGCCAATTAATCCTGATAAGTTGTGAGCTATATGCAATATGGTACATATAGATATATTATCTGATGGCTAAAGGAAGCTTGTCACACATTTGATACCATTAAATATGATGATATTTTTATATTTATACTTTAATGAGCCATCAAACGGAAGCCTTATCAATGAACATTAATAATTTAAATTGATTTATAATATATAATATGCGCATATTTTCAAAAATTTTTTAGTTCGTGCTACAAAGACTTGGCTTTTTTATTTTATAGATCATAATGTGAAGACAAATTATTTTGATTATATTCTAAATACATATAATAAACCGGATGCTTTAAAATATCAATTAAAAAATAATTTAAAAAATATATAAAAAAAAAACACTAAAGATTATTTTTTATTATATTATATATACATATGTATATTATTTGTATATGTTTTTATATATTAGAAATATATGTATTTTATATATATATATTTTTTTTATTTTTTTATATATTGTCTTTTTGCATATATAACAAATTGTTTTAACATTTAAATATATAAAGAAATTTTTTATGCTTAAATTTAGTTTAATTTGATTTACTTTATATCAACCAAAATATGTTGGCAGCACTCTTATAAATCTATACTAATCTAATACAAATATGGATAAATACAGTTTTAGGCAGAATGATGTAAGAAAATATGAATATTTTGAAACAGTTTTCATCATACAAAGGTTCTTAAGAAATGCCTGGAAATACAAAAAAAAAATGATTCATGATTCTTCAGAAAGGTTATACAGAAAAAAAATATTAAAAATACTATTTAATCAATTTAATAAAATAAATATAAATATATAATAAAATAAATATATTATATATAATATAAATAAATAAATAAAATATTGTAATAATTTATTATTAAACTAATTTTTGCATTTCAATCATCTTTGACATTAGGTGTACTTCATTCGTGAAGGCTATCAGGGCATGGTGGATGGCGGCGATTGCATTCAGGAAGCTTCTTGGTCATCGGTATCCTCGATCATACATCGTGGCGGCACCATCATTGGCTCCGCTCGTTGCAAGGATTTCCGTGAGCGTGCTGGCCGTCTAAAGGCGGCCAATAACTTGGTGCAGCGCGGCATTACCAATCTGGTGGTAATTGGCGGCGATGGCTCGCTGACTGGTGCCAATCTGTTCCGTCAGGAGTGGTCCAGCCTGCTGGATGAGCTGGAGAAGAATAAGAGCATCACCAGTGAGCAGAAGAGCAAGTACAATGTGCTGCACATTGTGGGATTGGTGAGTCATGCAGAGAAATCTCTCTCTTACTCTTACTTACGCTCTGTTTACCTTTGCAGGTGGGTTCGATCGATAACGATTTCTGTGGCACGGACATGACCATTGGCACGGACACGGCCTTGCATCGCATCATTGAGGCCATCGATGCCATTGCTAGCACTGCCTACTCGCATCAGCGCACCTTCATCATGGAGGTCATGGGTCGTCATTGCGGGTAAGCCATTTGTTAGCAATCAATCTGAATTATTTTGGAGTTATTAGCCTGTCTGTGATGTGTAACTACTTACGTAGAAGTGTTAGCCGCCGTCAAATGCTAAATGCCTTCCATACTTATAGTTATTTACCAGTTGTAGCTGGCGTCATATCCGAGGCAGACTATGTCTTTCTGCCCGAGTACCCTCCGCCACAAGATTGGCCCGATAGACTGACCCTCAAACTTGACCAGGCAAGCAAACAGCCATCAGTCACTCGATCGTTGAATGTCTCCTATATACGTGCATACGTGCAATTGTCTTTCGCTCCATATACGAAGTTCTCTCTCTCTCTCTCTCTCTTTCTCAGACCCTAATCGATTTGTGTTCTCTTGTTCTCGTCATTCAAGCATTCAATGTTTGCGATTTAGATATATGTAATGAGATGCATAAGTTTAAAATAAGTTGAATAATTTTATAGATAAGCTATTTGAGTTTACTTAGTTTTAAATCAGATATTAGTCTAGTTATATATCAACTGAAAATATTTATAAATATTTTAGTCACTGCCTCAGATTTTAGGGCTAGAACAAAAATGAAGACTTGTTTAATATAATATATAATGGAAAATTGTTCTGCATATTTCTATAATTAATTTTATCTTTAGCTCTTTTATCTCTCATTGAATTGATGCTCATTTCGTAATATTTCCTAAAATGTCGCTCTTTCTACACCCTGCCCTTTGTTGCCCTTTCCCCATTTGTTTCCCTCAATCGTATATACTGTATGCCATATATGGCATATAGTATATATCTATGTTTGTTTATATGTATAACCAATAATACAAAACACATATATTTTTACAGTTATTTAGCGCTCGTTGGTGGCCTGGCCTGCGAGGCCGATTTCATATTTATACCCGAAATGCCGCCGAAAGTCGATTGGCCAGATAGGCTTTGCAATCAGTTGGCCCAGGCAAGAAGTGAACCTATATGATTTATATATACAAAAAAAACAAAAACAAAAAACAAAAGAAAACAAACACAATATTTCTCACAGTGTGTTTGCTCGCTCTCTCTCTCTCTCTCTCTCTTTCTTTCTTTATCTCTCGCGCATCATCTGCTTTTCGTTGTTGCAAGACACAACAGCAGCAAACATATAAACATTGCATTTCACCTACACACGCACACAAACAGACCAACACACAGACACTATCGAGCAGGCATTAGTCAGATATTATATATATATAATCATATATCATGCATCAAGTTCTCAATTTTCTGTATATATTTTGACTATGACTTTATTTTGTTATCAACATTCGAAACTGGATGTAAGACAAATCCCCAGATAACGAGAGCTACCTACCCAGCCAATTTCCTTACGTCTTATCCTAAGCATATTGTAATTAATCAAATATCAATTAACAATTCATTCACCTGTGCGCATCGTCTCTGCTTCGGTGTGTTTGATTTATTTTCGTTTTTAGCTATTTGGCAATTTCAGCCGCCATTGCCACTGAGGCTGATTTTATGTTCATACCCGAAGAGCCCGTACCAATTAACTGGCAGGATGATCTGTGCAAAAAGCTAGCTCAGGTCAGCCCATTCCATTCTATATAAGTCTATGCGATGGTGTTTTGTTTTCGGTTTACTACTAAATTATTTAAATTGTATATATATAAATTGTATTAAGAGAACAAATTTAATTTAACTTCAATTCCCTCTAACATTTCTAACAGATGTTCAAAGAGCAAGCAGCTTTTTGCTCACAAACTGATTCTAGAAAAAAATGAAAAAAGAAATACTAATTGATTGGCTATTTAATTGGTTTTTATTGGGTTAAAGTGTAATCACACACACGTACGAAAAACACTTTTATTTTATTTTTGCTGGGCAAATTCAATTGGCTTTTATTACGTCTTGGTTTATTTTTGTTGTACCTTGGCTTGATTAGTAAATATATAAATATCTTATATACTTTTGCTTATTTACTACTATATTCTAGCTTTATTCAGTTTCTGTTTAGTTTCTTTTCACATTCATTGTTTGAGCTACACATACATACAAACCAAGAACACAAACATGCATACTCTCACTCTCTCTCTCTCTCTCTCACACTGTCTCACCTGTATTTAATCGTAGTTTTCATCTTGTTTTTATAACCTCACATTTGTCGCCTCTTATTTGCATAGAAATATCGTAGATCATTATCATTATCATTATTATTCATTTTCGTAGCACTTTGTGTAAATATATATATTGAAGTATTTCATTGCTTCTATGTACACACACTCAAGTTACTAACCGACTCATTTATTTGAGAATCGCATAGAGCGTCGGAATGTGTTTTAACAGTTATTGTTTTCGTTGTCCAACAGGAGCGTTCGGCTGGTCAGCGCCTGAACATCGTCATTGTGGCCGAGGGCGCCAGCGATCGCGAGGGTAATCCAATCACCGCCGAGGATGTGCGAAAGGTGATCGATGAGCGTCTCAAGCACGATGCTCGCATCACTGTGTTGGGTCACGTGCAGCGTGGTGGTAATCCCAGCGCCTTCGATCGTGTCTTGGTAAGTAATTGCAGCTCTTTATAATTAAGCAGAGACTAACTTGAAAGCATTAGCTAGAAAATATAGATAAATTGACAGACTGAGCAATACTCTGTATTACAGATCATTCATATTAATGATTCATGATTTAATAATATATAATTTGTATTTATCTTTTCATTATTTGACGAGCTTGTTTCAAATAATTTAAATAAAAGAGCTTTAAATTTATTTGAAAAAAAAATCGATAATTTACTTTTATATGTTCATTATTTGAACATTTAATTAATAACATTTGTTAATAAAATTTACTATATAATTATAAATCATTGATTTTAATCTTCTCATTATATGGCGGACTGAGTCCATATAATTTTAAATTAGTCACATTACACCGATAACAGTTATCGATAATTTATTAACCATTCTTTGTCTCTCAACAGGCTTGCCGCATGGGCGCCGAGGCCACTTTGGCTCTGATGGAGGCCACACCGGAGTCGGTGCCGGTGGTCATCTCGCTTGACGGCAATCAGACGGTTCGTGTGCCACTTATGGAGTGTGTGGAGCGCACCCAGGCCGTGGCAAAGGCCATGCAGGAGCGTCGCTGGGCCGATGCTGTGAAGCTGCGCGGCCGTTCCTTTGAACGCAACTTGGAGACCTACAAGATGTTGACGCGCTTGAAGCCGCCCAAGGAGAACTTCGACGAGCAGGGCAAGGGCATTGAGGGCTACAGGCTAGCTGTGATGCACATTGGTGCGCCGGCCTGCGGCATGAATGCGGCTGTGCGCAGCTTTGTGCGCAATGCCATTTATCGCGGCGATGTTGTCTACGGCATCAACGATGGTGTTGAGGGTCTCATTGCCGGCAATGTGCGCGAGCTGGGCTGGTGAGCATATGATAGATAAATAACTTTAAAAATTAAATATTTTATAATGGATTCTCCTTTGCGCACAGGTCTGATGTGTCTGGCTGGGTGGGTCAGGGCGGTGCTTATCTGGGCACCAAGCGTACTCTGCCCGAGGGCAAGTTCAAGGAGATCGCCGCTCGTCTCAAGGAGTTCAAGATCCAGGGTCTTCTCATCATCGGTGGATTTGAGAGCTATCATGCCGCTGGCCAAATCTCGGATCAGCGCGAAAACTATCCAGAGTTTTGCATACCCATTGTGGTGGTGCCGGCGACCATTTCGAACAATGTGCCCGGCACTGAGTTCTCGCTTGGCTGCGATACCGGCTTGAATGAGATTACCGAAATCTGTGATCGCATTCGCCAGTCGGCCCAGGGCACCAAGCGTCGTGTGTTTGTCATTGAGACCATGGGTGGCTATAGCGGTTATTTGGCCACATTGGCCGGCCTTGCCGGTGGTGCAGATGCTGCGTATATATTTGAGGAGAAATTCTCCATCAAGGATCTGCAGCAGGATGTCTATCACATGGCGTCCAAAATGGCCGAGGGCGTCTCTCGCGGCCTAATCTTGCGCAATGAGAAGGCCAGTGAGAACTACACCACTGACTTCATCTATCGCCTGTACTCGGAGGAGGGCAAGGGACTATTCACCTGCCGCATGAACATCTTGGGTCACATGCAACAGGGCGGTTCTCCCAGTCCATTCGATCGCAACATGGGCACCAAAATGGCCGCCAAGTGCGTCGATTGGCTGGCCACCCAGATCAAGAACAACATTGACAGCAATGGCATCGTCAATTGCAAATCGACCGACACAGCAACACTGCTGGGCATCGTCTCGCGACAGTATCGATTCACGCCCTTGATTGATCTCATTGCCGACACCAACTTTGAGTGAGAGTCCATGAATCCATACATGTAAATATATATTTAATTATTTTCCTCTTCTCCCACACAGGCAACGCATACCGAAGAAGCAGTGGTGGCTGCGCCTGCGTCCATTGTTGAGAATTCTGGCCAAGCACGACTCGGCCTACGAGGAAGAGGGCATGTACATCACCGTCGAGGAGGAGTGCGCCACAGATGCCGTCGCTTAATCAGCTGAACAACAATACAACATACAACAACTAAATACTTATCATGCCCAGTGCACAAAGAAAACATCATAGAATCAATCTCAATGTTTATTATTACAATTTCATTTCGGACAGTCACAACAAATTTGAACGTTGTAAATTTTGGTTTATTCTTTTTCTTACAATTATATAGTAAACATTTTTGACATATTTACATGATAAACATGTCTCTCAAGCTCAGGTCAAAGTTTTAACGGCTAATATTTACAAATATTTAGCCAATATAACCAAATCCCAGGGTGAAAGTGTGCACTCAAACAACAAAAATCCATGTCAACTAAGTGTATTTCTAATGTATACATACGTACATACATATATATATACATGTATAGACGTATATATATAATCACATCTGTATCAAATATGCCGCCACAAAAAATTATTTATAATTTGTTCTATAACTCTCTACTCTGTAAATTTTTCCTTATTCACTTATTAATTATTTATTTTAGTTTATGTTTCGTTTTTTCTCGCTTTGAATATATTTATAGCACATACAAAATACATGTTTAATGGTTTATCATTGCTTTCACTTTGAATGTGTATTACATAAATACATGAACTACAACAACAAAAGTACCGTTAGATATTTTACCTGGCAACATTACACTTACACAAAAAATTAAATGTATTGAAACACACTATTAGTATGCTATTGTCATTGTTGCAAAAATTCACATATATATATACAAATGTTACAAATGCATAAAACTAATATATACATATATACACAAGCTCCTTAGGGCAATACGAGTTTTGCTAAGAGAATATAGAAAACAATTGTTAAATGATTGCAAAGTCTAACAAAATAACGCAAGACGCGTCGATATCCAACTTTACAACTTAAATAAAAAAGGAAAACACACAAGATTCCAATATTTAATTACTCTCGCATTATATTCTTTTCATACTGCTCGTTAATTTCCGTTATACTTTTGAACGCGAACGACTTGAATGAACGGAGCTGCCAGACCAAAAGTGTGGCAGCATTGCAAAATTCTGTTTGCGACGATATGGTAGCGCCACCAAATAAATATAAATAATATAAGAGAATACATAATAATTTAAATACACTGAGAATTTGTGGAACGAGATTTGTTCTGCCTTCACAAGCCGCCTCCAGATCGCTCCACATGACATTCGCTTTTCTTGCGCCGTCGGCGACTTATTTCCGAAAGCTTCCGGTCTAAATGCATCTTGGCATACCGCAGATATGCCGTGTCGCCGTGCACTATGGCCGACATGAGCATGAGGAATTCGTAGAGATTCACCTTGCCCTGGGCGTGACAATCAATGTCCCGCAGCACGTCGTGCATCAGGTCCACCGGTACCTCTTTGACGCCGAACGACTTCATGGCCGCACAGCATTTGTTGATCGATACAAAGCCAGTGTTGGCTTGGTCAAGATCTCTGAAATGCTCGGCATACTTTTGCACCTGATCCACAGAAAGCTTGATGGGTATATTCATGTGAAGCGGATCGGATTCAGTTGTATAGCCCATTTGGGTGTTTAGAAATTCTTGCGCTTCTTTAATTTCTCTCAGTCTCCGTGTTCGGCTCCACTTCAGTTCATGAGCCATTTCGTTGGCCACGCGTGGCAATATATCCTCGGCCGCTTGGACATTAAGAAAGGCAACCCGCAGCCGACGTGCCACCATATCGACCAAGGTACAGGCATAGTCCTTAACCCCCTGTCGCACCTCCGCCTCAATATAGGGAAATTCGGCGTGCAATCGTTTACCTACAATGGGCCACACACTGCCGCTGGAGTTAGCGCCAACGGCCACTTTGAATGCGTTCGAGCCGTACGTGTCGGACAAGTGTCTGGCCACATCACGCTCCAGGCCGAAGTCCTGCACCAGCCGTATAAACATGTTCGGTGTCCAGCCAATGGCACCATCCAGCTTGCACGCGGTCGCTGTAATCGAATGGCGGCGCAACGGCCGCAGTCCGCCATTCATAATGGCAGCGTCGATGGCTTTCTCTGCGATTAGTCGAAATGATGTCCATGTACCGCCCACAATTGACACCATGTTGCCCGGCCCGAGAGAAATTACATGATTCTTGAGCATCGAATGCGCCAACTCCGTCGACTGAGTGGGCAACGGCTTGTAACCACCCCAAGCTGCGAGCACGTCACAGCGGCGTACATCAAAATTTGGATTAATATAGTTCCTTATGCTGTCCAACAGATACTGAACCTCCAATTCTGTTGGCTGCTGCCCCTCGCTGACCTCGCGCGTCTCATCAGACGTGCCCATCAGCGTATGCCCCAGCCATGGTAAAAAGAATATTGTCGAACCATTTTCCGTGTACGGATCGAAGAGCCCCACCTCTTCGGGGCAGTAGAAGGGCGGCAGCACAATGTGCGAGGCCCAGGTGGGCATGCACTGCTGCGACGCACTTGCATCTTCAAGGCGAATAATAGAATCACTCATGGGACCAGTAGCATTGATGACAATTTTGGCGCGAATCGTGTACGCTTTGCCGGTCATCTGATCGATGGCTTTGGCTCCAATTACAGTTTTGTTCTTGTCCCGCAGCAGATCGACCACCTTCATGTGGTTGCAGACGTCGGCACCATAGCGGGAGGCGGTCAAAATGATCGCGAGACACATCCGGGCATCGTCGTGCTGGCCCTCGTAGAAGACGAAGGCGCCAATCATGTTGCGACGCATCATCGGAAACATCTCGAGGGCCTCACGATTGTTTATGAATGTAAAGCCTTTCGTTGTGCCCGGCGCCATTAAGTGATAGAGACGCAGTTTCATCCAATAGATGGGCAACTGCCACCATTTATGGACAGGCAGCATTATGGGCACCGACTGATTTAAATGTGGCGCCAAATTGTTAATGTTTTTGCGCTCCTGCAGCGACGATTGAACACGCCGAAAAGCGGCCAGGTCGAGATGTGTGATTGCATGGTCCAGATCTCGCAGACCGCCATGCAGCAATTTACTGGATTTCGACGATGTGCCACTACCAAAGTCGTCCGCCTCTACCAGTGCTGTTTTCAATCCACGCGTAGCTGCATCCAGAGCACAGCCTGCGCCCACCGCCCCGCCGCCAATGATCAGAACATCGTACTCGGTGCGACGTAATGAATCTAAATTCATGGCGCGTGTGGGCAGCTCACGTTTCATCTGAGGCGTTTTGCTTCGATCCTGGGCAGCTCCGACAGAGGAGTATGCAAGCATTGAGCTGCCGGCCAGGACAGCTACGTTAATAAATTTTGACATGGTAACATCAGTTTGTTATACAATAAAAAAAAGTTCAAAAATTAATTTTGTTTTGACAAATCAAGAAACAAAGCAATTTCCAATACATTTAATATTTAATATTCTATTTAAATATATATATGTATGTGTATATTTCTGTTGCATGCTGGAAAGTTAGAAAAACAATTATCTAGCTCATTAGAAAACTCAACCCCACTTACGATTAGCAATTAGTACAAAAACAAGATGCCAAAACATTCACATTTGTATCTTTTAAACTTAGCACAAATTCTCTTTACAAATCCCGCTACATCTACAACGGCAAGCGTAGCCAAACGCCCCCAGCAAGCGTATGAGACACAATCGTAATTATGGTATTTGGAATTCAACTCTTTACATGTGCGTCTCTCGCTCCCTTACTTTCTCTCTCTCTGACACTGTTTGTCTACTGTGCGGAGGCGTCCAGTTGGTCCAGCATTGAGGCGTGTGGAATATATTTATTTATTGACTTTATTGCTGTTTAGCATTGCCAAAGAAGAATTTGTAAAAGAATGTAGCAACCAGGCAGAGGACGAGCGGCACCAGCCACGACTTCATTGAACTCTCCTCGTTCTGTGTGTCTGTGCTCCAGGTGGGTTCCGATTTCTCGGGAACTTTCGTGCGCTCATGGGCAACCAGTTCGCCGATTTTGTACTTCTTCATCATGTCGCGTGCGTCATTGCTGTGGCCAACATCCTCAAAGTTTTCGGTGGCATCTTTGCCCGCCTGTTCGATCAGCACCTCTTCGCCGCCGGGATGCTGCAAAAAAGACAACGACAAAGATAACAAATATTAAATATTCTCTTTTTACATGCAAAACTATGCAAATGATTGTCGTCGTCTTCCACGTTGACCGTGAAACCCCGATTAATGCTTAAAACATAAAGCGCCCACAGCAGTCGTCGCGCTCGATCCATGGCACCCGGATAGGGCTTTGCTATTTTGAACAGTGTGCGTAAACGTTAAAAGGTTTTTAATTTAAGCCAAGGCACAATTTTCATCATACACTAAATTTAGTTGCCTCGCCTACATAAACTGCAGCGTAATCATTATAATACAAAAATGCTTTAAGTGGTGGACCTTCTTATCACCAAAAGAAATTAAATAAAAACCATCACCATTAGTCACTATTAGCATCTGTTCATTTGTATAAGGATTTGATGAGGATAATAGTACTAATAATATATAACTATACAGAAATATTAAAATATATAATAATCAATATAATAAAATTATATAATATATACTTCAATTTTAAATACATAAAAATAATTTGCATCAATATTTATTTATTATTTATTTAATAATTAATATATTTTTTTCTGAATTGACTAATTTTATATAAGTAAAATGAAAAAAAATTTTTTTTTGTTTTAAACCAAATAATATTGTAAATATTAATACAATTAATCGATAAACTAATTATTATAAATATAATATATAAATATCAGTACAAATTAAAATTAATTGTATTTCAAATGAAAATCTAGTAATTAGTATATACATATAAATTAAAATATATTTCAATTGTAAATTATAGTTTGTTATTTTGCTAGTTATTTTAATTTTGCTTTTTTTTTTTAGATCTTTTCAAAGTAAATATATATACATACATATATATATACATTTTGTATTGTAAATTATTTTGCATTTATGTGACTTTCGCTTAACATTGATTTTCTAATTTCGCTCCATTGAAAGCAGTACTTCTGTATATATATAATAGTGGCTCTGTTTCGTTAATGAAATGAAATGTAAATTTGTTGTATGAACAGATTTGGCTTAACTTTGTCCCATTTCCATTGATAATGAACAAATATATATATTTGAAACTGCGCTCTGGCACGAAATTGAAATAAATATGAATATAAACATGAACGTTTCGAAAAAACAACAAATACAACATATTCACAAGTTCAAAGTAACTGTGAAAATGAGTAGGTCATTCATCCATTCATAGATCGTAGGTCAAAGTACAGAGGGGCAAGTGAGTTCTCGTGTTTTACAGGCAATATACATACATATGTAGGTATACTCAAACGCAATAAGTGGAAATATGTACAGGCTAATAATACTGCTAAGACGAGTTATAAAACCAAAGTAATGATGATAAGACAACTTGTCACCCCTCCCACAGCAGCTATTCACTCAAGGGGAAATTAAATTCCATCGCCCGCGCCCTGATTCCGACGTGTACATCAGAAGTGTTGTTGTTGCTGCAGCAGTCACTGTTTGTTAATTGCTAGACTTTGCTTACCTCGTTCAGGAATGCTGTGACATCGTAAACATTATTATGAATTAGTAGCCATGTATCCTTGTTGGTGTTGTGTTTGGCAACTTCGGCACGCGTATAAGTTTTCTCTCCTTCGCTGGACATCTTGATGACTTGTTGAATTGCGTTTCTATTACTAATAGAGTATGGAATAAGTTCGATCGAACGACTCGCTAAAACTGAATGAGCGAACCAACTCACAGATAGTCAGTCGTTCATCTAGCTCGTTATTGACTCTGTTATGAGAAACATAAACTTAACATTCGCCAACGATGTTAATATCATTAAGCAATATATTTTCAATATGCCATCGGGTTATTTATTTGAATAGGTATGAACTATTTTCGCAATTATCTAATAAACATTGCTGATACTGAAGCTATGATAATAATACAAATTCTAAATATTTACTGGTTATAAAATTTAACTGTCTCCGAACATCCATTCACAATGGTAACATAGCCATTACAGAACCATTTTGAGCACTTGTATGTTCAAATAATCGATTATTAATTTGTTATTAGATTTAAAAATTTGAATTTGATTATTTCTGCTAATTACTGACAAAAAAAAATCAGTTTGCGAACCTAAATATTAAATTTATTAAAGGTAACATTCTATTTGGTAAAATATTACGAATTACCAAAACGTTTTATTTTTTATATTTATAGGTATTAAGGAAAATTTTCAAGGTCACAACAGTTTGGACGAATTAATATTTAGCAGATTCCATTATATTTATGCGACAGTATTTATGTAGATATAAATCTTCTTTTTTCGAACAGCCTTAGTGACACGTTGATCTATGTACATCCAATCACCGCATATTAAAAACGTGACTTATTCATTAACTATTTGTCATAGATTTTGGCCAACAATAAACAAACACTTGCATATTAATAAACTGCTGTGAGCCAACACGACTATAAGCATTTAAAATTTACCGTCAACTTCTTATCGCTACCAGACATAGC
Organism: Drosophila buzzatii; assembly: GCA_035045845.1. Classification (NCBI taxonomy): domain Eukaryota; kingdom Metazoa; phylum Arthropoda; class Insecta; order Diptera; family Drosophilidae; genus Drosophila; species Drosophila buzzatii. Next base: position 12,049,844 of record JAWNOS010000244.1, on the reverse strand, counting down.
ACTCTCTCACACTTAAAGTGCTGATATCATGAATACGCAGCGCTAATGCCATTTATCAGCTCAAGAGAATGGCTGCACGCATGTCCATGCATTTCCCACTAAAACACGCTCATCGTCTAGGAAAGTAAACGTGTTACGTTTGCCTTGGCAATATTGACTGGTTGATTAGTATTTAAACAACTTTACTAATATAATTTTAATAATTACTAATAAATTTTCAATTAATATTACAATAAATATTGATTTTTTCTGTATATCTTCAAGTTAATAATTATTTTGTTATACTATATGTTGGCAATTATTTATATTTTAATTTATTTCTCTTTTTATTATTATTTATTATTATTTATTTATTTTTTTTTGCTACTAATATTATTAATTTAGTATATTTTTATTATGAATAAGCTATGTAGAGAACCATAATATTTAAAAAACCATTTTCAATTTACAATAAAATTAATTAATTGATTGATATTAATAATAAGAATTAATAATAAACATTAATAAGAAATATATCTAAGGGTTCCCCATGCTCGGTAAAGCTTTGCTTATCTAACTAGTAAAATTTACATTCAAAAGGCTCATAGTCTAACACATTATCAATCGGTTGTTAATGTGTTTTAAATTTCACATGACTCTATGCATTATTGCATTTAATCTCAGTTCGCTCAACAACAACAACAATAATTAAATGTCCAGAGAGTATAGAATCGTGTCTAGGCTAATCTATGTATATGAATATGCCTGCTTCGAAATAGATGCCTATCATCGTAAGCACAATTATATAATAAGTAAAATTGATTATTTTAACTTGTTTACACTTTTTTTATGCATGTGTTTTAAGTACCTCATAAACCGGCGCTATCTTCTGGAAAATACAACTTGTCCGCCTTTAACAATTTGCAAACGATAAGCTAATTTAATATGTAATCGATTGTACTAACAATTAACAAAGCAGAGAGAGAGAGAGAGAGAGAGAGAGAAAGAGACTGATATTTAGAGAGATAAAGACAGAGAGTGGTAAATTTCGCTCTCTTTATTATCAATTCAAAAACGAATGATGACATGGCTAATAGAATGATTGCAATTATGCGAGTCGCCTGCCACAAGCCCTAATAAACATGAAAATATCATTAGAGTAAGTCCAACTCTTATAAATTGGCAATAAAAATCGATTAATTAAAAGTAATGATTTCTAACAGATATTTAACCATTCAAGTCTACGATTGCTTGACTTTTTTTGAATCTAATCTTCATTTGGTCTAGTGTAATTCATGGTTTTACTCTTTTCCTTCCTTTTTTGTGAAATATACTCTTCATTTGGTCTAGTGTAGTTCATGGCTTTACTCTTTTCCTTCACATACTCTTATGCATAGCAAAATAATTTGATAAGCCTTATCAAACACAAACCGATATCAACTAACTTTTTATTTTGGTACTCCGCGAGTCAAATATAAGCCCATATGTTTTGACTAATTTCATAAGTCTCCTTTTAGCTGTGGTCCTAGTTAGTTCGTGTGCTCGCAAAAGAACAAAATTAACCAATCTAGAAAGCAAGTGTTCAATAACTCAACAAAATGACCGCGTCTAACGGCAATGTCATCAAGGACGACGAGAATAATCGATTGTCCCACTACAAAACGAATATTGTTTTGGGTGATTCCTTGGCCGACAGCGACAAAGATCGCAAAAGCTTGTGAGTTGAATGAAATGTACTTTGAACTATACATAAAAGGAGGAAAGGAACTTACTTTGTGATTTTATATATTTGTTATTCATTTTAAAAATGATATGCTAAAGCTTTTAAGCTTAGAGCCCTGCCACAATCTTTTGCAAATTAGGGTAAATAAAAATAAAAACAAAGACAAAGGTTCGAGTTGCTTGTGTTATTTAAATAATATATATTTTTATTAAATATATATAGGCTTAAAAAAAAGTAGCTGTGTTGAATTTAAAAGCTATAAGTTTGGCAATTGGTGAATTAAGTTAAAATATATATATTTTATTTTTATTTTTGTAAATAAATTTAACAAAAATACTTGCTATATAGAATATTAAAGCAAAAGAAAATGAAAATATATACAAGTGATTAATTTAATAATTATATATATAAATAAAAATTGTATTTAAAAAATTTATATTTTTATTTAAGTTTTTCTCTGCTACAATTAGTAAACGTTTTAATTTCAATTAACAGGACCTTTTTCATTTTTTCCAAAAAGTTTAAAAATACAATTTTCTCTTTCGTGATATATATATATATATATATATATATATATATATATATATATATATATATATATTTTTTTTTTTTTAATGAATGATAAATATTTATCTAAATATATTTATTTCTTGTATTCAATTGACAAAAATAATAATTTTTGTATATTATTTAATTTTATTTTTCTTTGTTTACATATTTTTAATTTCTTGTCAACAGTGAGAATTTATTGTTATATTATAACAGAATTAAAAAAAATTGCTACATTTTGAAGCTCTCGAAACCAAAACGCCCGTAGAATACTTCTTATCTATATTATATATATATAGATATCTCTTCATTTAATATTATTATTATACTAAATAATGTGTATAAATATGAATTTGAATATAGTACATATTTGCATGTGTTTATAAATCAATCTATCTATTTATAATCTCATCTTCAATAATATACGCAGTTTATCCAGCTTTGGCTAGGTCCTACAAAAATTGCGGTAACCATGATCGTGCAATTTTGTGATATTCCGCATGATTTTAGCGACAAGGCGTGCACAATATTTCGCGTTCGAGCGTCATAAATTTTAGTACTCTTAATGGTGGTTAAAACAACAAAGAGCGTGCTATATATGTACACAATATCTATATGTATATAAAAATATATACGTATTGGACTGTTGTAGAAACCAAGTGTTGCCTGGGAATCTTGTGATACGAACTATGATGACGAATTCGATGATTTGAATGAATGATATCAAAAGTGTTAGACTCGGCCCGATGTGCGTGGCTGCTACTTCGACAGCCTTGATTGGTGCTAGGGTCAGCGATAAGGAATGTGCGATTAGTCTAAGATAGAATATGCCATGCGAACGGCTGTTACGCTCACCATTTATGACGGCGATAGTTTTTATTTAAGTGTACTTATGAAATGGCGTGTGCTTTGCGTGTGATTGCAGTGAGCCGAATAAAACGAAAAAGCAGTCGAAGGAGCATGACGAGGACGAGAAGGATGACAAGCCAAAGGATGACATTAAGCCAGTCGGCTTCTTCACAATGTTTCGCTATGCAACGAAAATGGATCGCTTTCTCTATATCATCGGACTGCTCGGCGCTGTGGCAACGGGCTTGACAACGCCGGCGAACAGTTTGATCTTTGGAAACCTCGCCGATGTAAGTATATATCGAGTACTAGAAAAGCTTCCATATTTATATGTTTATACGCAATAGTGACACAGAGCTCTTCCGATTTGCTAACAGAATGTTGATTACTCAACCTACACTCGATTGATAGCTAGATAAAGAATCAAGTATGGCTGCCGTAGAGGGGAGAGCATGACTGCGAAATACCCTGATTTATTTCACATTTTTATTATAATGGGAAAACTTAGATAAAATTATTTAAAACAAACTTGATCTGCGCTCTAGCTTTAAAAACTTCTGTTATGCAGGTAGACTGACTGACTAGGCTAGCTCGACTCAGACTTGTTATCTTAATAATGTATATACTATATGAATTTATGGGGTCAGTTGCGACTTGTTCTGCCTATTAGTTAATATTTAACATACCAATTATTCGCCTAATATATCTAATGGGCACACAACAATATAATACATACAACTACAACTACAACCATACAACCTTCATACCCAAAATTAATACAGGGTATAACAACAATTTAAAAAAGCATTAAAGTGTTTACCAATTAAAAGTGCTTCGCTCTCTCTATACACCTACCTACCTGCCCCTTATTATATTCTCTCTTATTATATTCTTTCAATGCTTAGGACATGATTAAGAACAGCGGCACATTGGAAAGAAATGTATATATGAAGGATGCCGCCTCTGACATGCTGCTGGACGCGGTGCAAGATTTTTCGCTGAAGAACACGTATATTGGAATCATTATGCTGGTCTGCAGTTATATATCCGTCACGTGCTTCAATTATGCTGCCCACTCCCAGATTTTGGCCATTCGCTCCAAGTTCTTTAAGTCAGTGCTGCATCAGGACATGGGCTGGTACGATATGAATCCTAGCGGCGAGGTGGCAAGTCGCATGAATGAGTGAGTAGATCACACCCCATTTAATTAGCAACTGTGAGTCTAATTCCTTTTTCTGTTTCACGCAGAGATTTATCGAAAATGGAGGATGGCCTGGGCGAGAAGGTTGTGATCTTTGTGCACTTCATTGTGGCCTTTATTGGGTCCATTGTGCTGGCGTTTATCAAGGGCTGGCAGCTCTCGCTGGTCTGCCTGACCAGCTTGCCCGTCACCTTCATTGCCATGGGCTTCGTGGCCGTGGCCACATCCAAACTTGCCAAGCAGGAGGTCAATATCTATGCCAGCGCCGCCGTTGTCGCCGAAGAGGCTTTGTCCGGCATTCGCACCGTCAAGGCCTTCGAGGGCGAGTACAAAGAGGTTGCCGCCTACAAGGAGAAGGTCATTGCAGCCAAATTGTTGAACATTAAGCGTAACATGTTCTCCGGCATCGGCTTTGGTCTCTTGTGGTTCTTCATCTATGCCTCGTATGCGCTGGCCTTCTGGTACGGCGTTGGCCTCGTCATTAAGGGTCGCCATGATGCCTACTACGAGAACTACTCGCCCGGCACTATGATCACCGTCTTCTTCTCGATCATGATGGGCTCCATGAACATTGGCATGGCCTCGCCGTACATTGAGGCGTTTGGCATTGCGAAGGGCGCCTGTGCCAAGGTCTTCCACATCATTGAGCAGATCCCGACCATAAATCCAATTGAGCCACGCGGCAAGATTCTCAATGAGCCACTGACGATGATTGAGTTCCGCGACGTCGAGTTCCAGTATCCCACGCGCAAAGAGATTCCCATCTTGCAGAAGCTCAACCTGAAGATTCACCGTGGCCAGACGGTGGCCCTAGTTGGTCCCTCCGGCTGTGGCAAGTCCACCTGCATACAGCTCATACAGCGCTTCTATGATCCTCAGGGTGGAAATGTTTACTTCAATGGCACAAACATCAAGGACATCAATATTAAGTGGCTTCGCGAGCGTATCGGAGTTGTAGGACAGGAGCCTGTGCTCTTTGGCCAGTCGATATACGAGAATATTCGCTATGGTCGCGAGGATGCCACCAGAGAGGATATCGAGGCGGCGGCCGCAGCAGCCAATGCAGCCATATTCATTAAGAAGCTGCCCAGGGGCTACGACACGTTGGTGGGTGAGCGTGGAGCTCAGCTATCTGGAGGACAGAAGCAGCGTATTGCCATTGCCCGCGCTCTAATTCGTGATCCGGAGATTCTGTTGCTGGACGAGGCGACGTCTGCCCTCGACACGGCCAGCGAGGCCAAGGTGCAGGCGGCCCTGGAGAAGGTGAGCCAAGGTCGCACCACCATCATTGTGGCCCATCGTCTGTCCACAGTGCGTCGCGCCGACAAGATTGTGGTGATCAACAATGGCGAGGTCGTGGAGGCGGGCACCCACCAGGAGTTGATGGCTATCAAGAATCATTACTTCAACCTGGTGACCACACAGATGGGTGAGGAAGGCGATAACGGCGGCATGCTCAGTCCCACGGGCAATATGCTGATGAAATTTGATATTAAGGATGAGGATGAGCAGGAGATTAAGGTATTGGACGAGGAGGACATTGATGAGCAAATAGATTCAAAAGATAAAAAGAAAAAGAAGAAGAAGAACAAGGGTGACAAAGAGGATGGCTCACCCATGATGGGCGTCATGAAGCTGAATCAACCCGAATGGATACAAATCGCCATCGGCTGCGTCTGCTCCATCATCATGGGCTGTGCCATGCCCATTTTCGCAGTCCTCTTCGGCAGCATTCTCGATGTGTTGCGCTCCGACGACGATGACTATGTGCGAGAGAATACCAATCAGTACAGTCTGTACTTCCTGATCTGTGGCATTGTTGTCGGCATCTCCACCTTCATGCAAATCTATCTCTTTGGCGTGGCCGGCGAGAATCTCACGGAACGTCTGCGCGGACTGCTCTTCAATGCAATGCTCAAGCAGGAGGTCTCCTGGTTCGACGATCGTGCCAACGGCACGGGCAGCCTCTGCGCACGTCTCTCCGGCGATGCAGCCGCCGTGCAAGGCGTAAGTAACTAAAATATATATTTAGCTTACATATAAATTATTTGAATAAATCTCTACATCTACATTTATCTATCTAGGCAACTGGTCAGCGCATTGGCAGCATTATCCAATCAATTGCCACCTTGGCGCTGGGCATCGCCCTGGCCATGTACTACGAGTGGAGCTTGGGTCTGGTGGCCATGGCGTTTATACCCTTCATTTTGGTTTCCTTCTATATGCAACGCATTGTCATGGCGCAGGAGAATATGGGCAATGCCAAGATCATGGAGAACACCACAAAGCTGGCCGTCGAAGTGGTCTCCAACATTCGCACTGTTGTATCACTGGCACGCGAGGACATGTTCCATCGCACCTACATTGAATTGCTGACACCAGCCGTTGAGGTAATTATACTAAAATGCATTCAAAATGGGAAATTCAAAAGGCCAAAGGAGGCGTGGCAGAAACCATCAAGTGTATATAGTCTTGATTGAGACGGCGAGCTGAGTGGATTTAAGCCAGTCTGTCCGTCCGTCTAACCATTTCCTAGTTAGCTAGACTTTTCTAAACCGTTTTCATTTACTCCTTCTAGAAATCGAAAAAGAATACGCACTATCGTGGCATAGTCTTTGGTCTGGCCAGATCAATGATGTTCTTCGCCTATGCCGCCTGCATGTACTACGGCGCCTGGTGTGTGGTCAATCGGGGTCTACAAATGGGCGATGTGTTCAAGTAAGCACAACTGAATCCTAAAATGCAGTCATGTCGACTAACAATTCTATTTGCCTTTACAGAGTATCACAGGCTTTGATCATGGGCACTGCATCCATTGCCAGCGCTCTGGCCTTCGCGCCCAACATGCAGAAGGGCATCACTGCAGCGCAGAGCATCCTGAAATTCCTGGAACGCAAGCCATTGATTGCCGACAGTCCGGGCGTCTCGCTGCAGCCCTGGCACTCCAATGGCAATGTAATGTTCGACAAGGTGGAGTTCAGCTATCCAACGCGCCGGGAGGTGCAGGTGCTGCGCGAGCTCATTATGGGCGTGCAAACGGGCCAGAAAGTTGCGCTGGTTGGTCCTTCGGGCTGTGGCAAGTCCACCTGCATTCAGCTGCTGCAGCGCTTCTACGATGTAGACGCTGGCGCTGTGCTGATCGATGATCGGGACATTCGCCAGTTGTCCATGAACAATCTGCGCATGCAGCTGGGCATTGTGTCCCAGGAGCCAATACTGTTCGATCGCTCCATACGTGAGAACATCGCGTACGGCGACAACTCGAGAATCGTCACAGATCAGGAGATTATTGCTGCGGCGACGAAGTCCAATATACATCAGTTCATTGCCAATTTGCCACTGGTAAGTGCGAGATTTTAGATATGCTTGAGAATGGATTTGATGATAAGATTTCATTTGATTTCACAGGGCTACGAAACACGAATGGGCGAGAAGGGCACACAGCTATCGGGTGGACAGAAACAACGCATAGCTATTGCTCGAGCTCTAATCAGAAACCCGAAGATTCTCCTACTGGACGAGGCCACATCCGCACTGGATGCAGAGAGTGAGAAGGTAAGTTATCAAAACAGATTTACGATTATTATATTCATCAATTCTTATTGCGCATTTCTCTTCGCTTTCTCTAGATTGTTCAAGAAGCTTTGGACGCCGCTGCTGAGGGACGCACCACAATTAGCATAGCCCACAGGCTGTCCACCATCGTCGACTCCGATGTGATCTACGTGTTCGAGAACGGCGTCGTCTCCGAGAGCGGCACACACAAGGAGCTGCTGCAGAAACGCGGACTCTACTACACATTGTACAAACTGCAAACTGGCGCCATGTAAATATTGAGACACGAAACAATATTTATTTTACTTAGAATAACAAATTGCGATCAATGACAAATTAGTTTTTAAGAGCGATTAGTATAAGCTTGTACATAAAAAAAGAAAAGCAAACATATTTAATGTAAATAATAATATTTTAGCAGTTAAGTAATATTTATGAATTTATAGACATTGTTGGAATTGTATGATAAATAAAATATAAAAATTAAATTTAATTTAAAAAATTTTTCTAATTAAATGAATAAAAACAAAATGAAATAAGTAAATTACAGCTTGCGCCAAGCTAAATCTAATAATTATCAAGCAAAAAAATCAATAAAAGCAATAAATGAATTGAATGGCTCATTGCAAATCAGTCGAGTTCAATTTCTATAAGCTAAATAATAATGATTATCTAAGGCGCAAAGCATGTGATTTAAAAAAAAAATAAAAACTTAAAAATGAATGACATTGCTCAGCACTCATGTTCTTAAGATTATCAAGCAAGTGAAGTAAAATAAAATTTTAGAAAATTAAATAAGCAAAAGAAAAAGTGAATGACTCATTACGCCGCACTCAAATTCCACGTGCTACACAACAATAAAACACCTTTCGGCTAGCCCAATTGAATGATTATAAAGCATGTGATCTCTTTAACAATATGCCAAAAGAATTTCTGATTATTATGGGGTTGTGTTTGATCACAGCTGAAAACCATTGATAAGCATAATTTCGTCATTAAAAGTTAAATTGTGAAAATAATTTAATATGCTTGTTCACGGGCCAAAAGCTTTGCATTCAATCGTGCTTTCAAAATTAACTCACATAACGTTATTGAGGACCATATAAACCATATCAATCATACGATTACAATTCTTTAAGCAAATATTTGCAACTCTATACAAATACTATGTATATTATATTGCTTTAATTTGATAAGTCAACTTGTATATATGAATATATAAAATGCCTTATCAAGCATTCAGCCGGCGTGAGTTTAAGCTGATAAATATTCTTTTTACTATCAAATACAAAGGAATTATTTATAGCAGGCCTGCGGCAGTTGTCATGCATGCTTAATGCATAATAATGTGTATTAACAATCGCAAATATGTATAAGTAAAAGATGTATACATTCTTCAGTTTGTAAATATTATATTTTTGTTCACGTATATTTATAGTTTACAAATGTAAAGAGACTATGTAATTGCATTTTACCCAGTCAATTCTTGTTTATTTTTGGTTATCCACTGGAAACCAAAGACGAATTTTGCTTAAATTATAACTTTCGATCTGCCAACGATTGGTATCTTATCTCATGTGGGACTCTGTAGGATTTGGGCTTGTGCTGCTGTGCTCGTTATTGTACAACTACAACTAGTTTAAAATAAACGTAAAGTAAAAGTAAGGAAAATCTTACAGTAGGCACACACAACACAACTCCACGTTACGCCACAGATTTACATTAGATTTCGATCCAGACACATTGTAGTGCATTATAAACAATAAAAACTTAATGCAACTAATTTTCACTGAGTTATGATCGTAAGTCGTTGGTGTTTGCATCTCGTAGGTTGTTAATGTCCACGCATATTACTACACAATTTGGGTAAATGCTTAATGTTTTGCTTATGAATGATCGGGATCATTTTATATGATTTAGAAGAATCAGGAATATGATGGGCTTTGTTTCGTGTAACGTACAACTTAATCCGAATCCAAATGTGATTATTATGAAATAAGGGAACAACAACTATGACTATGGTTGCTTAATTTAGTTCTTCTCCTCCTTCTTGGCCTCGCCCGAAGAATCGGCCGAACTGCTGCTGCTGCTGCTGGAGCCACCGCCTGAGCTGCTCTCGCGTTCAGCGGACATCTGTTAAACAATTAAAATTTCGATTTGTAAAATACACTAAATATATTTTTGATTAGCCTACCTTTTTGTATGCCATCTCGAAGAGCTTTAGGGAAGACTGCTGCAACTGGGTGGTGGCTTTCCTGACCTCCTCTGGATCAGCGGTCTCCTTGTTGGCCAGCAGGGTGCGCAGATCAGCAATTTCCTTTTTCAGTTTTTCGCACTACAAAGAAATATTAATGAAAATTAAGGCATGTACACACCCATATATATAGAAAATTGTTTTACGTACCTCTTCAGCGGGCAACTGGCTCTTAAATTCTTCCATTTTGGTCTCTGTGTCGTGCACAATACTCTCGCCTTGGTTAACGATTTCAATCAGTTCACGCTTCTTCTTATCAGCAGATGCGTATTCCTCGGCCTTCTTAATCATGTTCTCAATCTCATCCTTGCTCAGACCACCGCTCGACTGGATTACAATCTGTTGCTCCTTGCCGGTACCCTTGTCCTTAGCCGACACGTGAACAATTCCGTTGGCGTCAATATCGAAGACGACTTCAATTTGAGGAACGCCACGGGGCGCTGGTGGAATACCGACCAGTGTGAATGAGCCCAACAATTTGTTGTCGTTGGCCATCTCACGCTCGCCCTGGTGCACCTTAATTTCCACCTGAGTCTGACCATCGCTGGCCGTTGAGAAGACCTGCGACTTCTTGGTGGGAATGGTCGTATTGCGAGAGATCAGACGCGTGAAGACACCTCCCAACGTCTCAATACCCAGCGACAGGGGAGTGACATCGAGTAAGAGCACATCAGTGACATCACCAGCCAAAACACCGCCCTGAACAGCGGCACCGACTGCAACAGCCTCATCAGGATTCACCGAACGCGAGGGCTGGCGTCCGAAAAGTTCCTGCACTGTGGACTGTACCTTTGGCATACGCGTCATGCCGCCGACCAGCAAAACTTCGCCGATCTCAGACTTGGATACCTCGGCATCGGACAACGCCTTCTGGCAAGGCTGAATGGTGCGCTTGATCAGATCTCCGACCAGACTCTCCAGCTTGGAGCGAGTCATTTTCAGATTCATATGCTGTGGACCCGCAGCATCCATGGTCAGATATGGCAAATTGATGTCAGTTTGTTGGGAGGACGACAGCTCGCACTTGGCCTTCTCTGCGGCCTCCTTCAGGCGCTGCATGGCAATATTGTCCTTACGGATGTCAATGCCGCTGTCCTTCTTGAACTCTGCCACCAAAAAGTTGACAATGGCATTGTCGAAATCTTCTCCGCCCAGCAGAGTGTCACCGTTGGTCGACTTGACTTCAAAGACGCCCTTTTGGATTTCCAGAATGGAAATATCAAAAGTACCGCCGCCCAAATCGTAAACAGCAATACTAAAATATAATAATATTTATCAGAATTAATTTTATTATAGAATCTAGTGTCTTCACTCACATTTTATCCTCGGTTTTATCCATGCCATAAGCCAGCGCCGCTGCTGTCGGCTCGTTAATCACACGCAGAACATTCAACCCAGCGATTTGGCCAGCATCCTTTGTGGCCTGACGCTGTGAATCGTTGAAGTAGGCGGGCACCGTGACAACGGCATTCTTGACTGGGGTGTTGAGGTACGCTTCAGCGGTCTCCTTCATCTTGATCAGAATAAAGGCACCGATTTGCGAGGGCGAATAAACTTTGCCATCTGTCGCCGATACCCAGGCATCACCATTGGAAGCCTTCACGACTTTGTAGGACAAATTGGTAATATCCTTCTTCACCTCAGGATCGTCAAAGCGGCGACCGATCAGACGCTTTGTGGCATAGAAAGTGTTGGCTGAATTCGTGACTGCCTGACGCTTTGCCGGCATGCCAACCAAACGTTCACCATCCTTGGTGAACGCAACGTGTGAGGGAGTTGTGCGTGCACCCTCCGCATTCTCAATCACCTTCGCCTGCTTGCCCTCCATAACGGCCACGCAGGAGTTGGTGGTGCCCAAATCGATGCCAATAACAGCACCTTTAACTTCGCCAGATCTGAGAGTAGAAAAAAGATTACAGCACGTGTTAGTAGGTTTTCTGTAAATTTGATTAGATAGGCAGATTAAGACAGGGTCAATAATTGAAGAGGAACAGTTCTATTTATCAACAATAATCTAAATTAATTATGTAATTATTGTTTTATATACCACAAATATTCATCAGAATCTTTTAATTAAACAATTAACAATTGGACATGAAATAGCAATAATAAGTTAAAGCTGATGTAATTATTCATTAAAATGCTGAAAATGTCTACATTGTGATATTGTTATATAACTAATTTTTTTCAAAACCAGTTCATTAAAACCAAAAAATGTAGTCACGGAACTGAACTACTAATTACAATTGAACCACTATGTTCAGCACTGGCAATAACTGCATGTTTGTATATGTATGTACGTCATGTAACAGATGTCGCTTATGTATCTGCTGCATATATTAACAATATCTTTTCAGCACACAAATGCAAAATAGAACAGCAATTGATAATATATTTTCAATATATTACAATTGTCGAAAATACTTATTACATAAGTAGCGGCATATTGCTTTGAGTGTCTCTTGATGCAATGCGGCAAATGAACATGTGTAATAAGTGCTACAGTATCAAAGTTCACTTACTTGTAACGCATTTGACCCGACAATCCATTGAAGGCACCCGGCAGATTCTGTAAATAGGTGAGAGCATGTGTTTAAGAGGAATAAAACTTAAAAACATTACGAGCTACATCAATTGCTAGAACATGCCGCGCGGACTATTATGTAAAGCGGTCTTGTACTTACGCGGAATATGCTAGAAGCTGCCGACATATGCGTTGGGGCTGCAAGGCTCACCTGGCGCGCTAGGCGTGGCAAAAGCTTGGGTACGCGCAACATTTTCGTATTTTACTTTATTTAATTTCACACTTGCACTAATTATCAAACAAAATCGCTGCAAAATGCACCGCTATTGAAAAATTTCGTCAGAGCGAACCACGAGCACGTTTCCCTTACGAGGGCTGGATAAAGACGACAGACAGTTAAAGATGTGTGAGCAGCTCACAAAATAATCGTCTATGTGGTGGAATCGAAACAAAATACGCAGAGTTGTATTTAGTGTACGCTACGGTGCTGCCAACGTTTTTGTGTGGCTAGTGTACGTGTGATTTCTTCAAATTATTTACAAAGCTTCTCAGAATTGATTTGAAATTTGTGTATTTAATAGTTTGGCAATACAAACTGTATTAGCTGAAATGTGAATAGATTTATTTATGACATTAATTGCTCAGTATCTCCAAAAGATCTGTACGAGGCACCCTGTGCGTGTGAGGGTTTCCCTGCGTTTCGTGTTCCATCACACGTGTTGTTATTATTGCGTAAAGTAGTATAAAAAATCGTTTCAAAATTTTCACCAAAGTTGAATAATAAATCGTCGGTTCGACCGATGCTGCTTACGCTGTTATTGTACAGCCGGCACTTTAGACACTGAGCGTAATCTGTCGATTGTCTAACTTTCAAATTCGGCGTTATGGCATCAGACAACGAATCCGACGCCGAACTCGATGAAAACTACTACACATTTCTCAATTTGCCGCGAGATGTAAGAGTATTCCAGTTAAATATATCTATTATAACTTCTGATAACCTACCTTTGACCTATCAGGCCACCACGGAACAAATTAACACCGCGTACCGGAAGCAGAGTCGCATTTACCATCCGGACAAGCATATGGACCCAGATAGCAAGAAAAAGGCAGAGATAATGTTCAACCGGACGAAACGCGCCTACGAAGTTCTCTCAGATCCGCACCAGCGTGCGATTTACGATTCAGTTGGCGAAAAGGGTCTCAAAACAGAGGGCTGGGAAATCGTACACCGGACAAAAACACCGGCAGAGATAAGGGAGGAGTATGAGCGTTTGGCACAGGCAGCTGCCGAGCGTCGGCTGCAACAACGCACCAATCCACGTGGCAATATCACCATTAATGTGAATGCTACCGAAATATTTACGCCTTACGATGACACGGAGATGCCGCGCGTGGAGATCGGCTCCATGAGCATTGCCCAATCGATTGAGGCGCCCATAACACGCAAGGACATGATCATCATGAGCGGCAATCTGTACTCATCCAATGGCACCGGCACTGGGGGATTTATGGTTGCGGGACGACGTCTGCTCAACAAAGGTTGGTTGGAGATTTGCCTTGGTGCCGGCAATGGCTTCCTCTTAGGTCTCAAAGGTAAGCGACTGGGATTGGTAATCTTGGCAGCAGCTTGTTAAATAGTGAAGGTCTCTATTTGATGCAACGCCAGGTGGACGCACGCTGACATCGAAGCTAACGCTGAATGGCGGCACCAATATGAATTTCCAGGAAAATGGCGTAATTCCCCTTCTCTTTTCCACGTTGGCCGTCCAGCTGGATAAGCACACCGTAGGCAGCCTTACCCTCAACGCCGGACCACAATCATCTATGACCACACAAATTGATCACTCCAACGATCAGCATGCGATAAGCACGTCCTTTGTGATAGGTACTCCCCATATGTACTTTGGCGTCTCGTATACGCGGAAGATGCTAGAGAACGAGATGAAGCTGAAATTGGCCACCAAGTAAGCATGCCTAATATTAGAATAATGATTTCAATCCACTCCTCTATGGCTGGCATTTTTCAGAGTGGGCACATTTGGCTTCCTGGGCGAATATGGCGTGGAGAAAAAGGTCTCGAAATACAGTTCGCTGATAGCAACCGTTTCCATAGGCGTACCTTCCGGAGTCATACTCAAGTTGAAGTGAGTGGCTCGTCTGTGTGCAAAGAGTATTGAACAAGCTATAAAAAAATCAAAATCAAATCATTAATGATTCCAGAATAATACGTTCTAACCAGTCGTATGTGTTTCCAATCCATCTGAGCGATGAAATTGTGCCTGCTGCTGTCTTCTATGCAACAGTGACGCCGGTAATAGCGTGGTTTTTCGTGAAAAAGACCATTATGGATCCAATGGAGGCGGATCGCAAGAGCATCGAAGTGGAGCGATCAAAACGGCAAAATGAGCAGCGTTTGGCTGCCAAGAAAACAGAGGCAATGGCAGCAATACACTTGATGCAGAGCACCTACAATCGCATCATCAACGAGGAGCGGGACCGTCGTGGACTGATCATCAAGAGAGCGATCTATGGATGCATCAATGAGGGCACCTCACAGTTCAAGCCAGAGGCTTCGCATGATGTGACTGTGCCTATTCAGTGTCTAGTCAGGGACGGTACATTACAGTTGTATGATTCGTCGAAGGTATTTTGTAAAATTCAATTAAATTGTGAAATAATTTATCCATTTACCCATTTTGGTTTCCCTTGCAGAGCGATTTACCTGGTTTTTTTGATCCGAGCTTGGGAGACGATAAGATATTGCGCATAGAGTATACATTTAATGATGTATTAAAAACTGTCAATATAAAGGATAATGAGCCATTACGACTGCCAGGATAAAACGCATTGCAATTTGTAAAAATCTTCAGTTTTTTGTTTAAAATTGTTTTTATAATTAATAGTAGTCGTAAAAAAAGAAACACAAATATAAATAGTCAATGAACTGGCTAATTTTTCTAAATTGGCATTAGTTCCAGCTAAATGCTTATGTAATTTTCTAGAAATCTGTGTTTTATTTCATATTTACCAGACAAACTTTTTCTACATAAAGATGTTTTGATTTACGTATTTTAAATATGGCGCCAATAGGCATATACGCACGAGTCACCCTGTTGCTTTTCGCAGTTCTTAATCAGCTGTTCTGAGATGGGTCCATATGGAATCGAACAACAATATTTGTAATTTTAAGTGGAATACGATGCAGTAGCATAATAATGCTATTCCAAATAGCGGTCAACTCGAATAAGGAATGATGCAATCAATGGACCATGACCATATTTACAAAAGCGAATCTCATACGCTTCGTGGCCAGCGCAGTATGTCTCCTGGTGGTGGTCAACTTCTTGTGGACCTCAGAGTCGGACGGAGGCAGCGGCTCGTCGCTGAGCAAGCTGAGGTAAGTGTCAGAAATGCATTCATTTATCACTTTCTGTTTATATGTATGTATATATAATTCTGCTCTCATTGTAGCATACGACGTGTGCACAAGTATGCACACATCCACAACCGAAACTACAGCGTAAATGGCTTTGGCAACGATAAGGGGGTCAACACGAATATTTCGGGGCAAAAGTTGCCAGCCGCTCCATTGGCGCTATCTAAAGAGCGCGACCAGCAGATCGGTCGCAACTCAACCTCAACGACTGTGATTGCGATTGCAAACTTTACTTCCATTCCACAAGACTTATTGCACGCGCATCTGCAAGATTATGCAAACAGCACGCTTAAGCCGCAATTGCACCTTACAAAAAACTGCACTGATCCCGATCCCAGAGATGGTAAGTGGATTGGATAAATATGCGTAACGATAGTAAATAAATATATTCTTTAGGTGGTCCCATCACACCCAACACAACCCTTGAATCTCTTGATATTATTGAGGCAGAACTGGGACCTTTGCTGCGTCCTGGTGGCGCTTATCAGCCTGCTGATTGCATTGCTCAATATCATGTTGCCATTGTCGTGCCCTTCCGCGACCGTTACGCACATCTCTCGGTCTTCCTACGCAACATACATCCGTTCCTAATGAAACAGCGCATTGCTTATCGAATATTTATAATAGAGCAAACCAATGGGAAGCCTTTTAATCGTGCTGCCATGATGAATATTGGTTACTTGGAGGCCTTAAAGCTTTATCAGTGGGACTGTTTTATATTCCACGATGTCGATCTTTTACCTTTGGATGAACGCAATCTGTACAATTGTCCACGTCAACCGCGGCACATGTCCGTTGCAATTGACACGCTGAACTTCAAGTAGGTTGCATAGTTTCATTTTGATTGATTGACTAATTATTGATTGATTTATTGCACTTGACGCAGGTTGCCTTATCGTTCAATATTTGGCGGAGTTTCTGCCATGACACGTCAACACTTCCAGGCTGTAAATGGCTTTTCGAACTCGTTCTTCGGCTGGGGTGGCGAAGACGACGATATGTCTAACAGGTAAAGTCATTCTGATTGTCTAACCCAATTACTGTTAACATCAATTTCATTTCAGATTGAAACACGCCAACTTATTCATATCACGTTATCCAATAAATATAGCTCGCTATAAAATGTTGAAACATCAGAAGGAAAAAGCTAATCCGAAACGGTCTCGCTCTCTTTGTATTTAAATGAAGCCCTTATTCATTTTATTTTCTTTGCAGCTATGAAAATCTACAGAATGGCATCAGTAAAATTGAAATGGATGGCATAAATTCTATCAAATATGAAATTTATAGCATCAAGGAGTTTCCGACCTTCACTTGGTACTTAGCTGAGCTAAAGAATTCCGAGCGTAAGAGTTAGCCAAATGCAGTCGATGTCTGTTTTACGAACATCTCGAAACACACACACACACACAAACACAGAGAGACACACAAGACATTTGCATAATGCGAATCTCAATTTCGTACAATATTTACTTATGTATGTACAAATGACAACATTACTTTTTCGAAGTAGCCTAAATTATCTCGAATAATAGACACACAAATATTGTGTATGTAGCATGTCCAGTCAATATAGAAATACCATATGTACTTCAGTAGTGCAGCTAGCCCCATTTAATATATTCTATATATTCTAATGGATATGTAGATTTTGTTGATTTTTGTTTCTTCCTCATAATTTTTACTACGAATCTCTCTTCAAAAAGATAAAAACCAAAAAAAAAAAAAGACAAAAAATTCTACACCAATTCCTACAAGGTGAAATGTAGATATTACTTTTGTGATATACAAATTGTTATTTGATCAAGAAAACGAAAAGAAAAAGCGATAATTAAAAAAAAAGCAAAATTCACGTATCTTCGGTTCGCCGAATCGAACATATACCCTTGCAGATGGCCCATAGAGTACTCGTCCGATATACTATATATTTAGGTATTCAATATCATATAAAAGGCAACTTTTCTGACTGATTAATCCCAAGAGCAGCTATTTAGTAATCCGATCCAACTAGCAAAGGGCAGCAGCAGTCTACGTTTGGAACGACTCTTAAATTATATCAAACTCTGCAAGGGTGTTTATTATTATCTACCATACTTTAATATACAATACCAAATGTAAAACTTATTAAAAATACATTTTACTATACCAGAATAAAACTTTTACTATATTATCAAGCTAAAGTGGTTTTACCTTTACACAAATTAGCTATAATAATGCGGGCATTCAACCGACATTTATCATATACAAATATATCAAAACCCATTAGTCCAATTAAAAATTTCAACTAATCGTTTCTTCGTTGGTTAGATTTCGTTTTTATTTAGGTTACTTTTGTTGGTTCACTTTGTATGCGTACGTGTATTAGAAAATATTTATGGCTTCGTAACGACTATGTTACCATTTAAGTCTGGGTTACATATAATTTGTGGAGCCTAAGTGGCCGCTGATGATTAGTAAGTAGATAATATTCGATAGCTATGGCTGGGGCTGGGGCGGGGGCGGGAAAACACGTATATAAGTATGGCTAGTGAGGGAATTAAATTCCGTGGCTCATTTATTAGTTTGGTATGCAAAATACAGTTAAAACAATTGGCTTTCAAATAAAAACTTAAAATTATGCAGGCCTTTTAAGGCCGGCTCGGGGTTTCACTGGTCACGTTGTAATATAAATGCTTTTTGTGTTTCTCTTTTTATAGTGAGCAAATAATTTCTTGGGAGCAAACTAGGTTAGTCGTAACTGCTAGCAAATCCAAAATTAATTTGTCAATGGGCCTGGACACAAAATATATAGATATGTATATATACAAATAGATTATAACAATCAAAACATCCAGAGACGTGAAGCGAAACCGATAAGTGGTTAGGTAAACAAGAATATATATATAAACAACGACAAGCTGTACGCAGGAGTAGGGCAGGAATTAGCGTTAGACTTATTAACGGCAATATTAGAGAATCCTATATACAAGTTTAAGCGCTACGCTACGATGTTCACATTATGGAGCAGGGCATGGCACAGCAGAGGGGCAGGCAGAGCGGCACAACAGCGCCGCCGGACTTGGTTTTCGTCTTGGACTTTGAGCCTGATTCGTACTCGTACATGCCCGATCCCTTGGCCCAGCGACCCTGTGAAATAATATAAGTCAGTTTGAATTTTAGGTAATATTTTAAGAAATTCTAACACTTACACCACCCGCAGAGCCTGCATGCATCTCCTCGCGCCTGGTTATGATTGTATCGTGTCCAGGCGGATAGTAGACCTCCTTGCCAGCCTTGTTGACCGAGGGCACGTGCTGCTGCTGCGGCGAGGCGACGGCTGTCTCAATCTCGCGCTTGCGCACGGGCGTCTCTATATCCACGCGGTCCACGTGATCCGTCTGTAGGAAAGAACAAAGTGATAAGAGTTTGTCTAAAATCCCTCAAACATTGTTTACTCACAGTGCTAAACGACTGCATTAGATCGTCCACACGCTGTGGCGGATTGCCATTGGCCACAGGATACTCGACGCCGTCCACTGGGAAGGGTGAGGGCGATCCATAGTCTGGGCCAGGTCCGCGACGATTGTTTGTATTCGTTGTGGAAGTATATTTATATGAATAGGTGGTATTATTCGGCGGATACCCATTGCCGGTCTGTGGCTGTGGATAGTTGGAGCTGGGCAGCTGCTTGAGTGGTGCCGGATGTGCAGGCTCCAACGAGTAGGGAGCGCCACCATTGGGCGGGCCATGTATGGTATTGATGGTATTTGAAGTCTCGGTCTCCTTGAAATAGTAGCGATTGGTGCCACCGGGCGGCAGCTGACCGGGCTGACCGGGACTGTGGGGCGAGCCATAGTTGGGGCTATGGGCCGGACTGTGCGGATAACGCACATCGTTCACCGTATTATCCGTTTTGTGTATATTGTAGATAACGGTGCGGCTAGAGTTGGGTGGCACACCATTCGGACTGACCGCTGGTCCCAGCGGTAGCTGACGAGGCTGCGGGCTCAAGCCACGCGTGGTCGTCTCCTTATGCTCGCGAATCTCGTACGACTTATTGGTCACCACAGGCCGATCGTTGGGCTTGTTGAGAGTGGAGTAGCTCTCCGTATTGTAGACAACCGTTTGGGGCACATGAGACGGCGACAACTGCGTATAGTTCTGGCTGCTGTTGAGTGTCTCGTGGTGTTTATAGCTGCTGTTCAGCGTATTGTTGTTGCTGGTGCGATTGATGGTGCTGGTGTTGCTGCCGGGACCAGTCGATGGTATCTCATAGGTATATGTGCGCACCGTGGTGGTCACTTTGGTGCCAGGTACTGGCAAGATGCCATCGCTCAATGCAATGTCCTGCAGCTCCTTATCAATGTTGACATTGCTGGTCAGCGTCTGCGTGGTACTCAAGCTGCTCGGCACCAGCTCCACATTGTTGTTGAGCGTGCGATTGCTCTCATAGATTTTGGTCTTACTCGAATAATGACCACCAGGTGAGTGGGCTACAATAGAGGGTGGATTGCAAAGTTAATTAAATATTACAGAAAGTTCTTTTTCTGGGTCTCACCTAGCGTGTAGGGCTTCTCGTTGCTCTGGTACTCGTCGCGCTTTAAGTTGTCCTGAAAGCTGGAGTACTTGGCCGTGGACTGCAGTGTGCTGTAGTCGGTTGGATTAAAGGTTTCGACATCATCATTGATGGGCTGCTGGCCACCCGAATGCTTCGTCGTCTTGATAACACGCGTTGTCTTCGTAATAGTGCCCGATGGATCACTGCGTTCACTGTAAATATAAAATTATTTCATTAATTAATTACTAAAATTATTTTAAGTATATTTTATAGATTACAAAATTATATCTCGTTCATCTTTAAAGTTAGAGTATTCAAGTCTTCTGCATAAATATAGATACTAATTTAATACAATTTCGGTTTTTGTCAGATTTTGGAGTCCGGTCCCCGATTCGCTCCACACCCCAAAATGTGTAAAAAATGCATTTCAAGTACTAGAGACACAGTTTGATTTGGCATATAGATATTAATGTCATGATCATAATCTGAAGAGATGAATACGATTGTCCGACTAAAAACAGAATTATTAATCAAAGAAGTTATGGCCCAGCAAAAGAGGCAGCGAGACAGCAAGACGCTTGCTATGCTTACACACATACAGGCGCACAAGCGTAGATCAGCGTGTGTGTGTGCTCGTGTTTTTGCATGTATAGTTTCTTACGCGTGGAGAATCGAAACGAAGCATTCTTGAAATATTATTTGTACGAAAAAGGGGTCAGGGGATTTTGTACTTGAGCAGTCTCGACTACAGCTTTCTTACTTGTTTAAACTATTTTTTTCTTAAATATACATTAAAAAAAAAAGAAATTAAACAAAAGAAGCTATTCACTAAATAAACTAAAAATATTTTAAATTTACAGATTCAATATTTAATTTTAAATTTTAAAATAAATGTTCTCTAAATAAACTAATTTTAATTTAATATTTTTATATTATCATTTCGACAATATTTTAATTCTCCCAAATCCACATCCAACTTACAGTGTTCTATAGGTAGTTCCAGTGGGTAGAATCTCGCGCTCTCTTGTCGTAAGTTGACGTTCCTGTTTCAGGTCCTCAAGCAGGGCATCCAACTGATCGATGTTCTGATCGGTGGTGCCCTTGCTCTGATAGGATACATTGTTGTCGCCGGAGCTTGAATATTGATACGATGATTTCTTGTACGCATAATTCTTGTCGTTCTGTGAATATACGTAAATTATTGAGAACTGAGAGTGATCTACATAAATAATAAAGAATTTTGACTTACACGTCCGTTCCATTTGGAGGGCGTATCTCTCATCGAGGATGAGTAATTTTCCGAGCTGCTCGAGTACTGCATTTCCAATTATTGTTTTTTCTGCTGGAATGACATCAAGCATCAAGAAATATTTAAATTAATTGTATATTTATATGCATGAGTAGGTAATATTTTAGTCATAAATTCTAGGCTGTGTGTGGGTGTAACTGTAAACGTAAACGGCTTCGGACTGACAGGTTGATTCGCAGTTCATGAGAATTTCAAGCATTTTCATGTTTTTGTTGTTTTTTTTTTTCCATTTGTATATATTACACCCACTAGATATTTCAATCTGTACAAAAATGGTGCCAGCTCGCATTCTGAGGTGATATTTTTGGCGCATTAATGGAGCTGAAGTCAATTTAAAGATGGGCATCATTTGACCAGATGATCTGTCAATAGCACCAACGAGAGCAACTGACTAAATTAACCAAATAAACATATGAAAAGGCATAAAGAAGGCATAGACTAGCAGATACCCTGCAGCATACAATGTTCTAAAATTAATTAAATTATTTGCAACCATTTCTGAGGAATAACGAAAAACAAAAAACTGTTTCAAGTTAATTGATGACATAAATATGCTTTAAAAAACCCATATATATGTATGTATGTATCCCAAAATTTGGCATTGATTTTCGGAACTGACGACACAGAAAACGTACAAAATATATTAAAATATATACATAAGTGAGCTGCTGGCAAAGTCAATGTCAAACTGGTTTTCACTTTTAACGTGTCCTTAGTTCCTTTTTCGTCGAATGAAACAATTCAAAAAATAAAAAAATAAAATAAAACCTGTATACATATACATACATATATATGCGTCTGACTACAGACTTGATGAGCTTTTTTTTTATGTGATTTAGCGATAACCTTGAGTAAGAGATTTCAATGAATGACTTTGTATAAGGCGCATGTGAGAGAATAGCAGATGCAAACACAAGGATGACCAAAGATGATGTCATCCGAGTCGTAAACAAATAATATTTGACTGACTGCAAATACACACACACACACACACACACACACGTGCATATATCACAAGTTAAATAAATCACAGTGTCTAGGCGCCTAATCAAATCACAGCAGATCCATCCAATCAAATGAACATCAGGTTGCTTACAAAATGATCTTGATATTTCGTTTGCCGCCATATGGTCAAGCTATTTTCTTTTTAGCTAATAAAGAAGCTCACGTAAGCTAACAGCAACAACAATAAAAAAGTTCATAGTATAAATAAAAGGCTAAATCTAATTGACGCCTAGATCACATAGAGCACGTTTTTTTTTTCTATAGTGGCGCTTGGAGGCAAATTGATTTATAAAATAAAAACAGGTCGAGTGAGAGAGCGAAAGGGAGAGCGAAGTGTGTAATGCGTATGTTTGTTTTTGCATACTCTTTTTGTACGATTCAAAATGATCTCATATAATCGGAACGAGAGACAAAAAGTGGGAACATGTTGCTGTTGTTGTTGTCTGGCATTGGAGTGGGCGTGACGTAAAGGCGGAGCTAACAGGGGGTAGCAGCAACTCGCAAAAATGCCAATGATCTACATACATACATACATGTGAACACAAACACATAAATACATATATACATACATATGTATGCATGTGTGTATGCATATAAGCAAACATAAAATAAACAAAATAGCAAACGAACAAGCTTGAAATGGCCGAAAAGAGCAAAGCGAAGGTGTTGTTGCTTTTCTTGTTGTTCAAATTTCCGAAAATCAAATTGAAAACGTAGGCGAAAAGGCGTAGAACATGCATTTGTATATATGCGTATGCGTATGTATGTATGTGTGTGTTATATTCTAGCGCCTGAGTTGGATTGCCAATTTGTGTGGCTGGTGACGATGGTGCCGCCGTTGATGTTATTATTGCCCACCTACGCAGCAGCACCAGCGCACAGTTCAATCTAGTTAATACATACATACATACACACACACACACTCACATGCACACATATACCTTATACATTTGCTTCGGGCTACGTTTGAACTTGGCTAATTTAAATTGAACATTTTATGAATACGCAAATCTACAAAAGCAAAAAATATTTATGTGCTCTTTATATCGTTATGCTTCCATTTGACTTTTTTTTTTTCATTTTTAGTATTTAGCCGAATTTACGCTTTGAGCAGCAGCGCACAATGAAGAAAAAGAATAGGCAACGGCAACGGTTGTCGTCGCCTTCATTGTCGGCGAGACTTTCGCCTTTTGCTCTTGCTATTGTTGGTGTTATTGCTGCTGTGCTTGTCTTTACCGTATGTACACACATACAGATATATTGATGTATGAAAACAAATAATTCTATAAATAGTTCACTGCCACCGTTTTTTTGGCTTTCAATTCCGAATACTGTTTTTGTTGCTCTTGATTCAAACAGAAGGCAAAAAAATACAAAAAAATATCGAGTGCGCCCCAGAAATGAATCATCTTCAAATATATACAGTTAGGTATAGGATGCGGATGCAATTGAATGCGTATTTTTATTGAACACCATTTGAATTTCTCTTTGCGAGTCTGTATACACACACACATGCATACAAAGATAGTAGATACTCGCATGAGCAAATGAGAGTATCAACGGATAGCGTAAAAAAAAAACAAACTGAAACTCGTTTCTATGTGCGTTTGTCGCCGTCATCAGTTTGTATTTTGAGCTTGTCTGCCAGTTCAAGAGATAGCTACATTCCATAGATACACACACATATATATATGTACATATATAATGTAAAATGTACATACGGTAAATAGATTCATGCATTCACAATATCATTCACTAAGCACTCACTGTGCACTTTTCCAAAATCCAAAATGATTGGTGCAGACTATTTGACCCGTTTGTTGCTGGTGTTGTATTTTTATTTGTATTTGTTGCTGCTTTCGTTGTTGTTTTTGTTTTTGTTGCAGTAGCGACGGCGGGTTCAGTGTTCAGCCAAAAGAAAATTGCTACAATGCGCGGGCGCGTTAGTCTTAGAAATTCGTTTGTGTGTGTGTTTTGTGATTTGTTAGTGTGTTCGTGTCTGTGTCGTGTGTCTACTACAAAACGTAACGGTAACGGGGAACAGCTTTGCTTTTCAATACGCGTACGCGCCTCGCTGGTTTGTGCAGTACTGAGGCTTCACAATTTTGCACTTGCCACGAACAGAGCACGATCGAAACAGATCAGAGACCCCCAATTGACTGGATCTGTAGGTTGCGCTGCTCTCTCTCCCTTACGCTCGCTCTTGCTCTCGCTCTTTTGGTCGACAAGCTTTTTTCTCATATTCAAACAAGCTATTTGAACATGAGTAGACATTTCAAATAATTATTATCTCTCTTCATGTGAATGCGTTTTAATGAAGCATTTTAATTGCAAAATATTTCAAGCTTCACAAATTTTCATCAGTTTTTGTTATCATTATACTAAAATTAACTTGAACATCAATTAGCCTGTTTATACAGCATAGCATACCAAATGAATGTACGCATTTGAAATTGTGACGTCACCGCCGCTCATGTAATGAACCATGAAATCAACTTGTTACAGAATGCTCAGCAAGTGCTCACTGAGTGCGTGAGCATCCCCATTGACAACGTCGACCGACCGTCTGCCCCGATTGGTCGGTCGTACGACGCAAAGCTTTTTGCAGTGTAAAAGCTCTTTGGCTTTGGCGGCTAATTTTGTTAATAGTATGCAGAGAATCTTAACATTCAATTAACACAGAAGTCAAGTGTTTGTTTTATTTATTCGTTTGATTCATAGCAGTGTCCAGTGGATTTTATAAAACATCAAAATTATAGTTTATGCATTTAGTCATCTTTTACAATAGAAAACGGTAACTTAGTTCACTCATAATAGCGTTATAACTCCGTGTATGTTTGTAGTTAAAAAATTACTGTACTTAGGATAAGCAAAACACATCTAGTCCTTGGCGGGCACCTCGATGACACGCGGTTTGTCAATGATGCGTGCCGTCTTGTTGCCTTTCTCCACGATGCCAATGATCCAGGCCTGGTAGCCCTCCTGCTTCTCAATATCTTTGCAATAGGCAGCCGCCTGCTCCCGGGGCAAGCAGATGAGCAAGCCGCCAGAGGTTTCCGCAGAATGTCCCTGCAGTAGTTGGAACATATTGCCACAGGCCTTGGCCACAGCTGCCATTTTGGCAATCACTGGAAGATTATGGATAACAAAGGACACATCCTTCTTCTGGTGAGCGGCCAGAGTTTGTGCATGGCCCAGCAGGCCAAAACCGGTTATATCGGTGGCTCCATGGGCATTGTACTTGTGCATGAGACGAGCGGCAACTCGGTTCAGGCGCGACATGGAGTTCATGGCACGATGATATGCCTTGCGCACATCCTCTTCAGACACAACCAGCTTGATGCGATTCCAGCGTTCGGGCTGATCGATCCACTGATGCGCATTCACAGCCACTTGAGTGCCCAACGGTTTTGTCAGCACTAAAACATCTCCCACCACAGCATTATCCGGCACTATGTATTCGTTTGGCTGGCATATGGTAGATGCGACGCCTCCAATGGTGCACCATGGATTCACAACGCTCTGGCCACCGGTTACGGTCGTGCCCGCCTCCAGGGCTGAATCCTTAAAGCCACGCATTATCAGTGGTATAACCACATCACGCTCCTTCTCGGTCATCTTGGTGCTCACGGCCAACAACATGAGCATATTGTCACAATCGGTTACGCCCATGGCATACAAGTCGCTGAGTACATTCGCGCAAGCTATCTTTCCCATCATGTAGGGATCGTCAACGATGGGATAGAAGAAGTCCGTGGTTTGTACCAAGCAAAGCCCGCCATGGCGCAGAGGTATTACAGCACAATCGAGTCCGATGCCAATGCGGGGTATGGCCACGTTGAGGAATTGAGGCTCCTGATCCTGAGCGGAGTAGTCTTGCTGCAGTGCTGAGACGAGTTTTGAGAGGACCTCTTGTGGCACCTTGCAGCCACGACCTTTCAGGTCCGCGAAACGTGTCAAGCGGAAAGATGCATCCAAGTCGTGAGCAGTTGGATCGAAAGGCCGGCGGAGCTCAGCATCACCGCCGCCGTGCAGTTCAAGATGAGCAGCATTTAGCACATCCGCAGCGTAGCTCATTTTGTGATCAAAATAATCTAATTAAATAAATGTAATGATTGCATTAGTCAATGTCTTCCAACTAGAATTACGCACTTTTTGCCGCCAATAAAACGGGTGGCAGCAAATAACTCGCGTTCTCCCTGGGCACGAATACACACGCAAATAGACGTGTACATATATAGATTTTCAGTTCGATTCTATGTGTGTGTGAGTAGCGCGCTCTGCCATTGGCTGTTTGCTCGATGGCGGCTGAATCGGGCGAAGTCAGTATTTCTCCCTGTCGTCAAAGAACAAAACGTGAACAATGTCCACTTTCTTCAATTTACCAAAGCCCTATACGAACACCCATTTTGAATGGCAAAATAACCGCGATACATTAAGATCAATAGATACTTACGTTTTCGCGTCAAAATATGCAATAAAATACTTAAAAACCAGACAATAATTTTTTATTTAGCGCGTTGATTTTGCTTTTACACCGCTGTCGCTGCCACAATAGAGTTG
Source organism: Drosophila buzzatii (assembly GCA_035045845.1). Classification (NCBI taxonomy): domain Eukaryota; kingdom Metazoa; phylum Arthropoda; class Insecta; order Diptera; family Drosophilidae; genus Drosophila; species Drosophila buzzatii. The sequence goes on along the minus strand of JAWNOS010000244.1, from coordinate 12,022,357 downwards.
CATGACTAGTATATCGATACATTCGGCGACACAGTGGCAAGCACAGCGCTGCCAACTCGTTTTATATATGGTGGCGCGTCAAAAAAGTAAATAACATTGAAAATAAAATGAATGAAGTAAAACTAGAACAAGGAGTAAATTTATTTTTATTGCTGCTCAATTATAAGTTATGTCTCACACACAATGCTCGCAGCACTTCATTGGCAAGTGGCTTCAACGCCAATTAACAACAACGGTAGTCGTTTTAGCCCACTGCAAACCAGTAACAAAGCTGGGCGAAAGACAAGAGGAACCTGTTGCACGAGCGGAGCTTAAAAGTAAAAGTGGAAAAATCTTAATAACAAACAAGAATATCTTTAATAAATATTATTTTCTTTAGGTTTGCATAGATGATTAATAATTGGATATGATTATTTGTTGCTGACGAAGAAACAATAGACTTAAGCAACAAACTTTTCTCTTGCCATGGCCAACATGAATCAATGACGACAGCCACAAAGACACGCACACACATACGTAAAACGTAAATAAACAAGTTATAATTTTACCATGATTCAGTTACGCTTGCGCCCAATCGTCTTGTTACTGCTGCACTTGTTTGCCTTAGTCAGCAGCGAGTACATTTATGGCGAACCCAAATTCAAATGCCCAAAGAAGTAAGTTATTGTTAAATTTAAGAAATGTTTTATTAATATTATATTATATTTAATTATATATATTAATTAATATTATTTTCTTCCACAGACCACAAGTATTGTACCCCTGTCTATGCGTAAATGGCAGCGATGTTGGCATTTTTGTTCGCTGCGAAAATACGAACTTGGCTACACTCTCGGTGGCCCTGCAGAACTTGGCTTCTCTGGAGCTGCCCGTGGAGGAGCTGACTATTTATAAGGGACATTTCGGTGAGTTGCTTTAATATATAATATTAGTATATATATATATATTTATCTATGATACTTCCAGTGCGTCTCTTTGGTCCGCTTTTCGCGCATATTAACGCGCGCGTCTTGATCATTGAGGAGACGCCACTTGCCATCATTGAGGATTATGTATTTTATGGCATGAACAACACATTGGAGCAGGTCAAGTTGTTGCGTACGAATCTCAGTCAAGTTGGTCAGTTGGGATTTGGCGTAAGTGAATTCATAAAATATATATTTCCTACTCAAATAATATAAATTCCTGCCACAGATCTTAGGCAAGACACGTGAATTGGTAATCGATGGGCATTCCTTTGAGCAATTGCCCAAGGATCTGTTTTTTGGTCAAGAAATTACCAACAAGCTCGAAATAATTCGCCTTACAAATGGCCTATTGAGCGATCTGCCCGTGGAGACATTCCAGCCGCTGCGTAAGCTAAAAACTTTAGATTTGCATGACAATCAGCTGGAGAATCTTAAGCGCAATCAATTCAAGAATCTGCGTGAGCTCGAGCTGCTGGACATCAGTCACAATAAGATCAAGAAACTGGAGGCGCAACACATTTCGGATCTGACAAAGCTGGGCTGGTGCAATGTGTCGCATAATGCCTTGAGTGAACTGAGCCGCGGCACCTTCGCTCGCAACTCGGTGCTCAAAGTTCTCAATCTGTCCCACAACAAGATTGGCAAGCTGGATGCGAACAGTTTTCGTGGAATGCGTTTTCTGCGACGTCTCTTCTTGAGCGACAATGCGATTACAGACGTGGGACGTGGCACGTTCGGCTCTGTGGCACGCATCGGCACAATTGATCTGGCGCGCAACAAGCTGAAGAAGATTGAGTATCAAATGTTTACGCAAATGAATTATGTGGAGGTAGGTGCAGAAATAGAGGAGAGATATTCTAAGTTTTGCAATTCATTACATCATTTTAGCTGATCGATTTAGCGGAGAACAACATAACGAAAATCGAAAAGAATTCGTTTAAAGACATTTACCAGGCCGTCGTCAATGTCTCGCACAATGCCTTGGAGCTGATTGAAACGGCGGCCTTTGAGAATTGTGTTAATATAACCAAACTGGATCTCTCACACAATCGTCTTTTCAACTTTTCGCGACGTAGTTTCGATGAAACGACCTTCGCAACGGAATTCCAGCTGAGCTTTAATAGTTTCACTAATTTGGCTCAGGTATGTTAAAATTCAATCAAAACTCTTTCGTCATATCTAAACACATTTATTTCCCTTTGCAGATACCCATTCAAAATATGTCTGGTCTGCGCATTTTGAATGCTTCCTACAATAACATTACGGAAATACCCAAAAACTGTTTTCCCAAACTCTATGAGCTGCACACAGTCGATGTTTCGCATAACAACATATCTGTGATCTTCAATGGCGTGTTTCAAACGTTATTCTCTCTGCGCTTCATTGACTTGAGTTACAATAGCTTGCGGGAGATTAAATCCTCCACATTTGGCACATTACCCACATTGCTGGAGCTGAACTTGAGTCATAATAAGCTTGTTAACATTGTACGCGGATCGTTGGCTAAGCTGACGAGCATGCGGCAGCTCTATTTGAATAACAATAGTTTGGAAAAGCTATTCCAATTGCCCATCTCGTTGAATGAGTTGTATTTGAGCCACAACAATATCAGCTCTATTCCAGCAGGCACTTGGCCCGTGATGAATTCCTTGATCTATTTGGATCTTAGTCACAATCAGCTTGGCGATAATTTGGATGGACAGAGCTTTGCTGGACTGCTGGTTGTGCAGCGTCTGCTGCTCCAGTCGAATGGCATTAGCCGGCCGCCAATGGAGGCGGTGGCTGTGATGTCAACGCTGCAATATCTCTACTTGGAGGTGAGTGTTGAGTGTTGGGCTTATAATTGTTATATGAACATATTTTTATATATATTATTTTTACTTATTTAATTCTTATTTATTATTATTATATGCATTTTTTAAGTTCTAATTTATTCTCAAATGTTCTATGACATAAGAGAGACTTCGAAGTAATTTACATATAAATTTGTCTTATTTCTAATTTCATTTCCATCGTAGTCTCACATTTATAACTGGTTTATAGCATGATTCATTTAGTGATAATTTTCGTATTTAAGATTTCAATTTATTTAATTTTTAATTCATGCTGCACGTGTTTAATACTTAATTTAAACTAGTTTTAGCAAGGTCTAGTTTTTTTCATTTAAAGTTTCACTCTAAGCTTAATTAACAATTTATGTCATCAGCAAAACGTTGTCTAATAATTATGAAATATTTATTTGCAGAATAACAACATTAGTGTGCTGGAGCGCAGCGCTTTTGGTAAGCTGCCAGTTCTCTTTGAGCTCAATCTTTATGGCAATCAGGTCTCGGATATTAGGTAAGTGCTGCCTGCCTGTAAACTTGACACTGCAGTCAAATGGATGCATTTAAATTAATAATTCGTTTATGCAGCAAACGGGCGTTCGAGGGGCTGCTGCAGCTGCTCACACTCAATCTGTCAAGCAATGGCCTGAGACAGCTGCCAAATGATATATTCATTGGATTACCATCGCTGCGTACACTCGACCTGTCGCACAATGCTCTCTCCAAGCTGGACAATAAGACACACGGTGTGCTGGACGATTTGTTGAGTCTGGAGACACTTAATTTGAGCCACAATCGCATCAGTTTTGTGACCAAGAAAACCTTCCCATCCCATCAGTATATACCCTATAATCTGAAGTACTTGGATCTGAGCTACAATCAAATGCCCGTTCTCACCTATGACATAACCTTTGGCACAAAGAAGCTGCTCAAATTGAATGTATCCCACAATCAAATTAACGAACTGCGTCGCGGCGTCATATCGAACTTTACTTCGCTTCAGTCGTTGGACTTGTCCTACAATGAGTTGGCCAATCTGATGTCCGAGGAGCACATTTTTGATCTGCCCAAGAATTTGAGCAGCTTGAATTTATCGCACAATCAAATCTATCATTTGCCCTTTGATAATCTAATCAAGACACAGTCGCTGAAATACATTGACCTGCGCAACAATAGTCTGGAGGATATACCATCCTCGTTGGTGGCCACCATGAGCAATGGCAGCCAAGTTTTGATGGCCAGCAATCCGCTGTATTGTGGCTGTAATATGCGCCCGCTGAAACATTTTATGCTGCAGCAGACAGCGCTTAGCGCAGACCTGAGCAACGTCAGCTGCCAGACGCCCAGCTTGGCCAAAAACCAGCAGCTGCTAAACATCGAAGATGAATACCTAAATTGCCGAGAGGACGAGCTGGAGATGTATGCGGGGAATGAGTATGAACAGCTGACGGATGTGCGCTTTCGTGAGGTGCAAACGTAAGTTATAAATATGAAGGAATGAATTATCAACTGTAGCTGTTATCTCTTATTTCTTTTTCAGCAACAAGGCGGGAAATTTAACCCTACGCTGGTTTGTCTCGGCCAATGCAGACGTGGCAGACTTTAATGTCTACATACGGAGCAGCAGCAACGAGATGTTGCACCAGGCGGACTATGCCTATAATCAGCGCACAGCTGAAATACCCGTGGCCGAGCTGCTGTCGCATGGCGAGACAAAGCTTGGCGGCGCTGAGATTTGCATTGTGGCCCGCGACAGCGATGGCAACACGCGTCGCTGGTTTGCCGGCCAATGTCAGGCGCTGCCCTCGCTTAAGCTGCCGAGGACCTTTTTCTTTGGCAACTTTAACGTGAGAGGCTCAGCGAGCGGCTCAAAGTCACAGAATACCTGCCTTTTGTACATAGCTTTAACATTGTTTGTTATCCAAATCCATATACAATATTTGTCGCAATAATAAATGCACACGCGTATGCATACTGCCAGCTCGCACTGTAAGGACAAGCTCTGCTCTGACCTTACAGCTACAGCTGAACATGTGCGCGCCGCGCGCTGTGCACATGTATTTGTTTACTTGGCCGTTGCTGTTGTTGCCAGAGAGGAGAGGTGAAGGGATAGAGGGAGAAAAAAACGGGGTCCCCGTTGAGCACAATTGAGAATAAGTTAAAGCCCTACCAGCTGATGCTTTCGAACTTTCATTCACAGCGAAAACACAAAAGCAAAGCTGGCAGCAGGTAGCAGGCAGCCAAGCGCCGCTAGTTCGTGCGTGTTCGGCACGAGCGCTCGGTAATTCATTCGGCTCTCGGTTATTTATGTTGTTTTTGCACGAGCAAACGTCACAGAATGACGACGACTCCGATGGCAGCCAGTGTGAGCGCAAGGACTTTCAGCAAAAGCAAAGCTTGCCAAACAAATGCGCACTCGCATGCTCACGTTCTCAGCTTTAACTTAGATGACGCTTATAAGTGCGTATACACTGGTGGCCAGCAAATGAATACACTAGTGTGAATATTAGTATGATAACGCTAGCATGAGCAGAGCGTATACGTAATATTTATATAACATCTCAGTTGCTGAAATATAAAATAATGAGGTATATGTAAAATAAAATACAATATGTAAAATTTAATTACGAAAAGTAATATATATTTTATATAATTAATGTATATATACAAAACCAAGGAAAAAAATAATTGTCGAATATAATTAAAAATCTCATTTCACAACGCACCCATTATTGTTGGCCAGCAGTTTAGCAGCATGTTCAGGACATGTGCACTTTCACTGGCAGCGAGCGCTCTCGCTTTTCGGTATATTGTGCTTTTTAGTTTTGGTGACTTTGCGCTGCTTTTGTATTTGCGCTGGCTCTATGTGGGTGTGTGATTGTGTGGCCCGTGTGTGTCCTTATCGATTTTCAGCGAAATTTCACATTCTCACGGCGCACGTCAGTGCCTGGCGAAGATTCACTTGTCGCGCTGAGTTCGTTCGTGTCGTGTTTCGCACAGCACAGCAGCGAGTAACAGAGTACCAGAGTACCGTTATGTAAAGCGATTTTCAGTTGAAAGTGCACACATATAATAAGTGAAACGCTGCTGTGAGCAAAACTTAAACTAAACTAAGCGCCACTCTCACACACACATATTCATAATTTGTTATAAATCAATTGATTCCAAGCAGCATTGTGATAACGCAGCGGACGTGCAAGAAAAAACGCGCTAAGAAATCAACTTCACAATTTAACAAAAGCAAATCGAAACACGCTGTGCCCCACAACTGTGCCGTAACACGGGACATTGAAAATACGAAGAAGAAGCAGAAGAAGCGATAAAGAGAAGAAAAAAAAGTTCCAGGTAGCAGGCGAAGGAGACATGAAAAGCGAAGGCGCAAGCGAAGACGAACGAAAATGTAATAGAGGTCAAAAGAAGCATTGATTTAACGTGCACTTTCTGCTTCTGTTCCATTTTCTTCATATGATTCGCTTGCGGTTTCTGTGTGTGTGTGAGTGTGTGTGTGACGAAGTCAAATTGTGTTGCGTAAAGAATTTGTTTAACAGTTAACCAAAGCTAAACTATTCATTCACATTAATTCTATGTGTGCGTGTTGCTAGTTATATACATACAAACATATATTAATATACTTGTGTATGTATATATGTATGGTTGTATATATATAATTATATGTGTGTATGTTTGTGGATGACGAACAACCGCCTTACTTACGTGCTTTTTTTTTGCGAATTTTTAAACGTCGCAGCTAAACTGATCGAAAATGGCATGTAACACAGTTCAATATAACAGTAAAGACCAAGCATAATTACATAATCAAATAGAAAAAAATATAAGCTACAACTAGATCAAACTTCAAGCGCAGCATTACTTAATCAACGACCCCGGAAACGCCTAAAAGCAAACTAAGAAAGACCACAAAAAAACCCAAAAATACCACAAACAAAATAACCAAAAAAAACCTATGTACCTGCAGCAAAGAAATTGAATAAATACATAAATAAACATACAGACACACACACCTACATACAGCAAAGCGCAGCAATTATAAATACTTAACAAAATTTAGCAAGAAAAAATTACTTTTAAAAATATACAAAAAGAAAAAAAAAAACAGAAAAATAGAAAATTAAAAACACACTCGCTACACACATACATATATATAAAGGAAAAGTGCTATAAAATATATTCAATACAATTATCTATAGCGGCGTTATATACTGACATACATAACTATTAACTATAAAAAAAAAAACACTCACATATATATACATATATGTGTTTGTGGCACTTATATAAAAACGTTATGCGATTCGTTCAGCAGTGAATGAAATAACTGATATATAACTAGAGCTATAGCTAAAGGAAACCTCGTAGTTTGTAGAACAAGCGTCTTCTTCATGTAGCAAAATCAAATTAATTATATTATATATACATATATACAAATATATATGTAATATTAAACGCACTTAACGACTAAACTAAAACTACCAAGTAGTTGCCTCTCTCTCTACATATACATATATATATGTATATACATATATATACAAATTGCATAGAATACAACTGAATATAAATATATATGTATGTGTAAATGGATTTATTTTTATAAAGCCGCAAAACGAAACATCAAACTCCAAGAATTACGAAATAAACGCACTAATTAAGGACGTGCAGGACAACAAGGACGCCTACAAATTCGCCTTGCGTGCTGCTTGTGCAACTTTTATAGCTTACATTTAGAGATATATCTAAATATATACATACATATAAATATATATATACCTGTGTTTGGGTTTCTTGCATTACGCGCCTTGACGTAACTTCAGCACAAGCCACGCCGCGCCACGCCTCACGGTCGTCCGGCCCAGCACAAGCGGCCAGGTTACCCCAAAAATAAAAAATAAAAGGAAAAGAAAAAGAAAAACCCGGACCACAATATATATAGATATATATAGAGATTTATATATATAACGGTAACACCATAACGCCTTAACTTAACTCACAACAAATTCCAACAAGCCATTAGCGAAGCGAAAAGTCATCGCAGATAATTCGTTGCGTTCATTGAACTTTGAAACACGCAGAAGAAGAGGAAGAGAAAGATGAAGTGAAAGACGAGACCAAAATCCCCAAAAAAAGGAGCCGAATCGAAGCAGCTAGAAATTCAATTTATAATCTTTTGCCGTGGCCTAGAAAAAAGTGATGCTAAATAGTAAATTTATTAAAGCCGTTCTTTGTGATATTCTAAACATATGTATATTTAGCGATCTTAAACGATAAACGATAAAACAAAAAAGTATATATAATAACTGTGTGTGCTCTCCGCCTGCTGCCCACCATCCTTCAGTTTCGCCCGCCCCGCCTATCATCGCCACCAACAACTCCACCTAAAACGACAAACAAAGTACTATAATAACGGTATCCCTTAGAGTATATATAAAACGACGTCTATAATCCAAAGTACAAACGAACATGAGAAAACACTAAAAATCCACATATATATTATATTGTAGGCATATTTACATACACATATAGATACAAGTCAATAAGAGCCTAAATAAAAATAGCAACATATGGTATTATTACTCAGTAGACAAATACGTTAAACATAACCTCAAACTCAACTTTAGCGAGCGCCCAACTGAGACTCCAATTCCAATTCCAGTTTCAATTGCAATTCGAAAGCGAAAGCGAAACCAAACCCAACCAGACTCATAAGCAATATAACTAGTGCTGTTAACTATTTTAGTAACTATATTTTAGACAGTCAACCTACGTTACTTAACACCTCAAACTATAACCCACCAAAAGACAGACACGCACATACTAAAACCCTCACACATTCACACCCACACAATCGGAGTTTAGCAAGTGAAATAGTAAAATATTAAGAGCAAATAAGAAGCCGTTCAAAATGATCAGCATGCGGCCGCTGTGAGTGAGATAGACAGAGACAGAGACAGAGACAGAGAAAGCGAGAGTGAGGCAGGTTAGAGAGGCAAAAGAAGTTATCTAAGCAACAACGAAAAGCAATTATTTTTGTTTATGTGTTCGTATATGTCGTGTACTCGTATTCGTATTAGTTAATTCTCAAAAATCGAAACACACACACACATCCACACTGACAAGAAAGCCAACGGCAGTGAGAGTTAGACAGAGAGAGAGACAGACTATACACAACAAAATACACACAAACACAGACACAACCTCAATTACCATATGCAGCAAATACACCATGATAAAGTCGAGCATTGCGAAAGGCCTAACGGGTTGTGCTCTATGGCAATAACAACAACAACAACTACAGCAACAACTACTACAACAACAATTACAACAGCAACCGTAGCAGGAGAAGCAGCAGCACCAGCACCAGCAGCATAAAAAAACTCAAGAGCAGCAGAGTGTGTGTGCTTCGTACCTGTGTGTGTGTGTGCGGCTGGTGTGCGTGAGTGTGTGTGTGAGTGCGAGCGCGCGCGTTTTATTCTGCTCAGAAGGCAGCAAGAAGGCGTAGAGCATAACAAACTAACGAAGCGCAAAAGTAAAAATACGCAATTCCATCGTTTCCATGCAGAGGAGCTGCGTTCGCTGGGATTTTGTAACAGAAAATGCACGTTAAACACACACAGCGCCGAGTTAGCGGTCCTGGAGCCTTCGGAACATTTACCAACGATCAACGGTATGCAATTATCTTTATATCTATATATCTTAATCTCTTGTATTTCATGGGATATTGTTGTTAATTAAATGTATATTATTGTTACAATTACGTTGCGTTGCGTTGCGTTTCATACATGTGTCTACATGTGCATGTATGGATGAATGTATTGTATTTATATTACATTACATTGAGTTACGTTGTGTGACGTTGCGTTGCGTTACGTTGCGTTGCGTTACGTTACATTACCTATTGTATACATGTGCATTTATGGATGTATGTATTGTAATATTATTACATTACATGACATTGCGTTACGTTACGTTACGTTGCGCTCCGTTACGCATTGTATACAAGTATATACACGTGTTTGTATGTACGTATATGTAGTATATTTGGTATGTTTGGCATTTTGGGTATCTTTGGTATGTGTGTATGTGAATGCATTTGGTATGCGTGTGCTGAGCGTGTGTTTCAATGTGACGTTGAGGCTGTGCTTATGGGTATGAACGACCTAAATCCCAACATTTCATAAAATATTTAAGAAAAAGTCTGCTTATCAATAATATAGTAGAGCTGGTACGTCCTGAAGCACACGCACCAATACACACATACAGACATACCTTAAATCATACCCGCCCGCATACACATGCATACATACATGAATGTGTGCATTTTAAAATATACAAACATACACACATATACATATGTATGTATTTATAATGAATGTATTACCGTTTCCGTTTCCGTTTCATTTTCAGCATTCCCATTCATTTGTGTTGTTTCTTTTGGTTTGTTTGCTGTGTTTGTTTGTTCGTTCGTTTGTTGATTTCTTAACTTAAATTGTTGGTATTGTTGTTGTTGTTATTGCTGCTGTTGTTTATCTGTGTATGTGTGTGGGTGTGTCTTGCGATTTGAAAGCTTAAATTTGATAGCAAAATGAATACAGCTTTTAGGGTCAGTTTGTCACTGTAATTACTTATAGCTATATGTATGTGTGTGTGTCTGCGTCTGTGTGTGTTCAAGTTTCACTTGTTCAATATTCTTATTTGATCCCATTTTGCTTATTTCCTTTGGCTTTTTCGAGCACAATGCAACTGATTTCCGTCCATTGAACGGGCCACAGTGGCACATAACAGAGGCAGGCAGCGTTAGTCATCCGTCACTCAGTCAATGCAATTAAGAAACTAGATTAAAAGCCAAGCGGCCAGCACAATGGTTACAATGGCAACAACAGCAACAATGGCCTAAACAACAATGAGCAACCGTTCGAAAAATAGTGTCAAAGTACTTTAAGTGCACTTGTATGCAGTGTGCAAAAAGCGTTGCCTACATCCAGGCGCCATTCAATTACTTCTTGTGTGTGTGTGTGTGTGTGTGTGTGTGCATGTCCAACGACAACATCAATGCTGGCAGCGGAAGCTTTCGCTTTTACTTCAATGATTAATCCACTGACCGAATTTCGGCTTACCCTGCCATGAGGTGCCCCTGTACATATGTATTTGTGTCTGTATCTGTGTGTGTGTGTGTATTGATAAAAAAGCAGCTTGCTGTCATTATTGTTGTTGCTTGCACATTGTAGCTAACACAGACACACACATAGAGCGAGATAAACAGTTTTGTTGCCATTTTTGTGTAGGAAGCTCGATGTTTCCAATTGAACTAGTTACAGATTTTTGTATACTGTTAACAGCAAGTACATACACACACCATCACACCCACACACACAGACATAAGCGATCACATTTGTATTTGTATGTGTGTCATAGACGGATTCCAGCAAAACTTTTCCAGTTAAAACTAAACTTTGCTTCGTGGAATCCAACTATTAGTTGATTAAAACTTTTTTATTATTATTTAAATCCCCATTTTTATTTTTTTTATTTTTTTGGTTTCGTTGCCATTCGTTTCAAGTGAATATTTACATTTAAAATTATGTTTGTCATTGTTGTTGTTGTTATTTTTACAGAAAACTTGCTTAAAAGTACAAAACTTGAACAAAATAAGCAAAAACTTAAAGTATCCAAATAAAAATCGAAGCGCTAGCGAAACAAATTTCGCAAAAATAAAAAAATATATATATATAAAAAAGTAACAGAAACAAAGTGAAATCGAAATCGCAACAATCAGCGTGAAACACTCGATTCCGTTTCATATTAACGCTGTGGAAGCCACGTTTTGCGTACGTACTGACATCATCAGTGAAGGTACTCACAATTTCAAATTGCCTCTCTCTGCCTCTACCTTTCTACTACTACTACTACTACTATAACTAACTACTACTACTACCATTACAACCACTACTACTACTACTACTACTACTACTAGTTTTGTACTAACTATGTACTTGCTACAGATTGTCCCACAACACGTTTTAAATGCTATTTACTTGCTATTCCTCAATTCCCAACTGCAAGCAAACCTTAAAACTATGAACATAAACAATGTTTCTCGTTTCAATGAATTACTCTACTTAATCATAATTAGTTGTATAAAAGCACTCTGCTAACCTGCTCTACTTCTATTTCTTCTTCTTCTATTAATGCATTCCAAACGCTACTTAATATAATTTTCTTTTTTTTTATAAATCAATTTTATCAAGTCCCTTTTGCCAATGCCAATGAACTTTATATAGAGATATATACACGTGCTCGTAAAACCCCGATCAAATATCGAAAATGTAAAGTATATATATTATTTAATATTATTATTAAGTGCTCTTGCAGCGAGAATTTTAATTTAATTATGAAATGCACTTTATCTTGATCGATATATAAATCTCTCTGTCTGTCTCTCTGTCTGTGTGTAAACTTTGCAAAGAACTCATTTATATCAATATAGAAATCTATTTTATTCAATTATTTTTGCTAAAATTTTAAGCGCATTAAAACTGAACTTGAGTGCAACTAAAATTACTTGATTATCATATATATTTATTTATGAATATTTATATATGAAATATTTCTTTTAAAATTTTTTTGAATTCACTTTCTTTTAAACAATTGATGATCTCAGATAATGTAAAGCCTAAATACCTAAATAAAAAATAAATTTATTCCAACATTCTTTTGAACTTTTTATGATTTTTTTTTTTTTTTTTTCATTTACAAAATTTCTCGTTTGTGACTTTAAGACATAAAATATATTTGTAAAAAGCCTATTTCATTATTTATTTGTATGACAATTTCTGTAGTCCTCTTTAGTTTCTAAACTAAAAATAAGTAAATAAATAAAACTAAAATAAAATAAATAAATAAATAAATAATCATATTTGAATATAAACATTTTTTTAAATAAAAAATATTATTTTTAAAATATAATTTAAATAAAATAAATAATTAAAAAATAAAATAAATAAATAAATAAATAAACAAATTTTAATATAAACCTCTTAAGTATTTTTTTAATAAAAAATCTTATTTTTTAAATATAATTTAAATAAAACAAATAAATAAAATTTTAATATAAACCTCTTAAACATTTTTTTAAAATATAGAATATTATTTTTAAAATATAATTTAAATAAAATAAATAAATAAAAAATAAAATAAATAAATAAATAAACAAATTTGAATATAAACCTCTTAAGCATTTTTTTTATTTAATAACAAATATTATTTTTAAAATATAATTTAAATAAAATAAATAAACAAATAAATAAACAAATTTGAATATAAACCTCTTAAACATTTTTTTATTTAATAACAAATATTATTTTTAAAATATAATTTAAATAAAATAAATAAACAAATAAATAAACAAATTTGAATATAAACCTCTTAAGCATTTTTTAATAAAAAATCTTATTTTTAAAATATAATTTAAATAAAACAAATAAATAAAAAAATTTTAATATAAACCTCTTAAACATTTTTTTAAAATAAAGAATATTATTTTTAAAATATAATTTAAATAAAATAAATAAGTAAATAAATAAACAAATTTGAATATAAACCTCTTAAACATTTTTTTATTTAATAACAAATATTATTTTTAAAATATAATTTAAATAAAATAAATAAACAAATAAATAAACAAATTTGAATATAAACCTCTTAAACATTTTTTTATTTAATAACAAATATTATTTTTAAAATATAATTTAAATAAAATAAATAAACAAATAAATAAACAAATTTGAATATAAACCTCTTAAGCATTTTTTAATAAAAAATCTTATTTTTAAAATATAATTTAAATAAAACAAATAAATAAAAAAATTTTAATATAAACCTCTTAAACATTTTTTTAAAATAAAGAATATTATTTTTAAAATATAATTTAAATAAAATAAATAAGTAAATAAATAAACAAATTTGAATATAAACCTCTCAAGCATTTTTTTAAATAAAAAATATTATTTTTAAAATATAATTTAAATAAAATAAATAAATAAAAAATAAAATAAATAAATAAATAAACAAATTTGAATATAAACCTCTTAAGCATTTTTTAAAATAAAAATTATTATTTTTAAAATATAATTTAAATAAAATAAATAAATAAAAAATAAAATAAATAAATAAACAAATTTGAATATAAACCTCTTAAGCATTTTTTAATAAAAAATCTTATTTTTAAAATATAATTTAAATAAAACAAATAAATAAAAAAATTTTAATATAAACCTCTTAAAAATTTTTTTAAAATAAAGAATATTATTTTTAAAATATAATTTAAATAAAATAAATAAACAAATAAATAAACAAATTTGAATATAAACCTCTTAAACATTTTTTTTTTTAAATAAAAAACATTATTTTTAAAATATAAATTAGTTATAAATTAAATATAATTTTTTTATGTTTTTAAAAAACTTAAAAAAAATATGTCTATATAATTCTGCAATTTATATTAAATTAATATTGCATTAAATTTATTAAATGAGCTTAAAATAGTATTAAAAATATATAAATAATGTGTATACAAATATTTACTTATTTTCAATAATTTTTTTAATCATTTTAAATTGAATTCAAATTTCTGCAAGAGCATTTGCATGTCGGCTTGCCGATGTTGGCTTAATTGAATGTCAAAGCTTGCTTCTGTGCCCGATTCGTAATCGACGTATGAAATCTGCCTGTCAACTCCTCAAGTTATATATGTGTACACCTGTATATATTGATGTATGTATGCACATATATACAAATGCTTAAGTACCTATATCTCACTATAATTTAATTTTAAGATCAACGACATTAATTTTGAATTGGCATGACGCTTGAGTATGACGTAGATTTATTTTCAGCTCAATTCTAATTGCAAATTACGCTCGAATAATTAATGTTCGGCGTGCTGGAGCCACTTTTGTTGTCAAAATATATATACTGAGATATATGTATGTGTCTATAGCTGATGAATCTTTTTATGAAAGCATTAATTCGCTGCGTGTTCTATTATTAAGAGTTATGACCTATGCCACAGCATGGCATGGCCGAAAACTCGCATTAATTACAGTTTTGACAATGGACAATTCAGCATTGTGCACTGTGATTGGTCCTTGTCTATCCGGTTCAAGTTGGCTATATATACACTATATAAATATAGATGATGGTCTATCAAATTTAATTACACTTCAAAGCACGGACAGGTATATGCCTTCCCAAACCTTGACAAATGGATGAGAGTTTGGCATAGTACAAATTGAGTGGCAGCTGCAGCGATTTCCCATTTCATTTGCTTATTCAATTTACATTATATATATCGACTATACAGCAGTTCAAGAAATTATTGTTTTTGCTAAAATTAGAGCAGATCAATTGTAAAACTCATAAGCGGCACGCGCTACAACAATTGCACATAGTTGGAGAAACATATGTATATAGCCACATATCTATATATATTTCGATATTTCTATACAAGTTTTTATTGCATATAAGACGCATTTAACCGCCGCTGCACTTGCTGCGCCTGCTGCTGTTGTTGTGTGGAAATTGATATAATTTCGATAAACGAAATGGAATGCAATGCAACCGCAAACCCCCAACCGCCAGCCGCCAACTGCCGGGTCCGGCGCAATTACGCTTTTCAAATTTACGCTTAATGCCTTCAATTGGCTCTTGAATTAATAATTGAGTCATATTGTGTTTAAGAAACTGGGTCTGTGGCTACCCCAGCAACGGATTGCCCGAGGATGGCAGCACGTGCTCACGCTGGGCCACGCTGGGGAACGCCAACACCCGCAACACTTGTGTGTCTCTTCAATGCGACAAAGTTGACATTGGAGACGCTGAGCAGTCAATACAATTGTCATGGGCAAAGGCAACCTTGCCAATTGTTTGTAGGTTTGGAAGCAGCTCGAGCAGCTGCCGCAGGGCACATTTGTCCGCAGCGCTCTTGACAATGCGAAATTCGAGTGCTTCAAGTCCCAATTCAAATCAAATTGACAACAGCCAAAAAAGAGAGAGAGAGAGAGAGAGAGAGAGAGAAAAGAAGAGAAACAAATAAAGAAACAAATAAAAAACCTGTCTGAGGCGTTGCTTTCCCTTTGATTTCATTCAGCATCTCAAGTTGGACTTGGGAGCGGATTAACATCAGATTTATCTGCAGTCATTCGCAACTTTTTATCTCTCTCTCTGTCTCTCCGTCTCTCTCTGTGCTTCTGTTTGCTGAAGGGCTTTCGTGTGCACAATCATTACGCTAATGCAGATTGCACAAATATCCAATTCAAAATTCGAAAATTCATATTCAAATTTGAGATAATTGCATTTGGTGCATGGCCTGCACATAGCGTGAGCGTTTAATTGAGTGAAATTGATTTTAGTTTGCTCAGCGATTCCTATTCCCATTTTTGCACTCAAACTGTCAATAGTAAATGTTAGACAAATATTTGCATTGGCGCAACAAAATTGTGTGTGCGCCGTGTGCCGATTGCCGTTTGCCGTTTGCCGTTTGCCGTTTGCGTGCCAAACGAGTTGAGAATTCGAGTGAAGCAGAACCTCAGATACAGCACCACCAGCAGCACCACCAAGCAGCAGCACCTAGCTCCAGCAGCACCTAGCTCCAGCACCACTAGCAGCTCTTGCCTTTAATAGCTAAAAGCGAATATGCTCATGTATATCATATTTTTTGTTTTATTTTGGATTTACTTTTCTTTTGTTCACATATGAAATTATGCATTATGCATAGCTGAAAAAAATGTACTAAATATATATGCATATATACATAAATGCTTTACATGCACATTTTTTGTTGTATACTTCTGCTGGGCATTTGACGTTAGTGCACAGTGTGCTCGACTTCATTTGAAAGGTCCTGAAATATTTAACAAATGCTAAGTAAATTTATTTTATATAATTATTTTAAATTATTAGTATTATATTTTTTATATTCATTTTATAATTATAAATGAAATCGAAAATTTTTATAATAAAACTCAAACAAAATAATATAATAATTTATAATAATTTATATAATTGCTTTAATTATTATTATATATTTTTTATATTTATTTTATGATTATAAATAATTTATAAAATTGTTTTGAATTATTATTATTATATTTTTTATATTTATATTATTTTATTTTAATTATAAATAAAATTGAACATTTTTATAATAAAAGTCAAATAAAATAATAATAATAATTTAAAAAATTTTTTGTTTTTAATTGGCATTAAATATTTCTTAAATTTATTTTATAATTATAAATAATTTATATAATTGTTTGAATTATTATTATTATATTTTTTATATTCATTTCATATTTATAAATCAAATCGAAAATTTTTATAATAAAAGTTAAATCAAATAATAATAATACAAATTTATAATAATTTATATAATTGTTTTTAATTGTTATTAAATATTTCTTAAATTTATTTTATAATTATAAATTATTTATATAATTGTTTTGAATTATTATTGTTTATTTTTTATATTTATTTTATATTTATAAATGAAATCGAACATTTTTATAATAAAAGTAAAAAAATAATAATAATAATAAAAATTTATATTAATTTATATAATTGTTTTAAATTATTATTATTATATTTTTTATATTTATTTTATAATTATAAATGAAATCGACCATTTTTATAATAAAAGTCAAATAAAATAATAATAATAATAATTTATAATAATTTATATAATTGTTTTTAATTATTACTATATATTTTTTATATTTATTTTATAATTATAAATAATTTATATAATTATTTTGAATTTTTATTATTATATTTTTTATATTCATTTTATATTTATAAATGAAATCGAACATTTTTATAATAAAAGTCAAATAAAATAATAATAATAATAATAATTTTCTATAAGCTTTTTTCATAGATTCAAAACAATTTTTGTTAGTTATTTACTTAATTTTTTTTTAATAAAAAAATATATTAATATATGTCTAATAAACTTTTAATATTATTATTATTATTATTTTTTTTTTATAAATATATGAAAATGATTTAAGAGATAGAGAGTATTTTCTATTATAAGAAAGAATATTTGAAAATAGGAAACAAAATGTAATTTGAATATAAACATTTTTGATTTCAAACATTTAGGCTTAAAGAGAGAAATAAGAAATAGTTTAGCTTGATCTAGAGCTAAATTTTAAAATTCTGTCCATTTGCACTTCAACTCTACAAAATCGTTTTTCTTCCATTTTCAATGCATTACTTTCCACTGCAATATTGATATGCACATGAGTTTGTACAATAATATCTGCATGCCCAAAGAGTTCAGCGGACCAGACAACAGATACCCGATACCAGATACCAAATACCAGATACACGAGTCCATAAATAAAACATAAATGTTCAGCACAATCTGTCGAGGTGTTATCTTATCGGTAGCTTTTAGGAAAATTTGATTTAGAGCACTTCCGCTCAGACTCTTAGACCGAGAGCGAGGGCGGCAGTTGGGGCCAATCGTGTTAGGGGCTTTCAATTTGTGTGGAGGGCAAAAGCTATATATCTTGGGCATTTGCTTAATGTGCACGCCTGCCTAGCCACACACACACACACACACACGCATACAAACACACATATATATGTAGTTTTCTATCTATATCTTTATCTAAGTGCCATGCGTGTTTCTAAACATTAATTTAGTTCAATTTTTCGCGCGATCAAAAGCAGATGAGCATGTCGGCTGTTCGTTCGCTTCATTGTATATATGTATATATCTCTCTATATAGCTATTAATACTGGTGTATAAATTGTATCACATGAATATATATGTAATGTATATATATATTGCTATAGTTTGCTGAACGTTTCTGATGAACTCAGAAGCCGCTTGAGCTCAAGCCTCTAGTCACATGCCCCGTGCCCTAGCCACGTCCCTCCACTCACACAGCTGCACAATCAATATTTATAATTAACAATTTCTTTTGTTTATTTGTTTCTGTCTCGGCGTGTTTTCCACACCGTTTCCTGCTCACTTTAGCGTAGCCTCTGTCCACTTTCTGGCCCCGCTTCAGGCACCCGCTGCCGCATCTCCCGCATCTCAACACCCCAAACCCGAATCCGCTATATAAACTTTGTTTCATTTTTGGCAATTTCAAATAGATAAATTTGTATGTTTGCCGGCGTCTATCGCCATTCATTCTGTATCATTTACCCGGTTCTCATTCCTGTCTCTGTGCCTCTTATAGCGCCAGCCGAGACAACTTGTACCCCGACGATCAGCATCAGCGCCACTCGCACTCGCATCAGCACTTGGTGCGTCAGTCTTTGCTTAGCCTCAGCTACGCACAGGCGGGATCGAACTCCGCATCCGCATCGGCGGCGGCAGCGTCAGCGTCAGCAGCGTCGGCGACTGGACCCATACCCATCCACTCGCACTCGCACTCGCACTCCTCGGCCTCGGCCTCTGTGCGCAACAGTCCCAGTCCCAGTCCGGCGGCCGATCAGCATAGCTGCAGCAGCGGCAGCGTTGGAGTCGCACTTGGCTTCGGTCGCAGTCGGCGCGGCGAGGTAGCGGATCGTGATAGAGATAGAGATCGCGATCGAGATCAAGATCGAGATAGAGATCGGGACGGCGATAGCGTCTCGCTGCTGAGAGGAGCTGCTGGCTTGGGCCAGCTGGGCCTGGATGAGCCACGTGCCCAAAGACAGCGCAGCAGCAGCCGGCTATCGAGCGGCATCTCCAAGCAGAACTCCAGCGACAGTCGCAGCGGGCTGCGCATACTCGATCCGGCGCCCTCTCACAGCCACAGTCCCGTTAGCTGTGGCACCCAGAGCATCAGCAGCACCGGCGGCCAATCGGCGCTGTACGATGCGTGTCACGAATATACGCGCAGCTTGAGTGCAGCACCCGCGTCCGAGGATCAGCAGGAGGCGTCAGCAGGAGGCGTCGGTGGCATTGCCGGCATTGGAGCAGCTGACGGCCTGCTCAAGAGCCACTACAGCGAGCAGCAGCTATCGGAGCCGCACTTCACCAATCTCAATCTCAATCTGAACAGCGACTACGACACGGGCAGCGACAAGCAGCAGCTGGTGAATCAGACGTACATCTTCAAGTGCATCGCGAACAGTCCCTCGTTTCTGCGCACCAACAAGATCAAGGAGCAGTCCAAGAAGCTGCGCAATCTCTCCCTGAAAACGCGCACCGCCAAGAAGAAGGGCCAGATCATATCCAAGTCGAACGCCGTGTCGGATAACTCACTGCATCCGGGTGACAAGTATCTGAACTTGTATCTGGTGGAGAAGAAGCATTCGCTGCAGCCACAGGTTACTTCGAGTGCTGCCCATACGGTGCCATCATCTCTGTCGGCACCAGCCACAGCCACAGCCGGCTGCTCATCCTCATCCTCATCCTCGACAGCAGCAGCGGCGGCAGCGGCGTCACGCCAACAGCAGCTGCCGGCCCTATCGGCGGTTGCTGCACGGCAACAGCAGCTGCTGCTGAACGGCTCTCTCAAGAGCAAGACGAAGACATTTCCCGCGTATCGAGCGTCGGTGCGCAGCGAGAGCGACGACAAGGAGTATAGAGCGGCCAGCGGCAGCGGCAGCGGCAGCAGCAACACGATACCGACGACGGGCAAGAGTCCGCCGGTGCCGCACTCGCTGGCGGCGAAGATCAGCGGCAAGAACTGTAACAATCTGCTGCATAGCGCCGGCAACAAGCTAAGCGTGAGCAGCAACTCCTGCCACAAGCTACATGCCCACAGCCACCAGGGCCAGGGACACGGACAGCACTCGGCCTATACGCAGCACCTGGCATCATCGCCCAAGAGCTCCGTCTCGAGTAACGGTCATCTGAACAAGTACTGCCTGACGGACCTGACGCGCCGCAAGGCCGAATTCAATCGCCAGCTGAGCGCGCCCACAGACTACACCCATCACTCGTCCAGCAACGGCTCCCAGCAAGGCTCCGAGGCGGCCAATGAGGCGGTGGGCGAGTCGACGATCACAGTAGCTAGCGCCGGTGTTGTGGGACACAGTGGCCTGAACAACGGCCATCACGGCCATCACGGACATCACGGACACGTCCACGGTCAGGCGTCGACAGCGCCAGCCACACTCAAGTCGTTGCAGCTCCACAACTTTGGCGTCCATCATCCGACGTCAAGGCCAACGTCCACATCGTGCACCAACAGCTTCAATCGACGCCACATACGCAGGCACAAGAGCAAGCTTAGCGAGCGGTGAGTCTGCCATGCCCACATATGCCGATACAAGTATATATATGCTATATATTTTATTATAGTTATATATTTGTGTATGTATTTGTTTAACTATTCTTATCATCAAGCCATTAACCAGCTAACGAGCTGAGCAGCTCGCCAATTTGGCCATTTACTCAGTTACAATGTCTTGAGAGACGCGACGCTCCAATTGCTAAGCGAATTACGCATGCAAAGTCGTCGCCCGACGTTGTAATACCCTGTAGTCAAGTGGAGAAACGGGGTATATTGATGTGGGGCATTTGAATGTGACAGGCTGAAGTAGACTTGTCGTCTATCTAGTCTATCTATCTATTTAGCCAATCTATTCTTCTGCCTTTTCGCTCGCTTAGCCTAGACGAAATACTACTACGGCAAACTCGTTCGTTGAGAACAATTATATATTCATAGCTCATTTGAAATGATTTCTCTTACTTTCTAAATGTGAATATTGAATGATCAATTCGAATTGATCCATCCGATTGTCCGTCTGCATGTCCATACGACTGTCCTTCCCAAAAACCCGTCCGACTGTCTAAGCGATTATCTGTGTCCGTTCGAATCTCCATCCGAATGTTCATCAGACTGTCCGAGCGACTATCTATCCGACTGTCCGACTGACTATCTATCCGACTGTCCGAGCGACTATCTATTCGACTGTCCTCATGCATGTCTATCTGCTTGTCCGTTTCGACTCTCCATGTCTGTCCGTTGCTCACTTCAGACTGAACTAGATTAGGCTGAATTACAGAAGCCCATACAACTTTTCCTATTTACATGATATTATAAATTATCTTTTGATATTATATATATCTTCCACATTTGAACATAATCAAGTTTGGTCTTACGAGCTAGCCAGATTATAACACATCCATTTTCCGATATTCATACTTCCCTCAAATAAGGGATTTTTTCGCCCTTCACCCTTACTCCCAGGGTATTTGCTAGTCGAGCACTGTCGACTAGAGCACATACTTAATTATTGTTGCTGCTGCCGCTCGCGTCTTTGAATTCGCGTCTCATGTCTTTTACCGGTTTTTTGCGAGCTGCTTATCGAGCAGCATTTGCATATTGCCATCAGCAGCGTCTGGCTCCGAGTCTGAGTCGCCGTCTGAGTCTCAGTCGGGGAGTTACTTCAGGCAGGGTCTAAGGCGCGAAGAGTGAACTTGAGCTTTTCATAATAATTAAAGCGTGCAGTGACGATCGGGACAAGTAGGATTCAGAAACTAATCCCCGAGCCACGGTGTGATCGCAGTGAACTTTCAAATCGGGCATTCGCGTGACCGTGAATGAGATACATATATTGAGCATTGGGAATTGATTGCTGTACGTGCTGATTGCGTTGTTGACACGGAAAACTCTCGCGCCATTATCATAATATCAATTGGCTTTAGCTCAGTGACTCAAATCGACTATATCTATAATTTACTGAACTAGATTGTGACTAGAGGCAAACGGTGTTTGCCCGCCCGACCTCTCTCTCTTTCTCTCTCCCACTCTCTGTCTGTCTGTCTCTCTTCATCTACAATCTGTGAGCTCCAACTGAAGCTCATTGATCGTTGTCGTTGTCGTTGTCGTTGCTGTTAGCCTCCCAGCCCGGGCTCGGTAACCCGTTAGACCAATTCATTTACATAAAATCTAGAGGTAATTTTCGTACCCGTTGATAGTTTGCTTTTATTTTATTTTCTGTGCTTTTATTGGCGTCAATTTTTTGAAGAATAGCAACAAATTATAGACGAGCTATAATTTGCGACGCGGCTCGCCGCAAAATCAATTAAAAAGCAAACGCAACCCAACAAAAATATTGTTTTTATTTATTTATTGTGCAACGGCAACGCGAGAGCCTCAGAACAGGTTATCTAGCCGCCTCGGCAACAACAGCTCACAGCAAAAACTAAACTTACAAAAAACACTATTTCTCAGAAGCAGATGAAGAAGAAAGAGAATAAGCACAGTTAAATAAATGATCGAGCGAGCAGCTCAATGTAAAAAAGAAATCATCAACAGCTTCAGTCGATCAATTATTTAATTACGCGCCAAATTCCCTTTTCGGCATTCCGATTGCCGCAAATTGAGAGTCGAGGTAACGAGTGCAGCTAAGCAATAAACAAACAAATAAAC
Organism: Drosophila buzzatii; assembly: GCA_035045845.1. Taxonomy (NCBI): domain Eukaryota; kingdom Metazoa; phylum Arthropoda; class Insecta; order Diptera; family Drosophilidae; genus Drosophila; species Drosophila buzzatii. The sequence goes on along the minus strand of JAWNOS010000244.1, from coordinate 11,999,164 downwards.
AAATAACAATCGAGTGAACGAGCAAAGCAACAAACAAACTAAATAAACCGACAACTGGAGGACGCGCGCCAAGCAGAAGACGCACGCACGAACGAACGAACGAACGAACGAATTTCCGATTCCGAATAGCAGCTCGGTTTCGTATGCTCATTCGGTATTCGGAGACGATATTCGACAGCACGTTCGCATTCGGAGTGTTTGCCGGCGCTGGCTGGCCCAGCATTGCTACTTAGTTGCGCTCGGTTAGCGGGCTTGTAATAACTGAAAGTGATAAATTACGGTATATAGAGCAAACTGCATGCAAACGCACACACACACACACACACACATACATATATAGTTTTGTGTATTTATAAACAGCGATAACATTAAGTTACGGTCATCAAATCAGTGCGAACAGCTGCTTCAACACGTTTCGAGTTTCCACTAACAATTAAACGCCAACCACAAGAGAACCAAACGAAACGATACGAAACGAAACGCAACGCAACGAAAACGAAAACGAAAACGCAATCAAAACCAAAACCAAAACCAAAACCAAAGTCAAAACTGCAGAGTTCAACAACAACAACAAAAGCATGCGAAATGTATTGGATAACAGTGGATAACAGTGGATAACAATGGCTGGCAACGGATAACAGTTATCCGATCGCCTGTGTAGAAAAAACGAAATTCTAAACGCTTTTGTTGTGTTGCTCAGCTTCGTGGGGTATTTTTAAATATACAAAAGACTAATAATAATAATAATAGAAACAACAATAATAAGAATAATAGTAATAATATATGCTCGTAATAAATTCATTAGGCTAATGCGAGACGAAGATTAAATTAAATCAGCTTCAACAGGCTTAATTAAAACGAAGCTTTCCCATTTAAAAACTACACTCAATTGAGTGTGAAGCAGAACAGCAACAACAAAAAGAAAGAATTAAAAAAATACAAAAACACGAAAAAAAAATATCATTGCACGCTTCTACTTTACCAAACAATAGAGGCAAACCAGCCATCGCCGGCGAGAGCGCGGAGCACAGACCACGCGATTTCGTTTCCGCAACCGAGCCAAAAAGACCTTGACAATCACCGAACGCAAGGTGAGAGATCTGGATGCTGCAGTTGCATTGTGCGTGTGCAACAATTATGAGAATTAAAAAAACAAAAAGTGAATACAAATAGAATAAAATATATATGAAATAAAACCCCGGCATAACAGTTACTTTCACTGGCTTACCTTACGCGCGTACTTGTAATATAATAGAGCTACATACGTATATCTACTATATATATTTAGTTGCATTTCCTATTCATGTTTATTTATGGTGATTGTTTTATTTGTTGTATTTGTTTTTATCAATAATTGTTTTGCAGCCTGCTGAACGGCGATAGCGAAGAATCAGTGCGCTGCTCATACTGCTCCATATTGAATGTGAATGAGAACGACTTGCGCATTTCATTCGAGAACACCTGCACCGACTCTCTGGTCACCGCTTTCGATGATGAGGCGCTGCTAATATGCGACCAAGGAACCGAAATGGCAAGAGCTAAGGTTTTTCCTAAACAACTAGAGCAGGGCCAGCATTTACTAACCACCAAGCAACTAACCCATTAACTAACTAACTAATCGATCATCTACTCTACTCATATGTAACAATCATCAGGCAGTGAAAGGAAGAGACTTATTTAAATACTCTGAATTGCAGTGTGCTGGTAATCGATGTGAATTAATCGAGTGTTTGTTGTGCTTTGCAGGTACACTTTGATGATGTGTCGTTGTACGGCACTCCGAAAGAGGAGCCAATGCCCAATATACCGATAGTATCGGAAAAAGTCTCGGCCAATTTCCTAAAAAGTCAATTGCAATCATGGTTCCAGCCGACAGACAATCGTCTGGCCATGAAATTATTTGGCAGCCGCAAGGCCTTGGTCAAAGAACGCATACGTCAGAAAACTTCCGGGCATTGGGTAATACACCCGTGCAGTTCATTCAGGTATATATTATTATATAATATTTCTTTTATTTATTTATTTACATTTCTTGCTTTCAGGTTTTACTGGGACCTTTGCATGCTTTTATTATTAGTAGCAAATCTTATTATCCTGCCAGTCGCAATATCATTCTTCAACGATGATCTGAGCACACGATGGATTGCCTTCAACTGCCTAAGTGATACTATTTTTTTAATAGATATTGTAGTCAATTTTAGAACAGGTAATGTATGCCTCACCCGAGCAATTATATATTGAGTGGAATTCCGCCGTGTTTGAAATTCTTTTGCTAATTGTTTTCTGTCTGCAATTACACAGGAATTATGCAACAAGACAACGCTGAACAAGTAATATTGGATCCAAAGCTTATAGCTAAACACTATTTAAGAACCTGGTTTTTTCTCGATCTGATTTCGTCGATACCCTTAGATTATATATTTTTAATTTTCAATCAAGTAAGTTAATGTATTTGAAGAAACAGTACGCAACATTTTGATTAAGATTATGAAATTGCAGGATTTCTCTGATTCTTTTCAAATCTTGCATGCCGGACGCGCTTTGCGCATCCTCCGTCTAGCTAAATTACTTTCTCTAGTTCGCCTGCTCCGTCTCTCCCGCCTCGTCCGCTACGTCTCGCAATGGGAGGAGGTCTATGTAAGTATACAATTTCGATTCCCTTCCATTATAATTTCTGCAATTTGTTTGACTTTTGGTTTGCATAGAAAAAAAACAAAATATTTTCAACAAAAAATATATATATATTTATTTGAGTCAAACTGAATGATGTATGCAATATATATATAAATATGTATATATATATTTCGATTTCGATTTCGATTTGTTTCGTTTCGTTTACCAAATCAGTTTTTCAGTTCGCAACACAATTTTTGTTCCTTACCCGACTCTCAAATTATATATATATTCATACTACACAAAGAAAAAAAAGAAAAAAGAAGTTAAATAATTTAAAGAACTTTAAATTGAAAACCTAGCTCGGGGTTTTTAGGCTTTAGTACAGTCAGTCGAACAGCTAAAAAGTGTTCCAAGTTGTCTATATATGTAGTCCAAAGTGCTCAGTCTTCTCTAATTCTGTTGTTAGGCTTTAATATTCAATATTCCATAGGAGTAATTCGAATAATACATTTTCAGTTGTTAAATGTTTTAGAATATACTCGATGTCTATGATTTCAGTTGATTTCAGTTCTTTCCCTACCCCAATATATTATATATATATTTATGTCCAAACCAAAGCTGTACAAAAGCCCAAAAAAAAAAACAACAACCAAAAAACTAAAAAAAAAGAAACATTAATAATAATATTAAAACATAATCTAAAGTTTTGTAAATCTTAAATGTATTTGCTTTCCAACTTGTGATGCGTTGTTCTCCAAGTCCAATCCACGTCTAGTTCCAAAACTCTCCAAGAACAACAACAACAACAACAACTCACAAGAAAAGCCAAATCGCGAGCCGTCTCTCTCTTTCTCTCTAACGCTCTCCTTCTCTCTCTCCACAACATTCTCACAAAGACGCTTTAAACTTTGCTCTGTCGCAGGGGGAAATTCAATTTATTTTTGTTATATGTTTTTTTTTTAAATTTATTTTTCTGTAATTATTTTCTATATTGTTTCTCTTATGTTTTGGCTTAAATTCATATTGATTGTGTCTCTTCTTCATTTCAATGTTTCATTTCTTGCTGACTTTATAAAGCACTGAAAATTCAACAAATTCTTCATTGCACAATGTACAAAGAGAAGAAATTCTTTAAGGACTTTCTTCCAAGTCGCAACTGAGAAACATTTCAAATAAATTTCAAGTGTTGAAAAATGCTTTTTTTTTTTTTTTACTCAACACTTACTTTACTTGCGCAACGTCACCAAAAAAAAAAAGAAAAAGAACAACAGAAACTTGAACTCAATTTATTGTTTTATGATTATATATACATATGTATTTATTTAAAAAAAGAAAAGAAAGTAAAATTAAAAAAGAAAAACGTCAACTTTATACAAACCAAAATAAATATATATATCTGTCATATATATATAAGTATTCAAGAAGTTGTCTAAAAACAATTTGCTTATCGAAATCAGACATCAACAAAATCCAAAACTATTTAAAAACCTTAGCCAATCCAGGGCCTATAATACCTGTGTATATATATGGTTTTAGATTCTCCAGAATCTACAGAAAAAAAGTGCTGATCGCAGAGGGAGAATGCATAGAAAAGACAAAGATGGCTTGACAAAAAGCAACCTAATTCTCAAGGTAACAACCAAAAACAAAAAACAAAAAAACAAAAAAACCAAAAAAAAAAAACTAAAAATTTTTATCAAGTAAAAATCAAGACACTATCAAACAAACAAAAAAATTAATTTTGATAAAAAAAAACAAAAAAACAAAAAAAACAAAAGCCTTGATTGACATTATAATTATGTATTATTGGTGCAACATAGATCACATTCTTTTTGAGATATGATTGAACCAAAATTGAGTTTTAGTGCATATTTCGTTCGTTCGTTCGTTCGTTCGATTGTTCAATTGTTCGATTGTTCGTTGAATCATGTTTGCTTGAATTTTAATGTTCGTTCGTACATTCTGTAAATTTTCTAAGACTGCCTTTTTAATATACATGCATATAACTAAATATTGATTGATTGATTGATTGATACATACATATATTTTCTTGATTTGATGCATAAAACAAAAAGAAACCAAAAAAAATTTAAATAAATAATAATTATGATACAAATTGCATAGAATTTTTGCGTCAACTTCGGCTAAATCGAAGTTTGTTTTTATGCACTTCACGAAAAGAGATTTGAATTGACTTTCAGATGCTGCAGCACTTGTCCGATTCGCAAGCTCTATTGCATAGCCATTGCAGAAGCTCTATTTAGTTTGTTATTATTTCTTGTTCTTTCCGATGTAAGTCTAAGCTCTTAGTTAGTTAGAGGTAGACTTCATGCATGGGCATGTCTTTAGCCAAAGATTAAGATTAAGCCTAAGATTTAAGTTTTAGTTGTTTTGATGCTCTTCTACTTCTACTTCCTCTTTATTTTTATTGCCATTATTTCCTTAACTAGTTAGTACAGTGTAAATAGTAGCTTAAATGAACGCCTGTGAATTGCATTTAGACACAAGATTTCGAGTGCGAATTTCGTATGCGCCAAACACATGTAAAAAGAAAGAAAACAAAGAAGAGTCTCTATATATGATTTGTTCAATGCTTTTTGCTTCAACAAAAGACAAAAGTTAAGAAAAGATTTATTAAAAAAAATATATATATTCGTAGACGATTGTATATAACGCAGCAGCAACTGTTCAAGACAATTTCCAACAACTTAAAGATATGCTGAAACTGCTTACACACACACACACATACACAAGCACAACTTGTAATAATGAATACAACAATGATAGCAGCTATCTGCTGAACGGCTATTGAACAGCTGTTGAACAACGAACACGAACACTGTACTACAAACATATCCGCTACAATCTACATACGTATAACCATATTCAGTAGTTACTTGCATATCTATACCACATAACACACGAGTCTTATATACGTATTGTATAGCATACATTTGTGGGCAAGTGCAAATGCAAATCAAGTAAAATAAAAACGCTTTCGCTATCGCAAACACACACTCTCTCTAATCTAAGATGAATAAGCATAACAGTAATAATAATAATGATAATGATAATAATAATAATAACAAATGCAGTAAACAAGAAACTAAACAAAACAAAACAGCAACAGCAACAACAACAACAACAGCAACACCAACAAAAACACAAAACGTTTTGATATCGTATTCAATGCTTTTGCTTTTGTTTCGGCGCGCGCTTTATTGCTGCAACTCAACGCTCTTACGCTCTTAAACTACTCTCTGTACTTCTACTCTGCTCTCTTCTACTGCTACTGCTACTACTACTACTACTCTTACTACTACTACTTCCACTACTACTACTACTACTACTACTAATTAAACTCTGCTACTGTTGCCAATTACAACTGTGTTTACCGTTACGTTTGTTGCTACTTTTGTTTTTGTTTTGTTTTTGTTTTCTTTTGTTATATACTTTGGTTATGGGCTTACGTTGCGTTGCGTTATTTTCTGTTCTCTCTCTCTCTCTCTCTCTCTCTCTCTGTGTTTTTCTCTCTCTTGTGTTTTCTGTTGTACAAATAATTTCAGCTAAAGACTCGCGTGGCGATCTCTTCGTTTCGTAAGTCTGTGTATATATATATTAAAAAAAAACGCGAAGTAATTGCTCAGCTGGCCGAAGTTTGCAAATGCCTGGCCCAATGAATACCCTATAATATGTAATACACATGAAACCAAACAACAACAACAACAACATGAAACAACTTGAATGCAACACACCTGTTTATTGCTACTCTTTACTCTGTCCATGGGTTAAGTAATGTTTCATTTCGTTTCTGTTTCTGTTTCTTACGTTTTACGTTTTACGTTTTACGTTTTACGTTGTACGTTGTACGTTTTACGTTTTACGTTCTCCTCTTGTTTTTCGTTCTAAACTTCTGTACAGAAAACGTAGCACTAACAACTGAGAGAAGCTAAAACGCTTTTGATTGTAAAATACTTCTCGATTAGTGAGCGTAATTGAAAATATGTATATATATATATTTTTTATGTACATATATGTATTTTCCTATGCTCCATATTTATATGTAATACTCGTTTTTAAGCATCAATTTATTTTTGGAACTCTGAGCAAAAGTTAAGATGAGCACTTGTACCATAATAGCAGCTGATTTGCACTAAACAAAAATTAATAATAATACAAATAAAACTACGTAGAAATGTTTTGATTCATTGCGCTCAGGTTGTATTACACTTGCCTAATCTTAGACTCACAATTAATGGATAATTTTTTAGTTAGTTAATTATGCCTAATTTGTATATGGATTGATAGCGATTTTCCACTACAGCCAGCTGTATCTGTGTGTGTGTGTGTGTGTGTGTGAATGGCCAAACGAAATGGCAGCTTATGCTGAGCTCGCGCGTTGCATACTTCTGGGCGCCACTGTAGGGCGTCTTCAGCATCAGCTGCCAGAGCATATAAAATTCTTCAGAAAACATTTTCAGTTTTTCTTTATTTCCTTCTCTGGCTGTGGTTTCCTTTATTTTTATTTTTATTTTTAAAATTATTATTTCGCTTTGGCTCAAAGTAATTGGCAGCTGGCAGTCGACAAAGCCTACTAAAATAATGAATACGTTCCAAAAATTGCATTTTTGGTTTTCCATTATTGTTTTACTTGGCATATTCTTGATTTGGTTCGTTGTAATTTTAAATGTGAAACTCACAATTGTAATACACACACACACACACACACATACATACACACACACACACATACATGTTTAGACAATGCGGTGCTGGGCTTAAGTTGATGTGCACTCTTATTGATAAATCTGGTTGCAGTTCCTCAATATGGCCTCGGTTTTTATGAGGATCTTCAATTTAATTTGCATGATGCTCCTAATCGGACACTGGAGCGGCTGTTTGCAGTTCTTAGTGCCAATGTTACAGGGTTTTCCATCTAATTCCTGGGTATCCATCAACGAATTACAGGTATGAATCCAAATATATATATATATATTTGTGAATATATATGTTATACGAAGAGCAGTAGAAGATATCTTAACTCTTGTTATCTACAGGAATCATATTGGCTGGAGCAGTACTCATGGGCATTATTCAAAGCCATGTCACATATGCTGTGCATAGGATACGGCAGGTAAGCAAAGATGAGTGGGTAATTAGGGTATGATATAGGAAAAGGAATTCTTTACAAAATTATATTTTCAAATAATAATACAAAATTGTAACGTTGCTGAATCTTCAAGTTCTGTTCAAGAGATCATCTGACTCGCTCATGCTCTGAGCTCCAGTTCGAGTAACTCCTCCAGGGCGCACTCGTCGCGACCGACCAGTGTCTTATTGCGCTGAATGACCTCGCGGTTGTCCCGCTTATAGGCTTCGATGCGCTTGTTGGTCTCAATAATTTCAATGTTCCTTCAGTTCGTTTCGTTTTGGTATTCGGTTGAGCTCTTTGCGTTGAGCTGTTCGTATGACGCTCTTTTCCCGAACATTGTTTAGCGAGCGTTACGATTGATGCTCGAAAAAACATTTCGTGCAATCGAGAAGGAACTCGTTGAAGAACCTATGCAATCGCTTACTCTCTGAGTATTTTCTCAATGTCTGAGTGAGAGATTTTTATTAGCAGACATTGAGAAACGTTCAACATATATGGCCGATCTCTGATATAAGTTTAAGAGTTGCTTTGATCTAAATTAAAAAATGATCTCTTTCTGCAACATATATATGTCGTATCGGTGTGATATCGTGACATTGTGTTGGTTGTGATTGACAGTTGCAGTAGGGTTGGACTGACAACTAGCGCTAATCGAATGAGTTAGCATTTTAGTAACAATTAAAGGATGGGTCATTAAAAATGAGACAACCATAGGTTTTGTTGAGCGTGGTCTCGGATGTCGCAGAGTGAGAGCGAGAGGGCTATGTCCTTCGCACAGAGTTGCTACGATATTGATAAACGAGAATATGCAACCAAGACAGAAGAAGCTGAAAAAGGCACTTAATAAGAGTTGATTGAGAGGAACAGACGTTTTTGGTAGCAAAGCGGCACCGAGAATTCGCTAGATAACAAGCTTATGCTGGAAGGCCAGAATAATAATTCAAACACTACGACATATAAGAGACATTATGCAGCAATCTATAATTGACTAAATAATGCCATTTCAATCACTTATTTATATGATATATATTATTATATTTATTGCTGAATTTACCTTGGCAGATTTCCACCACAATCACTGACGGACATGTGGCTAACGATGCTATCGATGATATCGGGCGCCACGTGTTATGCATTGTTCCTTGGTCATGCGACCAATCTAATACAGAGCTTGGACTCCAGCAGGCGGCAGTATCGCGAGAAGGTCAAACAGGTGGAGGAGTATATGGCCTATCGCAAATTGCCGCGCGATATGCGGCAGCGTATAACGGAATATTTCGAGCATCGGTACCAGGGTAAATTCTTCGATGAAGAGTTAATACTGGGCGAGTTGAGCGAGAAGCTGCGCGAGGATGTTATCAACTATAATTGCAGGTGGGCGATCTATATATAAGAAAGAATATCTAAGAAAGCAAATATAGTAGCATCTATCTATATAATCTATGTATCTATATAATCCCTGCTTCACAGATCCCTCGTGGCGTCAGTGCCTTTTTTTGCTAATGCCGATTCGAATTTTGTTTCCGACGTAGTTACCAAACTGAAATACGAAGTTTTCCAACCAGGTAAGAGAAAAGAAATATTATGAATATGCATTAAATTAAATCTAATTTGAAACTCTTTTACAATTCAGGTGATATTATCATAAAGGAGGGCACGATCGGTACAAAGATGTACTTCATACAGGAGGGCGTTGTGGACATTGTCATGGCGAACGGCGAGGTATGTCTTAAATAGATCACTCTAGAATGTCGTTATATATTTGTGTGTTCCATAGGTGGCCACCTCACTATCGGATGGATCTTATTTCGGTGAGATCTGTTTACTGACCAATGCGCGTCGTGTGGCCAGCGTGCGAGCCGAAACCTATTGCAATCTATTCTCGTTGAGCGTGGATCATTTCAACTGCGTTCTGGATCAGTATCCGCTGATGCGCAAGACCATGGAAACCGTGGCTGCCGAGCGGCTAAATAAGATTGGCAAAAATCCAAATATAATGCAACAAAAGGATGAGCAACTAAGCAATCCAGAATCGAACACAATTACGGCGGTGGTCAATGCATTGGCCGCCGAGGCCGATGACTGCAAAGATGAGTAAGCGCTGCCAATGCAATACTCTTATACACTAGTCTTATACACTGCTCTCAAATGACACTGCTATATGAGACAGTCTTATACACTGCTCTTAAATGACACTGCTATATGAGACTGTATAAATACTCTTATATAATAGTCTTATACAATACTCTTATAGAGTAGTTAGAAGTAGTCGTATATTAGTCTGCTGTACTCGAATATAAGACTCTTATGAACTATTCCAATTTGATTCTCTTGAAAATGTCTCTTATACAATCGAATTATATATGCTCCTATAGCATCATATTGCTACAGTAATCTCTTAAGCGAGTCTTATACAATAGTTTAATGTAATACTCTGTTACAATCGAATATGAGACTCCTATTACGAGTCTTTAACATATTCTTATTCTTATACAACCCTCTTATACTATAGTACGCGTGTATAAGACTTTTATATGCTATTCTTTGACTTTACTCGAACAGAAAACTCCTATAAAATAATTTTATGCTCTTATACAGCACTCCCATACCATACTCTTATACTATCTTATTCAATACTCTTATATTGCCTTACAGTGACATGGATCTCAAGGAGAATTTACTGCATGGGTCAGAGTCGAGCATTGCTGAGCCGGTGCAAACGATACGCGAAGGTCTGCCCCGACCACGTAGCGGCGAGTTTCGAGCTCTATTCGAGGGCAATACTCCATGACACTCAGGCATCCAGATTAGCCCAACTGGCACGCAACGAGCAACCATCTGAGTAGAGGTTCGCAAAACCCAAGAAAAACAGACAAACAACAACAAATAGTAATACACCCATAGACACAACAAAACACGAGACACACACACACACACATGCGTATATAATAATTAGTAAAAAAATAATTATAAAAAACAAAAAAAACTACACTGAATCAATTTACAGTAGTCTACATATATATGCAATTGCGATTTAGTAGAAGAAAAACAAAAATGAAGACAACAACAACAACAACAAATGAGATAGAGAAAACGTATTACACAACAATGTCCTCAATAATTATTCATAATTTCAGCTCCGCTAACTGTGATGAACTTTAATATAAGAATCGAAAAAAAAAAAAAAATGAAAAACTAAAAAAAAAAACGAGTACATAAAAATAACTTATACGATAAAAAAAAAAACAAACAAAATTCAGCAGTCAGTTAAAGCATTCACACAGATATAAAACACGGCCATAGAGAGAGAGACACACACACACACACTCACACACACACATACAACTCTACAGTTACATACATATAAGTATATAAGTTTTATGCCCACGATAACGATAACGAAGTGAATAGACTTTTGAATTTGCTACATATGTAGGTGTTAGTCCTATGGACCTACTATTACTAACAAACAGACACACACACACATACACACACACCTGTAGTTAAACATACACTCACACACACTTGCATAAACTTATAATGAAAACTTGTTACGTTATGCATACACAACAACAACAACAAACAATACAAATACAAAGAAAAGAAAATGAAATTACAAAAAAAAACAAAAATTTAAGAAAACAAGAAACAAATATAAAAGCGCGTAGGTATTATGTACTCAAGAGCAACCAACAAACAAACAAACAATTATGTATTATTGCGATTATATAGCATATTTAAATACGCATTGCAAAAAAATGAAAAAAAAGAAGAAAAGAAAACACTCAGCAATACGAGTAAACACGACAACAATATTATGATAATGATAATGAAAAAAAAAATGAAGCAAAAAGCAAATTTAACGAAATGCATTAGTAGTTGAACTATTAGTTTTTCACTCACTACAAAACAAAAATAAAGAGGAAGAGTAAACACTGACACAACGTAGTAGACAAGCCTAAAAAAAAAATTATATATATTAAATTAAAAAAAAAAAATACAAAACCTCAGGTTGCCGTCAACGGCAACAACAGCAGCAGCAGCAGCAGCAACATACATAAGCATTGACTATATACACAACATACATACAAACATACAATACATACATACAAAAATGAACTACATTAATAGATAATGTTGTCTTTTATAGGGAATTGTTATGACGATTCAGTTAAACAAAACAAAATGTATTTATTGCAAAAACTATTATTTGAATTGAACATTATGTTTCAACAAATACTATTTAGTTGCGAGCGAGATCTTTTTGCGTAGTTTGTGCGTCTTTGTTTGTCTTATTTTCAAACATAAATCAAGCGATAAGACAACAACAACAACAACAACTTGTTTCAAGATTTATGTAACTTGGTATTTTATTATACGTAAACTAATAAATGAAAAGCAGAAGGACAGCGTTTGCCTTAACATAAAACTTAAACAACATTTTTACATTTTTCCCTATTTAAATTCTACATAATTTGTTCTAACCAAATTAAAACTACTTCAATTTCATAAGTTTTAATGTAATCCTATGGCTTGTAACAGCGACGCACCCAGCCAGACTCGATGAGCGCCATGTTAATGTTCTTGGTGTGCAGCGAACTATTTGGATCAACCAGTATCATGGTGCAGGTATTATCCTAAAATGTAGAGTATACAATATTAGTCGACAATCATATATAAAGTTCTTAACTAAATGCCTACAGCATCATTTATCTTCTCAATTTTCGCATAGAGTCTGCGATAGCACACCATGTCATAAAAGTAATTGCTCGCCTCCATAGAGAAGCATTGACTCTGTCTGGGCGTAATGTAGGCTAGTCTGCCGGGCCAGCATTGAGGCGGCAATGTGGCAAAATCCTTGCACAAATACTTCAAATCGGTATGGCATATCCACAATCGATCACCCATATCTATAAGCTCCACCTGTAAAAATTCCATTAATATAAGATACAAAACAGAACGATTTCAAGTGCTCGCCTCCACATTCTTCTTGTTGCCAGCTTTGATATTTAAGACTTTTGCGCGTTGCCAAGTTTCATTCCTCAAATGGACAACTCCCAAATGCCCGATCATTATTAAATATAATGGAATAGTATAGTCATTATCATTAATATATTTGTAAAACCGTCTGCAAGGAAACTTGTAAATTAATTTTATGATTTAAATCTTGCAAAAGATACCTACTGCATGTTGTAGGACATGCCTTTGTATTGCTCGTATTGTTCGTCATGCAGCCAGAAATGGAAGCTATGCGGACTTGCAACCTGTTGATGTATAGGGTAATAGTTATAGTAATTATCTGCAATATATTTGTGATGTGCTACCGTCACAAGCTGCACTTCAATGCGTTCGTCCAATTTAAAGTTCTTGTGAACATCTTGCCTGGGTAAGTGATGATCAAAGCGAACTGCATCTTTTGGATATTCCACACTCAAGACATATTCGTCCTAGAATAAGAAATGTATTAATAAGATTAGAATACTGTTAGCAAGAATCAGAGAGGGGATTTGTATGCACCAAAAGCCTTTAGAAAGCATGGTCTAAATCTATTAGCTATCAATTATTAATCGATTTAAAATTAGTCACAATAAATATTTACCACAGCAAAGATCGGAATGGCATCCGATTCGCTGCCTTCATCCGAGGAGTTATAATCAATAGGCTGATCATTCCATGTTGTCTGAATGTTGGATTCATCATTAATTAAACTGGTACATACGGCATTCTCTGTATTGTAATTAATTATCTCATTGTCCTAAAATAAATATATAATTTAATTGCTAAATAAGCTAAGATAAATAACAACTATTGATACCACAGCATATGACGGAATAGCATCTTCATCGCAACCCTCATCAGATGATGTACATTGATTATTGGTCATTTGATTGTTTTTCGATGGAGATTGCTTTGGCAACTTGGGTTCATCTGGAATCTCGGCTAATTCGCCTTTTCCAACATAGATTTCCAAACTGTTTTTTGAATCCGAAGATGAATCTTCAATTTCAACAATTGTGCATTTGGAAAGCGAATTAATTATAGAATCGGTTTCCTTTGCTAATTTTTGTTGGGAAACGATTGAGGTTTCATTTTGCTCCTCTTTATTGATATCTTTATTGATATCTTTATCAGCAGATAAATTGGAATTGTAATGTGTTCGCGGTGTTCCACCATATTTATGGTTGTTGTAATTATATGTATTCACTCGCCCATCGTTCGATTTGTGGTGTTCATTGATAAACACGATGTCAGATCGTTCCGAGGGATAACAATATTGTGGCTTGCCACGTTTTCTATAGTTTGGTTTGCTGCTTGTTTTCTTTTGGCGCTCCACGAGAGTTTGGATGTGTGCGGTTTTGGCATGCTTTACCGCCAAAACATGCGCCATCGGTCCTCTGCCTAGTAACTAACAAATATATAACTATACTGTCATAGACTGAACGGTTCTATAAAATTAAAGTTTACTTGAACTGTGCCGGGAATTGAGAGCAAAAAGCTTTCGATATCTCTGAATCCGAGCCTGTGGAAGGGCACTGGGCAGCCTTCTACGCTTGCATATTCTCGCTGTAATTTTTCTATTGTTACGCGGTCTGGTGAAGACACTATTAATGCGTGAATAACATTCTTAACGTAACTTAGAAAGCCTTGTTCCGTCATTTTTTAGATTTGACATCCACAAATTATCAAAACACTTTAGAATTTTAGCGCGTGACTGAAGTTGGCTGCGGCTGAAAGCACACAATCGCCTGTTGATCACTTGGAACTAGCAAATATATCTTACATTGGTTCCATTATGAACATAAATAAAAAGACATGTGAAATAATGTTTTTCTGCAGAAGAATCTGCAGTATACTTATGATGTGGTATTGTCAATAAGAATATTCGGGAAAAATATAATATATACATTAAAATTAATAAAAAAAAAAAATTAAAATTAAGTTCAAACAAAAAATCATAAATCATTGCTAATACTATGTATCTAGAAAAATAGGTTAATAGTCTGTTAAATAGTCAAAAATAATAATTAAATTTTTGCTGTCAATAAATTAATAGCTGAAAATTAATTAATTAAATTTAAAAAAAGTTGGCAGCGCTTGCATGGCGTAGCTTGAACTAGTTCATCCACTTGCTTGAAGTGGCAACGCCGCCGATTCCGATTGCGATTCCAGTTAAGTTGGCTGTGGTTCGGAAGCCGAACTAGCTCTTTCTTTTTACTTCCTTTTGGTTCCGAACAAGCAGCAAAATGTCGAAGAGAGGTATTTTCTAATGAATTAAATCCAAATAAATAGTGAAAAATACGACCAATCAATGCAAAATAGCAATGATATAGTGAAGTGTTTAATGCAATGTGAGTGTCTAACTAATTATTTGTATCTTCCGTTAATTAGGACGTGGTGGTACCGCGGGAGGCAAATTCCGCATCTCCCTAGGTTTGCCCGTTGGTGCTGTTATGAACTGCGCTGACAACACAGGTAATGTACAAAACAAACAAATCATTTGAAAATTCAGTACAATCAATAAAATATATTGTTTTTCAGGTGCCAAGAACCTGTACGTTATTGCTGTGCACGGCATTCGCGGTCGCTTGAACCGTCTGCCCGCTGCTGGCGTCGGTGACATGTTTGTGGCCACCGTCAAAAAGGGCAAGCCTGAATTGAGAAAGAAGGTGAGTCTGCGAAGTCTGTGGAAATATAAAGTGAAATGTTCAAAATATACTGCGTATCGCTTGCTGTAACCAAACGACGTCGACGCTCAATGTGTGTGACTGAGCTTGTGTGTGTGCGTTAGCATGTGCGAAATACGCTTATAGTTTGCTCACTTCACAATTTTCTGTTGATGATTTATTAATGTTTGTTTCTGTTTTTGCAACGCGTGTTTATTTTTAGGTTATGCCTGCCGTGGTCATTCGGCAGCGGAAGCCGTTCAGGAGGAGGGATGGTGTTTTTATATACTTCGAAGATAATGCGGGGGTCATTGTAAACAATAAAGGCGAAATGAAAGGCTCGGCCATTACCGGGCCGGTTGCCAAGGAATGCGCTGATCTATGGCCCCGTATCGCATCGAATGCAAGCTCTATAGCATAAGCAGTTTCCAAAAACATGAAATAAACCCACAATAACGGAACGCAAGATGTTATTAAATTAGAACTGACTCTAGAATTGTTTTATTTCATGGCACTAACGCGCATCTACAGTGGATGAATTTCGTTCTCTCTACTCTTCTACTTGTGGCTCGTGGCTTATGATTTCGGTGCCTCTGTTCGCAGCGTGGGCTTTGGCCGTGTCACCTCCATCGAGATTTTGCCGTTGGCGCCCTTGAACAACGCATAGCACACCTGGAATGGCAGACCCTCCAGCGCATCGCCGTTAAATTTAGTTATGATGTCGCCGCGTTGCAGCTTGCTATCGATTTCCGGATATTGTCCTTGTATCTTCAATGGAATTCAATTATGAAACGAATGTTCTTATTATGTCCCTTATACATACGATTTCGGAGATGGTGCAGCCGCGTTCATTGGGCGACAGCGACAGACCCAATTCCTTGCCGCTCTTCTTCATGAAGTCCACATTGAACTTTTCCAGCTCCGGCGGATCGGCACGGTACACGGTAAAGGTGACATTCTTCTCGTAGGTCATGTGGAACAGCTGATGCACCTTCAGCGTGGTCATGCTCTCGCAGTGCACCGCATTGCCATTGATGTCACAAATGTGATCATAGATCTTAAGGCGATTGTCAGCCGCCACAGCGCCTTCCGGATAAATGTGTGTAATGACACAACCAGTCTGTGAAGTGTTTAACCAGATATAGATAAAGCATACATGTGTGTGTGTGTGTGTATTACGTACCTTGACGAAATTGTTCTTGCCACCGGTTACGATAACGCCCAACGGCTTCTTTTCCACCTTCACCTCAATGAGTATCTTTTTGTTTGGCTTTATTTCAGCTGTCGCTGGTTCTTGTGGCTTTTCCGCCTCCTTTTTGGCCTCTGTCAATTGAATATTGGGCATAGCTCAAAGTTAAGCTGTCTTTTAGTTCCATGGAGTACTTACCTTCTTTTTTCTTTTCCTCTGCCTCGCGTTCGCTCTTGATGGACTCCTCGCTCTTGAGCGTGAGCAGAATCAGGGTAACCACGCCCTCGGCGCGCTTTAATAGTCCGGTCGCCTATGGGAATAGAGATTAATATTATAAGAGTCGCTTATAAGTTTAAATAGCTCCCGTGTACATGCCTCATCATAGTTCGACTCCAGTGTCACATCCTGATTAACAGCCAGCAGCATGTCACCAACTTTGACGCCCGCCTGGTGGGATTACAGAGAGGGAGAGAGTGAGAGCGTGAGGAATACTTGGCACTGCAAATGTCAGTCAACACTTACCAGCTCTGCATTGGAGCCCTCACGCAAATCGGAGACGAATATGCCGTTGCCCACCTCCACATGCTTGCCGTAGATGACCATGATGCCCAGGAAACCCTCCTTGCGCACCTGAACCGATCGTGCCTTGGGGAACTGATCAAAGATGAATTTCGTCTGCAAATAGCAATATTGACAGTTGAAAGCTGAACAGGCATAAGGATATATTATCTTGGATTCACCTCGTCTGTGGATTGTGGGAATTTCTTGATGGGCTTCACGCACATGCCCTCATCATTGGGCTTGCGACGGGAGGTAATCAGCACGATCTTCTCGCCCTCAACGTTCTTAAACACGGCGCTGGCATTCAAATGGCAGCGATTCTTTAGCACATTGCCATTGACCTCGACGATCTCATCGCCGGGCTTTACATCCAGATTGGCCAACAAGCCGTTTGGATCCACACCGGCCACAAAGCAAGCCATTTTTTGTCTGTCCTTGTGGCCGGCCAGGGCAATGCCCAGTGGCACGTTGCCCTGCCGCAGGAACTCGACGCGACGCAGATCCTTCATCATGTTATAGCGCTTGTTGATCTTCGCCATGGTATAGCCAAATTCATCCTCCTGCTCCTTGTCGCGATCTTTCTCCTGTTTGTTTAGCTTGCAATTGCCGGCAGAAGCGCGATCGATCTGTAGCATGGGTGAGAGAGCGTCCGTCACTGAGAGATTTCACTGTATATCAATCTACTCACCTCAAAGCCCGCCTCGGTGCGTATGCGTCCAGTCATATCACGCGTATCCTCATCATCTTCATCGTAGTTGAGCGGCACATGCTTGACCCGTGTCGATGCTGAGAAGTTGGAACCACCACGTTTCGGATCGTTGCGCATAGTCGGTTGCCTGGCCATGCCCATGCCGCCCATATTGTTGCTGGGTGTTTGCTCTAATGAGATGAATTTAATAAGAAAATATTCTATTATTCATATTAAAGCCGCTCACCTTGATTGAATTTGTTTTTGGCCTGCATATAGCCATTGCTGCGCGGATCGTTGCCTTTGCTGGCCTCATCGCTCTTGTCGAATGTTTGTATTTCCAGTTCAATCTTGAAATCCGCATCCTTGATCAGATCAATCACCGCCTGCTCCGTGGCATGCCGCACATCCTTGCCATTCAGCGAAAGAATGCGATCGCCCACCTGCAATTGTGTGTCGCTTGAGTAAGCCAAGCAGTTGGATTACTGACCTACAGCTACAGCTACGGACCTTCAGTTTGCCACAGAGATGCGCTGGACTGTCGGGCACGATGCCCTTTATGAATATGCCAGTTGTCTTCGTGTTTGGCGAATCTTTCACCTCGCCGCGCACTATGCAAATGCCAAAGGATTTCTTGCCCGTCTTATCCAAGGTGACCATGTGAATGTGTTCTGGAAGACGGAGCGTTGAGGTGGTTAGAAAGAGATGAAATCAGTGTTAGTTGAAAAATGCAAAACCATTGTATATAGGGTTGATGGGAGAATGAGAGGGTGGAGAGGATGCAAGATTGACAAAGAGAGGGGTAGAACAATTAGATGAAAGAGGAGAGTAGAAAGGGATAGGTAGAAAGAAATAGAGAACTATGGAAACAGAATCATGCAAAATAAACGAAAACGCTGGTTTATATGTTTACGAGCATACATATAAAGAAAGAGAAATCAGTTTATGCATTCAAGAGCATAACATAACGCAAATGCCGCTTGAATCTTCACGCTCTGAGGTTAACCGAAAAATATTTATGTATAGTCGCTTTCGCTCTGAGCAAGAGCCTTCGGTTCTTTTCGTGTCGGGTCTCGGATGAGCACTTCGAGTTGAACTATTCGTGTGATGCTCTCTTCCCGAACATCGTTAGGGAGCGATACGATTGAGGCAAAGTAAGCAAAAACTCAATAAGCCTATGCGATCAGTCTTGCTATACCTATACACAAATTCGTACTACTTTTTGCCTGTCCGATCGCCAACGAGTTCTTTGAAGAACCAACACAATCGGTTATTCTCTGGGTATTTTGAGTGTGAGTGTGAGTGTTAGTGAAATACACTTATTTGCTGACATTGAGAAACGGTCAACAGATATTTGCAGATATCAGAGACAGATCTCTAATGCATATTTAATGATTTTATGTATGTCCAAAAGTTTTTAGAAATTTTTTCTCTTTCTTTTTATACCCTGAGCCCGTTAAAAATAGGAAATCAGGGTATAATGGTTTTGTTAAAAGTGTGTAACAGGCAGAAGGAGGCGTGGCAGACCCCATAAAGTATATATATTCTTGATCAGGGTGGCGAGAAAAGTTGATATAGCCATGTCCGTCCGTCCGTCTGTCCGTCCGTCCGTCCGCCTGACATACGGTTGAACGCGTCGATTTCCGAAGATACAAAAGCTAGAGAGTTCATTCTTTTTGTGTTCGGTTCGTATATTGCACGCGCAGTACGAGTTTGTTTCAGTAATTAGATACTTTGCATATTTTCAAAGTTATCAATTAACGAATTTATCGGGAACCAGTTGTAAAATTCTAGCTAATTCATCTTTAGAGTTAGAGTCTTCAAGTCTTCTGCATTTATATAGATACTAATTTTATACAGTTTCGATTTTTGTCAGATTTGGGATTCCGATCCCCACTTCGCCCCACCACCCCCAAATATGAAAAATATGCATTTCAAATACTAGAGACATGCAGTTTGGTTTAGCATATAGATATTAATATCATAATCATAATCTGAAGATATCAATACGATTGTCCATCTAGAAACAGAATTATTAATCATCAAAGTTTTCTCATCAAAATCCATGCGGCGCAGCAGCAAAGCAGCGAGACAGCTTACACATGCTTACACACATGAATACACACATACATGCATACAAGCGTAGATCAGTGACTATGTGTGCGCGTGGTTTTGCATGCGTGCAGAAACGAATCGAATAATTCTTGGAACATTAGTTATAAATCTTTATTATAGTGTTATTGTCATATGTCTGTCGCTCAACTGATTTGCTTGACTTTTATATAACATAAACATATAGTAACATTTTTGTACTCCGCTGAATCCATTAAAAATAGAAATTGATGAGAATTTTGTGTGTAGCTCACAGTCGAACACTCAACTGAGCATTTGTAGTTTTCGTATTTAATTTGGACACTCTAAGTATATTAGCATTATTAGTATATTATCTCTTTCTAGAGAGTGAGAGAGTAATTTTGATAATATCTTCTCATATAAGCTTCAGCGATGTAAACAAAATTATAAGTGATTTGCACTTTAGTAGTTCGTAAACCTTCGAGAAACCTTGAATAATTAAATTAAATAAAAATAAAAGTCACGTAACATCCATATTAAAAGTCACATAACATATAATTCAGATTTTCAAATTTTGAAAAAATAATTTAATCACATTAACGTTTCAGCTCAATTTTCTTTTTCACTTGCATTTCATGCAACCATTTTCAGCTGTTATGTAATTGGTTTTAGACTAAATTAAATAAGCCATTTGTTGCTTATATAGAAAATAAATTTTAACACGTTTTGTTGTGGAATACTAACCCCCGCCGCCGCCGCCGGCTACGGAATTCCCTTGATATTGCACCATATTCAATTAATATTTATATATTTCCTATTTATTTACAATATTAATTAGCTAAAATATTTTTTTTTTATTTTTTAGTTGTGAGCTTTTTGCAGTGAGCCCATTGAAAATCGCGCCTAAACTGATTTTACAATTAGCTGTCTGGCATTCTTGCTAACTGACTTAGTGGCCATTCTATTTTGAGTCTAAATTTCGTATCGATTACACTGCGCAACAAGAGTGGGCCAATGCTGCAATGTGTGTCAGTTGGCGAGTGTAAATTGAATGCGTTTAAAGCGTTGCGCAAATAAAAAGAAGTTTTATGTAGCTTAACTCTTAATGTTAATCCAATTCAGAAACTTGTAGCATAGTGTTATTGATTTACCAGACGTATTTTCACATTGGCTTCAATTGCATTGAGTAACTTTCGCTGCTTATGCTGCGATAACTTGGCAAATATGACGCAAGACACACACACACACACACACACACTCGCTCACACTCACACACACATGCACATCTCAGTCACAATATTTAGAATAAAAAAGAGTGGCAATGTATTACAATATTAATTTGTTGTTGCGATTTGCAGAGTGGAACAAGTCAACACTCCGCCAATGGAAGCCCATCAAATGCTCTTCCATATGCCAAATGCCCATCGATTTTAGCTGCTTCAATGCACTCAACATGCGCTTAAGTACGCCGTGCACGGCTATGGGAAAACTAAAAGAAAAATATTTACATGCAGCGGGCACAAGCGTTTCGGCACGGGCTAATGGGCTCGATTAATGAAGGCTCGTCGCAAATGAATTTAATTTGTCTGCAGAGCTTAAATGCATAATCAAGATTTGCATTTTAATATCAAGAGCAGCAGACAGAGCGCAGAGTTGAGGTGGGCAACTGGGCTACAAAGCTACGCAAACATTTCCATTAAATGCTTCAAGGGAACTGAATTATTATGAATATTGTGTGCGGAGAGGCAAAGGCATGGCAAAGCGTTAAGTTGAGTAAACAGAGACGCACAAAGAGCGGGAATTACTCATATACACATATACATACATATATATAACGATATATGTATATGTGGAAAAAGGGCCAACGACAACGACGACGACGACGACGACGTCGGCGAAACGATGTTGAAAATTAATTTCATAATAAAAAGCGTAAGGAAACCCATTTGATAAAACAATTTCCTTTTTGCCTCCCAACAGTCATGTTTTGTTAGTAAAGTAAATTCAAAAGAGAGAACAGCACCCGACCAGAGCTCAAAACAGAAAGCAGAAAGCAGACAGCAAAAACAGTTAAAAAAGCAAAAATATGGCAATGAGCTTAACTTTCAGCGCTGCACGCATCTGCAGCGGCAAATGGCGGCCGCAGCCATTGCCTCTGCCTCAGCCTCTGCTTCTTTTTCTGCCTTTGCCTTTGCCGCTGTTCTAACAGCAGTGGCTGCGCTGCTGGCGTCGCTGTTGCGTTGCGGCTGCTGTCGCTGCTGTCACATAGCGCAGCTGAACGCTGATTGGCTATTGTCGCTCAGCTGGCACGCCTTTCGCAATGGCCGCTATCAAAGGTGTGCGTGTGTGTTGGTGCTAGTATGAAAGAGAGCTCTCTGTCTTGCTGTCTCTCACTTGGGCAGCTTCGTGCTGTGCTCGCTGCTGCGTCGCAGTCGGCGCATGGTTGTTGCGACGATTTAGTTAACTGAAGTGATTTTCTACTGTTTACTGTCACACACACACACACACACATGTATACATATACACCTATAGAGACAACAGCATCGCGCTAAGCTCTTATGTAAGTAGCTACACGTGTACATACATATGCATGCTATGTGTGTCTGTGTGTGTGAATTCGTTGTTGACTTGTTCTCGTGTTGTACTTACATGCAGTTATATCAAATTGCTAATAATCGTTTAGCAGCCACTTCTGAGTGCGTCCTGGAAATGAATAAAAATTACAGTTTTTGCGCAAAAACACTTCAGCTGCTAGAAACTCGTAATGAATTTGGTTTTTAGCACAGCCCACACACACACAGAGGCACTTTAATGGCTTTAACTAATCTGATTAATGCTGACAAATCATTGGAGTTACTTTTTGAGTGCGCTGTTCTAGAAAATTTATTTCCATTTTATTTGCCAATTTTGAGCTAATTTTAGAACGACCAATTTTAAAAGTTCATAAAATAAGCTGCGACTAATGAAACTTGTATTGTCTTGTCGTATATAATTTATGGAGCGCAGAGACTGGTATACTGTTCTTTATAAGAAACATAAAAGTTGTAAGTAGTAATATATTCACAGATCCAAGAAATAGTCTTATTTTATTGCGATAATTTCTAATAGGGAGTCTTGAGAAACTAAGCGCATCGAAGACAAAAATATTTACTTACAGCAACTACTAATAAATTTAGTTTGTGCTCATCAAAATAGTAGTGAGCGCAGCACTACTATTTTCATTTCATTTTTCTACATATTTCGTTGATGTAAGTAAATATTTTTATTAATAGCATGCTCATAAAAATAGCATTGAAAACTACTTTCCAAGCATTTATCAAGTTCATAAAAAAAGTCAAAAAAATAAAATAAAATAAATAAATAAAAGAAATTAAAATAAAAGAAAATATAATTTTATCTCTGTCTCACTACAAAAAAAATAAAATAAATAAATAAATAAATAAAATAAAATAAAATATAATAATAGCTCTGTCTCACTACAAAAAATAAAAAATAAAAATAAATAAATAAAATAAAATAAAATAAATTAAAATAAAATATAATAATAGCTCTGTCGCACTACAAAAAAAAAAAATAATAATAATAATAAAATAAAATAAAATATAATAATAGCTCTGTCGCACTACTGGTTTAATGAGTTTAGCCAAATATTTAGTTGATGTTAGCAAATATTTTTGTTAGTAAATATTTTTGTTAATTTAATGTTCATTAAAATAGTAGTTAGAATAGGCCAAACTAGTTTTTAATGTTTTCATCAACATCATAAAAATAAGAGTGAGAGCAGCTACTACTATTTGCTTCGCATCCATCAAGTCTCTAGAAATAGTAGTAAGAGTAGCTACTACTATTCTCATTGCTTTCATATAAATAGTAGCGTACATTGTACTACTATTTACTACATCATAAAAATAGTAGTGAGATCTACTACTACTATTTGCTTCGCATCCATCAAGTTTCTAGAAATAGTAGTAAGAGTAGCGCTACTATTCTCATTGCTTTCATAAAAATAGTAGTGTTCATTCATTCACTACTATTTTAAGGAACACAACTGTACAAATATATATATATATGTAGATTAATGGAGATCAGATATGCTTAAACTATTATACTCAGCCTGTACTACCTAAACCAACCTTATAATCGAAGTTAGCTAATTCTTGAATAACATCCTCTGCTATATCAAATTTGCATTCCAATATACTATATTCATAAGCTTTGATCTCTAGCCTATATAAAGACCTTTAAAGCAGCCAAGAGCTGCTCTGAGTGCATGTGCTGCATCTGTGTCTAGCATTGCATTTGTTGGCCGACTGTGCCATACGCAACAGGCGCTCTTCGTGCACATGAAACGCAGTAAAACAAAACAAGGCAAATGTGGGCTGATGGGGAGGGGCTGGGCATGGGAGCATGGGCTGGGTGGCAAAATTGAATATTCTCACGACAGTCGAGGACATCGACAAACAATTACGCGTACATGTGTCGCTCAGGAGGGGTGCCTGACTATGGATTATGGATATTTGTGTTTACTACGAATATAATGGGCTCATAACTTTTAAATGTGAACGTGCTAGAGCAAATAATGGTGCCCACATAAATGCCATTGCCGCCCACTACGAGCTGGCTGTGTATCTATCTATAGCTGCTTCTTTTGCCATGAGTGTCGCCTGTGGGCTTTAGCTGTAGCCGTATCTGTGCATTGTTTGTAATCACAACGGCACACAAACATTCGAGGCGGGCTCAATCGCTTTTCTTTTTTTTGGTCACTGTTGTATGTTGTCAACATTAAAACTCAATTTAAATGACAACGCATAAACAAATAATTGTCCTTTTGCAAGAGCGCCGGACTCGTCGTCGCTGCTGTAGCTGCTGTAGCTGCTCTAAGCCCTTGGCTCGAGTACCGCCTCAAAGTTCACTCGCACGGTAGTAAGTTATTCAAATATTGAGTTTTTAACCTCTCGCAACCACCATAGCCAGCACCACCCGCCACCCTACGGCAAGCAGCCAGGGCCAGGACGCCGCAGCATGTGCGCAGGGTCGCAGATGCAGATCCAGCAACTGGTCTTTATCCTTGTCCTGAACCTGAACCTGAACCTGGGCCCATCGTTTACATCAAGTGCCGAAATAAAAGAAGTAAATTTCATTTGGCTGTCGACGACATCAGTCGATGCTGCTGCTGCTCCTGCTCCTGCTTCTGTGTCGCATCCCTTTGTTTGAGTTGCTGCTCCTAAATATATTTGATTTGTTTACCATGCCCTGAAGCCCTGAAATCTTAAGCCGCATGTAAATGCGTTAAATTAAATTTCAAATGCTTGTACTTTTCGCAGCAGCTCAGTGAGAGGACAATTGAATAGCTGCGACCATCACGAATAGATTTTATTTATATTTTATTTACTCTGCCCAAGGCTGAGTATAAATACCTAATGCGATTATGGCAATGAAGCTTTCTATAATAGAGCACAGCTGCATTTAACGCACAAACTAATTCTAATGCGTGTGTGTGAGCCATGGAATCGATCAGTTGGGGGCAGAGTCTTTAGCTTTTGCTTAACCCTAACTGGCGACTGCTTCTTCGTCTATTTATATTTATTTATTTATTGCGCTCGATATTGTTGATTTTGGACATTGATAGCGAATGCACGTGTTCACACTTCAAGCGTCGCGGTTCGCGGCACGTGCGAATGTTTTGTAATTTAGCCATCAATGGCAATGCTGCTGCTGTCAAATATTTGCAGCACAAATTGATAATATCATCATCATCATCATCATCATCGTCACATATTTTCTTTTCATTTGTCGCCATGTCGCCCTCTCTCTCTCTCGCTCTCTTTCATCCACTTTGATCTAACAAATTGATTTACACTAACGATTATTTAATGAAATTCCAGCAACACACAACATCCGTCCGGCCGTTGTCCTGGCAGGAAGTGTGAATTACCCAACACCCCTCGAACGACGTCCGTCCGGCACGTGCCCCACAACAAGTTATTAGGTGTCTCCATAACACTCCTTAACAAGACCAGATCTTTTGCTAATAATGTTTGCATTCGATTTTCACACTTTTCACAGCGGTTGCACTTGGCGTGTGCAAACAGCAAAGTTCTCTGTTTTTTATTAAAAATGTCAGAATTGAATCAATTCAATTCAATTCAATTGATATATTAATAAAACACCTCCAAGAATTGTCAACATATTAATAAATAAAATAATATAATAAATTTGTAATATATATTTATGTATATATATGTATATGTATTGAAGCAAATTTTATATTATATAAATAATTAGATTAAATAAAATATAATAACAAAATAATTATTGAGCTATTATTTTGAATAATTTAAACTTGAAGAAATATGTAAGTAAATAAATATTACATAAAAATAAAAATAGAAATTATATATTTCTAATCATTTAAATGTTGTTTTTTACTTAAATAAATAAAGCAAAAAATTTAAAAATATTAATTAATTAATTACAATACAATATGATTTTTGACAGCCTTACAAGGAGCATTTTATATGAGTCGTGATTTCCTAGAATCTATTTCAAAATATATTAATAATAAATACTATAAACTGTTCATGAATACAAGTATATATTTGATCTATATTTCTATCTATTAAAAAAAAAATATATATATATATATTTTAAATTATTTCTCTCAGTTGATGAAGGTCAGCTATATTGAAGAGAACTCAATTGAATACATAGTAAAAGAACTTATGCAGTTTCAACCTTCACGTTCTCTTCATTAGATCAACCGAATAGTATTATACTCACTTGGTTTATTTTTGTGCTAGAGCCTTCGGGTTTTTCCGTTTTGTGTTTCCGATGAGCGCTTTAAGTTGAGCTATTCGTCTAATGCTCATTTCCCGAACATCGTTTAGGGAGCGATACGATTGACGCTCGCACTAAGTAAATCACTCATAGAGTGTATGCAATCATTCTTTACATGCCCATATATGTACATGCATATATAATATATGTAATAAAATAAAATAAAAGGAAAACGCAAGTCAATGTATTTTACATAATTATATTTATTTTATGTATTCGAGTGCGAAAACATTATTTTGTTAATGTTTTCTGCATTAGTTGCAATGAGACATCGTTTTTCGGTAATAAGATTTCTTGCGTCTGAAAATATTCTCTCTCTAAAAGCCGCGTTTCTCGGTGGAATACATAATATTTTGCAACTGGTTTTATAAAGGAGCGGAAAAAATTTCTTAAACATAAAGAATATTCTGGGTCTCTTATTCTAGGAATCTCTCGCACAGCCAACGACTGTCTTTAGTACATGCTTATGAGTTATTTCTCCAAGTGTGAGTGAGATATATTTATTTGCAGACATTGAAAAACGCTCAACAAATATGATTTAAGGGTATTAATATTACATTGTTGTGGTTGTTACGAGTAAAATGATTAATTTTTAATATTCTATTTTCATTGTTTGTAAAATTATTATTTTTTTCATTTTGTGGGTTTAAAGTAGGTGAGGGGTGAGAGTTAGTTCACCCTCATAATTAATTAATAATTGTGGTTGATTGTATTTGCTGCCGGCCGATTAAAAGGTTCTCTCTCTCACTCCCTTTGCCACTCCCTATCCTTCTCCCTCTCTCTTGTGTCGTTTCGTACTTTCAAGCTTGACGTTATTCCGCATCACCTTTCAAACTGGAGCCCTTCATTGTGCTCTAGCTGCGCTCTTTACTCGCCGCAAAACCTTTTCATTGCAGAAACTCAGAAACCCTTTTCCAAGCATCTTCATCTTTCATCTATGACTTTAGTGATATTTTTCCAAATCTGTCCTAATTTATTCATCTTTCAGAGTCAATTAGAGTGTGCGCTACGTCTGCTGAATTTTATTAATTTAATATCCTAGAGAGCAAGTAAGAAAGCTGTTGTTGAGACTGCTCGACTACAAAATACCCTGAGCCCTTCTTCGAACGAATCATATTCCAAGAATTATTCGATTCGTTTCTGCACACATAAGAGGCTGTACATGCAAAACCACGAGCGTACATAGACGCTGATGCTAGAGAGCCCTTCGGCCAATACAGAAAAATAGAACTTTGCTTTATATACAACTGCTTTGGATTGGAGATTTTTCCACTACTCTTTTCCATCTCCCGTAGGTCACAATTGAGTAATTGCCTTACAGGTGGCTCTTACGTAGGATCTTTGCTGACTGCAACGAAATGAATACATTTTTCCTAGATATACTACCTATATTTATACCCTGAGCCCATTGAAAATGGGAAATCAGGGT
Organism: Drosophila buzzatii; assembly: GCA_035045845.1. Classification (NCBI taxonomy): domain Eukaryota; kingdom Metazoa; phylum Arthropoda; class Insecta; order Diptera; family Drosophilidae; genus Drosophila; species Drosophila buzzatii. The sequence goes on along the minus strand of JAWNOS010000244.1, from coordinate 11,970,955 downwards.
ATAATGGATTTGTTAAAAGTATATAACATGCAGAAGCAGGCGTGGCGGACCCCATAAAGTATATTTATTCTTGATCAGGGTGACGAGAAAAGTTCATATAGCCATGTCCGTCCGTCTGTCCGGCCGTCCGTTAGTTAGAAGTTATGGCAGCAAAACCCACGCGGCCCAGCAAGAGATGAAGCGAGACAGCAAGACGCTTGCAATGCTTACACACATACAGGCGCTCAAGCGTAGATCAGCGTGTGTGTGTGCTCGTGTTTTTGCATGTATAGTTTCTTACGCGTGGAGAATCGAAACGAAGCATTCTTGGAATATGATTCGTTCGAAGAAGGCCTCAGGGGATTTCGTAGTCGAGCAGTCTCGACTACACCTCTCTTACTTGTTTATAATTGCATCTAGTCTATAGACCTGCCCATTCGACTTCAGATCTTTTATTCTGAACAATTAATTGACTTTCACAGCTCATCTCTAATAGCTAAATATTCCCAACGGACCATAAATAGTTAATGGCTTTGCTTGTTGACTTTGGCTCTATTATCTCCGTCGGCAGTCAAAACAAATAAATGATTATCGGCGTCAGTGCGTGCCATAGACAGCAAAGCAAAAGATCAGTGCGAACTATTAACAACTGTTGAAATAATCACGCCCCGCAAATTAAAAGCGAGAAATCCAAGCCAAAGACTAGCGCAAACGAATGAGAAAAGTGAGAGTTTATTCCGGTTTTGATGGCATACGGACAAGTGACAATCATCCTACTTAATTGAATTCTTTGCTGCATAATAAATCAACTTAATGCGATCCAAGTGTGCCTGCGAGCATGCAAAGCAATCCAGAGCGAGCGGGCCTTACCCCATTCAAGCAGCGCCCACAGACGCGCAAATCCTTTGGCTTATTGTAGGAGAGAGCGAGCGAGCGAGAGAGAGTAAGAGGAAATATGTGGTTTAGGCGGCTGTGGTGGCAAATAAACAACAATAACACAGTGCAGTCCAACCCACCACGCCTACATTCACATATGCATGTGAGTGTCTCTCTCTCTCTCTGTGTGTGCTGAGGCCTCTCGAAGCCTGCCCATGCCCAAAGCATGGGAATGGTTGTAATTTCCACACTTGTGCTGACACATTCAAAGGGCTTTGGGTTTTATTTATGAATTGAGAAATTGACATCCTGCATGGGCAGGCATCGGGCGGGGTTGGTCTCGATTTTTATTGCCGGCAAACAAGGAGGCTTAGGCGTACCAGAATCATCATCGTCATCAAATGAACAAATGAATGAAATGAGCCTCGAAACAGCGCCAGGCACTTGCTGCCTGCTGTCTGCTGCTGCTGCTCCCTGTTGCCTCCCCTTTCGATTGCTGCTATTGCAAAGCGGATAAATCGAGCGTAAAATATTTCAGCTCGGACTCTTTTGTTATACTTTGCCACTTGTTTTTGCCGTGCCGTGGCAGGTTGAAGCGATTTGTTGCCCAGCGCTGAGCTGAGCTCTGCTCTCGCTTTGCGGTTGGGATTGAGGTCCTTCTGGCTGCTGCTGCTGCTGCTGCTGCTGCTGCAGTTGTGCAATTCGCTTGCTGCTCGCTGCTGCCTGCTGTGATTTTTCCCATTGAGGGTTGATTCCTGATGCTTGTCCATCAAATTGAGCGTCACTCGAGTATTCAAGTGTGTGTTGCTGTTTTTTATCCTGCAGATACTTCAAAGATTTAATAATGACATAAGAACTGCTGCCATTAAACCTGCCCAACAGCCGCAGTCTCTCCTCTGTCTGTGTGTGTTTGCCTTTGCGATTTCTTAGCCGCAGTCAGGTGCAGCAGGTATCAATAGCCGAGTGAAAGGACTTTGTTGAGCACACACACAAATTAGTGGAGCCCACAGCCTGCTTGCATTGTCTCAGTTGCGTCCTGGCAACGCGCAAGGCTCAGCGTCCTGTCAAAGCAATTCGAGTGTCAAATCTTTTATTTGCCTTTTCCAGATTTCGCAATAAAAATCGTTTGTGTGTGTGTGTGTGTGTGCGCCCATCCACGTCTCGCAATCTATCTATCTATCGCTCTCTCTATATATATGTATATTTATATCCTTGGCAGATCCTTTTGGGCGGCGTGTTTGTTTGCTGGCAATAAATTTGCTGACAAAAGAAGGATTATTGCTGGCTCATACCGCTGCCCCCTGCTAGCCTCCTGCCCGTCTCCTGCCCGGCTGCTTGGCTGGTTCCTGTCAGCGTGCATTCTTTGGCGTTATTGTTTGCGCATAAGTTAATTGTTCCCCTTCAAAGCTTAAACGCATCGCATCCTTACGCTTAACTTGAGCACCCCCCTCCAGTCCCCCTCCCAGAGTCCCAGTCCCATGCTGTGCTTAAGCGATGATTAACCGTGGATTGACAGGGGCTGCCGCCGTGGATTCGACATGGATATGGGTCGTCAGACCTAGCTAAAGCCTGGGCTGTCGCCATCAAAAACTCGAATCCCAGAGTCGCTATGGCAACACGACATGTAGATAAAGTACTTAACCACGCGGAAATAGACCATGGCTAATCTGTAACTAGTTGCACTAATCACACCGAGTAGCCTTAAATACTTATGCTTATCTAGTTGTTTATGTTCACAAATGGAATGAAATTAAATGAAGTGAATCATCTCAATTCAAGCTGAAACTGTTTCGCCTTAAGAGATGCTAAATTGGGCTTGTTAGAAAATAATAATTAAATAAATTTGATTGCTTCTCTGTCTTCAAATTAATTAGCTATAATTATTTACGGATACTTGATCAATTCACTAACGTATTTTCATTAAATAGATTTATAGATTATTATTATTATTATATAGAGTATTGTATTAGCCTTCAGATTAATGAATAGTCCCATAATTACATATAATTTGGAGAATTTGTATTGTATATAAACATATGCCTGAAGGCCTCTGTCGCTCTGGCTTAAAAGAAAATTGTTATTTAGAATTAATTCTTGGTAATAATAAATAAATAACAGAGAACCCGAATAACTCTTGAGGATTTCAAAAAGTCCCCAAATAAGTGTTTTGCATGGTCGTTTATAAATAAAACTCTCAAAATAACTCTTTCAACATGTGCTTAGGAATATCCCTCCTACTCAGTGAGAATCGCATAAACCGTGGGTTTTTCCGTCTTCGTCAGAGTGGAATTTTTTTGCCTTGCCAAACGTTTTTCTCTGTGTGCGTTGCTGCTGCGTTGCACTATGGGCGCATAAATTTCAAATTTAAAGATATGGACTGAAATTTTGCATATATTCTTAGATTATTTTTTTAGAATTTTGGATTTTCCTGTTTCGGAAGCGATATTCTTAGACATTTCTAAAATGGAACCAAGAAAAAAACAAAATAAGAAAAAATAACAAACAAATTTTGGACTTTATGCCGCTAAATCGGCATTTGCGCCCATAGTGCATAGTGCGTTGGTCAGCGATGCACACAGGCACACAGAGGGAAAGACAGACAGACAGACAGACACACATACAGTTATAGAGACAGACAAACGACAGACAGCTACACGGACTGTATAGGCTTTTATAAATAAAAGTCTCAAAATAAGTGTTTGTGTGAGAGAGTTTTTCGTATACGTCCCAAAACAGCGTCTTAAAAAGCGGGATTGCCTGAATTCCACATGCCAAACCGTCAGAGTAGGAGGTAAAAAAAAAAACTCTCCTACTCAGAGCAAGAGTGTTTGTGTGCGCTCTTTGGCTGAATCTCTCAGAGAGAAATGGAAAAAGTGAGTCGGATAACTGTTATTCGGGGTCTCTGGTATAAATATTTATTCGGTGTATGACTTCGAAACATTTCGGTGGAAGCCTCACGGGCTAATAACCCTGGCCTCAGAACATTTAGGGCGGATAGGCTCAAAACATTTTCGCTGCATGACCTCGACCCTTCCGGAAGACCTCAGAATGTTTCGAGGCGGATGGCTTCAGAACATATAGGTCATACGGATGGCCTCAGAACAGAATCAATGCATGGCTCAGAACATTATTAATGCATTGCTTCGAAACATACATTTCAATACTACTCGCGTCACTTCTCTCATTCTACTCAGAGAGAAACAGCAAGAAAGCATACATACATGCTATTATTCTGAGCAGGAGAATTAGTTTTTCCGTTTCTCTCTTTGTCTGACAGTTTAACCTTTCGAGAAATACACTTTATTGTCTTTTAAGGAGACTTATTTATGAGTAATACGATAGACGCTCGCACACTGTGACTTATTCGGAGGTGGAGATCTCAAAAATGGCAATGCAGACCGACTTAAAATTCACATATACATGTATAGCACATACATGCTTAGCACATACATACATGTTTAGCAATAATAATCCCCGCTACACACTAACACATACAGAAGAAATGTTTACTTGCATTGAGCGCAACAAAAACGTCCTTTAATGAAGATCGTGGTAAAACTCAAAAACATATCAGCCCATTGAAAATTGGAAATCAGGGTATAATGTTTTTGTTATATGTATGTAACAGGCAGAAGGAGGCGTGGCAGACCCTATAAAGTATATATATAGTCTTGATCGTTTCGGAAACTATAAAAGCCAGAGAGCTGAAATTTCACATGAATACTCGTATGTTAGTTACGAGGTACGAGTTTATTTTGTTTTTTTTTTACGATAACTCATCCTATTTCCAAATTATCGATAAAAAACAATTCGTTGCCATTTTTTACATTTTTTGGGCATAACTTCAACACCCTTCAAGCTAGAGACTTCATGTATATATGTAGATAGATATTATGGATACGCAGATTTTGTAACTTTAAGATTTTGGTTGCCACGCCCCCTTCGCCCTCAATTTGAAAAAAACGCATTTCAAATACTAGAGACTTGAAATTTGGCACATAGTTACATTTACATACTCTTAATCTATTCTGAAAAGTTCATGAAGATCGGAGTTCAGCCCAACCCACCCCCAAGCCACTGCAGCAACTGCGCGGTTAGCAGAGCTCGCGCTTATACGTGCGTAAAGAAGAAGAGTATCATTTTTTTTTTGCAGGGTTCAGGGTATCTCGTAGTCGAGCCGTCTCGAATAGAGCCGTCTTACATGTTTTTTTTTTTACTTTGAGAAATGCTCAATGGTTTCGTGCGCGCTCTGTAGTCAATATAAATCTTTACATATGCTGCTCTTAATATTTCTATACTAATCACAGATCTACTCCTGTTATACATGCGCAACTGTACTTGCTAAACCGAGAACATAAACTAATACATATAGAAGTAGCATATACTAATTTATTGAAAAAATATATATATTTAATGATGCTTATAATAATTGGAATACATTTTATTTTGACATATAAAATAATAATTTTCATTTAAATTTCATCGTAATTTCTGAATAAAATCGAAATCAGATTTTTCTCACAATTATTTACAGCGCATTCCTCAAATTTCGCCTGATCATCGTTTGGGTATGAGAAAATCACATTTATAATAATTGCCATTAAGGAAGGAGTCAAATCAATGGCTTTCGAAAAACGCTCGTTTAGACCTTCTTTTGAAATTGAAACTCTCCGTTCGCTTGGATGTCCATCTGAGCTCGTAAAAAGACAAAGGAAATCCGCAATAAATTTACCACAAACAAAATTGCACAACCAGAGCCAGAGCCACAGCCCCAAACTGCACCCAAAAAAAGCTGAATACACAGCTCGGTATATAGATATAGATATGGAAGGTGGGCGTTACCACGCCCACAATGTTGACTAGAAATCAGTGATTTGTAAGTGTAGCCAAGTGATTTTTGTATAGCCATGATTGGAGTGGGCCCTGGGCTGGCATGAGCAAATAAAATAGAATAATGAAAATCATGCAAGGAGAAAGAAACGATATCAATATTGTCCTGCCCAGGGAGCGTATATATGTATATATAACTGTGTGTGAGTGTATGTGTGTGTGTGTGCTTGCAACTTCCGCAAAACTGAAAACTAATTTGAACAAAGTACAACAAATAAAACTGACTACTGAATGTTTAATTTGAAAAGGGAAGAAAGCGAGCAACAACAGCAACAATAATGTCTAACAACTAGAGAACAAAAACAGCGAAAATGAAAAAGAGAAATAATACACACACACACACACACACACACACACAGACACAGACACACTCATACACAATAGACATACATATGTACAAGTATACCAAATATCCCCCCAATTGTGTTAAGGATGTTGCAAAAATGGCGCATTGGCTGGGAGCTAGAGTAGGAGAGTGAACAAGAGACAGAGTGACACAGAGAGTGTGAGAGAGAGAGAGATGGAGAGTGGGAGTAGGTAGGCTGTGAGTGGGAGCAGGCAGAGTAGGTAGCGAAACGAACTGAAACGAGAACGAGAACGCCCGACATACGGTTAGAAAAACATTCGCACATAAAAATGCTAACATTTGAACGAGAGCGCATACTAGCACAGCGCACACATACACAGACACACTCTTACAATATGTCTGTGTGTGTGTGTGTGCGTGCGGCTGACATAATGAAACATTATTAAGAGCCACGACGTCAACGCAGCAAAAGGTATCTAAATTTGAGAAAATGTTGCCCGTCAGCCCTGGGGCTGCTCGGCAGAGGGTCGGTGGGGGGAGGGGGGTTGTTGGAGGGCGCCATGAGTTTTGGCTTCTGCAGTCGCTGGCGTCGACGTCGCCTGCCAATTTGCGTCCGCGCCCGCGTTACACAATAGATGGAGAGGAAAACACAAATATCACATTTACAGCAAGCAGCACTCCACCATTTTATGTTATTACGTTGTCTCTGTGTGCGTGTGTGTGTGTGTGTGTGTACGACTACGACGAGCTGCTGCTGCTGCTGCTGCTACTGCGGCTGCCCCTTGCCCAGCCTCTGTCTCCTGATTGGGGGGTGCACTTGGTCGTAGATTGGTTTACAATCTCAGTCATCCCCTGCTGAGAGCAGAGAGGCAAGCGACTAGCTGCATCTCTCTCACACATACAAACGGGGATGCTGATGCGCTGACGCTGACGCTGGCAGCGCTGCACGACGCGCCAGGATAACGGCAACGGCAACGGCAACGACAACGACGACGTCGACAGTAGAATCACAGTTATTCGAGATACGAAAACATAGCAGCGCCGACAAAAGCTCATGGAAGCGAGAGCGGCAGCGGTTTTGATAAATAAATGTTTGAGTTATGTAGAAAAACATTTCGGGCGAGAAGATTTTCGTTTTCGTTGCGATTCAGTTAACATTTGGCAAAAGGATTCCGCCTAAAACAGACAAGCCGACGGATGATGCAACAGACCGAAGACTCAAGCTCGTAAGATCTAAACAGTGTTACGCGTAGTTCAATAACAAAAACGGAAACGGTCAATCGGAATCGGAAATAACATTGCAAACTTGAAACTAGTGCTGAAAATATCCAAGAGAAATAATCTAGTGAAAAGCAAAGCGCAAGAGAAGAAAGATAAAGCATAACGCATAAAACATAAATCAGTTCCTGAGAAATAGTCAAACAAGTGTTACGTCCTCTTCATAAGTTAAGCATTTGATTAGCATATAGACAGATTCTACGCTTAGAATAGTTAAGAGCCATAACAACAACAACAACGATGCACACCAGCACAGATCCTATGCACGCACTGCACGACTGCTCCTCACAGTCACCGCCATTGCACAAGTCACAGCGCGGCGGCCTCACATCCGCTCGAGCCTCCATTGCCGCCGCTGCGGATGAAATGTCTATGATCTGCGATGACAGCGACTTTGAGTCAACGGCCGCCGGCGGCAGCAGCAGCGGTGGCGGTGATAACAACAATGGCAACGGCAACGGCGGCGGCGGCACCATCAACGGCAGCAGCAGCAGCGGCGGCCCGTTGGTGAAGCCACCCTACTCCTACATAGCGCTGATCACCATGGCCATACTGCAGTCGCCACACAAGAAACTCACACTCAGTGGAATATGTGATTTCATAATGTCCCGGTAAGTGCAGTAGATAATGATCATTAATAGATAATGAAGTGGAGTTGAGTATGCTAATTGGAATTGATTGTAACGGACTAATTTGAAATTATATTTATAATATATTTTATATTTTGAATTTAGTTGTCTTGCGATGTGACCTGATTTTATATTAAATATGTACTTGAAATAAATAATTTATTATTGCTTCAAGTTCACAATTTAATTTAGTTAACTAAGAAAATTGGATTTATAAAATAAATGTTATTATATACAGCTGCGAAAAAAAAAAAAAATAGCACTACTTTGAAATTCAAAGTTTAAGACATTCTCCTGGATACATTTATCATTGGATTGGTCTGCAGATTACTTTTATTAAAGCAGAAAACTATTAATTATTGCTAACAAAAAGAATTTTCATCAAAATATTCAACGTTTTTATGTAATTCAAAAAAATCTGAAAAAAGTCGAAAAATCGAGGGAAAAAAATAACACCACTTTGTCATTTTGCTTTAATAATTATTAAAAAAAAAATAAATAAATAAAAATAAGTTACAAACTTTTATTCAGTCATTCAAGCATTTTTGAAACTATTTGTATATTTTATTTTGTTTTATTATAAATAAGTTAAAAATAAAATCAAGATGAACTCAATTAACAAATTTCTTTTATTTACTGTTTGTTTATTATACACTCCCTTCGTCAATAAATAATTGCTCTAAATATAAGCTAAAAAAAAAAAAGTTTAAAAATTTCCCCATTATTGAAAGGGTTCTAATAGATAAAATATTAATTTAAGCAGTTTACTTTGCCCACTGTATATTTATATATTTTATATATATATATTTTTTTATATATTTTTATATATTTATTTCAAATTTACTTCAATTTTTTAAATATTTTTTTTTTTACTTTGTTAAAATTAACTTCATCATTTTGTATTTTAATTAACAAAAATATAATAGAAGCAAGATAAAATATTATTATTACATTTTTACTTAATTAAATTTATTGAATTAAATTTGTCCCAATTTTTATTTATTTCAATTTGTTTGATTTAATTTTTATATTCATAAGACATCAATTTATAAACAATTTTTGTATTATAATATTAAATATTTTTGATTTATTTTATTTTTATTTTTAAAGACTGTTGAATTAGATTAAGCCCATAACTTTTTTGGAATGGATTGACATCTGCAACATATTCAAAATATTTGTAAAATATAAATATTTTATTTATTTATTTTTTTTTTTCTGAGAACTAGAACAAGAAAGAATAATAACATTGTTTTCTCGAAAATAGATGATATAAAATAATATCAAATAATATTAAAAAAGCATTCGTTAGGCAACAAATTATATTATTATAATATAAATAGTTCAGGGTATTCGTTAATGATATTTGCTTTGACTAATTATAGGAAATTCTCATACTAGATAGAGCATATGAAGAAGCTTATATATTAACATAATACGACATTTGATATGCTTGCAGTTTTCCATATTATAAGGATAAATTTCCCGCTTGGCAAAACTCGATTCGGCACAATCTTAGCCTGAACGATTGCTTTATAAAGGTGCCGCGCGAGCCGGGCAATCCGGGCAAAGGCAATTTCTGGACCCTGGATCCACTGGCCGAGGACATGTTCGACAACGGCAGCTTCCTGCGCCGACGGAAGCGCTACAAGCGAGCGCCGGCCATGCAGCGCTTCTCGTTTCCGGCCGTCTTTGGCACCTTGTCGCCGTTCTGGATACGGAAGCCGGTGCCGCTGGTGCCGGTGCACTTCAATGTGCCCAACTTTAATGGGAGTCGCGACTTCGATGTGATGCACACGCCCAGCGATGTGTTCGACACGGCACTGCGTGTCGATAAGAAATTCAACTTCTTTGCCAATGCCGAGGCTTCGTTCTATCAGAACAACAGCGACAAGTTTGACCGCCTCTCGTTCATCAATCGCCGCGCGGATGTCGTCGATGCACTGCCTCACAGCAGCAGCAGCGGCGCCAGCGTCGCCGGCGATGCTAGCAGAGCCAACAAGTACAAAAATCCATATGCGTTCGACGTGTCCGCAGCGGCGGCCGGCCTCGGCACAGTCGGCACAGACTATGTGGACCGAGCCAACAACTATGCCGATCTCAATGTGTACAACGATGACGTGGATGCCGACGATACCTCGTGCGACAAGATCGACGTGGAGAGCGCCAATGAGCACGAGCAGGACTCGCACATATCGGACTCTGTCGACTCGGTCTGCACGAATCCAACTCGATTGGAGGTGGCCTCAGAGGCCACCACACGCGACCCCGATCCCGAGCCGGAGCGCAACTCGCCCTATGCGCTGCTCTTCGAGCAGACCGAGGCATCCAATAGCTCGCTCGCGATAACGTCCAGCCCGAAGACGCCCGCCCGGTCACTCACCCGATCCACTCTGCTCCACATTGACTCGGAGCCCGCGAGCCTGAGATGCGCCAAGCAGACCATTGCCAAAGACTTTCGCATCGAGACGCTGATTGGACACGGGCACAGCGATGGGGCAGCCAGTGATTAGAGAGCCGAGATGAGATCTCCCTCTCTCTCTCTCACTCGGTCTTCCTCGCTCTGCCCCACTCTCTGGGCATATTTTAACACTTCTTCTGTACGTTGTAAACTTTAGCTGTAGTGAAACACGGACCCATTGATGTAACCCCATCCCCGACAGCACCCAGTGTAGCATCCCAGTTACCTTTATGCCAAATGCACGAACATTTTAATGCGACCAAATAAACGCGCCAGTTGCGAGTCCACATCAATTGTATAAATTATATAGAGAACATGCACACACGTGAAATAAATTAATATTTATGCCCGAATGTAAGGAGAATATATACATACATATATATAAAGAAATTACATATTTATAGCATACTTTTAAACGATTGCATATGGTATATATGCATGTGTGTGTCTATGCGTGCATTTGTATGTGTTCGCTGTGTTGGACTACAGCTACTACATATACATATGCACCTCTGTCTACCCATCATACCCATACATATATATGGTATGCCAATGCGCTCAGCATATACAAACACTATTAACTTTAGACGTAGCCACTAAGAGATTTGCTGATGTTATTGAAAATTTAATAAAAACTATAATTAGAGTGGATGCAGTCCTTGATTAGAGCATACGTAAAAACGTAAGTGAAATTGAGCTGGTAAGTAAAATGGAATTGATATGAAATTGTAAATAAATAATATAAATAATAAATATGATATTTTTATAATATTTTAATATAATTTATATAATATATATTAAAATTTATTTGTCTTTATTTATGTTTTTTTATTTAATTATTTTTCCTAAATTTATTACATTAAGTTTTTTTCTTATATTTCTTATCCAGCTTGAAGAGGTTTTCTTACTTTTTTTTCGCTAAAAAATGTATAAATATAATTGATTTCATTTAATATTTAATATTTATAAGTTGCTGCCATTGCAAATTAACGGTCAATAGTTTAAACCTTCACACTCTGCACACGAGATCAACGAATAACTCCCTCGCGCTCAGTGCAAGAGCTTTCGATTCATTTCGTTGTAGTTGTCGCTTGAGCGCTTTGCTTTGCACTATTCGTGTGGCGCTCTTCTAACAAACATCGTTTAGGGAACGCAACGATTGACGCTCGCGCAATAAAGCTCATTAACGCAGCTCAGAGTCTATGCAAACGGTCTTCAGTTGCACACACACGCACACATATGTATGCACAAACATACGATATTGATGCGTTTAGTGAAGAGAACTTTCATTTACATACCAGTTGCACACACACGCACACATATACACAAAAGTACGATATTGATGCGTTTAGTAAAGAGAACTCTCGTTTACATAACAATACATACACAAAAGACGAGCAAAATAAATACCAAAAACAAAATGTTTCTCTCGTTGAAGATCGGCTGCTCTCTGAGCATTTATTTTCCAAGTGTGAGTGAAATATTTCTATTGGTATATATAACATTTATTTACATTAAGTTAAAAGAACATCTATTCATAATTATAAATGAAGTTTCATAGAACAGTTGTTCAGAGAGTTAGTATTAATTTTGTAGAAACAATTAATTGCCAACTGCATGCGTTGACATTTGCAACAAGTTCAATGCAAACGTTGTTGTTCCTTTCTCTCTCTCTCTCGCGCTGTCTCTTTTTTTCGATAGTCTGATAACTTTTTGTAAACTGTCAAACCGGAATTTTGGCTGTCAAAAAGATTGGCGCGTGCGCCGTTGCACATTTCGTTCAGCTGTTTGTGACGCGTTGAGTATGCGACGCGTCGGTGGAGGAAAGCTTTGCGGCTCTTGGGAAAAGCTCGGCGCGGACAGTGCTCTGAAGTATTCGTAGCGTGGTATTCCAGTGTTAAAACATTAAAAGCTAGGCTGGAAAAAGGACAACAGTTAAATAGAAGATACCAACACTATTGGTATTCAGCGGTACGGAGCTGCAAACTCCATTTGGCATAATTCCCCACACACACGAACACACACACACTCGCACACTCTCAGTCATACACACACACAGGCGCACACACAGCAAAAAGTCGATTTTTCACCAACATCGAGTTGTATATGTGCAAAACTTTCGAATCGCAGGATATATTCAATGCGAACGTGATTTAATTTAACGAAGACGGAAAAAACTGCCATAAATAAATATAGAAATACATAAATGAAAAACTCTACAAAATGTGTGTGATATAGACGTGAAAAGCATTTAGTTTTTCATACCAAAATGCTGAGCTCATCATAGAGTGTAGAAAAGTTCTGCCAGCAGCAGCAGCAGGAGCGAAAGGAGCCTTTGCCTCCCCTCCCCCTTCAACCAAACTGCCCCCCTACCAAGTGTTGGCCTGTTGTTTGTGATGTTATGTTTATGGTAATGAGAAAGGTGATAATTTGTGTGACTAAACGCCTTAAAGGCTGTTGAGCAATGCGTAGCGGCCGGAGGCGTACGACAACAGCCTTACCCTAAGCCAGAGCCGAAATTCAAATTCAAATTGGAATTGCGACCGTAGGCTAAGCGAGCCAATTGCCAATTGTCGATTGCCAATTGCCAATAGCTAAGAGCTAAGAGCTAAGAGCTAAGAGCTAAGAGCCAAGAGCATTTTGCGTCCAGGTTAAGATAACGTTAAGCACAAGCTACGGCTGCACAACGACAACAACAACGACGCGGACGACGACCAGGACCAGGTCGACGACTAGAAAGCGCACATGGCGAGCTGGAGCTGGAGCATCTTGTGCGCAACGCTGTTGGCCGGCCTCACGTTACTCACGGGTAAGTCCAGACAGACAGGCAGACAGAGAGGGGGAGAGAGGGAGAGAGAGAGTCAGTGGCAGGTAGCTCATTCTAATCCTAATCACATATATATATATATATATCTGTTTAGTGACCCATACGGTGCGCATTACCAATCTCCGTGTGCCGCACACTTACACACTCGAACGTGATAATGAGCCCGATCCTTTGGTATTGGACTGCGAGTACGAGATTGGGCCAAGGGAGAAGGGCTTTGTGCTCAAGTGGCTGTTCAATAATCACTCCATCTATCAATGGATACCATCCGTAAAGGGTTTTGCCATGGTGAGTCATCGTCACCCCATTTCAACTCGAAACGGCTAAAACAAAAACAAAACAAAAATTAATTAACATAAAATTCGCTTTCTTCTTGTTCTTCTCACATTTGTTGACTCTTGTAGGGCTTCATGAAGGCAAAGATAGACACCAAAATATTCACCATGGAGGGCAGTCCCGGTGTTATATCGATAAAGAATCCCGACTGGAACATGACGGGGGAATACACTTGTGCCGTGCAAACCTTTGAGTCCACGGATAAGCGAAGTGCCCGCTTACAAATAATCGGTATGTGAATGTGAATGTGAATGTGAATGCGAATGTGAATGTGGATGGGTTTGCAATTTACATATGTGTATATAAAGCTATTGTTTTCTTTTTATTTTTTATTTTTATTTATTCCAATACACTATGAAGCGTAGAGGTTGTATTGCTGTGAGCCTCAGTATGCACATATTTGTTGATTAGGTGTAGATCGCATATTTTTCGAGTTCTTATTATGATTTTGAATTAGGAGAAATTGATTAAATATATGAAATTCTTCGATTTAGTAATTCAAACAGGTCGTATAGGAAATTTTAATATATGCATATGCATAGCATGTTATGAAAGGCTGATAAGACATGTAAAGAATTCATGATTTTATTAAAAGTGTTTTAATAATAAATAAATTATACATATATATATAGTATCTAGGATAAGTATGAAGCCAAGGAATTAGCTTTGCACTGTTAGTAAGATTTTCCATTAGTCTAAGATCTTGGTTCCTTACTTTCTTTACTTTCAAAAGTATTATTAATTTATATTTATATATATTTACAAATATATATAAAATAAATAAATACATCCTGTTGATCAAATGTAAAAGATTACAAAGCTTTCAAATTTCATTTTAATTTTATAGGTTTCTTTTTTCTTAAAAAACTTTAAAGATTACAACAGCTTTAGCTTAAACTAATAAATATATATTTAAAATTTAATTTTATAATTTTTCTAAATTCTTATAATATTCAAATACTTTTAAAATCCAAATTAGAATGATCACAATTCATTTTTAAATTAAATACCTTTTAACTTTTCATAGAGCATAGAAGAAGTCGGCTCTATTGAGCTCCGTTTTACTCACCTGTTTATGGCGTGAACTTGTTTGCATAGGTGTTGGCTAGGTGTGCTGCCCACATGTGGGTGTGTGACTGTGTGTGTGTGTGTGTTTGTGGCACGTGCGACTCATATTTGCATGCGTGTCATGTGGCAGTCGCTGCGGTTATAAAGCGCCCAGCCACCAGCCAAGCGCCGCCTCTTGTTTTTGTTTGTTTTTTTGTTTTATATCAAAAGTTTTGTTGTTGTTGTCGGGTTTTTTTATGCTTTTTTGTTTAGTTTGACACTTGATTAATTCTCACGGATTTTTTGTTCGCTACATGTCCTCTGACCAATCTACCCACGCCCCTTTGAACACCAACTCGATTGGCAAACAGTTCCTGAGTCGGATTTCATGCTGGAGGCACGCATGGGTGGCGAGCAGACAGATGTGGACATAATGTGCGCAGTGCAGAATGTTTTCCCACAGCCGGTGCTATCTGTCATGTAAGTAAAGATCAGCATTTGTCAAAGATATACAATATCTATAGACTCTCTCTCTCTCTCTCTCCCGCCCACTTCCCTCATTTAGTTTTGATACACATATACTGGACTCGGTGCTGACGCAATTGGACCAGAATCCCAGTGGCCTGTACAGCATGACAGTGCGAACGCGCATTCCTAGAGATCAACTCGAATCACCCACACCGATCACATGTGCGTTTTTCCTGCTCGGCACTAACTATACCAAGCGCAGGGAGACTATTTTCTATGGTAAGTAGAGGTAAGCTGGCAGGCAGGCGGGCTCAACTCGTTTGCTCAAGCAATTCTTAATCGAATCCCTCTATTTCTTCTCTCTTCTTTGGATGTCAATTGCCAAGCAGATAAAGCCACAAATATACAACGCAAATGGACAACAGTCGCCGTAGTTATGTCGATCGCATCTTTAGCTTTAAGCAGTTAGTTTGGTAGTGTTTTTGTAGGCTATGTACGTATTTGTTTTTATGTTCGTATAGAATGTTTAAAAGAAAACTTTCATTTTTAAATAGAATTTTAAAACGATAAACGTAATTTTTTGCGGTATTTTTAAAAAAGCGCTTATTTTGTAAATGCATGTAAATGTAAGAGAAACGAATGATACACATACACACACAACTATACACACACATAAACATACACAAATTCAAAATTAAGAAAGAAAACCAACAAAAAAGAAAAGGATATACATAAAACATTCAAGAGAACAAACGCAGAAAACAAGCAGAAACAAACAAACAAGAACAAGAAAAACTAAAACAAATTATTGTATTCATATATTTACCACATAAATTAAAAAAATAAATATATATAAATAGTTATGTATGATGTATAGGTCTAATTGAGTACAGAAACGCTAATAAAAAACGAAAAAATAAAAAGTGCATTAAATTAAATGTGTTGTCAAATGATTTTTCATAAATAATAATTTTTATACTTCAGTTGAAATAAATACTCATTCAAATATAGCGCTTTTGGTATTTTTGAGGTATTTTTGGCACTTTTAGCTCATGGCGCCATATACTGCAGCCCTGTGCCATATTTGCTGTGTTCAGTTTCTGCAACCCTGTCGCGCATGTACGTACGAGCACTTCCAGTGCGCCTTCCCGTGCGCCTATGAGTATGCAGTGAAAATGACAGCACTGGCAGCAGCAGCAGCAGAGAAATCAACATCATTGTGAACTGAAATAGCAAAAAGTTGACGCCATAGGCCAGACGCTAGGCAGAGCCAAGGTTTCTGCTCCCTTGGCCAATTGATTGGATAATCCGCGAGCCATATTAGCAACACTTTAGCTGCCACAAAAGCGAAATAACAATTTGTACACAGCATGTCCTAGTATTAGCAACTGGAAACGTGGACGACTCTCAACTAAACTGTTGGCAGAGCAACAGTAACAGCAGCAACAGCAGCAATAGCAGGAGGAGCAGCTAATGCGGCAGCATGGCGTCCGCCGACGGCGACACTATCAACACCATTGACCTGGACAGCTCCTCAACATCGCAGGCTAAACTAGGCGAGCCAAGCAATGGTAATTTACTTAAAAAAAGCAATTGCAATAAACAAAAGCATATTTGCCATTGCAAAAAAAAAAAAAGACGAATTCGCTACGAGCGCAGACAAAAAATCAATGAATGGCAAATGGAAGTGTGGCCGTGGCGCATGTGTCTCAAAACTAGATGGGGGCAGGCAGAGGCAACGGCAGAGGGTGGGCGAGGGGGAGGACGCCCCCGATTTGACTGACTGGCTGACTGCTCGACTGCTTCACTGACTAGATGAGATACTTGCCTGAGCCAATGCCAACACATTTCCAATTGATATTTATATATATGCACATGTACATCAAGTATGACCGACATATCAAAATCAAATGAAAACAAAAGAAACTTTCAAACGGCCAACAACCTGTCAACTATTTATGGATACGCAGCGTGTGCGTGTGTGCGTGTATGTGTGTGAGCGTGTGCGTGTGCGTGTATGTGTTTGCGTGTGTGCGCATAAATGTACCTAACCCAAGTTCAAGCTCAAGTTGATTCATTTCCCACTTGACTCATTCGCTATTCATGCCCAGCACATTATAAATTTTATATGAATGCAGCACGTTAAGTAGCCAACTAATAATATACTTTCCCAACTTTTAGTTTCCACCGACCATGTGGGTAACTCATCGCCGGACGTAAGTAGACATTTATATATAGCATTCAGATGGAATATTCTATTTATTACATTCTCAGCTGGGCAATCGGCCGCCGCGCTCGGCCAACAAAGCGGACAAGGAGCGAAAGATTGGACACAGGCGCGTCGGCGAGGGCGGCGAGATTACCTACAAGAAGATTCAGACGTCGCAAATTATGGGCTCCATACAGCTGGGCATACAGCATACCGTAAGGGATCCAAGAAAACTTTAAATATATTAACTAATTTATATATATATTTGATAGGTCGGCAGCCTGGCATCGAAGCCAAAACGTGATCTACTTATGATGGACTTCTGGGAAATTGAGAGCATTACGTTTCCGCCAGAGGGTTCTAGCCTTACACCTGCCCACCATTATAGCGAATTCAGATATAAGATCTATGCGCCCATAGCATTTCGTTACTTTCGTGATCTGTTTGGCATACAGCCCGATGATTTTATGGTGCGTATTCGAAGCGCATTCAATAATTGCTATAAAAGCTTTCGCCTTCCAGATGTCCATGTGCACTTCGCCTTTACGCGAACTATCGAATCCAGGTGCTTCCGGCTCTATATTCTACTTAACGGACGATGATGAGTTCATTATCAAAACGGTGCAACACAAAGAGGGTGAATTTTTACAGAAACTACTGCCTGGGTAAGCGAAAGGCCTCCACGGAAGGGAGAGAAAGAGAGAGAGGGAGAGATCTCTTGCTAATGATTTCATTCCGTTTAGCTATTATATGAATCTCAATCAAAATCCGCGCACTCTATTGCCGAAATTCTTCGGCCTCTACTGCCTGCAAACGAGCAATGCCAAAAACATTCGCCTGGTGGTGATGAATAATCTGCTGCCCTCATCGGTGCGAATGCATCTGAAATATGATCTCAAGGGCTCGACGTTCAAGCGCAAGGCATCGAAGGCGGAACGGGCCAAGAAATCGCCCACATACAAGGATCTCGACTTTATGGAACAGCATCCGAATGGTATTTTCCTGGAGGCGGAAACCTACTCGGCTCTGATCAAGACCATTCAACGGGATTGCACAGTACTGGAATCGTTCAAGATAATGGACTACTCACTGCTGCTGGGCGTGCACAACTTAGATGTGGCGCTTAAGGAGAAGCTGAGCGAGCATCGCAAGCCGCTGAGAGCACCACTGGCCGAGGATTCCGATGTCGATGAGCCGCTGGAAGCTGTCGAGCCAGGCGATAGCAAGGATCGTGATGCGGCCACGGGCATCAGCAGAAATAAGTGAGTATCCAAAGAAGGAATGCAGAGGCGGTGGAGCGGCCAATGATTAAATGCTAATACAGTGTGGCATACAGATCGGTGAATCGACAGCGCCTGGTGGCCCATTCCACGGCCATGGAGAGCATTCAGGCGGAGAGCGAGCCCATTGACGACGAGGAGGATGTGCCGTAAGTGAAATTGTCAATAAAGAATGTGAATTATATCTGATTAATATATTAAACTATTCCCTAACAGACCTGGTGGCATTCCCGCACGCAGCGAGAAGGGCGAGCGCCTGTTGCTCTACATTGGCATCATCGATATACTGCAATCGTATAGGCTAAAGAAGAAGCTGGAGCACACATTCAAAAGCATTATACACGACGGAGTAAGTCCCCGCAACAGTTGAGTGCATCAAATACTTAATTCTGGTGTTGTTGCAGGAGACCGTTTCGGTTTGTCGTCCCTCGTTCTATGCTCAAAGATTTCAAAACTTTATGGCCAAGACCGTATTCCGCAAGATACCATCGCGTAAGTCAGTTGGCTGTCGCAACTGGGCTAAGTACACGTACTATAAGGCATTTTTGTGCGATTGGCGCATTGAAACGACTTGAACATGTCCGTGTTGACATTTGACATTTGACCTTTGATCTGTGATCTTTTTGCGTAGCTGTCACACATATACACACTCACACACACACACATACATATATATATATGTATATCTGCATAATTGATATACCTATTTGAACACATTGTAAAACGCTAATTAAGTTTTGATTCAGTTTTTCTTTTATGTGCAGCAAAAATGCAATATGGTACACACACTTTGCCCTCGAGTGCAGCTAGTCGAGTTAACTAATTAATGAATTAATTATCTTGTTTACGCAATTGAACATTTTCGAATTTATGTGTATTTTCATTCTGAAATTGTTCTGCTTTCCTGTTTGTTTTTTTGTTTTTCGATTACTTTCTTTGACGCATTTCTCCCTCACTTGTACGCATATAGTGGATCTCCCAGAGATCAAAGGAAATCACAGAAAATTTCGTACCTTGGTAACCAGTTATATAGGTAATGAAACAACAATAATCGCAAATTCTAACTTAATTTGATTGCTAAGTAACTGATATCTACTTGCATATATCTACTTATATACATATATATTTATTGAGTTCTTTGATTTCATTTTACATATATTTAATGCACTTGGTTGGTTGATGAAACCGGACGCAAAGCATGCCTCTCGATCACACGTTAGTGCTCATCTCTCTAACCCACATATCCAACTAATCCAAATGCAATAATGAGCTTGAAGCTTCAAGTGCTGCGCATACTCAATCTCACCTTAACTAAGATCTGCTCGCTTTCTCTTTCAACTAATTCAAGACCTTTGTGCAATTTTACAGCTCTAAAGCATTCGCCGTCGAAGAGAAAAAGCCTCTCCAAGGCCATACAGCGCTCCATAGACAGCGACAATGAGCCCACGCGAGGTGAGTAAACATATATATATACTCAGTTATATCTCATTCCTAATCTCCTTTGTCCATTTTAGCTGTGCACGCATCGCACTCGCACAGCAGCGGCAAAATTCATCAGCCATCCAAGCCGTCTATCTCAGAGTCAACGTCTGCAGCAGCAGCAGCTGGTGACAGAGATCGTGATAAAGATCGCGATAGAGATCGTGAGAGTGGACGTCACTCGAGTGCAGCTGGCCAGAGCTCCAACTCCGGCAATGTGCCGCCGCCCGTGAGGCAGCGCGCGTCCACCTCGTCGACGGGCGGCGCTGCGGCTGGCAGCAATTTGAAGGCGCGTGTTCCTCCGCCAGTGCCACCACGTGGCTCGCCACGTCGCAAGGATGCGCAGGACAGTCGAGCGCACTCGACTACGCCAGGTACAGCAACATTCGATATCAATTTACCCACAGACACAGACACAGGCACAGGCACAGCTCAAGCTCCAGTCAGCGCGAGCAACACGCTGCAATTGCCCAGTGAGGCGAATCCGCGCTTCGGGGATCGTCGCTCGCCCAGCAACGTACAGGATTGGCTGGAGTTGCACGATCTCTTCGATGTAGCGGAAAATTTGAGTCCAGCGCCCGTGCCCTGTCCAATGCAACGCAATCGCTCGACGCGCCGTCGGGAGTCGTTGCAGTCGGCCTACTCCACGGCGCGCTCGGAGAGCAGCCAACGACGACAGCAGCAGCAGCAGCAGACGCGCCTGCTCAGCCACGTGGACATCTTTCAGCGCCAGAACAGCTTCATGGCGCGCAGCGAACGCTCCTCGGTGGGCTCGATCGTGCGCAACTTCCCGCCCATACGCGCCGAGAGCTATCGCACCGCCCAGACCACGGTGAGCGCCAGCAGCGAATGCTCGCCCAGACGGAGCAAGCAGCAGCTGCAGCGCCAGCACAAGCGTCAGCGCTATCTGCACTATGTGGATCTGGCTCTGGGCGGCGATGACAATTGCGAGCCACAGGAGGAGAATCTGCTGCAGTCGGTGAGCACATTTCTGGAGGTGAAGCGCGAGTTCGAGGGCGCCAATCGACGGCCGAGAAACTTGCCTGTGCTCCAACTGGAACCGGATGAAGCCGATCATGATGTGCATGATGTGATGTCTGTGGCCGCAGCACCACCAAAGCGTCCCAAGCGCAAACGACGTGCTCCCAAGGCAGCGCCGTCCACCATCCCAGAGAGCACGGACACTCAGTCCAATGGCGCCACGTTCCGCGAATCGCTTGAATGCAGACGCAACAGTTGTGCCTAGACTGCAGCATGCTTACATTTCGCCTCGCGCCTCATCCCCGCCCATCCACTATACTATTTCTTTTTGCTCTCAATCCGTCTCTACTTTGTCGCTCTCATTGCATTTCTGTTCTCATTGTATTGCTAGGCACAACTCCATCATGCAGTTCAACACCTCCCCCTGCCTTTGACGACATCTCCGAGGACAGCTCGAACAAGAACAGCACCTCCTCGATGGGGCGCAGGTCACATCATCATCATCACCATCACCACCAGCAACAGCAGCAGACACAGCAACAGCAGCAGCAGCAGCAGCAACATTCCTATTATCAGCAACAGTCACAGTATTTGGATCGCAAGATGAACATTGGCCCGGCATATCGAGGCTCCTACAAGGAGGACATCGTTAGGTCTGGCTGGCATAGAATCCTATGCATGAATCCACAATTAATATTCTTCTCTCATTGCCTTGCAGCGTCTCTGAGGTGCATCTGGACACATTGCTGGCAGTGGACACGTCATCGAGTAGTCACTATGGTTCACGCGGTGGCCTGGCCTGGACGCCGCCGGCTTCAGGTGAGGGCTCAACACCCACTTGGACAGAGGGCACACCCAGTTTTACGGACTCCAGTTCGAGTGGTGATCTCGGTAATTGGCACTTGACTTGATTTCTTACTGCAACTATCGCCTTTTCTGTTCCGTTGGTTTATCTATCTATATATATATATATATATTCATTCATTCGCTTGCAATCGCAGACAACTTCTCGCCCATTAACTCATCCAAACTCGATCGACACAAGCCGACAGTGGAGGATGCCATCAACTTGCTGTCATCGGGAATGGTAAATATGCTTGGCGATGGTGTCAATTTATAGATTCTCTTCGATCCTGAGTCAAAATACAATCCCAAGCCAAGACAGCAAACACCAAAGACCTGATCGACAAAAAGAAACCCATTCAAACTGCACACACACCAACACGCACAACCACACCCACACCCACCCACACGCATACACTTATATATATTATAAATTGCATATATATTATATATATTTTAGATCAACTAACATAACATGTGATTGGGGACAGCAACAACAACAACAACAACTACTACTTCTCGTATACATGGTGCAAACAGAATTGGAATCAAGTTATAAAGGAGATACTTGACTGTTCAGGTGCATGGGTGTTATATATGCATATACATATATATTACTCGTATATATACTGTTATATACTCTCATACATATGTACATATTTGTGTGTGTGTGCACTTGTATAGCTAGGATATAATCAAAAGGCGCCCTCTCGTAGAACTCCATCGATAGAAGAGACAGCAATATCTACATGCATTCGTATATACAGGATACCAGCAACAGATATCGTTCAAGAAATATATATCTCTATATATACATATATATATAATATATACAATAAATTTATCAAGCAAACAATAATTGATATTATATATATACAAGCATCAAAACAAATACATAAGATCAAAGTTGACAGCAAAAGAAGAAAAAGAAATATATATACATATATAAATACAAAATCAAATGCAATTACGATTCCCGTTCCTTGATTCGCGTTCCATATATAAGCTGATATTTGATGATATGAATGCATAATATCGAACTATACAATACCTTAAAATTAAAGTTACAAATTTAAAACAAAAAATATAGTTATTCTTTAAAAAATAAAGTTTTTGCGATACTTTCGAATCTCCGATATATCCACGATACGTATTATGTACTTATGTATAATCAGCAATCGCGATATTACAATATTGTTGTAAAATATATTAAAATTGATGAGCGGAACAGAGAAAACAAAAAGCAAAAGAAATTCTATGCATATTATTCATTTGTATTTATTATAATATGGTAATTAATTGTAAACATGATTAGGTTTAAAAGGACGCGCAAGACACCACACGAACACGGACTACACAGACAACAGACAACAGACGGACTGGACTCTCACGGATCGGCTAGGGATAGGACTTGTACTCCAAAAGCAAATACGAATGAATTGATTATTTATTAATTAGTTGAATGTTATTTAACTTATATGCATTATTCTAAAGATTACTGAAATCCAATTGTAATTACATACAATAAATTAAATTGCAAGGTTGAAAATCCGGCTCCCATCTTTTTCTCCCTCTCTTTTTCTCATTGGGAAATGCACACAATTTGCTAACAGTTTTAATATACTTAGATAACGGGATAACTTTTTGTTTCGGGGCTAGTATAGTTTTTGCAGATCCTTTAGGGATTGATTTAAGAACTGATTGGTCCAGTCGTTCTCGGGATTATCTAGATGATTGTCGAAATCAATCACATCTCGCATGGCGCCGCGCTTCAGCAGCAGCGACACTCCCTCCAGCGTTTGCGACGTGTTCACCAGCGAGTAATTGGCCTTTGACCAGCGGTTCGAGTCACTCGCATAGCCGTAAACCTGCAGCGCAGGTCGTTTGTGCTCCAGTGAGACGAGCTTATTGTCAACAATGGCAAAGCAGGCGTTCTTAAAGTTCTCCTGTATCTTGTCAGCAATTTTGGCAGCTGGCGCCTTCTCGATTTCATTGTCGTAGAAGTTCTCCGGCGCAGCATAGTAGCCGGCAATTACTAGGCCCTCACTGTCGGCGTAAGCATCAATCTGCAAGCACAACAATTTAAGATCAAACCACTATTTAATCGTTTGCAAACTCACCTGCATTAGGGCTATTTCTGCCATAGGAGTAACGCCCAGGCACTGATGGAAAAGTGGGATTGCATCTGTGATTTGGACAACAGAGCCTTTTGATTTCTTATCCGCCAGCAGTAGGCCGTTCACAGCCAGGTGTGGGTATTTGGCCGCATGAAATATAATTTTTGTATATGCGGTCTCAGAAAACTCATATTCACACATTTTAACTTATTATTTTAGCAAATTTTCCGAGCCGAAATGTTGACTTGTAAGTTTTTACAATCAATTAACTTTGTGTATGACCGAAGGCGGCAAATACGAAAATACTTCAGAAATATTGAACAAAAAATACCAAAATAGGTTTAACAACAGTATGTGCACGAGTTTGAAGATAATAGCTGGTTTTGTTTATTATAAATATTTACTTCGAATTTATTGAACTAAAATGTGCATAAATAATTAGTTTTAAATATAATTATTAATTATTTTTTACTAAAATAATTATTTTAAATCAGTAACGGTACTGAATCGATAACATAATTATTCCTGCCGTTTAATAACATTGTAGTTACTGTTAATGTTAATTACAGCATACGTGTTGTTTACCTGACAAGTTAAATTTAACAGAACACATGATTCGATCCAAATAAAAAGAATAACTTCGAATTTGACTTATTCATTATACTATTCCGTTTATATTAATGAATAAGAATACATAAAAAATATGTATAACATTTTATTACTTAACTGCTCGTCTGCGTCCCGATCTCTAATGGTTTTCTGTTTCAGAGTGTTTACGTTTATAATATTGTAACTAAAATATATGTAATTATATGTATATGCAGTGTACGCCCATCTGAAGCCAATCTGGAAAATACTACTGGTTGTCATTTAAAATGGCCTTGATATCATCAGCATCTAGAGTTTCGTATTTTAACAGCGCTTCTGCAAGCGCTTTATGTTCCTTCGCATGCTTCTTGAGAATGGCCTTCGCACGCTCATAGCTATCACTTAGAATGCGCTTTATCTCGGCATCTACGGCTTCAATGGTATTTGGTCCGAGGGAGTCGCCGGTGCCCAGGCCTTTGGGCGACTCAATTGTCCGGAGACCCACCTTTTCCGACATACCCCAATCCTTAACCATATGCGTGGCGATCGATGTTGCCTGCTTCAGATCACTGCTTGCGCCTGACGTAATTTTTTCTGCCCCAAATATTATCTCCTCGGCGGCACGACCGCCCATCATTGTGTCCATCATTGCCAGCAGTTGTGCCTTTGTCACGTGATACCGCTCCTTCTCCGGTATGTAAGCGGTGTGACCCAGAGAGGGGCCGCGCGGCATAATTGTCACTTTATGCAGTGGATGTGACTCCTTTGTATAAAAGGCCACAATTGCATGTCCTCCCTCATGATAGGCGGTTATGGTATTTGCCTCCTCATCGGGCAGGCGCGCTTTACGCTCTGGACCCATTAGTACTTTGTCTCTTGCAGTTTCCAAATGTTTCATATTTACAGTCTCGGCTCCGTCAATGGCAGCTCTGGAAATTAATAAAATTAGATATTAATCCAAAACATTTTAAAAAGACCTACCTCAGAGCTGCCTGATTTATCATATTCTCCAAATCAGCGCCCGTAAATCCAGAGGTGCCACGAGCCAGCATATCTAGGTCCACGTCATCGTGCAGTATCTTTTCCAAATACAATGAAAGAATTTCTTTGCGGCCCGTGAAATCAGGCGTAGAGACTACAACTTCAACATCAAAACGACCTGGACGCAGCAATGCTTGATCCAAATCTTCCCGACGATTCGTCGCACCTAGTACAATGACACCAGCATTTTGATGGAAGCCATCCATTTCGGAGAGCAGTTGATTTATGGTCTGATTCGCATACGGATGGAGAACAGAATTTGTGCGCTTTGCGCCAACCGAATCAATTTCATCGATGAAGATGACGCAGGGAGCGCGAGCCTTAGCAGCCTCTGTTCATGATACGAGCAAATAATCATCAATAATTATTTAGTGAACAATCTCGAGTACTTACTGAATAGATCGCGTACACGTCTGGCGCCCTGGCCAACCAGGACTTCATCAAACTCTGGACCGGCGGCGTGGAAGAATGGAACATTTGCCTCGCCGGCAACAGCGCGGGCAAGCAAAGTCTTTCCGGTGCCAGGCGGGCCAACGAGGAGCACACCCTTCGGCAGTTTACCACCTAAATTTGAGAACTTGTCGGGATTCTTGAGAAATTCTACCACCTCTTTAAGCTCTTGTTTCGCCTCATCACAGCCTTTGACATCATCGAATGTCACGTGAATTTCCTCTGGATCAACTTCAACTTGATTGCCAAGTTGTATGCTGCTAAAAGACATGATTTTAAATTTATTTTATACAGAGAGCAAGAGATCTCTCCCGAATCTGGAATACTCACCGGAATACAGATCCATTTGATGATGTAAAGAAACTCATGAAGATTCCAATGAAAACGACGATAACAATGAGTGTCTGGAAAATCTGCGTGACAATTATTGAACATTATTCACAACACCAAGGAGCGGATGGTGGACAATAACACAATACAAGACCAGAAAGCACTCATTGGCGGAATGTAATATAGAGCTATAGCTAATACTCAGAGATCTTGAGTTGTTTCCCCTCTCAGAGATGCTTTCGGCATAACAGAGGTCATGACAAAAGGAGGGGCTAGCTCATTAGCTCATTGGCTAATGGTGTATTAGAACTTACCTTCAGGTACTTCATTGTTTTTCCCGACTTTTGCGAATCTTCCGCGTTCGATGCCGCCAAGTACCCTTCAGCAAAAGCAATTTTTATATTCTCCTGCAAACAAGAAGAATTATTCACAAAAACTTATTCATGAAGAACGTAGTGCATACCGCATTGTGTACATTTCCCTGCCCCTCAGATTTGGCAAGCAATTTCTTAAGCTTCTCGGCCTGAATGTTCAGTTCGCCATCAGTTTTCTGTGGCGTTCCTTGGAGCGCTGACTTCAGTCTAGTTGTCATTGTGGGATTACGCTTCTGCTCCGCCTCAATTGAACGATCTGTCTTGAATCCGCGAAACTGTCGCCTGCAGAAACGATGCAAAATCTTGAAATCATTCCGCTCCAGCAATTAACAAACGACAATTCTACTTACAACTGATGATGATTCAGTAACATGGGGCTCAATAGGCCTCGCAACAACGTTGATTGTATATTGCTGCAAATGAGAGTTTCATTTAGTCAGTGCATGAATGAGATTTGATTCGGTTTATACTTACACAAGCTCAGCATTTTTCTTTGAGTCCAGTGACACTTTAAAGTTGTAATTAGTTTGTTCCCTGGAACCAGCAGCAGGTGTTTGTATCGCTGGCTCCTCCAGTGTGACATGGACATTTCGCATCGAGGGCAACATGCTGGTGACTCTGATCAGAGCATTGTTGACCACCTCCTTGTCTAGTATACCATTCAGTCGCGCTGCCTTCTCCACAATGCTGTGTAAGCTAGTGCCAGATTTTATGAGCAGGTTCTTGAAATCCAACACGAGGTCGTAAGTTCTACCTTGGGCCGGTGTACTTTTGTTGTTGTTGATGCTGGAGCTGGAGGACCTTGATTTGTCGGAAAAGAAACGTGGAACACCGCCATTTGTTTGCAGTTTGGTTCGCTTCACTGTGTAATAGTGCGGTTTTCGACTAAAATTACCCAGATAAAGGTAGGGCTGACATTGAATAAAACCAAAAAAAAAGTCAGTGGTTGTGGGAATGGAAGCAATGGAGAATCGGGATCGCAGTTGGCCTACACTTACCACTGAGTGTGTGTTGGCAGAAAACATTCTCAGAATATACAAAAATTTTATTAATTACAATAACAGGCTTAGATCGGGCGAGCGGACGACAAAAACTTTTGACAGGCGAAAATGTCATAATCTTGTTGCGTCCGTGTTGCATCCCTGTTTGTTTTGTGGTAGCCCTCGAATTTGATAGCCCGCCTAGACAATATTAAAAATGCTGCAATTTTAAATTCGGTTTTATAGCTAAACTATTTTGATTACAATCTCTTGGTGTGCTTTCGTTGCGAATTGTTTAAGCCAAAGTGTTTTTATTTAAAATCAATTATACTTTAAATGCGATTTAATCAATAAAAGTATTATGGGCACACTGCCAAGCGATATTTTGAGAATTTCTGCATGAGAACTGACAAAATTAATTTTATAAATAACAAATTACTTATGATGTAGATTTATAGTACTTTCTTTAAAGCACGTTTCATTGCTTATTTATGAAATATGTATATTGTTAAAAATACTTATTATCGATAACTAGATTCTGTTATCGGAAAAGGTTTACATTATTTGAAATCAGACTCGTCATTGGATCAATATGCGCAAGGTAGAATAATATTATTATTAGAAGTGTGCGAAATTGAAACATACCCCAAAATATTCATCTAAGGAAAATACAACGTAATTTTTTTTTGCCACGGCACTAGCACAGAGTTCAGAATTTGTATTGCATAATTTAAAACTGTCTATAAAAATATTGCATACTTTTACGAAATACCAAAATGCATAAATAAAGAATGCTGAATATTATACCATTAAATAAAGGTATCTTTTAGGCAAAAGCAGTGTAGTCTCTTGAAACGGTTATGAAGTTCATACGACAGATGGCGCAAGTTACTTCGCATACAAATCCATCGGTTTTTTGAATTGTCATCGATATATTTAACAGTGTGTTAACAGTCTAGAGCTGCAACGGAAGATCTCGGCAATATTTAACTTCGACAGCCCAGCGATCAGTCGAGTTTGAACTTCAACAGGTGTTAAAACGAATTCGTTACGAGAGAAGCGGTATTTTTACTGCACACGAGAAATCGGTAACATAAGGAGCAATAGCTTCGCTTAACTAATAACAACCCAAACTAAAATATATATAAATTAGCCGTATACTCAACTTGTTGAGAACGTGACAAATAATTCAAATTCTAATAAATAATCAGAAAAATTTCCATACACATACATGCATACGTAGTAATCTGCAGTGCTAGACAAAACCTTCAGATAAAGTTTGTGTTTGTTTTCGTTTTTGGATAACGTTTGTGTGTTTATTTTAGAGATCATATCAAAGTTTGGATTACTTCGCTTCATTCGAGAGCAACGTATTTTACGCAGCGCACAAACGCACGGTAAGTGTAATATATATACATGTATCTAAGATTTCATCTGCCTGACCACGATGCAAAATTGTTGGTTGCAAGTGCAGTTCAAGCCAGAGACAGAGCCAGAGCCAGAGCCAGTGCTAGTAGTAGACATTGAATTGAATGAAAATGAGGGATGAGATTTCGTCATTTGCGGGCAGGCATACAGAGCACAAGTGCGAGAGCAACAACATGCGAACTAAGATCAAACAGTAAGAGTTTACTCGCTCTATCGCACGTGTTTTTCCCAAGTACGACGAGTCGCTCATGCACGAGTACGTGAGCGCGCAAGTATGCAAGCGTGTGTGTGTGTGAGCGAGCGTGCGTATGTGTGAGCAACTGAGTGTGCGTGTGTGAGTTGTTAGTTGTTTGTCGTCTACCTACCTGTGGCTTCATTACCTGCCCGCTGTTGCCTTTACTGTGCCATATCTAAAATTCACACACATGCAGCGTATGTATATGTGTGTGTGTGTAGTTAAACTAGTGAGCGTATTAATGACATAAATTTTCAACTTAAGTTGGCATTACCTAAACATTCGCCGTTTTTTACCACTGAGTCAGCACTGGCCCAATTTCCGCCACCAATTTGGCAGCTTTATCAACAAGAGGCCAACACCAACCTCTTACAGCGAGCACTTACTTTCCTATACTCACCAACACACAGGCAAAAAAAAGTGCAGCAGCCGCACATCGTCTCCAGGTGCGATATGCAATTTGGCTTGCTCTGGCTCAGACTCTGGCTATCCGCAGTAGACAAACATTTACAGTCTGCTATGACTGAATCGCGCACTATTTATAAAATGTGACAAAGGCTTAGAGAGAAATTAATGCCATCTACATAAAAATACGAGTTTTATATACTCTAGGTATATCTGTTAAAAAAGAAAATGCATAATATATCAGATGTTAAAAATTCACAAAATTGTATTTATATATACAAAATAATAATAAAAAAAATTAAAATAATAATAAAATATAACAGAATTTACTCAAAATTAATTAAGCTTTATATGGCATACTCTAAGAATTTATTTTGAAAATAATAATAAATAATACAAAATTATATTAAAATTTAATCAACATTAACAAAGCTTTATTTAACATAAGAAAGAAGTGTAAAAGAGAAAAATAATCAGAGTAAAAAAAATAAATTAAAGCCATAAACTTTAAGCTTTGTTTTCAGTATATTCAATTAGATTTCCTTATTAATTATTCCTCTTTTTAATGAATACAAATATATTAGAATTTTTAAATTAAATTTTTGTAAAAAGAGAGAATAATATTATTAATATTAATAATAAATTATAATTGAATTTACTGTAACAAACCGTAAAGTCCAAAATAATAATAAAAAAATAATATATATTCTCGTTCACCCTTCTTCGCAAAGGTAGCTCAAAGGTAGCTTACAGCTGAGCGTGTATTGGTGTACGTATGTATATGTATTTGTGTGCACATATATTGCATTACTCTTTTCCTCAAGAGTGCGATCAGTTGCACAGAGCGAGAGAGAGAGGGAGAGAGTGAGATTGAGAGTAAGAAAGGGGGCCAGACCGAGGGGGCAAGAAAAACCGGTAATGCATTCGAAAAGAAGTCACCTTCATATAAAACTCAACTCTCGTTGCCAAGTTAAGAGACAGAAGCATAGTAAACTCGACTAAAATCGTAAGACCCGACTGACTCGAGACTCGAGAGTCTAAATGCCCTGAACCCCAGGTTTAGCACTTTGCTGACATTCGCCGGGAACAGCAGCGGCAATGGCGACGGCGACGGCGACGGCAACGGCGTCAGTGACAGCTGCTGCAGCTGCTGTCCCACTATCAGCCCTGGAATGCTATCTATCTTACAGATGCGCAGTTATCGAGCCAGCTCTGAAAGCTTTCGTTGCCGATCGATGTGAGGGAATGCATTGAGCACTGAAAGGAATGTGGATAATTTATTTGGTCGAAAAAATGAAATAATAACAACAAACTCTATCGATCACAATATCAAATTCTGTCTACATCAATAATTCCAAACAAGTTTTTTCCCTTTACCACAAATAAAAACATATATATATATGTATGTATTTATGTATGTATAATTAAAACTATATGTACAAATGCGTCTAGAATTTTTTATCAATTTCATGGCTGAGTGAAATATAACAAAACTCTTCTTTTGTACATGCTCGTAGAGTAATGGGCTATATATCTATCTATATGTATGTATGTACACATGTATGTGAGCAGATATGAATTTATGTGACTATACAAATATATGTACATAAATACGTCATTTGGACACTTCAGCGTGGAGGTGCGACATGATTACGTTAGCTAGTCAACAGCGTTCACATAGGTGTGTTGCAATTCCACGAATGCTTTGACTATTTTTTATGCAAATTGGAACACATGCGAGCCAATTGTCTTGGAAGGGGTCGAGGGGCGTGGGGCGAAAGCAGAAAGTCCTCACGATATCTCTTTGATATGCTTGAAGTATGCATTAGTTTTGATATGTCGAAAACTGATACCTTTCCATCATGTGTGGCGGGCGATAGATCGCCTAGGCTATAGTGGCAGCATTATCTTATCGGCACATGTTGCCATAAGCCGATAAACGATAACTGTCTAGCAACGGCAACAACTTTGACTGCGACTGCGACGCCGACTCCGTCTCCTTCTCCGCGTTTCGTGTGTGTGCCGAACTAATGAGGTCAGAGCACTCGGCTCTACGAGCGTGCTGCAGCTGCCCGGCCTCTGCCTCTGCCTCTGCCTCTCCGCTCGATTGCAGCGGTAATTGAGTAGATGCCTAGGCTGTACTTGTGCCAACAGCTCTCATAAAGTAGTTAACAGCAAACATTATGAATGCAGCGCGTGAGGAGGGTGGCCAGGCTAGTTGAACTCCGCTTTCGGAGGAGGCAGGGCACGCTGCCTTAGCTTTATGAGCAGCTTAACGAATTCGTCAAAGTGCCAGACAAACATTTGGCTAAAAATTAAATGTTGTTCAACGAGCTTGCCACTAACAACAACACCAATTACAATAACAACAACAACAACAACAACAACGCCGACTGGTAACTGGCAGCTGTCGCTGCTTGTGTGTAGGCAAACTCGGTTAGATGTTTTCGCATTCAAAAAATGGGAGAAAAAACAGGCAGAAACTTAAGTGTCGGCACATGCGGCGTATGCGTAATGCCAAGTACTTGTATATATGTACCCTGTAGCAGCAGCAGCAGCTAGAGCAATAGCAAACAGCTCAAATGTCTCTGAGCTGCATATAATAAATTAACGTTGTTCAGAATTTCTATTTTAACAAACAAATCACGACTTTTCGCCAAAGCGATTGACGACAACAACAAAAAAACAAAAAAAAAAAAAAAAACAGTTGAAAATATCTATTTGAAATGCAAACGAGTCGGATTTTTAATTGAATTATATATAGAACTATTTGGGTGTTGTTTATTATATAAGAAAATTATAAATTTTGCGGCTATATATTCAAGTTGAAATTTCTTGAAGCTTAGTTTATATAATTTAGCTGAGATTGGCTTAAAAAAATAATAATAATAATGTATATATTTTATAATATTATTTTTTAAAAGTATATGTTCAAATCTATATTTCTTTATATAAAATAAATATTTACATATATTTTATATTATTTCTTGGCTGTAAAATAATATACAAACGTGATTTATTCCGCTACTCAAATCACTTCAATTTATCTGCTCAATCATAGGCGAGCGTGGCTCTTTCATGGGTCTCTTCAGCTTCGGCTGTAAGCAGAGCCAAGTCAATAGAATACGTTAACTGCGTCATTGTTAGCGCCTTGTTTATGTCGACTCTTTGATGCTTTTCTTAGCAGAAGCAAACAGCGAAAACAAGCCAAAAGTTTCAAGTAAAATTTTGGAGCAGCAAAATATATAAAATTAAGCTAAGCCTCCAAAATGCACGAATTTCCTGTGAAAAGTGAGGCATTTGGCTAATTAATAATAAAAAATAATAATAAAAAATAATAAAATCAATCAAATTAATAAATACAAATAAAATGAATATAAATAATTCAGTTTAAAAATTATCAAATTTTATGAACAATGTTTTTAGTTGATAATAAATGTATTACATTAACAAGTAAGAAGGCTCTAGTCGAGACGGCTCGACTACGAGATACCCTGAACCCAAAAAAGGTGATACTCTTCTTCTTCTGATCAAGAATATATATACTTTATGGGGTCTGCGACGTCTCCTTCTGCCAGTTACATACATTTTCACAAAACCATTATACCCTGAATTCGCATTTTCAATGGGTTCAGGGTATAAAAATTAAAACTATGGAAAAATTAAAATTCGATTAAATATATATATATCATATATATTGCAATATATGTGCATTATATATAGTTTTTTTGCAGACCTTTTATGTATTCGATGGGCTGCAATGAGCTCGCGAAGTAATTGCAGCTTAACACTCTGATTTTATTCACTCTTTTACCATATAATCAAATAATTGTTTTATCTCAATTGTTATATACACATACAAACTTTATTGGACGAAAACACAACTGCTAGCATATCTGATAGCTGAGCAGCCAAATGTTCATATATTATTAACTGATTTGCCTATTGTTGTTCTTGCCTAGTTAGCGAATCGGCGCATGACAGTCAGAAATAACAAAAAAAACCAAAGCTGCGATTCTTTTAATAACAATTTTCGAGTGATTTTCGAGTGGTTTGGCAAATGATGTCATGTTTCCATATCAGATGCCGAAATAAAAAACCAATTGCAAGCATCGTTGTCGACGTCAGGAGCTGCGCGTGAAGTGTACAAGCTTGTAAGAGCTAAATGCATTATTCAGATAGTTTATTGGTCTAGCTTAAGCGTGCTCGTTTGCCTAATTGAGCGTGAAATGTTCATAGAGAACGCAGTTTGCTATGACATTTACCTTAACCCTGAGTCGAATCGATCAAGCCTGACCGAATGCAGAGCGCGATCAGCGATCAGCGATCAGCGATCAGCGATCGGAGAGATCGTTAATCAGCTGCTGCGCGACTATATATTGGAGCTCTCTCAAACCAGATGCCGCTCTCCACTTGGCTGGCCACGGATCAGATCAAGGCAAGTGACAAAACCAAAGCCTGCATAGCGTGCATGCCAATGCCAAGTGCCAAGTCTTAACATACTTTGGCTTTAGCTTTGGCTTTGGCTTTGGCTATTGGTGCCAGCATAATTGAATTGAATTTCAATTGCAACGGATCTTAACTTTCACTGTCTGTCTAACGCTGTGCGTAGGTTAAACAGAAAGAGACAGCGAGAGTGAGAGAGTGTGAGAGAGAGAGAGAGAGAGAGAAGAACATATGCATAGAGTTGGCTAGCTTTGCTTATGGGGCAACCTACGGAAAGGTATGCAAGAACTATTTGACATTCTATAATTGATGAGCATTGGGAAACATATATGGCAGCATATCATTTAATTAGCTATAATCGATCATGGCTTTAAGCGCTTATTGCTCAACTGCCTCAACTTCTCTATCACTGCAACAACTATATCTTATATAAATGCATTTCTAAACTCTCTCAATGCAACTCAGCTCATCTAATATATGATATCTATGAAAGGTTGTTTTATTTTCTGTAAAATCTCTTTATGCATTCGATGAAAAAGAAAACAGTTGGAATTGAAATGTCAATTTATGTAAATGCAGATCATGACAAATGCATAAGCTAATATATTTTATTTAGTGTTTGTGTTTCTTTGTGTATTAGTCGCAATCATAAATTACGTATTAGGCCAACAACAACAACAACAATCGAAAACAGCGGCGGCAACTCGACTCGGCACGGCATGTGGCTGGAGCTGTCTTTGTGGTCTGTGTTTGCTGGCTGATGGCTAATGAAATGCAACGATTTTGATTTGCCCAACGCAGATCCAGACTCGGCCCAAAAAGTGAGTCAGTACGAGGTGGGGAGCAGCAGGCGGGGAGCAGCGCTACGTCTGTGAAGCCGGCAAGCAGCAGCTACGTGGTTGGTACGAGGAATGTGGACGTGGCTAGCGTTTTGTGTTGGCTTTTTTTTTATTTTGTTTGACTGCAAATGTAGTTGGAGCTGCAGCTCCGGCTCTTGCTCTGTCTCTGTCTGTTGGTTCTGCCTTGGTTTGTTTTGGGCTGCGGCGCACGCCTGCGCTGAAAAAAATCACATTTCAGATTCCATTTGCTGCACTTAATTAATTCAGAGATCGATGAATTTGTGTGCTTCATGTTCGGCATTCAACTTCGCAGGATGGCCAACTCAGGGCAGGGCCAGGGCTGAAATTTGAATTTTAAGACCGTGCGCCGATAATAATGTCAGCAATTTGACAAGCCCAAAGCCAATGCTAGCCAATTGGTGGAACATTTTCTCATATCTGCGTCAATAGTCGTCGTCGTCGTCGTCATCGTAAATATTGAATGCATTGAGTGCGAGTATTAGCACGTTGACAGTTTCATGAACTCAATGGCATTAAAGCCCGCCCTGCAATCTCATGGCGAGGCTACGTGCCGACAGCAGCGCTGTCTGTCGGCGATCCGCCTGCTCCTCATAAACAAAGGCGGACAGAGTGGAGTCGAGTGCAAAGTTGAATTTGTGTCATTAGCGACAAAGTTTGAGCTGAGAAATCGCACTCAGGTGTGGAAAAAGCACAAACAGTTGAAACTATTTTAATGCAGGGCAAGCTGAGCAAGCTGAGCAAGCTGAGAAACTTCACAGCGATCCGTGTGGGCGATGGCAAGATTCTTTCAAGTACACGCTAATGAACCGCTGATGGGAGCCATAAGGAACTGAGAGCCGGTTTTTGGCAGTATTTATTTAATTTATGCTCTGCTTCCTGCCCAATAATACTAAATATGCATACGGCTGGCATGGAATTAACAAAACAAAGCGCAATCATATGGCGCGCTCAATATGGCTATTTGTAGCGGTAACTCGTTGCCAATTACGGCCCACGACGGCAAGGAAACACACATAAATTGTGCATTAAGCTGACGACGAATATTGAAATTCACTTGCTGATAACAACAAGCCAATATGCCAGCTAAAATATGCACCTGAACAGCTCCTGCAACGCAGCTCCGATAACAGCAGCGAACACAACTCTCTTTATCAGCACAAAACAAGCTAAAGAGTTTTCAATCACAAAATGCTGGGCAATTGAAATTTTAAGCTCGATTAAGCACATGTCTAGAGCCATGGACGGGCCATGGACTCGAGGCAGCGCGGGATCATTCAACGATAAGCAAAGCCTCTGTGTTGACAGCTGCCCAGTGTCTTTGTCTCACAAACAGATATTCGTATACTATATGTGTATGTATGTACATGTATTTATTTACCTTACAATGCTATTGTGTATATAGCGCCCTCTCTCTCACTCTCTCTCTCTCTCGCTCAAGCACTTAAAGTTGTCTTGTCAGCAAAATGCAATTCTTACTCTGCGATTGCACTTCTTGCTTAAAGACATACACATATATCATACACATATAAATGTTTTTATGCTTCTCAATCAGCTCTTTCATCCTGATTAATTGCATTAATTTTCGGCAATTTCATCAATTGTATCCACTCAGAAATTTCACTTCAGCTTGACCTAAATTGCACAAAATATTTATTATTGCAATTTTGAGGCGCAACGGAAAGCGTATTTCGTCGTCTCAGTCTTGTTATAATTCCATTTAGCCAAGAATGCTTTCAAAATAAAATATGGCAAAATTCACGTATTATTGAACTATAATTAACATATTCCTATTGCATCATCAATTTTATAACAATTTTATGCATGAAACGTAATTTAATTGAAGCGATTTTTTCAGTTTTATTTTCGTTATATGTATTTTGTATTTTAATGGAATTTTTTATTTATTTATTTATTTATTATTTTAATAAATTTTTTATTATGTATATTTTATCATTTTAATGCATGCAAGGAAATTGTATCTTTTTTTATTATTATTATTTTTTTTCTTTTTTAATTTATTAAATTATATTTTTCGTTATAAGTAATTTAAAAAAATATTTATTAATAAAATCAATTTTATTATTATTTTTTAAATTTTATTTAATTTATTATAATAATATATATTTATTTTTATATATATTTTTATATTTAAAAAAATCAATTTTATTATTATTTTTTTAATTTTATTTAATTTATATATATATTTAATTTTATATATTTTTTTATATTTTAAATATATTCTTCACCTATAAATATATTTCCGCAATTTTATATATATGTAAAACATAGTTTTATACATTTTTTTTTCTAATTTTATATTTATATATATATTTTTTTTATATGTATATATTTTTTTTATATATTTATAGAATTTACTTCCGTTCAGCTTCCTTATATAAAATCTGGCTAACTTAATTTGACTAAAAGCTTATCAAAACGTAGCTTCATAAACTCTGCACTCGGCTGCCATAAAAACAAATTACACAACATATTTAACAAAAATAAAAATAATTAAAAAATAAATTCTTTAAATATCATTTATATTTTATGGCTCAAAGTGCTTTGAACTCGAGCTAAAAAAAAGAGAATATTTATTTATTTGTTGACCTCGCTTTTAGTGAACCCAAAGTTTTTAACTAACTACTAAAGTATTTTGATGCATTTGTTATGCTTGATTATGATTTATGCTAGTTTTAAGCTATTCACATTAATATGTGATGGAATGTTTTAATAACAGTTTATATGGAATATGCAGTAAAAAGTTGTTCAAATGCTTTCAAACTTTGGCTCAACTAGAACTTTTAATTAGAAATGTGTTTATCGTTCATCACAAGTTGCTTGGAGAAAAGTAATGAAGCGAGAGAGACAGAGAGAGAGAGAGAGGGAGAGAGAGAGAGAGAGTTGAGTGTTTTTCAGCTAGCTGAAATCACGCACGTGCCATTATTATTAAATAATTTTTGTTCATTAGCTTTGCTTAGCACATTGCTAGCTAGGCTTGGCATATATGGGATGTATAATGTCGTTCCAGCGAATTCGGATTGCGAAGCCATGGTTTATGACACTTTTTAAATTCAGCACATGTCTGCTAATCATGAAGATCATCGCGAACAGAGAGCGGCCCAGCAGCAATTGTCGCCAGCGCGCATAGACGAGCGCGGAGTGTGCCTGAGCAGACTTCTTCTTCTTCTTCTTTGTATTTTCGTTGTTTCACTGTTTGCCAAGTAAATGGAAATTGTTTTACTCAGAATTTTAAAAAACTCGAAAAAAAGAAACATCTTTGGGCCTGGCTTACGCTGTCGGCTTGGCTTGACTTCGCTTGGCTTGGAAGGTCTGTGACGTTTTTTATTTTTTTTTTTGGCATCGACAGCAGCTGCTCGAGAGTTGACTGCGGTCAGCGTTGCTGCTGCTGCTCCGAGTCGCAATTTCCAGTCGAAAACCAGTCTGGCCCCATCTCTTAAAGCCGCTTTTGTTGTTGTTATAACAGCGGACACTCAACAGTTTCCCCCTTTTTCTCTCTCTCTCTCTCTCTCTCTCGCTCTCTCTCTGTGTGGTCAAATGTCGGCATTTTTTTATGTGCACGCCTTGAGCAATTTTTCCATTGTATGAGCATGTTGTCGTTATACGCTTCTGCAACTCTCATATAAAACAGTTTTTAGTGCAAAACTTAACGTCGCAGAAATGATGAGCAGCAGTCGAAATAATGAATATAAACATGCAGACACATGTATATACTCATATACATATATATAGAGTATATACTAACTATATACCAAAAGTCAAAAGTCATTCAGCTAGGCACAGCTCCATACTCAATCCATTTGACATTTCACACAGAACTGTTCAAGTTCTCTAGGCAATACGTAATACGATATTAAGCTGTAATCAGCGCCGTTTTAATAACAAATAACAACTGAATTATCACGCAGTCTGTGCCTGCTAATGAACTGTCAATAAACTGGATTAAGTCGTGATCAAGGTGCGCCAAAAACCTGAACGCTGAGCACAGCTCCACAGCTGCGTATTGAGAATATAAGCTCTCATTGTTAGGGTATATAATGAGGGTTTCTAATGCTCTATAGGTAGCTGTGTAAGATATTTCACAAAATATGATATAGTCTTGTTGGGATTTAAGTAGGGTTGTTGAATATTTTTAAAATATCGTATCGATGATATTTTAAGTTTTGAAAAAATATCAAAATGATATTTGATATTCAACTTTAAAAATATCGATATATTGATATTTTGATATATTATCAACAACCCTAGATTTAAGCTAACAATTGCTCAATTTTTTATATGAATTTGCTAAAGTTTGATCAGCATAAATATGTAATGTCTAGCTTGAAGAGAACTTTGAGAGCTGATAGGCCTATCCTAAAGGCTGCTTAAAGTCGTATTAATATAAATATGTAATAACTACTCCTACATGAATGCTGATCAATGTTGCCAATTTTTCTTGAGCAAAAAAAAGCTGTTTTTAGTGGGAACATACTTTGAAAAAAAGCTGAAATTTTAGGGAAAAAAAAAAAACGAACAAGAAAGCTGAAGTTTGTTGCCTTATTTTAAGTTTTTTATTTACGAATAGTTCAGTGTTTCGCACTATTCGTGACAATTATTATCTTTAACGTCTTCTGCCATAGTGCCAATCATATTTTAATATATTTTTTTTTGGTAACTCGTCGTGATAGCATTTCTTCACTTAAGTTAATTTGTCGCCAATATCGAACGCAAGGTTATACAAAAAAGGTTTCTAATAATGATTGAACATTTTGTTTTCAGAAGCTTCACAGAACTCTCAAATCTTTTACTACAATATTTCAAGCACAAATTGGTTATTTGGTCAACTGGCAGATATACTACATTTGCAATGACTGCAATATATCTATTCTTGTCTGATCATTTAAGTCTTTTCGCAGCCAGCATTTGAATTCTTGGCTGTTAGCTTACACAGCCTGGCATTTTTGTTTATACTGAACTATTTGGTTTTAATTCTACTACAATGAACAACACTTTATTGCATATTGTTGTCTAAAATATGTTAAAGTGCTAAGTTATTTTTTTACTTAAAAAAAAAAGTGGAAAAAAAGCAAAATATTCCCTCTCTCTGCTGCTTTGGAATTTTTCGCGCAATCGCATTTTCAAAAAAGCCAGATTTGACGGGAAAAAAGCTGATTTGGCAACACTGGCGCTGATCAGCATTCTATAGCAGTAACTGGGTAAGAATCGATATAATTCTAGCTGCCAAGTTTTTTCAGGGTTTCTTCTAAGAATATTACTATAATCTTTTTATAGCAGATATTTTATACCCACTAAACCTCTCCCTCTCTCTTCATCATTCTCTCAATATCTCCTCACTTAGCTGCTGCAACAAATATCCATTAAAAAGTCTCATTAATCCTCAACATGTTCAAAGTATTTTATACAACATTTTCAGTCGTGTTTCAATTAATTTTAGAGAGTCGCTTGAAATATGGGAATTACATGAAAACACCCTCGTTTCAACAACATTGCCAAATTACTTCCGCTATAGTTTTTTTCTTCTTTTCTTTTCTTTTCTCTCTTTTTTTGTTGTATAATCTCAAAGGAAGAACATATTGTGTCCTTAGCATTGTCTGCCTGCTGTGTCTGCCGAGGCGAACACATGCTGAAAAGGTGACTCGAATCTCATTTCACTTCCTGCTGCATACCCTGGCTATTTTTAACATGACAACACAGCTCAATCGAGATCACTACGCACACAAGACACCCACGCATGTCTGTGTGTGCGTGTTTCGACTGAATTTCAGTTTGGGTTCAAATGCTAAAAGTTTTGAAATCTTAAGCCACTGTCAAGGTGAAACTACCTAGAGTCAAGCGCTTGGCTCTGGGCTCTGTTCACAGAGACCTTGTGACGCATACGCAGATTGCTGAACGTTGATCTCAGCCGAGAGCGTTAGCTGAGAAGCAACTGTTAACAATTTCCAATTTTTACCATTTCTTTAGGCCATTTATTATCATCGTGTCAGCTCGCTGGCTGGCTGGCTGGCTGGCTTTGGGGCGCACCCAAAAGCTCAGTTTGATAACTTTCATGGGGCAGCAACTAGCAGCTGGTGCTCCACATGCCAGATGACATTTTGTTATTGTCCCCGCTCGGCTGTTTGTAACATGAAACTGTTTTTGGTCTGGGGCACGCATGCGGGTGCCAGTCGAAGCCACATGGGAAATGTCTATCGACCGATCGACCGATCGACCGACCGCAGTCTGTTGTTGACAAACCCAGTCAGACGCCAAAAGCCGAGAAATGTCTGATTAAATAAATAACTGAAAGATCGAGCTCGTCGCTTTTCACTGCGAACAAAATGCAGTTTTGTCAATACCTTTGTGGTAAGACGATACTTTTTTTTCTTGGCCCTAACTGTGATCTATGAATTTCCTGAATTAACGGGCGGATGCACCTAAATCTTATATAAATATGTGAATAAAGTTCAAGCTGTGCTTTGGCCGAGTAAATACTATATAAATATTTAGCTTTAAAGCGACATTAGAGAAACGATTCTTCGATGAGGTAAACATTATGACAATTGCTGCTATTCAGGAAATGAATATATATCAAGTATTTGCTTGAGTGTTCCATATCGCTCAGTTGAAAGTGCTTCAGTGAAAGAAAGTTTAGAAGCAAAACAATAAATGAATAAAATGCAAAGCTTCGTTGACTTCCGCGCCTGGCGAGTGTTTGTCTATTAAATAAATATTAACCGGCTAGAAGCTTGAGCTGAAGCTGGCCATATGTGTATCAGCCAAGTTAATGATATGCAAAACACAAAAATCCACTCGGTTCTATTTATTCATATCATCCAGCCACATGAT
Source organism: Drosophila buzzatii (assembly GCA_035045845.1). NCBI lineage: Eukaryota > Metazoa > Arthropoda > Insecta > Diptera > Drosophilidae > Drosophila > Drosophila buzzatii. Next base: position 11,928,965 of record JAWNOS010000244.1, on the reverse strand, counting down.
GCGAGGGCAAACAAATGCGACGTATGTCAAGAGCAAACAGCAACAGGTTCACAGTTGATAGGCGGGCGATGGGAGGTGGGAGGTGGGCGGGGCATTGCGTTGCGTTCGTTCAGGGCTTGACCGAAACGCGTATAAGGTTGACAGAGATATCGTAGCGGGTCTAGCCACAGCATGCATTAATACAATCGCGCACATATATGGAGTATTTGATGAATTGGTTGACTCATGATTTCCGACTCGCTGCTGATTTGCATACACGTCGCTAGCATGGCCAGGGGCAGTACCGGTTTTATTATTAGCTAAACTTGAAGCAGCGACTTTATTGCAATGGCAAATGGAATTAATTATGGTATCGTGTCGACGTGTACGGCGCCTATGATCACCTACAGTTAGGCGCAGGCGCAGGCTCAAAGCGAGCGTCGTGAGCTGTGGCCATAGACCCGCCTTGGACCTAAAACACGTTTAAAGCCATTGCCGACTCAAGAGAGCGCTTTTTCCAGCCTCTGCATCTGCATCTGCAGCTGTAACTGTATCTGTATCTGCATCTGTGACTCTGCTTTCAGCCAGACTTTGCCACCCACGCCAACTGTGTTTCAGCCTGGCTCAGAGCAATCTCTTGGATACACGCCGATAACTATCTACAGCCAGAGCGAGGTGTGTGCATTCGTATGTCTAATTAAACGAGTATATATATGCATGCATACAGAGATATAGTTATAGTATAGAGCCACTCGATATGGTCATGCATTATAGATAAATGCCATTTTTGTTTAGCTTTTAACTGCGCATTTGCATTTGCAACAAAAAATACAAAATATTCCTGCCCTACTGAGCAGCAAATTGAACTTAAGAGCTGTTTGTTTACCACATTGCTCGACTCTGATATATACATTTGCTTTTATATGTGTATATAATGTCCGAAAACTCGTGCAAAGACCATTGGGAATTGGGCTCACTGAGTGAGAGAGAGCGAGAGTGAGAGAGAGCGAGAGCGTGCTCACAAAATACGATCTCTGCTTGGTTCGAGTGCTTGCCTTGGTATTGGCTGGACACACACACACACACACACATACATACACACATATGTATATGCATGTGTACAAATGTCATTTCGGCGTAATGTTTATGCATATTTATTCATATGTTTATGGCTCTGGTCTGCGTGCCAAGCGCCTTTTGCTATACGAGAAACTAGAAATCTAACACGAGTTTCCCAATCGTCGTTAATAGCTTTTGGCCTACGGCTGGAACACGTCTCGATAATTGACAGTCTACATAAAAATATATATATATATAACATACATATATAATGCTGTTGCCCTTTGACAGCATTTGAAGCTAGATAAGTTATCAATAATGCGTTTCGTTCGTTCGCCTCGATTAGATAGACAGGAAATAGTGAAAAGTCAACGAAAACTAAATGTGGCTGGAAATCTTTCAGTACTTGACTTGACTTTCCTTCAGCTAAATTTATGCATCAACAGGCTGACTGACTCAGTGCGAAAAGTACCTGAAATTGCAATTGTTGAAAGGAAAGTTGATTGTTCGCCAGTTTTTTGGCAAAAAGCTGAGTAACAAATTGAAAATATCTAAAGATTCATGCGTTTGTTTATCAATAACAATAACAATAACAAACTTTGCTGTTTGCCGATAAGCAAATAGTTCCAAATAAAAGGCGAAGCCAGTAAAATTCCCCTTAAAAACTGATCGTCCAGTCTTAAAACGAGGCAGTTGCCTCAGTCGCTTGGACTGCCATGATGTCAACTCTGCGCTTGGGCAGTTGCTAATTGCGAGTATCAACAGAAAACCCAGCGAGTGATCGTCATTCGAGTCCATATTAGGCGCATTCAGCATCCAATATATCGCATATAAAGATCGTCTGCCTAAAGAGCTCGATCCGCACTGCGCATTGCCCATTTCACTCTCCACACTCTGTCGCAGTTGCGTTGTTGATTCAATAAAGGTATTGCTGTTATCTGGCTTGGGTGGGCTGCGATAAGATAAACTACGTAGTGCTGGCATTCTTGGTATCGGAATGAGTTTTATGTGCAGTCAGAGGCCGACTAAACGAAGCATTCACCTGCTAATAAATTCACATAATTTCTCTTGCATTGCAGTTAGCGAGCAATCAATATGGGTCGCCAGGCGAGACTGGTGTTGCTGCTGGTCATCTCACTGGGTGTTCTGCATGTGAGTCACTCCAGCGAGTCGACGTCGACGGCGCCGGCTGACGTAGCCAAGGTGCTGGCCGATGATCAGCTGAGCAATGAGCTGTTCTCCGAGGAGGAGCTGGATGCCAAGAAGGCTGCCATCAAAATATCCACGCCCAAGGTGAAGGAGGCGCCGTTGGATGCGACCACGGCGAAGGCCAAGAAATCGGAGGTTAGCGAAGAGATACTCAAGGACTTGATGGAGGCGGCCAAGCATAGCGTGGCCCTGGCAGAGGATCCGCGCTTCAATAAGATGCTGCCGGATCGCCTGAAGCCAGAGAATGCCACAGTCAGCAAGAACAGCACCGAGGAGAGCTACGAGTATGATGACAACTATGAGTACGATGCGTACAACTACGATAGCTCTGAGAGCGAGGGCGCCGAGGATGTCAAGGAGACGACTAGCGTGCGGCCCAAGAAGCTCAAGCCGACCAAGACGACCACACCCAAGCTGCAGCCCATTGAGGAGCACACCTCCAGCAAGCCGAAGGTAGCTGCAACGACTTTTTAATGGAATATTTTATAATATTTGATTATTCACGCAGTCCAAGAGCAGCAAGGATGTTAAGGAAGACGATGAGGACGATAGCGAGTATTATGATGATATTGACGATGATGATGACGACGACCTTGATGACGATGAGTAAGTTAGCGATGGGTAATGAGCTCACGAAGCACTTTATCTAAATGATAATGGCCATGAGCTGAGTCTGTTCCCTGTTCTGTACAAATTGCGTAATACTTTCAGTTCCGATGATGACGACGACGAGGTGGACAAGATGATGGACGAGGAGCAGGTCGTCTACAGCGAGAATGTGCCATGTCCCAGATATTGCACCTGCTCGCGCAACGTTAACAGCTACCTGGTGGCCACCTGCAGCAGGTGTGTAGATAGATCCATGGCAATCTAGACTTCCATATCAATTGATCTTTTGGTTTCTTAGACTGGATTTGGGCACACAGAAGTTCGGCTCGGACATCACGGATTTGGTGGTTACTAATGTCGGTCCGAAATATCCCATCCTGCTCGGTCCCAGGATCTTCCTGCAGCTGGGCCTGAAGTCCGTGGCCTCCATCAAGCTTGCCAACTGCACCATTGAGCATGTGGACCAAGAGGCATTCCATGGCTTGGACGAGCTCTATGCCGTCAATATGACTGATGTCGGTCTGCTCATCTTTATTCCAGATACCTTCGCTCAGAATAAGAAGTTGCGCATGGTGACCATTTCCGGCAACGATCTGAGCCTCATGTCCAGCTTCCCATACTTGCTAAGGGTATGGCCTTTCAATCTATATAATATATTTCTGATATATTAACAATTCATCTTCCTCTTTCAGTCGTCCAGCATTGAGGAGCTGGACTTGTCACGCAACAACCTTGGGGAATTGCATCCAAACGCCTTTTCAATGCTCTCCAACATTGTCTATATCAATCTGTCCCAGAATAATTTACAGAATATACCCGAGAAGGTATTCGCATCGGTTGAGACAATCGAGGAATTGGATCTGTCCTACAACTCGCTCAAGGAGCTCCCAGCCAAAGTCTTTAACGGCACATCCCTATCGATACTGCATCTCAAATATAACACATTCTCGGGCGATCTGCACTTCGGCGTGCCCGAGCTGCAGCAATTGGACCTGAGCTTCAACTCCATTGTCCATGTGCATCACAGCATGTTCGACAAGATGCCTGGTTTGACGAACCTGAATCTGAGGGGCAATGGTATAAGCAAAATTCAGACAGACTCGTTCATGACGCTCAAGAGCCTGCGTCACATTGACTTGTCCATGAACGAGCTGGACCAGGTATCCAGCATGCTGTTCTTCAAGAACTCTGAGCTGGATGTCATCCGCTTGAATGACAATCCTCAGCTGAGCCAGTTGCCAACGGACGGTTTCATGAGCTACAATGGCTACTTCACAGTCTACTATCTCGACCTTTCGAACTGTGCTATTGGCGCCTTGGGCCACAAGACCTTCTCGACCATGCCGCATCTGACGACTTTGAAGATGGCCTGGAACAACATTAACAACTTGCCCCGTGATACGTTCGCCAGCCTCACAAAGCTCATTGACTTGGACTTGAGCAACAATCTGATCACGCATTTGGACGAGCTCGTCTTCAGGGAAAACAATGAGCTAACTAAGCTGAACCTGGCCGGAAACCCAATTACTAAGCTGTCTGTGCATCTCTTCAAGCCGTTCCGCCAGCTGCGTTCCCTGGACGTGAACGACTGTGAGCTGACGTCGTTGCTGACAGATAAGGAAGTCGGCGTCGACTATCCGTTCTTCAACACGCTGCGCACCTTCAATGCCTCTGGCAATTTGATTAAGCGCATCGCCACCTCAGACATTAAGAGCTTCAAGGATCTCCGTTCGCTGGACATAACCCACAATCCACTGAAGTGCGATAACGACTTCCAGGACTTCATCTCGTATGTTTCGCTGCACACGCAGACGATGCCCAAGAAAGTGCCTGTGCTGGCCAATCTGGAGAATATCGCCTCACTCCTTGAGATCACGACGCAGGTGGGCTGGATGCATCTGGCCCAGGAGGTGTGCAAGCACAGTAATGCTACATCGAGCGACAGCGAGGAGGATCTTGATTCGCACAGCGAGAAGAAAAAGAAGGAGTATGATTTTGATGTGATGAAGAAAGTGCTGGGTTCCTTGGAAAAGAAGTATGATAATTCTGACAAGCTGGAGCTAAGTAATATACAGACGATCCTGAAGGGCAAGGACAATGCTGAGGATGACAAGGAGAAGAACTCGGACAGCGCTGAGGAGGAAGACTTGAACAATGGCGGCGAGGATAAGGACGATGCCGACAAGGAATACGACGACGACGATGAATATGATGATGACAGCGATAGCGAGGACGAGGAAGAGCCGATCAACAAGAAGAGCGACAAGGCAAAGTCCGTAAATACGGTGAAGAAATATATCGAAACCGAACTGAAGCCCAAGATCAAGGATCACGGCCTGAAGGTCGAGGAAGTGGACATGTCTAAGGAGACCAAGGATAAATTCTTGATTGGTAAGCGAAAGATTTTCATCTACTATTATTATCTCTAATTGCTTGTGCTTGCAGATAAATTCGGCCTTGACAGCGACGAGCTGAGCAGCGATGAGGAGGAGATCATTATTGAGCGCGGCCGCATCTACTTCAACAACTCCAGCTTCCTAATACCCACCATCTTGGCGCTCACTTGCCTGGTAGTCATCCTGATGGGCCTGGCCAAGCTGATCGCTTTGGTGTTGCGCAAGCGCGGCGAACGCTATCGCATGGCCATTTTGGCATCGAAGAACTCCTTCGTGTATCAGAAGCTCAGCGAGGATATTGTGAAGCCGACTACCAGCAAGGAGCCAAAACAACCAAAGGTGCACCGATACGCGCCAATCAATCAGGTCTAAGTCCGTATCGCACAGCAAACAGCTCCAAAGAGTTTGCTTCGCTTCGATGGGCGGAGTGGAGTGGAGCGCGGTAGTCGAGTGTGTTGCGCTGTTTTTTTAATTCATAAGTTAATTCATAGTTGAACACGTGGAAAATTGCAAAAACAAAAACATAAGCAACAACAGGTCATCAAATACAAAAAAAAAGCAAAAAAAAAGTAACCAAAAGCCATTTCGACTGCAGCTCAAACACCAACTCGAGGCAGGTTGAAATGTTTCGTCCGGGCAGCAGGCGGAACGCGTGAAAAGTATTAGCTAAAAAGAAACAAAAATAAAGAAAACTGAAAGAAATACTGAGAAATACCCCACTATAATATCTAATGAACTATTCGATGTAGCAAATAGTCGTTATTGTACTTCAGCCAGCGAGGGCAAAGGGCAGAGATCGAAGGCGCGCGCGACGGCCAACGTCAGCAAACCGTTTCTAGAGCAACGGATATTTAACTGATTGAATTGCCGTACTCTATATACATATATATAAATATATTTCCATATCCTGTCAGATTTTTTTGGTATACTTTTCTGGAACAGTTTTGAAGATTTAGTGCCATTTTGCCGAAATTCATATGAATAGTAAAGTCACCAAGCAAGCGAGCAAGAGAGAGGATAGAGAGATAATATAAATATATATAAAAGAAAAAGAAAAGAAAATAATAATAATGGAAACAGTTGGGCAAAATATGGATATATGTCTGTAGATCTGAACCTGTTACAACTCCTTAAAAAATAACGTTTGATTTGGAATCTGAGCAAGATGAGTGAACGCAGAGCATATTAATTACTACGTTAAGTCTTTTATTATGATTATGATACATACTATCAATCCAATCAATTTGAATGTTGAACTTGCAAACATATTCTGAAATCAATAAATTATTTTAACCAAAATGAACTTAATCTTTAATCATTGTATTACGACTAAATATAATGCAAATATTTACTTATTTATGAATTGGACAAGGATTGCGTAATTCTATAACAAATAAATATTTTCTTCAATTTAATTCATTTCCAAAAAAAAAGTTCTGCTTATTATTTAAAGTCTCTGCTCATTTCCATCGTGTTTGTTTACGTTTCAGATTTAGCTTCTGCGAAAACAATTGCGCGAGCTCTGCAATCTCCTGCTCCCTCTGCAGATCCTCAGCTATCTGCCGCCACATTTGCTCGAATCCACTGTCGCACGGGCTGCCAATTTGATTCTGCTGAAATAGTTTGCCAATGCCAGTCGATGCATGCTGCAGTCGCAGCTCATCGGCTATGTCCAACCACATTCGGTTAAATTCCTTATCAAATGTCTTGCCTGCGAATTTACACTCACAGCTGTAGTCGCTCATTGACGTAAATCTATATGCTTGCATAATTCACAAATGTTAATGGTCAACTGAATGTCCGCTCAAATGAGAAGTCGAGCCATCCGACCACCATCTCCTTCACGAACTCAATTTTCAAATATGCTGCATCGGCAAATGCTCAAATGAAAGTTCAAGAGAAGGCAAGCGAGCATATGTATGTATGCATGAGTGAATATGATCTGCTCGGAGTTTGTTTACTTAAGGCTACTACAGAACAACATCGGAAGAGTACAATGTGGAGAACAATATTGTTTGCAGAGTTATGCAAGAAAGAATTTTCTTATTAGAATTGCAGTAAATTTTGCAAAAGACGTTGATTTGAGCTAAACGATTCGTAAATGGAGTGAAAGAGGTCGTAGTTGAGTGTAAATTTAAAATAAAAACAATTTCTATAATCAGATATATATATGATGAATTGCAATTTCTTAAATATGTGAATTTACTTAATTATAATTTAATAATTTTGTAATATTCCAAATATATAATCATATTAATATAAATTTGTAAATTAATTTCGCTAAGCACTTTTGAAATTCTGTTAAGTGCGTATTTTAGTACATTAGACATTCTAATAATCGATATCCTTCTGCGATTGTTTTTAAACTGGATCAGTGTCGATAAGTTTCCAGTTATCGAAACTCCTATGCCCCTTGCCAACGCAGCTAACTTCATTAAAAAGATCCGTTAATTCGTTTTGCATTGCTGCCAAGTGAAAAGTTTTTAGAGGTAAGTGAATAAATGTAATTAATACACCTGCATTGAGTTCTCAAAGAGTCGGGCCAGATCCTCTTCGGTTTGTGCACGCGGTGCTAATTTGGTAATGCGCTCCTGGGGCAGAGCTCCGTCGACTAGAGCTGGAATGTCGCTGCTAGAGAAGCCAAGCTCTCGGAGGCCATTTTCTATGCCCGCGCGTTGCATGTAGCCGCGCACTGTATCGGCCAACAGGCGTCCAGCGTCAGCAGCTTTGACGCCACTCACGTCGGCCCCCAGTATTTGAGCTGCTTCCAAGTGGCGCTCGGGACATGCGGAGGCAGTAAATTCAAAGACAGCCGGTGCACTGACCACAACCGAGAGACCGTGTGGGATTAGGGCATGACCCGCTGAGTAGCCAGCAGGCTTGTAATCTCGCACATGCCCTGATATGGGATAGGATAGGCCGTGACAGAGATGCACTCCTGCATTGCCGAAGCCAACGCCGGCCATAGTCGATGCCAAATGCATGTTGGAGCGCGCCTTCTGGTTGTCGGGTTGGTAAATGGCATCAATGAAGTTTTTGCGTATTATGTCCAGAGCAAATCGAGCCCACACATCCGAAATGGGATTTCTTCCCTGATACGTGGGCCGCAGACTCGGATCGGCTGGCGCTGGACCACGCTCGCGGTAGTCAACTGCCGTAAAGCTCTCCAGGGCATGGCAAAACACATCGAATCCAGCAAAAGCCATAACCCGTTCCGGCTGACTCAGAGTGTGCAATGGATCAACAATAGCTGCTCAACAACAGAAACAAATATTAGCTCAACAAATTGGTAGCTCGTGTGTGCAGCGCACCCACCCAAGGTCGGCTTCAGCTGTTTGCTGGAGATGCCCGTTTTGGCGTGCAGCCTTTTGTAGTCGAATATTGCCACTCCAGTGGTCTCTGAGCCCGTGCCAGACGTTGTGGGCAGCGCAATGAGTGGCTTTAGCTTAACAGAAATCTTCGAGGAAAGAGAACATAAACCCAAAAAACTATATATATAAATATGTTTCGCTTGCCTCTTTGGCTCGCCCAATCGGCGCATTGACGTAGTCAAGCAGCTCTGCCTCACGATCACTGCAAAAGAGATTCGCCACCTTAGCTGTGTCCATGGTTGAGCCTCCCCCTATGGCAACGAACGCATCGAACTCGTGGCGACGAGCAAATTGAGCTGCTTCCCAGAAACTCTCATCTGTGGGCTCTACACGCGTCTCGTCGTATACCTGGTAGTTGATGCCGTGACGCGCCAAAGAGTCCAATGCTATACGAACTGAAGGTATCTTCGCCACATTCTTATCCGTTACCAGGCAGACATTGCTGGCGCCCCAATTGCGCAGATCTGCGCCCAGCTCTGCGCTTACACCTGGACCAAAGCGCACTGTGGAGGCAGACATCTGTCCAGAGTGAACTTTGATCAATTTAAATAAGCTTTGGACTTTGCCCACTCCGTGATTACCTCAAATGCGTATTCTTTTGGACCCGTTCGGGTTGTGGCTGCTGCAGCTGATCCATAGTTTTGAGAATGGGCTGGACACTTGCAGCTAAAAGTGATCAAATAAGCTTATTTCATGATATATTGTATATACTTATTTACGAGTTGGCCACGATCGTGTTGATCAAGTTTAAGACGTTTTTGCGCGACATCTTCAACAGAAATAAATAATAACTTCTATCAGCTGACAGCTGTGCTCTTCGACTGATAACAGCTTCGGCGGAGCTGCCCACTTCGATTGACATTGTGATAATGGAATAATCGAAATCATTGCTTTATCGAAATGTATAACAGTTCCTTTCTTTCTGTTTCAGCTTAAACAATAAATAAAAATGTGTGACTACGAACACGAATACTCCTTCACCTTTGACGAGAGCACAATTGAGAGTGAGCTCAGCAGCTGTCCGTGGGACTGTGGATTCGAGAGCATGTGGCAGTGCATTGGTGAGGAGCTGCGACGGGAGCAAGAGTCCGACGAATTGGATCTCATATTTCAAGAGAAGCTAGTTCTGCAATGCCGTTCGCAAATGGATATCTGAATAAAATTAGCGTTTAATCTATTGTTTGTTATTATCGTTTAGTCAACAGCATTTTTGATAAATGCTGTGTTTAGTTTACAAAATTGTTTGTACATTCGTCGCAATCTCAATGGCAAATACCATTCGTTAGGTTAACCGTTTGATTAACCGGAGCACACACTCCACTCGAAATTTCGTTTATAAATTGTAAACTATTCGGAACGAGTATGTATATATAAATATATTCTCGTTAGTCCTGTAACTACAATTAGTCGATGGCATTAGACCAAGTTAACAGGCACTTTATAAAGCTGTCAATTAGATACATTCATATATAAATTTACTATTAATTTTGTTATTTATGTAATGTCGTTTGATCAGTATTCGTGCTTCCAGTGATCCAGTAATCACTTTAATTTAAAACAAACTCCAATGTACAAATACACACAGTTATCATATAGTTATAGATATTTATAAATTGGGTATAATTATCAATAAGTCAAATGTAAATGTCAAGCTTGACATTCAAATAGATTAGGCATATCAGCATTGATCCCACGTCGCGACGCGAAACAATTTCGCTTGTTTGTGAGTGGGAACAACAATTGCTGCTGCAGCCAATTACCTAAATGTATGTCCGCCCATATTTAACGCGAAATTTACAACTCAATTTTCAAAATCGGACTTCTTGATCTAAGAACATAAGCAACACTAATCGATGTTGACAGACTTTCCCAGCGTCGTTTGCATAAGCCCGACCATAAAAGGGGCGCCTTGCCGGATCGGCGATCAGTTTACAGCCAACTAAGCTACGAATTACAAACGGATTTCACTATGAAGTGGTTCAATTTGTTTCTACTTTTCGGAGTCTTGGCTTTGATCGGCAGCATTGGCACCTTGACTGCCGCTGAGCCCGTGCCCGAGCCCAAGGGACGACCCCATACAACCCGCCGACCCAGGAACGAGAACGACGAGGATCGCCGCTAGCAGTTGAAGCCCATAAGCTGCGTTAAGCAGAAAACGATTCGGGATGCACAAACACACAAAATTCTTGTCACTGTGAAATGTTTCGGTCTGGAAACAATGCAATTTGTTGAAGTTTTAGTTGTGTAACATAGAAAGCTCGAGCAAAAAGATTGTAATTATACACGTTTTAAATCATTTGTTTATTCGTTTATTTTACCTGTAATACTAGAGTTAAATTGGTCTGCTTAAAAATAAACATCTCATATTATTGATACAATATATGCTTTAGGAGTTTTATAGGTAGGAAGGATATCAGATACATATAGGTATATATATATATATATTCTTGCACTGTTGCGGATTAAGTTTTATCTGTTGTGTGTCTGTGTGAATTGATTTGTTGGAAATTGTACATACAATAGCGGGAATTAATTGTCTGTATTCTAAACTTAGATTTATAGCCATTTACAATTTGCACAATACGAATTGAATTGGGTTTCACAATTGCTTAGCTACGTTAGTTAGTTGGGCGCTTAACAAAATAATTTGAATTTATCTAAATTGCAATTATGGTTAGCTGGGGGTATTAATTCAAATCCAATGCCAGAGAACTTTAATTTATAGCCACTCGCAATTTGCATTTTTCATTCAACATTTTCCGTTCTCCCCATTTTACTTACATAATTAAATTTAATTTCAAAATGAATTTACAATTAATACAGATTTGATTAGGCTAATAAAGTTAAATTGTTTGTAGTTGGAGCGTTGAGTTGACGACAAATAACCAACGCGCTCAGTGGTTAATTAATTCAATTAATTAATGTTTACCATTTTGTCTTATAATTGCGTGCATAGAACTTACGTCACTTATATTAAATAATGTATGATTTTGTTCTGCTGGAAATCTGATTTAATCAATTATTTTTAGTGTTTGTTTGTTTGTTGCTTGATTGATATATGTTTCGTATCGTGTTCACCTTAACGCCTTTACAGGTGGGTCTTACGTTCAATCATCGAATTCGTCAATGTGTATGGAGTTGCTGAACTCCACATTCTATTCTCATGCTCATGCTTCGGGTGAGTCCGATGATGCGGATATGCCGCCCAGACTGCCACTGGCTGCCACGCCTATGTCGCTGATGCTCTTCACGCGGCGGCTGTTCTGCTCGTAGAGTAGATGCGAGTCCAGCCCGTGGGAGTCAAGGATGCTGGCGAGGGGTGGGGCGCTCACTCGATGTCCAGGTGGTGGGGGGCCGTAGCTGGAGCCAGGTGGCGGTGGTGGTGGTGCGGTTGTCGGTGGCGGCAGATAATGATGCGGCTGATGTGCGTGATGATGCGATTGCATTTGCATCTGCTGCGGACCTATGGTAGCATATATTCCTCCACCGCCCTCGCTGCTGCTGTACGATGGCGTTGGGGAGGTGGAGTTACCGAAGGAGCTGCGTTCGCCGGCGCGATGGGGTTTGCTGTTGAAGCGAAAGGCTTTTGACAGAGAACTCTGAAATCAAAGCGTCAATTAGCAGATAAACTTGCACACCTTTGCTTGCCACTTACCTGAGATCCTTTCCATGCCGAAATCTGTCAAGCGAAAGAGAGGAACAAAAGAGAGAACAATATGCAAGATTAGTGTTGATTTCGTTTTGGTTATGATTAACCCGCTGAGCAATTCCCTCTTACTACCCTTCCCTCTTTCCCACCTGATTGCCAATTAACATTTATCTGCCATTTGTCGTGAAACTTCTGATGTCCTTAATAATTAATTCATGAATTAGTCAAAAATCAAATAAAAAGTCGCAATTTAAACAGTTTATATTTATTTTAATTAACTTCCATATTGGGTGCATTTCACAAAATGCGCATTAATTAATTGTTACTTACTTGCAATATCTACGAGTTGTGTATGAGATTACGTTATTTTATATATAAATAATTATATATATAAATTTTATTTTGTATTTATTATAAATGAGTTTTTTAGTTCTTTAGCTATCTTAGGCTGCTCAAATATTTTATAGTTAATTTTTGGTTAAACATTTTTAAATACTAAATGTGCGCTTTATGTCGAATCATACAATAATGGACCCTAAACAATTGAACTAGCTTATTTTAATAATTTCCTTTTGGCATTTTTTTGCACCAAAAAAGCAATTGATTTAGTAATTGCAAAAATTTCGTTTTGGTATTTTTAATGCCAAAAAAAGCACATGCAAATTTGTTATATTTATTATTCACTTTTCAGCTGCAGCTTGTTCTAATTTATTTTTTAAATAATTTGTTGTAGCATATCTAGAAATGTTTAATGATGCAATTTGCTTTGGGACGTTATCTCTTGTGGTCCGCATAATTATTTAGCTTCACTTAAACATGCCAAAATATAAGAAATTGTTATGGAAATAATGAAATACTTAACCTTAGCCAAATATATATATATATATACTAAATATATGTATATTTATGAGATTGGGTATATGCTGAACAATTTGTGTTTATGCTTATTAATACTGAGTACTCTTTAAGTGTTGAAACATCGTTGTACTGTGTGCTCAAAGTAGTTTTGAGAAGTGGGCAAATGTCTGTCTGTTTTGTTTATGTAAAAAAATGAATACAAAATAAATACTACTATGTTCCTTGGACATTCTACACAAGTACTTAAAGCGATAACGTTTATAGAGGCATAGACACACAGAGAGTGACAGAGATAGAGAGAGAAACAGATATATATGTATATAGAGACAGAGAGAGTAGACAACAAAAGCTTCACGTCAAATCAGGCTAAGATAAATACATACGCAGAAACTCGAGTTCTTTTTGTTTTATTTTTTATTTCTCAATTGTAGAAATCGCAATTTTGATGTGTGCAGACAATATAGCAATAGTTATATGTATGTAGAGATATATGTATGTTTGTATTTATATATGTTTGGTATGCATGTTTTTTGGCTAGATGATATTGGAGTGGAACTTACCCGCAAGCTGCCGCTCGATCGCCGATCTGTTGTGGCATAGTGCTGCAGTCCGCCAGGTCCAGTCAGGGGCACTATGCCGCAACCGGAACGAATGCCTTGACCCAAAGTTGCTCTACACAACAAACATTGCAATACAACCGGATTGTTTTCGTTTAGGTGTGTGTGAGTATGTGTGTGTGTGTGTGAGAGAGAGAGAGTGTGTGTATGGGGGTCAGTGGGAGTGTGTATATTTGTGTTTGTGCATGTGGTCAATTTTGTTGCATTTTTGGCGAAATGAATATTGTACACAAATATAACGGGGCAGGCAGAGACAGTGACAGAGACAGGCGCAGAGGCAGAGAGAGATAGATAGAGAGACAGAGGCAAAGGCAGGCGGGCGCAGGCAATCATAAAAGGCAAGCACACACATATACACACACACACGAACGCACGCACAGCAATGTTGTAGTAGTAGTAGTGGTGGTGGTAGGCGTTGTAGTTGTTGCATACATCGTGTGGTTGTTGTTGTTGTAGTGTTGTAAAATGCATTATTGTAAACAATCAAGACAAGGATAGCAACAACAAGCCGTTGAGTTTGATTTTTGAAAGAAAGAGATGAAAAATATGGAAAGTAGAAAAGAAAGAGGACAAAGACAAAAGAAAGGAAAACGATTAATAAATGCAGAGAATCTGTGTATATCGATAAATAGTTTTGTATTTAGCATAATTGACTACTTGTAGCGTAAACAACAAAGATAAATATATGTATATATAACCTATATATATACTAAATATGTATATAGAAATTGATTGAGATGACATGGGGGCCAGGTGTTTGGAGACAATTTAAAAGCAAATTGGAATTGGAATTTGTATATGGAGCATATAGATGATTGGATGACAACGAGTAGGCTAATTACTACAAAAAAACATACGATATATTAGACGAAAACGTTTCTAGTTTTTACCCAAAAAAATTGAATTGAAATTTTACTTACAATTGACATTGCATTTATTTTCAGTACTGTTAATGAACGACTCAATTAAGAGACTTTCGGGATTTGGAGGGAAATTTCGGATTGGGTTTATATTGAAGAAAATAAAATACCAACAGATTTTTGTACTACGAGCATCATCTAGGTAGGTATCGAAATTTAGTTGGCGCACAAAAGTAGGCAACAGCAAGAGGAAAACAAGCTAATGTCTGTATATATATACGTATAATATATATATGTATGTATGTTTGTATGTATTGGGTAGACTTATTGGTTACTTAAGCAAGAAATGAAAATCTCGGTTCGGAATTGTGAGTTCTCGTATACGTATTCGCAGTTAATTTCATTTGAATATGTATATATGTATGTATATATCTATATGTTTAGTGGTATGTATGTAGGTGAGTAAGTTCTTTCAGTTTTGTGTGTGCTGTATCACAGTGGACGGCTGTCCACATCAGTTACAAACTCAGTTATGTGTGTGTGCTTCACGATGATATAGTTAGTCTAATATATGTTTATGTATATGTCTAACATATAGAGTTTTATTTTTCGTTACACATCAAATGTCTGTTGAATACACATATTTGTATTTGCATATAAAACTATAAACAAATCGCATTTGCTACTACTTAAAAAAGTCTCTACGCTGGCCCACTATACCTAAACACTTGTAAAGATCTGATCCGGCAAATAACATACATCGATATCGATACACTCAAATACTATATAACATATATAGCGCGCTTCTCTCTATTGGCTTAAATGCAAAAATTTCAGTTGTGTAATACGTATATCCATATATATCCATATATAGTATATATGTATATATATATATATAGTGTGTGGTAAATGCAATCTTAAGTTAGCTGCAAAGCATATATCGATTCTGGAGACTCGTTTGTATAATATATATGTATATATAATATGGACATATCGATAGATAGTGCAAAGCTCCTCAGATTTGTTCGATATGTGGTATTTATTTATTTATTAGCTATAGTATTTCACTCTTTTATTTTTAAAGATTTCTTTGATTGGATCTTGGGTATCAGGGTGGGCTTTTCTGATTACGTTTCCCTACGAGTATTTCGATGCTTATGCATAAGTAATTTTTGTTTTTGATTTTTAGTTTTGGTAATTGTTTAGCTAGTCTAAGAGTAAGTTGAGTTAATTATGTTGATTTGATTAGCGCTGTGCTCCAATTATTGTTCTCTTTCTAGAAATACCAATCAGCTTAGCTAAATACAATTAAATATTGAATTGTGTTGAATCCCATCAAGTTACAATTGATTACAAATACACACGGTGATAACGAGCATTCGTTTTTCTTTCGTTTTTTTTTTTCATTTTCTTTTTCTGATTGTGTTTTTTGATTTTCGATTTGCGATTTAATGGCCCTGCAATTTGGCCAATTGCCGGGAGTTTTCCATTTGAAATTCTTCCATTTGACAGTATATTATGTATCTGCATTGTTGGGGTTGAGCAAAATAGAAAATATGTTCATATTTATATATATATAAATCGAGATGTTGGAAGAGAAAAGACATATAGAAAGGGAGAGACAGAGAGAGAGAGAGAGAAAAATAAGGCACAAGCCAATTAGTGCGTTATTTGACGGCATTTCAGACATGCTCTAAAACACGCACACAAACACGCCACGCGTCGAATGCATGTATGTGATTATTGCATACATACATACATATATGCGCGTATGCATACATACATTCGTTTACACAATACACACACACACACGCACAAGGCGAAGACGAAGACGAAGACAAAGACAGAGACAGAGACAGTTAATATTATGCAGCTAGTTTAGTATATATGTATGTATGACGGCGCATGAATATATATGCATGTATGTATGTATATATATTTGTGGAAGAGAATGAATTGTCTTCACTCAGCAACTAGTAGTTATTCAACAGCAACAGCAACAGCAACAACAACAACAACAATCTCTGATCTAGCTCCACGCACTGCTTTACTGGATGAGTGAGACTGAGACGCTTTGAGTTGATGAGATGTAGTACGAGAATATGCAAATCAGTTTGAAATCAAGAAAAGCGTATTACACTCTAATGCTGATGTCCATGTGTGTGTGTGTGTGTGTTTGGATGAAGTGAATGATGGAAGAAGCGGAAGAAGCGAATCGTATACATATATAGCCTAGCTCCCTACGTTGGGAAAACATACAAAGTATTTTCCATGATTTTCTCTGTTTCTTAGTTCATAAAAATATGGTTAAAATATATCATGAATAACCAGATGCTATTTTCCTATATACATATAACTCGCATTTTACTTCTAGTGCTCGAAAATTTTTCCCAAAATTTAATCAAACAGAATTTTTAATTGATTAATCAACACACTTCAGCTATACATAATAACACTATAATTCCGATAAAGCACAAGTGATGTGATGAATGATGATGATGATGATGATGATGTTGGTGATGATGATTGTGTGTTGATAATGGAGCAGCATGCAGTAATGAAATGATCAAATATCAACTCAAATCAATAATATTGAAGTAAACAATTGGAATTACGAGCATATACATGATGACATGGATAGCATGGATAATGCAGAAAAAAACAAGACGAAAACAAATATCACAAACCAAAAGCCAATCAAATGTTAACGAAACAATAGAAATTCCAATCGAATGGGGTAAAAAGGAATCGAAACGCTGTTTAACGCTACATATATACATATGCATGGTAGCAGATGGGATAGAGAATAGTTCTCGGCTCTCGCAAAGGAAAGCGAGGCCGAGATACGGGGCTTTACATACGGGGGGCGGGGAATGGACACACACGCAGGTGATGTGACTGTGATGATGGGTGCTGCTGGGCGATGACACACACTCACCTTGCGGGCAGGATGAGAGCATCGAATTCCGTGTTTAGATGCCGTCGTATTATGTTCTTTGACGGCGGAATGCCCAGAGCCGTTGCCATGGTATCGCCCGAAAATGAGGGCTCCAGCACCACCAGACCGCCGTGAACGCCGCTGTCTGCAATTGGAACGGGAGGACGAGAGAATTCAGTGGGATTGCATTGAAACTGAACGCCAAAGTGCTTAAATCAATGGCACATTCATTATTATTATTCAGCATGCAATAGATATGTCTATTGATTCCACTCGCAACTGGCAAATGGCCGGCAACTCACCCTTCAGATTCTCCGCATACTCGCCCAGGTCAATGGAACGCACCCAGCGTATGAAGCGTTGGTTAGTCCACACAATGGGATCGGTGTCCACAGTCTCTGACTGCACGCGTCGCATGGCCAGCGTTTGGCGGTCGTATTTAACGATGCGCAGCACGTGAATGCCTAGGT
Source organism: Drosophila buzzatii (assembly GCA_035045845.1). Taxonomy (NCBI): domain Eukaryota; kingdom Metazoa; phylum Arthropoda; class Insecta; order Diptera; family Drosophilidae; genus Drosophila; species Drosophila buzzatii. The sequence goes on along the minus strand of JAWNOS010000244.1, from coordinate 11,910,950 downwards.
GTGACAGGACAGAGAGAGCAAGAGAGAGCGAGAGGGAGAGAGAGAGGGAAATGCATTAGCCTGATTAAAGTCGACAGTCGACAGTCGCCCTTATCTCGGCTTGAAGCGAGCATTACCATGCACTATGCTGGCCTGATGGAACTTTCGCGTCACGCCCAGAAACTTTTCCAGCTCCTTCTTGGAGAGCGTGTCCAGCATGCGCGCATCGACCAGGGACTGCAGGAACGGCTCAGCGTACTGCGGCAGGCCAATGTCCGGCAGCCACTCGGAAGCCACCCAGGTGTGGCCCAGCTGTGTGATCAGTGGATAGCGCACCAGCTCCGGTCGCCGCTGCTCCTCGATGGCCAGGCGCAGCTTCTTGCGATGCATTGGATGCGCCAGACCCAGGCCAGCCTCCAGCTCCACGTCGTTCAGCTCGAGCAGCACCTTGCCGCTCTTTACGTTCTCCGCGCAGCGTGCGCTATACTGGGGCATGCCCAGCGCCACCTCCAGCCAGGCCAGCACTTGAGTGGCCCGCCAGCGCTCTATGGGCAGCTGTGAGGCTTCGCGCAGCAGTCGCAGCTTCTCGGCATAGCCCTCCTCGGAGAGTGGATTCCACGAGTAGTCGCTGTATTCGCTCACCCCGTCGGCGGACAAGGCCTTGCTCTTGTTGCGCGAGCGTGCAAACACGCGTGAGATGCTGCCCCAGGTGCCGCCGCGTCCATTGCGGGCGCCCAGTGGGCCGTTCTTGTTGCCGAACTTGCGGGTTATGGCACCGGCGCCGCCAGGTCCCTCAGCATCCGGCGAGAGCTGCTCCACAGATCTGAGTGGAGTGAGAGAGAGAGCTGAGTATAAATACTAAAAATGACTCTTAGACAAAATTACCTTGAGTAGGCGCCAGAGTTAAGAGGCGAGAGTGTGGGGCTGCGTTCCTTGGGAGTGCCAACTGCAATGGGAGAGAGAGAGATAATTGAGATAAGAGAGATTAGAGTTGCTCAAAGCTTGGCCCACTCACATTGGTACATATTTTGGCTGGAGACTAGAGAAATGCTGTCGGGATCGACGGTGATGCAGGGTCCGTTGTCGCATGTGCCGTCGCTGAAGTTGAGCTCTCCGCCGGTGCTCTCGCGATCGCTGCTGTTGCGCAGGCCCGAGTCGTTCGAGCAGGAGTTGCGATCGCCGACGGTGGCGCCGGAGCCGCCGCTCAGGCTGCCGCTGAAGGCGGACAGTGAATTCGAGTTGCCACGCCCACTGTCCTCGGCTGTGCGCATGCCGCTCAGATTGCCAGCCAGGCCAGAGCCGCCAGCCAACTGGCTGAGCATGCCCGAGGCAGCCGACGGCGGCGTCAGCGGTGCAAATGAATGCAGACTCTCCTGGTCGGAGAGGCAGCCCGTGAGCTGACGACGCGCCTCTTGGAGCTGCTCCTGCAGTCGCTGCAGCTGCAGATCCCTTGCCGATAGCTGCTGAGCCAAGGCCAGCGAACGCTCGGCCTCGTCGCGCGCCTGCTTCAGCAGCTGGAAGCGTTCTCGATCACGATCACCCGAGATCTTGGCATTGGTCGACTCAGTCTCGCGCACGCGCTCCTGGTAGTTGCGTATGAAGTCGCGCAGCTCTTGCTCCTTCTCCTGCAGCGAGGCGCACAGCTGCTTCACCTGGCCCAATAAATCCGATTTGTCTGTGCGCAGCTTCTTCCGCTCCAGCCGCATGGTGAGCAGCTGATTCTTCACGCTGCGCAGCTCTGATTCCAGTCGCTCCACGCGCTCCTGCGATGCCGTTGCACTATGGCCATCTTGACCTGTCTGCGCCGCTGCCAAGTCAGCGCCGGGATCAGCTCCGCCCACTGCACCGTCCGTCGAGTGCTCGAGCAGCCGGCGCAGACGCTGCAGCTCCGCATTCAAGCGCTCGTTCTCCTCGCGTAGCTTCATAGCCGCCTCTGCAACAGAGATCATCAGAGAGTTAGCTCCATGTTGCACCCTGCAGCAACTGTGCCAGCTGGCCCAGTTGAGTGCCGCGCTAAGCTCAAGCCGTGGAAAAGCGAGGACTGTGTCATTGTCGAGCTACTAGCCACCCCCTGAGAGGCTACTGGGTAAGTCCCATACATATGTCTATTCACTCAGGCGTGCTACTACCCTAGCCAAGAGCCACTAGACCATCCTCAACTCAACTGACATGTCGCCAGTCAGCTGCCCTTTATGCATGCCAATTTCTAACACACAGAACTACGAACGAGCAGAAACTAAAAAGTGCAACGTGAAAGGCTTTGGGGGCACAGGCAGCAAAAGTTCTCCTCGGGTGTGAAACAGAAAATAACTTAAATAGGCTATGTCAGGGAGCAAGCCGGACAGATTCAAGTGCAACTGGGGGCTGAGGGTGAGGGCATGCGGGTTAAATGTTAATGCGAGTGCTGATAGAGCGTCTGTGCGGTGCTCCAATTAAAAATGCTGAGCGGAAATGGCAGATGAAAAGTAAGGAAAACTTAAGATTGAAATGGCTTAAGTGAGAGTGGGAGCAGGAGCAGGAGCAGGAGTCATGGTGCGGGTGCTGGTGCGGATGCGGGCAAGAATATGAGTCTCAATCGACTTACCTGAGCGAAATGTGAACTTTGACTCATCATTACGATTGCCATCGTGAGCGCCGTGGGTCGTGGTTGCCTCTAGCATCAGCAGCGCGGCAGATGCAGCGGATGTTGGGGAATGAGCCGAGCACGTGGGCGAGGCCACTGGCTTGGGCATGGGCATGGCCATTGCGGATTTTATTTTCATTGTCTTTGCTTTTGTAGTAGTTGCAGTTGCAGTTGCAGTTGTAGGTAATGAGGCTGCGGCGACCGCTGCCAGCTCCGGTTCCATTAATTTTGCAATCGAGCAAACATCATTCGCATTTCTCTTGTCGACTGTAGTTATATTGGTATATATATACATATATATATATTTGTTGTTCGATTGTTGTTGTGATGTGTTTTCCCCAAACACAAACACAAACACAAACACACACACGCGCACCCACGCCAAGGGTATTCAATCGCATTCGTGATTTTCGTCGATAAAGGGGGATGAGAGTGTCCAAGTTGAGAGGAGTTGGAGAGGGATGTTAACAAAATAAATAACAACAACGACAACAACAATAACAACAACAACAAATTGTAATAATAATAACAAGAGCAACAACAACGATTTAAGCACATCATCATGATATTGTTAATGTTAATGATAATGACGTTAGGGTAGACACAATTTATATATGTATGTGAGCGAGCCATGATTGGATGATGAACACTCACAATCAGACAGAAAGAAAGAAAGAGAGAGAGAGAAGTAGAGGGAGACAAAAAGACAGGCAAATGGAGCGTGCAGGAGTTTTAATTAATGTTGTTTAGCTAAATCTGAATCAGAAGTACTCAAAACATATTCATAATAGATGTGGACATTAAACAAACTTAAAATTCATATATGTATAGAGTACATTGATTGATTTTTCCGACATTTATAAAATGTAAGTAAATATATTATGTATAATATGTATAAAAATCTCCATGGGATTGATTTGCCTAGTTATCGTGGCCTACTCAATCAAATGAAATTGTTGCTCAGCCATGTGCACATATTTTTGTTTAAATAGATTATCCACATATATATTTATTAAGCTTATCTCTTTTTTGTTTTGTCAAAATTTATTTAAGCGCGCTTCTGCATGAGCGCATTTAAACGAATGCTAAAAATATATTATTATTTATTTTAAATAGCGCACTGTGGCACAATTTGATATTTGATAGCATAAAGTTTAAATAAATATTTAGATACTGAAGTGCGTTTGTGAGCCAAAAAAAAAAAATAAAAATAAATAATACAATAAAAAGTAAAAGAAAATAAAATAATACAAAAAGCTAAAAAAAAATATATATATATATATATATATTGATAAATAAAAAATATAATTATTTTGAATTATTATATTTTGTATACATTTTAACATAATCAAAATGTCTACAAATATACTTTTATATATTTATACTAGATTTAATATTTTGAAATTCTCGTATTATTTTTGCTATAAAGATGGCTTTTTGACGTCCATAGTACTTCGCTTTAATTCATTTAAATTAATTTGCGCTCTCAGTTATTTTAAGAAATGCAAATTAAAATTATTTTCGCACAGAAAATGATTCAGTTTAAATGTTGTTTCAGCATAGCTAATGAAAAAATACCAAAAATAGAAATACCAAAAAATAAAGATTTTCATATGCAGTATATACCAAGCATTTATTCCTTCTTTTTTTACTCGATTTCAAACTCAAATTGAACAGCTTTAAATAATTCTAATCAAATAATAGCTAAATCTGCAGCTTTAACTATGTGAGAGTCAACTTGAGCAGAGATTGAGGAAATCAAGAAAGATATGTAAATTCAAGTCGATATCAGCAGTGGGTCGGTCGGCTGCATCGCATTTGGCTGCATTTGAGCAGGTTGAATGATTTGCGAGACAGCAATTGCATTGCTCTTGGGCAGCAGCTGCCGCAGCTCGCATCTAATCCTGATGATGGCGATGAGGACGTCGACAGGTTGGGAAGCGGGCGCAATCTATCAAGGCGGCTGGAGGCGGCGGTTCGTTAGTTTTTGCCAGCGCCATTAAAAGCACGGCCAGTGAGACAGAGAGACAGAGAAACAGAGAATGATAGAAAGAGGCACGTTAAATGGCCGCTCGTTGCTAGCTTTTTTGAGACTTTCGCTTTGGCATTCGGAAATTATTCGATGCGCCAGACCCAGCTGCACTTTGGACCCTCCTCTCGCACTTTTACCGGCGCTGGCGGGCGCATTTTGCATCGTACGTGTAAGCAAGAGATTTGTGTTTGTCATCTAACCATGCGGTTGTTTGCTGCCCAGACTTTTCCTTCCTGCACTCGTGCCGACCCGGGCCACACACCAGGCTAGGCCACACACATTGCACATTGCACATTGCAGTGTGATTTTCATTTTAATTTTTAGGACTCGCCACTAGTTTAGCTACAGTCCAATCTGCCTCTGGCTGCACCGCACACACAACTAAAATCGAAAAACAACAACAGAGAGAGAGAGAGGGCTTTTAGCAAAGGTAACTAAGCCTTTGCAGTTCAATGTTTCTGACAGCCCAAAATATATGTACTAAAGTCTGATTTTGGTGTTTCAACCGAAACATTGCTCTGTGTTTCCCTCATCCAGCCAGTCCGATTGCAATGCGTATGCACTATGGAGCTCATGTAATGGAAGGGCATTTCATATTGTTCATAAAGTACACAAAATTGATTTTACGACAGAAACGAGTTTAGGTTTCTGCAATTTTGTTCAAAAGGAAGACGTGTTAGGGAAGTGGAGAGATAATCTTAAGGCAGCTCTGGGGAATGGGCTAAACGACATTCCGTTTTAATTAATATGACTCCTAGTACTAGTTCGAACTTGGCTAGGGTAACATATTGAACTCAATAGATGGATAATCTTAAGTCAACTCTTAGTTTCATTAGCAGATATTAAAACTGGTTTTTATAATATATGTATATTTAAATGAGTAAATTAAACTAATAAAAATAAAGTAAACTCAATAAAATAAATAAACAATAAACTAAAAATAAATTAATTAATAAACTAAGTCTCTAACTATGGGTAAAAAATAAATAAATAAAATCTAAGAATTAAAATTAAACAAAAATATTTAAAAAATAGTTTATTTTATTTATATTAGCTTGAATTAATAAAAATTAATTAATTATTTAATCTAAATTATTTATTATAAATTAAAACTTACTTAAAATATATTCAGTTATTTAAAAAATATTTTAATTAAATATTTTTAAATTCTGATTTTATTTAGTTAAAATTCTGACCCTTTGACGCCTATAATAATAAACTTAAAATATATCGAAATGCATTGAAAAAGCATTTTATATAAAAGTCTAAAGATTTTTTTGAGTCTCAAGAGAGAGAGACGAAGTTGACTAGAGCGTGGCAACTGTTTGCCCAGGTCAAATCATCATATAGAATTCTCAGCACTTCTCCTGTCTGGCTTTAAGTCCAATTTGCAAGAAAAATCAATTCGAGCACACAAATAAATTGCATATGTATGCAAAATTTAAAATTGTATTTGAGTGAAGAGAGATAGCGTAACAAAGGGGGATAATTTGTGTCCAAGGTTTGCGGCGCTGCACATGCTGCGACACAGCAACACACACACAACAGAGAGAAGAGATAAAAAAGTATATATATCGAATATATATGCATATATGTGCACACTTATGCCTGTCTATGTGTGTATGTGTATACGCAATTGCTTGAATTGCCCCAGTCAGCAGCTGTTGCGGCTGCCGAGCTAATTGCGCCCACTCACATGCCCACTCGACTGAGCTGAAATGTTATAGAAATGCATTTGGGTGCAGCGGGTTGGCACTTACCGGCGCTGAGCTGGCTGCTGGTTGGGTTGACCTGCGCCAAGTGACCTGCGGCAATCAAATTTGAGTTATTCGCATGGATCATGGCTGCCGTGGATATGGTGGTGCTGCTGCTGCTGCTGTTGCTGATGGAGTTGGCGCTGCTGCCATTCACTAATTGCGACTGCGGTTGGCCAATCGCCTGCGCTTGTGCTTGTGCTTGGGTCTGTGCTTGTCCCAATGTGTCGCCCTTGGCGGCCAAGCGATTCTGGTTGTCGATGGTCATGGGTGGCGTGAGCGTCTGATTGCTCCCATTCGAGCTGGCCGGGGAGCTGCTGTCTGAGGCGGAGGCGTTGGGCGTCAGATCCCGTTTGCCTGCCAGCAGGCTCGGCTGCTTTAATGTGGCTGCAGCTGCTGCTGAGGCAGATGAGGATGAGGTCGACGAGGCGATCCCAAACTGCTGTTGGCTGCTGCTTGTGCTTGTTGTCGTGTTGTTGTCCAGCGATAGCACCGGCTTCACCGGCTTGTTGTTGTTGACGGACTTCTCTTTGAGTGCACCCACACTCGAGTCCAGCGACTTGACAATTTTCTGTAAAGTTGGACAAACATTTAATGGATGCACTTCAATTAGGCGAGCGCTCTATGCATAAGTAGGATGTTAGAAATGTTCAAAAAGATGTATGAGAAATAGCGAAATAGAGAGAAAGAGAGAGAGAGAGAGAGGGGGATTCAAAGATACAGAGATAGAGAGCGAGAGAGCACGAATTGCTGCCAGGTATCCAAGTCAATTAGTCAATGAGCATGTGTGTGCGAGATAGACATACATTCATACATACATACATACGTAGAGATAAGGAATGGAAATGTGCCGAAACTTTTGTAAGCATAAGTATAAGCATGTGAAAGTGGAACAGCGCTGAATGGCGAGTGGCATGCAAATTGTATGTTGACCCCCATCCTTTGGTTAACCTTCCGCCTCCGCCTCCCCGCGCCCCTCCCAAAAACCACCCAGCGGCGCTAACAAGCAAATGAATGAGGCCCAATTAGGTTAAACATCAAGTGAATGGAGAGGGTTTTTATTCATTTTTTTTTTAGTAGTGGTTGTTGTAGCGGTGGGGCTGGGGCATGCAGGGTTGGCACTTTGGAGGTTGGGGGCGGGTTGGTTGAATTGGATTGTACTTGGTGTACTTACGGATTCGCCCAGCTTGTGCAGAGAGGCATTTATGCGATCCGGATTGCGTGGCGGCGGCTCTGGTGGCTCTGATGCGGCCATGGTTGGTCCGGCAGCAAGACCGTTTATTTGCATACCTCCTCACACAACTGAAGCGCTCCCAGTGCCTCTGCCAGTGCTCGTGCCAGTGACTGAGCTGAGCTGAGCTTGTGTGTGTCTGTCCCAAAACGTTCGTTCTACGCTACGTTGCCCAGATACAGATATACATATATTGGAATACGAATACGAGTGCTGCTGCCGCTGCCGCTGCTGCTGCTGCTGCTTCACCCGACCACAAGTATTTCAACTGCCACAATTTGCACCATGCGCAGCCCGCTCTAACATTCTGACTACCTTACAAAGGGACCGAAGAAATACGTACACAGAGAGACGCCCAGTGGAGACAGGAGACGGGAGATGAGAGAGACACGCCCGATAAGCCGCAGATGCTGTTGGCGCTGATTCCCGAAATGTTTTCCAGCTCCTCTGTTCAGTTCTCCCTTTCACGTCCTCGTTTAATCCTTTAATTGCTGAACGTTTCGTTTGCTTTTACTTGACAAAGATTCCGCATGCATCTGTAAATAAACGAAAAAGCTTTATCAAACGATGGTTTACTATTGTTATTTATATAGCAGAAAAATATTACCGACCGTGGCTTTAATTTACGAAATTAAAAAGTGAAGGAGAAGCAAATCTCCAAAGTTTCGCACAGTTTCGCATCGATATATTACTCTTCTGCCGATACTTTTCAATAAGAAGTAATGGACGTAATGGCTGTTAAATATTTCTATTTGAAATGTATTAATAATTGAGCACCATTGCACCTGAATATTAAGACTGATATTTATAAATATAAATATATATAAATAAATTTACAATTTATTTTTAGCATGTATAATTAATATGCGTCTTTGAAATGCAGCGAAAAGAATTCTCTAAAAGTCTCCAACAACAAATATGGCAAATATCGATATGTCAAAGTATCGCAATAGATTCGATATTTTTCAATCATAATTATCGATGTTAGTGGACGTTTAACTCAATTACATACATACGTCTTCAAATTAAGGTAATGGAAAAAGTTTTTTAAACAACTTTCAAGTGTTTGTTCAGTTATCTTCAGATCGTTTGAAGTTGTGAACTCAGTTTAAGTTAACTTGAGAATCCGTGACTTGCTTTTTACTACCGCCTGTAAACGCTTTATTGCTATCGGACAACAGATTCTACAAATTCGTACATACATACATATGTATATCTAGATTTAGAGCACCGGCCACAAATTCTATTTCGGATTGTTTCCACGTTTCTATGCATTCGGTTGCGTGTCTGGATTCGGTTTTACTGCACTGCGTCCGGAAGGCAGTAAATGTGAAAAACCCGAATGCCCGTAATGGAAATGGCAATGGCGCCACCTAAAGCAGGTTTTCGGCAAGAGTAAATTAAAGCCATGTTTTATTACACAAACTACGTATACTATATAGAAATGTGTGTGTTTTTTTCAGAAATAATTTACGCTTTTATGTATTTACAAACGCGTCAAGTGGTTTTCCTTTGAGCTTTAACTATCAGTTTTGCCGAGCACTTTTCAGCGCTGACTGCGGACTTTATAAAAATCATGGAAAATGTTTTTATTTCATGCTCTGATTTTTATGTTTTTGATTGGATTGTACGATATTCAACTCCTGACCTGACCATACAATATTAACTTAACTTTTAGCCATACAAATTGAAGCTCTCGATTGAATGAATAGCGAAAAAAAGTTCAATGCGAAATTTTCGTGAATGGAATATTTGAAAAACACGCGAAGCGTTTTCTTAGTTCAATTTTTCAGCTTTTATCTGTGAATTTTGTATGAAAACGCGTCGATGGACAAAAGAATGTGTATGTCGGTGGACGGATCGATCAATGGTTTTATATATGGGCATGTTTGGGAAAGAGTTTCATTTAACGTTTTTTCAGTTGAAACTCGATTGAATCGTAAGTAATTAAATGGAGCCAATAATTTGTTGCACTAAAACTACATAATAGTTAGTTAAACAAAAGTTGCATAAAGCTTTGATTATTTTTGGTTCTTTAGATTTTAATCCGATTTGGCGAATGGCTGCAAAACGCTGGCCATAAATGGTGTTGCGGCTTACCTTCGTTTTTTCAGGGAATTTTCATGTTGCAGACAAAAAATTGTACAAATACCAGGCTTAAGCAGCGCTTTAGTCGCAGTGGCCAAAGTCTAGTTTTTCTTTTATTTTGTATTTTTTCCCCAGCTAACTTCAGCTGCACCTTGACTCACAAACCAAAACCAAAAACATATGGGCAGGATTTGAGAATAACATGACCGCAGCCACACACGCAGAACTGGGGGAGCAGCGCATCTGCACCTGAAGCTAAGCCGGGAAGGAGTCCCACTGCCTCGGAATGGCCCTAATACTAATGTGTTTTATGGCCAAGTGTGGGTGAGCTCTCTCTCTGTGTGTGCGTGTGTGGTTGGGTGAATGTGGTGTCTGCCTGTGGCAAAAACAAACACAAAAAACGCAAACTTTAATCATAATAATAACATAGAACTTTTGTGTTAAATCCGAGCAGATAGTTACATGGCTGGCTGTTATGTGAGCTAAAATATATACATATATATATTAATTAGATATATGTATGTATGCACGTTCGTAGAAGTTCATTTTAACTAGACAAAATTATGTTTGCAATTTGTAAAGAGGTTTGTGTTTCATAATAAAGACTTTCATAAGGCCGCACATTGAATTTGTTGCCAAATGCACTTCTGGTCATTCAATCTATCATTCGAGATAGATTTTAATGAAGTGCAGTGTGCGTAATTAATTATCTATTTAATAATACACAAATTGCAGTCAGTCAGTTTTGTTTGAGTCTTGGTTTCGTATGTCAATAGATAAGTGTGTAAGCATTAATTAAATAAGATTTACAGCATGTGAAACTTGGAATTTGCTAAAATAATGACGTCTCTGTTTGTCTCTTATTGTTTCAAGTATCATATAGTAATATACTGCATTATAAATTAATCTTCTTTCAATCCAACTAACTGGCTAACATAACTAACTTAATTTGCAGTTCATTAAGTTAACATAATCATATAAATATTGTGTAGATTTTAGATGCAGTCAAAATTGTGTAAATATTAATAGCGATACACATTTTTTTTTCAATAAATGATTCAATTATTATTATAATTTAAAACTGCCTCTGGGCAATTGATATTCCAAATATCAGCAGCAAAATACCAAATATCGTTGCATAAGCTAGGGAGCTGCTGTCGGGCGAGCGGAAATGAGTAGCAGAGTTATGTTAACGCATTGACAGTTAACAGAATAATTTAAAATTCCATACTTGGTGTGTTAGCTAACATAAGCGTAGGGTTAGCTAACATAATTAAGTATGCGACTGTAAAAAATCTGTATGCTAACAGTGCACTGTTAGCGAAATCTTAGCTATAATTGTTCACTCTACTATTCATTTCTCTTCGCCTGTTACTTTAACAAAATTTCCGTTTATATTTGGGTCCCAGAGCGGTCTCAACAGCCGATCCCGTGAGGCAGCACTCAAATATAAAACGGCTGCTGACAGCTGAATGAATTCGCTGCCAGAGTGGAAAAGACGCAAGAGCTGGACGGACTTTATTAAAAATAAATTAATGTCATTTGCTTTGCCAATTTATTTCTTTTTCACCTGTTTTATTTATAACTTAAATAAATTGAAACATGTTTACCATGTTTTTTACTGCTTTCAATATTTTGGAAAATTTAAACGAAATTAAATGTGGAAATGAACTATAATGAGCTGTGCGAAGATGGAGCAGAAGACTTTATGAACTACGTTCCTATATATCACTATGTGCTTTACAGACAACCTGCGCCCGTAGCTGAACCCATGGTAATAAAGCCTAATGAATGCTTCTATGTGCACATTAAGGATGCGACTTCGGAGTATTTTCCAGCTTTTATGCTGAATTTCCGTCGAAAATTCAATGCCAAGTCGATGGAGCAAAATTATCAAAGAGCTATAAATCTGAGGCATGAGATTCTCAGAGAACGCGTGGCACGGCTCACTGTGAGATTGCAGAACGTGGTCAAGTTAACTGCTGAATGCCATGCCAGGAAAAAGAACGCCTTGTTGGCGCTGCGAAGGCACATAGTCAAGGATATGCAGGATCATGTGCAGCGCCACGAGCGCTACAGAGCCCAGCGCGTCGAGCATCTGAGGCGCCACAACGAACAGGTGCACAGATTATGTGAGCTGCTGCGATATGGACTCTATCTGACACGTATTGCCAGGCAATACGAAGAGAATCGCAAACGTATAGGAATATTTTAGTGGGAAATATATTCAGTTCAGTTCAGTGATAGAGTGAACTGGATATATTAGCCACTGAGAGTGTTTCGATGACTATGCGTCGCTCTAGTCAAGTCAAAAGTTTTGTAAATAAACTAGTTTGGGCAACAGCTAAGAGAGTGAATTTTATTATAGCAATAAATTAATCAGCCGCAGCGTAAACGTCAGTTCATTGAGCAATTTCTTTTCACTGCAATTTTGTGTGAGGCAAAGTTTTTGAAGTTGATGTCAAAGCTTCAAGTAAACCATAATTAGCCTTGGCTACGCTTTGATTCAATGGAATTAATTACGTTCGCCCACATGCGGCAACCGAAAGAGAGAGAGAGAGGGAGAGTGTGACAGAGTGAGATATAGAAGATTATGTGCTTTAGCTAGCCACAGAGCCAACCTCAACTCGTATGAGTCGTCTTCGTCAAAGACAGTGATAGAGCTCTGGCTCGGCGCCCCGTGGCTCTCTATTCAGATATCATGTGCACTCGAGTGCAATTTGTGTATGAATTCCGGCACAGCTTCTTTGAGCTTAGTTGCTTGCAAATGTTATGGCAACTGACGACTCGGGTGTCTGAGCAAGTTCTTGCTTTTCTTTCCCCCTTTCTGACTGTGCTCAGCCTTTGGCTTATGCCAAGTTCAACTGGAATACTTGACCTGCTTGAAAACATGTTCAAACTATGAGCTGGCCAGGTTATTGAATTAAACAGTGAACCCTCCAGCTCGCAAGCTTTTACATTTTTTCATTTTTATAAAATACATTTTTCATTTTATTATATTTGTTATTTTGCTATGCATGAAGCGCACTTGCATCTAAAATTTAACAATTTCAATGAATGCTTGAAAAGATGAAAATACTATGAACAAAATTCAAATATCGAGGCACATAGGACGCAAATATTGCCCATATTTGCTAATAGAATTTTAAGCACTTTTTATTATATATCAAAAATATCAATAAAAGTGCTTCAAGTTAGCAAATTGTATTGGCATGTAAATATAGATTTTAATATTAATTAAAATGTATTTGAAGTGAAAGAAAAATATTTTAGAAAATGTGTACAAATAAAAAATATATATAAATATATAAATGAAAAATAAAAATAGATAAAAAAATATATATATAAATAAAAAATAAAATAGATAAAAAAATATATATAAATAAATAAATAAATATAAATAAATAAATAAAAATAAATATATAATAAAATAAAACTCTGTTTTTTTAAATGCATAAATTTATAAATTATACAAATAAAAAAATATATACTATATATATATATATATAAATAAAAATAAAAATAAATATATAATAAAACAAAACTCTGTTTTTTTTATGTATGTTTTATGCCTTTAAATAAATTTATAAATTTATTATTTATTTATTTATTTTTTTATTTGTATTTTATTTTATTATTATTAAGTGTAGAAATGGTACAATCAGATTTAGTACTTTAACAACATATTTAAATATATTAAAATAAATAATGGAATTAAATTTCATTCAAATAAGTAAATTAAATTCAATGAGTGAAAAACTAAATAAATTAGTGAAATAAAATTTAAACAATAATATAAGAATGATATATAGTAATTATTTTAATTATTTAATTAGCTTTGTATCTTGAAAACTTAATTAGAATAAGAAATAAAACAAAAAGAATAGAGCAATAAATAATACAAATTAAATGAATAATTTTGTAAACGAGTAATTTAAATTTAATAAGTAAAAATTTGTAAAAAAAAAAAATATATATATAAAATATCATGCTTTTTGATACTTTGTGCTTTTTTATCTGAACTTAGATAAATTTTAAACTTTACGTTAAACTATATATGTTTTAATATAAATTCTTTATTTTATGACAAATTTGACAAACTCAAGAAACTTATGCAAATGAAGTAGCTCACACCTTAAGCCATAATCCAATTAGATGCATTTGCAAATGTATCTTTATCTTTCATACATACGCATGCATAGATACGCAGATATATCTAGCGATTGCAGTCACGTAGCGAAATTCCGTTATGACAGCTGTCAGCCTTAGGTCTTCTTGTTTGTTCAGCGAACTTTAGAGCCAAATTGCAAGCTGAAATTTTGTGAAGAGCTGCAAATGAGGCAGTTATTACGCAACTGCCTGCCTCTAACTCCCACTCGCCCAACATTCCAATGTTTGTTCTCTCTCTCTCTCCCTTGTTGACAGGCAGTTTTAATTGGAAATTAATAAGCCAAGCAAAACACATTCCAAACAGCTTCAATTACAGCGCCATGGCAATAGTTACAACTGATATATATAGAGAGAGAGAGAGGACGTCGATGCTAGCTGACAGTAGCTCTGCTATATCATTGTGGCCATGCCCATTCTATTACTCAAATGACTCATGAATATGACTCACTTTACACACACACACACACACACACACATACGTATATATGTATTTAGAGTTTTAGTATTAATTTCCTGTTGGACTCGACTCTATTCGATTATCCCTCTGGCCGGTCGGGCAAAAACTTTAGTTAGTCTGATTAGCTGTCCGTAACACGTCAAAGCTAAAACCAGGCACATCATCAGCACCCTGATTTCATGTCAGCCCCATCCTCGACCTCATTCATATGCAAATTATATAGTGCCCGGTCTATTCACAGTTATTTAAGCCTTGCCTGAATTGTATTCAACATATTTTCTTGCATGGAATTCTGTTTGCCTTGATGAAGTTGGCTATAATCGACCATAACTTTTCGATGAACTGAACTAACTTTTGCCTAGCTAACTCGTAAAGTAACTGAAATAACTGACTCTTTGCTGTCCAGTATCTGCTTCTTTCTCTCTCCCCCTCTACCTCTCTCTCCCTCTTTTGCAGCAGCTGTCACACTTTCAATTGTTATTCACTTTACACCTTTGTGAATGGATTTCCTTTATAATCATTTTCATTCAAGAGGGTTTCATTAAGTTTTGGCATTCTAATTAAGTTTATTTTCTCTTGACTTATAAATGTAAATAAGTTGATAACTTTTACAGTTTACTGCTGTTAAATGGCATTTTGCATAGCTCTGTTGTTGGCCACTTTTCAAGTGTTTTTGTTGCTTGTTCAGAAAGTCTAAGCAGAGTATATTGTTTTGAAGCCTCAAGGGAAAAAATTATCAAAGACAGCATCATAAAAGAAACTGTCTCTGACTTGATGTACTAATATACTTGCTTAACTAGGAGCTGATATTATACATTCTTACATATGTACATATAAGTAAGGGATCAGTGTCAGCTTTGTTTGTTTTATGATGCAGTCTTTGATATTTTTGTGCTCTAATCGAATGCCGTTTTGCTTCTCGCCTCTCTTCATCCACCGACAATCAGAACGATCTTGTCCGAATGGCTTCAGCAGTTAACTCCCACACACTCAGTTACACACGAGACTATGTTCGGCAGCTGTCACGATTGAGTAATACAGTCTTTTAACAGGGGGCAGCTTCTATCACTGTCTCTCTCTCTCTCTCGCGCTGCGTGAATTTGAAAGTCGTGCAGACACGAAGCAAATTCACTCGAGTGAATTTGCTTCGTGTCCCCTCTACGTCTTTACTCACACTAATACTACTACAATAGTAGGCAGCGACTCTAAATTGAGAACATTAGAAAATTCACTTTGCTATCAAACAGCAGCAGCTCATCTAATACTAGCAAAGCGATTAGTTTGTAATAGTGATGTAAAAAATCATCGATGCATCGAGCATCGATGTTTTTTCTTTTTACCGATGTTCACCGATGTTTTTCGATGTTTTCGCTGATACCGATGTTGAGCGATGCATCGATATTTTGCAAAACTTTGTATGTATATAAAATACAGTGGCTCACAGCATATTTTAAACTACCGCCTACACAAATTTAGGCAAATAATTTAAACTTAAACGTATATACAAAAAAAAAATAAATAAATAAATAAAAAAAAAAAAAATAATAAAACAAAATAATAAAATAAAATAAATATATAAATAAATAAAATTAAAAAAAAAAATTATAAAAATATATGCTGGCTTAATTTTGTTAAAAAATATATTTTTCAAATAATTTATAATAATCAAAAACTAAAACATTTAAAGTTTAATTTTCGAATGTAAAAAACAAATTATAATTACTAAAAGCTAAAAAAAAGGACAAAAATCAGTACATAAAAATATATAAACATTTTTAAATTCAAACTTAAAAAAATAAACATTTTATAATAATTAAAAACCTAAAAAAAGAAAACAGTTGCCACTGTATTTAAATTAAAAATAAAACAATTTTCACAGTACTTTAAGCTTCTGCTTCTCAAAGAAAAAAAACTGTTAAAGTATTTAAACTATATTATATTAAATCTGGTCTGATTTCCAATATGCCTTCCCCTCAATTCGTTTGACACTCACTCAACCAATACTCTCCAACACATTCTCTTATAGATTTTAGATATGCTATTAATTTATTTAAGCTTCCTTTTAAATAATAAAACAAACTTCTTTCAGGGTTCAATGCAATGCCAAAGCTCCAATGCTCTCTTGATCAATGACAGTTAAAAGGGATTTCAGCTCGATAAGTGTGGTAAACACCACCTGGGAGGGAGGAAAGGCATGATTAGACACACGTGGAGTCTGCACGCCTCATGACTTCGACTTCATGACGCGCATTTGTCTGTGATTGTGATTCAGGCAGGCGTTCGCTGCGATGGCTGCGAGTGGAGCTGCCTTTGGCAGTTAGCAGCTACGACTAGAATCCTGTGTCTGCTAACTGTTTGCTTTTCGCTGATTTGCTCAACCGAGCAGAAGGTAAAGTTTGCGTTGAGCAACTCATTTAGTTTGCAATTAATTAGTGGCAACAGGGTGGCAGCTGTTGTTATTGTTGCTGCAATTGCCGTTGCAGCCAGCACAGGGTGGAGTTTGTGTTTTTCATTAAACTAAATAGATGCGGCTTCAACTTGCTTGTTTGCTGCTGCTGTAGCTGAAGCTGTTTGGCCGACAAGTTTGCAAAGCGGTTTCCGCTTCCGAATCCGACAAAAAAAAAAGAAAAGAAAAGAAGAAAAAAATATATATATAAGCGCTCACAGAATATATTTGTGAGGGGCGCGAAATGGAAATGCTTGAAATACTTGAAATGCTTGACCCAATTGGCAGCCCCAGCCAGGCGAAAAACATGCAAAACATTTTCTGCGCAGCTTAAGGTAAAGAGCACTGAGGGCGCAGGCATAACTCTGTGTAATCTAGGGTCAGTAAATGATTTTCCCATTAAAATGCATGAGCGTGTGTGCGACAGAGATGGGGGCAGATAGCGAGATAGCGAGAGAGTGAGAGAGGCAGACTGAAGTGGAGGCTGCTTGTGATAAGTAAAAGTTTTGTTGTTTCTTCTGCGGCAGCTGTGCGAGAGTGGATCCAGTGCAACAACTTGGTGGCGGCAGGCCCCGGAGACCTAACCCTGTACTTACACAATTTGATAACCTACTTTTGGCATAATGCTGCCATTGTTGTTGCTCTTGTTGGGCGGGCTGCAATGTCTTTTCGGTTGGCAACATTAAAAATTTACACATAATGACATTGACGCACACTTTGAGCAGCTGGCATAGAGGCAGAGAGATTGAGAGCGGGACAGGCTGAGGCACACAGTCGCACTCATGTCCTTGAGCTTGTGTTTTTGTTTGGCATTAAGAGCATGTCGAGGCACCAAGTGCGTGTGCACACACACACACACACATACAGAGAGGACAACAGCTAGACGAAGGTGCGTGGCTTCACACTGTGTTGCCTACAAGCGCAGCAGCATTGGTTAACGGAACTTGGCACGGATATGTTAGTCCTTGCCAAGCTGGCTATCTGCTGCTGCTGGGCGTGGCAAAGAAAGGAACGCGCTGCGCTCACAGCTTGCCACTTGGGAAATACTTTAAGTCCTTTGCCTTAATAGCCCTGCCTTTTTCAGTCTTCGTTTCTACTGTTCAGCTCTGTTCAGTCCGCTGATGGCATTTTCATTCCTTTGCTTCCTTTTGCTGCTCGGGTGAATTATTGTCAAGCGATTTATTACGCGCAACGGGCTGTTGCTGCCGCCGCTCCACATGGCGTATGCGTAACAATAATTGTAATAAAATGCGCGTAATATTTTGCTATTGCACGGCTTGGGGCCGCATAATGTACATATGCATGTATGTATGTAGTAGTGCCAGCCGAGCAAACATGTGCTGCAACATGACATTATTTAAGAACTATTTCTCTCTCTGCACTCTCCCTCCCTCTCTCTTTCTCTCTCTCTCTGGTTAGGGCAACAAATTCATTCGGTTTGCGGCACTTCATTTGAGGCTAACCTGATTAGCTGCTGCTCTGTCAGCTGGCATGTCCTGAGCAAGGGCAACAACGAGCTGTCAGCTGATTAGCATCAGGTGAAACAATAGATAAATAAATTACAGTCAGACCCCACTTAATGGCCAAATCATACAATTAAGTCCAATTGCCGCATTGATTACCTGTTTAGAGATTGCAAGCGAGCATATTGGTTGCTATGAAGACGCATAATGTATAATAATTATTTAATGTTCAACAAATTTTAATGTGAGATTGAGTCAACTGCTTTTGGCTAGCCTTTAGTGACTGAATTTTCTCTCTGTTGACAAGGTAAACATATTATTCATAGAACCCGTAACAAGTCCTTAATAATATGTTTAGGTTTCTTTGGAACTGTGATAGTTTGGCATTTATAAATATTTATCTCGTTGTCAGCAGAATCTGTGCAGCATATCATTAAGCTGCATTTGGGAGTAAAAGTAGAGAGCCAAAGGTAAAGGTTAATGTAAGCATAAACATTGACTCTCACAACAATCTAAGCTAACCTTTTACTACTGAACGCAGCTAGCCTTTTACTATTTACAATTATATATATAAATTATATTTGATATCTATTATATATATTTTAAAATGTAAAATGTAAAATATATATTTTTAAATGTAAAATGTAAAATATATATATATTTAAAAATGTAAAATTTATTTATTAACTTATATTTATTATTCATGTGTCGTGAAAATTAGTTATAAAGAATTTTTTGCAAATTTATGTATTATTTATATTTTATGAGAAATATTTTGTAATTCTTTATATGTTTCTATAAAATTAATTTTTTTTTTTTTATTTATTTATATTTTCTAAAAACATTTTTGTACTTCTTTAATATTTTCTTTACTAATAATTTCATTAATATTTTCTTTTAATTCTTATTTATTAATTATGTTTAATTTATAAATTACAGTCGAGTCTCGATAATTCGTAATGGCCAGGGAACCGAATTTTTTATGAATTACAGAGGTTTTCGATTTATCGGGGTTTCCATTTAACGGGGTTTAAAAAATCAAAATACGAATTGCAGGGGCTTTTATATTTCACGTCGCAACGACGTGTCGTTTCAACAATTTTAACATTTTAAAAAATTATAAAAATAAATAAAATACACATTCAATTCAATATTATGTATTTAAAAACAAAATTAAACATAAGCAAAATCCTATTAACGAAAAATTAAGATTTAAATTGCAATTTGTAATTTTTTATTTTTTCATGTCCTTTATAATTATTCTTTAAAATATGTTTATCAAGCTTATTAAATGATGAATTGCATTATGTGATTGATTGACATTTTAACGAATCGTCTTCACGCTTCAAATAAAATAAGCAAACTAATAGTAAATCCAATGAGAGAACGCCAGAGGGAGAGGCGCCATGCATACTAGTCTGCGAGACCTAACGGTAGTTTAACTTACAGCAAAATCAAGAATTACGAATTACAAGAAGTTTCGAAACGAATTAGAGAAGACAAAATTATGGTTGGGTAGGCAGAAAAACTACGAAGTAACGAGGGGTCCAAAATGTTTAAGATTTTTACGAATTAACGAAGTTTTTTCAAGGGACCGGCAGTTTCTTACGAATTATTGTGGTTTTCGATTTAGCGGGTTACGAATTAACGAGACTCAACTGCATTTTAAAATGTCATACATTTTTTTATATAAAATTTATTTATTTACTTATATTTATTATTCATGTGTTGTGAAAATTTGTTATTAATGAATTTTTTCCACATTTATTTATTATTTATATTTTGTGATAAATATTTTGTAATTCTTTACCTTTAATTCTTATTTAATTATGAAAATTGTTTGCATAAAATAAATTTATTATTATTATTATTTTTTTTATTATTTATATTTTGTGAAACAAATTTTGTATTTCTTTAATATTTTCTTTAATAATAATTTCTTTAATATTTTCTTTAAATTCTTTTTTATTAATTATGTTTAATTTATATATTGGAAATTTATTATACAAATATTTTTTAATTTACCTAACGAATAAGTTCTTATATAAAAAATTGTTTGTGTTATATTTATTTTTTTATTTAGTTATATTTTGTTATATTAATTATTATTTTTATATATTTATTTATTAATTATATTCCATGTAAATTTGAATTTATTTACTTATGCTATATAAATATTATTAAATTCAATTTATATATAATATTTATGTCAAGCAATAATCTCCGTTTGCTCTATGTCAAATCTGTAGCCCCATCAGATAACTCAACTATGTATATATCTTCTATGCCAACCCCTTTTATTTAGTTGTTCTTTTAGTCTTTTGTCTACTCTCCCATATACCCTGTGTTTCCCTCTGTGTGTTTTCAAGCCGAAACGAATGCGTCGCAATTTATGCTGACACAGATTTGGTTGCCATCAGTTCTCACTGTCAATGCTCAAGACTGTTGGAAATTTCCCTTTTTTAAGCAGACACACACACAGACACGCACACACACACACACACACACGCACGCACTCACACACGTGCACAGACGCACACAGACTGAGACAAATATTGACCGAATTTCGGCGAATTTGGCCATGTTTTCGTGTTTGGCCGCTTTTCTCATGCGGTTTTGGTGGCCATGTTTCATGTGTGTGTGTGTGTGTGTTAGCGTGTGTTTATGTGGCTTTTGTCGCTGTTTTCATTGTCTGGCTAAAAGCGAATGCGTAAATAAACCATGCGTCTGTGTGTGTGTGTGTTTGTCCATTACAAAAAATAATATTTAGCATTTACCTTTGAGTCGCTCTCAACTGCAATTGAAATGACTTCGAGCGTTTGCAGATGCTGCCGCAGCATTGACGATTGCAATTTGAATTGTGGGCAGCAACTTTTTGGTGGTCTTATCAAACTTGTTTGTGTTATTGCCACTCAAGAGCAGCATCCACTTACACACACACACACACGTACACGTGCACACACACAGACACGCAGTGTTACGCACGCCTACACACGTGTAGGCAGTCGTCGAGTCTGTACACAAATATACAAATATATACACACATATATATGTATATAATTATGTGTATATGTATGTGAGTAAGTATCTTTATGGATTTGTATTTTTGCACTGAGCACAGCACATCCTACTCGGCGTATGTTTCGTATGCCACTGAGCGCCAGCATTGGACAGCCGGAGAGTCCTTGGCATTTGTGCCGAGAGCTGACGTCACTTTGAAAGCTCCGAATGCAGCCGAGTGCAATCGAGAGGCGAAAGCTAGGCGTCTGCGCCTCAAAGCGAAGCTTTTGCGAGAGACTCAGAGTTCCTCTCTCCCTCTCCCTCTCCCTCTCACTCACTCCCTCTCGTTGAGCCGTACACAAGTGTTTGTTTACGTTTTTGATGATTTTGTTGGCCGGGCCGCAGTCTGATCCCTGGCTCGTCGTATCGTGTCCATCGCTTAAGCCGAAGGTCAGCTCCTCGGCTCGTCGTACAGCCTAGCGAGAAAGCGTCCTTATCGAAGCAGGTTGTGAATGCCAATGCAAAGTAAATTGAGGCTTCACTCAGCCAGTGGCAGGCGCCTTCTGCTACTGCCAGCTGCCCAATTAGGCAGCACACAGAAATATTCTTGCTTGCTGCATTGCCCTGACAACAAATTGAAATAAGTGCAGAGCGAGATAGAGACAGACAGAGATAGAGAGTGGGAGAGGAATGCTGTAAACAATTGCAGAACATTCTTGTAGCCAAGAAATTTCAATTGAAACTCATAAAAGAAGTTCTCCGTGGCCAAACAAAAATCTACACAGAAATATGTAGTTCATTATGCTGCAGACTCTCTCTCTATTGCAGGAGTTGGGCGAGCTTTAAGCGGATTAACAATGTGTTTTCTTTCACTGCGAAACAAACAAGCCATCTAACAGCTACATTTGATGTCTCCAGCTGTTAGTTTGGACATTTTCCATGCACATTGTTTGCCTCGTGCCCAGCACCCAGTGCCTTGTCCATTATGTGGGCTATGCCACTCGATGACTCCGTTAGCATTGTTGGCACTCCTTTATCCATTCACTTGGCAGCCACAAGTGATTGTGGGCAAGTTGCGCTGGCAACGGATTGAATGACAATGCCAACCCAGCCCACCCATAGACACCACTCAGGCTGTGGCCACTCACTCGGCTGACATCTTCACATATGCCACTTGGTATATTCTAAATATTTACGCTTTGCACAAAGCATATTATTTTTGAATTATAAATTGAATTAACTTGTGATAATGGAAGCACTTTTTTTTTAAATATTTATTTCAATTGTTTACGCTTGATATAAGTAAAATAATAGCAGATGATATGCTTTGGAGGAAATTTAATATTCTGAAGATATTTAATTTGGAAAATCTTTTATTCAAGCTGAAATTTCATAGATTTTAACAAGAATTATTAACCATATAATTGCAAATATTTACTTCACTTGTTTAGTCAGAAATTGTTGATAGTTTCAATGTGACTACAAGATTTCCAGTTGAGTAAATTTTGTGATTTAATTTAGATATTTTCTTAAGCAGAGCTTCGCATTTATAGTTTGATTATGTGAAAGAGATAAATAAAACAATTTCAAGTAAAATATAATTTTATAATGCAATATGAAAGTAAGGCCTAAGAATCGGTGTGTAAATTAATTTAATTTTGTATAAATGAATAAAATAAAACATTTCATTTAGCTTAACTAAATAAAATAAAAATTGGTGTATATAATATATATAAAAACTATTTAATTTTATGAAAAATATATAAATTATTTAATTTAGAATAACCAACAAAAAAAAAGAAACAAATATATATATTTTTAATATAGTTATTTTACACAAGTTTATTAAATAAAATAAGTATCAAATTAAATAATTTGTTATTATGTTAGTAATAGAATTTATTTATAGAAAATTGTTGTTTAAACAAATAAAAATATATTTAATTTTATTAAAAAGAAAATATAGATATATTTAAAATATAATAATATATAAAATATAAAATTATTTAAAATTCAAATTTAATTAAATATTTAATTTTTTATTTATTAAAATAAATTACTACATTGTGTATAAATCAATAAGAATAATATATAAAAAATAAATTGATACAATAATGTATTAAATATTAAATAAATCAAAATAAATTACTACATTGTGTATAAATCAATGAAAATATATATAAAATAATATATAAAAAATAAATTGATCAAATAATATATTAAATAATTATATATTATAAGAAATTCTGTAGCATAAACAAACTTGTCTAAATTAAAATATAATTATCATTAAATATATAAATCAAATTTAAATAAAATTGACAAATATTTGGAAATTTAATTGATTTAATTGAAAGAACAACAACACGACAAAGATCGCCAAAACAAGAAGCATGCATTAGCTTACACTCAATAATTGATTTCAGTTAATAGAATTATCTAATATTAATATGAGTGTAAACATGAAACAAATTCACTTATCTTGATATTGCCATAATTTATGAGCTTCCTGTTAGACATAGGAGATTCAATAAAAAGCCAAGCATTGTCACCCACAGCATTTCATTAATTGAATTATATTTTCAGAATTTTCTCTTAATGCAACAATTTTAATAGAGAAAACTTTGCACTAATTGATTGCAATTTGCAGCAAATTCCGCTATAGAAAAAGTCAAAGAGAGCGAAAACTTTTCATATTAAGCAACTTCAATTTGATTGTTGCATGTGTGCTGCGAGGGTATATGAAAGTCGTGCTATTTGCTTTTGTCTTTCATTCGAGCCATTTAACTTGCATTCGAATTGAACAAACTAATTTGATTTGTTTGCCGAGATACGAGAGCGACTCCGTAATTAGTTGCTTTGGCCTGCACAAATAGGTACGCACATTCAAGCTCGTTTGTCTGCGCAAATATGCAGAGTATCTGTGAGGGAATGTATCTATATATATACAGTCTATACATGGAGTTTAGTTGATCCATTGTGACACGTACTAATTAAGCATAGTGCCTGCTGCAGCTTGTTGTAGTTAGTTTATGTTTGATTTACTTCATAATCCGCAGTCTACCTGACATGACTTCAATGCACAACACACAGACACACATAATTATATCAATCTGTGTGGCATTCATTGTGCTGCCTGATCATATCATATGATAGTTGCATTCAACTTAAACGCCCATAGAATGTTATCAACTGCATGTCAAAACTTATTTTGCCCATTGTCAATGTGGTTTTTCAGCTGCGGCCAATAGAACTTTATCGGCCTGGTCTGCCAACATCCTGATGTGACAAAAAAGAAGAAGAAGAAACATGCACACACATGCACACACATGCACACACAGTTTGTGTAGCATATTTGAATTTTATTTTTATCAACTTCGAGCAGGAAACAGCAGCAGCAGCAACATAATATGAACTCCACATCAACTAGATATACACATTGTATATATTCTCATGTGTATATTAACAATCGATTGAAGTCGGGTTCATTCATCTCGCCAGACTACGCCTATGCATATATACATATATATATAAACTGGTAAATATAGCAAGTATTCGTCACAGTTGGCCCATGAAAAGGTCTTCAAACACTCGAGCTACATTCAAGCTGTGCAATTTACGGCTTTGTTGTTGCTCAAATGTGACTGAGGCAACAATTGTTGAAGCAAGTGTAAAAATTGACAAAGACAAGGAGTGAGTGAGAGAGAGAGAGAGAGAGAGAGAGAGAGAGAGAGAGAGGCAGAGAATGCTGTAAGTAAGAGCAAGATTCGATTGCTGTTGGAGTAAAATTGATAAGATTAATGTGAGCAGCCCCATAGAAACTCGTTTTGTGGTTTCAAATGCACTGAAATGGGCTGGGCTTAGGCCTAAAATGCATTTTAAATTCAATAATAGATGTGAAATAGAAAAAATGAATTTAAATGTAATTTAATTATAGAAAATAAGTATATTGGGAATAGTTTATATATAATAATTTATTTCAAGTAACAAAAATTAAAGATATATAATATAAAATAATAATATAAAAATATAATAATATATTCCATATTTTTATAAGCTATAAATTCAAATTTAATTGACAAATTGAAATAGTTTAAAGTTTAAACTTGTGGCGGTTACATTAGCAGCCCTAGTTCTAATTCTAACATACAATACTTTAACATAGTTTTACGATAGTTGTAATCGATAGTAATAATCGTTGTTACTTACTTCTCTAAGAGAATAAGATTAAAATCACAGCTACAGACGCATTATATTGCAAAAATAACACTTTATGTTAATTTAGAGATAAATAAAATATTTTTAAATAAATTTGTAAGTTTATAGCCTTGGGTCACTCCATATAATCAATATAAAATCCAATTTGAATAGCTTAATAATTATAATAGCTGTCGAACTATAAAGCGAGCCTATCTTGTTAACAATTCTTTGACGCGTCAAGAACAAGAGCAAATGCCTCCATTCCACTCCACTCCACACTCTACACCCATTTCCATTTTCATTTCCATATTCACTTCCAGTGTGATTGTCGTCTGCAACTACTCAACTTAAATGGATGTGGATGCAATTGTTTGTGCTCGTGTGTGCGCTTTGTCAACGATCTGATGCGTTGTCAGGCAACCGCATAATCATCCTGCTTGCAACTTCAGCTCCAACTCTAACTGAGTCGCCGCTTAGGGAAACTATAAGCGACCTGCCCGCGCCTCGTGCCTTGTGCAGCTCGGCATGTTTATCAATGTTCAGCGCTTATCGCCGTCAGCCGTCAGTCGACAGCCGCCATTTTGCCAAGGCGGATACGGGCAGCGCTGTGTGGGCAGCGAGGGGTGGCTGGCAGACAGGTGGAAGGGGGCGAGGCGCAATGGGGTGTGTTTGGGGCTGTGGTTGGCGTTAGCTTGACAACTTATTTCAACATCTTGTTTTTATCCGTCCTCTGCTTCCTATTTTCATTTATTGGCAAAACTTTTTGCACATCTGTGCAAAAACAAGCACAAGGTATGGTATGTGTGTGTGTGCGTGTGTGGGTGTGTGTGTGTGGGTGTGCGTGCGTGTTTAGCTGTCGGCAAAGTTTGTGCCATTGTTCAAGTAACCCATACATAAATAAGTATGAATATCAAATACGCATTCACAAAATAAAATATTCGTATGTGCTTGGCGAAATATTCTCACAATTTATTTTTTTATTAAATTCCATAGCATAGATGCAGTTCGAGTTCCCTGCTGCAGCCCTGGCTGAGGACAAACTTAAATAAGCTGGGAACCGACAGTCGTCAAACGATTTTTGGCAAGAGTCAAAGGATGTCAAAGGATGTCATATGTTGCCTTATGTCAATAACATGACTGAACGTGCCTGCAGATAGGAGGCAAGGCTACATCTCACTCTCATTCCCTCTCTCTCTCTCTCTCTCTCTCTCTGCCCCCCTCATATGACGCATAGCAATTTAGTAAAAGACT
Organism: Drosophila buzzatii; assembly: GCA_035045845.1. Lineage (NCBI taxonomy): Eukaryota > Metazoa > Arthropoda > Insecta > Diptera > Drosophilidae > Drosophila > Drosophila buzzatii. Next base: position 11,884,256 of record JAWNOS010000244.1, on the reverse strand, counting down.
TATGTTCTTAGCTTAAAAGTTGCCACAAATTTAGTGTCAAACTTATGGGCTAACAACAAGCGATAATCTCTCAAATCGATTTGTGTGTAAATTGTGTAAATCAAATTCAATAAATTTATGCAATTTTAATAAACTTTGTCTCTAAAGCATCAGCAGCTATTTATATACAGAATTTATTGGAAAGGCAAATAGCAAATGGGAAAGAGGAGACAGGAGACATGTGGACTAGAGCACTCTTGCATGTTTCATTATAAACATATGTTTAACTAAATCAATCTAGTTTGCAATATTAAAAATGAAATCAAATGTTTGCTAAGCAACGAGGCAACCAAGGAAGGCTGCTAAATAATTTCCTAAACTTAATTTAGTTGCCAAATTCAGCAGAAGCGAATTCAATATATTATGCTCTCTCTCTCTCTATCTCCCTCTCTCTCTTCTTTCTCTGTCTTTCTCTTTAGGTGCCCTTTTGTTGAGCAAGTTTCCAGTTAATAAATACAACAGATTCGAGATGCTCAAGAATGCCATTGTCTTTTGAGTGGGAGCCAAATACCAGCAGGTCTCAAGCTGTTCCTTGAGTTCGTGCTGCCTGCAATTCGTCAGTTGAGCGTCGCCTGGTCAGAGTCAAGGCAAAGACAGCTCATATAGAGTCAAAGTGAATTATTGCTTAAGTTTGCATTATTTTCAATTGGACTTTGCTTTGAAATAAGTAAAATCAAATCTCGTGGCATTTAAATAGGTTACAAATCCAGTGAAAGAGCATGACTGTATTTACGCTTTATATATTAGATAATACAATTTTAAATTCATGCAATGGAACAGAAATTAAAGATAAAGCTCAAGTGATTAAAAAAAAAAAAAAAATAAAATAAATAAATAAATAAATAAAAAATAAAATATAAATAAAAATAAATAAATAAAAATGAAAATTAATAAAAATACAAATAAATAAGTACAAATAAAGGAATGAACAAATAATAATAATAAAAATAAAGAAATGAATAAACAAATAAATAAATATATAAATAAATATTATAAATTAATAAAAAAGTAACAAGTAAATAAAAAATTAAATAAATACATAAACAAATGAGTAAAAAGGTAATGCAATCAATAAATAAATAAAAAATAAAATAAAAATAAAAATAAATTAAAATTAAAATTAATGAAAATAGAAATAAATAAATAAAAATAAAGTAATGAATAAATAATAAAAAAAATAAATAACTGAATAAATAAATAAATAAATATATAAATAAATATTATAAATTAATAAAAAAGGAATAAGTAAATAAAAAAATTAAATAAATACATAAAAAAATTAATAAAAAAATAAATAAATAAATAAGTTAAATAAATTAAATTATAATTTTATCGAATAATTTATTACAAATTATATTTAAAATTTACACACCTGAAACTTTGTCTTGCCATACTTGATTCATCTTTTTTTTTCTTTTTTTTTTTTTAAGAATTATTTTATTGCATCTTATTGTCTGTGACTCTATAGCATACATATAACTAAACATTAACCTATATATGGGCTAGAGGCCACCATTTACATATTTTATCTAATTTATTTACATATTTATTTAGTTGTATAAAGTTAATGCAGACGTTTATATAACCTTCGCCTATTGCTGTTATTCATCTTTTATATTCATAATAAAATTTATTGCATACAAATTGGAGCATTCGTTGCTCAGTTATAACTTATTAAGCTTTCTAAAAAGTAAAGTCTATTCATATCAGAGTACTGTAGTTGTATTTATATAATACACATTTAAACTTGTATATATTTTAAGAGTTCTATTTGTATTATATATAAATAAAATATTTAGCTATTTGTCTAAATGAACTCATAAAACTGAATGGCTTCACTTAATATCCATCTGCTTCTGGCTCTGCCCCTGTGTCGCTCGCACTTAATTATTAATTTTCGTTCGCTCTATAGATTTTCTCCACGTCGATATATTACACGCTTCACAAATGCTAAACTCTAGCAACTCTTGGGAAGAGAAATACATTGGCTTTTAATGTGACAGCATTGGGCGGATGACAAAAACAAAGGCGGGCGGGCGGGAAGGACGAGCTGGCAGTTACAAGTGCAATTATTTGTATTACGTATACGTAATATGCTCGTACGTCGCTCTTTAGTTGGCCCACTTGTGCTTGTGTTTTGCCGGATATTGCTAAACGGTTTATCGCACTTGGCTGCCGAGGGCGCCGCCGACGACCGGACGCGACGATATATTATTAATGACTACATATAAGGCACAGGGCACCGCACAGCGGCCACTTGAGGCGGCGTATGCGCAATGTATATATGTATATAAATGCAGATATATATATACACGCTTTTCTACATTTTATTGCCAACGCGCAGCCAAAAAAGAAAAATGTATAAACATTCGCCCAGGCTCGATTGTTGCTGTAAAAACGCGCATCTTGCCTTATGGCTTAGGCTGCGGATTGAGAGCGGCTGGCGAAGGGCGAAGGGCGAAGGGCTGGTGACTGAGAACTGAGGCTTGGGGGTTTCGGGCTTTTGGGTTTCAGTCGGCAGCTACGCCCACTCGCATTCCCCTTTGAGCGCTTATTGTAAAGCGCCTTAATAAGATTTTATTGCGCCGAGTCACGGGTCGCGCCGGCTAGGAGGCTGTGCCAGCTCGCACGTACGTGTTTGTGTACAACTGACGCAGATAATAAGTTCCATTCATGGCACCGACACCAAACTCCCCCTCTCCTTCTCCCTCACATTGTTTGGTTTCTTTCTCATTCAGCTGCTCCGCCCTTCGCCCTCTGTCCTTCGCCCACTGACGCAGGATAATGACTGACCATTTTGTGCACCTACCCCAATTCGGGCCAGACGAGGCACAGAATTGGCTATTTGGGATTCGTTTTCGTTACGTTTTCATTCTCGTTCTCGTTTTCATCTGTGGTTATGTTTGCGGCTATTAGTGTCAAGTAATTAATAAGCGTCGGGTCAGGCGTGAAAGCATTTCGAATGCCTGAACAACTTTTTCTTTTTTGTTTTGTTATGTTTTGTTTGCAGCTAAAACTTTAATTACGCTGGATTACTAGAATAAATGTTTATAGATTTCGCCATCGACCAAAAAACATACAAAATTCGAAGCCTTTAAGCTCTCTGCATTTATTGCCATTTATAGTATTCTGGGTCGCTCTTCGGGCCACTCGTGCCCTTCAAAGTATTGACAACATAAAATATCATGATAAAAATGTATAAAAAAAAAAATATATATATATATATGTATAAAAAAAAAAATACAAGTATCCACTATACGCAATGTCATGAATTCTTTATGGTGGCATTTTTCAAATATTATTGCAGAAAGTTTTTCCCTTTTATTTTTGTGTGTGTCTGCGGGAGTAGGAAACGTGCGTTTGTCGTTTATAAGCTGCTATATATGTGCATATATATACATATGTATGTATTCATATATGTGTGTGCGTATATAGAAGCAATAAATCGACTTTGTTTCGATGCTGGCAATACGCAACTGACGCAGTCAGTAGCCTTTAAGCTACTTAGCCATATTTCAATAGAAAGGAGCAAAGTTGCAGCCGGGCATAAGCGACTGCATAATGCTCGTTCCGGGTATAAAGAACAGTTGAACTCCATTGAGTAGAGTAAGTCGGAGGCTGGGGGCTGCAATTCGAGACTGAGGCTGAGAGGGAACTTGGGAGACTAAAGCTGACCTATGGATGGAGTCTGAGGCGGCTGATTCTGAAGCTGATGCTGAGGCCTTAGTCTGAAGCTTGAGTTAGTGTCTGATTGAACCTGAGGTTTGAGTCAAATATTTCAGTCTGAGGCTGAGTCTTAGGCTGAACATGCGGTCAGAACTTGAGATTGGAGATTAAGGCAGAGATCTGAGGCTGGGGAACGAGTGAGTTCGAGATAGAATCAATGTCAAGTCCAGAAGCAGAAGCAGAGGCAGCGGATGAGTCGGAGCCCAAGCTATAGCCAATGGCAGATTCAGAAGCAGAAGCAGAGGATGAATTTGAGCTCAAGCTAGGGGCAGAGGCAGTGGCAGAAACAGAGACAGAAGCAGAGGCATAGGTCGAGTCTAAGCTCAAGCTAGGGGCAGAGGCGGAAGCAGAGGTAGAGGAAGAGGGAGAGAGATGCAGAGGCAGAAGCAGCGGATGAGTCTGAGCTCAAGCTAGGACCAGAGAAAGAGACAGAAGCAGAGGACCAGGTTGAGTCTGAGCTCAAGCTAGGGGCGGAGGCAGAAGCAGAGGCAGAGTCAGAAGCAGAGATAGAGGCTGAGGCTGAGTCTGAGTTTAAGCTAAGGGCAGAGGCAGAAGCAGAAGCAGCGGATGAGGACCAGAGACAGAGGTAGAGGAAGCGGCAGATCTAGAAGCAGAAGTACAGGCCGAGCCTGAAATGAAGCAGGAGGCAGAGGCAGCGACAGAAGTAGAGGCATAGGTCGAGTCTAAGCTCAAGCTAGGGGCAGAGGGAGAAGCAGAGATAGATGCAGAAGCAGCGGATGAGTCTGTGCTCAAGCTAGGGGCAGAAGCAGAGGTAGAGGAAGCGGGAGAGGCAGAAACAGAGGCACAGTTTGAGTCTGAGCTCTAGCTAAAGGGAGAGGCAGCGGCAGAGGCGGAGTCTGAGTCTAAGTCTGAGTCTAAATCTGAGTCTGAGTTTAATCATAAGGCTGAGCCAATAGCAGATTCCGAAGCAGAAGCAGAGGCACAAGTCACTGAGCAGAAGTTTCTGACCCTGAGGCTTGAGTCTGAGTTTCACGCTAAGCCTGAGGCTTGAGTCTGAGAGCTAAGCCAGAGCCTCTTTCTTAGTAGTGAAATGGCTAAATGTGTGCTAGGCAAGAAAAATATTCCACAAAACCAATATACTCCTTTCACTTCAAAAATAAAACTATCTTTCAATAGCAAGAGACTAACAAATACAAACGAATGTTCATTGACAGAGACAACAGCAAAGCGAGCGGCAAGTGAAAGAGCTTAATAATAGTAATAAATCAGTCAAAAGTGAACACCAAAATTTAAGAATAAATGAAAACTTAAACGAGAAATTCGCCAGCTTAAAAAATGTATATTTATTTATTCCTGTGAAAATTTAAACGAACTGAGAGTTTATCAAAAACATTTGCGAGTTTTACAATCGAGTGGGGGAGCTTTGAGGTACTTTTTGACACGGTCTCGGCATGAAAATATATACTTAAAATTAATGCACATCCAGCTCCGGTGAGCATAAAAGCTTTGCGGATATAGTTTTTCATAAATCTGTGCGGGATTTCCGTGCATTTGTGACGTTGTTTTTTGTTTTTCCCCCGCTCTTCTTCTTTGGCGCATAAAAACCACAATGTGAGCTTTTAGCCGTGGTGGTTCCTCGACGTACCAAATTAATAAAAAGAGTGTATATAAACAAAAAGAAAAGGGAAAAAGACTATACTAAAAGACAAAACTTTGCGACACAACAGTGTTTCTGTTTGACATTGTCTGTCGCGAAAATGTGATCATAAATGCGTCGGTTAGCCTCGCCCGTGCCTGCTCCTGCTCCTGCTCCTGCTGCTGTTGCTGGGCCAATGCACTTAAGATGTCACACAAATGCAGCCACACAGTGGCAGCGGCAGCCAAAGTCCTGCTCCCTGTGGCACATGTGCCACTCGCAACCTGTGCGAGTTGCCTGCTGCTCGTTTTACTAGCCAATAACTTGTTTTACTTTTATGGCAGCCACCGATTAGTTCTTGGCCAGCGACACTTTATGGCAGATACTAGCCGAGTGCAGTCATAAAGAAGGCGAACGCATGGCCAAGGATCCCCAATGCACATAAAAAGCAGTAGAACAGGATCACAGAGCGCCCTCGCTCTCTGCGTAGAAGTTGATCCCAAAGACTTGCACTTGAAGAGAGAGCAAAGAGGCCAAGCATTGATCCAAACTCGGTCAACAGCTACATTATGTGTGCCAGCCTTAAAGTGGAGCAAGTGTGTGGGTGGTTGGCTGTGCCACATTCGTTTCGCTTGCATAAATCTAAAGTGTGCGGATAAAAAGGCAAAGTCGAGACGAGTCGAGTCGAGTCGAGTCACTTGGCTAGCTGCTGCTTCACTCTGCCACATACGCAGTTCGCAGAACGAGTTCTTCGACTTTGACTAATCCTTTTGCCAACACCCAGCACTCAATGGCTAACAGCCAACACCCATCGCTGGCTCCACATTTATTTTGCATGCTGATTTCGTGTTTGACTGGCTTAATGCCTAGCCTTTGAACTGCGACGACTTTGTTGTGGCACCGCTGTAACCGCATTGTGAAAAACTCACAAGTAGCAGAAAACCACACAACAACAACAACAACAACAACAACAACGCACATACACATGAGCGAGCTTATTAGGCAAACCCCACACACACAAATGCAGACGATTGAATTTGGCTTTTGCTTACATTTTAGCCCAGGCCTAAATGACAAAATGCTATTCATTTCAGAGAGGTCACCATGGCAGTTGAATAAAGTGAGACAGCTTGGAATCTGTACATTTTTAATTACAAAATATATACATATTTTTTATTAAAAAATTAAATTTCTTATGCCTTTTCTGCATGCCGAAATCTCGTCTAGACTTTACTTTGATTGATAAGAAATTGCTCAGCCTTTGTGCACTTATTTTTAATATTAACAAATGAAACTTTTAGTTAGGCAGACTATGGAGGCTTATGCAGGAGAATCATCTCAGTCTTTTTCTCTTTATGTGCTTAATGTTAAAAGCGATTGGCTTAGCCAGCTGCTGGCAGACGTCTTAAAGCTGAAATCAACTCAAGAGCAAAGTCTTTGAGCTGAAGCAGCCTCTAGACACATCCAACTCAATCAATTTCTAAATATTTTGCTGTGATCTCCCACTTTCAAGACAATTCCCTTCTTAAAGCTATGCAAATTTCATCTAAAATTCCATAAACATCAACATTGCCCAACAATCCATAAAATAGAGTATCTTACAGGCAGTCAAACTTATTTTCCAATTCGAAAGTTCAAGGTTTATGCGAGTCGTTGCAACAAACAGTTACAGAAATTGTAAAAAAAATACGTGAAGTCACATCATATACACTACGTACAAAATGACTCGGAAATAGTCTCACGTATTTCTGTTGTAATAGTGACGATTGCCATAAAAATTCGCTGAGCTGTATTTCGCTAGCGTTGACTTCATCCTTTCTCTGCTTCCTCTACTTCTTGCTCTTGCTCTTCCTCTTTCTTTTTGGCAACCAGCGCAAATGTCGTGACTGAAATACAAAATGTGCCCATGGCCGGGACAAATTCAATTCGCCAACTTACTTCAGTTCAGATGAGTGCAGATGAGAGCAGTCTTCGCCGCAGTTGGGTAGCTGCAAGAGAGAAATAATAAATGAGTTTAAGCCACAATTAGAAGCGAGAGCTAACCAAGCTAGCTTGAGTTAGAGTCATATTTCACATTCAAATTCAAATTCTAATTTGTCTGGCTTCAGTTTAGCAGGCGGCGCGCCTGCACCGGCAAATCCAATCAAATGTGAACGCGCTGCGCTTTTTCATAGCCTAGCCCCAGGCGCCGTCTCAACTCCCATAACTCTGGGCCACAGCACACAGCACACGGCGCACAGCTGGCGCAGCGCGCAGCAGAAGAAAAGATTTAGCTTGTCTCGTGCTCAGCGTAAACAGAATTATTTCCAGCTGCCTTGTGCTTGCTTTGTGCAGCATTTAATTGGGTTTGCCAGCATATTAGATTTTCATTTTCATCTTTGGCCCACAATGACGTCGACGCCGCTGCTGCTCTCCCGCATCAACATAAATTTAAATACAAACACAAACACGAATGCAAAGAGTCTCTCGAGTGCTGAATTTAAAGCACACGCAGCTGTTGTATTGTTATTCCTATTGAAATTTAAGATACATACAAGTGCAGCCTCTTAACTCCTCCACGCTCCCTCCACACAGCTGAGATGCATCTGTGTGCAACATGCAGATTTTTGTGCAACTCTGAAAGTCAGATGTGAAATTCAAGAGCTTTTCCAACTATAAACAAAAGATTGCAAGGCATGCGAGCAGCAAGAAAAAGGAAAAAATCGAGAAGTGGGGGAGGAGGAAGAGGAAAACAAATACCGAACAAATTCTCTGAATGCAAATCTTTTGACCCATGCGAAATGAAAGAGAATCCAATATGAGTAGCAAATTGTGTGAATGACTACGAAATACTCTAAGTGGAGTGGGTAAGCTTAAATTTATGAATGATGAACTTTAAAAATGATCCTAATTAAAATATGATAATAATAACTCCTGCACAAAGAGAAAAACTGAATAGTGGGCTAGGGATGTTACAGTCATTGCTTGTATGCTATCGATAGTATCGATGTTGCTATATCGATAGCTGCAATTACGCTCGCAAGTTAACAGAGTTTATGTTATTGTACAGCAAAGTAAGATACTAATTCTCATGATATTAACCTAATTTAATTTGCACGCTCATTATGCAACCAAATATTAAAAAAAAAACATGTAGGCTTTTATAATTAATTCAAACATCATTAAGCCATGAGCTCTAGCGCAGCAGGGTATGTTAAAACCAAAACCACAATGCTTCATCGATCTGCTTTCTTATGCATACACTGTTACCTGTAGTCACACTCACACAGTCACACCACTCACACTATCCACATTCATGTGGCATGGAGCACGTAGCTGAGATTTTTCATGCATTCAGCCAGGCAATAGGAAAAACTTCATCATCGCCACGCTCTCTGCTGGGATGCTGTCAGTGTGGCTGTCAAGTTGCCTTGTGCAATTGTCATGCTCTGCTCGGCGCGCTGCCTGGCCAGGCCAGGCCAGGCCAGGTTTTCTTCTTTCTACTATTTTGTTGGTTTTTTGGGCATCCTTTTGCCATCCCTGCTAACTGTCAGCGGTTGTAACTCTACTTGTGAGCATCCGTTGGAGAATTTAATAAGTTGCCCGCATCATCATTATCATTATCACCATCAGCATTACGTTTACCGTTTACCATTTACCGTTTACGGTTTTACGGTTTGCCGTACGCATTTGCCAGCGAGCTAGCTAGCTAGCTAGATAGCGTCCTGGTCTGGATCTTCTCCTTCTTCTTCAACTCCAGCTGCTGCTCATTTTGTCATCCAGCCATCCTGCTCGTTTTTCATGTGCGCCGCTTTTGTAAGTGGGTTATTTAGCGTAAGTAATGCAATAAGTCTGTTAGTTTTCATATTTCCTGCCGTCTGCAGCTTCAGCTTCAGCTGCAATTGCGTGTAATCCACGGCCATTCGAGTCTGGAAAGTGCCAAAAAAAAAAGAAGAGAACTTTTTGTGCGGCACACGAACTGCAAGATGATACAGCAAACTGAATTAGCGCTCTACGAATGTGTGCTTCCTCTCCAAGGATCTCGACTAGTTATAGGATAGATGGCCAGCCTGCCTTGCCTCGCTCTAATGTCTGCAGCTTTAATTCATTGCAAAGAATTTTAATTCATTTTGTAAAACTTACGCTGAGCAGATTACCAAAGTTAAAGTTAATGCAGCACGCGAACGGTGAACGGTGAACGGCGTAAGGCAAAGTGTTTCTAATGCTCAATTAACTAAGTGCAGCTGCTGCTCTGCTCGAGTAATTTGCTCCTTCAGCCATGAGCTGGAATCCACTATATATATTCTTTTTTTTTTTCTATTACCTTCTACACTGACTGCGGTCGCATCTGCTTCGTCTTGCTGACTTTTTATCATCAGCATTTCTTCTTTCCATTTGACATTTATCACGCTTTTTCTTAACTTCCATCATCTCTCTCTCTCTCTCTCTCTCTCTCTCTCTCTGTCCGATTTAATTGCATCGTAACTGCAAATTTGCTGAGCTATGCAGATACAGATACCGATGCAGCTTTCAACAGCAGACAGATGCTAACAAATTGGGAGTTACAGATGTCAATTTACGAATTACAAGCAAAGCGATTGACTGAGTGACTGACTCACTGTGTGATTGACAGACTGACTCACTGACTGAGTGATTGACTGAGCGATTAGCTTTTTAAGCCAGTTGGTTAACTTTTGTGGTTGGGAATATAAAAGAAAATGTTGAACATTGGAAATGAATGTGTTTTCCTTTTAAATAATTTTAATAATAATATTTTAATTTAATACATTTATTTATTTTTGTAGAATGATCTCGAAAAACTCATCATCAACATCATATTCTTAGAAGTAAGAATTTAGTTATAAAGACAGTCGTTGCCTGATCGAGAACTTTCTAGAATAAGAAATCCAGAATGTTCAATATGTAAAGAGGAAAGCGAGTCTGAGTTCATTTGTATATTGTGTGAGGTCAGTTATAATGTGTCGGCTCCGTTAGTTACATGTTGAATATGTGAACACGTCGCGGTACTTGAATTCTTTACTCGTTACTTGTAATTATTTTCTTTTATTAAATAAACTTATTATTTTGAGCCTACAAAACTATTTCTGATTTATATCAAGAAAACCCTTCAACATTTATAATATATAATATTCATTTAATGTAATATTCATATTAAATATTAATATATATTATATAATTATTATATATATATATATATAATATATTTTTATTATATTTACTTTCATTTTATTAATTTCTTAAATCATAAAAATACTGGTTTATTTTTCTTTAAAAAAATACTTTAGCATTCGCTTGAAGTATTTTCTACTGAATATACTAAACTCGAGCATAACCTCAAAGTGAACTATTTAAATACGCAAGATATCTGATAACTCACAATCTGTATTTGCATATCAATTAATTCATGATTTATAGCAATAAATAATATATTTAAATATATTTATTTAAACTCGGCTAAACTGGTATCAATTTGTGATTTAAGTACACAAAAGCATATGTAACTGAATTACAATAAAACCAAATTAAAGTAATGTAATAAAATATTTATTAAAATTCCATTTTTCTTTTTTTCGGTAATTTTTGTCATGTAATTCAAGCTTTTCGCAATCAATAAAAAATAAGAGAGAGAGAAAATTTAAATGTAAATGAAAATGAATTATCAATCACTTTTTGAGCAAAATAAATATTTTATTGAAATGTTTGCCCAAATATGAAATGGCATTTATTAAAATATATTTTCGATTTATTTATTGTGATTTTTAAATATTTAAAATGTGCAGCAGTTGTTGAAATGATAAATGCATATTTATTATCGAGCACTATAAATGTGCATAATATATAAATATATAAATATGTATATATTTGCATACATATATTTCAGTTGAATTTAAGGCTTGTAATTATTAAATTTAAAAAGCTTAACTATTGCAGCACAGATTTAGCAGGAGTGTAGGATGAGAATATATTCCATCTTCTACATATATTTTGTCTCTATTTCAGGAACTTCCCTAAGCAGGCGAATAGACCTAGCTCAACTATTATCAGTGACTTTTGTTATCTATTATATAAATTATTATAGCTCAAATGGAAAGTTGTCCAAGTTATAAGCTCAGCATTTCAATGAAAAACTAACTGTAGTTATTTAGTTTGCAATTGCTCGGCTACTTAACAGCATTGCAATGCAGTTGCGCAAGTTTTCAGTTAAAAGTTTACGCAGAAATATACAAGTTTTCATAAACTCACAATTTCTGTCAGGTCAACAAGAGCTATTGGAAAATGAAGTACTTATGAGCGACAAGGCGATTATTATGGCTTATTAATTGCCTACACTTGTTGGGGCACCCTGTATGTAAATGAAACCTGAAAGAGAAGAAAAGAAAGAAGCAGAAGCAGAAGCAGTAGAAATAAGACTTATGTACGAGTGAGCAAAGTGAAATACGACATCTGGGCATGGCCTTACATGGCTGGCTGGCAATAGAAATAATTTTTGGTGGAAAACCAGCGCCGACCTACCATAAAGAGAAACTACGAAATGAACGCGTACGTGACAATAAAATGAAATGTGTAAGAGCTGTCAGTGGCGAGCTGGCTGGGTGGGCACAAACTGGGAGCAGAGTGCAGCACGTGAGAGCGTGGACAGAGAGAGAGAGAGAGAGGGGGAGAGCGAGAGAGAGAGAGACAGACCAATGCGACATGCGAGGCGACACATTGCTGTGTCGCTTGTTTGTGGCTGCTTCAACTTCAGCTTCAGCTTCAGCTTCAGCTACAATTGCAACATGCAACCAGCACCCGTGCAGCACCCAACCACCCACTGAACACCGCAGAGTTTCATAAGCGAGAGCAAAGAAAAAGAGCGAATTGCGAATGCAATTTGACAAATTTATTTGCAACGGCAGCAGCAAACGCGACTTGAGTGCAGATACAGATGCGACACACACACACACACAGATAGAGACGTGTGCAAGTTCTTTAATATTGTTGCATGCCACGTCGCATCCGTGCAACATATGAAAAATGATAGAAATTTGCCAAGTTCCAGTTTTGACGACAATATGCAAATGCAAACGGAAATCGAGTTACTTTGACAGCTAGCACGATTTTAATAAAAAAGAAGAATGAAAGAACAGCGAGCAACGTCAGTGGCTCACCTCCTGCTCACCTCCTGCTCACCTGTTGCTTGCCTCTGCACGTCTCTGAAAAATTCTATTAAAATGTGCGCCATAAGCACGCATTAGACACACTCAATTTCCTATTCCATTTTCCTGCCACAGACACATACACTCTCTCCCTCTCTCTCTCTCTCTCCCTCTATTTCTCTCTCTCTCTGCGAAACTAACTCCATCCGCAATCGACACCAGGTTTCCACAGCATGTGCTGCTTATGAAATGCCTTCGCTCAGAATTCCCATTACTTCCTCAGTTCCGTCGGCATTTCATATATGGCTCAAGTGTTCCATTCCCACCCATTCCATGCTGCCCAGCTGCTGCATCTGCATCTGTAGTCGCGGCTGCCGGAATTAATGCCTCACCCGGGGCATCTGTCGCCCATTTACCTGGCGTGTGCATTACATACAGCATTCCACTGCAGCATCGCCTCCTGCTCCTGCAGCTCCTTCTACTCTTCTGTTGCCAGCGCCAACCATCTGCCGCCTCTAAGCAGTTAAAGCGAAACCCATAAAGTTTTGCCCAAGTCTCTCGCTCGCTCGGCAGCAACTGCTTGGCAACCAATTAAAGATGCATTCAAATTGAATCATCAAATTAAACTCACTAACTGCCAAAGTTAATATTTACATCGCTACGACTATCAAGTGTTTCCTGCATGCATGCAGTCAGTTAGCTATATAGCTATATATATTTCCTGGCCTCCTCATGGAGCAGATTCTAGTTTAAAATTCTGCGTCCAGAAGCGCCTGCTTGGTTCTGGCTAGGTAATAGGATTTTCGGGTCACTCGCAGTCCATTTCAATTAGTGGGCACATGTCCAGGGACAGCCTGCCATCATTTAATTTGTGTGCGTGTGTAGAGGGGAATGCAGAGTGGAGAGTGGAGTGGAGAGTGGACTGTGGAGGGTTGCATTAGGAATGCAGCGTGTGATTTGTCCCACTGAGGTAAATAATAACAAAGCAGCTCCATTAGCAGCGCAACTGAATCTAGCGTAAATTAATTACGGACGCACCAAGCCTCAGTCCCCAAGCCTCAGGCCCCAAGCCTCAGGCCCCAAGCCTCAGGCCCCAAGCCAGAAGCTCCAAAACACTATACTTAATCATAATTTAGCTAAAGCTGTGCTATATTTAGACTGTGTATTAGCTGCTATTGAATATCAAGATGAAACAATACAAATACGAATAAGAATTATAATTAGAAATTATAATGAGAATATGAGTAAAAATTATTATAATAAAGCTAAATAAATTTAAATGATAAATGTTGATATGATAAATAATAAGACAAATAGTAATAATAATTATTTTAATAATGTTAAGTTAATTTCAATGAAAATGTTAATAAAATAAAAAATAAATAATAATGGGAATAGTAAAAATAATTATTAAAAAATTCATTAAATATTGATAAATTAATTGAAATAAAAATTTTTATAAATTAAATAATAAATAATCTTAAATTAATTTCAACGAAAAGATTGATAATCGAAAAAAATAAATACATAAAAAAACAAGTAAGAAGGCTCTAGTCGAGACGGCTCGACTACGAGATACCCTGAACCCAAAAAAGGTGATACTCTTCTTCTTTACGCACGTATAGGCTCGCGCTCTGCTAACCGCGCAGTTGCTGCCGTGGCTTGGTGGTGGGTTGGACTGAACTTTGAACGCTTATAACTCCATTTCTAGATGGATTATCTACATGAGTAGATTAAGATTAGATTAGTAGTAGATTAAGAATATCTAAATGTATCTATGTGCCGAATTTCAAGTCTCTAGTATTTGAAATGCGTTTTTTCCAAATTGGTGGCGAAGGGGGCGTGGCATCGAAAATCTGAAAATTACATAATCTGCGTATTCATAATATCTAAATATATATATAAATATATAAATTCGAAGTCTTTAGCTAAAACGGTGTAGAAGTTATGCTCAAAAAACCTAAAAAATTTAAACGAATTTTCGATTTTTATCGATAATTTGGAAATGGGCTGAGTTATCGAAAAAAAAAAAATAAACTCGTACTGCGTAACTAACATACGAGTGTTCATGTGAAATTTCAACTCTCTAGCTCTTGTAGTTTTCGAAATCTCGACCTTCATACGGACGGACGGATGGACAGACGGACAGGGCTCAATCAACTTATTTTTTATGCTGATCAAGAATATATATACTTTGTGGGGTCTGCAACGTCTCCTTCTGCCTGTTACATACATTTTTACAACCCATTGAAAATGGGAATTCAGGGTATAAAAATACTTTTCTTTATACCTGTAGTAATAATACAGAATAAAGAAAAACAAAATGCCTTAAAAATTGCAACAATTATTATAGAAACAATAGCAATAATAAATACTACCAACAGTTAGTAAATCCATATCGAGACATCTAGCTAAGCAGACATTTCTTAGCTTTTCTTTCATAGGAAACACTAAGTAAATGTACATCAGCTGAAGATTAGAGCAGCAACAAAAAATGTTTTAAAGCTCGCTTTTTATGCTAGGTGCGCGCTGCTTCAGCTGGCTTTCGTTTGCTCTAAGCTCTGAGTGGCTCAGCGCACACAAAAAAAAAAAACTGTCTGGCAGCTCAAGTAAAAGCAGAAGAAGTAGAAGAAGCAGAAGAAGCTAACAACGGGCGAGTCTATACACAGTTCAATGCGCGTTTATGGCTTTCCAATTGCGATTGCTTCGTGTTGTGTTTGCACAGTGGATGTCCCTTTGGACGCTTGACACTACAGAGATAACGGAGCGCATCAAATCATTTCGTGCTAATGGAATTGCATTGATGTTGATGGAGAGTTCTCAGAGTCGCCCAACAATGGCCATCAGCACGCTGTCATCAAATATAACAAAATATAAAGCTAAAAAAAAAATCTATAAAAAATATATAGTATATAGATGAGAATTTTTGTAAAAGAAAAGCATTTTCTTTAAGTTTAAATGTAAATCTTCAATATATATTTATATAAATATATATTTGACTGTATAACGCAGACGGATAGGGTGAGGGTATTCCCGCTTCGTTTTGCACCTGTTTTGTGGCTGGCATTTTAAGAGTTCATCCGCCGTACACTCAAACGCAATTTTGGCGGCTGGCCTTCTTTTAGCTTTTTATGGCTTTTCGTTAGAAACGTTCGCTAGAGGACAGGACTTTCGGGCCCGGCCAAGAGCCCAATGGCAGACAATGACGATGAACTGGTTTATTGAATTTGTGTGCGGAAATTGCTGTTTGCTGTTTGCTCTGCGCGTAATACCAAAATGGAAATCTGAGAGAAATCTGCATAGTAATGTGGCTTGACATCTAAATATGTTTCGTTTTGCGCAGTGCTTGAACCGAACTACCCCACACTGGCTCAGGTTTCGGTGCGCTCTGTCGGGCTTTTCTTTTTGGGTAATACATCAAACAAAATTAAAACGCACTGCGCGGCAGCTGGAAGGCCTGAAGGGTTGGCAAAACATTTGCCACTGGCTAAAATAATGATGTAGCTGCCAGAAGGGCTGGCACAGACAGACAGACAGCGTGCCACGTGTCTGCGCCGCGGGGCTACGGATGCGATGTCACTCAGCGACAAACGGAAAGCTAGAAAGGCCAAAGCTTGCGCCAACAGACTGTTGCTTCTTTGTTGCTGTTGCTGTTGCTCAATTGAGTCCATTGGCTGTAGTTTCCCCCTTGCCAGACAATTGCTCATGGCTAGCTCACGCCCTAGCTTCAGCACCAGCTCCGCCGCCGCCGCCGCCTGCCAGAGCTGAGCTCCAGACATGACAGCGCTGGGGTTGAAAGTGCATGACACACAATTGTTTCCCTGACACCCACCCGGCATACGACCGACCATTAACATGCACACCCGTACATGAACCCAGCACTCATACTCTACCTCTCCCTCTCCCTCTCTCTCTGCTCACTGCTCTCGACCATCAAATTGTTTTTGTGGTTACCAGCTGGTTTATGGTTACACATTTTCTGCTTTTACCTTTAAACCTTGGGTTCCTTTTATATTGACATCGTTTCTGCATGCAATCTAATAAATGAGTCCGTGCATGAGGGGTGCCTAACTCTGTGTGTGTGTGTGTGTGTGTGTGTGTTATTTGGAACAACTGCAGGTGCTCAAACATAATGGATTCGCATGCTCCAGCGCCCTCGCACCCCACCTTGTCCATGTGCCTGGTAATACTGAGCTTCCTGAATGAATTGCTGCTATCGCTTGGCCATAATTTATTACCAGTATTAAATACACTTTGTACACACATAGACTATGTCATTGTCTTGGGCATCATTGGCATTCTCATTGATTTGCATGCCCGCAATGATTCATTCGAGCCATGCATCAGACGAGAAGCCCGCACTAATTGACCAATTCACTTGATGTTGCGACAAGATCTACAGAAATAAGCATTACAATAAACTCTACAAATATGTATTTAAATATATTTCTGTATATGTGTGTGTGTTTCAATTGGAGTAAGGCTTCTGATTTATAGTTGCTTTTATTTATTATTAAGCCCATGCAATTGGCCAGAGCTGATTGTGTCCCACTTCAATCGTAATCTGATCCATAAATTGTTTTCACTTCGGTTTAACATTTCAAATAATTCGTTCAAACTTGCTATAACTTAAATACTTTAACTTGAATATTTGAATTTTGAAATATCAATTGTTGTGCAGCGTTAGAAATTGTTTAGGAATATATTCTCAATAGATTAGCTGAGGCTTACAATGGGCATTTGAGGGAAAGGTGCAAATAATGAATGGATGAATAATGAATATAAATATATATATATAAATATAATAAAGAAGTTAAAAAGATATTTGAAAATATAATAATGAATATATAAAAATATAATAATGAAGTTAAAAAGATATTTATAAAAATATTTTTAAAAAGATATATGAAGCTATTATATTTTCGGTTCAGTGTATATTTTGATTAACTTGTATTATTAAATATTATTTAAAATATTAATTTATAATTTAAAATATGAAATACAGATTTTTTTTATCCATATTTTTATACCCTGAACCCATTGAAAATTGGAATTCAGGGTATAATGGTTTTGTGAAAATGTATGTAACAGGCAGAAGGAAGCGTCGCAGACCCCATAAAGTATATATATTCTTGATCAGCATAAAAAAATAAGTTGATTGAGCCCTGTCCGTCTGTCCGTCCGTCCGTCCGTCCGTCCGTCCGTATGAACGTCGAGATTTCGGAAACTACAAGAGCTAGAGAGCTGAAATTTTACATGAACACTCGTATGTTAGCTACGCAGTACGAGTTTATTTTGTTTTTTCGATAACTCATCCCATTTCCAAATTATCGATAAAAAATCGAAAATTCGTTTCAATTTTTTATGTTTTTCGGGCATAACTTCTACATCGTTTTAGCTAAAGACTTCAAATTTGTATATTTAGATAGATATTAGGAATACGCAGATTATGTAATTTTCAGATTTTGGATGCCACGCCCCCTTCGCCCCCAATTTGAAAAAAACGCATTTCAAATACTAGAGACTTGAAATTCGGCACATAGATACATTTGGATATTCTTAATCTACTCTGAAAATTTCATTAAGATCATCCATCTAGAAATGGAGTTATAGGAGTTCAAAGTATAGCCCAATCCACCCCCAAGCCACGGCAGCAACTGCGCGGTTAGCAGAGCTCGCGCTCATGCGATCGTAAAGAAGAAGAGTATCACTTTTTTTGCAGGGTTCAGGGGATCTCGTAGTCGAGCCGTCTCGACTAGAGCCTTCTTACTTGTTTGTAATATTATTATTTTGAAAATAATTATATATTATAATATATAATATTAATTTATAATTTAAATTACAAAATATAGATTTTACATACATTTTTAAAAATATTACTAATATGTATTTTTTATTTTCTAATTTAATTATTTATATTTATTATATTAATTATATATATCTATATGCATCATAATAATATATATGTTATATAATATTAATTTATAATTCAAATTAAATTTATTAAATTTTTTATTTAAATTATTCATATTCATATTTAAGTTGTCTGGCTATATTAACTAATTATTATAATAATATATATGTTATATAATATTAATTTATTATTTAAATTAAATTTATTAAATTTATGAATTTTATAATATTCATATTCATATCTAGGTTGTCTGGCTATATTTGCATGTATAGATAATATTAATTTAAAATTGAAATTAAGAATTTTATATATATTAAAAAGAAAAAATTATATTAATATTTATTTTATTTATTTTTTTTTTTTTAATTTTATTAATATTTATATTCAGGTTTTCTGGCTATATTTTCATAATAATATATGTGTTATATAATATAAATTTATAATTTAAATTAAATTTATGATTATTGTAATATTCATATTCAGATTTAGGTTGTTCATATATAGATAATATTAATTTATAATTTATAATTGAAATTACGAAATACAGATTTTATATAGATTTAAGAAAAATTATATTAATATTTATTTGCATTTATTTTATTTATTTTTTTTATAATTTTATTAATATTTATATTCAGGTTTTCTGGCTATATTTTCATAATAATAATTGGCTGTATTTCTGCCTCTTTTACTGTCTATTTCTTGCCTTACTCTCTCTTATTCTCTCTCTCTCTCTCTCTCTTTCTCTCTCTCTCTCTCACTCCGCTTCTCTCCCTTAAACATAATAGATGACTAGACATCATAGGCAAATAGAAGCAAATATATCTTGAGCGCAATTTCAAATTATAATTTGTAGAAAATTAATTGCAGAGCCCGCTACGTAAATTATATGAAATCAGAAGATTCATTTGGCCAAAAGGTTAGCTAATGTTGTGTAGCCTGGCAATGGCTGTTATGATTTTAATTAAAAGTTTAATTACACATTTTTCCGGTCAACGGCTGTGACCTTTTGCACAAGCCAGACCAAGAAGAAAGCGAAAGAGAGAGAGAGAGAGAGAGAGGAAAGCCAGCTGGCCTATTACAGCCACTCGAAAGAAAAGAAGAATCGCAAAATGTAAAAAAATCTCTCGCTGTGCTCAGCGAATCGGAGCAATCAAATCTGATTTAATATTTACGAATTGTTTTGAATTTAATTTGCTGCTATTTCTGGGCTTCATTCTGTCTAATGGCATTTCGGAGACAATTTAATTAATTTGAAGACAACAAATATTGCCCTACACTGACATGTTCGAGCGACCGAATAGCCGAGAATTCAAGCTCAAATACCAACAATTGCAGAAATACAAATTATTTAATTTGCGCTGTGTGTTTGAGTGTGTGCGTGTGTGTGTGTGTTTGTTTGTGTGCTCAGCGTTGGCTGAGGCATTGACCAGTTGCTGTTACGCTTGGGCAGCCAGCGAGCATTCACCACCCAACGCCCACACCCGCCCACACTTGCCCAGTCGGCACTTGTCAGTCACTCGCCCGTCCGTCGTCCGAGTCATTTAATGTCAGTTGGCTGTTTGGCATGCGGATCACGTAGTTTCTGTGCCACCAGCACTTTTTCATTTTCATTCATTCACTTACGCGTTGCGGCTGCGGCCAGAAGAAACCTCAACACACACACGCACACGCACACACACACACACACATTTCACACTCACTTATGCCATAGTCAAATGGGTGGCTTGACTTGGATTGCTTCAGCTTCTGATTTGTTTTTGTTGGAATCGTCAAGCGGCGCAGCTGACAGACGGACTGAAGCTGGCATTGAAATTGAATTGTGAAAACTTCGTGGGCGTACGCAGCATTTTCTCTCTCTCTCTCTCTATCTCTTTTTATTTTTATAATATAATTTGCACTTAATTGGCCAGAAACAAGCTTTGCAATTACGCATCCCACACATCAGTGCTGTGCGCCTCATCTATTTCGCATGTCAAGCGAAAACGTGTCGTATACGCAATAAATGACGTAGTTTATAGAATATTCAGCCTGTAATTATGATAATTCTGTGAGCTTGTTTGATATATATTTCTGTGAAACATATAATTATAATAGCAGTTCAAGTGCACCTCTAGATATCTAGCAGTTTCTATTTATATACGTTTTGCTCTTATTTTCGTTTTGTGGCAGCTGCATAAATCCCTCTAAGCCTTTTATCAAACGCAAACTTGCAGCTTATCTTGTTGCTGGCTGAGTTCTGCTTCTGCTTGCAACTTGTGTTATAATAAGTTTAGCCTTTAGTTTGAAACGAGTTTAGCATGCAAGTTTCATATCAGAAGTCAGCGCTGACATTTTTTTCAGCAAGTCTTATTTATGCTTTAATAATATAGCAAGCTTTATGTGTAAAAGAATCGTTCTCCAAATAGAAATACAATTATGTTTATATGCAGCAGACAGCGAGTTGGCTGAAGCTGCTGAGTTTTGCACTGTGTGCAAGGTTTTAGGTTCAACAATAATTTAATAATGTTGATGTTTTTATTATTTTTTAGCTCATTTTCAATAAGTGTACATATGATTTTTTTTTTTTAATTAAAGCTATATGACTTAAATTTAAATAATACAAATATGAAAATGTTAAAAGAGTTAAAGTTCGTTAAGCTCAAGCTAGGCTCAGCAGCAATTTGGCTGATCAATTTTGAAATTATAGTTTCTACACTTTGGAAGATATTTTTAAACATTTTAAATTTATTTATTTATAAAATATTATTTGCCTTCCATTATATGTTTGTTTAACAACGAATTCTCGCAGTCGCCGACTTCTATAATCAAACGTGTTTCTTTCTCAACCAACTCTGATTGACTGCTCTTTGTCGGCTCTCCTGTCAAACTGCTTACAGGTTGCATATTCTCGCTCATCAATATCATAGCAACTCTGTGCGAAGGACATTGCCCTCTCGCTCTTACACTGCGACATCCACGTTCAGCCTATGCTTATCTCTTTCCTAACGACACAGCCTTTAATTGTCACTAAAATGCCAACTCATTCGTTTAGCGCTAATTGTCAGTTTCTTTAATAAATACTAGTGCAACAGTCATCATAATAACATATGTATATATTTTTTTACTTATTTATTTATTTTAATCTTAAATAAATCTAATATATGTATATTTGGTATTAGATTGCAAATATTCTAAATTTAAAGTTATTATTTAATCAAATTTTAAATAATATACCAGATTTAGTATTTTGCAATTTACCATATCTGCAGTGGGGAAATATCGACAGGAAAATACTAAAGAGCATATATGTATATTTCAAATTTGAGAATAAAGAAATGAACGTACAGAGAAATGATAATTAAACAAAAACGAACAATATACACTTTGTATTGCATGAGATAGATATAGAATATGCCAGTAATCTGGAATTTGAGGCATAGCTAAACTAATGCAAAATTCAAACAAGGACTTATTTTTCATAGTATATACCGCCCACGCTAATGCTTATGCTAGTGTCTTATACACACTCTACCCACACACACACACCCACAGATGTGTAGATTTGTTTTTTATTTTGCTCGGATCAAAGCTGCTAATACAAACAGCTGAGTCGAGCGCAAAGTTCTTCTTGGAAACGCTTCACTTGGGCTGCGAGGCGTCGCGACGGGTAAACTCCAAGCAAGCTGAAGTTGCGTGAAGCGTTCGCCTTTGTGGCTGGCCTGGCCTGCTCGTTGGCTGGCTTATCGGGGCAGCTAGAAGGATAAAGTTTAACGGAACAGCTAAACACAATGGCGCCGTGTTAAGGAGTGAGCGCAGCTTTGGAAACGCATATTCAGCCTTTGGTTGCGGGTTGCTCTGGTTAACAAAATGGCGTCGGCACATAATTAATAGCACTAAGGAGATTAGTTGGCTCTGCATAGCATGAACAAAAGCCAACAACAACAACAACAACAACAATAGTTTTCCCTTGCCTTGTCAATAGTTGCACACGCAATGCTGCCCACTGTATGCGAGTCGCTGTCAGTCAGTCAGAGCGCCGTTTGCACCTGTCGAGCAGTTCGCCCACATTCTGCACGCAATCTAATTTAGCTGGAAAAAGCGAAACGTGCCCGGCGTGGAAATAGCCAAAGCTAAAGTAGAGCCAACGTGCCATGCCCCCACCGTACCCACCGCACCCATCGCTAATATCGTTAAGGAGCCCAGGATGCGGCGCACAAACTGAGTGTGATATCTTTATATTGAGCACGGGTTCAATACTTCTCATTAGACAGCGCAAAGTCAACAGCAAAAATTGCAGCACTCAATATTTAAGAGGAACTCAGCAGCAGCAGCAGTTGCAGCTGAGCATACACTGCTGATGCATACCCTGTTAGCTAACAGCTATTGAAATGGTTGAAGAACAGTTGCTGCTCTATGAGACATATTGATTTGTGCTCAAAGAGAGTCAGATGCAATTTTAGCTCGTCTATTAAAAAAGGTAATGAGTAAGAAAATTGATACGGTATACATGTAAATTATATTGCTTGTTAGTTAGTGTGCGTGGCGTTGGTCATGAGCTATACATATTTGCTGAGTGAAGCTTTGAGTGTTCCATGATACTCATACTCATATAGCCATGTCCCTCTGTCCGTCCGAGCTAGAGAGTTCATTCTTTAGGAATAGGATAAAATAGGAATGTAGAATATAATTCAGAATGTCTATTATGAACATTCAAGAAAAACTATATAAGCTTAGCTAAAATTAATAAAATAAAATCAATAAACATTTTCAAATAAATAAATAATGAAAAATAAAAAAAAAAAAACGAATTGATCAATAAATAAAAAACACAAACATTTTTTAAATCAATAAAAAATTAAAAATAAATTAATTTAATGATTAAATCCGGAAGTTAAATGTTTTTAATTATTAATAAGCACGAGATTTAATAAATAATAATTTATTTATATTTATAGTAAATATGAATATTTCTGGCATTTTGAAATATCAAAATACATGCAAGTTATTTTTCAATTGACTTCAAATATGTTAACACAAATAAAAATTAAAACACAAACGAATTAAAATTTAATAATAAAAAATGCAATAAAAATTATGTTTTTGTTGCTTGAGTAAATAAAGCTCAAGATGATTTCAAGAGAATTGCTTTTGATATGTTTTCTTTAAATTAAAAGCGAAATATATGAAATGCCGCGTGAGTTCATGAGGAAGGAAAACAAACAGCTCAAGCGCGGGGCATCCCTTGATGATTGATCACAGCAGGTGTGCAGCCAGAGAGAGAGAGAGAGAGGGAGAGCAAGTGACTTGCCGGTTGGGATTTTGCGGGTGGAAGGAGAAATCAGATGGGGTACGAACTCAAGCGAGTCAAGGACCCGTCGAGGCCTCGAAAAACGCTGAGGGAACTTGGTATTGAGTGCAAGCAGCAAGATTTGAGCAATTATTTTGGAGGGAGATGCTGAGAGCCTTGGCGTTGGGGACTGTGGGGCGAACAGGCTCAAGGATAATGCACTTAAGCCACGGTTACCTGCTATGGATTGTGCAAGTTACCGTTACTCAGCTGGTCTTGACTGCTTTTGTATGCACATGCATACGAGATGCGTCTGAATTTGAATTATTCATCATTGCTGCAGTTGCAGTCGTGATGCTGCCGCTGCCGCTACCATAGCTACTGCTTGAAGACAAGGGTTGTTTGTCGTCGTCCTTGAGGGTTGGCGGCAACAGGCGGCGCGATGCGGCAACACTTTGTGCATTTTCCAGTTGCCAGCTCGCATTCGCATTCGCATCCGCATCTGCATCCGCATCCACAAAGCCCACACAGCATCTAGCTGCTGTGTTGTGTTGGCGGCAATTCGAAAGCAATTTTAGCAGCATTAATCATTCCCCTTATCCACACATGACACGCAACCCCCAGCACATCCAAGCACCCCCAACACAAACACACCCACACCCACACACAGATAGAGTCAACTGTGGCCTTTTGTCTGATGTTGACAAAACGCATTTTAAGCTCTTCAGAATTGCCTTCTTTTGTTTAGTTAGTCGACTGTCCACAGTGCATACATATGTGGATTCGGCTGGCTGCGCCTGAGAGCTCGATTTTGGATTTGAATTTGGTGTTGCGAACTGGTTTTGGGGACATGGACATGGGCATGGGCAGCTGCCAGCAGCTGGCTGACCCTTAATATGAATTGACTTTGGCCACTTTTGTTTGCAAAAGCCCTTAACTACCTTATTGTATTGGCTGTTGACTAAATCACTTCAGTGCATCAGTTGCGCATTTTTTAGCAGAGTACACTGCGCGAAACTGGGCAGGCCTTGAAATATTTCAATAGTTTTAGAATTTCTTAAATGTGTAAACATATTTAATATTAGTATAATTTATAGTCACACTCAGATAAAAAAAGGTTTCTTTGTAAATCTAAAATTTATATATATTTTTAAATATTAAATAAGATTTTATATGAGTACTAAAAAAAAGATAAGTATTTTGTTACACAACTGCAGTTTTTAATATTTTTATATATTCATAAAATTAATAACAAAATAAAAAAAATATTAATGGATAAATAAGTAACAATTTAAACATAATATAATTTGTTTTTAATAAAACTACAAATTTTATTTAGTAATATATATTATATTTTAAAGAACCTAGAATTTTTTTTATATTTAAATATTAAAAACAAATTTGCTTTTTAAAGATTTACTCTATAAAACTAAAATTGTTTTATATTTTTATGTTAAAAACAAAAATAGTTGTCTGTAAATATAATTTTTTAGCTTAATGGAATTTATACCACAACTCGAATAATAGATAGTTTATGGTGCCGCAATAAATCCAATTTATCATACAAAAAATGGAGAAATATATGATCTGCCATCAACTCTTATTCACACTCACCTAAAAAAGAAATATTTTCTATTTTTTGGCAGCTGAAGTTTCCGCAGTTGTTTTTCACAGTTGCTGCAAATGCACGACAAATTAACACAGCCAGAGCAAAATGTGAAATAGTCCCGTTGCAGCGGCTGTTGTTGCTGCTGTTGTTGCTGTTGCTGTTATTGCTGCCACGGCTGCCACGGCTGCTGTTGCTGCTGTTGCTGTCTCTGTGTCCCTGGCCGTGTCCGTGTCCGTGGACGCCACGCCCGCGGCTTTGCTGTGGCACTAAGCAAATGGCTGTTGCGAATAAAAACTAAAACTCTGCGCTTGTTTTTCTGTGTGATTTTCACACAGCGCACGATTGGGATGGAAAGTTTATTCAAAGGGGGGTGGCACAGTTCCGTGCACCCTTGGGTAAAGGCGCAACACGGCGTGTACAATTTACAGTTAGCCCGGCACGGCACAGTAAAGCCCAAGTTAATTTGCTTCTTTTTTTTTGGCAGTTTGTTATAAATATATTTAAATATATATTTATAAATATGTATAGCTAACTATTTTTTTTTTTATTATAAATTGAGTATATTCGCATTATATTACTAGCATTATTTAAATTGCGCCTTTTGCTGTTGCACTGTTCAAAATTCAACCCCCGCGCCTCTCTTTCTCTCTTTCTGTGTCTCACTTCACGCAAGCGACATTTGTTTTTGTTTGCCAAATGTTTTATTGGATTTACCGTTACCGCACACGCGAACGTCTTTCGTCAAACTGGCCAAAAAGTCGCACACTCTCATCAGGCAGAATTTCTCAATTGAACTTTGGAAAGTAGAATGCCAGTTGAAAGCTTCGCAAAGAGCATACGCTCAATTGCAATTGCTCGCTCTCCCACTCTGCCACTCTCTCTCGCTCTCATTCTGCCACTCTCCCTCTCTCTCTCACACACATTCAGTTTGCTTCGCTGTTTGGTCAGTCGAAGGCGGCAGTGGATTTGCACAATAAATGAGACGCAACAGCGCGTCGAGCTTTGAGCGACAACCACCCAAAAAAGGCCAAACGACTCGGCAAATCGTTGAAAAGCTCCAAACACCCCGTTAGTTGAGCGCATGCGTCAATATAGTTCAAAAGTCGCGCTCAAAGCTGTCATTTACTGCTTATGCTCTGGCACATTCTCTCTCACTCTCTTGTACTCGCTTGCTCTCGTTGCGTTACGTGTGGGTGGTGGTTGCCCAGCGTGGGGTTGCGGTCTATTTGAGTTGTATCCAAGTGTGGGTGGATGGTTTTTCTCTACCGCACGTTATTATTGTTATTATTGTTGTAGTTGTAATAATGCAGCAGCAGCAGGAGCAGTGGCAGTGGCACTGCCAGCAGCAGCAGCAGCAGGCGTCGTTTTAGCGGCAGGAATGTGCACTTTGTTCATGTTTTTTGTGCTTTGTTGCTGTTGCTGTTTCTCTTGTTGTTGTTGTTGTTATTATTGTGTGCTACTGCAAATTGCCTCGTAGCATTTAAGTCGAATTATGAAACTCGGTGCAGGTAGCAGCCGCTGCCTACCCTTGCATGGCCCGACAACAGAAGCGAGCACCCATGCAAAACGCCAGGAATGGGAATGCGAATGCGCCTAAGGGAGAATACCTGTATTTTAATTAATATTGATTGAACATATTGAGCTGTGAAGGTGTGCCTTAATTTAATTGTGTTTATTTTATAAACAAACAAAAAATGTCATGCCTTATCAAATTTTAAACGTATATCCGTAACTGAATTAAGGGCAATTCAATTTATTTATTTTTTCATAAATATCGGCATAGGAGATTTTTTTCAAATATCAAATATCTGAATAGTCTTGAAATTGCGTTTATATATAAGCTTTTAATAAACATGACTTTTTGATCAGGTATATTCCATAATAATAGCATTTTCATATCAATCAATTTAAAATTTGATTGGAAATTTTAAACAACAAAGAAGTATATTCTTAACGGTTCTAAAGAAAATACTAAAAATACTTATATTCTGTATATATTTCAAGAGTGTTAATGTACCATTACAAATAATGATGTTTTGTTGTATAAAATATGAATAAAATATAATTTGATGCAATAAAAGATAGCTATTTTGTTTTAGATCGTTAAACTACAAACCATTATTCAAATATTATTCATCGTTAATCAACTAACGCACATTACGTTAATTTATTAGGCTTACGTCATTGTTGGTATTTTTCATGTTTCACGATTGACCACTTATCGTCTGGCCGCCACAGCGATAAACAGCTGTTCCGCTACATAGCGTAAAACAATAATCGTCCGGTCACAACAAATTCATTTCAACAAGAAAGAAAACATTAGCTTAAACGAGAAGCAATTACGTTCGACCAACGTAACGCGTCGTTTTTGGAAACTAATTAGAATAGCGTTGCCATTATAAATATGACTGTACCCACATTGTGACGACAGCAACAACAGCGAAGCGCAAGTTATTCATTTAGAGCAAGCCAAAACTCATTCGGATCGCAAGATGACCACAGAGGAGTGCCTGTGGCGCGAGCACGTTGTCCAAAGATTGCGCGAGCGGGACCGCAAGGAGTGTGAAAATTTCAAGGAGATAATTGTGCAAAGTGAGTAACATGCGATTACGCATGCATGCAAATATATATGATAGCTGCAGACAAAGCCTGACTGCGACTCATTTCTTTTGAATGCATACTAACTCAAAACTTGTTCTATTCCAATGAGCACCATCATAGACAATCGCCTCATAGATCATGTTGCGCAATTAAAGTCAGACAATCTGAAATTGTCGGTGGAGAACGAGCAGCTGCGCAATGCTGTGTCAACAGGTGGCACCGGTCCCAATGTGGCCATAGCCACGCTGGAAAAGAAGCTGCTGGCGCAACAAGAGGAGCTCACGGATCTGCACAAAAGAAAGGGCGAACACTCCCAAATGATTGTCGATCTAAATCTCAAAGTGGAACAGCAAAAGGAACTACTTTCCGAAAAGGAGCACTTGTATGAGCCAGAGAGAAGAACTCGCATCATGACTAGTTAAATTGAATTTGCTCTCTCTTTTCAGTCTTCACGAACAACAAACTGCCAATAATCGCTTAAGAGCTGAGGTGCAGCTGCTACACTCCAGCTTGGAGGAGCTCAAGAAGTTGAACACAACTCTGCTGGATGAGCACACGGCTCTGCAGTTGGCCTTCAGTTCCTTGGAGGAGAAAATGCGCAATGTGCAGGTTAGTTGTGCTGCTGGCTCAAATAAGCCCCATGGATATTATCATCGTTGTAGCATTGCTTTACAAATTCTAATCATTATTTCCTACACGTATTGCCAAGTTTTTTTTTTTAATTTAATTTTTTTTTTTATCATATTTATATTTATTCCAAATTATATTGTTTATACTTAAATGTAAGTGAACGTTAAATAGCAAAGTCATTGTTAAAGGAACTCGGTAAGTTGTTAATTGATAAATATGTGAAAGTGAAAGTGTGTAGGGTATAGATAAGGCTTTTGAATGAGTCTAGAAGAGTGTGGAGTAAGAGTATAGACTATAAAGAGAGTTCCATTATAGCATAATATTCATAGTCTATTCAGTTGCATATCCGTTTGTCTGTCTCACGCATATATATGTCTTACATTTATAGCTAGTTGAATCTTGTGAAATTGTTGGTCAGACTCGTCGCGTCTCGGAACTGAATATATAATCAGCAAGCGAGCAGACATGAAGCTGGCTTTTTTTTGTTGTCTTTCAAACTTGTTTCTTTGTTGACACGTAAAAGATTTTATGTGTCCAAGTTAATAAATTTGCATAATAATTAATGCATTGCTAATACATTATTAATTATATAAAATTTGAAGTGTTTGCTAACATTTTGTTAATTTCTTTCGACTTGCAGGACGAGAATCGCTACTTGCTGGAACGTTTGATGCGATATCGGGCAAAAGATGCCGATAAACTGAATGAAGAAAACGAAAGTTTAATAAGGTAACAAACACAAAGGCAACAAAATCAAAAAGTGAAAAGAAAAAAGAAATGGTTTATTGTTAAACGTGCACTGCATTCATTTATAAGTTATCGGTTCATATAAGATATTGTATATATATATACACACATATATATATTCATATCATATTTATAGAAATGTTGATAAGTATTGGCTAAAACTTGCAATTCTTTTGGCTATGCTAAAAATATATATTTTCAGTCAAATCAAATCAAAATTATCGTTTTCACAGTAGAAATTATAGAAATTGCATGAATCAGATATTATTTCATTATTAATTTGAAAGAAAAGAAAAGAATTTTTGATACCCATTCCAAGTATTATGAATCTCTTAAACAAGAGATTCCTTCTATCAACACTTACAAGAAATTCTAGATTTTCAGCAAAATATTTTTGAAAACTTGCATTCAAAGAGTTTCGATTTTGAATTTTGAATTCTTCTCGTGGCTGATTGCAAAATAACTTCGCTACTCACATAACTCGCAAGCTTGTTCATTGGGTCATTAATAAATTAATTAAACACACATTGTTATGCAACTAAATTGCTTTTGTTAAAGGTAAATAATCCTGATTCGTTTATATCTATAGTCGGGCTTTTTCGAATTTAATATTTTTTTGTTTTCTTGTTTTGCTTTTATATGGTTCAACATTAAATATGTAACCGATTTCGACAAATATCTAGAAAAAGACTGCCGTCACTTTTCAGAAAACGTTCGGCTAAACTGAAACGTGATTTGGAGGACGCCGTGCGCGAACCCAATTCGGCGGTCAATCCGATTGTTCCTGCCCCGGGCAGCACGCCACTGCATCGCAACTCGAGTCCAGCCCAGTTTTGTGGCACTGCTGGGAGCGACGACGAAATTGACACCAGCTCGATAAACGGCGCCATGGATGCGATGGTATTGAACGACGAGGAATATCTCAGTGCTAGGTTTCTGGGCGGAGAATCCACAATTGACACCACACACCCCAATGCAACTCCCTCCATTGAGACTCTCAAAGCGGCTGGCTATCTGGGCCAGCCGAGTCCGACAAAGATTTTCATGAAGTTCGAGGCGCATGAGAACGAATCACATGCAGTACGCTGGAGTCCAGTGGAGCGCATGGTCGCCACTGGCGGTGCTGATCGTAAAGTCAAGCTGTGGGACGTTGGCAAAGGTAATAATATATGATATATATATGCATCGGCCAATGATATGTTCTTTATCAATGCTCATTAGGCTCGACGGAGCCGCGTGCTGTGCTGAGTGGGAGCAGCGCTGGCATCAACTCTGTGGACTTTGACTCAACCGGAGCTTACATACTAGGCACATCAAATGACTACGGTGCCCGAGTGTGGACAGTAATGGATAATCGGCTGAGGGTGAGTAGATCAAGAGAGTTAAGCGTTTAAGTAAATGCAGAATATTTATATCGCTTTGTTATCTATGCAAATATCAAAACAAAGACAGGCAGAGATATGAAGGAACAAATGTTTGCCATGTAGATATCGTTATATTTAAATATATATATGTATATAATATCTTGTTAAATCAAACAAAGACTATACTATATATAAATATATTTGATTTTGTTATTCAATCATGTCGCAACTAGGCTAGACACATGAGCTGTAAACCCATAATCGAAATCAAATGATAGTGCATGCTGAAATGATAGAGCTGCCCGACTAGCGCATACCCTGCCCCATGATAGAAAACACAGCAGCAAGAAATATAGATAAAATATATGATTATTATCTCTCATTTCATTCGCTTTATGACAACTTTTATTTATTTATTTTATTTAATATGCTTAAGAATATGAATTGTTTTGCATTTTATGTTTAAAACATATTTCATTCTCTAAATGAGTATTTAAAAATTATGTATTGTTAATATTTTTACTAATATTAGGAAAAAAAGACAAGTGTATTCTGAGAGAACAGTCATCTTTTCTTCCATATTAAAAAATGATTTAAATTATTATTATACTTAATATATTTATCTAATGCCGAAATTTTATGCTTACGAATTTCGAAATATCACTGCTATTTATATATATTTGATAAAAACCAATTTCTCTTAATGCTAACTAACTCCTCTGGCCTAACTCATATTGCATCATTCCACGATTAAGCGCAATCGAGGCAAAAAAAGAAATCCCCAGTATATAATTAAGTATATACGACGACGACGAACTACATCATTTGCGCTGCACACCTTGGGCCCCGCTTATCAGATTATTTACCGAATGCGATATTGCTAGCGCTGCCGTTGCCCCTGCAGTCCGTAGCGCCATTCAGAAACTGATTAACATATGGCTGCTGGACTTGTCGTCGCCTGTACAAATACGACCAAATGGCGATAACAATGAATTGGGCCACAAAAAACACAGTCGCAGCCACAATGAAACCTGCAACAGAAGCTTGTGTTAGACTCTCGAATGGGCAGGTGTTCATAGGCCTTATCATGTATAGATTAGGGCGACTGATGAGACTGATGTTTCACTCACCGATGCCATCGAAACACAAGCCAGCCACGCCCTCGTTCACAAAGAGCACATTGTCATACGAATCGTAGTCCTTTATCTTATTTGCCTGCCGCTGCTGCTGCTGCTGTTGTTGTTGCTTTTTAACAAAGCCAAATTTATCAGTAATTTGTATCGATTGTACGAGCAGCAAATCCTCTTGAGTTGTTTTGTTTTGCACCTGGCCAGCTCTGACCTCCCGACGCCATAGACTGTGCTGATGTTGGTCCACAACATGAGCTGGAAGTTAGAGAAATTGCAGAGATTGAGATTAATTGATGTATAAACAATTGATTAATGTATTAAGTTTACATTGCGCATCTGTGTCGCGCCTTCGTCGTCGGCCATAGGACGTTTGTGTTCTGAACTCTGCCGTAATATCGTCCTGCTGACAGTTGACTGGCTCGCATCTGGGCATGCAGGGCGTAACCAAGGCACGAAACTGTACCACGTCGCTTGAGGGAAATTTGAAGGCATCGAAATTGGAAAAGAGTATTTTGCCCGAGTGTCCGCTTTTGAGAATAGGTCCCATAATCAGATGATCTGTGGGACAGCCCTGTGCGTCGATGAGCGTTATCTCCGCATTATCAGCGCCGTCCATGGCAACCAATTCCCGTACGAATATTTCGTATGGACTCTGCGGATCGACAATTTCGAAGTGCAGTGCCAGAGGATCGCCTACCTCGGCAGAGTGCATCATATCAGAGCCATCTCTGGCAGAGATTCGCATCAACACATTAGGCGAGTCCACAATAACCTCCTCAGAGAGCGCCGTCTCCACCTCACCCTTGACGCCCAGGTCCACATCATTCGTCACCGACTTGTTGGTCAGGTCGTACTGACAGGTCACTGCCAGACCCAGGTCTGAGGAGGTGACTATTGTATCGTGGTGCTGAATCACCACGTCATTCATGTAGCGACCCGCGCCGCTTTGACGCACGTTGCACTCCAGATTCTGATAGCCCATGCGAATCTCAAAGTCCAGGGCACTGGTGACGTCCACAGCACACGACTTTGGCGCGCCCTTGGCATAGACCTTGCCATCGAAGAGCTTCGAGGTGCGTATGCGCGCGACCATGTCGCCAGCTCCACATTCGATGGTCACATTATAGCAGGATGACAGCTCATAGGTAGCCGCTTCAGGCACCTCCAAATACGGATCCTGCACATCCGACAGCGTGGCACGACTGTGGTGCGAGAGCCGGCAGACCATGTCGCCCGTGTCTCCATAGTCATATGAATGGCATCTGAGAGAGAGAGAGAGAGACAGATATATATATATATGCTCTCCCTATAATTCCAATTTCATTTCATACCTGTAGGGCGAATTGAGACACAGCTCTCGGCACTCGTCCACACTGCCTATGTCCTGGTAGACCGAGTCCACTGTCTTCAGTATGCGACCTGGCAAGCGCTTGAACTCGCACAATTTATTCGGCTCCTCGGCGCAATTGTTTTCCAAATACTCTGTGCCGGCATGTGCTTGAAAAGCATTCGAGCCCGCCAACGTAAAGCGATCCATTTCAGCCAGCTCACAGCTGTTTGAATCGCGATGGTAATTGGCAGATCTGAAATAATCAAAATGGGAATATAGTAAAATAACCATATAAAAATGATTTTGAGATTGCTTTTGCTGTTAACAT
Organism: Drosophila buzzatii; assembly: GCA_035045845.1. Taxonomy (NCBI): domain Eukaryota; kingdom Metazoa; phylum Arthropoda; class Insecta; order Diptera; family Drosophilidae; genus Drosophila; species Drosophila buzzatii. Next base: position 11,850,836 of record JAWNOS010000244.1, on the reverse strand, counting down.
TATGAGATCAACTACTATATCTACTAAGTATAATTCGATGATTACTAAATTTATAGGATATATCATGAATGTATAATTATATTAATAATAATATTATTATTATTATACATTAATAAATAGATGAATATGAATGAATATATAGGGAATAAATAGATGAATATGAATGAATGTATAGGGAATAAATAGATGAATATGAATGAATATAAATTAATGTATAGGGAATATCATCAAAATATTCATTATTCAGTAACTTTTACTCTTGGCTATTTTTAAAAGAATTATTTTATTTCATTAGATTTTATTTTATTATATTTTATTTTATTAGATTATTTATTTTACTCATCGTTATTTTTAGATGGAATATCATTATTATTATTATTTTTTTCTTATTTATTTATTTATTTTTTATTTATTTTTTTCTTTAATTTTATGACTACGCTATTTGTAGAGCGAATAACTTTAATATAAATTGCTTTTAAATTTATTTCTTCCTTTTTTTTTTACTCTATAAATTATAATTAATTTTATCATTTAGTAACTGTACGTTTTTCCTATTTAATATTTGTTCTATTGCTTATTTTGTAACCAACTTTTCATCATTATATTTTTTATATATAATTATATATAATTTTATACATATAATTAATTAGCAACTTTAGCTATAGCCGTTTTTATAGGGAATATCATTAATATTATCATTTATTAGTAACTCTAATGCTTAGCTTTTTTATAGCCAACTTAAAAATGAAACTTTTTCTTTAATCAATTAATTTTATTTCTTTTATCTTCACAACTTTCGACTAATGTCATTTGTTTTTTAGGTCACCAAGCAAGTTTTACTTTTAATACTAAGAGAACTTTGATTTAAAGTCAATCAATATCTACAGAATAATTTCACTTCAGTAGCAGAAATGCTTAAATTCAGTTTACGCATAATATTGCAATATTTAATCACCTGCATATGAATTCCGTTTCGCCAAGACACAGCTCGAGGCAATCACGACGCGATGTCACCGATACGACTCGTTTTGCATGTCCATCCAGTCTGTAGTTTTGGACCCGATCGATGCACCAGGCTCTGGCGCATGGACGCACGCCCAAGCAGGTTTTCTGCGCGTAAATTGTGAAGACAGGAAACTGTGATTTAGTGAGGGCACCTGCAATTAAATACAGACAACGAACATTTTTGAAAATCAATTCAATTAGAGAGAAATGAAATTCCTTTAACGCATATACATATATTTGTGTTGCCCACTTACACTTACCTGGCAAAATATCAGCATTCGATGAAAATAGAACACATAATCCAGTTTCATAGTTAACGGACTGACAAGTTTCGTTAGTCTGACACGATTCCAGGCAATCGGTGAGCATCAGCGTGCCCGGCAACGAGTCCAGCAGCCGGCCAGGTGCGGAGAAAACATAGCTGTAAATGAGATAAACAGAAATTAGTCGAAGTCATGGATCATAAATAATATAATAATGTTCGTGTTAGATAAAGAAAATTTCTTCAGCTCTCGGCAGGATATTTCATTGGATACAAATTGAAATTATATATGTTATATCATATAAATATATACGATTATATATAGTATATAATAAGATATAAATACTGATCGAACATGAATTGTATATTCCTTTATTCTTTATACATATCTCTCTCTTCTGACTCTCTTCATTTCTCTCTCTCTCTCTCTGTCACTCATTCAAATCTTACCCAGTTATAATTTCAAAGCCCAGCAAATCTGGGTCACATTCTTCAATTGAATTGTGATTATGATAATTTGGCTGACCAGCCAGGGGCAGAGCTTCCCCCTGCTCCTCTTCCTGCCCCTGCCCCTGCTCGTGCTGCTGCTGCTCCTGCTCTTGGTCGAGGTAACTCAATAAGGGCAACGGTGCGTCAGAGTCTGCGTGGCTGGCATCTATAAGTGAAATGAAAATGATGATGGCATTCGTGGCTAATCGTCGTCGCATTAACAGGTAGCGGGTTCACGTTGCCAGCTACTGTTGGCCAGGTATTTACCGTCAGCCAATTTGGTCTTTGTTGTTGCTGCATTGGCATTGGCATTGGCCACGTACAATGATTGATCATTCTTCTTCTGGCTGGGATCGGCAGGGCTGTCGGTGCTCTTTGTTTTGTCACTTTCAGGCATTGATGCTGCTGGTGCCAGCTGTATGGCGACGGGCACCAGCTCCGCCAAATTGTCCCTTGCAGCTGCCTCCAGCTCGATGCGCGACCGACGTGCATCTCCAGAAGAGCACAGCATCAGCATCAGCATCAACAGCAAGAGCAGTAGCTGCAAGTGCGTTGGCCTCATGCTGCGTAATGGCCGTATGCTGCTTTTCATTGGAAATATTTTCCTCGATATGCGTAGACTACGTGGACTGCGTGGACTGCGTGGACAGCGGACTGCGGGCAGCGCACGTTCTCTCGATTTTGTACGATTTGTGAGCTCTCGCACTCTACTCGGCACGCTAAATACACGACGTTAAGAAAAACAATAGCAGAGGTATTAATTTAATTATCTTTTCATGCCAGCGGTGTCTGAGGTGTCGTTTAGTCCGTTCAATTGCTCTGGCGCCCAGCCAGGGGACCAACATTACCCATAATTGTATGTTAGTTGTTGTTGTTGTTCTTATTGTTGTTGTTGTTAATAAGCCTTAATAGGCTTATTATAGTATAATGACCTTTGCACATCTATCGACAATTGTTCTTCCCTGCACAGATCTTAGATCTATAGAAAAACTATTTTTATTTATTTTCAATTCCAGTTCCAGACTGAGCTTCACTCTATAATTGTGTGAGCAGCTGTGTTTTGTATCATGGAATTACATGGAAATTGAAGTAGAATAGAATTTTGATCTACTATGCGCACTTCACACTTAAGTGTGTCCATATAAGAAGTGTAAGAAGTAAAAAGTCTTTGGCTACCTCTTCTTATATAGGGAGTAAATTATAGGTAATTGGCTGCTTATTGATTTAAAAGTTTTTATGCTAACAGATGGATTTAAATCTTGAGTATATTTGTAGAAGAAATAAATAAAGAAAAATAAATTTTTAAAATTAAATATTAATAAGAAATAAATGAATAAAGAAAGAAATTTTTTTTGCAAATTAAATATTTAATAAGAAATAAAATTGTTTTGAAAACTAAATATTTAATAAGAAATAAATGTATTTTGAAAATTAAATATTTAATAAGAATTAAATTTGCGTTGCAAATTAAATATTTAATAAGAAATAAATTTATTTTGATAATTAAATATTTAATAGGAAATAAATTTGTTTTGAAAATTAAATATTTAATAAGAAATACATTTTTTTTTAAATTAAATATTTAATAAGAATTAAATTTGTTTTGAAAATTAAATATTTAATAAGAAATAAATTTGTTTTAAAAATTAAATATTTAATAAGAAATAAATGAATAAAGAAATAAATTTATTTTGAAAATTAAATATTTAATAATAAATAAATTTATTTTGTAAATAAAATATTTAAAAAGAAATAAGTTAATTTTAAAAATTAAATATTTAATAAGAAATAAATTTATTTTGAAAATTAAATATTTAATAAGAAATAAATTTATTTTAAAAATTAAATATTTAATAAGAAATAAATGAATAAAGAAAGAAATTTGTTTTGAAAACTAAATATTTAGTACAAGAACTTTGTCTGTAGTAAACAACAATTTTAAGAAATATTTTTAAATATGTAGCTGATAGACTTAATGTCTAAGAAAGGAAATAATATAGGCAAAAAAAAATTAACTTTTAATTGAATTAACGAAAGCTGAGAATATGCTTTTATATTGATTTGATACATTTAAATATTTTTATTTTATTATTAATTATTTTATTATTATTATATTATATTATTTTTATTTTAAATATTAATTTTCCTATGAAATACTGCAGCTGAAGTATTTCATAGCAAACTGAAATGTATTATATATCATTTGATTTACTGCTCAAGAAATATGTTTCCTTTAATTATTGCTGCAATTCGTGGCTCTATTCATAGCTAAACTTTCAATAGAACTTGTCATTTTCTTCTATTTTTAATTTTCTCTAAAGTCCCTCAAATATAACTTCAACTTTTATGCATTGTGTGCTTGACTACAGCTAAAAGAAAAAAAGAATACTAAAAATCAGCTAACGAGTCAACTGCAACGAACTCTCTCGCTGACATCTATGGAATGACACGAGCAACTCGAATCCCGAATGCAACATTGACGAGTGACATCCGCTGATTGACAGTTATCGACGTAGACCAAGCTGAGGGTTATATGGGATAAGTTTTTAATATGTGACTAAAATAACAGACGAAGTAGCTCGCAGTCTAGCTTTTTAATAAGCCGAAAAAGGGGAGCAAAAAAAGAGAGAGATATATATAGATATGATCTTGAGCAGAATTGGGAACTGACTTGAAATTAAGTTTTTATTAGAGCTTTTTTTTAAATCTAATTCAAGTCTTGAGAGAAGAAGTTGATCTAATTGTAAATTAAATGCTAAAAAAATTATAAAAAGATTTCATATAAAAGAAGAAACTCTCCAGAGCTCCCTCAGTAAAAGCAATTGCAAGATTTTCAAGCTAGCTCGCTGAACTCTCTCAGTTAAAGCAAATCTAAGCACAGATTTTATAGCTCGTTTGCACTTCTCACAATTTTATAATTTTTATCTATTTAGTACAATCAACTAGATACATTTTTATAAGCAATGCCATGCTCATATGCTAAGCCTTTTTATTAGAGTTTAGAAATTATAAAAACATGAGATGAAAGCAGACGTACTTAATATGTTACTGGGCTTTGATTGTTGTTATTGTTGCGCCTGCTTTGAATGTAGTTCTTCTCATGGCAGATATTAGCATTTTAATTCATTTGCTCGCTCCTACACATGACCCCATGTAAATGAGTAACAGATTGTAAACAAAGGCAGCAGCAGCAGACATTTTTGCATTATAACCCATTTTCAGTAGCTAGACTAACCAGAGAAACCACAGAGCATGCTTCGATGCCTAAGTATTCATTGGCTCTTGATATCTGACGCTGTGAAGCCAGAGTTGAGGAATTCTAAGAGAGCTAATGTGAATGAGCTGAGCCTGAGCTACAGTTGATTAATATTTTGGCTTGGCTTAAATCGTTGATTTGTTAAGGTCTGTGCAGTGAAAGTGAAATGAACTTGGAGATTTAACAAATTTTGCCTAAGCCAACTTGCAGTTGGCCAACTCTTGTTAGACTTGATGCTGTCTTTGGCAATTGCTTAGTTAATTGCCAAGTTGTTCAGTAGACGAATGCAGCTGCTGCATAGTTCATCAAATGCCAACGTCCTTCTATTGCAATGCATGTGCGCATTGCGAGAAATCAAATAAATTGTTAAATATGACAACAGGCTAAGAACCCGCATTGACTTGGCCTAAATAGCAGGAAGGCAACATCAGCAGCAGCAGCAGCACAGAGGCAGCATTTGGTGCTACACATTGCGGCATGTGACTAAACATATAAGTGCGATTTCTTCCTCGTCTTTCTATGCATCTATGCAGTTGCAGTTGCAGTCGCCGCCGCTGTTGCTGCCACTGCTGTTGCTGCTGCTGCTGCACCACCTTTTCTAACTGGTATTTCTGGATTGACATTTAAACGGTTCTTTTTGCGCACTTCTCGAGATATAGAGTCCCGCTGTCCGCGGCCATTGAAATGAGCACATTGACTTAAGCTGCCTCCTTATCACGCCGCACCAGCTCGCCTGCACTTCTTACCTGAATTATTTGCCATTGAATTAATGACAGCCACGGCGGCGATCACTCGAAACGGTTTTCAATACACACACACACACACACACCATTTTTTCAGCTGCCTATCTAATTGCCCAAAAATATGCCCGATTGCGTTTCGACCCCATTTCGTCTCTTAATTCTCAGCTGGCTTTCAAAGTGGGCCAATTTTTGGAACGACCTTGTTCGCATATCGCCAACTGTGCATCGCTTCCAGCATGCTCATGAAGCTATTTAGCTGCTGAATGCAGCTCAATGAAATATTTATACAAATTACTTGGAATATTGCTTGAAGTGCAGCCCAGTGCAGCTGTCTGACTGGCTTTAGTTCAAGCGTGTAATTTGCGTGTATTGAATTCGATTTTTTAACTAAAAAAATGTTTTAATATATGAAAATTATAATAAATAAATATAAATATATATGAAAAATAGCTTCAGCTATTATTTATTATTTTCATTAAATTTATATTTAAATATATGCTAAATATAGAATATATATTAATATATTTCCCATATCTATTCAGTTATCTTCAGCTGAGCAATTAGGCGCGTTTGGCAAAGCAATTGCAAACCAATTAAGGCCATGGGACAGTTTATATTGTTTCCGCTTTGAATTGGAAACTATATGCATGAATGATGAATTCATTAACAAACAATTTTAAATATAATAAAATTTAATGATCAAGTCATTTGCATAATTTAATTCGTATATAATATAACTAATATGTTTATACATATATCAAATTTATTATTATTATTCAATAATCTATCATTCATTCAGATTTATAATTATAAATTCTGTGTATATATTATATAGTGTGTAGTGAATATCTTGCTCTAATTTGTCTCTTTCATGCAAGTTAAAGATACGTAGCAGAGTTAAGATTACGTAGTAGAGTTAAGGTTACGTAGTAGAGTTAAGGTTACGTAGTAGAGTTAAGGTTACGTAGCAGAGTTTAAGTTACGTAGTAGAGTTAAGGATACGTAGTAGAGTTAAGGTTACGTAGTTGAGTTAAGGTTACGTAGTTGAGTTAAGGTTACGTAGTTGAGTTAAGGTTACGTAGTAGAGTTAAGGTTACGTAGTAGGTTTGATTCTCCTATCGGACATTCAAGAGGAGAACGCAACCTACGAAGCTGATTCTAAGCAGTTTATATTCGGACGAGGCAGAGCTAGACCTATTGTTCCTAAATTATACAAAATCATATAAAATATGTTATTTCATTGAATCTACGCGAGAATATAACTCATCGCTCTCGTAGTGTGTGTGCGCTTAACTTGCATCATATCAATCCATCATATGAATCCGTTGCATTATTCATTTTTTTTTTTTCAAATTAATTTATGCAGGATTATTGAAAAACAATGTTCGTTTCGAATTGTTTTTTAATATTGTCAAAAATTTGTGTTCTGCGAAATTTTTTGCAGAGTCGCAATACTAATTTTATGAACATGTTCAATTTAAATATATAGGAAATCAAATAAATCCATTTCACTAATCTTATTTAGTGATTTCTTATATATAATATATATTTAAAATCAGTTCAATATGAACATATGCTCAGAGACGCACTATTATTTTCATGAAGTTAGATCTATAAATTTATAATAAAATAATGAATTATTCACAAAATTTAATAGTCATTTATAATATTTTCATAAAGATAGATTTATAAATTTATAATAATAATTATCAATAATTCACAAAATTTAATAGTCATTTATTAATAACTTATTATAGTTACTAACTGAAAACAAATTCTTGCACTTTTAAAACTTTTACTTGAATTTTGCTGCAAGTTGCCTCAATGAATTAATTTAGCTGACTTTTTAGTCAACTATGCCTAATTAATTAAATAATATAATTATTATTTCAACTTTAATTTCACCCATGTGTCCAGAGCTCAACAACAATACAACTCTCAGGCACACAGCAGCCTGCCCGGTTCTCTTTTGTATGAAATTTCTATTTTTATGCAAAAACTGAATTTTGTAATTTTTTGTTAGAATTTTGACTGGCGCAAAACGAACAACACTTGAACACACTTGCACAATTGAGAACATATTAGTTTAGTTAGTTAGCATGAGGCTGGACGTACTTGATTACTTGAGTAAGGTTGCCGCAGAACTGAAGTCATTTGACCAATGTTATGTGTTCTTATATTTATAAGTTAAGATGCCTCTTGCGAGTGCACCTGGAGGAGCAACTGCGGCCGTTCCATGCTATATTCAGCATTCCATTCAAGATTGAGGCAACGCAGCTCTGCAGCATACGCATTCAACTTGGTTTAAATGCGCGAAACCTAAGAGCTAGAGAGTGAGGGAGAGAGAGAGAGAGAGAGTCATGCTCACATGCTGACAATACGTCAACCGGTGGCACTGTCGAAAGTGCTATTATTCTAAGCAAATGCCAAGCTCACTCTACAAAGTGAGTCAAAAGAGACACAGAGAGAGAGAGAGCGGAAGAGAGAGTGAGTGTGTGAGTGGAGAAACCTGTTGCTTAGAGCTGTGGCCATGCTCCAAGTCTCCAGAACGTGCATTGACCGTTCAGCTTCAGTTGCCGGGTTGATAACATTCCCCTGTGCTCTTTCGGAACTTGGCTAAGAGCAGGAGCTGCGCTTCACTTGCTATTGCTTAGAAAAACTTGGTCAGGGACATGAACAGGCTATTCTGGTTACACACACATGCGCACCTTTGATACAAAAGAAACTCCTGATATTGCTATTGTATTCATGTTGTCTACTTTATGTTATAAACATGTATTAGGTATGCAAATATATATATCTGGTATGTGAGCTGCTGATGGAAGGAGTTGGGTTTTATATAGTTAGATGGTAGAAATTTAAATTCTTATATTATTTGGCAGCAAACGAAACTTCAACTAAAGATTAAAATATATGAGAAGAGATCTAACTGCTAGATAGAGATATTAATACTGTTTTGGTATAGGAGTTAGTTGAAATATATATTGAAATGTTTATAAGGGTAAGCTTAATTAATAGATAATGGCAAAGGTCTAGATGTTTACAAATATGAATCAATGAGAACTTAAAAAAGTCAGTCTTAAACCAGGAAAAATGTTGCAGAGTATAAACAAAATAATTGACGAATTAGTATATAAATTATTGTTATACCATATTTTATTAATAATTTATTTAATATTTGTTTTATTTATAATTTAATATTGATAATTCATATATGATAAATGAGGCAGCTCAAGGCAACATATATGTAAATCAGTAGAAATAAGCTGAATAACTAAAACATATTCATTCAAGCTTTGCATTGCTATTTGCCATAACTTCATATATTATAGTAAATGAGATTCCATATAGAGTCTACTAGAATACTTCAGTCTTAAGCTCAATTAGTCTTGCCTCTGCAGCTGTTACGCACAGGTAGATGACTTTTTGACAATGATAGGCAAATTGTGAGTCAGCTTGAGTTGATCCTAACCGTAAAGTGCTAAAACTACAGCTAAACTTGTGGTCCAGCTCGGAGCTAGCTGTTGAGCTTGGTCTAAGTGCGCAGAGCAAAACATATTATTCAATAATTTGTTTAGAGAGCAGTTCGGGTTTACGACCACTTTAATGAGACTTTGTTCTCGAGAAAACCTGAGCTAAGTGACTGCTGTGCGGGATGCCTAAGTGTTCTTAATAGACGAGGCGACATGTATAAGTGTATATATTGTCAACTGTGCCCAGTGTGACAGTTTTATGGCGCCCAAATTTGTTGTTTAACGGCCGCTTCTCTTGCCTTCTTCTTCTTAAGCACACTCTAACGGGTCACAGTGGCAAGGTGATGGCCGCCAAATATGTCCAAGAGCCAATTAAAGTGGTAACCGGAAGTCACGACCGCACTTTGAAGATCTGGGACCTACGCAGCATCGCCTGCATTGAGACAAAGTTTGCCGGCTCCAGTTGCAACGATCTGTGCACAACGGACAGCCTCGGCTCGACGATTATCAGTGGCCATTATGATAAGAAGATACGCTTCTGGGACATACGCACGGAGAAGCAAGCAGATGACGTGCTAATGCCTGCCAAAATTACCTCGCTCGATCTATCAAAGGGTGAGTGAATCGAACTCAAATGCAGATCAATTTCATTTAATATTCAATTGATGCTCCACAGATTGCAATTACCTGATATGCTCGGTGCGGGATGATACAATAAAACTATTAGACTTACGCAAGAATCAAGTTATATCCACGTTCTCGTAAGTACGATTAGACTTTAAGTAATGCCTTTCACTAATTCTATCATGTTTGCATATGCAGAAATGAGCACTTCAAGATCAGTTGTGATTTTGCTCGCGCTTCGTTCAACTCGAGCGCCTCGAAGATCGCCTGTGGATCGGCGGATGGTGCAATATATATATGGAATGTGAATGGATTTCTGGAGACAACGCTCAAGGGGCACAGGTGTGTAGTAATCAATATATATATATATGTAGACAACACCTGCACACACGCTCCCACACACTTCTTTATGGGCAACCCTAAAACGTAAAGTTCTGGTTCCGTTCCGTTCTTTCACAGCACGGCCGTCAATGCAGTTAGCTGGAGTCCCAACAGCAATTCTCTGGCCTCGGTGGGGAAGAGTAAAAGATGCATCATCTACTCGGACTCGTAGCCCAAACTGGGGCTCAATTGATAGCTCTAAGTACTTTGTATGCTTGACCCAGCGATTGCAGCTACGTTTAACAGGCGCACAGTTCCGGATGTCTCCTTGCCTCTCATCAAGTCAGCTAGCCAGCCGTGTGTCCTCCTTATAAAACATATAATAATATGTATTTGAATGTTAATATATAGTATATATATGTATATGTACTGAACCGATTTCAATGTAACCAACTTTTTTACGACATGTTTTGTATCAAATTCTTTTAAAGTTAACTCTAGCTGGTTACCTAATATTATTATTACGTGTATTATGTCTACGTAAATCTATCAATTAATTTTGACTTTGTTCGCATATTTAGGTTTGAACGAATTTAGCTATTTAACTAAATAATAATTAATTTCAAAGCAAAAACAATATTTATTAACATTTACTTTTTTACCAATATAACAACATGTAAATATGAAAATATAAATTACGCATACAATTTTAGCTGTCAGTGAATTATTTATTCAGGCTGAACGAATTGTAGAAGATGTAATCAAAGGTATTCGCAAATGCCTTAAAATTTATATTTATATTTAAGAAATAATTTGACTTTGTTTAAGATCTGCAATCTGATCTACATATGTATGGCAAAATATATTTTATAAAGAAATTTGATATATATATAGAGTATATGAGATTGTTGCTTTGTTTATTTTTGCATTTTTAATCAATATCAATATCAATTATGCATATATATAAATTAAAATTGAAACAAAAATTGAATAGCATCTACTGTGCCTCAGCCTAAGTTTAACTCAGTTTCTTGCGTTCTACCTTGACTTTGCAAACGTAATAAAAACCAATTTAGATCATCTGCCATTGGCATGCAACAGCACTTGAGCTGATGTAAGAATGCTGAGTCATTAGAGCATTTTTAAAATAGTTTTGCTTTCATCTTCAAATATTTGCTGTATTAAATAAGCCTTAATATCGAAGCAGCAAAAGTGTATTAAAAAGTTGCGACGAAGACTAATGGAGCGTGAGGCATAATCATTGAAGAATGTGCTATCAAATGAGCAATTATTTTATATATAAATATTCTTCGTTGAGATATTTTAAGCACAAGTAAGACTAAAAGCTTATCTTAGTTTCTCTCTTATATATACAGCATTTTATGCTACAACATAATACTTGTATATTCGCAAGGGTATTCCTTGTTTCACACTCAGTTCTATGAAGAGCTCATAATTTATTATGCATGTCACTTCATTTAATGGCGTTGTCACATTTATTACAAAGCCTGTTAATTATTGAGAACTTATAATATTTGAGAATTATTCAGATGAGATGTAAGTAATTGAACTACTTGTGTTTTGCGATGTCATTCAACTGCTGAGAGATGGAACTGCAGAGTCAATGCTCTCCCTCTCTCTCTCTCTCCGTCTCTCCGTCTCTCTCTCTCTCTTACTCTGTCGCTGGTGACATTGAAGGGCCAAGTAAGTACGCTGAGATTAACTAGCAGAGGCGAACATGTTTTAAGCAGTTTATACAAACATTAGGCATTAAATGGAAGCAGACACCAAGTCAGTCAGTTTATGGGCAGCTCTTTGTATCGTATGTAACTAGTTGCCCAAGATCGTTTACCTTGGTACACTTGGAAAAGTAATTTTTTAATGGCACGAATGCTTTTCGTGTGGATAATGAGGTGCAGAAATCTAATTGCTTTGTTGGTACAGCCAGCAGTCGAGAGCCGCGAGTCGAGAGGGACACATTCGTGCAGCCCTTTTATTGAAAAATGTATTCAACTTGGCACGACAGTTGGGCACATTGCGCTCCAATCTCATGAGATCATTCTGCGCAGCCCACCATGGACTATATCAGGCACTCGTTCATCAATGCCTCTTCGTCTGCCTGCTCTGCTCTGAGCAAATGCTAACTGCTGCACGCTCTTGCATACGCTGAATGCTGTCAGTTTCGCTCAGTGTAATGATGTCTTCGTTCTTGTGGCAGTAAAAGATTTAAATGCCAACTAAAAGCAAACAGCTGCCTGGTGAGTCTATTTTAATTGTTTGCTGCTATAAAACAAAGAAATCATTACACCGAGAGAAGTTCCTTTACGGAAACTGAATTTTACATACTCTTAAATTTGGGATTATCATGCATATTATTTGCAATTGGATATTAATGCTGGTAAGTTTATATGATTTATTTATTATTTATATCATTTATTTATTAATTTATAAGTAAACAATTTTATGAAATATATAATATAATAAAATATATAATATTCCTGAAATATATTTTCTATAATTACTTTTTATTTTTTATTAATTGTTATTAATCCTTTAAGCAAACAATTTATTGTTGAATTTCAGTATAATTGTATTCGTATTTTGTATTAATAATAAAATTTTGTACACTAATTATTTTATATTTTTTTATATATTATATATTTTATATTATATATATTTTTTTTAAATAGTTTCTGACTATTTTATTATGAACGTAAATTAGTTAAATTAAGTTTTTATTTATTTATTTTAATAATTTCAAATAGTCATTATTATTAATATTATTCAGAAAATTATAATCAACTTCCAAATATATATTGAATATTTCCACATTATTTTTTTGTTATTAAATAATATATTAAAATTAATTTGTATTTAATTTTATTTTAATTTGGTTTATTTATTATGGGATTTATAATATAATTTATATATAAAATTTAATTTTATTAAATAGATAATTAATTTTATATTTTAAATTTATTAAATAGAATTTAATTTAGAGTGGAACTACTTTTCTTGCTTAAAAAGAAAATAAGTTATCTTGTATAAGAAATATATTTTTTTTAAGATCTCTTATTACACACACTAAAAAAACAACTTTATGTTATAAGTAGAATGTCTATAAAAAATATTAATTTTATAAAAAGTTGTTTTGCAATTTAAAAATATATTAAAATATACAATTAACAAGCCAGTTAAACTATAGAAAATCGAACTGTCGTCTAAAAATGCAAGACAGTAGAGTTGCCAGAGCCTCTGCTGCTGCTGTTGCTGCTGCTGCTGTTGTTGCTGCTGTTGCTGCTGCTGCTGCTGCCAGGCACAGCTATAGAAAGTTCTGAATGTGATTCTTATATAGCAACAAGTAGTTATCCCTAGCAAGCGCCTGCGCAATTAAGAACTATTTACTTTTCTAAAATAACGAAGCACGCAGCAGCAGCAGCAGCAGCAGCAGCAGCAGCGGCAGCAGCAACAACAACTGTAAATGAAAATTGAAGAGGTTCTTGGAACGCGAACGCCCACTTGAATTTAGCCAAAATAATGTGCACTCTGTGGCAACATTATCATTATTGGCGACACCATGTGGCCAAGGCAAGGCAAGGCAGCCAGAGCTGCGATTCACTTTAAGATGTGGGTTGGACGTTCCACTCATTGCCATGGCGATGCTGCTTGCCATTATCCAGCGGCCAGCATTCTGATGCGCACCTGCTTCAAGCACGATATATATATACGTATATATAGTTGGTTTGTGTGTGTGCAAGTGGAGTTTGCAGCCGATGGTGTGCATCATGCAAATTAATGCACCCTCGGAGCCAACAGGAAACAGGCTTCGTGCAGATTTGTATCTTTATCTGCTGGTAGAGCAAACACATTCAAGCAGGTAACTGCTGTCTGGCTCTGTGTCCTCGCTCCCTCGCACACAGTTAGGTGCATTCATCTCAATTAATTCACTTACACACTGCAAAAACAACAGCAGCAACAACGCGGAGTCTATATAGTAGTAGTTCTATAGCTATATAGTTGAGGCCTCTCAAGAATTCCGCGGCGACCAAGCAGCACTTTTTGCTGAAAGGTCGTCATCGTCATCGTCATCGTCGTTCAGCGTTCAGCGTCTTTCAAATTAGAAAATTAGGAAAGTTTTTAATTAGGCCCAACATGCAAGCCCCATCGCAAAGAATGTACTTCAGATGCGCTCTTCAGATTTGGGCGTTCTCTCTCGCTCCCTCTCGCTCCCTCTCTCTCTCTCTCGCTCTTTCTTTGACAAACAATGCACATTGACACGCATCATTATGAAAATATCGAGAGATAAAATGCCAAACAAGCAAACGAGCGTAATAGGTGACAATTTAGCAGTCATTACAGTCAGTCTCTGTGCGCGCAGTTCCCAGCATTATGGCGCATCCCAAACAGCTGGGAAACACGCTTTTACTTCAGCTTCTGCTTGTTCTTTCTCTGCTTAACTGTAAGTCGCGCTTCAGGCAATTACTTTAAAGTTGTCTTTGAATATTTACGTAGATTTCACTCGAAGATCATCTATAATTTGGCTTAGCTAAGAAAGCTTTATCGGCAAGTAAACTACGGCAAAAATTGACTATCTGACAAAGTTAAATTAAAAAAAAAAATAATAATAATAAATAAAAATTATATTAAAAATTAGTATAATACGCAATGTCCCATAAAAAATTTATTTATTTAAAAAATTTAATAATTATACTATATAAAATAAAAAATAATAATATACAAAAATGTATATAATATTCGTCTGCCTGACAGAGATAAATTAAACAAAAATAATAATAATAAAAATAAATTTAAAAAATTATTTTAAAAATTAATATAATACGCGATGTCCCATAAACAAATTTTTTATTTAAATAATTTAATAATAATATAAAACAAAAAATTAATAATATACAAAAATTAATATAATATTCGTCTGCCTCATTAAATTAATTAAAAATGCAATATAATAATAAAGGATATAAAAAAAAATATATAATATATAATATATAAATATAATATATAATATATAAAGCTGTTCATCTTTTCATATGCTTATCATAATTTAATTTCGTTTTTTTTTTTTTATAGGGTATCTTCCAGTCGGGCACTCTCGACGAGAGCATTCGTTTTCTCTTGGGCATGGTCAGAGTCAATGCATATTACAAATTACAATTCTCCACTTGATATAATGCATGCTATAAAATTTTATAATAATTATCTGTTTGCCAAGCCTCCAGTGGGCGTGGCCAACAAATCTTTAAGATCAGGTTACACGCGAACAACGAACGAAATTTCATGTCGTTAGCTTGATTAACGATGAAATAATTTGCATATGGATAGCTTGATTTACGGAAGTGAAAATACAATTTAGTTTGCTTCAAGAAAGAGTATAAAAATAGAGGATGATTCACTTGTGAATTTGAATAAATTTATTTTTATTTTAACTTTTAATCTATTGACTGACTGACTATTGATTGATTAGCTAGTCATAGCTGTGCCCCAAATAAAAATTCATTTAGTCTAAATGATCTGCATTGATCAATGGATTGTTTCTCTCTCTTGTTATATAAATAACAAAAATTATTTCAGCTACAATTTAAGTTTATCTATCTGCTACTTAAATTATAAATTCATTTCGCATTCAGAATTGGCTTTACCATATTTCGACTCTTCATTCTATAGACCCATCCCAAGGTTAGGCTCAATTTAGAGCCTCCAAAAATGCTTGCCAATATAAGTTCATGATCATCTTTTACATCTCTCCGACTGCCTCTCCAGGTAGTCTTCCATTTCTGTTTTGATTTAGTTCAGCTCTATTATTCATTCAATTCATTCAGTCTGTTTGGCTGCTAAAAGTTGCTTTGTCATCGGTGTAGGTCACGAAATCAAGAACAAGTCGTAAGTCGGATGTTGATTCTGATCGAAAGCATGGGCATAATGAGATTTTATGCTCGCAGCATTAGAAAGCTTCAATTAGCGCAGGTGTCTCTGAGAGCCATACAAATATTACCTTGTTACAGTCGAAACTGTGCAAAATGCGATTCTTTCTCACATCGCATTGTCGCTGGTCATTCCAATTAAATCAAGAAATCATTGCTATTATTGTTGTGTAAATAAATAATAAACGACAAACACAATTCATTAAATACTTTTATGTTTAGGGCAATTTTTATTTAAATTAAATTAAATACATATATCGGCAATAATACATGTTCATTTGTATATATATGTTATACATCAGAAAATGAAAATAAATATATAATGTAAATATAAATAAATAATATGTGATGTGTGAGGAAAGTTGTGCATTTATCTAAGTTAGTAAATAAATTAAGTAAAGTAAATTTAAATAGTTTTTCTGATTAATTTCTTCATTTCCGAAGTCACAAAGGCAGTTCAAGAGCTCGCTTGAACTGCCCTCGCAAGTTTGGAAAACAGGCTTAGAGTACATGGTACATAAAATGGGCTCAAAATATATAAATATTAGAAATGAAATTACAAGTATCCATTAACCAACAAACAATCCGCGACTTTTCACATTTCCATTTATATTCTACACCCAAATCGAGCAATGACTAGACAAGACCAATTTCCAAGGCTGCCAAGTATATATATGTATATATGTGTAACTCGCTCTCGTCGTGCCCACCTGCTGAAATTAACTTGTTCGATCTGAGTTCGAAGCTTAGAAAAGAGTATTAAACCTAATACGAGTGCTGATAGGCCTGCAGCTTCTGCCTGCGCTGATAGCAAACGGTCCAAATGCCAATTATAGCCAACTGGGTGAGCAGGAAGAATGTGGCCGCTGTGATGAGCCCTGCAAGCAAGAAAAGTGTTGTTGAATATTACTATTATTGCTGATGAGATTATATAATTCTAAATTCTAATATGTCAAAACGTTTCTGCTGTCTGCCTGATTTTGAACTGAGCTCAGTCGAGACTAGGCCAGCAGGCCTTTACTTTTTCATTTTTTCTTTAATAAATAAGTTACGTTTTTTGTTAAAGTAATTTTTTTTTCTTATCTTAAAGAAGCGCTATTCGTGGCATACGAAACAAATTTGGTAAGTGTCTTTGCAACAATTGCATTTTTGTAAGCTTAATTTATATATAAAATTTATAAAAATATGTGCTGAGACAGTGCATAGCCCAGTTTTAGTTTATTTAAAAAAAAAAAAAAAAAAAATATATATATATATATATATATATATATATATATATATATATATATATATATATAAATATGTATATATAATATAGAATTTAAAAAAAAAAAATAATAATAATAATAATGAAACAATAGCTCAAATAATGTAGAAAATATTCAACATTTACGAAGAATGTACAAGTTGTCGTTGAACAGCTATGTATGTATGTATGTGATATGTGTATGAGTGATATTTATGTTTATCAAAGAAGTCTGCAAGAAGCGAGAGTGGATAGAGCATAATAGACTTCTACTTCAATTAAATTAATCATTAAACAAGTAAGAACTACTAACTGCGAGTTACTCTGTTCCCGTAGTTGCAGTTTATTTGTTTAAGAAACATTTAATAAACGACATATTGCGGCAATTAGCAAACGTACATGGCAATCAACAAACGATTTCTATGCTTACATACAAAAAGCTAAATGCTATAGTATTCTATGAATTGCAATTGAATTGTGAACTTGTAGCAGTGAACTTATTTGGGTTTAGCTAACGATTACATGCTATTTTCAAAAGACCTGCGTTCAAATCCCGTTGAACACTTTTTATTTATTAATCGAAGACTTATACATTTTATTTTTTAAATTCATTCACATTTTTATATTTACGTTAAAATGCTTTCTGCCATCTTAGCAATTACTACAAAGCTATTATAAGCATGAATTATGCAGTTGGCCGCAACAAACTTCTTTGCCGATTTTGCACGCCCCCAGTGGGCGTACGCTCAATTTTTGGCCAGTTCTTAGAAATAGCCGAGGCTAACATAACTGTAAAATTTGGTTGCTTACACTCCAAAAATAAGAAAATTACAGGGTATTTAGTCGATATGAGACGCCTCCAAAAAGGCTGAAAAATTATTTTTGGGTCATCGATATACATTCCAAATTGCAACTCTCTAGCACATCATCTTAAATGATTACTGGTCTATGGGCGACAGAGTTTTCCGATTTCCCACGCCCCTAGTGTGCAATTTTTACACTTTATAATTCGAAAGCATACACGAGTATATGTTCCAAATTTCAAGTCTCTAGCTCTAATAGCGCCGAAAGATATTGCATTCATACGGACAGACGGAAGGGCGGACGGACGGACATTGCACAAACCCAATATTCTCTTTTTCCCTTTGGGAACAGAGTATAAAAAAATATATATTTATATAAATAATAAATATCATATTACTCTATCTCTATTTCCAAATTCAAATATAATAAAAATGAATTATTATATTTTAGTTAATAAATCCAAGAATAATACAAAATTAACTATTATATTTTAGTCAATAATAAATCCAAATTCTTTAATCAAGTACAACTCACCAAATGCATTGACACAGAATCCGCGTCCGGGATTTAGAGTTGTGAATTCGGTTTCATTATTTTCTGAATATCCGCCAATATTCGATTTACGACTCTGTTGCTCATCGAAACCGAATTTATCCGTAATTTGAATGGATTGAACCAAGAGCATGTCTGAAGGCGTCTTTACCTCACGTTTCTGACGCAGATCGAAAGTAGCTGAAAATCGATATAGAAATAAAAGTTGATTAAATTATCTCTCAAACAATATACTGCTCTGATCAACTCACCTGTGTTGTTCAGCGAACGACGCTTGCGGCCATACGAGAGCAGAGATCTGTACTCGCCACTGGTATCCTCCTGATCGCACTGAACCGGCTCACAGCTGGGCATGCAGGGCGTGACCAAGGCGCGGAATTGCACAATCTCGCTCGAGGGGAACTTGAAGGCATCGAAGTTAGATAGCAAGATCTTGGTGGAGCCGGGACTCTTGTATATGGGGCCCATGATGAAGTGATCGGTAGGACAGCCATTCGAGTCGATCAGCGTGATCTCCGAGTTGTCAACGCCATCCAAGGCGACCAATTCGCGCACGAAAATCTCATAGGGACTCTGCTCGTCCATGATCTGGAACTTGAGTGCCAGCGGATCGCCCACCTCGGCAGAGCGCATCATATCGGAGCCATCGCGAGAGGTGATGCGCATGATCACATTGGGCGAGTCGACAATCACCTCCTCCGACAGGGCGGGTGTCAGATCGCCGCGCACATCCAGATTGACTCCGTTGGTCACCGACTTGTTGGTCAGATCGTATTGGCAGGCCAAGGCTAGACCCAGATCGGAGGATGTGACGATCATATCATGATGCTGTATGATAATGTCATTAACATAACGTCCGCTCTGGCTCTGGCGCACATTGCACTCCAGATCGTGGTAGTTCATGCGCAGCTCAAAGTCCAGGGCGCTCCGCACATCCACGGCGCAAGATCTGGGCGAGCCCTTGGCATAGACTTTGCCACTGAACAGCTTCGAGGTGCGAATCTTGGCCAACATGTCGCCTCCGCCACACTCAATCGTCACATTGTAGCAAGAGGCGAGCTCATAGGTCGCGGCCTCAGGCACCTCCAGGTAGGGATCTTGCACGTCTGTCAGCGTAGCCCGGCTGTGGTGCGAGAGACGACAGACCATGTCGCCCGTGTCATTGTAGTCGTACGAGTGGCACCTACAGCGATGAACAGATGTTGTAGATAACATATATATAACAATAGATATGTATGTGCGTACCTGTATGGCGAGTTGAGACACAGCTCACGGCACTCATCCACGCTGCTCACTTCCTGGTAGACCGAGTCGACCGTCTTCAGTATGCGTCCAGGCAGTCGCTTGAACTCGCACAGCTTGTTCGGCTCCTCGACACAATGGTTTTCCAGGTAGTCACTGCCCTCCATCGCCTGGAAAGCATTCGTGCCAGCCAATGTCGAACGATCCATTTCACTCAGCTCACAAGCGCCCGTTGCTCTCTTGTAATTTGCCGATCTGCCGAGAATTGAAGAGTAAGAATATTTATATTCATATTAATAATGTATATTCATATTCATATTCATACTCATTTTCAGTATTAGTATTCTTATGAATATTCCTACTCATATTCTTATGAATTTACTATCAATGACAATTGATGTTCACATTCTTATGAATGCTAACTCATATTCATTTTCATATTCAGACTCATATTCATATTGTTATGAATATTCTTAACTATATTCACATTCCTGTGAAAATTCTTATTATTGACGAATATCAATATATTATACTCTTATGAATACTCTTATTCATATTCATATTCTTATGAAAATTCTTCTGAATATACTTGTTATTGATATTCACATTCTTATGAATACTCTTATTCATATTCAGACTCATATTCACATATTCACATTCTTGTTAATATTCTTATTACTGATGAATATCAAAATATTCATTGTTACATTTTTATGAATACTCTTATTCATATTCATATTCAAATTCATATTCATATTTTTATGAATACTCTTATTCATATTCATATTCTTATGAATATTCTTATTCATATTCTTATGAATACTCTTATTCATATACATATTCAAATTCATATTCAGACTCAAATTCATATTCTTATTTATATTCACATATTCACATCCTTGTGAATATTCTTATTATTGACGAATACCAATATACTCATTGTCACATTTTTATGAATACTCTTATTCATATTCCTATTCATATTCATATTCTTATGAATATTCCTATTCATATTCTTATGAATATTCTTATTCATATTCATATTCATATGAATACTCTTATTCATATTCTTATGAATATTCCTATTCATTTTCTTATGAATATACTTGTTACTGATATTCACATTCTTTTGAATACTCTTATTCATATTCATATTCATATTCTTATGAATCTTCTTATAAACAAAAATAAACATGGCTTTAAGCAAGGCTTAAGCCAGCTGAACCAAATCAAAGAGAGGCCAAATCTCTTATAGGCAAAGTGTTATTACCTGCATGTGAATTCCGTTTCGCTCAGGCAGAGCTCGAAGCACTCGCGCCGCGATCCCACTGAGATGGAGCGCTTAACTTCCGACTTGAGTTTGTAGTTTTGAACGCGGTCCACGAACCAGGCCCGCGAGCAGGGCTTCGCGGCGAGGCAAGATTTCTGTGCATAGATTGTGAAAACCGGAAACTGCGACTTGGTCAAGGCGCCTGAAGGGAAATGGGAAAGAAGAAAATTTCATAAGCCAATTAAGATGTTTCATTTCAGCACTGTTTAAGAATATGCAAATATTTTACGAATTAGGATTTAGAATATGAACTCTTACCCGGCAGCTGATCGGCGTGTGCTGAGAATAGCACGCAGAGGCCCGTCTCGTAGTTAACGGACTGGCAGGTGGCGTTCTTGAGGCAGGTTGTCAGACAATCCGTCAGCATTAGAGTGCCGGGCAGCGAGTCCAAGAGCCTGCCAGGTGCTGAAAATACATAGCTAAAAGCAGAAATGTATAAATAAATCGTCAACTTTTGACAGAGCTTAATTAAAACTGCAAATCTCTGCAGCTCTGCTAACAGGTGTTAATTTGCCTCCTCAACCTACCCGGTGACAATTTCAAAGCCAACTGCATCCGCGTCGCAGCTCACATTGTCCAAGTAAATCTCATTCGAGTCCCTTGTATCCAAATCTGCTGCAGCCGACAGATCAAAGGCCGAGTTGCGATTCTCAGTCTCGAGCGCCGGCACCACATCGACTGTCGCCGGAATCTCCGTTGTTGTCTCGCCCAGCGACGAATCTGTAACCAAAGTCGTCTGTTCAGCAAACTGATCTGAGCTGTCTGTAGTCGCCGTCTCCTGACTCTGCGTCTGAGCTTGAGTCATGCTCAGCATTAAGACGCCCAGCGCAACGAATTGCAAAAAGCTGTGGCTAAATACTCCATAAGCCATTATGACTATTCAAATGGAGGGCTGAAAGTATGAATAAATAAAACGTGAATGTCAGTCAATAAAGCAAAGATAGCAAAATGAAAATATAAAATATAAAATGTGAGTTTGCTCGACTAGCAAATACCGCGCACAACCACATTAGATTTGACTAATGAATTTTGAATGCTTTCAATAGGGAATCAATTAGTGAATGTCAGTTATGCATTATGGCATTGATTGAGTAACTTTGATAGCTGAGAGAAAAATTCTCCCATGAGAACTGCATTTCGAAAGCTGATTTTTTGAATAAGTTATCCAGTTGGCCGTTAATTACCTGCTGCCCACTGAATGACAGCTGAAAATGCTAAACATGATTATTAATCATTCTATGCTATTCAAGCCAAAGCCGCTAAACACCATGCCACGCCCACTACTTTTGAAGTTCACAGCAAAAGTAGAGCAAAAGTTGACCTCTATTAACAATCGCTCCAGCTCCAGCTCCAGCTCCAGCTCCAGCTGTTTAAGAATTCTCTCTCAAAAACTTGGCTTGAAAGTTTTTCAAATTATTTTCTTTGGCGAGAGTTTGCCTCAGCATTTAAATTTAAATTTCCCAACAAGTGCAATGCTTTCAGCTAAATTGCTTTTGCCTTATGATTGAAAGATTATAAGCTTTTGCAATCGTTTCTGATACACATCAATTTATTTGCGAACGCGCAGAGAGCCATATAATTAATATGAGATCTCCACTCCAGAGCCTATGGATATTTCATAACAATGGCGCACGTAAGTGACCCCATGGACTATTGAGTACGAGGAAAGTCAATTACCTCTTTGGGGAGTGAGTGACCTTTTATGCCTGTTCTGGTTCGCTGGCCCAAGCCGACTGGCTCGAGCGGGCTTCAGACAGTTGCCGACTTAATGGCCAACAACATTTATGCTTCATAGTTGCGAAGACGACGCCAGAGCTAATAAAAAGGTTGTGAACTCTGCAAATAGTTCTCTGCCTAGATGCCATACTGGCTGATAATATGTTAATATATAAATTATATACAAAAGGGCTCAAGTTACTTCCTCAGCACAATAGATATTTTGGAAATCGAGCTGTGTGCAACGTTATCTCATTTTTCTGGGCCAGCTTCGCGCTTCAACGTGCTTTGGCTTTTCTGTTTTGTATTAGACAGTATTTAGTTGGGAGCATGACAATAGCCACAAGTCTGGCGGCGTCGTCGGCTTTTCGCCCAATTTCACTTTCCCGAAAGTCGACGCCTCGGGGCATAAAAAATTTGAAAGACGCTTTGATTTTCGATAATGCTGCGCATACCAGAAGGCCTCAAAATAAGATCTCGTGAAACTCGACGGCGTGCCGGGAATAATCGCATAGAGAAATAAGCCACTAAACACACACATATGTATAGGCCATAGACATGCATACATATGCATTAGCCAAGTTTTCTTTTGGCTGCGTCTTAAGCGTCTCATTTCCAATTAGCAGCGTTTTCCAAGCGCAACGACTGGCCAGCGTCTAGTTAGCAACGGCTATGAGTACATATGGCAATGTTCTTCATCTCGCTATGCTATTCACTAAAAAATTGAACTTGCGGGTCGAGAAACTTGTTATTCTAACAGTGAATTTTACTGGGTTGATCATGTGTGTGCGTACACACACACACACACAGACACAGTCATGGCGTGCTTGTTGCAAAGCCAAACATGAAAATTGCATGCGGCTGCGGCTGCAACAAAAGCTTCACAGCCCCATGGCCAGAAAGCCGTGCACCCTAATCTTCATTGGCAACAATGTCGACGCAACTGGAAGCAACGGTATTTGATATACACCAACACACACACATCTATCTACCTGGCTGGCTGGCTGGCTGGCTGGCTGGCTACCTGCCTACACCTACCAATAACAATTTTCACCAAAATCTAAACCGGCTTTCTTCTTCTTTAAAAAGCCATTTCCTCTGCAGTTAAATTTAATTCAATGCGTTTGCTTAGTTAGATTTTTCCTGCCCTTCTCCAAAGTCCCACTTTTGATATCCCAAACATTATAATTGGGAACAATAAAAACAAACCATATAAACTGTAAACTGTATCGCCGAAAGCAGTCTGAATAGATATGCAAATAGCCTTTTATTGAGCTTAAGACTCACAGAGCGAGCGAGCGAGGCATACTGGGAGTGTGAGCGAGACAGCTACGAATTGGTATGCTGAGATTCACTTGTTCAATTTCACCAACACTTAAATACGTGGTCATCTGTCTCCGCTTAGAAAACCCACACAGTAATGGGGTCAATTTGTATACCCTGTGGACAATCGTGCTCGAGTCGTGGAGAGGGCTAAGCGCGCGAGTCGAAAAGCTCTCGATTGTGCATCGAGTCTATAGATGCTTATGCTCGAGAGCTGAGCGCGTATTTTATGAGCATTATTATTACGATTGCATTATGCATTTTATTATTAGCACATTTTATTGTTCTCTTGTATTACTTCCTGTCCATAATCCCCATCTTACAGTTATCTCATATCATCCAATCAAATTCAAACTTTCCCACATTCAAATTTAACTAATTAGTTGTAATTAAATCTCAAAACAATAATTTTTGCACACATTTCTTCTTATGACACATCTCTCATAATACAGCAGATAACTGCGAGAAATCTAATTAGAGAACGCTAAGCTAATTGGATGTATGTAACATACTTAACGGTAATTTGCCCTTCAGGCTTCCTTGGATATTTAATAACATATGATCAGTAGAATTTTCTTTTAAAGTCGACTGAAAATTATATTTAATGAGTGCAGAGCTCGTTAGAGTGGAAAGACTGCCAGATACCCTAGAATTAGTCTTTGTTGTACAAGGGAAAATTGCAAATCGAAAAAGATTTAATAAATAGTATAATAAATACATATATTCATGATCTCTCTTTAATTTAATTTAGTCCAGTTAACAGTTCTCCGAGTTTTTCTTTTTTAATATATCAAGAATATCCAACTAATAATTCTTATCAGTTTAATTCTGGAATATGTTATTCATGTATTCATTTATTCAACTCTCAAATGCCAATCAATTCTTAGTTTAAGTCAAAATTTTAGCACTATGAAAAAAGAATCCAACTAAATATTTGCTCAGCTTCATAATTTAGCCTATTTACCCAATTCTATGCGCTAACAAATAGACTTTACAATTTCGGAATTTTTGGTAAGGTGCGTGATGTCATTTAACAGTTCAAGCCACAATTCAAAATCAATATAGCCAAAAGAGAAGAAAAAGAAATGAAAAAGAAGGCAAGAAAAAAATAAAAACCCGTTGAAAGAACTTTCTCTCTATTCTGCATGCTGCGAGGTCGGCCAATTTCATTGATTCAACGAGCCGCACGGCCTGGCCTCGCGACTCGGATTATTTGTGTCATGCAGTAGTCGAAATTTTCAATAGGCGTTTATCACACGGCGAATCTTGGATTCGTAACGGTGCATATACAGACTCGTAGTATAAACATACATATAAGGCATGCGACTCTATCTGCCGATTCGATAATCTAAAGCTTCTTAACGACTCCTAACTGGAGGTTGACTGCATGCCATGCGTGAGTGTGTGAGTGTGAGTGTGTGAGTGTGAGTGTGAGTGTGTGAGTGTGAGTGTGAGTGTGTTTTGTCATAGGTGTATTTGACACACTTATTAGCTGTTCTGTTTCTCCAAGTGTTAGCAGTCAATTATATAGCTAATTTATGATCGACTTGTGAGCTAAGAAATTGGCCAGCCCAATGCGCCGTTAAGTTTACCCAGATTTGTTTACCTTCTAACGAAATCTCAATTGGATTTTTGTTTTGTGTGCCCAACAAATTCTGCATTTCAAATGATTATTGATTATGTCAAGAGAAAGATGTCAAAGAAATTATATTATGAACAGATGACTCAAGCTGAATAGTTCGTAACTGTTATAGAGTAGCGCTGACAGAGCATTATATCTGAGCATTAAAGAGATTAAAATTACTAAATCTATATTTAAATATCTATAAATACATAAATACAGTTGCGTTCATTAGAAGAGCGTTGCATTTGGCAGAAATTAAAATCAAATGAAACGGGATTTTTCCGTTGAAAATTAAATAGATGTAAATGGATTGAGTAAGAGATTTTGGTCGAGAACAGAAGACGAATCAAAGAGAATTGCGAAAAATTACGTTAATTTCTATATGAATTCATATATTTTTTTCATTGATTTTAGCGCGCATTGAAAATCTGCCATTCATAGAAGTTGTAGGTGCTGATTGAAAGTAATTTTTAAAAATAATTATTACAAAATTAATTTAAAAAAAAAAAAAAAAATGAATTTCAATAGTATGTTTTATTAGTTATTGCTATAATATTTTTGTTAGATAAATACTTATATATTCTTTAAATTTATTATTTTTAATTTAATTAATTAATTAAAATTAATAGTGAAACTATTTAATAATGAAACTATTTCTTCGTTTAATTTATTGGTTAGAGAGAGGGAAGTTATGCACAGCAGATAAGCAGGCATTAAATAGAAGTAATATGTACTAAGGCTGTTCCTATATTTACAACTTTTAAGACTAAGAATTTATTTAACTCAAGGCCTTAGTTAAAAATATTGCAAAAATAAAATATAAAACAAGTAAGAAAATTCCAATTAGGCGCAACTAACTGCAAGATACTCTGTTCCCATAGGTGCATTTTATATATTTGATAAACATTTAATACACGAAATATTTCGGCAATTATCAAACGTACATGGCAAGCAACAAACGTTTTTCCTATACATACATACAGATTTACACATGTACACACTATACGAGTATACACACGATTTTCTATGCATGCAAAGTTTGCATGCTAAAATTTCTATGAAGTGTGAATTTTTCGATTGTTAGTAACAATCTGTTACTTTAGTAAAAGGCGCTCTAGCATTGCCTTATTTGGTTTTAGTTGACAAATCCTATACTATGGCAGTGGCGCTGGTGGTAAGTGCTATGCAAGCCGTACGTGTGTGCGTGGGTTCGAATCCCGCATGAAACTTCTTTTCCAAAAATTATTATTTTTTATTTTTTTTTTATATTTTGTGTATTTTATATATTTTTATATTTATTATAAAATGCTTGCTGCCAGCGCCAATTGATAATAAGATATTTATAAACATACGCATATGAATTGTGCATACAGATCCTATGATTTTTAAAGTCATATACTGATATGAATAATCGTAGAATAATGCTAAGAGAGAGACAAATGTGCTAATACGTTATATTTGTAAAGAATCATGAACACTAACTCAGCATACTAGCATATATATTTATATCAATATATTTGTATATATTTGTAATTCTACAAAAAAATAGATCTCTCAATATCTATATCTAAATTAATGAATACACCGAAATTTCTGTGTCTGAAATCTAAAGCCATAAAACTTTTAGCTCAGTTGGAGTTACAATATCTAAATCTTTTATATATAACGAAATTAAAGCATAGCAAACTTTTGCTTTATTTAAATAACAAATCTACTTTATTTATACCTTTCATCAGCAATATTTAATGAACTGTAATTAACACTGAAAAGACATATAAAATTCAAATTTTAACTTTCTATAAAAATAGAAAGAAGACAACAAAATAATAATTGTTTAAAATTAAATAAAAGATTTCTAAAAAAAATTTGAATAATAAAATTTCTTAAAAAATTCCGAATTTCTACAAACTTAATGAAAGCTGTCAAAGAATTACAAAAAAATGTACATTGTTTTTATGACAACTGCTCGCCCGAAAATCTCTAAAGCACGCTAATTGACACATGAAATTATAGATTATGTATAGCTCATAGATCTATGGAGATTCTTTTTCTCACACTTGGCTGTGTAGCTGTTGAGCTAGTAATTGCTGGTTATCTAACTAGCTGTTCAGCGGCGTCAGTCGCAGGGCTAAAGCAACTGTTACAAAATCGAATCGTCTATAACTGGAAAGCGCTACCGTTCATTATGTTTTTGACGGATGTTGGATGTTGTTTGAAAATCGCATTGCTTGCAATGTGTTTTATGTGCTGCTGCTGCTGCGCAGCTCGAAATGCCGCTTTTTTCCCCATTGCAGTCTTACAGAATCTTTCTTTGCACTGGTCTCTGGTCCGTCTCTGGTCCGTCGCCTCCTATGAGGCACGACGATCGACGCCCTCCTCCGTTTGTCGCGGCAGTTCGAATAAACCGGTTAACATGTTTTTTGTGATTTTTCTTAGTCATTCCTCAGTAAAGTGTAATGGTTTTTTTTCCTTCTTATTCTTAAGCTGGGCCAGTAAGGGTAATGGTTTTTTGTGTGTTTTTGTTCATGTTTTATGTTTTGTGGAAGCTCTTAATTTACATAGAGATATGAATGTATACACGCATGTCTTATAGACCGACAAAGGTGTATTAATGCTTTTATTGTTTTACTTTGATATGAAATAAAAGTCATTAAGTTAATTATTAACTAAATTAATGATTGTTTCCTTTGGAAATGCGCTTCAACAATTATCATTCATTAGATCTTGCTTCACTTACCTTACGTATAGATGAAATATTTCTGTTTAATTTTCAGTTCTTCTTATTTGTTAATATCATAAATCGCATAATCTTCTTATTGCAACTTGATGAACTTTGCAAACATTTACAACCAGACCGAGATCACAAATAATTTGGATTTTTATTTTTCAACACTTCTTCAACTCGGTTGAAAGCCGACCTTATCCACTCGATGGCTAACGCAGAACTAAAGTTTTTCCTGCCCTCGACTCGCTTGTTATAAAAGTTAGATAAAAACCAAAAAAGAAAAAAGTTCTGCAGACACAGCTGAAGTCGAGCTGCTGCTGCTGCTGCGGCCGTGGCTGCTGGTGGCTCTCCAAGAGAGAGCTGGAGCTCGTCAATATAAGAGAATGTGTGAGAGCGTTATCTAAGAGCACTTCTTGGTGCAGAAAGTGTGTGATCTCGATGGCCGAAGAAATTGTTTACCAACCCAGTCCCTCCACGGTTCGCGTCTTGTTCGAACGAAATCTCTCCACTGTGCAACTCAAACGTGTTTGGGTTCTACCTGACCAGGTAGCTGCAGGCTTAAGAGAGAGAGCGAGCGAGCGAGACTTTTCGGAAGCGGTCAATGTACGATGTTGAATGTACACCTGTTTGATGTTCGCTCTCCCCCTTACTCTCTCTCACACTCCCCCTCTTTCACTCTCTTTCTCTGCAGTCGTCGTGTTTAGTAATTTATATCACCACCTTCCTGGACTAACACATATTTTTAGGTGTCTCTTTACAGTCAGCCGCAATGCGTGATCAATGTTTGTGTGTCTGTGTGTGTGTGTGTGTGTGCATAGTAATGTAACTCAATTACCGTTGTATAATTTATAACAATAATGTTAACAGTAATTTTGCGTACAGATGCGCAATGCTATTATTTGTATACTCTGCATTTATCCCATTAGAAAATTGAACTTGTGAAAATGGGTGCACCAGGAAGAAAACTGCATTTATTATACACATATGAATTCATTTGTAATTGCGTTGAATGACATTTTAGAAGCGCTTTCCTGCTGTATATCTGTTACATAATTTAAGCAGTAGATTAATAAATGTTTGACTGGCTAAGGCAGATAATTAAAGATACAAATCTTATTAAAGATACAATTTGATAATTATAATAAATTCGAAATTCATGAATTTAAAAACTGCGCGTAGATTTATAGCAGTTAGCTTTTAGACAACCAAACATATCGACGTTTGCTAATAGCTACAACACTACGAATAATGCCAAAGGCATCCAGTGTTGGTAAGGGATCTCAACCTTAAACAATGTTAAGTAGTTTAATCAAAATTAAAATGCTTCACTTGCAAAGTTTTTATTCTTAAAAAATCTTTAATTTTTTAATTCTAAAATGTTCAACAGTTTTCAAATAAACCATAAAATGTTTGCATAAACATATACAACAACCTATCGATAAATGCCCGCCGTATGTTATGCAGTGTTGAGATTCACATAATTAATTTTAGGGACTAGGAATCGGAGTAAGTTAGCGAATGTTGAATTTAGAGTTAATTTGTTTTTTAGTTGAAATTAGTTTAACAAAGTTGTGACATTCTGCATTGATTTTATATCGTAAGTGTATATTGTTCAAAAACGTGTTAAATGGCATAATAAAGTAAATTATTGCCTTAACAACAGCAGCATTTCCGAGAAAAAGAAATGCTTGCTGTTAATAACAGTCGCGGATATGTTAAGGCCTTGTCCACTGTATATATGTATGTTACTTATTTATTTTCACACTGTTTGCAGGTTAACTTTGTTGTTTGGCACAAATTTTACTTAATTACAATGGGAAAACGTCGCACGCAGTCTCTAATAGACTCAAATTCGAGTGATAGCGATAGCGACGCGGATACCAACTTAGAATCGGTAAGTAATGCGAATAAAATGACGAAACGACGCCTCAATCGAATCTACGCCATGTAACAAATCAATGCGCAGATTATATTATACAAATCTATATTTGTTTTGCACGTAGGACTTGTTGTCACTGGCCAGAAAGAGAAAGAAGCCAAACAATGCCACAAAAGCCTCAAACTCAAAGTCCGATTCAGATTCGGACTGGGCAAACAATAAATCGAGCGGTCCAGCCTCGAAGAAGAAGCGCTCGAAAAAGACCAGCAGAGACTCGAGCTCTTCCGAAGAGAACTGGGACGAAGATAGTCAAGATGTGGTCGCAGCGCCAGCAGAGAAACGTGTGGAACCCGAACAAAGAAAACCCGACGTCCAAAGTGAGCAAGAAGAGGGCGAGGTTTCCGACAGCGACTCGGACAATGACAAATCAAAATCGAAGTCAACATCGTCGTCGGGCTCTGCCAGTGGCTCCGATTCATCTAGCTCTTCGTCGTCGAGCTCCGATTCTGAGTTCGATGACGGCTACGATGACGATCTGATGGGCGATGAGGAGGACCGCAAGCGTCTCAATGGACTGTCTGAGAAGGAGCGCGAGACAGAGATCTTTAAGCGTATCGAGCAGCGCGATCTTATGCGCACACGATGGGAGATTGAGAGAAAGCTGAAACTCGCCCGCCGGAGCGAGAACGAGAAATCTAAGACGAAAGGCGATCGTGCCAAAAAGAAGTCTAAGAAGGACAAGCGCAACAAGAAGGCAAAGGTTCTGGCACCACCCACGACAGCATCAATCAGCGCCGACCAGGATGCCAGCAAGACTAGTGCAATAGAGGCGCGCGCTTCAGCCAAGAGTCCTTCTCCCATGCCCTCCATTCGCGAAGGCCCCTCAACATCGGGCTCTGCTTCGGGTGTCAACAGCAGCAGTGCCGAGAAGAGTTCAGAAGAGCAAAATGCCAACAATGTGGCAGATTATTTCGATCACAAAGAGCGATCCAAGGAGCGCAAGAAGAACGTGGAAGCAAACAAAACTGACGACAAGCGCAGCAATGCCATGGCCATGCTCAAAGCCAAGCGAGAGGGAAAAGCTAAGAGAGGTGAGTACCAAATCATATATAAAAAAAACGAGTCTAATAATACGAATTCGTCTGACATTGCAGAGGAGGAGGAAGCCAAGCGACTGGCTGAGCGCGACAGAGACGACGACAAAGAGGAACTGGAGAGCGTGTCTGGCTGCAAATCGGCAGTCAAACTGAAAGCATCTGAGATCTACTCTGATGACTCGGGCAGCAGCGACTGGGACGACGAAGAGAAGCCGCCGGGTAAGCGCTCTCGCTCAAACAGCAGCAAGGCATCGAGCGATTCAGAGGATGATGAAAAGGCCACAAAGAGTCCAGTATTCATAACCACGCGAGAGGATCTAAACAAGCTGCGCTTGTCTCGCTTCAAGATGGAACGCTTCGTCAATCTGCCCATATTCGAGGGCACCGTGGTCAACTGCTTTGTGCGCATCAGCATCGGCAACAACGGCCAGAAGCCCGTGTATCGTGTAGCTGAGATCGTTGGCGTTGTGGAGACTGGCAAAATATACACACTTGGAACGACACGCACCAATCGAGGATTGCGCCTCAAGCACGGCACTCAAGAGCGCGTTTTCCGTTTGGAGTTTATATCAAATCAGGAATTCACCGAAACCGAGTTTAACAAATGGTACGAGATCTGCCAGCAACATCATGTGCCCATGCCGACAATTGACCTGATCGAGACCAAGCAAAACGATATTAAGAAGGCGCTGAACTACGAGTATAAGGACGAGGATGTGGACAAGATTGTCGAGGAGAAGAATCGCTTCCGGAACCGGCCCACCAACTATGCCATGAAGAAGACCTGCCTCATGAAGGAGCGCGACGCGGCCATGCTGCGCGGCGACTACGACATTGCCAACGAGCTGGGCCAGCAGATCGATCAGCTAGAGAGTCGTGCATCCGAGCTGGACAAGCGTCGCTCGCACAGTCTCAATTTGATTTCGTACATCAACGATCGCAATCGCAAACGGAATGTACAAGACGCCGAGAAGGCCATCATGGAGGAGGCGCGTGCCAATAAGGGCATGAAGATATCAGATCCATTCACTCGCCGCATTACTCAACCACGCATGGGCTTCAAGGGTGCCAAAAAGGACGAAGACGAGGTGCTGCCGGCACCCTTGCCGCCACCACCGCCAGGCAAAAAGAAACCCAATGAAACGAGCACATCCAATGCCAAGCCAGGCGACAACAAGGACTACAGCTTATACTCGCTGCACGACTTTGACATAGACCTAGATGTACCGCTGCCAGGTAAGTTGATGACAGATGTCTCATCCCCCTTCATATGCATTAATTCGTCTTTTAATTGCAGTGAACAGCACGAATGCGCTGCCCAAACCGGCGAACAAGCCAACCGAGACGGTGTCCAAGCGTTCACTGAACCTCGAGGATTACAAAAAGAAGCGCGGCCTCATCTAGCTGCACCGTTCAATTAATAACGTTCTTTACTTAGGTTAGTGCTGTTACGACTAATTAAACGTAATCGATTATTGTGACGATTGATTGAGGAGGAACAAGTTTTGTTAACGCTCTACCCCGGCAGTGCGCAAGTGAATCACCTATAGGCATAGTTTACAAATTGTATTGTATGTTTACGAATATATATGTATATCGCTATGTAACTGATATATAGAGACCATCATACATTAACTATACATTTTTTTTTCATTCAGGGTTGTTTAAGTAGCGCGCATTATATATGTATATGTAGGACGAAATAACAAACGGAATCGTACAGAATTCAAATGCGTTTGCATTCCAAAGTCGAAAGTCGAAGTTAATGTTAAAGTGAAGCCACCCGTCCCCAGCGCTGTGCCGGATCTGTGTAACGGCATTTGTTTATTTATTTATTATTAACAATAGCAGTTGCCACTGGTTGCTTGTCTCCTTTGTGCATGTGTGTGTATGTCAACAATTAGCTAAAGTGAAAGAAACATAAACGAAACTCATTGAAACAGCTCTATTTATTTTGTATGATTACGATTAAGTCATAGGATCTGATATATTGCCCCCCTTTCTATATATTTGATAAGTTTGAAACTGTATTTATGGCCCGAATTCCCATATGTTTAGTAAATAAGTTATATTTTTATTTTGCCTGATTCCGATTAAAGTTTGACCCTGCTCCGCACACTGCTAATGCGTCGGTTGTAAGCACATAGCACTGTACTTATTTTAATTGAAATCAGTTATTATAGTCAAGTTTACAAATAAAATACCAACCATACTCAACAAGAACAACAACAACAACAAGCATTACTCCATCTCTGTCCAAAATAAGAATTTGTAATTGCCCAACTGTACCAGAGCGACAATGGGATGATCATAAATGGACCTCTATATAGCACACATCACAGCGGGTTAAGTCTTCTGGACGCCTCTCATTTTGGTGTTCGCTTTTAATTGGTTTGCAGTTTGTTTGCGCAGCTGTTTGGGGCCCCAGCATGTCCACGTCTAATTTAATTAATTCGATCAAATTGTCTTTTAATTGAACGCGATCGCATTTCAGATGTTTCGCGGGAGTTCGAATGAGCTACATGCATCAAGTTGTTAAAGGTCATGCTCGAATCGAATCGAGAATCCGTTATATACTAGATATGTAATGGACTCCATAAAAATGATGATGCGGATTGCAAATATTTACTTAATAGTCAGCAAAAATAACCCTCAAATATTTGAAAAGAATTTGTTTATTCCAACAAGCATAAACCATAATTGAAATTTGGCCAAGTCTTATCGCATTATACCCTAGATGATATATACCTCCATGAGGAATGCGTTGAGCTATGCTGGGCTTGTGCCTATGTATGTAACCTCTAGAAGAAAAGTTCTCTGATTTCTGAATGTATAGAGTACATTATTAAAATAGTGTAAAAAAATATAAATAAATTTAAATAAAGGTATAATTAATTTATTAAAATTTCAAAATTAAATATTAATATTCAAAACAATAAATAAAATGGTTTAAAAAATATATATTCAATTTTAAACATAAGAAAATATGTAATGGAATTATTTAACTTATAATAATAAAAATAAAAATTGTATTGAATAATACTAAATTTAAAATATAATAAAGATAATTGTTTAATTAACTAAATTTAAAATATAATAAAGATAATTGTTTAATTACTTAATTATAAATATAAAAAATATATTTATCTAATTTCAGTACTTATTAATTAATTATTAATTATATATTAATTATTAATTATAAATATAAAAAATATATATATTTATATTTTTTTCAGTACACTTAAAAATACATTAAATATTATTATTCAATTTTACAATATAATTAAAAATATATTCAATATAATTACTTAATTTCTATTTCAGGACAATAAAGTTCTTGGAAAGCAGACGTCTGAGGCGAAAATAAATATAATATTACTAGTCTTAAAATCATTTAAAAATATATACACAAATAAATGTTTAAATTTTAAATTATATAAATACAATCAAGCTGCTCAAATAAATATTCAAATCTTAAAATTAAATTACTCAATAAGTTCTATTTAACTAAGATACAAGATGCGGTCTTTTCAAGACCTAAAAGGGGGTTGCATGGAATTTGAGAGATTTATTTACAATGATGCAACTGTGCTTTGGATGCGTTCGTAAATGAATGTATTTTGATGGCTGCACTTCCGGTAAAAGTTTGTTATTATAATTGAAATCTTTGCACTCGGTTCACAGTGCTAACGAAACTACATAAGGGGAGCATCTAGAGGGGGCTTAAGTGCCGGACTGTGAATATGTGTGTCTGATCCGATGACAATGTGGATGTGGCCGGCGGCAACGTATGTACATATATATATATTATAGCACAATGACATTTTATCTCATAATATGCAACAGGAGCACGTTCTTTCAAGCGGCAAACGTAATAGATCAGCAGCAGCATCTGAAACAGAATCAAAATCCGATTCAGAGTGCTGAACAAACTAGCGATGCATGGCACATGCAAATGGCCATGCTTTGGCGAGGGCGTGCAGAACGCTCCGTTGCATTCTATAGATACTTTATGTGATATGTGTAGATATACTATATATGTATATATGCTATATACTGTTAGATGTGCTTCAAACTGGCACACAATGCGTTGCTGAACATTGGAAGACAGCTAATCAAGCGGCATCCCAAAAAGAAAGAGCAAGTGACTTTTTGAGCTGTCTTCATCGTCGCCTCTGTCACTGTCACTGCCGCTGCCACTGCCGCTGCCACTGCCGCTGCCGCCGTCTCAGTCTGCTGAAGCCAGGCGCAAGTGTTCGTCAGACTCCCATCGGTTGCTCAAGCGTTCAGTTGAGCTCGGGATTTCAAACGCAACGGAACTGTGAATCTCAGTGACACGCGCCCAAGTGGAATTCTCTTCGATCGATCCGTTGAAACAGTCTCCTCTAATTCAATTACAAATCTCAGTCATTATCAGCTCAGTGTGTGCAACATGTGTGTTCTGTTAGCATCGATGCTTCTCCTGCTGCTGCCCCTCCGCAGCCAGTGCGAGCTCAACTTCCACAATGATCTTGAGAACAATCAGAAATTTAAAAGCGTTCCAACTACCATCAAGAGCTATGAGAACGAAACTGTGCTATTGCCCTGCTATTTGGATAGTAAGCGAGTTTAGAATTATAATCAATTAGAAATATATTATTTATAACTGTATACATACAATTTAATGGGCCTTGAAATGGCTCCTTTGTGCAGGCAATTGGCGACAACAATAACATTTAATTTGTCTCCCTAAATTGAGTTTCTTAAGCACTGTGAATGAATGCACAAAAGACGCCAAAGGAAATTCATACATCACAATGGCTTCTCTCTGCTTCTTCTTTCCATAATAGACAAACAAAACGGAATTTGATTAATTTCAGTTCTACTCTAGAGGTTTTTCATGTAAGCGAACTCTAGAAGAGTTGTTTACAAATTCCTCTGAGAGAGTCGTATATAAAATGTCACTTACGTAATTTTTGTCTATTCCTATAAGTATATATATAAAGATGGCATATAAAATTTAAAAGTAATTTTTAAAAATTAAAAAAAGAAAAGAAAGTTAGACATTCAGTTATTAACGAACTGAAATTGAGTTTTCATGAAGACTGATTACTTTATTAGAGCCATCTAAAGAATATTAATCTTCAATTTACAAATCTAAATTTTATATTTGGTAAATGAGAATTTTCAATTAATATTATTTTAATTACGAATATAAGCTGTAATATCCAAGGTCATGTCAGGTTTAAGAAATACTTTTAAAGGAGAAGGAAATATAGAGTTGTAGAGGGAAAGAATAGTTTCAATAAAACAAAAATTTAAGTAGATGAAGTCAATTGCAATAGATTACAGATTTTAGCAATGCTTATTATATTATTATTATTATTATTTTTTTTGTAATTATGAATTGATCAAATTAGATATTTACAGTAGGCATTGTTTCATTTTAGAGCTCTTAATGTTTAAATATTTTATATATGTGTATAGAAATAAACCAGAAAATTAGTAAAAGGCATATGAAACGACTCAATTAAAATTCATATGAAAGATCTTATATAAAATAGTTATTATATTTACTATATTACTAGTTATTACACTAGTTATTAAATTTACTATAAATACTATATAATATTTATTAATAAAAATATATAATTTATTATTATTTAAAATGCAATAAATAAACATTAAAATATTTTTTTTGTAGTTTCATATAATTTATTTAATTTAAAACTATAAAGAATATATTAAAATATTTATTATATTTTCATATTAAAAATATATATAATTTATATTTTAAAATGAAATAAATAAATATTAAAACATTTTTTTTTGTAGTTTCATATCATTTATTTAATTTAAAACTATAAAGAATATTTTAAAATATTTATTATATTTTCATATTAAAAATATATATAATTTATATTTTAAAATGAAATAAATAAATATTAAAATATTTTTTAAAGTTTCATATAATTTATTTAATTTAAAACTATAAAGAATATATTAAAATATTTATTATATTTTCATATTAAAAATATTATATTTATTATATTTTAATAATAAATAAAGAATAGAGGAAGTTGTTGGTTCGATATATCAACAATCATATTTAATAATAACAATAAAAATTATTATAATTACAATTTATATTTCTTGCATTTATTTATTTTTAATATCCAAGTCTTTTCTTGTCAATTTAGCTCCCTTTCACTATGTGCGCTGGCATAGAGATGATGTGCCCTTGGTTGACTCACGTCATCCGGAGATTCCGCCACCGGAACGAATTGTGCTCTGGTCCAATGGCAGCTTGCAGGTGTCGAACTTGAAGTCGGAAGATACTGGCGACTACTATTGCGAGATCATGTCGAACAGCAATCACGCCGTGCAGGTGCATGCCATAGAGGTGCAGTACGAGCCCAGCGTTGCCATGGAGCCAAGCGGAGTGCTGGAGCTGCCCATTGGCTCCACCTTTGAGGTCGTGTGCTTGGCCAATGGAGTGCCGCAGCCGGCGATCAGCTGGCGACTAAATGGCAACACGCTGGACCAATACAGCAACACAGGCAATCGACAGAGTCACATCTTTGAGATCAAGTCGAGGGCGATGTCGGGGCTGATCGAGTGCCTGGCCGCCAACGGAGTGGGTCAGCCAGCGGTGGCGGGCGTGCAGCTGCGTGTTTTATGTAGGTATCCAGGCTAACGGAATTAGAGATTAGTAAGGCTCATCGATCTACTTCTAGTTGCTCCAGAGTTGACGCTGCCTCAGTCTGTGGTTTATACCAAAGTCGGCGATCGGGCGCAGCTGGAGTGCATTGTGGAGGCAGCGCCAGTGGCGACGTTGCAGTGGTTCCACTACGGTGTGCCCATTCAAACTGGCTCCCACATCAGCAGCCACGAGACGGAGCTGGCTTCCAGCAGCCATGCCCTGGACAACTACGTCAGTCTGGTCAAGCACGTGCTGATCATCAAGAAGGTTCGCGATGCCGACATGGGTCAATACGAGTGCCGTGCAACCAACTCGATTGGCTTCAAGAGCGCCACCGTCGAGCTGACCGGACGACCCATGCCCTGCATCTTCAAGATCAATCCCGGTACACAGAGCTCCACGTCGCATGTGCTCGTCTGGCAGACGGAGAGCATGTTGCCCATTATGGAATTCAAGCTCAAGTTCCGACAGATTCCATCTGGCAATATAACCAGACCAATTCGCACAAACTGGACTGAGCTGACGATTCCAGCTCAAATGACTATAGGTAAGACTTTGAACTCTGATCTGATGTTTCTAGTTGTGTTATCTTAATTATATTTTATTAAATACTAATCTAGGTCCCATTTACATAACCTCCTACACCTTGCATGGACTGCAGCCAGCCAGTCTGTTCGAGGTGTCAGTTCTGGCGCGGAACAGCTTCGGCTGGAGCGATAACAGCAAGACGGTACGCTTTGCAACGGGCGGCGAAGGTAATTCTCTTATCATTATATTACATATTCATATTCTGATTGCTTTCTTATTCTAATTTAAAGTTGAGCTGCCCAACTATTCAACGGAATCGGAGCTGCAGTATGATGCAACGGAGGAGAGCTTTGAGAATGAGATAACGCAGAGATCACAAGTCTTTACAGCTAGCATGATACATAATGCGGCCACAGGGAACTGTGGATACAGTGCACTGCTATATCTAACGATATTTATGCAGATCTGTCTCGCTATGCGCTACACATAAATTAAGTATACCAAAATATATAATTGTACTGAATTCCATGTTCCAATAAACTAAATAATAAATTAATATAACTTAAGCTTAAGCAGCTTATTCCTGACTGTGAGTTGGATAGACAATGGCTTGCAGATTTAGCTCTTCAGGTTCAGGTTCTGCTGAGATCCACCACAAGGCATCAAAGATGATCAATTGCAATAGTCCCGAGCCCGCGGCACAGTCCTCGAATGTAATGGGCGGTAGCTCCCTTTTGATGTGAGAGCCGTAAATCTTTAGCAATCGATTGTTCAGGCCGACCAAGGAAATGGGTTTATCCATGTGCTCCTCAAAGTTCCACATTGTATTTAGCACCTGTGGCAATTTGTTCACATACTCCATCAGCAGCAGAACGGCATTCATATTCTTTGTTCTATTGCCAGAGCACAGTCGGCACAGCTGATCCCCGTACGTGCTCTTCGTATATATCTCGTGCTCCACACGCATCAAGATCCGCACACAGGCCGAGCAGAACATATTCTGCAGGGTGCTCTGCAAGTCGTAGACATCATAGAGTGCCGGTGGCATCACATGGCCACTGGCCTCCAACAGCATTGTTATGGTTGGCACACCGAGTCGATTCGTATCACAGGCAATGGCCACAATGTTTTCTCGATTAGTATCCTTAACAGCTCCCAATACGTAGCTCAGTGCTTTGGCAATGTTCTCTGGCGTAATGAGCTGGGGAAAAATAGGTTGTTGTTTAAGAAAGTACTTAGATAAGAGCCAACTTACTGTCGTCTGCAGCTCAGCATTGTCCACGCTCAAGCTGGTTATGCTCTCAGTCTTGATGAGCTAATTAATAAATATAATTAAATAAAGCATTCTCTTGAGTAGTTCAAGTTCAGCTCACGGGCCATTCAAACTCCTCCGTCTGCTCATCCCAGCTGCGCAGCTTCGCCAGGCTTCTTGCATAGCACAGCTTATGCTCTTGTCCACAAGTCCGCGATATGAAAATGACAAAGATCTGTACAAAATTGGGCCTTTTATATGTTCGCAATCAAAGTTAATTCATTGAGCGAGCTTACCTTATGTATGTATGGCTCTTGCCGTACCAAAAACTCATCCATATTCAGCATATATGTCTTGGT
The DNA here is from genome assembly GCA_035045845.1 of Drosophila buzzatii. NCBI lineage: Eukaryota > Metazoa > Arthropoda > Insecta > Diptera > Drosophilidae > Drosophila > Drosophila buzzatii. The sequence continues at coordinate 11,810,365 of JAWNOS010000244.1, read as the reverse complement.
GCGATCGATGCGACTGAGCACATCTGGATGAAAGTATTCCAGCCCTTCGCCATCTTCGGTTCGTCGTACACGCTCGAGTCGCCATCGAACCTTTGTGGACAAGAGCTCAAACTCAGTCGAATCGAACATTTTTATTTCGGCAAAATCGTCCATTTGCACGCGGGCTCCAAACTTTGCAATGGACGATCGTCTTGGTCGAATGGACGCCGGGGTGTCTTGTTGTCGGGCAGTCAACAGGCGCCCAAAGCGCTCCTGCTTCAAGCCATCCGTATTTTGAGCTCGAGCATACAATTCTCGTTCCAGATCTAGCGAGCTGAACTCGCTTAAAGGCACTTCCATAATTCAAGTTGTAAACAAAAATTCGCGCAGTGTTGGTTCAGTGCCGAAAATTCACAGTGCTGCAAAATTATGCCAATTATCAAGATATCGATATATCGAAAGTTAAGAATATCGTATCATTCAACATGGCCACTAACGGAATTCGAATAACGAGCTTTTGATTTTTTTTTTTTTAGTTTACAATATAAAATATCTTGCTGTAAGCAAATTTAGCATTTCAAGTTATTATTTTTATGTAAACCAAATATACTTTCATATATATGAATACGTATATATTTTATTAATAATATTAATATAACCGCAAAAATATAATTTATAGCTATGTGTAAATAACTATATATTTATTTAAACCCAATAATAAATCAAATTTTCTATCAATCGAATATATACACATATATTGCTAATAATCTTTATGATAAGTGATATGATTAATGAAAACTTGGATTGAATCATATTTATATATATTTGATGTTTTATATAAATGAACGTAAACATCCGTTTTGATAACATTATATAATAAATATAATATGAGACATCATATTCGAAAAACTGAATGAGTTATAACTGTTAGTAATGCTACATATTAAGTAAAGAAATTCACTGAGTTATATTGTGTATTATTAATATATAATGTATACGACATGAGCTCCACAAAGTTACATACATAACTCCAAAGCGAATATTCTCCATTGGCCAGGTAGAGGGTATTCATTCAGTATAGGGCTTCCAATCAGTGCAAAACCAACAACAGTTGACACTGACATTGTAAGCATCTTCTCTGGACCCACAAGCTCACTCATTCCGATTATCTCTCTCGCTCAGATATATTTGGCGCCACACGAGGAACGCGGAAAAGATAAAATTTTTGTTTACCTGCGGCGACAGCGGTGGCAGCAACAACAACAAACTGTAGCCAGCCCCAGCAATAGAGCGCGTTCCATTTCCACTGTTTCTGTATCTCCCAAACGGCATCCAAGCACGCGCTGAAAACAGAGTGAACGTCAGTTCTCGCTCGAAAAGCATCGCGACGGGTACGCAAAGAGCGCGTAGCGCACAACTGAAAACTATTCCTATAGTCCTATCAATACTACCATTAAGTACTTGAAAACTTCAATTTGTTTTGTGCGCGAACACTCATACATATACACACTTAGATAGGTGTATGTGTATGTGTGTGTGTAATTGTGGTTAACGTAGTGCCAGAACCAAAGCTTTTTACTGCAGCAGCTATCTGAAACAAATGCTATAAATGAAGACAAAATAAAAAGGGGCACAAGTTCGTCACGAAGTTGAGCGAAAGCGTTGCAAGTGCAAGTGTTACCAACTGGAAGAGCATCTGTGCACGGTTACCTGCTCGTAAATCAAAATTGCTCGTACAATATGTCGTCGCTGCCAGTTGGTTGCCTTTTGTAACGCTTTAGCCGAATATTTGTAGTTGTTGTTGTTGTTGTCATTGTTTGTGTTGTTGCGCCTTCTTCATCTCTCCAATTCGCTCTGTATCTCTCTTTCTTTCTCTTGCCACTGCTCGCGTTGCTCGCATCTCAACGAACAGTCGCAGGCGAACGCAAAACCTGTTTCTTGCTGTAAATGGCACAGGCACAGGCACTTCACTTTATCCATTCTTTACCTGGCCCTGGCCGCGGCGATTGCAGCTGCCCCAAAGTCAAAGAGTTACTCTATGGATGCTGTGATTCATAATGGAAAAAAAAAATAATAAGAAATGTTGCCACAAAAGTCTAAAAGCAATTGTGGCATCGCCAAAGCGCATTCAAATTGTGGCCCCAGTGCATTTTGGCACTCGCAATTAGAAACACAACAAAATGAACAACAACAACGTTGAGCTCAGGCTTGTGCAATATGCAAATGCAATGCAAATGCAAATGCATTGGCCGCGCATTCTATAAATATGTGAAAAATGTAAAAAATACTCGATGCTGCCCATGTCGTCTGTCGCCGCTGTTTGCCGGCAAACCGAATGGGAGAGTGAGAGAGAGGCAAATGAAAGCGAAATGAAGGCACCGAAAGTTGTGCGAGAAAGGAAATGGAAATTGGAATATGGGCGAATGGAAGGGGAAATGGCGGCTGCTGTAGGGCAGCAGGAGCAGCTGCCACAGATGTGTGAAAGAGAAAGGGAAAGAGAGACGGAGCAAAGGAGTATAAAAAGCGAACCGAAAACATCGATTGCTTTTATTTACAGTACAAAAAGTTTTCAATTCCATTTGCAAGGCGCGCATTTCAGTTTTCAGTTTTCAGTTTTGATTCCCATTCCAAAAAACGTTGTAATAGCAAACGGAGTGCAGCTGCAGCTGCTACACAGACGGACACACACGCACGCACGCATACAAGTGCATCTCTGCCCCTGTACGTGTGTGTGTGTGTAAACTTGGAGCGCAATGTAAATAAACAAACGCCAAAAAGACAAAAAACAAGACAAGCAAGCAGAGATTGGTAAGGCCTCGCCTCAAGACGCAGACGTGCGACGGAATGCACAAGCGAGCGAGCGAGAGAGAGAGAGAGAGAAAAAAGGAGAGTGAGTGAATGAGTGATTGGGCAAGTGAGTGAGTGAGGGTGAGACAGCAGCTCGGCGAGTAATTTACTTCAAAATTCTGAGAGCCAAAGCTTTGCGATGCCAAAGTTTTTGCCATAAATGTATTTCATTAAAGATTTGTTTATTTTGCGAAATAAATAAAAAAGAATTTAAAATACAAATTATTTTTATTATACAAAAATAATGCCTGGCTAAATTTAAAATACATATTCTAGAGACATATCAAAAATGACTTTCTTTGTGCTCTTCAATTTATTTACTTTTAAAAAGTCATGTCCATTTATCGACCCTTGTATGAATCGAAAGTCCAAATGTCTTAAGACTCAATGCACATTCACCATTGATAAATATATTGTGAACACTTTTGATAATGCATGCTTATCAAGAATGTGTTCCAGTATATTTATCAATGGTATATTCGGCCTATAAGCGCCTAAAATAAATATAAAATCGCTCAAAAGAATTCCAGGACAACTAAACTAGTTTTCAATACAGACATAAATTTACTATTAAAAAGAAAATCTGATAAACTTCCATGATTTCATATGTTTTCAAATCAATATTTTTCAAGTCCTTCACTGCAATTGAAATTGTAAGCTTATTTGACCAATATTACATCTAGGAGATTAGTTGTAGAAAGGAAAAATATTCAGGTACTTCTACTAAATTAATTGAAGGAAATGATATAGAATATATATGTAATAATATATATAAAAAATATATTATATATGCCAAATATAAATATTTATAATCTTGCTTAATTGTGTGACGTATCTCTATCCCTTTTAAATATATTGGTATCTAAGCTCTAACTTTCGCATATATAATACTCATCCATCAGATGTTCGCCTATGTGAAAAGCAAATATGTGAATAGAAAAATGAATATTTGGTATTCGTTAGCCGCTTTTAGCAAATGCAACAAACTGTAAGCTGATTGCGAAGTGTTGCCAATGTGTACCTGAACATATATACAAATATCTATATGTATATATACATATATATGCCATATGCAAACATGCCGCTGCATATACATACTTACTTACGAATGTCTGTATGTTCAACTGTTTATTTGGATGTTTGCATCAGCATACGCTAACGGAGCAAATCCATTGCCATTGTCAATGCAGATGAGATACAATCAGAAAATTATAATGCTGCATAATAAATAATTGCTTAGATTGATCAGTATAAAATACTGTGAGTATTGTATTGTAATTATTTGTCAATTAGTTTTGTTTAGTTTAAAGTGTTTAGCATTGGAAAGGGTGTCGCGGCTTCGTTATGCTCAGCATCGTCTGTTTTTTCCTTGTTATTTTTCGTTTTTGAGCTTTTCGCATTTGCACATTAATTTATTTATATGCATACATATTTGCATGCTTTTCAACTTGGCACCCGCCTGTCCTGTCGCTCCCCTCCCAGCTACACCCAGACCAAACACCACATCGACCCGACACGACCCACTTTTGCAGCGCTTTGGCATTGAGCGAGCCGCAGGAGAAACAGAGAGGGAGAGAGAGAGAACAAGACAGGCAGGCAGACATTGCGGCGAATTAGTGAGCAGAGCGAATTCTAATTTTCGCACTGAGATCATAATATCAGCGAGTTTCGCCGCCACCGTGCAGCGCTTGCATAATCGCCAAGGCGAATATTAAGAGCCATGTTTACCGTTCAGCTGTCAATCAGCTTCCAGTGGAAGCTGCGATTTCTAGCGCACAGCTGCGAATTCCAGCTTAAACAACTCGGGCTATAGGTTAAGGTTTTTGTTTTTTTTTCCTTCTGTTTTTTTCTCGTCCGATTTCGATGCAATAATTGCGCGCGCGCTTTTCTTTGATTTTGGCTTTGGCCAATTTTTGGAGTTTCCGGTGAACGCAACGCGATACGCATACAAATAAATTGCAGAAGAATTTCATTGGCTTTGCGGCGCCCGATTGGGCCGACAATTGATTGTTGCAGCAATTTAGTGGCAAATTAATTAAATCGACTTCCAACAAACATACTAATTGCAGTTAACGATCTACCTCCGATAGCGCACCAAACTCGAAAGCAAATACAAATTTTTATAGTGCGTGAGCTGCCAAAACAGTAAAAAACGAATCGAAAAAAACAATAGAGAAACAACACAGCTGAAAGTGATAACAATGAGAGGAGCTACGACGTGGATGTTACTCATTTGTCTGCTAATTGGACAATTTTATGGCGGTAAGTCTCTGCGGCATTGCCATGTCGAATGATATGTACCAAAGATATGAATTGGATTTATTTAATTAGCACTTCAAGCTTAAAACCCTAGAGAATGCTATGCGAGTAACGCCCCTTAAATAGATGGATTTATAGGCTCTATAAATGGGCATTTGTTGTGATTAAGTTAAGTTAAGTAATAAATTCTATATAGATAAATGTTAAATTTAATTAAATTTAAGGCATAAACTAAAAGCTAAGACTAACTGTATATTGGCTAATATAAAATTAATATAAATTTATATTATAAATAAAATATAAAATTATATTATTAGATATTTTATATTATAAAATTATATTATAATTAAAATATCTAATTCAATTAGCTTCAAGTTTAGCCAATACTTTAGGCTAAATTTAAATATTGCTTTTAATCTATTTAATAGAAACTAAATATTGGCCAAAGAACTTAAAGTTAATTTAATTAAATGACATTCGAATACTTCTGGGGAAAGTCTCGTAACTGTTTATGGTCATAAAATATATGTAAAATAATTGACATTGATTGGCTTGCACAGGCATTTCAGTTGTTCAGATCGCGAGGCGTTTACAATGGGCGTTAAAATTATGAATTGAAATCATGAATGTTGCGTATGCCATATTAATATCAATGAGCAATGCGCACATATCACTCCGATTAATTTATGAGTGTGTGAGTGTGTGAGTGCGTGAGTGTCTGTGAGCACGGCACGTTGGTTTTTACCTGCAACAAAGCTAAGCCGCTAAACGGAACGACTCGTGGCAGCATATCTTATCGTTGTGCGCTTATCTATTGTTGAATGTTGAATTTCATAAAACATTGATAACGGTAAACAGTGAGCGTTCTGCATTATTTAGTCATTTGCTGGCTGCTTTTACTATTGTGGGCCATGTGGCAGCTCGCTCCCAACGAGAAGAGCAAATATTTGCTGCCAGTTTTGATGTCAGATATTTGCTAATGCCAGACACGCAGCCAGTGCCTGGCAATAGATGCGAAGTCAACGCCTCCCACGCCCCGCCCCGCCCCCACTCGCTATGGAAACGATCTTTGTTTTCATCCAGCTCTGGTTTCCGTGGTTACACACGCTGTGGGGCCGAGTTGGCCATTTGGCCAACGGCCCACCAAGAATGAACAAATTTTTAATTAAATGTGCGCTTTTCCAATTTTAGGCATGCGATAAGGCTGAAGGCAGCAGGCAGCAGGCAGCAGGCATAAGGCAACAGCATGTCGAAATCTGACAACCTCGAGCATATATACACAGCGTTTCCTACTATATATCGGTTCCAGCTAAAATAACTTTGCACACCCAGCACAGCACATACATAAATGCCTGAATAGTACATCTACATATATCAAAATAGTCTCTCTTCTCGCAGCAAGTTCAAAGCATATTTATGGTTGCTCTGTAAATATTTGGAAATTTAGTTGTTGCATCAAAAATTTGATAGAACATTGACGAATGTTGTTTTAATAGACAGCTGTACGAAAATTATGTTTCGTTAGCTCATGATTACAACATTTATTAGATGTATAAATGCTCAAGCATTAAGCAATTCGCTCGATGGTACATTTACAGTTTGCAGAGACTGTAATCTAGGTAGTATTTGCTTTTCGAGTAACTGTCTCTAGAATATATCTGTGCTTGGGCTATCTCCAGCAAGACTATATGTAATCTAGGGTAAATATACATATATATGTTAGTATATGGTAAATATGAGGTAAATATGAGGCACAATAAACTTTAAAAAGAATTGTGTATTGGACAAAAGAAAAAATTATAATAATAATATTAAATAAAAATATAAATAAATAAATAAATAAAAAAGAATTAAAATAATAAAAAAATTAACTAAATATAGTTACAATTTGTTGTACATCAAATTTATAAAAAAAAAAAAAATATTGACATAATAAAAAAATAAATTTTAAATATTAAAATATTAAGTATAATAATAAAAAAAAAAACTAAAAAAAATATAGATCGTAAAAAATATTAAAAATATATTTTTTTAATATATCATGAACCTTATTTTTATTATTTTATAATTAAATTTAAAATCTTAATTATTATATCTAATCTAGGGTCACTATACATACATATTTTAGTATATGGTAAATATGACCTAGAATAGGCATAATAAACTTTAAAAAGCATTGTGTATTAGACAAAAAAAAATAAATAAATAAAAAATAAAAAAATAATAATAACAAAGTTATTAACTAAATATAGTTACAATTTGTACCTCAAATTTATACAAATAACAAAAAAAAAAAAAATTATTGACAAAAATAAAATTTCAAATATTAAAAAAAGTGTTACAAATTTTAAAAATTTAACAGCAAAAATAAATATAAAAAAAAAACTTAATAAAAATATAGATCGTAAAAAATATGAAAAAAAAAAAAAAAAAAAATATATATATATATATATATATATATATATATATATATGTATTTTTGTTGCCAATTTTAAAAATTTAACAACAAAAATAAATATGTAAAAAAAAAACTTAAAAAATATAGATCGTAAAAAACATTTTTTTTTTAATATATCATGAACTTTAATTTTATTATTTTAAAATTAAAATTAAAAATCTTAATTATTATTTGATTTTAAAAAAAAAATTTTAATTCTTTAAATTTTAAAAGAATTCTTTCAGTGTTCTCCAAGAAAATTATATAGAGCCAAATGCAAATTCGGTTAATGTTCAAAAACTTTCCAAAAGTTTATAGACATTTGCCACTTCTTATAAAAAATAAAATATAAAATAATTACAAATTTATTAAAGGAATAGAAAAGAATTATATCGAAAATAAAAATGGCTTGACCAAGGAGCTAGCAATTCAATCGTTTCATAACTTGATAATAATATGGGTTATATATAAAAATTGAGTTATACATAAATTTTTGAAATGCTTAAAGCATAAAACTAATTCAATTGCACATTAATTTCCAGCTTTGGTTTTCGTATGAAATTGATTTCGTTAGAATATTTATGAAAATTCCATGCGCGCATGCAAAATATTAATTTTGATTCATTTGTCGGCATTTGATCAATCAGAAGTTGGATATATATGTATATATATATATATATATATATATATATATATATATTGTATGTCCATATCTGTATTTAGAAATGTTTCTAAAAGTTCGCTCGTTGCCTTTGGCTTTGCCACCGCCAAATCAATTGATTTCAATTTAATTTTCTTTTTTATGTCTTTTTGTTTTGTTTAAATTCGTACGTTATGCAAATTCGTGGAATCGCATTATGTACATGGACAAATACAATTTACGCCCATCCAATGCAGCCTAGAGCAGGGCGCGTGACACGAGCACGAAAATTGCCGAATTTATTTGATGTGTATCGAAAGCTTCACGCTTCAGCAATAGCTAAATTGTCAAAGATCTCTAATCGATTCTCGAATTGTTATTTCATGCTCCAATGAGTGCAGAGCATAAAGCTGAACTCAGCTTAAAAACTGACTATTATCTATATAGAATATTTGATTCATTGTAAATATTTCGAGTTTGACATGCGCTGGACATGCTCCCATTTCGAAGCGCGATTAACCCGACTGTGGCCCGCGGCACTTTTACGACCCCAAGCAGGCGAGTCGTTCAGAGCTATATATACTAAGATCTCTGGCAAATGGCATGTTCGTTTGCTTTATCCAACAGATTGGGATTGGCAAGCGGCGAGCGAAACAGTTCATATTTATTTATAAGCATATTTCATTGAGACAACAGACATGGCGTATTATTTGTTTACGATCTGACCCCATAACCGAATGGTATCTGTACAAACACACATTATATATATATATATATATTTATATATGAGCAGCATATGTAGGACACGAAATAACATATCGATTGCACCGCTGCAGCACTCCTCACATCATTCACAACGATAATGAAATAATAACAAAAACACGCACTCGCATTTCATACGTGTTCATCGAGCATCATCTTGAACTAAATTGAATGAATTGAATGCCGTGTGGCTGTTATCTGTACGCTTCGAGCGACCTCACTGATACCAGACGATGTCGCTTTGGAGCAGACGCCGTCTTAGATGGGTTCAGCTGATCGCATCTAAGGTATTCGCATCTGCGAGAACTCTAGATTTATGTCTGATGCATCATAAATTTATAGCCAAATGCCAGAAGTGGACTAAGTTGGAGTCACGAGCAGGTGGGCCGCGATAACATCTTGGGCCAAACATGTTTATCGTAATGAAAGCCATAAATCAAAGCCAAATGTGGCTCAAATGCTCGAGATGTTAGCGAAGGGAAAACAGTGCGTGTGCTGCTCGTAGGCATTATGAAAAGCTCAGACAATCATATTTACAAGGTCATAAAAGATACTTTTGCGCCTGATAAGACAGAGGGACAAATCCTTGGCCAAATATGTGGAGTCGTTGCTGATGAATCGCTGGCAGAACGAATTGCATCCCTTGACACAGTTGAGTGCAAGGAATTCAAGAGCAATCGAGACAACAAATGGCAATTGCTGACGCCAGAACGAGCAAACGGAACGCGCGTGAGCTCGCACAAGTCATCGTCAAAAGGCCAAAGCTATTACAACATTAGCGAGAGCTGAGGCTGAGGCTGAGGCTGGGGCTGCTGGCGCCGCGACGTCCTGTCGCCATGCTGAGTATTGGAATTGCAGCTGACAGCATGGGGTGGCATATGGCAGACTGTTGAGTGGTTGAGTGGCTGGCGCTGACATCGATCCAAGGACAGTGCGCCCAATGGGAGTTAGAGCGCCACAAAAGAGAGCAGCAGCAGCAGCAGCTGACGCATGTGGCAAGCGTCAGGGTCGCTTCTCATGGGTGACCCACTTACGCAAGAGCCAATAGACTGCCTGGGCGCTGGAGTGCCAACTGGGCTGAGACCCTTTTGGCCTTGACTCAGGCAACGAAATTCGAGTCGACGAAATTGCAAATTTAGTTAAAGGTCTTGGCCGCAGGCGCTCTACAGCTCACTCTCTCACTCTCACTCCAATCGTCTCGCCTCGTTGGCAAAAGCCAAAGCGTTTAGCTCGCTTGAATTTGTCTGCTTATCTGTGTGAGCTTGGGATAAGATAAGCGCCTATCGCTGTTTATTGACAACTGTTGAAGACACAAACCCTATTTATATCGAGCTCAGATAACGCACTGAAGCGCCTTGAATTGGCTTGCGTAATCCCTTTACCTTGCAGACGCATCGCTCCACTCCAGCCATATCCAAATTCGGCAGCTACAAGTCTCGATGGATGACGCTATCTCTGGCCATGACTCACTGGCGTGGGCAATGAGTCGTGAGATTGGCATGGCCGTTAGATGTCACTCGCATAGCCATGCCACAGCGTCATATATGGCCTGGTCAAATGGTCTATAGCTAGCGCTAATGGCGATTTCTGAATTGCAGCGATAAATTCGTCATTCGATTTGCATATTTCGAACATCTCTGACAACGTGCAGCTAATTCAAACTGCGCTTATGGCCAACTTCTTCTTTATTGTAAACAATTGAGATTCCAGTTAATCAAAATCAATTTCAATTTCCTCGTTTGATGATCGTGCAATGAAACATTAGCGCTGTCTTTATTGTTATTGAGTTTTTCCCTCTTTTTGTTTTAAAGCCAATTGATTTACGGCCAAGTTAGAGCTAAGCTATGCAGCTGGCATTTGGAAGTGAAAAAGTAGTTTCAGCTGCAGCTAAATAATAATTAAACTTTAGAGTTACATGCTTAGATAAGTGAGCTCTTTTATCGATTTCTATATGCTTGAATTAGTGAAATTTTTATTTTTACAGATATTTATCAAGTTGATGGAAATTAATTAAAAACTTGATCCATGTGTATCATAAGGAAAGCTAGCTATAAGATTTTAAATACATAGCTGAGCTTCTACTTTACATGTATCTTGGCTATATTAATAGACTAGTTTATTTGATGATAAGAAATATTTGTTAAATATCTCACCTGACTTAGCACAGCTGTACACTTACTCTTTCTAGTTCGAATAGTTATGAAACTGGTGCTAATTTAGAGAGTTGTAAGTAGATTAGAGAATTAAAGCTAGAATCACTTGGAAATGGCTTGAGCAGCTAACTGCTTCAAATGGTTTAAATGTATTAACAATGCAGCGACTCTTAAGTAACTCAGTAAAAAATATATAAATCGATAACAGTCAACGGCAACTGCAGCTATTTTCCTCAACTCAATGAACAGTTTAACAGTCGTTGAGCTGCATTCAAGTTAAATTAACTTTTTTTAATGTCAGATAACATTAACAAGAACTGCTCCTCCCTCACATTGTCGCTATGCTGTTAACAGCATAATTAACAGTATTGTGCCCTGTTAAAATCATAATTAACAGTATTATCCACTGTTAATACTTTAATTAATAGTATTATGCACTGTTAATAGCATAATTAACAGTATTATGGACTGTTAATAGCATAACTCCCACTCCAGTTCTCCTACTGGTTCGCAATCGGCGATTAGAATATTCTTCCTACATTCTTGTCTTTCGACGCTACACTAAAATATACGACTACGAAGACACAACTTTATCCCAACAATAAAGTCGAGGAACTACAACCACGGCTTTGTACTTATTATCGGGCCTCCACTACAAACACTTTTGATTCTAAAAAATCTCGTAGTAGAGCTATATGAACTTTTTACTTACATTTATAAATTTTAGTTCGTAAATTATTTATTATTAATAATTATTTATTATTATTATTATTTTTTTTTTTATTTCTTGTTTTTTGTTTATTAAACAATTTATATTATTTATTAATTTTAATTTTATATTTATTTATTTATTTACTAAGTACGTTTTATATTTATTTACTTTATGGTTTTTGTGAGTATGATTTTTTTTAGTAATTTATTATATTTATTCATAAATTTATTTATATATTTTAATTTATATACATATTTATTTATTTCTGATTTTTTAATTTATTTATTTATTTATTTATTTTTTCATTTTGATTAATTTTATTAATATTTACTTATTTTTTAAATAATTTATACTTTCATTCAATTATTAACTTTTTAAATTCTTTAAATTTATTATTCATTATTATTATTTATTTTTTCTACTAATTTATTTATTTACTTCTTAAGTAAAAATATATATATGAATATACATATTTTTAAATTAGTATTTATTTAATCGTCGCTTGATGTATTTTCTTATTTTGATTAGCATTTTAATTATCACTTAAATTCATTCAATACTCAAACTCTTCAGCTGAACTCTTTCTAGTCAAACTCATCTCTGTGAGTAATTTATAGTCTTCGAGCTTAGAGCGGAATGTCGTCAGCGTCATAGAGTCAATAAAACCCAGAGCATTAATCATCATGAATGAGAGATTTTTAAGATAAATTAATTACCAAAGTTGGGCAAGAATAATTAGCATAAAATAGTCGCAGCGAGAAAGGCTAAGGATAACATATGGCTAGGATTATTGTGTCTAAGAATGTCTAAGAATATTAGCTAAACAAAAGCTAATTAAGAATATTGAGTAATGTATATGACAAATATATAAAATATCTATAGCAAAGACAGGAAATGGAGCTTTGCTTATTCGTGACTGGGTTAGAGTTTACAAGTCACGAATGAGACTTACCTGCATTTCCTGCCCAGGCATAGATATGCTTAGGTGGTTCTATTTGCACAGCAAGTGGTTCCGCTCTGTTTGTCGCCCTTTTCGCAAGTCAATTTCCTTAAATGTTGTAGATCATATGACCTGAACATGTTGTTGGCCAGTTCTCGGTATCGTGAGATGGGGTGTGAGTTTTATCAATTCCAATTAAGAGCCAACCCATGTCAACAAGTAGTGTAAACATGTTGTACACTCGAGAGTTAACAGCTTGAACATGACTCACGAAGCGCTAAGGTGATTCGCTCGCTGTTTAGCTTCCATCTAAAACTGACTTTCGATGCTTCGATTGCGATTTCAGACCTTTGTCGGGCGTCACCCATTGGCGAAGAGGATGCCACTGTGCCGGAGTACCAGGACGACGATTATGACTATGATGGCGAGGACGATTCGACGATCTCTGAGGGACCGCCAGCTGAAATAGTTGAGGATGTGCAGAGCTTGCCGCCCTACTTCGATCAGTCGGATATCAGTATTGAGGCCAGGCCAGGGGACGATGTGATCATCAACTGTGATGCACGCAACTTTGCAAGTATGTTGGCCATACGAATTGCTATTTCTATGACTCATTCGAACATTCATTTTGCAGTTAAGAACATTGCATTGTGGTATAAGAACACCACGCTCTTGGCGACCGGACAGAGCGCGATCAACAATCGCGTTGAGGTCATGAAGAACAACTCGCTGCGCATTGAGAGCGTGACGAGGGAGGATGCGGACGACTATTACTGCGAGGTGTTGCCGCAGAACGTGAGGCAGCACACAGTGCTGAGTGTGGGCGCTAAGCTTTCGATCCTCTGCGACGATCGCGATGTAACGGATCGATCGCAGACGTTCAAGCAAGGCGACCACCACAGGCTCGTCTGCCAAACGTTCCTGCCCAACAAGACGGACATTAAGTGGTCCTTCAATGTATGATCAGTGACTAATGGAATCGAAACTATGCCCACTCTGCCCCATGCTAAACTCTCTCTCCCTCTCTGTCTTTTCTGTTTCTGTTTCTCCCACTCTATGCAGGGTCAGCGACTGCACACATCGGAGAAAGATCAAGCCGAGGGCGTCGTCGTCTTGGATAACATAGATGAGGAGAACGCCGGCGTCTATCAGTGCCTCGGCGACGATGGCAGCGCCGATCCACCACATGGCATGGTCACCGTCGATGTGCAGTACAGTCCCAAGGTGTCCACGCATCGCCATCACGTCAACACCATTCAGGGCAACACGGCTGAGCTGTATTGTGATTATCGCGCCAGTCCCATTGCCATCAGCTTCTTCATCAAGGACGGCAAGACGTTGTCGCTGTCTGAGAAGTATTCAATTAGGAACTCGCTGCACAAGGAACACAATCGCACCACGCTCATCATCAAGCACGTGGAGGACAGCGACCTGGGCGAGTATCTGTGCCATGTCGAGAATGCCATTGGCTCCAACGAGGTGCGCATCCAGCTGAGCTATCATCCCGAGACGCCCCAGTTCGAGAACAGCTCCATCAATGGCAACGAGATCACAATGCACTGGCTCGTTCGCAGTCTGCAGCCCCTGTCCGAGGCCATGCTGGACTACAAGCTCTCCAAGGTGGGTTTGCAGAGCTCTACTGGGTTTTATTTCAATCTAAAATCTCTTGAAAATCTTTCAATTTCGCAAAGTTTCATTGAGCATACGCAATTTGGTCTTCTATGAGTCTATGTGAAATTGATTTAATATAATTCATGAAATCTTAATTTATGCATGCCACAAATGACGGCAGGAAATCTGAAGGAAATTTTAGTCTTACTCTAAATATATATACACATATAGAGCGATCATTAACTACATTCAAATTGCAGTCGTATACGTGGAGCACCGTGTCCATCATACACACACAGCGCCACGACGAGGACAAGGCCATCTGGAAGATCACGCATCAGATGGAACTGACGCCTGGCTTGTGGCATGCGCGCATCAAGACCAAGAACACGGCGGGCTGGTCCAACTTCTCGCCCAATCATGATATACTCATCAGGGAGCAAGAGGGTAATGTTAAATGCCAAGCAAATAGATCAAGCAGATCTTGACTCACTTTTCTCCCACAGACTCCACTGAAATCGATGACGGAGCTGTGCCACCGGACGATCTGGTGCGTGCGGGCTTTGGCGTTGGCGCTGGCTCAAAGTCGAATGCGGCGTGTACGAAGCAATTGCTGCCCATAGTTATGCTTGCTGGACTTAGTATAGCTCTGCTGCGACTCTAAATCTAATCAAGCGCAAAACAGGGCCGTGGCAACTGTACATACGTATTTGAAGTTACATATTTTGCTTGCGCTGTGCCTTGAACCCGGCCAACTGGCAATAGCAGCTTATACATAAGAAATGCCAATGCGAAAAGAAAAAAAAAACAAAAACAAAAACGAAAGAAAGAAAATACCCAAGTATTCTAATTATACATGCAAATGCTAATGCGCCCCGATCGCGGGGTTCAATGTTAATGTTAAACTAAATTCAATCCAGCATGGGCATAAATCACAAAAAAAACTATAAAAGAAAAGTAAAATCATTTGTGCCAACAGCGACTAGAAAAGTGAGCAGGAGGAGGAGTAGCTTAGTCTAATTAAATGTTAAGATGAAATTAACTACGACGATCGGTTAAAAACCGCCCAAAACTTAGCATATAATATTTATTTGTTTGTTGTATGTACGGATAGTTAACACTGAGGCCTGCGGAGTATGGCTAGGCGTCCTGCAATTACCTGAAACAGCCACATAGTAGAAGAATGAACAGTTCTTAAGTTAAGAATGTAAATACAATGAGAGGGTAAACGAGGATCTAGTGACGATGTTTCGATATAGCCGAGCGCTACTTTAAGGGTATAAAATAACCTAAAAAAGAGAAATTTTTATTTAATAATAATTTGTATCGAATAATGTGAACATTTGAAATATTAAACGATAACTAGACCAAAGCTTAAAATATACATGTGTACCTACCCACATACATACATACATATGGATAAAGAGGGAGTAGGAGGAGGAGGAGGAGGGAAAGATGGAACCCGTACGATACTTATTTATAGTTATAGGAGACAAGTACTTACGAATATCTATATAATCAGGTGAGGAGTAGGAGCAGGAGGAGGAGGAGGTTAGTCGCTTATTCGTTTGGGCTTCGATTGAAATTTGTTCGCTACAATACCTGATAGAAATTGCCATGCAAAACGCTGACCACACACAGATCGTTCACATACAATCAAAAGAGGAAATACGGACACAGATATGAGAACATATATATTTATATATATTTTGTATACTTATATTTTATTTAAGAAATCATAATATTAGTATCGAAAAGAAATCAAGAATAAATGTGCCAACTGAATGTTAAATGCAATGCGAAAATATTGTTAAATGCCAAAAGTTCCATACAACATTTTGCCATGTGCAAAAGTTTATTTCGAGAGCCGACCTGTTATACACATACATGAATACATATTTAAAGCCAGTGTCTTAACAAATATTGTAATTTTGTCTCCTTTAATTTAGTTAATGCGACGATTAAGAATATATACTTAATATATATATATATATACATACCGATATAAATAAAGCAAAGAAAACTCCATTTAATTCGTATTTCATTTAAAAGGGATTTTTTTTTTAAATTGAAAATTAAATAAAATTATTTCAAGTGGAAGAACGTAAATGTAGGAGACTCAGCAAAGATCTCCATTTAATTAATTAATTAAATTAATCTTTTATTTAGCGGCTATTAAATTGAAAATGTAACAACAATTTTTGATTGCAAATTAAATCTCTTGAAGTTTAGAATTCCATTTGAGTTAGACTTCCTTATAAATAAGTCAAAAGCTCTAAATTATTTTATTCGTTTAGTTGGAATTAGCTATAACATCGTTAATGATTTTCTTCAATTGAAATTCTTATCAGAGTTGTGTCTACTTGGAAAATTTAAGTAGGAATAACTTAGTTCTTAAGCCCGAATTCAATTTAGTCTTCATCCATTCATATTGCATATTGATGAATGCAAGCGAAGGAGTTGACTTTAACTAAAGCAACTCTTTGGGAAACTATATATAGATATATATATAGATAATATATGCCAGCATTTGTTTTTGCCAAGCACTTAAAAATGCTTCATTTATAGAGCATTCCATATTCATATTTAAATAAATATGAAGAAGCAAAGGAAATACATTAATTATAATTGTATTTGATAATTTTTTAAAATTTCATTTCAGCTCAACTGAATCGGCTTTGAAATATGCCCATTGGCGAAGTCCATACGCTTTATTTATTAATTTTTTTTTTACTTTTTATTTTACTTTTTAAATGTGGGGCTTCCTATGGGCAATTCTTCTAATATACCCCGTCCCCTTCCAAATGCGGCGAACAGTTTGAGTGGGCATTGTTTTGCTGAAACGTTCCGCTTCAAGATTTCCTTGGTGGGCTGTAATCCTTTGATTTGGAGGCATCAGCTGAAAAATTCGCTTTTTCTCCTTGTCCGTCAGCAACAAAGGATGGCCAGATCGGATTTTCTATAATATGGAGCCTGTTGAAATGTTGTTGTCGTACACTCTCTGACATGAGGAATGAGTTCTGCCAAACAGTCGTCTGATTTCTCGCCAGGATTTGCACTCCAAGCGAAACTTTAAAATTAATTTGGACTCTTCCATACAGATGTCTTTCCCTTGGCCTCCATGATGCAAATTGAACAAATGTGCTTGCAAATTTTCGAGAAAATAATTACCAAAAAGAGGAAGCAAAAAAAAAATAAACGGTAATCGCGAATTCCCTCATTGTATGTACGTAGACTTTTGGAAGGTATTTTTTTATGGTTTTTTAAAAATAGTTATATTATGCTTTAGTTTTTCTTCTCATAAATGAAGTGATATTAAATGTTAAGTTTAATGACTAAGAAAACTAATAAAAAAAAAGAGAAAAAATTGGATAACTTGTTTATATCGAGCGCTATTAATAGTCAAACTTAAAAAACAAATATTTTCTTGGGTGTACGCAGAGTTATGTGAGTAAGTGTACATACATTCAACATTATAGAGGCTTATGAAACAGCGAAACTAACAAAAACAAGTAAAAAAGCTGTAGTCGAGACTGCTCTACTACGAAATCCACTGAGAGACTTTTTCGAACGAATCATATTCCAAGAATGCTTCGTTTAGATTCTCCACGCATAAGAAACTATACATGCAAAAACACGAGCACACACACACACGCTGATCTACGCTTGTGCGCCTGTATGTGTGTAAGCATTGCAGGCAGTTTGCTATCTCGCTTCCTCTCTCGCTGGGCCGCGTGAGTTTTGCTGCCATAACTTCTTTGATGAATAATTCTGTTTCTAGACGGACAATCGTATTCAACTGCTCAGATTATGAATATGATATTATATATCTATATGCCAAACCAAACTGCATGTCTCTAGTATTTGAAATTAATTTTTTACACATTTTGGGGTGTGGGAGGTAATTGGGGACCGGAATCCAAAATCTGACAAAAATCGAAATTGCATTAAATTAATATCTATATATATGCAGATGACTTGGAGACTCTAACTCTAAAGATGAACGAGATAAAATTTTATAACTGATTCTCGATAAAGTGTTTTATCGATAACTTTTGAAATATAAAAGTTATCGAATTTCTAAACACGCTGCGCGTGCAATATACGGACCTAACACGAAAAGAATGAACTCTCTAGCTCTTGTATCTTGTTCATACATACGGACGGACAGAAGGACGGACGGACAGACGACAGACGGGCAGACGACAGACGGACTTGGCTATATCAACTTTTCTCGTCACCCTGATCAAGCATATATGTATATACTTTATGGAATCTGGCACGCCTCCTTCTGCCTGTTACATACTTTTAACAAAACCATTATACCCTGATTTCCCATTTTCAATGGGCTCAGGGTATACAAATTGTAAAATCATTTCAGATTTCAGATTCACATACAACTATTGACTAAAACAAATGCATTTGAATTTCCAGTTGAAAATTAAAATGTAAAAATAATATTTTATATATTTAATTATATATAATTTTTAATATTAAATATATAATATAATATTTATGTTATATATAATATATATTTTTTAATATATACATATTGTATAAATATTATTTTGATACTTTTCGCTTAGTTTTTAATACAAATATTATTTGTATATATTTTCCAGAATTTTCATTAATTTTACTTATTCATGCGTAAATCAAACAAAATTGAATTGAATTTCTGTATACTTTGGTTTTTAATAAATAAATCGTTTGTCTTTACAGCGAAGCAAAATGCACGATTAACAATTACTTATTCATATTGGAGACAGAAGGGAGACAGAAATGCAATTTCAGCTTATCCTTGGACACTTTTTGATGTTTTTTGTTTTGTATTTTATAAAAAAGCGCAGCTTAATACTAAACCTAACTAATGCTTGAGCTGATGGCCGAGCAGGAGACCCACGGAGAGCAGCCATAAGAGCGCGAGCCGCTGCAAACTGCTCTGGCCGGACTTGGAGCTCTCCGGCGTAATGACGTCCAGTGAATGATCGCCCAGCACGACCTTGGTGACCACGAACATGTTCTGTGGCAGAATCTGGCAGTAGTAGGTGCCCGCATTTTGCGGACTCGCCTTCAATATGGTCAGTTCGTAGTTCTTCGGGTTCAAGCTGAAGTTGGGCAGCACCACACTGCTGCCGCTGGTAATGATCTTGGAGTTCTGGTACCAGAGTATGACATTGTCTGGAAAGATATATTTCGCTTAGCTACGACAATGATCGATAGGGTCTGCCATCGCTTACCCTTGGTAATGTTCTCATCACACTGCAGCACAACATCCTCGCCCAGTATGCCCCGCTGGGTCAGAGTCCGGTTGCGGAAGCCAATTACGCCGGTCTTGCCAACACCTGTGGGCTTCGTCTGTGGACTGGGCGCACTCAGCTCGTCCGTGTCGTACTCGTAATCATCGTTCTGCATTTGATCGTCGACATCGGCGGTGGACGGGTAGGCTGCAAGTGCAAAGAAAATCATTGAGATTTTAATTATTATTTGAAAAACGTATCATAAAAGAAACTCATTTAATGATTTCTTGTCATTAGAAACTGAACACTAAAGATTCGCTTTTATAGGCCGTCCGCAGCCGACAGATAGCGTATAAAGCGTGGGTGGCTCAACCTTGAATTTCGAATTCTTTTACGATCTGATTATCTGAAGTTTTACGAGCGCAGCCGAGGCACATTCAAAATAACAAAAATTATTACTATTTGGTAAAACAATAGGGCGATAAAAAAGAGCCATAAAATGTAGAGAAACAAAAGCCAAACAAAACTTGCGTTGGCTCTAGCTGGACTTGGGCCATTATGACCCACATTTCCTGCTGGCTAATCACTTGAACGTTTCAATTAAATTGAAATTCAAACCGGGAAGTTTTTGTTTTGCCAATGCATTAGGGCCACTCAGCAGGCGATGCTGATGATGTTGATGTTTGTGTTACGGCTAGAGAGCTAGAGATGGAGATGGAAAGAGATAGCTATACGGATACGGAAGTGAATATGAATAGGGATATGATTGTAGATACTATTGCAGA